>CM072884.1:110439784-111639784 GCA_037013685.1 Acridotheres tristis
CACACCACACCGGGCCTTACACTTAAAAAAAACACCCCACAACATGAAAATAATAATAATCACCGCAATAAAAACTCACGACGAAACAATTACAAATTTCACCGCACGCGGGGTCCCCCCCCCACACCCGCAGGCCCGGGGGGGGGCGGTGGGCGCGGGTTACCACAGCGGCACCCCCCGAACCCCCACCATTGTTCGGTTTGTTTGACCTGTCCCTCCGTGTGTGTCCCCCCCGTGCTGCCGGGCCACCCCCCACACGCGCGGCCGCTGCCTCAGTTTCCCTCCTGCGGCGGGGCGGGCTGAGGGCGGCGGCCGGGGCGCTGCGGGCGGTGCTGCCCGCGGTGGAAGGCTGGCAGTCGGGCGGTCTGTCGGTCGGGCGGGCGGGGGATCCTCGTTCCCGTCCCCGGTTCCATTTCCCCGTTCCTCCCCGCCGTGCCCCCCCTCCCCCCCCGCCGCGCCGCCCCCTCGCCCCCCGCTCCCCGCCCCGGCCCGGCCAATCGCGGCGCCGCGCACGTGACGAGCGCTCCCCGCGATGACCTCATCCCTCGGTTGTGGGATGACGTCAAATTCAAGATGGATGGAATCACGGCGGCGGCGGCGGCAGCGCGGGCTGAGCCCTGAGCGGAGGCGCCGAGGGGGGCGAGCAGGGGGGGGCTGCGGACAGGGTGAGTAGCGCCCGCGTGTCGCGCCCGTCCCGGGGGCTGCCCGCGCCGCGCGGGTCTCCCCGCGCACAAATCCGTCTTTTCCTGACGTAACTCTGAGGTGGTTTTTTTTTTTTTTCTCCTTTTTTTTTTTTTTCTCTTTCCTCCTTCCCCCCCCCTTCCTCCAGCGACCGGGGATGCGGCTCCCGCGCGCATGCGCCGGTTACGAAACTCTTCCCCCCCTCCGCCTTGGCGGGGCGCGGCGCAGGCGCCCGGAGCGGGCGGGAGGTGCCCGCGGCCGCCGCCACATCGCCCGCCCCGCCTGGGCCCGAGCCCCGAGGGGGAGGCGCGGGGGAAGCGCTCAGGGCGCATGAGCGCGGCTGGCCGGGATGGATGGATGGAAGGAAGGAAGGATGGATGGATGGAGGGAGGGATGGATGGATGGATGGAAAGAAGGAAGGCGGGGAGAGGCGGAGAGAGGGGTGCGGGAAGCGGCGCAACGACATCCAGCTTCGCTGGGCTGCGGCGCCTCAGAAGCCCGTTACCCGCTGCAACGGGCGTGAGGGCCGCGAGGGCCCGGCCGCCGCAGGGCGTGAGGGACCGGTGGTGTGAAGGGCACTGGGGACCGATGGTGTGAGGGATAGCAGGCACCGGTGGTGAGAAGAACCGGCCGCCCGAGGGGTGTGAGGGACCGGCGGTCCGGCGCTTCCCCCTCCGCCGGCGGCTCCGGGCTCTTCCCCCGGCTCCGATCCGAGCTCTAAAACACGAGAGAGGCGCCGGGAGGGCCGTGACTCGGTGACACGGCTCCTCCCCGGTGTGTCTGGAAGGGAGAGCGCGTTTCATCTCCCCCCAGCGAGGTCCCCGCGTGTAAGTGCAGGCAGGTACCAAACCTCATCAATGTCTGGCAGTATAGAAAGGGGAGGTGTCCGAGCGCGGACTGGGCTCTGCTCCGTGGTGCCCGGCTATGGGCAGACCCTAATGCACAGAAATTCCACCTGAACATAAGAACTTTGCTGTGCAGTGACCGAGCACTGGATAGATTGTCCAGAGAGGCTGTGGAGTCTCCCTCACTGGAGATAGTCCAGAACCATTTGGACACAATCCTGTGCCGTGTGCTCTAGGGTGACCTTGCTTGAGCAGGGAGGTGAGAGCAGATGAGCCCCTATGGTCCCTTCCAGCTTGACCCATTTTGTGGTTCTGGAAACAAAGTGTGGCTTTGCTGGTCCGAGAACTCTTGGGCTGGATTATTCATCAGCAGGATGAAGCACATTTCACAGCCAGGTGGGGAAATCCTGAGTGCTGGGCTGTGCCTGCAGAAATTTGTGGAAGGTGTTTTACCTGGTCACAGCTGTCAGAGAGAACTTAATATAATCCTCCATAAAGTCCAAGCTGATGTTGTGTTCAGATTGGATGAAGCTCACGTAAATAAACAGGAGAAAAACTTAAAGGAATTACTATTAGACAGGAAATAATTGTGGAATGTGTATGTGCTGAGTAAGCTCATTTTAATAATTAAATAGTAATTGCTTTAGTAGTTCTTCCTTTGTTTTGTAGTTGGAATCCCAGTGGAAGTAAGTAATCACAGAGCTTTTGTGAATACACGGAATATCTTGTAGTTAAATTAAATTAATATTTTATCCTTAGATAAGTTAATGTGAAACTAGATTTTTTTAAAATGTGTCTTTGTACAGGAAGACTTTTGATATTAAATCAGGAGTAGTAAATGTACACACTACAGGTAAATCTAGTACTGTTTCATATGTAAGTTTAGTGTTCTCTTCTGACTTTGCTCAAACTGACAAAAGTGCTCTGACTAAAGTTTTCCACGAGCGTTATGCTGATCATCTTGAGTGGAAGTTTGGAGCAAATTTAAGCGACTGTTTTTATAAACCTTGTTATCAAAAAAAACCAAATTATGTGGCCATCTCCTGGGTGAAAGGGGTTCCAACATCCCTTTCTCTCAGATATATAGAGTTGTAATTTCTTAAGAATATTTTGTTTACCTGTGGAAAGTCCACCCACCCTGACTGGATGGTCACAATTTCAAGAACTGTCATTTGCATGTTCTCAGTAGAGGTTTGCAGGGAGATGTCACAAATTAGAACCTCTGGAGTTTAAAGCTGCAGAGCCAGACCAGGATTCCTTGGGGATTTCACCACTTTTGAGCTCCCCTGATTCTGCTTTAATGTTCAAAGTAACTTACCCTTTAGCACATACTAGTATTCTTATTGAATATAAAACAGGCAGCAGCTTTTAAGAAGTTCCCAAAGTCCTTTTTGTGGTGTACATTCAGTGATGAATGTGAACTTTTGTGCCTCCTGCTGTGTAGGTTCCAAGTGCCAGGGTGATACTTTGCTGCATCTGCCTCACTCTGAGCACCCTCTGGATCAGTAGGATCTGGGTATTACTAAGAAATTAGGTTTTCTGAGCACATGGGGTATTTTTTCGTGTGTGATGCTGGAGAATACTTGCCCACGTCTGATCATTTTTGTAGTGATGGCTGATCACACTTTCCTTACAGTTAGGGACAGGTCAACATTTGGATTTAAAAGGACAACTTCACAGAAAGCCTTGAGCTTTCTTACTGTATTGAAGTTGTTTTGAACTTCAGGAAGTGTGAAGCAGTTACTGTTAAAAACCAACCCTCTGTAGCTTTCAGGGTTTTGAAATTCACTTTATCTGCAAAATGGTGATAACTTCAGCGTGTGACCAAGAGTGGACTCAGAGGGGAGAGGAAGTTGGGCTGTAATCAGCACAGGGTTTGTTCTGCACTGGGAGGGGCTGTGCTCTGAGTCACATGCTGCAGTTGCAACAATTTCAGCTCTCGTTAAACTTTTGAGCAACTGAGCGCCTTCATTTTGAAATCCGTGTCATGTAATGATCTGAGATCCTCAAGAAGCAAAAAAAGTCTTTAAAAGCAGCAAAGTCATTTGCTGCAAGTGGAAAGACTGCAATGTGCTCTGCTTTAAAATAGATGTCTGTGCAGGGGGAGGTTTCCTTCCCAAATATTTGTTGTACTTTAATAATTAGTCTTTGTACTGTAGTGTTTCCAGTTTTTTTCCCTACTGATAATATTAAAGACATTAGTCCTCTTATATTTTCTTTCAATCAGCAGTGAAATAAAAATAAATTTGTTGTCTTGTTGACTACTTTATGTATTTTGCTGTTCTGGAACATTTCAGGCATATTTTATGTGCAAGGAAAGGAAGTGTTGAGCAAGTCTTCAATCTTCCTAAGCTCCTTTCATCTCCACCCCCATCAGTTCATCAGTCTTGCTGTCCACCATAAGTTTTAAAATCCCCTGGTCCTGATTGTTGAGGGGTTTTCCCTCTGAGATGTAGTGAAACACCACATCTTTCTTGTGCAGATTCTTTCCATGCAGTCTGTGTTGAAAAGACATGAAAAATCCTTTGGCCAAATACATTTTTTTTTTAATGCTGCAAAGCTTTTCCTTTGATAGTAATTTGTATACAATTAAGTTGCATTCTTTGGGAAATGAAGAAATGTTTTTCCCCTTTTTTGTCTGGGAGCATTAGTCTCTTTATCCAAGGTTTATCCTACCTCAATGTGAGTAATATTTAGGTCGCAGTTCATTCTCATCAACCCCTGACAAGTTGTGGTTTTACTGCAGGGACAGTTCTGACACAGGGCACAGTGTGTGTCACCCCTCACAGTCTGCTCTGGACACATTTGTGAGTATCTTCAGAGCACTTCTACAAAACAGTGTACTTGGGACAGTAAATATGCCTCTCAAAACCCCTTTTAATGTAAATTAAGAGCCACCAAATGAAAAGCAGCAGAATTACCATGATTTCTAATCACTGCCACACTCAGTCTGTCATAACCTAAAGGAATTTGTTTTTTCTGTACCAAGACATAACTGAGTGCAGTGCTTGAGCTGTTGGGGTTGAGGGACAAATTTCATGGAATTCCAGTAAAAATACGACCATCTCCATTCTCATAAATACTTTTGAGGAGTAAAGAAAATACTTTTCTTGTTCATGGAGCTGGATTTTTAAATTAATCTTTTTTTAAACTATGTAAAACATAGCCTACATTCAGTTTCTTGTGGACTTAGAGTTAACTGAACTTCTTCCACATGCTATTCATGAGCTTGTAAATCTCTTAAGGTGAAATTCAGGTAAAATTGTTGTTGTCTTTCCTCTGTCATCTTCCCAGTATCAGTAATTGCTGAATGACATTTTCTCTGGATCCCTTCAGTGGAAGGAAGATACCTACATTCCCTGAATCATAACTTTCTCACTTGGCAATTTTTTAGGCTCAGCTTTTATATTCTGCATTTTCCAGATTAAATGTATTCCCTTTTCCCCTCATGTCTCATTTTCTTAAAGAAACCTTAGTGTAAACACTATTCTGTTGATAGAAAAGTACCTTACATGGATATGTGGCTTTTCTTCACACCCAAAATGCACTGTGCCTGAAAAAAGCACCACTATAGTAATAGAAATATGACCACAATTGTCATTTTTACTACACCAGCAAAATTAAAAGCAATATGTACACAAGTTTTTATTGTGAATTAGGCCAGTTAATGTGTCTCATCTAGTAAAGCAGATGGCATTCCATTTGATAAATATATCTCAGCATTGCCAATAAAACAATAAAGTCAACCTGTAGAAATAGTAAAAGTGTACATATTTGGTCTGCAATTCTTCAAATTTCATGAATCTCTTACCAAAAAAATGACAATAAATATTTCTGGGGATGAGATTTCTGTAGGTGTTTAAATTTGATGGCTGTCAAGCCTTTCAGATTTGTCCCATCAGAGTTTATTTGCAACATTACAAAGCAAATGTTGCTTTGTATTTTGCATTACAAAACAAACATTTCAAGGGAATGGAAGATGAAGAACTCCTAGAGAAAGGTGTTTTTAAACTTTTTAATATTTTGATTTAGTTTACAGCAGTTTGGAGGCTGAGTTACACACGTTTCAGTCGAGGCATGGAGACCAGGACAAATATCAAATTGTGTTTGATGTGATTTAATCTTCACTGAATGTTTCAGGAAGAACTTTGAGAGCTCCCAGCCAGCATTTCCCTGTCCTGTCCCTTGCATCCTGTAGCTGGATCCACTCCCTGCTCTGACACCAGGCAGCCCTTCCTCGGAGGGGGAGGTGACACGGGCTGCTCCTTGCAGGAGCAATCCCTCCTTAGACTGCTCTGAGTAAGATGAAATTGCACCCTGAGCTGCTGCTGGGTTGTAAACAAGAATGGGAATGACAAGAGGGGCTTTGTACTCTGACATTCTGTAGTTAGCTGCACGTCAGGGGGAGCTATTTTAAGTGTCAGAATGTGAAACTGAGGGTATGATCTGAATGTGAATAGTAGCCTCTGATTTCTAAGTGAACTTCATGTCTGTGTCAGGGTAACTGCTAATTATTTGTCTATAGTGTAGAGCAAATAAACTGCAGAATATTCAAACTGAGAATAGGTTTAGATTACATATTAAAAAAAAATTCTTTACTGTGAGAGTGATGAGGCACTGGCACAGGTTGCCCCATCTCTGGAAGTGTCCCAGGCCAGGTTGAATGGGACTCTGAGCAGCCTGGGACAGTGGAAGGTGTCTCTGCCCATGGCAGGGGGTTAGAGCTGGATGATCCTTAAGGTCCCTTCCCAAATCATTCTGTGATTCTATGATTATAAAATTTCTTATTTTTCTCTCCTTAAATTTCTGCTTTTTTATGTGTGGAGGATAAATAGCTAGAAATTAGTCCATCAATTTCACACACTATCAAGCATGTTATTTATCTGATTTTATGCCTGTCTTCATACCAGTGATTCTCTCTGTGCTGCTGACCTATTGGAAATAAGAAATGTTTGTCTTCATGGAGAAAGTTCACAGTGCTGTCTGCAGTGGAAAATAGCAATAGCAGTGAGATCTCATTTCATTAAACCCAGGAAGAGAGAATCTCCAAACTTGCAACAAGAGATTATTTGCATTTCTATAAGCTTTTTCTATCAAAATACTTAAACAATATTCCTATGTGGGTTTGCAGCTTTTACCTACAGGTTTTGGGGGTATATAGGGGGATGTGTAAATCTGTGTGTTCTATGGGAGAGTATCTGTGTTGCAAAGGCTGTTGATGGGAGAAGAGGCATTTTATAAACTGTTGTCAAACTCAAATCATAAAATCCAACATAGGGTCCTCGAGTAGAAGCTGAAGCAGTATAGGTTCCTTTTTCGTCTGGACTTAAAACAAGTAAGGGAACTTTGTGCTCTTCTGGTGTCTGAAAAAGCACCGGAATTGTCAGAGCCATCAGATCTTCAGGAAAGCACCCGAATGCAATATTCCTGCATTTTCCAGGGGATGCTCCAGGAGGTCACTTGTATGCTTTGGCTTAGTCTTATGATCCATATTTCTTTGCTTTCTTTTGTGGGTTTGTCCCTGCCATGCTTCTTGTGCGTTTTCCTTGTTCAGTCTCTGTCTCTTCTGTGTATTTCTTCCTCCATCCTCATGTTCTCTGCTTCCACCTGCACTTTCTCACAGCCCTGGCACGTCCTTGCTGCAATACTGCATTTCACTGAGGGCTTCAAAACATCATCTTTCCCACTGCCCCCCAGCACGCTGTTAATGGAGCTTTAGCTGACAATGATTTCCTTATGGAAGTTAGAAGGCAACAATCAACGTCTCTTAGTTCTCATGTATTTGAGGGTGTAGCTGTTACAGTGAAACCACACAGAAATATCTGTCTGATTCTATCTGTAAAGTTTCAGCTGTAAAGTCGGTGGCTCCATTGTTTCTAAAGGTGAAATTTCAGATGGAGGAAGCTGATGGAACAACTTCTTGACAAAGATTGGGCAGGTGCATGGCTTCTCTTTCTGGAACCCTGATGCTCATTTGACCTCTCAGTGAGCTGATTAAGTTCCCTATCCTAGAAAATAGCAAATAGATCTAAAACTCTGGAATTATTCTATTTGTTGTTTCCTGCTTAATTTTAAGGAGTTGAATCAACTCACTGGGAGATCAAATGAGCAGCAGAGCTGGGAGGGAGAGATGTGAGAGTAAGGAGCAGAGGAAAGGCAGGGGAACTTCCACTTCAGAGGGAGGTTGCTGCTGAAGATCGAGGAACTGTTTGGCCTAAGATTAAGCTTTTTCACTCTTCCCTTGTGAAGTGCTTTCCTGAGATTTCTTTTATTTTACAAAAGTTATTTTGAAATAGTGGAGGCATCTTTTTCTATCCTTGTTAAAAATATAAAATAAAACCGATCTTATACCAAATATGGTACTTAGGCTTTTGAAATCTAGTTTTCTGAGATCAGTGGAGGGCTGTTGAAGGAGAGAATTAGAGGACTAGAACATTTCTTCTGAGGGAAGGCTCAGAGAGCTGGGCCTGTTCAGCCTGGAGAAGGGATGACTGAGAGGGGACTCATTAATGTGTATAAATATCTAAAGGGGAGGTGTCAAGAGGATGGACCAGGCTCTGCTCCGTGGTGCCCAGAAACGGGACAAGAGGTGATGGGCAGAAATGATGCCCAGGGATTTTCACCTGAACATGAAGAACAACTTCTTTCCTTTGCAGTAACTGAGAACTGGGACAGATTGTCCAGAGAGGGTATGGGGTGTCCTTCACTGCAGATATTCCAGAACCATCTGGACACAGTCCTATGCTCTGTGCTCTGGGGTGACCCTGCTTGACCAGGGAGGTGGGAGCAGATGAGCCACTATGGTCCCTTCCAGCCTGACCCATCCTGTGATTCTGTGAACACTGACACTAAAATCTCTTCTTGGCCTGCTACACTGGCCCTTCCTGGGTCTGGAGTCTAAATTCAGTCACTCTTCCACCTGAGGACCTGAAGCTGCTGTGGCATGAGGCACCTGCATACAACAGTGGGAGATTTTCTGATGTGCTCCTGCTGTTTCCATGATGTCACCTGAACATCATGGAAGAAAAGAAGAAAACTTTGTTTCCAGTCAGTAGTGAAGGTGGCTGGAAAAAGAAAAAGGTTAGAGAATAAAAGCAGATTATCTGGAGGAAAGATCTTAGGTAGCTAATCACAAAACAATCCGCAGCTCAGAAGTAGGAGTACCCAAACCCCTGGAACCAAATTTGGTATTACAGGAGACTGTCAGAGTTGTGTATCTACACATGGTGCCACGGGGAACCAGTTCTTGTCCTCCTATGGCTGTTCCCACTGCTGCCTCTTCAGTTATGCCAATGCAGTAGTTCCTGATGTGGTTTACTATGAAAACCGACCAGCATTTGAAAATAAATTATGTTGGGGGTTTATTTATTGTCTGTTCTGCTAAGTCATACAGGCCTGCAAATATTTGTACTGGCACAGCTGAAGGAGGAGTGACCTGCAGTGTGCAGGTAAGATGAACACAAGAGAGCGGGGATGACTTGCATCAACTTTGTTACTGGAAAGTGTTCATGTAGGGAAGTTCTAACACATTGTGCTCTGACTCAGGTATTCTTTGGGGGTTTTTTTTCCTATTTCTAAGTATTTCAGGCTTTCACATGATCTGGGTAAACATCTTAAATGGCTCTACAAAACAGTTCTGGTGTGTTTCTTGCTATGTTTTGTTTAATTTCTGCCTAAATTTCTGTCTAAAGGCTATTAAGCTGAAAGTCAAGCACTTGAATTAGGAAATACCAGGATTAAAGCTGCCTTTGGAGGATTGATTTGGTCCTTTGCCATTTGTGTACGTTGCTGCCTTGGTTACTGTTAAAGTGACAGAGTTACATTGCACCGAGCCTCCTTCCCTGTGCTCTGAGCCTGGCAGGGAGGGATGTTTCTGTCTGTGGTGTTTAATGCGATGCATTGAAGTTTTTGTAGAATGAAGAAGGAAACTGGCCAGAAGGATGGGTGGCTGTTGGATTCTGCTTTAGTACTGCAGATTTTACACCACTTGATACTGGTTATGCTGCATTGCTGTGTTATGTGGGCAGAGGGACACATAGTAATTACATGCTGTTTATTCTACCAGTTTTAAAAACACAAGAGCAAAGCAGATTAAAATGAAAGATCTTAAAGTATTTCAAAACATTTGACTAATACACTCTATTTCCATTGTGTCATTGAAGTGTGGGTTATGCAGCAGCTTCTATTAGGTGTCTCTGTACCACAGTTAAAGTTTCCTAAGCTCTATTGATCTGCTACCTCCGTTTACCTTCTGCAGCTTGCATCCCGGAGGAATCACTTGAGTTTGCAAACTCACTTCCTTCCAGGTGAAGAGAAAGAGAAAGGTGCCTTCCTAGAGCACTTACAACTCTGTAATTGTTAATGGGTGCTCAGACCATGAAACTGGATTAGGGCCAGTCACACTCTGCCACTTCAAATTGCAGTGGCATCCACAAAGGAGGAGAGTAATGAGCCACCATCCTTACACCACCACCTCCATCCTCCCAGTATTCTTAAGTAAAATACTGAAAGGAAAACAAGCCAGATTGCTTTCTCAAATTAAGATTGACTACGCTGCTTTTTATAGATGGAGGTGTGGGGGAATTATGCATTACAGCTATCTAAGGTGAATTAAGGATAAATTAGTGTTTATGAAATGACACTGAAATACTCAGTAAAGACTGATCTGGTGAGAAAACATCATTCTGGTTTTGCTGTTGCCATGTCACTATGAACTCATTTGGTATTTTTAGGTGTAGAAGTGGTAGCTGAGTCCTTGATATGATCAGTGCCCTGAGACACTGCATGCAGCATCCTTTAAGTCATTTGTCAATAATAACAATTTAGACTTTGATCACTTATTTATACCTATTAGTTTTAAGATTTACCATTCTCATTTATTAACCATGGGGTTATAGCTTCTCAGTGTTGTTTTTTTATTTTAATAAACTTTACAGTTTTGCTTGTAAGCTGATGAACAGTGAAACCTTTCTGTTGTAGTTGCATACATCATGTACAAATGAAACTAAAAAGTAGTTTCTCAAATAAGCTGTAAAAATAAGAGAATTGCTTTTAACAGATAAATCATTGACTTGTTTTACAACCGCCATGGAGGTAGTGTAGAGAGTGTCCATGAAAAAAATAAGAGAATTTAATATTATTGATTTCTCTATGTGTGTTCTTGTGCACAGATATATAAATTGCAGCTAATGCCACAGAAATTCTTTGTTTAATGTAAAGCCTGGTTATCTTCTTTTGTTAAGCTCTCATCAGGAGCAGTATATTGAGTTATCAAGACATCCTGCAGTATGGAGTGGGCTGTTTTGAAGCATATGGATCACAGAGATTTTTGCACTGCAGCTTAATTTTTACTTCTTTCACTCTTGGATGCAGCCAAGGGTAACTGTTCCTCAGATATGTGGGTTGTGGGCATAAAGTGCTTTGATGCTAATGAATGAAACAGGGATTTCAGTTCTCTGATTGCTTTTCATCCTGAGCAAAGCGATGCAGGGATACTTCAGTGAAAACTGACATTTCCCAGAAACCAGATCCTGCCAGTGCAGTTTTAAGTGACACATATAGTTAGAAGTAGATATTAACAACACTTATTAAGCATAAGTAAATATGATGCATTTAGATTACAGACAATAATCCTTCTTCCTTCCCAGTATTAGTGCCTTTTCCATCATCCTATTGAAAGTGACAACAAAACCCCCTTAATTTATTGAGTCAGCAGGAGACTGTCAGGGTTGCTTAGCATCAGAAAGGTGAGTTGCTATAACTGAGCTTTAGATACCTGATCCAAGAGTTTATCAATGCAGTTGTCAAGATAGATCTTCATAAAGCTGAAGCAGAAAAAGAGATGATCAAGAGTGAAATGATTGAACTGCTCCTCCCTGTGGAGAGGAGTATGACAGGAGGAGAACAGAACCCATCCATCCATCCATCCATCCATCCATCCATCCATCCATCCCAGTTTGTTTGGTCTAATATTCTTGGTGTAAGATTAACAATTAAAAGGATATTTGAAAGTGGGCAAATGAGCTGGTTCTTCCATGCCTGTGCTTTTTTGGAGCTACCAGTGGTGTTTTCATTCCCAAACCTTTCCTCCACACAAGCTGTTTCTTTAATCGCTGTTTAATGGTGGTTTAGGCAGTTTACAAAGTACAGGAGATGCGTTTACTTTGTCTCTAACAGTTCATATAAGGCAACCTACAGCTTTGTTGTTGTTGTTCTTTTTCAGGGACATCAGAATCATGGAGGGGCTCTTGCATTACATAAATCCAGCACATGCCATTTCCCTCCTGAGCACCCTGAATGAGGAGCGTCTCAAGGGACAGCTGTGTGACGTTGTGCTGATTGTAGGAGACCAGAAATTCCGAGCTCATAAGAATGTTCTGGCAGCCAGCAGTGAATACTTCCAGACTCTGTTCACAAATAAGGAGAATGAGTCTCAGTCAGTGTTTCAGCTCGACTTCTGTGAGCCAGATGCTTTTGATAATGTGTTGAACTACATTTATTCTTCATCCTTGTTCATTGAGAAAGGCAGCCTCGCAGCTGTGCAAGAACTGGGCTACAGTCTTGGAATATCTTTTCTTACAAACATTGTTTCCAAGAGTCCTCAAGCTCCTTTTCCTTCTTGTCCTATTAAAAAAATACTCTATCAAGATGAAGATGAAAGTAGTTCTCAGAAGAGAAGTGTCATCGTCTGTCAGAACAGAATTGAAGCACAAGCAAAAAGCGTAAATCAAACACAGCATGACTTAAGCCATACTCCTAAACCTTCACCCTCTGTGGCTGTCAAAGCTAGCAGCAGACCACAGGTAACAAAACCAACTGAAACCCTTCACAACTTATCACTGACTGAAAGGAGGTGGCTGAAGGAAGGCCCTGTGAGCTATACAAAGGCTCATGAAACTTGTGGAAATGTGGAGGATCAGAGCAGAGTTGCTTTAGTGAAAAGGAACATGGTGTTGCCTCAGATGTCTTTAGCAGAGAAAGAAATGGCAGGTGGTGATCCAGGAAGCAGTGCTCAGCTTCTGAGAGGAAAAGTTGCAGAGATGTCATTGAAAAGACCACGTCCACCAGTCTTGTCTCTGCGTGGGACAGCAGAATCCACGTTTTTGTTGCGAGAGGCAGGAAAAGGAAATGGTCAAGGGGAAGACAGGAATTTGCTCTACTACTCCAAGTTAGGGCTGGTAATCCCATCTAGTGGGTCTCGCCCAGAAAACCAAAGTATTGACAGAAGTGGGCCCCTTGTAAAAAGTCTCCTTCGAAGGTCACTGTCCATGGACAGCCAGGTTCCTGTTTACTCACCTTCTGTTGACCTAAAACCTGCACAGGTATCCTCATGCTCCTCACCAGGAACCAATGATTCCCAGAAGACATTTAATGTTGCATCCCAAAAGTCATCCTCGAAAGAGTCATCGGAGAAATCCTCCTCGGATGAGAAGCCACAGGTAGTACACCCACATCGCCTTAGGTCTTTCAGTGCCTCTCAGTCAACGGATCGGGAGGTCGCTTCCCCTCTCTCGGAGGTGCGGATCAAAACTGAGCCCAGCAGTCCCCTCTCAGATCCTGCTGACATCATACGAGTTACAGTGGGTGATGCTTCAGCATCGGCAAACAAAGACTTTGCTTTTAAAACTGAGGATGACCGTAAGGAACCGAGCAGGCTTCCAGCAAAAAGGAGGTTCCAGGATGACAGGAGGCTACCGTTCAAGAAGCTGAAGGTGGATGAGCAGGGTTCTCCTGGCTCAGAAGAGAACTTTGAGGAGGGCTCGAGCCCCACGCACCTTGATGCCGATTTCCCTGATTCTGATGTCAGTAAAGATGAATACAGCGAGATGGAAGAAGTGAGACCAAATAAAAAATTTAAATGTAAACACTGCCTTAAAATTTTCAGATCAACAGCAGGTCTTCATCGCCATGTTAACATGTATCACAATCCAGAGAAGCCCTATGCTTGTGACATATGCCACAAGAGATTCCACACCAATTTCAAAGTGTGGACGCACTGCCAGACACAACATGGAATTGTGAAGAATCCCTCACCAGCTTCCAGTTCACACACCCTTTTGGATGAAAAATTCCAAAGAAAACTGATCGATATAGTGAGGGAGAGAGAAATCAAGAAAGCTCTGATTGTGAAACTGAGACGTGGCAAGCAGAGCTTTCAGGGCCAGTCTGCTTCACAAGCACAACAAGTCATCAAAAGGAATTTAAGGTCGAGAACCAAAGGAGCCTATATTTGTACCTACTGTGGGAAAGCTTATCGTTTCCTCTCCCAGTTCAAACAGCACATAAAAATGCACCCTGGGGAGAAACCCATTGGAGGAAATAAGGCTCCTAAGCAGAAAGATCACATTCATATTGAAAACGCAGTGGAAAACAAGGAGGTTTATCAGTGCCGTCTCTGCAATGCCAAGCTCTCCTCACTCATTGAACAGGGAAACCATGAGCGACTCTGTAGAAACGCCACTGTCTGTCCTTATTGCAGCCTTAGGTTTTCTTCTCCAGAGCTGAAGCACGAGCACGAAAGCAAGTGTGAGTACAAGAAGCTGACCTGCCTCGAGTGTATGCGCACCTTCAAATCATCCTTCAGTATCTGGCGTCATCAGGTTGAAGTTCACAATCAGAACACAATGGCTCCATCAGAGAACTTTTCTTTGCCTCTCATGGATCACAATGGAGAAATCACCAGTTCGTCACGGCTTCCTCCGCAGTCGGAATCCAATAAAATGAACAATTTTGTTGCTGCAAAGGAGGATGGTGTGTTCAGTGATTCGTCAGAACAAATCAATTTTGATTCTGAAGACTCTTCATGCCTGCCTGAAGACTTAAGTGTCTCCAAGCAGTTTAAAATCCAGATCAAAGAAGAGCCTGCAGATGATATAGAGGACGAGGTCACTGAAACGAGCAGGGAACCTAAGGATGTAGTGTCCAAGAAAGATCCCAGTTTGTGGCCCTGTGAAAAGTGTGGGAAGATTTTCACCCTACGCAAGCAGCTGGAGCGTCACCAGGAGCTGCTGTGCTCCGTGAAGCCGTTCATTTGCCACGTGTGCAACAAGGCCTTCCGAACGAATTTCCGCCTCTGGAGCCACTTCCAGTCTCACATGTCCCAGGCTGCAGAGGAGTCCACAAATAAAGAGCCTGAGATATGTCCACCAGCTAATTCTCCATCACCCCCACCCTTACCCCCACCCCCGCCACTCCCCAAAATCCAGCCTTTGGAGCCCGACAGCCCCACGGGCTTGCCGGAAAGCTCCAGCACTACTGAGAAGCTGTTCGTGCCGCAGGAGTCGGACACGCTCTTCTACCACGCCCCCCCGCTCTCAGCAATCACCTTCAAGAGACAATACATGTGCAAACTCTGCCATAGGACTTTCAAGACGGCTTTCAGTCTCTGGAGCCATGAACAGACACACAATTAGCTTTAACAGAACCCTTGCAGGGCTGGTTTGGGGGGGGCTGTGTTCGGGATCTCAGAGGCCTGCCACATAGACTACAAGTTTAGGAGGATCAAAATGAGGATGTTGGAAAATCTGGATGCTGCTCAGATTTGGAGAGTAGGGAAAACTATAACTTGGTTAGTAGGTAGAAAGCAGAGTAATTTAAAATACTGTGGTCTGGGATCTAATAGTAACAGAATAAATTTTATTTTATTTCATTTGACACTGAAATACAATTGCATCCGGATTGTGTGCATGGATCTTCATCCCGTGATGTTGGTGTGTGCGTGTGTATTATATATAAAGTTATATATTAAATGAAAGAAAAACAACAATTTGGATTCTAACTGTGAGCTTATAGTTGTGAAATACTGCAACCAATGTCATAATTTGTTTTTCAAAAAGAAACCGACACACACAAGCTCCATGTAAGTGGTTGCCATGCACTGGCAGTTTGGGAGGAAGTGGATGGAGTGTCTTGCTGTATTGACTTAGGTCTTAGAAACCTTTAGCAATAACAAATAAACCTCATGTTTGAGTAATCCTGATGTTATTGGATACGAATGTTTGCTATTTTAAGGGAACATAGAAATGTTATGTTATTGTATGGAACTTGTGCAAATTAAAATAGAATCTAAAGTCAGCAATATTATTACTAAGATTTTATATAAGAAGTAGCAGCAAGCCTGCTTTCAGCCATTTAATTATAACTTTCTAAGGAAAATTGAGAGAGGGGGGTACTTCGCTTTATATAATGTCCCAAAGACTAATTTCCTATGGATACTTGGGTAGCTGAAGTCATTGTGTAACAGCCATCATAATGCAAATGGTACTGTTTATAACATGAACTGAAGTTGAATGGATGTTAGAAAAGTTTCACAGTTTTGTTTCCACTATTTGTACAACTGTTTGTAATTTTAACTACAAAGGAATGTATAACTACTAAATCAAGAGAGAGCTCTTTAAGGGACAGAAGATGAGTTGTGTTTCAAAACACAAGTAATAAGCTCAGCCATGAGTACAAAGATATGTTTTAACAAAACGTAAAAATGTAAATATTTATATAGACACCTGTATAAATGAGGAAGTATGTATTTGAAATTTGTATTAAGCATACATATCCAGCTGAAAGCAGAGGAGAAAATCACACTACAATCACTGCATTTTATGGATACAATGCATATAGAGTAGTTCTTTCTGCCGCTTTCTATCATATGTGACTGTGTTGCAATTTTCCAATTTGTTGAAAATTGTGGTAATAATGGGCTGCAGATATTCTGTGTGGTTCCATTATTTTACCTCAAATGGCAACTGGAGCATTTAGTGTAAGTAAGATCACACGTATTTACCAGGAGCTGTAGTAAGGGTCCAATTTTTTCTGTAAATCAAGGAAATATTTACCCAGAAGTAGGAGGTGAACCAACAGAGGGAAATTCTTCTGCTAGAATTTAAACTTGGTGTTTAACTTGGGTTAAAGTGAACATAAATGATGCAAACAGTGTTTATGATCCTGACCAACTTTCCCCCTGCAGGGTTGGGAGAAGGGGGATGTAATTCCACACTGCTGAGTCAGAGCCCAGTCTGTGTCCACTGAAACCAGCACGAGTTTGGTCACCAGTTTCAGGGGGAGCAGGAGTGAGGCTTGAATTGCCTGTGTAACCATGTGTGTAACTTTTTTCAGTATCCTGAGTTCAAAAGGTAGAATTGCAAGCTGACGCTGAGATTCTGCAAAATCAAGCACAAGTGTAACTCCTAGAAATCTGAGGATGGGCACCCTTAGGCACACACCAGATTTTTCTCAGTGAAAGCCAAGTGTGCCACCGTGTTTATTTCCCAATATATATTTAATTATTTTTCCTGTAAGTGAAGTTTCAAAGAATCAGCTCAGGATGGACCCCTGATTTTTTTTCAGCTACCAAAAAAGTTGCAATGTTAGTTTCAAGCCTTTTCTGCTTTGTTTTACTACAACCTAAAATTGCTACTAGATACCTCTAAAAGTAACATATTGTTCTTTTTTGTCCTCTTTCAGGCAGACTGTGGCTGAGTATGATTAGGCTAATTTGCTTGTGTATCAGTTAAACTCTTTCAGTGGCATTGCAGTTAAAACAAGGTACTTGCTTAATAGTGACATTTCCAGTTACTTTTTTTATTCCACCTAATAAGACTATAAATTTCTTTCTTACCAGAAGCAATTTCAGAATAAAATGGTTATTGCACTTAAACCTGGTTTTAAAAATCAGAAAAACATAAAGCCTTGCTAAGTACCCTTTATATATATTTAAGAAATCTGTCTGTCTAAAATACGAACGTGTTTTTGTAGAATGATTCTTGAGTTTTCCCCAGTGATTCTTCTGCACAACAGCCTGAAAGTTGAGCTATAGCCTTTAAAATTCAGTGTGCTTTCTGAAGGAAGGTGGCAACCAGCTCATCTGGGTCACAGCCATCTCACTTCCAGCTGGGATTCTGCTCTGTGCTATGATGATAAATTCTACACACTTTAAATCAAAACCTTGTGCAACATCTTTGAAGAAACCCTGACCTTTTTCCTAGTGTACTAGGTATTATAAAGAATCCATAAAATATTTTGGGTCTAAGTAGCCTCCTAAGTTTTTCTTCAGTCGCTTTGGTTTTGGGGGGGGTGGGGGGGTGTTTAAAGTTTTGTTTTCCACTTTGAGCATGTTCTGTGTGATTTATTTTTTTTTTACATTTGGTTCCTGTTGTTTAGTAAAGGAATTCAGGATCTCTAAAATTTAAATATGAGATGTTTATATAGCAGTTCTGGTTTTCTATTAGCTTTTATACAGTATCTTAAAAAGCCCTTGATAGAAGTGTTTATTTTGGAGGATACGGAATAAATATGCTTCCACTTATATAACTTTAATATATGTCTTAAAATTTAAATTATGGGAAAAAATGTTAGTTGCTTGTTTATAAATAAAGGTCTTTTGAAGAGTGTCTAGTTTGGCCACAGCCAAAATAAAAGGCAAATTTATTGATACAAAAGCCTGTCTTCATCATATTTTGTTTAATTTTATAGCTGTGTATTGAAGTGACACAAAGTTAGAGGTCGTGTTTAAATATAAAAAAGTGTTTTGCTTTTTTTTCTAAAATTTGTGACAGAAATGTGCAGATGTTTTAATATATAGATTAGACTCTATAATTCTGTCCTTTTTTTGCTATTTTTGTAACCTGTCAGATAAATCTCAGAGAACTATCCTGCTTCAGTGGGAGTGGAAACTAGTGTTGCATTTCAGGGGAGCAGCGTTGAGCCATGAAATGTATTTTGGTTTGGGACTTTGTTTTTTCCTTTCAGGCACTGTGTTGGCAAAGCCTCTAAGCCTATCTTATTTTTTTTAAGTATTCTGTGCAAGTTCTTTGCTGAATTGGGACCATGACCAACCTTGTAAGTGAGCAATGGCAGCAAAACACAGGAACCAGTAACGAAGCTGTCTCTAGTTTTGGGTTTTTTGGTAAGGGAGAGTGAAACACCCTATGACAGCTGATGAAGGAGATGACCTGGTGAAGTGGGTGACCCCAGAATTTGGTCTGGGCTGTTTAAAAAACGAGATTTTGCATTATCAGTGACCCCAGAGAGCTCTAAGAGGCTTGGCCTGTGTTTCCTGTTTAGGCAGGAACATCCAGGAGGTTTTTTTGCCTGATGTTGTTTGTTTTCCCCCAAGCGGGACATGTGGGTTTGCTCCAAAAGCTCTCATGTTCTCTGTTGCTGTTCTAAGCTTCCAGTGTTAAAATGAGTTCCTCCCATGGGATAAGGACAGACTATGCCTAATTTCTTGGCTCTAAGAGTGAGGGTGCAAATATCTGGCATGAGCCTGTAATCTGGCATGTGCCTATGCTGTTCAATACAATTGTTTACATTTTCCTACCAGAAGATTTAGATAAAAATCAAAACAAGCTTAGGGGGTTGTTTTTTCTTGGAGGTTTTTTTGTTTGTTTGTTTTGGTGGGGGTTTTTTAGTATTGCTGTTATTGAATCAGTGTTAAAATCTTTTTTTTTTTTCTGTTGTTGCTGAACACAGCCTGATAGTATTTTTAATGTTATTGATTCTTGTTTATTTAAAATGACTTGTGAAAAACTGTACTGTAACTGCTCTATGAAAAGGGACACTATCAAGAGAAAGGCTGGATACAGAAAAATGGACATACCTATATTAGAAATATTTTATATTAATAATATTGAAGAATTTGAAAACAAATTGAGTCATAACACTTGAGCTGCTTGGGCGTGAAAATCCTATTATGAGCAGCCTCAGTTGTTGTGAGGATGTCTGAAAAATATAACTTAATTCTGTGGGTTGAGCTGATTTTTCATGTTGCTTTTCCTCTCACTATCCCAGAATAAAAGACTCAATCCTCTTTTTCCTTTTCCAGTCTCTCAGTGATACACATGACCTTTTAAAGACACAAGCTTCCCGCTATTGCAGCAGCAGCTTTAATTCAAATATGTACAGAAAACCAGAACAAACCCTCTTTTGCAGCGTTAAGTGCAAAATACACATAAAGTACATGTTTTAAGGCTTATTCTTGACAGCGTCCCTTTTTAAAAAGCAGGAAAATGGGATCACTTTAAGTGCTTGGGTACAGGGGAATAGTTTCCTACTAGAAATTGGAATTATCCAATATATTTTCTAGAGAGTTTTCCGGTTAGTTACACAAAATCACTTGTCATTTTAAAGGATTATAGAGGTAAGACAAGCAACTCTGGGTTTATAATCCTGTATACCTTACACGTTCTATATCTGTTCAATATACCAGGATGGGTTTTTACTTTTTTTAGGACTGAGACTTAATAGCTTAAGGCAACCTTTTCTTTAATGTAATGTAAATCCATTGCTGCTTTGTACAACTTTTTCTACAGTGTGTTTTCTTTACTTAGATCTTGACTAAGAAATGTTGACGTCCAATAAACTTACACTTTGTTTCTTTTGAGTCACTGTGTCTTCTACTGAAATCTCTTGGCAGAGGGTGGTGTTATTGTACAAACCATTGTGTCTGTGGAGTAGGAAGTGAGTTTGTAAAAGAGCATTTTTTGTTCTGTTTGTTGGATGTAAGTGCTACTTGTAGGTTACTAAAATAATGGGGGTTTGTTTGTTTTAGTAAATGCCTCACTAGTGGAACCTTTTACTGGAAAATACAGGAAAACCAACTGATCCAGACAATCTCTTAAAAACTTGAACACAGCCCAAATCCTGCTTCGTGTGCCATCAGTGATTTGTGGAAGGAAGTGTCTCCATCTAAAGCTGGACTGAGCCAGACTTTTGAAAAGACACAGCAGTGTTCCTGGTGTTTCGCAGTGCTCTCATCCAAAGCAGTTTTGCTGCATGAATTTCCCTCTTCAAAAGCCCCTGTGTGGGAATGTAGTGTGTGGATTCCCATAAAGCAGAGAATGATCTTTTTATCTTTTGAGAATGGGGTTTGCTCAGTTCCTCTCTTCACACTAGCTGTGACCTGTCTTTGAGAATACTTGGGCCAATTTTCTCAACTTCTTTCACTCCACATTTGCTGTCTTTTGCCGTTTTTGCCTTGTGCAGTGTGGTTGGACCCACTGACCAGTTTCACCCACATTTAACAGAGGAGACAAGGTCTCAAGAGTTAATGTCCCACAAGTTTCATGCAAATCCCTGTCTGGGTGTCAAGGAATGGTGTCAGTGGGAAGGACAAGATTTGCACAGAGGATGTGCTGAGCACTCACCTGCACTTTTTACCCCATCACTTGTCACTGTGTGTTGCACTGACCCCTCAGAGGGAGCAGGGCAATGGCTCAGGTGGAACACAGGGCAGAGCTGAAGGACCAGCTCTGCCAAATGGTTGGATCAGGGGTTAAAATGAACTCTAAGCTCAGGAGGATTTGGGCCTCTCCTTGAAAATGGGGACAAAGGGCTCATGGCTTGTCCCTCTTTGGGGTATCCCTGCCCCTCACAGGTTAGGGGAGCTGTGGAAAAGGCAGAGGGTAGAGAGCTGCTCTCTGACCCATTCAAGTCTTAATTCCCCAAAGATTTATCTCTCTCTTTCTCCTTTCAGATAGGAACTCCTCCAGCTCTTCCTGCATGCAGTTAACATTGACACGCAGTCCTTTCTCCATCACTGTTTTAGCACAGACTGACCTCTGCTAGAATGGTTTACAGAAAAAAGCCTGTGCTTGACATAAAACTCAAGAAACAAAATTATTGAAAGTTATTGATAATGCCATGAGCATTGCACCTGGTTTTGTGGTTATTTTTGTTCTAATTCCAGCTGTCCTCTTCTAAGACAGTTGGTCTGCAAACAAATCCAGCAATGTTTACTTTTCCATTCATAGGGTATTTCCATCTATCATTCAGTAGACAAACACAGGACCATCCTTACTATTAGACCAACAAGGGTAATATTTCTGTTTGCAGTCCTGAAATACTCTGGCAATAAAAATGTTCAAGGTGCAATGAAGCAATGTACACAACTTTTATTTCCCTTTCATTTTAAATATGTTGAAAGAGTACGTGGAAAGTCAGTTTCTGCTGACAAAGAATTTGTTTTAAATTGCCTCTGCAGTTTTGATAAAGCCTTAACAATTTATTAATGTCTTGTCAGTCCAGGATCTGGGATGGATTCATCTCTTCAGTGTCATGGAGCCCTGGTTGTAGTCATCAGCTTGAGCTGATAGTTGAGGGCTCAGGCTCTCACCCAGCCACGTGCATCTCTCCAGTGAAGTCCACTGGTGTTAAAAACCTGCTGGGATTACTGACATCCAGGGATGCCTCTGCTGGAAGGAAGAGACCATGCTGGGGTTTGCAGGCTCTGCAGGCAGGTGGCTAAAGGAACAAAGGGCAACGAGCCAGAAGAAAAGGTCAGAGAAAGTACAATGACAACAGCAGGAGAATGTAAGATACAGAAGAGAGCATGCTGTGACCCTGCCAAAAAGAACAGCAAGGAAAAAAAAACCAGCCTCTATTTTAAGGTGTCATTTGTGATTAATATGGCTCTTTCTGATTCCCACTTATTCCTTTCTTCCCTAATGAATGAGGTGTTCCTGGGGTGTGACACCTCTAACCCTTTTTGGCTGAAACAGAAACTGCATCCATTACTCTTGTCATCCATTAATTTATGCTATAGAGTCTATGAAACAGTTTATGGGGGGAAAAAAACTACCCAAAATATATTTAATAATATTTCCTCTACAGTCTTGCACCAGGGGAAGTGTTGGTGCTCTTGGAATAGACTTTAAATACTGCACATCCTGTGGGCTTCCCCAGGTGTGACAAATACAGCTGTGCAATATTTGCTGCTGCTGCTTCTTTACACATCAATCATCTGAGCAGCCAAATGCCACAAGAAGAAAACTTTGCCTTGTTAGATCACATTCAGGTTATTTGTTTCAGGACAAATTTGACATAGGTCTGTAAAGACATGTAAATGCATTTTTTAAAAGCGTGAGGAAAAAAACCTGTAAAAATATCAAATTCTAAGTCCGGAGGAGATTCACAGACACTAAAATGAGATTTGAAATTGGGTGTATTTTACCAAGTATTTACTATAAGGCTTAAGAGAGGGAGAATCACATAGAATCTGTTTTATGGAGATGATCTTATAATCTATTGTGTGCCTCTAATGCTGTGCACAGACATCAAGGAGGAGACAGAAACACAAGACTGCACCGTCACAGGCACCTCAAGAGCCATACTCGAGAGCACCACGCTGAAGGTGAAGCCCTCTCTCTATAATATGTGCACAGGTCCTTGGATTTTCTTATCCAGCTGAACTGGAGCATTTTCACTGTTCCTCTGGAGGAAGGCATTTTTCAAAGCCTGTTGGTTTCCTACAA
This sequence comes from Acridotheres tristis, assembly GCA_037013685.1. Classification (NCBI taxonomy): domain Eukaryota; kingdom Metazoa; phylum Chordata; class Aves; order Passeriformes; family Sturnidae; genus Acridotheres; species Acridotheres tristis. The sequence continues at coordinate 110,462,556 of CM072884.1, forward strand.
AATTCCTTGAAGTGCTGCTGCTCTCAGTCCAAAACGTGAAGATGGTTTTTGCTACTTACCAAGTCCTTTCTGATGTCCCACATTCCCAAAGCCAGCTGGTCTGGGTGTCCCCAGGCATTTGTCTGTGGGGCACACGGGTGTTTGTACGGCCCGGGAGAAGCGCACATCCCTGGGAAGTGTCAGCATCAGCACCTCGGGAGATCCTGGCGCTCTCTGGTGGAGAGAAAAGAGCAGGATCCAGCAGTGAAAATCAAGGAGGAAAGAAAAATAAAACAAACAAACAAACAAACAAAAAAAAGGACAAAAAAACCCCAAAAAACAACAACAAAAAAGACAAACAAAAAACCAAACCAAACCAACAAACAAAAAACCAAACCAACCAAACAAACAAAATAGCTTGGCGTGTTTTCCTTTCTAAAAACTTGGGCTATTTCACTGAAGTTTTGGTCGATATATTTTTGAAGAGTCATCATCATCGAAAAAATAATAGTCCCAAAAATAATTTTCCTTTTTTCAATTGCACTGCCAGGTACATTCCAAGCAAAATGTCTGTTGTTAGCCTTTGTCCCTTTTGCAAAATTGTTACCACTCGGAATAGATTAATTATCAGATATGCAACCACAGAATGGTTTGGGTTGGAAGGGACCTTAAAAACCATCCAATTCCCCACCTTCCACTGTCCCAGGCTGCTCCAAGCCCCAGTATCCAACCTGGCCTGGGACACATCCAGGGATCCAGGGGCAGCTGCTCTGGGCACCCTGTGCCAGGGCCTGCCCTCCCTCAGAGGGAAGAATTTCTTCCTAAAATCTAATCTAAACCTGGCTGTCTTTCAGTTTGAAGCCAGGTTTGGAGAAAGGGAAAAGTGTGATCCTACAAGGAAAAGCGAAATTATTATGTTATAATAATGACACTTATAAAATTAGCAGGTGGTATACAGGCCTATGGTTAATACAAACACCATGCTGCCATTATTTGTCTGTTGTTTTTTCTTGTGTTCTGGTTTTGGATTAAACCATGACCTCATGACAGGATGTATTATTGGTGCAGGAAGGGCTTCAAAAGCAAGTACAAGCATCCAGGGTGAACCAACTTGGGTCAATTCACATAGAATTGAAACATGGCTCTGCAGCTTTGCTTTATATCTAAATACATAATTCAAAATTATGATTGTTCAAAATAAAACATTGTGACCCATCTCCTCTGAAACTTAGCCAATTTGTCAACAATTATATTCATAAGGTATGGTGATTTTTTCAAGACATTTTTAAAACCAGACCTGTATTTTAATAACAAAGCTAATTTCTTACCTAATGAAACACTCAGCTCCTGGCAGTGTGTCTTCTTAAGCAATTAAGAGATTGTAGGCATTTGGGCAGAGAACTAAATGAATGACCTTAAATGAATTGCAGTTTTTCTGCTATGAGGTCATGGTGTACACATTACTTTTTCTTCTACAGAGATTGGTGTTTGGATAGATCAGATGTCTCCTGGTTCTGCAAATGAACTGAAAATAAGAGCAGTTAGTTGAAGTGGAGGTCTAATGATGTCATCACCTCTCAGGTTTTTTTTTGTATGGAGCAAGACTCTTTCATTAAGAAGAGGATGTTCTCTGGAAGACACGAGTTTGGAGGGTTATTCCAGATCAAGAGCCAGACGTGTGCCAGCCTCCTCGTCCCCACACCAGCTCCAAGTTATGGAAACTTGCTTGGTGGCACATCCCTGGTGCCAGGCTGCTGAACACCTTGCAGAGAGGCTTCTGGGCATCCCACCTGGCCCTTGCTCTGTCTTTACACACCCATCACCCTCCTCCTCAGACAGCTGTCACAAGGGTTGACTCAGACAGGATGGGATGTGTCACACGTGCTGAGTCTCACCTAAACAGACTGGAGAGTGCACATGAGGGCAGGACAACACGGGGGACCAGCACTCTGGCTTTGGCTTTGTGCCTCTCCTGGCCCCACAGCTCCTGAGCAAACCTGCCACAGCCAGCAGGCAGGACAGACAGGGCTGCTACCTGTCTCTGGGAGAAAGGCTGAAATGCTCATGTGAAAGAAAAAGTGGTCCCTTCTTCCAGGAGGTGTAACATGCTGAGGGATCACATTTCAGGAATGAAGATTTCCAGGTCTGCTTCTGCCAGCAGAGCTGTCCGTGAGGAGTGTGCAGTGGTTCCACCACAGGCTGAGGCTATAAAATCTCAATAAAGACATGGTTATAGCCACCTGGCAGGTAAGGGTGGCATCGCACAGAGTCCTAGAATGCTGCAAAAAGCTCTGCTGGCCAACGTGCAGTTTTTGACAAACCAAGCACATTTTACACTGTTACACTCTCCTGACGAAGCACTTGTTTCAAACCTCAGTGTTAGACTGCATGTATGGCCTCTTATGAACTTTCTCTTCCTTTCATGTGTAGAAAATAGACTCTGGAGCACAGAGGAAGAGAATTATTGGGAAAAGTTTGTATTAATTTTATCTTTTTGCAATGTATTTACTTTTGTATTTGTTATTTTAATTGCAGTGACTGAACATAGTCCTTTCTTTTTTGTAAATTGTGTTCACAGCTTTAAAAATGAAATTAATTAAATAACTATAATTAAATTAACTATGAATAACTATAAGTTATGATGCTTATTTCTATAACATGGGACTTGGGGCAATCTCAGATCCAACACTTTCCAGTGCTGGGAGTGGCTGGGGAGGCAGTGCTGATTTGAAGGGCTCTTCCAACCTCGATGAATCCGGGACTTGGGAATGGCCCTGGGCCAGGCACAGCACCTGGACCTTGGCTTTGTTGAACCTCATGAGGTTCTTGTGGTTTCACTTCCCAAGCTTGCTCACATCCCTCTGCATGGCCCCGTCCTTCTACAGTGTCACTTGCCCTGCTCAGCTCTCCCATCCCCTGTCAATGTGCTGAGGGTGAGCTGGATCCACTGCCTGTGCCATTGGGGAAGCCATGCAAGAGCCCCGGGGCCAAGGCAGAGCCCTGAGGGACACCCCTCATCCCCAGCCCCCAGCCCAGCTGGTCAGATCAGGCCCTCAGTGAGCACTTGATGGGGACAATGGGCATGTCAGAGACTGAGGAGGAAGAGTAGGAATCTGACCTGGATCATGAGCTTTCCCAGTGGGGAGATGTTAGGAGCGACCAAGAGGTTTCTGACTGGGAAGAGTCTCTTGAGCAAGAGCTCTCCCAAGGAGGTGTCAGTAGCTGTGGAGAACTCTCCAACTGGGATGAGGAGAGCAGGAGCTGTCCCAGGGAGAAGCCCTTCACTACCAAGAGTTTTCCAGCTGGGAAGAACGCATGGAGCAAGGGCTGTCCCAAGGAGCAGTCGGTAGCTCCCAGAACCATCTGACTGGGAGGACTCTGTTGGCCAAGAGCTTTCTGAAGAGGAAGACTCTGTTGGCCAGGAGTTGTCCCAAGGCAATGGTAGCAGACTCTCCGTGCAGTCCAGTGGGGAAGATGACAGTGACCAAGAGCTTGCTCAGGACAATTGGGAACATGTGAGTGTTCACAGCAATGGAGGCAAGCCCTTGCTGTTGGAGAAGGACGTGGGACAAACCCAGCTGCTTTGAGCTGAGTGAAGAAGAAGACCGGGAGCAAAGACTGGGAGTTTTTGCAGAAGACGAGGAGCAAAGACTGGGAGTTTTTGCAGAAGATGGGCTCCCAGTGCCTGTCCCTTGGGAGGCCTGGGTTGAGTGTGGGGCAGCTGAGCCGTGCTGCCAAGGGCCGCTCTGGGCCTCGGCTCCCCACCTGGCAGCCCAGGGCCCCCTCAGAGCACCGCGGCTTCTCCCGCCTTCAAGGAGCAGGTGCCAGAGGCAGGGACAGAGAGCCTGGAGCCTGTCCTGCTCAGCTGCTCTTTGTGCTTTTCCCAGCCAGGACCCCAGACCCTCAGGGAGCAGCCAGCTCTCCCCAAGGAACGCCCGTCCCAGAGCCTGCCCGGTGTCACACGGGCTGCCTTTGCCTGGATGCCTCCCTTTGTGGAGATCCTGAAAGGCACTCCCCGTTAGAGAGACGCAAGAGGCCTCTCTCAGCTGCCCTCTCTCATAACAAGCCCTGTTCTCTCAGGCCAAAGCAATCCTTGTTCTGTTCCCTGGGTCAGCCCCCTGCTCTTTCCCTGCCCCTCAGCCTTTCAGTCACTCCCACCCTGTTTCCCCGTTGGCTCTCTATTCCCTAACCTCACCCCTGTGTCACCCCCATGTCCCCTGGTACTGATACTCTGATACTTCTTCCCCCACCCCGAACCCCCGTGTACTTAACCCAGCCCCTCAGACCAGCCTTGTGCCTTTGCCTCTGAACCCCGGGACTGTGCACACGCGTGGCTGAAATAAACATTTCTGTGAAACACCTGCAAAGGCCCTTCCTGCTCCTTTGCCTGCACCATCTCAACAGCTATCTCAACAACAACATCCCTCCAGGCTCAGCAATCTCCAGCTGTTCTGCATCCTCCCAAGGGAATCTCCCCAAGGCCAAAAGTTACTGGTGTGGCCAGCCCCAAAGCAGCAGCCGTGGGGGGCACTTGGTGCAGGGTGGCTCAGGGGTGAATCCCAGAGAATCGTCAAGGTGGGAAGAGACCTTGATGGTCACACAGTCCCACAGCATTGCCATCATCACCCCAAAATCACATCCCCAGGTGCCATATCTGAACAATTCTTCAACATTTCCAGAGAGTGACTTTGCCACTTCCCTGGGCAACTTCTTCTAGTACCTGACCACTATGTCAGGGAAAACTTGTTCAAAGATTTAATCTGAACCTCCCCTGGTAGAATGGAAGGCCATTTTCTCTCCTCCTGAAAGGATTACATGCTTTGAGATTGTGCCCATCCCAAAGGAATGGGCACACATCATCCTGAAAGGATTACATTCTGGTCCTTTGGGATTGTGCCCCTGAGGAATGGGCACACAGGAGGTGTTTCTCCAGAGATGTCACTGCAGGACTGCAACACAAATCATTCTTCCAAAACAGTGAAGGTTGAATTTAAGAAACAGAAGTAGTAAGCAAAAAGACCACAACATCTCCACTCACAAAAAACCAAAAAAACCCCAAACAAACAAAATAAAACAAAACAAAAAACACAAAAAACCAAACCAAACAAAAAAAAAAAAACCAAAAAAACAAAAAAACAAAAAAAAAGCCCAAATAAATAAGAATAAGAATAAGAATAAGAATAAGAATAAGAATAAGAATAAGAATAAGATGATGAAGAAATAATAGTAGTAAACAAGAACAAGGAGTAAGAATAGTAAGTTGAAGGAGAATTATGAGAAGAAGAAGATAAGGAGAAATAGTAGTAGTAGTAATAATAAGAAGAAAAACAATAATATCAAGAATAAGAACAAGAATAAAAATAAATAGTAGTAGTAGTAAAAATAAGTTGATGATGAAGAAGATGAAACAGTTGTAGAAGTAAATAATATTATCAAATTAAAACAAATACCCACATATCTTCTAGAACCACAGAATGAAGGGAAGGACCTTAAGGTCCTCTAATTCCAACTAGTTATCTCTTACTCTCTCTCTGAGACATCTTTCCTATTTCTTTCTACCACTGTACCTCTCTTGTTAAATAAAATCCATGTTAAATAAAATCTGTGTGTTGTCCTCATATGGTCTCCTTTGCACCTTCATTGGGGCGGGCAGAGGCATCTCTCCCTCATGGGCTCTTACAGCTGTGCAGGTCCCTTCCAGCTGCAAGCATTCCAGGATTCTGTCAGCTCCTCGCTTCCCTTTTCTTCTTGCCTCTGCTTCGAGCTGGGAATGTGCTTGAGAATGTCCAGCAAAGAAGCCTTTGCTGTCTGCTCTGGGAGCCCACACGGCTTTGGGACCTTGTCACCTGCACCTGCACAGCAGAACCAGCACCACAAGAGCCTTGGGAATTCCTGAAATTCTGTGGTCCACGGCACACACTGCAATGGTCTGGAATTCCAGTTTCCAGCAAGGAAAAGATGTTCCTGCCCTTTAAGGCAAAGCTCTGAAGGGGCTGAAAGCCAAGTGGAGCAAGATCTTACAATGACATTGCATAACCAGCTTTCATAACTTAATCAAGGGTTGTTCTAGCATGTGGATTGGGAAAAAATATCAGGCGAGGGTCTTTGGCTGGGAGCTGGGAAATTGGGTGCCCCCTCCGTGTCCCCCCTACCCTCTGAGGGACACCCACTCCACTCCAAGCCTTTCTACCCCTGGGGGCACCGGGCACCCAGCCTGAACTCCTCTGCCTTCAGGGGCACAAGGAGCTCACCCTGGGCCCTTTTACCCCACGGTCCCAGGTGCCCATCCCGAGCATCCCCATCCCCTTTACCCCACGGTACCAGGTGTCCATCCCAAGCCTCTCCATTCCCTTTACTCCAGGGTACCAGGTGCCCATCCCGAGCATCTCCATCCCCTTTACTGCAGAGTACCAGGTGCCCATCCCGAGCCTCTCCATCCCCTATACTGCAGAGTACCAGGTGCCCATCCCGAGCCTCTCCATCCCCTATACTGCAGAGTACCAGGTGCCCATCCCGAGCATCCCCATCCCCTTCACTCCAGGGTACCAGGTGCCCATCCCGAGCATCCCCATCCCCTTCACTGCAGAGTACCAGGAGCACATCATGACCTTGTCGTATCCCCAGGGGCACCAGGTGCCCATCACCGCCACGCTGCAGGACGCGGCGGGCCGAGCAACATCGCCAGTCCGCTTTGCCGCTTGGCAACAGCCCCCACGCCGGCAGCGCTGGGCAGGAGCCAGAGCCGGCACCGGGGCCGTGCCTGCGGCCGGGGCCGGGCCCCTTCTCCACCGCCCCGGGGCGGGGACTGTGCCGCGGGCGGGCGGGGCAGCGCGGCGCGTCCCAGGGCAGCCGGGTCGGGTCCCTGCGCCGGCGCCCGCGGGTCGAGCGAGCGCTGCGCGGGGCTGCGGCCGCCGCTCCCCGCCGGGCGCGCCTCGCACGGCTCCGGAGTGACGGGGCCCCATTATGGTCAGCCATGGCGTGGCTGCCGGGCGGGCTGGCCGAGCTGCGCTGGGGCGCGCTGGTCGCCCTCTTCGTGGCGGCGCTGGCCACGCTGGCCGTGTACCTGGTGCAGTACGCGCTGCTGGCGCTGCGGAGGGGTCGCCCGGCGCCGCCGGTGGCTGCCGCTCCGGCGGAGCAGCGGGACGAGCTGCTGGAGGAGGGCGGCTCGGTGCTGGCCTGGGCGCTGTCGCGGGGCAGCTGGAGGCGGCAGTGGCGGCGGGCCTGGGTGGCGGCGCTCCGAGCCGAGGCGGCGGAGCGGGCGGTGAGTGCCGGGCTGCAGGTGATGGATGGGCGGCCGGAGGAAGGGAAGGGAAGGGAGGGAAGGGACGGGGGATGCCCGGCGGCGGCTCCCCCGCGCCCGCCGCGATGGGGCCAGCGCCTCCCGGCCGTGGGGCATCGCGGCTCCGGGCGCTCCCCGCTGCGAGGAGCGGCTCTAGGGACGCCGGGACTTGCTGCAGGGATATACCGGGTGTGTTCCTGACCCTCCATGTGTATTTACACGTGTGTGTTTGGTGGCTGCTTAGCAGGGAGCTGGCCAGAGGCACGGAGTGGGAGCGGGGAGGGATGGAGAGGAAGGAAAGCCCCGACCTCCGCAGCCCCTGGCAGGGGTTCGCTCCGCCGATAACATTGTTCGGCCGTGGGGAGAAGGAAACAATGGAAACTTCCTGGCCTGGGCCTGCGGCCCGTCCTTCGGCAAATAATTCCCAGAGCTGGGCTTCCCCGGTCGTTCCTCAGGCCCTGCTAAGCCGATGTATGTGTGTGTGTGGTGGAATTCCAAGGGCTCCTCCGAGCCCGCGGTATGGTGCATGGGATGCTCAGGGTTTGGTCTGTGACCCGGGTCAGGGAGGATGCACAAAACGTGGCATTCCTTCCCATCCTAACCTGCCCTTCCTGAAAAAGGCGCAGCGTGGCATGCAGCGCGTTGGTCTGTAATGGTATGTGAGGTAAGGAGGTTAGGTGAGGCTGTGGCAAGCTGATTTCCTTGTCCTGAGGACTGAACCCTTGTCGTGTCAGTGCAGAATGCTGAGGATAAACTCTAGGAAGTGGCATGTCCCCAGGTCTCTGAATTTGCGTGCGTCTTAGACCAAGAGGTTCCTTCTTTACGTGTCGGGGAGCAGGCTGGGGAAGAAGGAAGAGTGGGCAGCATGTGTGTGTGAAAGATAAGGAATAAAAATTAACACTTTCCAAATATCATTGTAAGTTGGGCAGCAGAAAGAAAATACTTTGTCCGCCCTTTCAAGTTGCATGGTGCGGTTGAGAAGAGAGAAAAGCTTGGTTTTCCCTGCCCTTGTGGAAGAGAAGGGTCCAGACAGCTTGAACACAGGTGCTGGGAACGGAAAGTAACCAGACACCAGTGGCAGCTTCCTGTCCCTGACCAGAGGGAAAAGCCCCTTGGTCAGGGACACGCTCACCCTCCCTGCCCAGATGAGCAGGGAGCCAGGAGTTCAGCGCCTGGCACTGCAGTGTGCTGTCAGCCTCCCAAAACAATGTCAGCAGCACGAAGCTAATGAAATTCCTGCGTGCAAAACAGCCTCGGGTGATGAGGGAAGCGGGGCTGAGCGCTCGGTGTGGGTAGCAGGTGAAGAATGCAGTGCTGATGCTTCTGAAGGTATGACCTCAGTGCCCAAAGGCTGCCTTCGCCTTGCTGTCTGTGTGAAGACTGAGTGTCTGTCATCACTGTCTGCCTTCACTGATGAGGAGGGCTGGGCAGGGGAAGGCTTCTTTCCTCACCTCTGCGAGATGATATTTGGAGTTTCTTGGTTTTGGCGTGGCCTACTGCAGCTGTATTAGTGGGCCAAACCAAACACGCCTTTTCAAACTGCAGCACTGATAAATCTTTGCTGAAGAACAGCAGTTTTGCTGAACCCTGTTGCTGTTCACGGACTTGGCTCTGCACTGTGTACCTTGATATTCTACTACAGGGAAGGATGACTTATGATTAGGCCCATAGTTATGTCCTAAGTATATGTTTTCAGGCTCTACCCTGTATTATGTAGTGAGGTGTCATGCAATTAATACATGGAAGTTTTGACATACATTTGCAATTCCAGGGACTTGACTGGCAGTGCATTTTTATCACTTGTTTTCAACTGATGGGTTCATCACCTAATGATGCTTCTTCTTTTTCTTGTTTCTTAGGATTCTCAATTGCTCACATTTGAGGAAGATGACCCAGCAGAACCACTTGAGCTAGCAGTTAAAGAAGTTACCAGTGTTGTAAAGTCAGCTGGAGAGAAGGTAAACTTTGGATTTGTTGCCTTTCCGTGTACTTCGAGTCAGGAAATGTTTTATTAGTATCAGTGGAAGTTTTATTTGTCAATAGATCTGTACCCTTGACCTGTGTTTGTCGAGGCAGGTAGGAGGCTGCCTCTGTAAAGAACCTGTGCAAACTCTCTGCATTGATTCTCTTCTTTTGCAAGTTGTGAGCAGAACGTGCTCCAGGGCTTCCACCAAATGCACAATAACCACGGTTATGCCAGGTTTATAGCTATGCCCTCAATGAGCTCATGGAGCAGCCCTCTCCCCCACCTCCACAGTCCTGATGATGCTTCCCCATCCTATTGCTGATGTGTGCAGTGGGAACTTCATTGAGAAGAAAGAAATTTGTCTTCTGGGACAAGCAAACATCTTTGTCTGCCTCTTGCTGTTTGTGTGGCTAATGACAGGTTTGCTTCCTAAGTGGGAGCTGAGTAAGTATCAGTGGAACAGGTGCAGAGTCCTGAGGGTGAAGTCTTGATCTGCTGGACCCTGTATTCAGTGAGGAGCAAGTGATTTCTTTCCTCCTCTCCCACTACAAGCACTGGGAGGTGAATCAGTGCCTGTGAAATTAAAATAAGGCAGAACTGTGTGGCTCTTGGAACAGTAAGAATGCATTAAAAGGGGGAAAAATCTATATATGTTTATTAGCAATGATAGCTCCTGCATTTTTGTCCTAGTGACTGTAAGTACTGGCACCTGCATCAAATTAGGCTAATGCTTTTCTTTTAGTTTTGCTTTCTTATTTTGCTTTGCTCGTCTGATTTAGATGCTAAGCAGCTCTACTATGATTCCTTTGAAAACTATGCATGCTTATCTGCCTGATACACAACTTAGTGACACACCCTGACTGCGTGGCAGCTGGGGATTGTTAACATGTAAAACTGTTTGTGTACTTATTTTCTTCCTTTTTTAAAGAATTTATTTCAGTGCCAGTGGTCCCTTGTCCCAGCAGTGGGGCTGGAGACGCTGGACTTGGTAGGGCTGTGGGGTTGGCACAAGTGTTATTCTGTGCCACTGGAAGATGCCACGATGGGAAATTGTAAGGAGAGGGCACTGCTAGGTCTGAAAGTGATGTGCTGTGTCATATGTGAAGCCAGGACCTGAGGGAGAGCTGTTGGAAATAAAAGCTGGCAAATAACAGCACAAAAAAACTGGTGTCTCGCAGTGCAGTGTCTAAAATGTTGCTGGAAGGGACAGGCAGGGCTGGGCTGAGCCATTCTGGCATCTTAGTCAAGGTGTTACACTGCAGACAGAAATCTGACATGGTTTCAAAACAGCTTAGACCAATAGAAGCACATTTTAAAATTTATTGGAATAAAACAGGTTTGTTTTCATACACTGTGTTCTTCTGAACTGGGCCAAAACCCATTTCAATAGTCTTGTCCACAGCTGCTGGAAAAAGTTCTCTGAATCATTCTTATTCCTTCTGTTAAGGTACAACCTGATTACTTATATGAATTACAGGGTGTAATAACCTTAGAATGGCAGTCTGGTGGCTACTTTTCCTTCTTCTTTAAATGCATATCTTTCTCTAAACACCTCAGGAGTTCTCTTATATGATAATTGTGTCCTGTATTTCCTGAGGTAATACCAAGGTTGTTTGGTTGTTTGGATTTTTTTTTTTGGTGTTTTCTTTTTTCCCTGTCCTCTTCAAACTCTTAATGTTTGTGTGTGAAATGGAAACCTCTCTCTGCAGCTTGCCCAAACTCAAAGTTCTGACAGAAATTGGTGTGTGCTGCACAGTGCAGTGCTGCAGACATGGTGGGAGTGCTGCTGCTTCTCAGCTTGGCCCAAGCTGTGGTGATAGGACAGAGCTGCTCTGTGGCTGAAGGTTACACCACACTGCCCCTTGATAAAGCCTCCATTTGTGTGTTGCCTTCACTCCGATTTTGGGCCAGAGCCTAAATATATAGAATGAAGTGGCCTGTTTTCATTGTGTGGCATTGGTTGTTTTGGTTTAATAAAGTAAACATTAGAAATATTCTTAGCCTTAGCTTTTACTGCCAGCCTTTCCATTAGTGCAGTCTATTTCCAGAGGACTTGAACTTAACAACAGAAACAGCAACAAAAAAGGCAACAAAAAAGAAGATTCTCTTGCTGGAGTCTTGGCACAGAGGGTTTGGATGGAGCAGGCTGTGACAGAAGTCTCTCTTCTTTTTCTGCTTTATGCTCAAAAGGAAAGGGGTAAAATTCCTTCAGAGTGCCATTCCTTTAGTGTCACTGCTGCACTCCTAACTGGGACCATTCCTAGTTATGTAAGTGTGTTTATTTCTGATTATTTTTGGTGGGGTGAACTACCCTGACCGTGATGTTCAGTTCCTGTTGTCTTTTAACTTCCCATTTGGCTTTGAAAGCCATCCCATATCTTTGCTTCTTTAATGACTGGGAGTTTTTTACAAGCCTAGTTGGAATTATGACCCATGGAGATTTTTTCCTTGGCTTTTTTAAGTTTTTGCACTAATACAATCCTTTCTTCTTAATGTGTTGACTTCTTCCATGTTGCTTGCTGTCAGTAAATGTCTTATGAAGGGATTATATTTCCTTCCAGCTTTTATTTAGCTTGCCTACTAAGTTGCTCCTTAAATCTCTCTTTACAGTGCTGTCCTAAGTCTCTCCTATGCATCCATTATCAGCAGCAGCTCCAATTAAATCCATATTTTTGAACCTGATGGCTGAAGGGCCACATAGCCCTACAGGTGACATCTCACAATACAATGAGGCAGCTTCTTTTAGTCTCTGGAAGTATTTTCCTGAGGGGTTTTGGGCTCCAATCTGCCTCTCCTGTGGTTGCTTCACGCTGTGAGTGCCTTGTTGCATCAAGGTCTCTCTCCCTATGGTGCTCTCAGTGATAAGCTGTCCTTTGTGTGAGCAGTAGTTGTTAATTCTTACACACACACACACACACACACTGTGTATTTTGTATTGCATTCCCCTCCTACATTTCAAGGTCTTGCAGCTTTCCTGTGTGATGACCTAATCTTCCTTTATGTTGCTACTTCCCAGCTTGCTTTCCTGAGCATCATATTTTCTTTCAAGTTTCTCCTGGGGTATTTTGGACTTCAACTGTGCAATAGGTTTGGTGTCTGAAAGAATCCTTGGTAACCTGTTTCCAGCTCACTGTACTATACTCTCCCTTTCAAACATCCCAGTTCACCTTAATGGGGGAGTGATGGAGTACAAGATTAATTGTTAGTGGGGTGAGGCTACAGAAGTAAACAAGACTACATTATGATCTAACCTTCTTCCGAACTGAGTGCCCTGTCAGAGGGAGAGTGTGGGGGTTTGTTTGCTTCACTGGAGCAAAGGTGATGCTGGGTTTGGCTCTGTGTCTTCCAGCTGCTCCTGCAGACGTGTGTGGGCCTCCTATAGGCTTGTGCCACATCTGCCAGCTTGGCACAGGGATCAGGGAACCCTTAGCACCCTGACACAGGGGAACTGTTTCTGCAAGTGAGTTATTCTCCAAGCTACCACAGCACAAACTGGCAAACCTCTCCCGGGGTTTTTTCTGTCTCCTCTTGGTCTCTGTGTCTTCAGCTGTGCTGTGTCTCAGATGGTTTGGAAAGCTTGCATGACACTGAGGCCAAACTAGCAATTCTGGTTCTGGTATTGATTTGTATTCCCCTTTCTGAAATATAAGTAATGCTTCCTGTCTTTGCAATGTTTGATGTTCATTTTAACTTATTATGTGGATTGAAAATTCTTCCTGCCCTGTCTCCTTGTACTCACTGCTTGTTTATTTTATTCCCTCACTCCCCATTTTTTCCACCTATTTGAATTTGAATGTGTTGGTCTCAAAGGAGTGGATAAATTCACATGTTCCATCAACTTCTGCTTTGTTTCTGTTGCTGACTGAGTCCATCCCTCACCCTGCCTTCACCGTGGTGTTTACCACCATTTGGAAAACTGGTCTGCGGTTTTCAGTGTATTTACAGGCAAATTCAGTTTGGTACTGACTGCTAAAAATCCACACCTGCCTGTGCCTGGGTTAGACATTGCATTTGTCATCTCCCCTTCATTTGTTCTGGTCATTTGGTCAATTGTCTGGATGAAGAAGGTGGAGAAAACCCCTCAAGAAATGAAGGAATTGGCTCTGGTAACCAAGAAGATCATGAAAGTCTTCTTAGCAGCTGAGTGCTAATGACTGTCAAAAGGCAGAAATTTTGACCTGAAAAATTTTCTTGTGGTGAGGTTTTCAGCCGAGCACACAAACTGTCTGTATGGGCATTGACCAGATAAGTTTTCCATGCCAAAAATAAGAGCCTGCTCATAGTAGTACCCTGTGAGACATATGGGAAATTGTGAGGGTCCTAAATCTTACAGGGAGATCAAGGCAACTTTCACTGTGTGGCTGCCTCATGGTTAATTCTTATTTTCTTGTGAAAATGTTAAATATTTGCATTATTTACATACGACTGAGTAACCTCAAGTAACCTGCTCTTTCTGGAAGTAAATACCAAGTGCAGTAAAATTAATTTCCTTCTAGAAAACAAACAAAGAAGGCAATCAAGGCCCCTGCTGCTGGGGTTTTACAAACACATGTAGTGTGCTCAGTGCCTGGGGAAGGTGAGGGAAATGTTCCCCATCAGAACTTCCCCCTCAAGTCACTGCCCTTCAGCTCAGGGAGGGAACCTGCTGCTGCACTTGGGGAGGGAAGAATGAAGAAAAGGGAATGTAAAAAGCACCAATTAATGGGGTGCCAGTGCCAAAATTGAGACCTCCAGGCGAGAGGACACCGTGTGTGAGGAGCAGGGGCATTATGGTGCTGCTTGAGATGAAGCAGCTTCTGCTGCTACTTCAGGAGATTCTGAAGCCTGTCCTGAGGAACTGCAAAGGGAAAAAAGTCTGAATATAGAGGGAGAGGGCAAAGCAGGGGAAGGGTTTTAATAGCTGTGAATACACAAATACTCGATAGCTGTGCGGACACTTGACTTTCTCAGGAAAACAGTCTTGCTCAAACCACAGTGCTTTTTCAGTCTCCTTTGTTCCTGCACTTGTTTATCTGGAAGAGAATTATTTTTAGGATAATTGCACTCAGAGTTTTAGATACGTGTGAGCACGTTGTGTGACAGCATCTGCAGCTCAGAGGAGCTGGGTACCAGTCTTCCCAGGTGAGGAACTGAGCCCAGCCAGGTCTGGGAGTTCTGGCCACTGCAGCTCATCCCATCATGAGGATGTCAGGCCAGGAATGAAGAGAAGAGGCTGGAAACAGCAGGAATAACCCTGCCAGTGGGGTGATGAAGTACCAGCTGTGTGTGAGGAGGGATGGCAGAGCACAAAGGTACCTGAGGAGGGGCTGGGAGCTCCTTCCATGGGAGATCCCCAAAGCACATGGAGAGAAGGGTGTTTGTGCCAAGGGAGATGCTGGAGGGAGAAAATACCTTGATCTTGGTTTCTTTGTGCTGCTACTTCACCTCCCCCTATTCCTGCTAATTTAGGACACGTGTCCTGTCAGACTTAGGATCACAAGAGGGAGCTGGGGGTGACCCCTCTGGGAGTTCAGAACCAGCTGGTCCCAGCTGCTGTGCAGGGCTTGATTTTTCAAGAGCAGTTTTTTAGAAAAGTGCCAGGTTTTCTAGACTAAAACACAAAGGGTTGCTAACTGGGGATGTCTCTGGTAAGGGGAGTGGGAGAGAGAATGAGCAATATAAATGAAATTGCAGGAGAATTATCTTCCTTTCAGTCCAGGTTCCTCTGTTTTCTTGTGGACACCCATCCTTCCTCTTTCTCCCCCTGCCAACCAGAAAGGGGTGCTTTGCCTGGCCCTCCCTTCTGCAGCTCTTCATCTGTGCAGAGAAAATGAATTGGAGAAGCAGGCTGGAGTGAGGAAGGGGGAGAAGGAGCAGAGCACGGGAAGCTTCAGTGTTATTCTTTGTGTGCCTGCCATGGGGGAAATGGCCTACATATTTCTGCTTGGGTCTATCAAATTCACTTGCTGCACTTCTAAAGGCATGTCACTCAGCAAGGGAAGCAGCACTTGCAGTCTCTTTAATCACCTTTTCACCACTTGTGGCAGCATCACAGATGAAAACAAAGCTGCTTTCTCTTCAAATTCTAGCCCAGAGTTCTGCTTCTCTCAGTATTCTGACTCCATCACCCATCCTGCTCCCAGAACAAATTCACCTGACATAAATACATATTATTTTCCATTTGCAAACATGATTGGATTAAGAATTGACAGGCGGCTGTATGTGAATACCACAGTTTTTTCAGAAAAAATGAGGGCAGAAGAGGAGTAGATCTCAGTAGATGTCATTGGCAGAAAATAAATTAATCAAGGAGACTAAAAGTCCAAACTCCACTGGTCTGGGCTTTGAAACGAAAGGTAAAAATATGTAGAAAAAACTGATTTAGCATCTCTTGACAAAATGCAAAAAGAAAAATGAAAGTTCCACCACCTGCAGTGTCTGTTTGCATCCTTTACTTGGAAATAAACATGATTAAGAAACAAGTGGTGCATGAACTCATCTCCAGCTCTCTGGCCACACTTTTATTTCTTTTAAAAACATTAATCAGCCACGTACCTGGCAACCTTGGCTCTTGGACATCCAGAAATTCCAGATGAATGGCTCTGCATTGCATGTACAGCAAGTCCAACTTGTTCTGAATGCATTGAACTTCCTGTGGATGTGTGAAAAAAACCATGTGTGGATGATAAAACACTGCATTTAGGATATGGAAGTGTCAGCAGCTTTTGCATCAGACCTGTCGTTTTTCCTCCTCTTCCCTCAAAAAAGAGGGAAGAACCTTTTCCTTTTCAAAGTCTTTAAAGAGTCATTGTGTCAATTACTTTGAATGAAAGGAGTGATTCTGTGTTTCATATCAACTACAAATAAAACAAGCAGCTGGAAGCAGCTGGGTTCTTTGTTCCTGTTAGCTATTAAAAATCCTTTCTATTTTACCATAATACTGGGTGTTAGTGTTGCTTGTGTGGGTTTAAGGTCAGAAATCACTTCTGAAGGAATCTGGACTTCGGTAAAGGGGAGAGCTGAGGAAAACTGATTTGTCCACTTCTAAACTATAATTTGCAAAGACGTAACCTGAAAAGGCAAATCTTATTGCTTGTGGGTGTGGTTGGGATTTGTATTTGTCATATCCACCTCCCCACCCCCTGCTTCTTTGTAATTAAGTCTCTACCTTAATGGATGTACTCAGGCCCTTGATAAAGCCCTGGCCATCCTTAAAATGTACCCCAGAGAGCCCAGGGAGATGAAATGTATTTAAAGAGAGCCTGATAAGGATCTTCCAGGAGGTACATGATTCCTTTCAAAGCTTTCAGCTTCAATTCCAGTGCCCAGAAGTGAGCAGTAAGTGCACAAACACAATTTAATAGCACCATGCGGAGTTTTTGTCAGACAAATCTTGCAGGGAGTTATTTGTCCGTGCATTGCATTGACCTGGTTCCCTCTGCCTGAGTCAGTGTCAGGAGAGCCCAGCTGTCCTTCCCACAGTGGGGCTGTGGGGACAGCAGCCACAGAGGGATGGTGACAAGCAGCTCTCCTCAACCAGCACATCTGTTTGCAAAACAAACACGCCTCTGTGGTGTGATGAATAATTTCTGACTTCCACCCCATGGGCTTTCCTGCCCCGCCAGGAATCCTCCAGGAATTTCTGCACACTCCAGGAATTCTGCATGGCAGCTCCAGCAGCTCGCTCAGTTTGCAGAGGGGGGAGGGAGCAAAAACTCTCCACTGTTTACAAACTCAGTGTGATAACAAGTTAAATTACTGCTCCTAAAAGTGTATTGCAGTCAAGTGGCACTCAGACTTTTCCCAGACATTTAGCTTTGTCACCACATTTCAGGGACTTTCTTGGTTTGGTCAAAGGCTTGAATAAATTCTTAAAGGCTCCTGCTCCTTCCTATCCCACTGAGAGCAGGAATTACTCAGACAGAATCCTCAGCTGTAGCAGTAGGTTTATACCAAAGTCTCATATTTGTAGGTAAAGATTGTGTGGTAAATCAGCTGTCCTGTTGTAGGCTACTTAGATCAGAGCAGAAGAGGAACAAGAACAAACATCTTTGCCCTCTTGGAGCTTTTGATACATAGATCTGTGAAATGGAAAGGAGTCCTTGTCCTTAGGTAACAATAAAAAAGAAATTTTGGGAAACGCCATAATTTGCAGGTATTCAATTTCATGTACAGATTTGAACACTTGAATTATGTGCTTTTAGAAGAATGTGCAGAGGAGGTGGGAACATGAATGAAATCACTTAGGAATTTCCCACCTGTGCAACTCAGCATAATTCTACTGGCCTGAATTCCTTTCTTATTTTCTTTCTTGCCTTCACCAGACTTTCAGAAAGCTAATTTGTTTTTCCCTTCGTTTCCCCTTTTCCTTTCTCCAGGTGGTTTCTTGCAATGTTGTGGGAGATTCTGTTAAATTCCTCGTTGCTGTCTCAGCCCCCCCGCCCGCGGCTGCCGAACCTCAGTCGTATTTTGTGAAGCTGTCCCCAGTCCACCTGCAGGTAAAGCCTTGAGTGTTGTTCTCTCTTCCCTTCCTTTTGTTTGCCCTCTGGGGCAAGTGGTAAATACAGAAATTAAGCTGCCTCTTCAGGAGACTGGCCGTAAATAACATGTTGGGTAGACTACTTGGATATCTAGAAGAATTCCCTTTTTTAACTGGCATGCACTCTCAAAGCTTAAGCAGCTTCTGCCTCCTTAGAGTGTCTCTTTGAAGTTACCCACTCAGAAACTGGTGCTATTCTTCCTGTGCTGATCCTTAGTGTGGAGATTGACCTACAATTTCCTTACAGGACACCACAACACTCTACAATAACTCTTTTCCTGTCCACAGCTTCAGCTCTATGTGAAAGACAAAGGAGAAGATGTCAAAGTTGAGTGGTTCCTCATTAACACCGATGAAATCAACTTTGAAATCCAGCCAGCAGTGCAGGAGGTCAGTCAGTTAAGTTTTATTTGTTGTAGTGGTAGAGCAGGTGGGTCTCCATCCCCTTGGTCCAAAATACATCTGCCATGGGTAATCTATCAAACCCCTACATCTCTGAAATCCAGCAACAGCTCTCAAGATTACTGAAACAAAGTCTGTATTTGACAGACAAATGACTTTGCAAACATCTTTTATCCAAATACAAGGTGTGAAAAATGTCTGTTCCTAACTACCTTCTCTCAGAACACTTCTAAAATAATTTTTAAAAAACCCAGTTGAAATGGTATTTCCATCAAAGCAATTAAAATGTTGCTCCTTTCCTAATTTAAACCAGTTTTGAAATCTGACAACAATAGATCAGAAACAGCTGTGAAAAATACAGTAATTTAAGGAAATTATGGATGACTTAGAAATATTTTGATGCTTTTGGACTTGCACCTGATCTTTGTATACGAGCACTGATTCATTGGGACATCCCCTGCAAGAGTTCACAATTTTTATTTTTGGCACAAATGTGATGATTTAACTGTTCCTTACAACTGTGGGGGAAGACTTGTTTGTGTTTTGTGAAGTTATTTTCTTTATTGAAGGCTTTGTTAAAAATTAAGTTTATTGTAGACCTGCTTCTGAAGACCTGTACTGAGAGAGCTACAATTGTAATAATTTATTACCACAGCTTTTGTCCATAAAAATGTGAAACTCATAACTAAAGACAGACAAGCCTTTTGAAATGTTTTTAATGTAGGTTTTACCATGCACACATAGCATGTAAATGACCTTCATATGCTGGGGTGGCATGTTGATTATCCACATTTGAACAGTCATTAAGTATTAAATCCTTCCTGACAAACACAGAAGACTCTGGAGTCACTGGACTTCACAATCAGCTTTTTGAGAGGTGCCCAAGTCCAGCTTTGCAGAGTTGCACCTGTTCTGCTTTGCCTGCATTTTTAGAATGAGCCTGTTAAGTTCTTTATTCGTTAGAGGGCTTTATTTTCACTTTGAAGTTTGTATTAACATTATGGAAGAGGAGAGGCAATGAACAAAGGGCTAAAACCTGTGAGCAAGCTACACCTTAGAAATTGCTTCAGCTTCTAAACTTCACTGTCAGCTTTTGTGTCTTGTTTTTTTCCTCTTTGGGAAGCAATACTGTGTGTACAAATAAATACCTTTAATTACTTGTGATTATCTCCACAGTGGTTTTGACATCACACAAGCTGGGTATAATAACCCATTTTCTCTAGGTAATGGCTGTGTAAACCTGAGCTGTATTGGGCAACTTGGCTTACTGGTAGGGTTTGGATTTACACAAGGTGACTTCATGTGCTGATGTGCCCCAGGCTGGCTGTGGTGTGTACAGCCCTAGCCCAAGTCAAACCCAAAGTGAAACCTGTTGTCTTTATCATTTTGGGGTGGCAGGTAAGCCATTAGGGCTTGTCTTGTCGAGGGAGTTGTGGTGGAGAGTTTTTCCCAAAAAAAGCGTGGCTAAAAATGAGGCAGAGCTGACAGGAGGCTCTTTAATCAATCTCCTTTCCAAATAACTATGGAAACAAGAGCAAATACCTACGAACAGAAGTCCAGTGACTGAGGTTGCTGTTGTTACTGTTAAATAACAGATGTCACTTTAGGCTGATGGCAAAGCACGAGAGGCAACTGGGATTTACAATTTAAGAGAAAGGGAGGGAAATTACCTCCAAAACAATGAAGACTAACCACAATTTATCTGCTTATTTAAGTAACTTAACTAATGAAATTGCTGTTACTGAGGCTTTAAGAAGCCTAATTTACTAATTTGCTTTATTGAAGTGAATGAGTATTTTCTGTTTCCTTGGTGGTTATTTGAGGGCACATGGTGTAAATGCAGCAGATTTTTGTGGGACTGCTGTTGTATGAATGCTGTTGTATGTTTTGAGCATGTCATCAGAGGCCAGTTAGGTGAGAAGGCAGTACAACAGGATTTCTGTACACAGCATTCCTGGGATTTTTTTGTGAAGCACCCTAAATGTTTCTGTAACACCTGGGTAGCTGGGAAAGGGCTGTTATTCCCAATCTGTTTGACCTGTTGTCCAAAGTGCAGGTCAGTGATGTCTCTCAATGTGGTATCAGATGAGAAAAGATGGATTGGTCCTCTCTTTTTAGGTCAGATCTTTGTCTCCTACTTCAGTCTTTCCTTTTGAAAAGAAACCTCACCGAGATTTCAGAGCTGTTGTATTTCAGCCTGTCCTTTCTGGGACAGCTTGATGTAAAAATCTGTGCCCTGTAGGTTACTGAGCAGAAGAAAATTCCTGAGGAGCATAGTGTGAGAAGCAGGCATTCTCCAGGAGCACAGGGAGGGCAGGGGCAGTTCACTCTCTTCATACACCTTAGAATTAATCATGTGAAGCTACAATGTGTGCACACAAAATTCTGTGGTGTGTTCTGACCCCTCTGGGGTTGTGGTGCTAAGCACAGATGGTCGTGAGATTTTTTCCTGAGCAAACTACATCTCAGTGCCCCAGAGCAGCATGACTCTGTCCACACACTGCTCTTTTCAGCAAGGTTGGAGACCTCCAGGAGATGCTATAATATTTTTTTTTTCAGTGCAGCACAGGATTAGTTTCTTCTCAGCTGTTGCAGGCTGGCATAACTCCCATTAAATCAGTGGAACAGATCTTCTTATCTGCTGACCTGATCTGCTCTCTCAGGGGAGTACAGAGCACTGCAGAATCTTTAAAACACCATCATAAGGTAAAAACTGTCACAGAAACTTCTGGTTTTGTGGATAACAGCTGTGCCCTCCTAACTCTCAGAACAGCATGAATTTTTCAGTGTTTATGTCTAGCTTTCCTTTAATGTCTAATGGAGAAATTTAAGTAATTCTTTGCATGATCTGTTAAAATTCTGTTGTTGGCAACAGAAACCACGTGTCTCCCTCTGACAAAGTTAATGTTTGATGGCTATGGTGGTTTAGATATATACCAAATTAATTTTTTCCCCAACAACTTCTGAGTTTTGAGAAGCCTGTTTGTTTCTTCATAGGAACAGACAGCAGGGACATGTGCAATATCTGAAACGCTCAGAGATGTCTTGAAGAACCTCTTCAGCTCAGCTTCTCCATCTGTAGTGTTGAGTGTGAGGCCTGCAGATACAAAGGAGGTTCAGGTAAGGCTCATTCCTTCCAAAATCTTTTGAGAAGTGTCCTTCTGCTTCATGCTTTTAGCATATATTCATGGCTCACAAATGAGTAAGTTTAACAGTGTCCAGCGGCAGGAACCAGCTGGGACACACGTTTGGAACAACACAGCCCATGGCAGTGGAGGTTTTGTGGTCACACCTCTTGTGCAGCTCCTTGCTGGTGTTCCAGCCCAGCTCAGCTCTGCTTCCCTTGTGTGACACGAGGGTTTGGTGCTGGCATGTGCACAGTGCCCCTTGTCCTGGTTGCCTCTTGCAGAATGTACAGAACACGAGCCTTCTCCCTCAGGGCACAAGTCCTCCCAAACCTCCGAGGGCTCACGAGCTCAGGCTGCTGGTGAGGAACATCGAGGTGAAGCTGAGTGATCTCCGTGCTGCAGGTAACACAGCCCAGGTGCTGCTGCTCCGTTTTGGGCAGGCCCAGGGTTGGGGGTTTTTTTCCTTTCCTTTCAGGTGAGATAATGTGGAAGTTCAGGGTTACAGCCTACTCTCAAAAGGTGGTTTAAGAAATTGCTGCATTCTGTGAAATAGACTTCATAGAATCACAGAGTGGTTTGGGTTGGAAGGGACCTTAAAGCTCATCTCATTCCACCCCCTGCCATGGGCAGGGACATTATCCCACTTTCCACTATCCCAGGTTGCTCCAAGCCCCATCCAGCCTGGCCTTGAGCATTCCCTGAGATGGGCCAGCCAAAGCTTCTCTGGGCAACCTGTACCAGTGCTGACTTAATGCATATATTAATTTATTTGAGTATTTAAACATCTTGTTCTTCTTGTACAGAAATCCATCATTGCTAAAAACAGATTGAAATGACCACATCTATAAAGCTGGCTGATTATTTTCTGGCTTTTAGTTTTAATTTCTAAAAGTTCTCGTTTTGGCTGTACCCAAGATGAGGGGCTCAAATCCAACTCTCCATTAGTTGCTGGCAATGACATTGGCTTGATTCAATGCTACCTTATTTTTCTTTACTTTAGAGTGGTTTACAGATGCATCTCAAACTGTATTTACTAATACTTTCTGTATTAGAAACTCTTGAAAGGTGATTTTTTAGTTGTCAGGACATTTTCCCCTGATAGGTCTGCAGGTAAAGGAGGAAGGTGCCTCTTTTGAGTAGGGAGTGAAGCCAAGAAAGAGGTCACTGCCTAGTGAAGTTCGTGTTGGGTTTGGAAAGCAGCACCAGGCCTGTCTTGCAGGTACTCAGACTTTTCCAAGTGCAGGCACGTCTCTGTCACTGATTGAGGCATGAGCAGGCACAGCTCAGATTCTGTCAGCAGAAATACAGATTTGGAAGCTCTGTTATTTATGGCCACAAAACAATTCCCTAACAGTATTTTTAATGGAAGCTTGTGGTTGCTAAATTGGGCAAGGCAGTAGTTTCAGATAAATATATCCTACTTGCTGTTCTCCTTTTTTTCAGTTAGAGGTAATGAGGTTTCTGCCCTAGAGTAATGCATAAAGCATAATGCTGCTTTGCTCATTCTCGTTGGAAGTGATCCCCCTAAAAATCTCTGCGGAGGTTTTTTGGTTTTTTTAAAAAAAAACAAATTATTTTTTTAAGCAAT
The DNA here is from genome assembly GCA_037013685.1 of Acridotheres tristis. Taxonomy (NCBI): domain Eukaryota; kingdom Metazoa; phylum Chordata; class Aves; order Passeriformes; family Sturnidae; genus Acridotheres; species Acridotheres tristis. Next base: position 110,485,416 of record CM072884.1, read on the forward strand.
TCTGGAACTCTTGGCTGTGAAATGTCCTATATCAATAAAACTATGCTGGCAACTGCAACCCAGTCTAGTGGAAAGTGTCCCAGCCCACGGCAAGAGGTTTGGAATGAAATTGATCTTTAAGGTCCTTTCCAACCCAAACCATTCTATGATTTATTACTCTACAATTTTGTAGTGCAAGCTAAACTTTCCAAAAGATTGGGTCATTTTGGCCTCGCTTTAAAAGTCATGAGATGAGATAGCTTTGTGTGCATATAGTGCACAGAAGATTCCCCTTCTGAGAATCACTGCACCTTCCCTAAAAATGAGAGGGAAAAGAGACAATTCATATGCTCTGCTCTGGAAAAACATGTTGGGAGGCAAAATGCCTATTTGCTTTTCTGATAGGAGATGGAGGGAATTTTGCTGGTTCCCCAGCAGCTCCTGGAGTGTAAATATTTGGAACTGAATATGAGAAATAAAGCTTTATAATGGGGTTTAACTGGTGCACTTGAAATCCAGTGGGAATCCTGCACAGCTGGAAAGGTGCTAGCCTCTGGACATAACTTGCTGACTTTTAATTAATATTCCCTTCTCTTTTCCTGGCCTTCCCTTGCAATAATGAATTACCCTGTTGGAACTCAGTCTCCTTGGGACTGTGCAGTATTTCAGGCTAACCTGCACAGGTACACAGGGGGCTGGGGAGGGGCAGCTCGTCTGTGCTGATGGATGATTGATGGATGCTGACAGGGTTTATAGGAGCTCTGGCTCTCCTGTCGGTATCTTAGTTCAGCTGGTGAGTCCCCAGTAGCAGAACTGGTCTCTCCTTATGGGCTGTGCCTGTTTTTATTCCATTAGTTTGTGTATGTAAACAAAGATCACCCTAGATTTTGAACTACATGATCTACAGGGAATCCTTTAGGGCAAAAGTGATTTATGCTGGTAAGGAAAATGGAGTTAACTCTTTACAGCAGAGTGTCCTTGGCAGAAAAGCTGCAATACCCTGTTGGTGCAGTTGGTTTGTGGCTCAGGTTTGGTTCCAGGCAGGGCTGTGCAGGGTCCCTGCCCTGGGCTGGGGACGTGGCAGCAGGACCAGGCTCAGAGACACATGGCTGGGGGAGCAGAAACCAGCCCAGGTCCGTGAGCTCAAAGCAGCTCAGCTGCTTACTCTGGGGTCAGCTTGGATCCCAAATAAGCTGTGTGTACACAGTGCTTTGTCTCCTTAATCACCTTGCCAGGCCCGGGCTGCCTCTGTGCCTGATCCACGGCCCCAGAGCATCCCCAGAGAACAACTGAGAGCTGCTCAGAGCAAATACAAACCCAGATTCTTCTGGAGACCTGGGGGCAGCATCTTTTGTTTGCACTGCACACAGTCAGTACTGAGCTTTTTGTTGCTCTCCTTGATGTGTTGGAAGTCTGGGTTTAAATTATTTCTGATGCTGTGAAAGGCATATTAAAGAAACTGTTTTAAGAGGAACAGTCTGGTAAACTATTTTCCCTTGGAGCAGCAGTATAACTACTCTTAATATGCCAATTTGCAACACTATCGAATTCCGAGATCAAGGCAGAGATAAGTCTGCAGCAGCGCTTTAAAACTTGTTAAAAACCACAGTTCACAAACCATTGTGAATTAGCACTGCTGTCATCAGTCACTTGCCAGCAGAAAAAGCTTATTTTCACGTCCAAATAAATCACAGTGACTGTGGCCAGGAGGAACTTAGAAAATTTCTGGTTTTTTTTAAAGCAGCTGAAAGCAGCTTTACTCCCTCCCTGCCTCACACCCACAACATCACCTGCTCACTCTTTGTCTCCCCATCTTTTTGGATCGTTTTATGCCTGCATTTTATTGCTTCATGGGAGGATTTAAATTGGGCTGTCACGTTTCACAGCATGTAGGGTAGCTCATAAGACAGCAGTGATGCAATAGTGACCTTTGCCATGAATGTCCTCGGTGTACAAACCAAGGGAAGGCATTTATTCCGTGGGAGGGTGAGAAAGTGTCTGCAAAAGTCTGTTCAAAAGTGCAATTGCAAGGAAGGAGGTTTCTTTTCAGTAAGCGGCCTCTTGGTGACAGAGCATTAATAACTGGCTATTGATTTTTCTTGCCCTTACAGGCAGCACAGACCTTGTGTGTATAGTTCAGTTGAATGACCCTATGCAGAAGTTTTCCAGCTCTGTAGCCAAAAATGCTGCACATCCCTTTTGGAAGGAAGAGTTTATCTTGTAAGTAACTTACCTACTGGGAATACTTTTACACTTAAGCAGCTTTTTTCTTGAACTGTGTGAGAGAAGAATAGCATTTTGAAATAGGTCCATGCTTGGCCTTTCTCTGTGTGGCCTCAGAGAAATCTGGAGCTGGTAGGGACTTCAGGATATCTAATTACCCTCTGCGTGGATATGAGATACAGGTCTCTAGATGTTCCATGGTAGATACATGGTTCCAGTAGATGACAGCAGTCACAGGCATAGTAAATCACCTCAGGCTTCCCTGCAGTGCCAGGAAAGAAGTGCAAGCAAGGTTTTGAACTCACTTTACTGTGAAAACTGAGTTTGAGGTAATCTAATGTCTCTCCATTCCCTTCCCTGAGTGGAAAAAGCAAATGTACAAAAAAAATTGACCATCTAAAAGAATGGTGGCCACGAGTAAAAAGGGAGTGTAAAACTTAACTAGATTTTCTTTTTCCTGTAGAACAAAACAAGGGACTTTCAGGCGGCCTACACAGTATTCTGTGATTCACACAGCTGCTGTAAATAAGGTCAAAAGTGAGCAGTTGTAAAACTGTTTTTATTTTCACTTTCTAACAGCAGAACAAAAATGGCTTCTGAGGTGCATGAGTTTAGGAAAGGGAGGAGTCACTGATGAACTTTGTTTTCTTAAGTATCACAAAGTGCTTCAGCCTCTGGGTCTGTGATCCACTTCAGCCATCTGTTGGTGGAACAGCACCCGTGCTCAGTTACAGAGCAGGCAAGTTCCCAGCAGTTTGGGACAGGAAGTTTGTAAGAATAATACCCTTTTCCAAATGCAAGGGCTGAGAGAGGGCAGGCAGGATGTGATTAACTTGACTGGAATTTGGCCTTGACACTAGGAATAATGCTGGGGTTTCCACACTGCTTTTCAGAAGTGCATGAGGTAAGCTCGGGGGCTTTTACAGATAAATGATGAGGATTTTGGCAGGGGGTTTGAACTTCTTTCAAGTTTCCACACACAAACCTCTGCCTTTTTCTTTCTTCAGAGCCAAAAATATCCTCCACTCTGAGCATCACTGTACTGACCACCGTGTCAGGCTCTGCTTTAGCTTCCTGGCAAAGCAGCAGTAGTGCCATCAAGGTGCTCCTTTCCAAGTTTTGGGGTGCAGGAAGGGTGAGAATGGCAGGGAAAAACTTAAAATCTGCTGCACAGATTATGTGCCACAGCATCTAGTGGAGGTGGAGTGTCTGCAGCCAGGATCACACCAGCCTGAAACAGAGACATAGCAAAATGAAAATACATGTTTGCATGCCCTTGGGGTTTTTGGCAGAACGCCTGCTGAGAAGGATTTAAAATAAACTTTTACAGGAGGGTTCCTCAGTAGGAACCAGTAGTATCCAGTTTACTTCGGTGTCTCAGAGGAAAGGGTTTGTATCTGTTGTCTAGTCCATCTTAGGAAGTACCACATGTGTAATTCTGAGAGTAGGTCACCTGGGTTTTGTCACTCAGAAACTCGTTCTTGTTGGCTTGCAGCATCCTTGAGTCTTGTTTTGAAGAAGTGATACTGATTCTTCTCATTTAAAGCTCTAATTACTTTCATTTTCTTGCATCTGTCCTGTTTTTGTAGGGCACTTTCCTACTTTGACAGGGATGTTGATTGAGCCTGTTCCAGAATCGTGACTTACAAATTTGATCCTGCCAGCAGAAACAAAGCTTTTTGGTGCTGTGGTGTAGCAGTCAGACTAGTAGCCATCTTCAGCTTGGAGGGCAGCATCTGTCAGCTCCTGGGGAGAAGAAAAACCTCTGAAATTCAGCAAATTGAACCTGTGCAAAAGTAGGGGAGGGACCCAGGCCATGGTTTTCTGACTGTGATCCTTTAGTCACTCTTACCCACCTGCAAAGTGCAGTGTTTGGCTTGGAGAGGACTGAGAAAAGCTGGGGAAAGGGGAAAAACTATGTGGGAAGCAAAATTTGCTTGGCCTGCAAACACCTAACATGGTTTTATTTCCTTCACAGTGAACTAAGTGCCAAATCAAAAGCATTGCAACTGCAAATAGCAGAAGATGGGAAGTTGGATAGTAAGTATTGAGACTGAGTTGTTTTGCATGGTCAGTGTGTGAGCTTTGCTGAGTGTTGACAGAAGTCTCCTTTTATTTCTGGATGCCCACAGAAACAGTGAGATCCACCATGAGTAATCATGGGTGGGAGGAGAATACACTGACCAGGTGCCTCTGTCATGGCCTGGGTTAAGGTTATAGAGAATCTTTGGGTTTCTTTCTAGATTGTCAAGAGTCTTCCAGGTGCTGATATCCTGTATTTTTCCGTCTTCTAAACATCTTAACAGATCCACTGTTTTTTGTTTCAAGTTAAGCTTTTGAGTTCTTTCTATGGCTGAAGGGGAATCATGGGGTTTAATTGTAAATCCTTCCTTTTCAAGTCCCAGAGACTGCCTGACAATTCAGGTATGAAAATCATAATCAGGTGTAAAACACTCCAATTCTCATTATGTTGGATTAAATATAAAACATGAGGGCTCAAACATTTTTACAATTCGATTCTGTTGTTTCAGAATTATTTTTAATAATCTAGATATACGAAGTTGTGCAATACCTTACTTATGCTATGTGATTATTGGAGGGATTGGAAAGTCAAAAGATTTTAAAAAATTCTCTGATATGGATGCTATTTTTTATTTTTAAAATAAAATGTATATGGAGTCCATGAACTTATGTTTTTCTTGGACAAAATGTAGTCTTGACTGTACCTAAGCATCTTTAGTCTGTCAAACACCACCAGGAATGTTCTCCATCCTAACTTTCAGCCTGGTTTCCTGAAGAAAAAGGTCCCAGTGGATTGCACTGACAATTCTCTTCCTCCCCCTCTGCCCCTCCATACCTGCTGCGCTGTTCTTCTCCAAAAAATTTCAATAGAAGACTGAAAAATAGAATCATATTAATGAGCAGAGAGCTGAGTTATGTGACTGTAATGTAGATCCCTACTTGTATAATATAGGCATAGACAAGAGTTTATTACACCTGTTGTGCCTGTACAAATTGTATGTGTTTGAGAAAATCACTTAATACAAATTCTCAGCACGTGTTTTATGGTAACCTGACCCCAAAAAGCCACTAAAGTATAGGAATTTATTGTTTTTAAATATTCTGCTTTGCACAGAAAACTAGCATTTCATCTCTGAAATCATGCAGTACCTTTGCTAATAATTTGTTCTGGTCTAGTGGAGCTGATAAAGTCAGGGGAGAGAGGAGCAAGAGAATTGCTGAAGTTTTATTAAAGTTCAAATTAAGAAACTTCATTGTTGTGATGCACCAGTTAACCAGGAATCCAGATTGTCCTCTGAAATGAACAGTGCAGAAACTGGTTATGGAGATTGTCCAAGAACCTAATAGTTGTTTCCTTTTTTCCCCTAGACATTCCTCATATAAAGAGAAAAATAAGGGCCAGAAACAACACTAAATAAGTCAGATTTCACAGTTCCATTCTTTCTTGTTACACAGTACTAGGCTAGGCTGAGGAATAGACATAAAATAGGAAAAAAAGCTGTAAAATCCCACTTCTCTGCCCCGTGGTGTAGAACCAGTTATTGCAATTTTTCGCCTGAATATTTCTCCTCCCTTCCTGTATTCTCTCCCTTACACATCCTGGCAGCTTAGATGTGGGCTGACCTTGCTGATTTTATTCTTGCAGGTCCTTTCTCTGGGAAGGTGACTGTACCTCTAGACCTGTTCAGGAAACAACCCTCTGGCCAGCACAGCTTTGCTCTGACCAGCGGGGCCAGGGAGAGCAGCTCGGAGCCAGGGCTGGGATCCATCAGTGCAGAGGTACTGCTGGGCCTGGGGGGTGGGAATTGGGGTGGATCTTTCACTTCTGGAAGTGCTTGGGAATGCTCATCTCATGCTTGGACTTGTGGCTGAGTCAGAGCAGCCTGTTCTGATTGCAGGGTGTTTGTGTTTTATCGAAAGAATTAACTCTTGAGTTTGGCTCAGCAAAAACCTTGAAGGAGTACCAGCTAGAAGTAATGTCCTTCTTGCCTGACTGTGCTTCTGAGGGGTGTTTTTCTGTCTCCTTAGTTCTCTTTTATAGAACCCAGTGAGCTGAAGGCAAGGCAGGTCTCCTCCCCAGTGCTGGCCACCAAGATCGAGAAGGATCGCACTGTGATGCCCTGCGGGACTGTGGTCACCACTGTCACTGCTGTGAGAACCAAACCTCGCTTGGAAGGGAGAGCATCCCCCCTGAGCACAGGTCAGACCTTCCTGGGTTCCCTCCATGGGCACCAGGAGAGGCACTGGGCACTGGGGTGGCAGGAAAGCTCCATTTTCCAGAGTTCCCTAATGTGCTGGAGTGGGGTTGTTGTTTGTATTCTCCAGAATCAGGTTTTTCATTTTCACAAAAACTTGTTTCTTACAAGAGGAACAGTTAATGTTTCTTTTAATATGTGCTCTAAATCTTCATCGTGGTGTGATAATGTAGAAGGGCTGGATTTTTGGTGGGTGGTTTTTCACAGGACAAATACATCAGATTCTCAGAGGTTTGCTGATAACAAACCATCCTGTGCCCTCTAACCCTGATCTGTGTTATCATCTCTGATGAAGGCTGGTGTTACCTGGTGACAAAATCATTTTCAGCATGTCCTTCAGGAGCAGATTTTCCAATTTTTCTTGGGAAAATTATAAAAGTAAAACCCGTGAACAGTCTTGGTGTGAAGCATCACAAAGATCTGTTCTTTTAAGTTGTTAAACAAATCTTTTACTTAAGTGGGTGTTGTCTAATGGATTACAGTAGAATGTTTTAATTCTTTAATGTTTTAAACATTTAAAAATGTTTAAAGAAATTCTCACACTTCACTGGCCTTATGGGGTCAGGTTTACCACAGAACATGTGTTGAGAATTTCTATTAAACAATTTTCTCCAACATTTATGATTTGAACAGGCATGACCAATGTAATAAACTCTTATTAATGTAATAAAAAATGTCTTGACCAATTCAAATAACCAAAAAACTTGGTCCTCAGATTCTCCTGTGAAAACTCCAGTTAAAGTAAAGGTGACTGAAAAGGATTTCACTGTTGAAGCCCTCCATTCCCATGGTGCTCCAGTCAGCAAAACCTTGTCATCATCAGATACAGGTAATAAAAATGTTTGAAGCTGCTAAGGAGAGCATTTCTCTGTTCTGCACATGGGATTAATGCCCTGATAAAATGACAGCCAGCCCATGTGGCTGCTGCCTGTCAGCAGCACTGGGCTGTTTATGTTACAAAGCACTGTGGTTTGGGGTATGGCAGCCTTGCAGTAAAAGTCTGGTTTTAATTGGCAATTTAAATTACTGGTTTTGAATAAATAACAATGAGCTGTGGCTTGGAGAGGGGAGGAGGCTGCAGAAAAGCCAAAAGTAATTTTTTTCTCTTACTTTTGAATGAAAGATGCCTCCTTTCATAAAGGCACAGAGGATGCTGCACTAAATTCAAACCCTGTGACATCCACCTCTAAGTCCCCTGGGTCTGAAGAGAAGGCAGAGGCTGGACTGATGTAAGGAAGACTCAATTCTCTTCCTAGCCCTGCCACTGGGCTTTTTTGGGCTTGCTGTGCCCATCTGTCCACCTTCCTAAGTCACCAGGATACCTGTCACCTTCAGAGTGTCAGGTGACATTGACAATAATTATAAATTCACTTTGAATTGTATATAAACCTGATTTTATCTCTGGGGAATTTACCTTTTCAAGTTTCAGCTCTAAATCTTCAGCACATTTTTCAGTCCTGTGTGTGGTCACCACTGAACCTTTCAGTGGCTTTGTGGGCAAGAGTGGTGACAGATGTGACCCAGTGTGGCTGCCAGTGGCACCTGGCGTGGGGTTCAGTTGGCTTTGTACAGGTCTGAGTGGGGAATGGACAATGTGGAGATGATCTGGGCTGCTCCTGGCACAGCCAGGAGGTTTTTGAGAGACAGAAATGTGTTGGCCAACAAATGTGGGGAAGGGTAAGAAGCAGTAACCATGAATAGCTGTAACAGCACTTGGATCTTTTCCCATCTCCAGGATAAGAAATACTCTGATACCATGAAGCAGTGTGGTATTACTACATCAATTTGGGAAATGTTAAGATAGTGCAAGACTTCTGAGTTGACTGTCTGAAGTGTTTATGGGCTTGAAGACACAAAACACTTGCTGGAAAACTCACCTAGAGGCTGCTTATTCCATATTGTTGTGGACAATGTTTTTATTGGGAGTGCAGGGGGATTTCTGTGAAGTGTTTATACAGTACTGCAGGAAGAATTACTCATTAGAACAAAAGCCAAAGGAAAGAAATACAAAGGAGCTTTTGGTATGGCAGTAACTTAGGTAAAAGTTATTACAAACATCATGGCAAAATAGCAGGAAGCACTCTGGAAAAGATGCTGTGTCTGTGCCATAATTCTGAGTGATGACAACACTAAGAATTAATGCAGGGGCTGAGGAGATGGAAAAAGTCAAGGTTTGAGATGACTGTGCAGACATGCACACATATTCTTAATTCTAGGCCTCATCTTTTGTTACATTTCTGTCCCAGTAACAAAAGGCACTGCCTAATTTAGTTAACACTGGTGCTATTCCTGCCTCTCTTCTTTTTGTTGTTGTTCAAACTCTTGCCAGAAAAGTCCAGTTCAGGCAATTAAACTTGGGGATTTTTGTCTTGTTGACTTCCTTAGCCTTGTTTGTTCCTGAGCTTAATGAATTTGATTAATGTGTATTTGTGTCCTAGAAGCCAGAAAGGGCCATGCTTAAAAATAAACTTGTTTGTCACTAAAGAGCATTTTATACAGAAAGTTTTATATTCCTGTGCAGTGGTTGGAGGGGAAAAGGGGATGGACTTTACAGGATTTGGAGGCAGCTACTTTGCCTTCCCCACCCTATCACAGTGCCGTAGCAAAACTGGAAATGCTGAGCAGGGAGGTCTGGAAAAGGAGCAAAATAACAAAAAAGCTACCTGAGGAAGTGGCATCATGTGTAGGCAGCCTTGTACCATGTTAGAACCTGTGGTTCTTCATGACTGTGGTAACTCATGATGTCCCCATTGTCACCACAGGGTAGCAGTGCATTGAAATAATGGGATGTTTTGTCCAGGCTTCCAGAACCTCCTTTGTTCTCGTGGAAGGGGTTTGTGAGTGACATTTTGGTACCTTTTCTCCAAAAATGGGTGACAGGAGGGAAAAACAGGACTGATGGCTGGATGGTAAATTGGCAAGTTTATGGTGTTGATGCCATTTCTGTGAATTTTAAGTCAAGGACAAACTCTGCCTGTCTCTGCTTTGGTTTGGTTTTTTTTTTCCCTGTTTTTCCTTCTCCCCTCTGAAATGATCCTTTCTTTCCAGAGCTGCTGGTACTGAATGGCACTGACCCTGTGGCAGAAGCAGCCATCAGGCAGCTGAGTGAGTCTGCAAAGCAGAAGCTGAAGTCCCCTCGGAAGAAAAGCACCATTATCATATCAGGGGTGTCCAAGGTAGAGCAGAAAACAGCACTCAGAGTTAATGCTTAGTTCTGTAAAGCCTTTTCTGCACTGACTTTTCTGCTTCTGCTGTCTCTGCAGAATCCAGTTTTGTGTGCCAGGTTTTTTCTGTGACTGTTTAAGTTAAGCCAAATCAGGGTGTTGGGTTCTGATTGTTAGATTTGACAGCCTGACTAAAAATGCATAGTGTCCTTGGTGTTAGGGATTTGGGAAAATCAATTTAGGTGAGAAGAGAGGATAATCCTTCTCTGTTTCACCCATGTAGAGACGATGCTCTGAAAAAGTATGAGAGATTGTTCTACTTTTTTTCAAAGCTGTTAAAACCCTCTGAAAAACCTCTGGTTCTCTGGTCTCTGTTGCAGAGGGAGGGCAAACAATGAGACAAGATGAAATGTTTTGATGTTAATTTTTTTAAAAGGACCAAAAGATTCTCTGGGTATGCTGACACTTCATTACAGCAGCACATATAGGGGAGTCTTGTTACTTGCAGTGGGGCCAGAGATAGGTGGAAGGCATTTACTTAATTTTTTCACTCATTTGTCCTTTGTAACATGATCAAAACTTTGCTAAATGCTCCTCTCCTTCAGTAGAGCTATGATGGTCCTGAGCAATACAACTGTAAAGAGTTAAAATAACTCTTGCAGGGAGGTTTGTTTGTCTCCAGCAGGATGTGTCAGTGTTGTCTCTTATTTCCACTGGGCAGACCTCTTTATCTCAGGACAGTGAAGCTTCACTGATGATGGACTATGCTGCAGCCATGGACAGCTCCTGCAGGGAAGCAGATCCACCCACTGTGGAGGAAGCTGTTGCAAAAATCACCTCTGATAAAAAGCAGCCATTGAGTGCTTCAGAAAGAGTTCCTGGTACTGACCCACAGCAAAGCACCCACAAGACCTGGGGTTTGGAGAATGGCAGCCAGCAGTGGGACACCAGCACACTCTTAGACCAGACCTCTGAAGAAATATCTGGGAGCTCATTAAGTGTTTCAGAAACCGGGAGCATGAAAAAATCTAAAGGTACATGATCCTCACTTGCACTTCAGCGACTGCTTTCTCTGTGTAATTGGCTGCAGTAGTTCACCCTTTCTTATTGATTTTTTTTGTCCTTCAAACTCTGTGATTGTAGTGGTGGTTGAAGCTGTTTTACTTGCAGCTCTCTGAGCCAGCTCAGGCTTTCTTACCCTCTCCTCCATGAGGAAACATTTCACCCTTAGAAGCTGGCAGCTCATTACATCCTACTTAGTTATTTGGGAGAGAAATCACTAGTCACATTATCAGTTCCTCAAGGCAAACTGTGTCCTTGTAACCCAGGACTTGCCCTATATTGGCAATATATATTAATTTCATTAATGCATAATTTGCTAAAGAAAATGGAATAAAAGTTAATTTAATTTAATAAATAAGGCATCAGATCATTTTGCCTAGGTAGTTACACACCTGAATAGCTGCAGTTTGAAAATGTCTTAGGATTCTTTGTGTTTCCTTGGTAAATCCAGTAACCTCTGAGCACTGGTTTGTGGTAAACAGAGGGGCAATTAGGAAGTCTTACAAAAGGGCCAGTGCAGTGGACTGTGCCCCAAAGAGGCACACAGGCTGCACCTTAAAGTTGCAAAAAATACTGTGCTTGTCACTCATACCCATCCCTCTCTGCTTTATTATTTCCTATCCTTTCCTCGCCCGGAGATGCTGGGAAATGGCTCCCTACAAAACCTCCCTATTTTACTGGATTATCACCCCCCTCACCCACGGGGCAGACACTGGAGCTCTTTGTCAGGACCCTCCCTTAGAGCTTGGAGTTCTCTGGCCTTCCCACAGCTGGATTGCTCCACATGAGAGATCAGGAGGGTGCAGCAACAATCGCTGTCACACACATGCTCAGGCACTGGAAAGTCCTGGGTGTGTTTGGGGTGAGAGGAGTGGGTTAGTTGTCAAGGGATTTGGCTCATTTTGGAGCCTGGAAAAGTTTAGGAAGCTGTATGAGAAACTGCAAAACCTCGGGACTCTTCTTCAGCGTGTTATTCTAAAACAAACAAGTGGAAGTTTGTATGTGAGTTGTTTAGTTTTGGGTTTCCCTGTGCAAAGAGATCCTTTTCTTCTAGAGATCCTTTTCACACAATTCAGTATAAGACTGCTAAAATCTTATCTCTGAGACTGCAAAATATCTCTGAGAGAGTTGCATCATCTTGAAAAAATACTTGAAAAAAACTGGCTCAAATCCCTTTCATTATACACAGATGTCTTTGTGGAAGTCTTGAATCTCAGCTTTGTCACAGCTGAGTAGCTTTTATGGAATAAGATAGGAAAACATTTCAACCCCACTGCCTTCAGTGAGCTGTGAATAGTTCAAGGCTTCTGTTTGTCAAATGCTTTCCCTTAAAAAAATAGCAAACAACAAAAAACCCACCACAAATAAAACTGCAAATGCAACAACAAAAAACCCCAAACGCAAAAAACCCAAACAAAACCCCTTCTGCTTTGAAAAGCCTTTTGTGTGTGTTAATGTCTTAAAGTTAGTACTTTTTTTTTACTCTTGCAGTATTTTTGTTTGCCTTTTTACCTTTCTGACTTCCTCTTTCTTACCCATTCCCTTTCATAAACTTAAGATGACTACTATGCCAGCCAGAATTAATTACCTACACAGTAAGTTATTCTTGTCTCTTTTTTATTATCCCTAAGAAAATGTAGCTTTACAATGAGACACTCATTGTAAAAACTGAAGCAAAAATTAGTTTGACACCCATTTTCTTCTTCCCCCATCCATTCCTTTTCTCCTCCCAAAATTACCTTCCTGTGCTCAGGTGTCTTAGCAGAGAATCTGCTGTGACAAATCATCCTTCTGGTGGTTGTGCTGTCCAGGAGGGCAGCAAGGAAGGCTTGGAGGGATGCTCTACATTCCTAATCTCTCCATCATGCCCATTGCTGTAGTATCTGGTAATCAATCAGAATCTGCTCATGCAAACCATGTGTGACCCCATAACTGGATATACACACAAACAAAACTTACTTTAAAACCTGCTGCTTACAGATTTTTAGATAAAGCTTTTCTAGCCTAACTTACAGAGCTACCACAACCTCAGCAGGTATTTACAAAATCAGCAGCTTTTTACAGAACCACCTGCATGAAAACTGTTTTGGAAGTTGGGAAGGAATGGAAAGCAATCTCTGTATCCCTGTAGATGTGGAAGGAAATCTTCCTCCATTAGCACAAATGAGATTCAGAAGCGATCCCATCCCCACAGGCATTTTCAGAGCACCCTACATCAGTGCAGTGAGTTTGTATTTGTACAGAGGCTGGGCTGCCACATGGATCCTGTTGAACTGGAGGCATAAGCATGCAAGCAGCACATAAACCAGCACATAAAGCAGCATGAGCACTGCCAGGCTGCTGCCCTGCCCTGCCCTGCCTCCTCCCAGGCCTGCATGCCTCTGCAGCAGCCAGAGCCACTGCCAGGCAGCACACTCCAAACTGGCTGCACACTGCTGGGCATGTGGCAAGCTTCCAGGCAGCAGAGACTGGACACCAGGGAGCTCTTGTGTTGGGGGGCTACTGCTTGTGCTGCTCTCAGGGAAGTGCTGCCCACGGTTTTTCAGCTGCAGGGAGTTGTCCCAGGCCAATGGCAGAATTTTTGGAGCATTCTTAGTCGGGTGCTGTTTCCTGGTGTGGAAAATCAAGTCTGAATGACAGAATGGATGGGACTAAAAATCTGCTTAGGGATAAGCCCTCGTGTCCCAGTGCTGCTGGCACGGCTTCAGCTGCAGCTGCCAGGGCTGCTGGGCAGAACAGCTGCCTGCTCAAACAGGGGCTGCACAGCAGAGGAGCCTCTGCATCCCCCCAGCCTCTGCACATCAACAACTGCCAGCGTCCTGGGGTGGAACACTGCTGCTTTTGTGCTGCTGACAGCAGCTTGAAGTGGTACTGCCTTGCCAGAAAGATCAATCAGAGGCTGATGGGAGAGCAGTCAAGATTCAAATCCACGAGTTGTGGTTGCTTTCAGCTGATTTCTGCTTCCCATCCCGTTGTGCCCTGTGAGGAGAGTCTCAGCAGCTGCCAGAAAAAACATGCTTGAATATCCTCCCAGGTGCAGAGTGCTTAGCCCCTAAAGTACACAGTAATAAACCCAAGTACATGTTTGTGACTGCTTTGGTGTGTACAAAGCAGCATCTGGCTGCCATGAAATACCTGTTCTGCAGCTGTCACTGTGTGCAAAGTGACACAGAGGCCTTGTCAGGTCCTCGGGGAGCAAACATTTAATTCTAGCTGTGGCAGTGTCCCATGAAAGAGCTGCACTGTGTGTTGCTTTTTGTGTCCATTTGCAGTAGGAGGAAAAGCAGAATCAAGACCATGCCATGACAGGAGCTAATAGCTGAACTGAGAAAGGATCAGGAAACCTGATAGTGGTGCAGGGAGGAGCTGTGGAAGCTTTGCCAGGGAGGTGACTGTCCCCACAGCCAAGTCTGACTGCCAGAAGCTCCTGTGCTTGTCACCTGGGTCCTCCTCTGTCCAAATTGGCTCCTGCCACCTGGACAACAGCCCTACCAATTCCATACAAAACTGATGCTATTTTAACACAGAGCTGATGTCTCAACCAGGCTGAGTGTTGCTGGTAGCCTGGAGCAGTGTCCCTGCCAGCTGCACACCAGGCACACGGGCACACATGGAGAGGGAGGGTGGAATTTGGCAGAATGGCTGCAAAAACAACTTAAGCTTGCAAAGAGAGGAGTAGTGATAGCTGCTGTTGGCAGCATGAGTCCCTGGTGAGATGACAGCTGCAATTGCCTTGGCTGCATGATGGGTTTAACATGGGGTCAAGGGAAGGAACATGGCAAAATAAAGCAACTTGATTTACTGCAGGAGGGATTTGGGCAGACTTCTGAACCTGTTGGAAGCAGATGTAATATTATTTTTAATCTGCTCGAAGTGCATTGCTATTCCTAACAGGGTTTTAGAATAGCAAATGCTTTGTGAGTGTTACTCTGGGTGGTGCTGCTGAATTTGTATAGAACACCTGCTGCCTGGCTTGTACAGAGCCACTGCACACATGTTTACTGCCAGGTACTGTTGTCCTGCACCTCCAATTAAAATTTGCTTCACATGGTGCCACACAGGCTGATCTTCACCTCCTTTGATCTCTGAAACAACAAAGAGTAACATTATTTCCTCTCTTTATAAAATCCTTTCTACTTCACCGGTTGGAAATTTTGGATGTGCCTCTTTGGCACTGGAGAGCCCAGGGTACAACCCACACCAGCCGCTGTGCACGTGTGTATGAGCACAGAAGAGCATTTGGAACTAAGTGTAAGGAAGGAGACTGAAATCAGAGGGTCAGCTTTTCTCACTCGTGCTGCAGTTAAAGCTGAGTTTCAAGAGGACAGCAGCCTGTTCTGTCTAAAGCATCCTGCCCCTTTTTCCTTCCCCAGGTGGGATTTTGAAGAAAAGCGCAAAGCTGTTTTTCCGCCGGCAGCATCACCAGAAGGACCCGGGAATGAGCCAGTCCCACAACGACCTGGTGTTCCTGCAGCAGCCTCTGTCCGAGGAGAGCCGCAAGAAGGGCGGGACACTCTCACGAATTCTGAGCAAGAAGCTCCTTTCCAGGAACAAGAGCAAGAACAAACTGAACGGTGCTTCGGGAGAGCCGTACCTATGAACCCTCTCCGATGGGATACCTGCTCAGCAGTTGAGCACTTGTTTACAGAGCAGTACTAGAGAATACAAATATGGCTGATGACTTGCATAAAAGGATGTTCACTATTAACAGTGGTCTTTTTGGTTTATTTTTCCAAAATGCTTTTTCTCTTTGATGATGAAGTCGCTTCTCCAAATACGAGCGGTGCTGAATGTGTCCCGATGGTTTTTGGAGGAACACGTGGTTTCTTGTGGAAGAGGAGGGAGGATGGGACTGGTGCAGGTGGGGACCAAGAAGGCACCTGATGTTCTGGGATGCACTGGGAAGAGCATTTCCAGCAGCTAATGCCCCTGTGCCCAGCCCTGGGGGCACCTCTGGGTGCTGTGCCCAGCTCTGGCTCCTCAGCACAGCAGGGACAGGAGCTCCTGGAGCTGAGCAAGGGCCTGGAGCATCTCCGTGCCCAGGAAAGGCTGAGGGAGCTGGGGCTGCTCAGCCTGGAGAGGTGCCCCAGCTGAGAGGGGCCTCGGCCCTGCGTGTCCCTGTGAGTCCCTGTCTGTGTCTGTGTGTCCCTGTCTGTCTGTCCCTGTGTGTCCCTGTCTGTCTGTCCCTGTGTGTCCCTGTCTGTGTGTCCCTGTCTGGGTGTCCCTGTCCGTGTGTCCCTGTCTGTGTGTCCCTGTGTGCAGGCAGGCTCAGAGCAGTCCCAGGCTCTGCTCCAGGGCCCAGCCATGGCCCCAGAGCCACGGGCAGGGACTGAGCCCAGCAATTCCCCCTGCACAGGAGGCACAACTTCTTTATTTTGCACTGGGACAGACTGCCCAGAGAGGCTGTGGATTCTCCTTCCCTGGAGATTTCCCAGAACTGTTTGGACACAAGCCTGTGCCCTGTGCTCTGGGATGGCCCTGCTGGAGCAGAGAGGTGGAACCAGATGACCCACTGTGACTTCCAGCCTGACTGATCCTGTAGGGAGGACCCAAACGTGATCACCTGGATTTACACCAACGGGGAGCTCAGAACTGAAATACCACACCCAGTTTATGTGACAGAGCCTCTACAGAGAGAAAGAAGACACCACTGTGCTCCCTCACTGCAGCCTGCAACAGCAGCAACTGATTTTTCTAGTCAGACTGAAAGGGGAGGAAAGAAAAAGAGGCCCAGATGCAGTTTGTGTTGTAGTTTGGAAGCGGGTGAGTGTTCAGAAGCAGGAGGAAAAGGCTGACTCAGATATCCTACTGTAATAACTGTAGCCTGCTATAATCACTGCTCAGCCCATGTAGGTGGAGAGATGCCTTTAACATTAGCCATAAATCAATAAATTATGCAAATACCAATACTAGCATATTGTTTAATGTTCTGCTTAAAAAAAGTTATGCTTAAAAAAACACAATTTTTTTTTAATCTACTTGAAGCTACTTGCAAGCAAAGTATTTGCAAAATCTTACATGTAGCTTTTCTTCCCTGTGTGAGAAGCTGTATTGCTGATGCAAAAACTCATCTTAGGGGTTCTAATTCCTTCTCCCAAGTGTTTGTTAGACAAGTACATAAACCATAATATCAAATGCAAAGCTAGGAGCAGTAAATGGTGAATAGAGCATAGTTAACCTTACAGTGCTTTTCATTGGAAAGTTTGTCCTACTTGCCAAACTCTTACTGAGATCTTAAAATACACAGTTGTGAAGAAAGCTTTTGAAAAGATATTAATTCCCTTAGTTCAGTTTCTAGATCTACCAGTGTTGTCATGTGCTGAGTGGTTGGTCAGATGAGTTTTTTAACCTTTTTTTCCTTACTAAATACTGCAGCTGGCTCCTTTAGTCTAAAAGGAAAAACTGATGAGAGTAAAGGCATAGTTCTCATTTTGGCTATGAAGAAGATTAAAATGTCAGTATTTCACTGGTACCATCTTTCATGCTTTACCTGTACTTTTCCATCATCTACATTCCTGCTGAGGATAAAGGACCAAGCCTGTTCTCTTCAGCCAAGAAAAACATTCATTCATTCCAACTAAATTACTGATGTGAATGGATGATAGACCTTGTGCCTACTTTGCCAACAGTGATTGTTTCCCTGGCCCCTTTTCCTTCTTTAAGCTATCCAACACTTTGGCAGATATTTGGGCTTTCAACCTAAAGCATTCATCAAAAATAGAAAGTTACTGAAAAATAAAAACACATTTCAAATTTCTGATGGACTCAAGGTTCCCTGGTAAATCAATATCAAAGTAGAAGGGGTTTGGTTTCTTTTTTACCAAGAAAATATTAGAACTGAACTGTCAAAATCTTTTAACTGTTTAAAAATACTGTTTATGTGTAACCTCCTAAGATTACTGTGGTAGTACAGTAGACCAGACTATCAAATAGTTGTACGTTTAAGCATGCTGCTTGTTATGAGAACACTTGAAGGCATTTTAATATTCTGTATTTTGAAAATTGGGTACAAATGAATTTTCTGGATCTGTACTGTGCTTAGAAATCCCAGTTCAGTAACACAGGTTTGTGTAGCCTGAATGTGCCTCAACATTTTTTTTTATTTCCAATTTAATACAAAGTAGAAGTTACGTTTCTTCATTTGTTCTACAGTGGTTCATGAGATGAGCTTTAAAATCCTGATGTCATGTTCTCTCAACAGACATTTTTGTCTTGATTTTACCAGGAACTCTCTGTGTTATGGGGCAGAGTGGGGGTCAAGTCCCTGCCATTTTTAAATGGTCAGTCTTTGTTGCTGAAGGATATAACAACAACTGGTCCCTAAATTCAAGAAATCCAAATGAAACTGATCTCCATGGCATCCATACACAAAAAACAAAGAGCTGTGGAATTGAGAATGTAGAGGCAGCACATGACATTACTTGAAGTATTCTTAATTTACTGAACTGGGATTTTAATTTACAGAAACTTTAGCATGTACTGTAGAACAGAGTGAAATAACACTGAGTAACTTGCAGGATACAGGACTAGGATTTGCTTGTAATTTACCCTAGAGAATGGATACACATGAAAAAAGTGGTTCATCTTAAGGTCTTGATGATCACTTGAAAGCTTGTCTTGATGGTGGGAATGAAAAACATTCTTTACTGCAAACTGTGTGAAGGTTTGGGCTCACATGTGTTAAGAGAATGAATTCTTCAGATGAGGAGGGCAAGGCATTTGGTATAAAAAGGGAATCTGTTTTTTTATTTGCCTTCACTCCTCAGGAAAATAAACATTGTTTGGTTTGATGTTGGATCTCTGTATCTGGTAAACGTGTTCCTCACCTCTTCTTACTGCTCTGCAAATAATTTATGTCCTGCTGTAAAAACCAAAACAAGCTAAGGCACTAAACACAAGGGGACAGTTGAGTTGCTCTGTTGTGACAACCCCAAAGACCCACCAGAATGAATCCCATCCCCTGCTTAGGTTGTCACTTAAGATCAGGAGATCTGAGGATGTACATTTTTTGTACATTTTTGGGTCAGTGTGAGCTGGATTCTCACAACCTGCAGGATCCACACTGCAGTTTTGGGTCCGAAAGACTGGATTTGTCAACTGGAACAGATTACACAGTGATGTGTCCTGTGCAGTTTTTGTGAAGGATGCCAGAGGGTATCACCTTCTGTGTTTTGTAATTTGATCCATTGTTCAAATGTCTAGTAATTAAAATTACAAAGAATTTTAATAACTACCCACTTGAATAGCAGATAAAATCTTTACATTAGATTATTACACTGAAAACTGCTTGTTTACTGCCTTGCAATATAATGACCTCAGAACAGTAGATTAGAAACAACCTTTGAAATATTCATTCCTCTTGTCCCTTTTCTCACACTTCTGTGTGTGTCTGGGTGTTCTGTACAGCAAAGAAAGCATGATACTTATTTCATAAGGACTAAGAGATGAAGGCTTGCTTTCCCTTTCTAAAGAATTTTTCTGCCCATATCTGTAACTTCTTAATTTATGTTTGTAGTTTGTTTTGCTTTATGGTGTTTAAATATGCCTCAGTGGAGACAAGCCCTATCCTCACCAAGATTTGTCTTAGCTTTAGTGTGAATTTTGATTGAGTAAATAGTACAAGAATTAAATTGCTCTTTGTAGATGAAAGCAATAAAACTACTTAATATCTCCACTGGGAATACAAGCTAAGTAACTTTCTTAAAGTGACGAGATCCCCTTCAAAGTCACTTCAAAGAGGAGGGGAAGACTTTATCCCTAAGTCATTGGTATTTCATATCCTACTTGCCCCAGGAAGAAATTAGAGTCACTTCACTCCTAACAATGTATGAAACTTGGGAATCTGAGGCAGGAGGAGTGCCAGGGTGGAAAAAAGTTCCTTTTGAAAGAAAAATACCTTTGCCAAACTCCTTCAACTTAATGGACAGGTCATACACTGTGCAGGCATAAATACTGGGTTTTATTCTTATGCTTTCTGACAGATATTCTTTTTCCCTGCTCTTTCTTTGGGAGACAGGTTGGGGCTTCAGGCCATACAGATCTTGTACTGTCTTGCTCTTGAGAGGACTGGATTTATAGTGCTGCTTTTTTCATTAAATTGGTTGGCAATTACACCAGTTTTGGGGATTAGTGGAATTTTATAGCATTTCCTGGTACTGCATCTCCTTGCTGGTTCTAGGTGTTATTCAAATGAAAACTTTCTGCTGGATATTTCTTGCAAAACGTCATAGGAAAAAACAAAAGTTGAAAGCATAAAATGCTACCAAATATGGATGGGGAAGCAAAATAAGAATCTTGCTCTTGTTTTAACATGTTTTTTAGGTCTGGGTGTTACACGGAGCAAGGTGAGAGCTGCCTGGATTTTTCAGTTGAGTTTATTGCAGGCTTTGATTTGGAGAGCTGAGGTTTGAGACAAGTGCTTATAGAATTAACTGTGCCATAGCTCCAGGCTAAGACATTCCTGTTGTGAGAGGGAACAGCTGACCTCATGCTCTGACCTCCACAGGATCTAAGTGGATTTATTCATGTGTTTAAAGTCAGCATATGCTTCTGCACATTGCTAAGCCTCAGCCTTGGTGACAAACAACTCCAGATTAATTATATAACAAGGGTGATTACTTTATGTTAAGGGTGAATAATAGCACTTCACTCAGGATATCCAAACTGCCACTATGCAAGGTGCTGGCATGGTGTAAAAACAGCTGGGAAGGATGATCTGAGGTCTTTCCATTACTATAACTCTGTATTTCCCAATGATGTATTATGCTCTCTATTATTCCACTTGGGGTAAAACATTTTTTTTTCAACCATCAACTGTCACAGTCACTTCTTCTGTGGTGTGTTTTTCTTTCTGCGCATACATAAACTCAAGTTGGTGCAATTATGAAATCTATGATGTACAGATTTATTATATCACTGCAAAAACCTAAGAGGATTTTTTTAAAGAAGTAACTTCTGCTGTACATACAATAAAAGCCAATTGTCTCTGTGTGGTGTGCTGTCCTACTTACCCAGGTGTAACAGATGGTTTTCTACTCTCCTTCCCTAATTTGACCTGTTGCTTAACACAGACCATTTACCTGTTTGTTCAGGAGCAGAGTTCTTTCCTGATAACCCCAGCTTATCAGGCAGCCCCTTGTTGCTTGAGAAATCACCTGGAACACAGATTGGGTAGGGAATCTAATGGCAGAAGGAATGGAGCTCATTGTGGTTACTCTATTTTTTTCTCTCAGCTATGTCGTAATGTCCTGAATTAGGGGGCAAAGAGTGTTAGAGCCTGGATCCTATGGGGAAGACACCACTACTAGAATGAGCACAGCCTGGGAATTAGGTTCTCTTGTGATGATTTTATTGAAAAGGTTATGTTATAAATCAGTGCTGCCACAAAGCCCTACCAGACTGAGGGGGAAAAACAACCCCAACATTAAAACCACCACAACAAAAAACCCAACAAAACAAATAAAAGGCATTCATGTGCCATAATAATGTTTATTTCCCTTCCAAAGCTGAGGGCTGTATCCTCTTTTACAAGGAAATTGTAAATTACATTCCCGTACTGGGAGTTACTGCCCATATTTACATACCTGTTTATTTTATATTATTTAAGTGCTTAGCTCAAGTTTCCTGATAGTCTCCTATTAACAATCCTTCATCCTTTTCCTCCCTGCTCTAGTCTGTGGTGAGTTTTTTTACTAGTGTGACACCATTCCTATACATTAACAAAAGTGACAAGATCTGTGAGAGAGAGAGCATGGATGAGGGAGAGAATGGATGTAGCTCCAAGTGTGGCACCATACTCTTCCCTCCAGTTCATCCTTCTTAAACAATAAATATAAAGGATCTTCAATTTTTCACCTCTCTGCCCAGGTGAGCCTGGCATAAGATGCAATTTCACAGTCTGAGGTTAATGCTGAAAAAACTAATTTTAGAGCTGCAGGATCCAGACTCACATGCATTGTAAAAATAGAGATAACTATACTGAATTAATTTATACTTATTCTGACAAAGTGAATGCACTGCAAGTAGGATAAACCACTCTGGAGTGCTGGATGCTGGAGAAAACCAGGCAGAAGTCCATGTGAGTTTGAGATACACAGGGAAAATAAGTAAAAACAGACTATACAAAAACTACCAGTCAGCTTCAGTCTTTGAAAAAGCAAATTATTTGAACATGCAGTTAGATCCTTTAAAAAACTCCCCTTACTACTCCTGTAGTCATTTAAAACTGCTAGTGAGTCATTTTGAAAGAAGAAATGGTCCCCCATCCTGAAATTAGCGCTGTTTTGCCAAGTACAATGTTTTGAAAATTCAAATGCTGCATTGTTTCATGTTCCCCAAGCACCTGACAAGACAGTCACATTATGGCCATGGTGCCCTGGGGGGCACTGGGATGAGCATTCCCAGCAGGTCAGGGATGATCCTGCCCCTGTGCCCGTCCCTGGAGGCACCTCTGGGCTGCTGTGCCCAGCTCTGAATCCTCGGCACAGTAGGGACAGGAGCTCCTGGAGCAGGGCCAGCAGAGAGTGACAAAATAAGGGTTGGGAGCATCTCTGCTCTGAGGAAAGACTGAGGGAGCTGGGGCTGCTCAGTCTGAAGAAGAGACACCTGAGAGGGGACCTCATTAATGTGTATAAACAGCTAAAGGGGGGATGCCCAGAGGATGGATCCAGGCTCTGCCACAGGATGAGAGGAATGGGCAGAAACTGATGCACAGGAGTTCCACCTGAACATGAGGCAGAACTTCCCTGTGCAGTGACCAAGCCCTGAACAGACTGTCCAGAGAGGCTGTGGAGTCTCCCTTGCTGGAGTTATTTCAGAACCACCTGGACACAACTCTCTCCCATGTGCTCTGAGATGGCCCTGCTGGAGCAGGGAGATGTGACCTGGTGACCTGCTCTGGTCCCTTCCAGCCTGACCCATTCTGAGAATACTCTGTACACACCTCTTTTGAAACTGGTACTTGGGTTTGTGGGATGGGTGACAATCAAGAAAGGCTGTTGCCAGCTGTTAAAGATATAGCCAGATACAAGAAGAGTACATTCCCTGGAGAAAACAGAACTGGTGCCAGCTTCCCACCACCGTTTGATCTCCAGTGGTTTTCTGACAGTCACACCATGGTGGCAGGAGCACTGCATAAGGCTTTGGGAAGACTCCACTGCAGGCAACACATCTCAGCAGAGCAAAAAACTGGGGCATCTTGCTTGAATACAAAAAGCCTGTGTGCTTCTTGCCCTGGCCACTGCCTGGAGTGGTGGAAACAAATGAAGTTTTAAACCCCCTAAATGATTTGTGCTGGCAGGCACAGCAGGGCTGGGCACTGATAGATCCTGGTAATGCCAGAATGTGAGGTTTAAGAATCATAGAATCATTTAGGTTGGAAAAGACCTCCAAGGTGATTGAGTCCAGCCTGTGACTGATCCCCACCTTGTCACCCAGCCGAGAGCACTGAGTGCCATGTCCAGGTCTTCCTTGGACACCTCCAGAGATGGGAACTCCAAACCTCCCTGGGCAGCCCCTGCCAATGTCTAATCACGCTTTATGTGAAGAAATTCTTCCTAATGTCCAACCTGAACTTCCTCTGGTGCAACTTGAGATGATGTCCTCTCATTCTGGAGCGCTGAGCCCACTGAGAGCCTGATGTGGCTTTTGTCCAGAGAAAGGCAACAAAGCTGGGGAAGGGTCTGGAGCAGCAGCACTCTGAGGAGTGGCTGAGTGTCACAGCTGATCTTTCTGCCAAGGTCGGGATTAAAAGCTCGAGATGTCACTTCTTTCTTGGACTCAGATGTTTATTAGTTCTTACCTATATTACAGTCCCACAAACCATGATTTCTACAGCACTTCTAGCTAACAAACTAAAAATGGGGCCCTATCTCTCTCTCTACAAGACCTTTTAAGGATAAACTGTTCAATTAAGAAATGCCACCTAAATTATTTTTACTTTTAACCCAATAACCAACCACCCATGGCTCGCAATGCAGACTTTTCTATCCAATCATACAATATAACCCAAACCCATGAAGAAGGTGAAGAAGGACGAACATCTGCCCTAAAACCTCAATCTTGCTTTATATATATTACTATATTCTAAAACCTTAAACTCTAATGTGATATTGTACACTTCTATTCAAACTACTGTTATAAATGAGAGACAAAAGTCTCAATATTCAGCAAAATTTAGATTGCTTTATTTGATATAGAAAGAGCAAGCAGCGTGCTGGGGAACGCGAGGGGTCACTGCCCACTCCACGCTCCACCGAACCTTGGTTTGCAGCCTCTTCTTATACTGTGGGTTCTCATTGTAATCAATAAGTTTTGGGGTTTTTTTTGTTGTCATAATTTTGCTAGGTAAGCAGTGGTGGTCGAATAAACATCCTTACACAAATTCACAAAGCCTCCGGGCGATAATCAGTCACAGATAGCCATCTGGTCCTTGTAGATAACCAGTATTGATTAGACAAAGGCAGGAAGGGCTTTTTGAGAAGTCCGATTTTGCAAGCTGGTAGCTGATACAACTTATTTGAAAAACATAACATAATGTAATGTAACAGAATACAATATAATATAACATAACAAGGTGATTTTAAACAGAATTATTTAATCATATAATTTCCTTTATCTAGTGTCCATGCTTCACTTCAGAGCTTAGTATTCTGGTTTATCCAAACCGCAATGCTTTTGTGATTAACACGAATCTTTTATCAATTGTTACACTACACACCCATCATCCTAGTTCTATAATTTAATTTTGGAAGCCATCTTCACGGCCTCAGGTCAAATGCAGTGTTCTCCTGGGGGTCAGTGCCTGTCAGCACAAAAAGTCTCAAATTCCAGCACAGAAAGTCTAAAATTCTCAGTTTCCAGGGTTCCAACAGCTGAGGGAGCTGGGGGTGTTGAGCGTGCAGAAAAGGAGGCTGGGGGGCGATGCTCCTGCTCCCTACAGCTCTGTGACAGGAGGGTGCAGCCAGGTGGAAATCGGGCTCTGTTCCCAAGGAACAGGGACAGGGCGAGGGGAAACCACCTAAACAGCGCCAGGGGAGGGTTACAGGTCGGACATCAGACGAATTTCTTCACAGATGTGATTAAACATTGCAACGGGCTGCTCAGGGACGTGATGCAGTCCCCACGCCTGGATGTGTGTAAAGAAGCACTGGACGCGGCCCTCAGTGCCGTGCTGTGATGGACAAGGTGGTGTCGAGTCATAGCTTGGACTGGATGATCCTGGAGGTCTTTTCTAACCTGACCGATCCTGTGATTCTGTTTCTGCCCGCTCCGGGCCACCTCCACCGCGGCTCGCACTGCCCGGGAGGAGACGGGAAAGCCGGCGGGTGCTCCGTCCGCTACCTCCAGCCCGGCCGGGGCAGCAGCCCCCAAGAGCTCCGGGGGTAGAGGCTTGGGACCCGCCCGGGAGGGGACGCGGGTGGCGGCAGCCCGGGCGGTGAGGCACGGCCAGGGCCGGGGACACGGCCGAGGTCAGGGCCAGGGCCGGGGCCGGCCCCGCCGCACTACACTTCCCGCCCTGCTCCGCGCCCGCCCGCTCCGGCTTCCGCTGGCGCGTGGTTTCCGGAGCGGATCGGAACCCGGAGCGCGGATCCGATCCGGGTCTGGCCATTCCCGGGGCAGGTAACGCCGGCTCCCCGCGCTCTTCCCGCCGCACCCCGCGCCCTCCCCGCCACCCCCGCTCGGGACTCCCCGCGCCCGCCCCGCCGCGGCTCCTCCTGCCGCTCCCGGGGACGCGCGGCGGGGCCGTGGCGGGCGCGGCGGCCGCTCCGAGCGCTCCCGGGGCGGCGGCGGCGGCTGCGGCCCCGCCGCCTCCTCCTCCTCCTCCGCCGCCGCCGCCTCCTCCAGGCCGCCTGTTCTTTGTTACAGCGGCCGGGAGGGCGGTAGCGAAGGGGGCGAGGCGGGTCCGAGGCAAAACCCGGCGGAGCCGCTCCCGGATCCCGGGCCCCGACGGGCTCCGGGCGGCGGCGCGGTCCCTGAGGGGCGGGCGCGGAGCGGGCGCGGGGCGATCCCCGCGGGCTCGGCCGGGCAGGCCACGGACCCGTCGCGGCCACGGGGATGCGGGGCCGGGAGCGGGGAGCGCCTCGGCTTGGCCGCAGGGGGTTGGGGATGGAGGGGGGGTGGGAGCTCCCAGGTGCGAGGGCGTGATCCAGAGGGAAGAGGTGGGAGGAGGAGGAGGAGGGAGGCGTGGGGATGCTGCCCTGCCCCGGCGTGTGCCCCGGGAGAGGGTGCGGTGGGCTCCTGAGGAGACAAAAGGAGGGGAGCCGCGGTCTGCGGGGCTTCGCACACGTGAAATTTTCTGCAGTACGCTCGTTTTCTGCTCAGGGCCATTAAACTTTGCGTGTAGTTTATTCGCGGGAAGGGCAGGTGGCACAGACCCCGCCAGCTGCTGTGTTACTCCATGCCCCCCTGACCGGCCTAGAAATCGTCTCCCTCCTCAACAATACTTGATAGAATGGCCTAATTTTTTTAAGAAATACAAGGCCTCGCTGTAGTTTACCAGATGTTCTGCAATTCCTTTGAGCAGTAGCATGAACAATTTCTACTACATCATGAGGAAAACTGCGTTGTTAAGCGCATCCTTCCACATACCTACGTGCAGCACCCATCTGCTTGTGTTCTCAAGTTATTTACACTCGTAGAAACTCAGACTGAGGAAAGGGTAACTTTAATTCTACCTTGTTGATCATTAAGTTCAAGCACAGGTTTTAATGCGTTTTTCTGACCTACTTTTTTTTTTTTTTTAAATCCATCAACAAGATCAAAATGGCTCAACTTAGCACTCGATCTTGATTTCTTTCTTTAATAGTTTATAAGGGGAAAGTGTGATTTTACATCCATTCTTAGATTTTTACAGCTCAGGACACTCCCTGACAGTATCTTTGCACATCATGGGCTTCAAGCAGGTACCTGCGGTGCTGCAGCCCCTCGGTGTCGTCATTTGTGTTCCCTCAAGTTCCAGATGTGCTCAGAGGCCTGTGTTGCAGCTGGAATTTTTGTGCCTAGCTTGTGGCTCCACTTTCAGGCATAAAATCACACATCTAATTACGCAAGCCAAAAAATGTGGTTTTCTGCTCTTTCACTGCCATCAGAATTAGGCTTTGTACCTGGTCTCATTTCCTCTGTGTGGCTTTTTCTCCTGATTATTGACTGCTAATGATTGCTCTCTATGTAAAAAATACCTGAAACTCCCAGAAGCTTTGATTATCCCTGCAAAACATGAACAGAATTAGGAGCAGTGGGATGAGTGACTTCATGGAATATTTTTCTGTTACAAATGTTTGAAAAGAAAAGAAAAAATCAGATGTGGCCCATAGCAACAGCAGATGAGGGCAAAAACAGTTCTGAAGCCTGTCTTCAGTGCCATCATGTGAGTGGCACATCGTGACTCTGTTTACCAGCTGGAGCGGGTGGCATGGTGTGGTTTATTTCAGAAACTCCTGGGAAATCCAGCTGAGATCGGGGAGGAGGAGTTCTAAAGCTCATGGGTGAGGAGCGTGTAAATCAGAATTGTAAAGCAGGTGCCGGTGTTTGTTTGGGAGCGAGGGGTGGCGATGGAGCAGGAGCGTTGTGATGTGCAGAACACAAGAAGCCCTTGCTGCAGACACGGGAGTGCGCTAATGCAGAATGCTGAGGCTGCCTGAGGCACCTGCGAGGGCCCTTCACGCTCCCTCCCCATCACCTTGAGCAGCGCTGATGATTTCCCCGCCCCTCCGCTGCTATTCTCATCTGGCGGCCCCTGGAACAGGGCGGAGCTGCTGCTCCTGTCATGTCACTTGTCCCCAGCCTGCTCTTTGCCAAGGATGCGGCACAGTCCTGGAGGGGGAATGCCTCGGGTGGTGTGGCTGCACTGTGCCCCTGAGCCATTGACCAAGGCTATTAGGTGTTAATTCAGTCTAAAACCAGCTGGGCATACCGCTCTTGAAATAGTCCAGAAAGAGTTGGTTAAAAAGCAAAGCAAGCCATTTTTGACATCAACTTACTCCACTTGTGTTGCAGTGTTGTGCTTGGACTCCCCTAAATACTTGTTGCATCGTTCACCTTGCTTTCAGGATAAGAGCTTCTGGGGAAATTTCCTGAGTTGCTGTTTGTACTCAGCACTGGGCTTTTATATAAACGCTTGTTCTGTTATTTGAGCTTAATCCCCCAAAGCTGAAGCCAAGAAAAGCCCAGCTTGTGCCACGGATGGGGAGAGTTTTCCCCTTACAGCAGTGAGTGCTAGGGAGGGATCCTGCTGCTGGCAGGTGGATTTGGGGAGGGCTTGAAGAGTCCTGACCCTCAGTAGTGGCTGTGCTCCCACATTTCTGGCTTGGCTTTTGTTGCTGTAGTAGCAAATGCTTTATCTATTTTCAAATAGGGCTCTGCGAGTTCGATGTGTCATGTTTCCTCTCCCTCTCACGGATTGAAGCTCTTACTCCTTCCTGTCCTCTTCTTGGCCAATACACTCGCTGTTTTGCAGCCTCACCTCTCTCAGTCTTCGGTGATGATCTTCATGTTGCTTTGCCTCTCTTCTGGGGCATTGGGAAAATTGCTTATTTGAGGAGGAGAGTGGTTTTTTGGGTAGAAAATTGAAAAACTCTCCAAGTCCTGCTTATGTGGTCTTAGCCATACATAATCAGACTTTTTTCCAACCATAATTTAATTGTTGAGGGGCAATAGTGTTCATGCAAGTTTTTAATACAGACTGACATTAATGAAATGAATATAGATTAATCTTTTTTTAGCTGTGAAATCGAATTGGTCAGTTACCATTTTGTGGAAGGCCAGTGACTGAGGCAGGATTTTTTTTCCCCAGGTTTTCTTGTGCTCAGTACCACAATATACCTTTGCCTCTGGAAGAGATCTGTGTCTGTATCTGCAGTTTTTAGGTTTTTAAGATTACTGTAATTATTAAATAGATAATTGGCCTTTCTGAGATAATTTTTTAAAGCTACAGTTCAATAAAATGTTGCACTCGGCCTTGTTCCTGCAGTGTTTGCTGCTGACCTGGATTGTCTTCTGGCCCTGCATGTTCTGAGGCTTTTTAGCAGGGGATGCAGGAGTGGCTGGAAGTTTGTCAGAGATGAGGAACAGCAGGAGACAGCATTTCCTCACAGAGAAATGCCTGAGAACCCACAGACATTAAGGCTTCCTTGGTAGTGATGTCTGCAGCACATGTAATGATACAGCAGTCTCTGGGGCTTTTTTACAACTTTGATTTTTTTTTTAATTTTCCACTTATACTCCTGCAAGGACCTTGGGTGGGCTCTGGGTCAGTCAGCATCATTCCTTCACAAAGGGATGTTTATATGATACAGAAAGTAAGTCAATTCAGAACTAACTTCATCTTTTGTATTTTGGCAGGTTTTAAAAAATGGCTGAAGATGGCAATGAGGAGATTATATTTATTTGTAAGTATTAGGAAAATTATCTAACTCTCATGCTGTGTGACTTGTCTACTCAGAATGCTTGAAATGAAAGACTAAACCAGACTTAAGATTTTATTTAGAAAAATTGCTTTATGTAAAGGAGGCTCAAACAGCTAATGGATGAATAGAGAGGAGGTTGTGTAATTTAAGCATACACATTCTGACGCTGTTGGCAAACACACAATGAAACCTCTGAATGTGAGTTAGCAGCACAGCTTTTTCATGGCTGAAGTGAGTGAGATTGAAGGTCTGACATTCATGTAAGCCCTTTGTTTATACAACCAGCTCTAGCAGCCAGGGCTGTCTGGGGATAACTCTGACCTCTGGCCTGACTTGGAGATCTGCACCTCCCCAGCAGGGGCAGGCAGACTCGTAATTCTTTCAGAAAAAGCCCAGTTTGAGATGCACCAACTGCCCTGGCCAGTGTCACTCGTGGCATTCACTGCCTGTGCTTCTTGCTGTGCCCTCTGTGTAACCCTGAGTGCCAGGCTGGGCTCTGTGCCTTGGATCCAGGGGTGGTGGTGGGTGAGGAAAGGCTCCAGCAGTGCTGGGTCCCGCATTAATCCTTCCCTTCATCACCAGCCTGGACATGCAGGACCTGGTGTCAGGTGGAAAAGAGTTAAAGGATGTAGAGTCCTTGTGTGAGCAGAGAGGGCCCAGATATTGTGGATTCAGTCAGGGCAGAGCAGAATGGAGCACATCCTTGCTTTTTGGATCCACAGCTGTATTTATGGCAACTGTCAGAAAGTTCAATTTTCTCCCTCCACCAGATTCCTTCAAAAATAGTGTCGACTGTTTCCATTTCTATGAGATGCAGATACCAATAGTGGTTACCTTATCTTCCCCTTCATAAAAAGATTCTGGTGGACAGCAGAAAGAATGGGGTTGTGATGCCACTCCTAATTAGATAGAAGGTGTCATGCAACATGATTTTCTCCCTTCCAGTAGGGGCTGTGGTCACTGAATATCTTGAGCTATTTCTTGTGCTCTCTGCAATTAGTTTTTCCCATGGGACATGGGGACTGCTTTTGTTCTGAAAAAGTGAGCTGCTGTAAATGACACTGTGCACTCCCATTAATAAACATCCTGGAATATGTATTTCATAGGCAGGAGAATTTTTTTTTAATAAGTGTGTGAATATAGTCTCTCTGGGGTATTTTGTGATTATTCCCATGCTTGTTTTTATGTTTCTCCTGGGGTTGTAATTTCTTGAAAGTGTCACATATGGTAAGTGTAACAGCTTTGTAGAATGGCTGCTGTAGGGCATGCCTTGGATAAGGAGCTGTGCCACACAATGCCATTGTCATATTCCCCTGGCTTTAGTCATTCCTCTGCAAAGGAGTGAGAGGAATGTGTTGCTTATTCCTGCCTGTAGTTGTGGGCAGTGCTGTCTGCACCTTTCAGAGGCTTATCTTTGCAGAGGTGAGGAGTGCCCTGATGCAGTCAGGAGATAAGGAAAATGACAAAGTGATTTTTTATTACCACAGCAAAGCCTGTTGGAGAAGCTGTTACTCAGGCTATTCCTTCCTGCCCCCTTGCTTATGACAACCCTTTTTTGGATGTCCATTTCTTTGCAGCAGTCTGGTTTACACATTCCTGTGTGGATCCTCCACCCTCTCTGGTTTAGGAAATCTGCTATTAGCCCAGATTATTTCAGTAAGGGCAGCCTGGCCTACAGGCACACCTGGAGCAGGGGAATGGTGGGACAGTAAACAGGACAGCTGTAGGCTGAGCTTTGGTGCTGGTGCTCTTTGAGTAGCACTTGCCCATGGATCCTTTCCTCTGGTACAATAACTTTGTGGTGCTGTACAGCAAGCCAGGCTGGGAAATTCCTTCTGCTGAAAAATAGTGTGAAGAGCTGGTTGTTTCACTCCTTGGCTCACCAGACGGCAGCACAAACAGCTCGACAGGAGGCAGTGACCAGGCTTGGGGATTGCACCAGCCAGAAATGCTGTTTGTCAAATGTATGTGTTTTTTAACTGCTAAGCTGGTATTGTTGCCAGAAGAAACGTGAAGCAGTTCGGAATCCTTGATTTAGAAGTCCTTTTGTTCACTGGGACGAATACCTGGGGGGGATGGGGAGAGGCCTCCAGTTAGGAGCACAGAGTAGCTTTGCCAGAGGGGATATACCTTGGAATGACTTGGCTTTTGTCATGTCTTCCCAAAAGAAACGATGTAATGACCCTCTACTTTGCACCTTTTCTGGTGTTTCCTGACTTGCCCGTGTAAGCGTGGAGCTGAGATGCAAAAGGCACCACAGCAATATAACCCCTGTGTGATGATCTCTCCTGAAGCTGTGTCAGCAGCTGACCAGGCAGGGCACTTTGACAGCTATTTTTTTCACAGTGAAGCAGTGTATAAGCATTTGGTATCCTGTTAAGTTAGCTTATTTTAGAAAGCCTCAAATTATCCTGGTCTGAAAATTGTTTCTTAGGAACCACTCGGTTCTGGATAATTTACAGCCACTTAAATTAAAAGTTAATTTAGCTAGGCTGACAGTGAATGAGGTGGCCAGAGTTTGTTGTGCAGCCAGCTGACTTGTCTGGAAAGGCACCAGGAGGTACCTTGGAGGTGTCTGTCCTGCCCTGTGGGTGAGAAGTGTGTGTGGCCAGGCACAGCTGGGCTCCCAGGACATGCTGGTGCCCTGCTGAGCCCTGTGCCAGTTCTCTGCTGGTTCTGGGTTTGTGCCTCGTGTCACTGGAAGCACCACGATACCCAAGCTGTTCATAACAGCCCAGCTCCTGGGGAAGGCAGAGATGTGGTTTTCTTTAGCTGCTACGTGTTGCAGCACTTTATCTGAAGAATAATGCCATCTTTAAGCAGAATATTTACTGTGGGTGTAAGGCATTTATTTTCCTTTGAGAGAGAATTTAAACAATTGTCTTCTGATGGTACTGATCACAGTGTGTGTGTTATCTCACCTATTCAGGTGCTAGCTATCAACTTGGTGTTCAATTATTTATGTTCTTTTAAGCAACACAAATAAACATCTGCCTCTTTACATATGTATTTTGCTTGCTGCTGGGTTTCTCTTGAAAGAGGGAGGAAACTGTCTTACAAAAGTGTTTTCCACCAACCTTTTCTGTCTGGTTCCTTGCAGGGTGTGAAGACTGTGGGCAGTACCATGATTCAGAGTGTCCTGAGCTGGGCCCAGTGGTGACAGTCAAAGACTCCTTTGTATTGAGCAGGGCAAGGTAAGAAATGTTTGTGTTGCTCCTGAATAACCCAACGCCCATGTTAGTCCTTTAAAGCATATTTGCTGTTCAGTGGATGTCACACTGACAGCTGGAAACCGAAGTCCCAGAGGATGACAAAAATCTATGGAAAGCACATGGCCTTGATTAAATAGAAAAATTGATGAACACACTTAAGTGCTGCACTGAATTGAAGCCAAAAAAATAACTTGCTGCTCATCAGGACGCGGTTTCTTTGCTGAGGTTTCTGGCAAGAAGTCAGGTGGTGCCAGATGGGGTGATGACTCCTGTCGTTGCTGAGTACCTGCCACTTTTATCCCCCTTAGATACACCGGATTCATTTCAGAGAAGTGTGTGAGGATTTCTCATTCATGTGTATGAACTCTGTCATTCATCCACTTAGAAGCAAAACAAGTTGTTTTCATTATTGTGGGTCTTTGCAAACGATTAGGGGTAATAGTTCTGTCAGCAAATCTGTGACAGTGCAGCAGAAACGCTCGTGTTTGCCAAAAGAAACAAATAGATTCAATCTAGCTGGGAGAAAACAACACTGAGTAGTGATTTTTACAGGGAAAGACAATCAGGCACCGTCAGCAAAATTCATATTGAAGTGTAGAATGCAAAGCTAAGGAAAAGAAGCAACCATTGTGAAGGTGTAGTACAGATCCAAAAAGGGAAGTGTTCAGATGGCTTCATGTCTTGTGTAATGTGTGCAGGGCTTCCATATTTCTTCTTGGGAAGTCACAGGCACAAAACAGGCCCGTGGGCAGCAAGTCTGGCACATCCTGGCTGTGTAGGCCGTGCTGTGTATTCCCAGCATCATTTTGTAACAAATATTGATGTGCTGGATCTGCCATGTGGGTGCCACCACCCCATGGCCAGGGCAGGATGCTCTTGGTGTCCCACTGAGTACACTGGCTGCACCTGTGCAGGAGCTGTCCCTGCTTTTCTGGGCCTTCCCAGAAGAGGAATTTCCCTGCACTTCGTGCCAGGCACTGCCTTCCTGTGCCTGGAAACCTGCCCTGGATGATCCCCTCCAGCAGCTGTTAATGGTTAACAGCCCTAACACTACAAGTGCTTGGTAATTTAAAAATACTCTTTGGAATAATTGAGTCTGGAGAGGGAGGTGCTGTTATTATGTACAAAAAATGGGCAGTGCAGTAAGTCTCTAGCCTGTACTACACACATTCAGTGACAAACTACTTCCTACCTTTTTTTTCTGTTTTTTAACTTGCACTTCAATGTCCAGATGTTCCAACTGGAAATGTTTGCAAATATGGTGTATGCACTGGTTTTCAATCTCCTTTTGACGTGCAAATGCTGAGTTTTCCCTCGTGGAAGTGTGGGCTGCTGGACTGTAGACTTGAGAGTAGAATTTAAAATTGACTTTTTTACAGATAAATGTATTTATTTTCCTGAAGACTTTTCAGCTGAAATGAGTTTAGATAAGAAAAGGAAAGAAGAAATTTAATTGCAGCCTCTACCTCTGGGGAACAATAGCTGAAAGTGAGTTATCTGAGGTTGAGGGCAAGTTTAACCACAAACTGGATATGAATCTTTTAAAAACAGTCTGCTTACTTAACCACGTTTGTTGTTCTCTCTGTCTTACTGAAAAGATAAAATGGATGCTTTTCGGTTAGAAACAAAGTGTTGAGAAACATCTCATGAACTTCTCTGTCTCTAGTGCTGCTTATTGTGTGCTTCAAACTAAAAGTTGTTGGGTTTTTTTTCAGTTCATTTTGTTATCACTATGATTGCAATCTTTTTGTGTTTATCTAGGCAGTAAAGCAGTTCAGCCAGTGTCAACCTCTACAGGGCAGCCAGTAGCCTGTCTGATTATTTTTAGCTTTTCATCTGTTAGCACAGACCCGAAAAAACAGAATTGCATTTGGTCTGTAAAACCAATACAGTGGGGCCAGTCACGTGAATTTTTGGGAAGATATTCTCTGTGTATTATATGTAGTAACAGTATTTACTACATGTAGTTCTTCTCAGAAGCTTGTTTGGGAAAAGAGAGAGGCTGGGAGCACAGAAACACTTGTGTTTAATGCTGACTTCTTTGTTCCATGGGTTCCTGCAGTGCATAACTGTTACTGGTGAGATGGTGTTCAGCCAAAGGTTGAACTTGATGATCTCAGAAGTCTTTTCCAACCTAATCAGTTCTGTGATTTTTTTTTTCCTCAATTCTCTCTTAAATTTTTAGATCATCTCTGCCTTCTAATTTGGAGATAAGACAGCTGGAGGATGGGACTGAGGGAGTGTTTGCTCTGACTCAGCTGGTGAAACGTACCCAGTTTGGCCCCTTTGAATCCAAGAGAGTTCTCAAGCTGGAGGAAGAATCAATTTTTCCCCTGAAGGTAAGACACAGGATTTGTAAAGCAATAAAAAGCAAGGAGTCAGTTTGACCTGTGATGGATTAATGCTGTCTAACACTATGGAAACAAAGATATGTGAAGGGGGATTATTTGGAACATCTTTTAGGTGTGCCCTATAAGAGATGAGCTGAACAAACATTTTCTGGGCAAGGAACAGAAGAACCAAACTAGAAACTCAGTTCTTTTAATGAGTCTCTTCAATTTGATTGAATTTGCCTAATGAACCACATATGCATTAGGTTTATGGAACATGCAGAATTAGTGGGTTTTTTTTCTGTCTTGCATTTGTTTTATTCCTCTCTTGACAAGTTTTGGTGGGAAAAATGCACATTAAGAATGGAATTCAGTCTTAGTTTCCACTAATACCTAACTCAGAAGTAGAAAGATTTAGAAATGTGCCTTGGACTGATGGCTGCTTGGATACCCTTCCACTCATGTATGAAGTAAATTTTTGAGAATCTGGGGCTGTAGCAAGAACTCTTGGGATGTTTTTGTTCAGTTTGTTCCCATCTTGCTCCTGGTTTTCTATTTCATCTGAAGGTGTGATTAGTGAAAGATGCCTTGATGCAAGACTTGAAGCTTGCTTCGTCCCTGACATCCATTGAAAAGAAACCACTGCAAAAGCAGAAAATAACATTTTTTTTCCTTACCTTTGTTTCACTTCTCAGAGTTTTTATTTTGTGCACATTTTGCATGGCAGGTGTTCCAGAAGGAAGGGCCCCTGGTGTATTTTGACACCACAAACGAAGATGATTGCAACTGGATGATGATGGTGCGCCCAGCCACCGAGTATGAGCATCAAAACTTAACTGCCTTCCAGCATGACAATGACATTTACTTCACCACCTGCCAGGACATCCCCCCGGGAACTGAGCTGCGAGTGTGGTATGCAGCTTTTTACGCCAAAAAAATGGAAAAGCCAGTGCTGAAGCAGGTCACTAGTGTTGCCAATGGTATGTGTGGGGGCCTTTCTTCCTTCCTAAGGGCCCAGTGCTGGCAGGGACTGATAGTCCCTGGCTGTTGGAGTTGTCAGTGCTGTTTATGCAGTAGGCTCTTATCCTGCAGAGTCAGGCCAGTCTGCACACGTGGGTGCCCTGCAAGAGGAAAGTGCAGATTCTTCACCATGATACAGCCAGGTTTTTTAAAACAGGTGGCCTAGTTAATGGTTCAGCCTCTTCAGAGTGGACAAACTGGATGAATAGTCCTTAACTAAAGATTTGGTAGTTGTATCAAAAGCATTTCTGGGTAGAACAGCAAAGGAGCTCAATTATCAGAGAAATCTGTATGCAGATTTGCTAAAGAAGCCATTCTTCAGTTGCAGTGGAAATGGTTTGGTTTGCATAGAACTGTTACACAGTTCTAATAAACTAGATCTTTCTTATGCAGCTTCACATGAGATCCACTAATGTAAGATCCATGTGGCTGTGCTTTGGAAAGAAAGGCAGCAAATAGTTTAGAATCTGAATTAGAATTGCCACAAATTCCAGTGTTTCTCCTTTTGTTTTCTCCTACTTTTCCATTTCTACAGCTGAAAGGCAAGATCCTTTAGCATTGCAAGGGCGTTTTTTTCCTGCTCTTGAGCTGGGAGTACTCCCTGGATGTTATTACTGCTATGCTGGGTCTAATTTGGGGTGACAAATCTGGGGAGAGGCCATTGCCACCAGTATCAGCTTTATGGCTGCCCTTGATCCTAAGCAGAGTCTCAAGTGCTACAACTGAATCAATACAGTTGACATGTTTCTGAACTCTGAGATGTTTCCAGTTGGCATTAACTGAGAGGTTTAATCTTTTCCCTCTTTAGTTTAACCTGTTCATGTGTTTTTGGGGGGTTATGGGTATTTAAAAATACTGTTGAAGTATGCCCTGCTCTCTCTGTTCAGCACTTCACGGTACACTCCAGAATATTTAAGTCACAGTGGGTGAGACTCAGGTTTAAGAATGCTCTGGTTAAAATTTTACGTGAGAATTTATTTGCAGGCCTGTTACAGAATAAAACTTTCTGACTATGGTTACTGCCCTCAGCACAGAGCAAGAGTCAAAGGGTCTGGACAGCAAAGAAAATGAACTCTTTTTCCTCTTCACAGATACGTCCTTGGTGGCAATGGAATCTGATAAAGAGGGGAATAATAAGGTCTCTTCAAAACCTTCATCTGCTGTCTTACCCCATAAAAAAAACAAGAAATCCAGCATACTAGCAGCTGACCCAGCAGGTATGCAAAATTACAGTGCTCTTAAGGGAGATAGAGGACAGATACAGGTCTGCAGAGCTGTTAGGTGTAACACTCCTACACGTGTACTATGGATATATAACTTCTGGCAAATACTAATTTAGAGAGGATTTGAAAGCCTGTTTTTTTCTTTTCATTTTCATGGGCACAGTGCTTAAAGTACCTACACAGGTGAAAAAGTGACAGAGGGGCAAGTAGACGTTTAGGCAGATTATTTTCATGAAAACCACAAGTGCTCCTGACTTTGGAGCTGGTTAGTGTTGGGGTGGAGGCAATCCCCAAGAAAATCTTCATTCTGCCTGTGTAAAGTGCAGTAATTCAGATGATCAGGCCATGTGCTAGAAGAAGACATTTCAAATGTTTGGAAATAACAAGAACACTGGCCATCCTCAAATTACAATAATACCACGGGATATGCCACTATTAGAGTTCAGACTGTTCTAAATTACAGAAACTCAAATTTAAATAAAGTTACAAGCAATACATATCCTCTTGGCAAAGAATATCTGGCTGAGGAAATACCTGGTAGTGACATAGGAACTCTGTCCCAAGGATTCATTACAAATTAGTGCTCCCCACAACCAGTCTCTGCTAAGTGGAGCAGTGAAATTAAGAACCCACTTAACACAAATTTCAGAAAGTACACTCAGAATACACAAGTTCAAAAGAAAACCATTCTAGGTCTGTTCTTTGAGAGGTTATTTTCCTAAACTTTGCTTATTAATAGTAAAAGTAGCCCGGGGGAAAGGAGGGGAGTTGTTGCAGACATGTACAGAGAAGTTGATCAGAGGATCCATTTGTTAGCTTGGGTTCTTTCATAGCTAAACTGAAGTTGACTAGGGAGTTGTCTTTCCGTTTGGCATTATTGATTTTTCCAGAAGTAAAATGAAGAATTGGAATAGCTTCTCCTACATCCTTCACCCCACTGCCTGAAAGTCCAACTTCAGCGGAAACAAAATGCTGCCTATTAGATTTTGGGAACCTGAGGTGTTCCCACTGATGTCGTGTTTTAGTGCTTCCAAAACAAAATTTTCTCCTTTTGATTCTGTTTGTCTCAAGCCATACCAAGCAGTTGCCAGCTGTCAGATCTGTGGTTCCAAGTCAGCCAGGTTGCCCTGCAGCTGTTCTGGAAACCGGAGGAAGTGGGAACTTAAAAAAGACCTGACTCTTCCTGACAAACCAGTGCAAGGAGCAACTAAGGAGCAAGGGAAGAGCAGAGTCAGGCACAATTAATTTACACAGAATCTTGGTTTGCTTTATGTAGCCCGTGAAGAAGGAATTTTTGTTGCTGTTTTGCCAAGTAATTTCTTATTTATTTATTTATTGCAGCATGGATGAGATCACACCTCTGTAGTGCAGAGGGTTGAATGTATCTTGTAGCAGGGCACAGCCTCTGCCTCAGAGAATCCTTTATTTTGGTTTAAGAGCCAGAACTGAAAAGAGGGAAGAATTTTACTGTCCCTTTACAGATGGGGTCCTCAGGCAGAGAGAAATGAGCTGACATGTAATGACCATCCAGGAAATCTGTGGCAGAAACTGAGGCACAATTCAGATTCCCTGTGCTGCCATTCACTTACCCTGACTTCAGTGTCATCCTCCTTCTCTGCAGCAGGAGTCTTGTACACTGTGAGATATTCAGCTTTTTGTGTGCCAAGGAAATCTCTGAATCAGATTTATCAGGTCTTCTTGACAAATTCAATGTATCATCTAAGGACTGAAATACAAAGGACTGTGAACAGAGTAACTCTTCCTATTTTATCTATTTTATTCCAGTTTTCGTTTTTTCCCTAATTTCTCATTTTCTTTACCTTTCTTCAGTCAATGTGTTTTCATAGCACATCTAATTAATGAAACTGCTCAAATCCGGGTTTTCACTGTCCTCACCCTTACTTCCGTTAATCTAAGTGTTCTTACTCTGCAAGAGTAAGAGAGAGCAAGGAGGTTTCACAGAGAGCAAGGAGGTTTCTTCTGCCTCTGTCCTCAGCTGACCTAGAAGAAGACTGGTAACTCTGTTTTTAAACATGCTAAAAATTGCTTTATGTCACGCCTTTTATGAATACAGTTCTTTAGAAAGTGATAAAGGAGCCCTCAGGATTTCGCAAGGGCACTGTTACTCTCTCTCCTGGCATCATTTATATCTTCTGATAGTTCAACTCTTCGTGTTTGGAGAATCCTGAAATGGTCCTGCCGGCCCCCAGGGGCTTCTTGCTGCCTAAATTGTACCTTGTGATACTCAGGGAGTTACTGCAAGATGAACAAAGCTACAGGGGTTTACCACCTTCCCATTTTCAAAGCCTTTCAGTATTTCTTGTTGTGATTTAGTGAACACTCCAGAAGGCAGTGGAACAGCAGAAGCAAAACCCAGCCAGTGGACCTGTAAAGTGTGTTCATCTGCTTTCCAAGAGCCCCAGCTGCTGACAGGTAGGAAGTGCTAGAAATTAATGGGAGAGCACTGAGAACCATCAGCAGAATTCTGCTCTTCCACGGCTGTGAAGCCATTCACCATCCATGGTGCAGTAAGATAAAAGTTTTGAATTTTTGTGTTCCTTTAAGGAAAGCAGTAGTAGGGAAGGTAGAACAAGGATGTTTTGGATGTTTTGACCATGGCAGTGTTCAGTCTCTGGACAAACATCTGTAATGTCGACTCTAGAGGAAATAAAACTTGATCTAGAAGATGATGTGACTGTCAGGAAAATCAAAGATAGGGAGCTGCATGAGCAGTGTAAAGGTCAGTGATGCCAGGTTATACTTTGTGATATTGTCCATCTGGTATTTATGGCACAGATTTAGTAAGGGTAATGAAGTACATATTTTTTTCTGCATTTTATTTGCAGCTATTTTATGCACTTTTCAGAAGACCTTAAAATTATTTAGAAGCTTTGGCTATTTGATGAATCACTTTTGAAAGGGAGACTTAGGTCGGTAAATAACTTGGGCATTTGGAAAAACGTATCCATTATTAGAAACACAAACTTTTTACTCTGATATCAGCAAATCTCCTTAAAAATTGAGTTCTTGTGACTGTTGAATAAACTGTAGGCTTTGATTTATGAAGGTATCGTGACTGCTTTTGGAATAATATGACTTAAGTCTCTGCAGTGTGGAATGGACCTGACAGATGAGCTTCAGCTAGTTCCATTTGAGTGTTTTCAGGATAATTTCTTCCTTACTCTCCTGTTTTTCCCTATCCACCCAGAGCACTTGCTGAGTCACCTGGAACAAGCCAAAGGTGCCCCCCCAAGCAGCCAAAATGATGCTGAGAAAGGAGAGAAAGCAGCAGAGGCTGTGCCAGCAGATCAACCAGTGGCAAGTGATGCAGCCAGTGCCAGCACAGACTCAAGGAGAAAGGCCAGGAGGGGAAGAAAAGCCAAAACAGCAAAAGTAGAAACACCTCTTGTCATTGATGAAGAGAAAGATTCTGCAGGTAAAACAGAAATATGGAAAATGCTAAGGAATGTATCTGCTTCTACATCTGTGATAATGCCTGTGCAGAAAGGCCTAAAAAACTGAAGAGAGACAACATGGAGTTTACTTAGATCATTAAAGCTGCCAGTTTACGAGTTTTGTTAGTTATTTCTGAAGGCCTAGAAAGCAGCAGCTACCCTCAGTCACCTGCATTCTATTGTGTTGGTTTGTAGAGAGCCCCAGAGAAACACAGGGTAGTGGTTATGAGATCTGGAAGAAGGAACAGGAGAGGAAGCATCCTTCCTCTCAAGAGGACAAATCTTTCTCTCTCTACCTCCAATTTAGTTTAGAAAGGGCTTTACGTTCCTTGAAGGGATGTTCTAATAGGAAATTTCATGGTGCTTGGTCAACTGACCCTTCAGTAATAACTTGGAAAGGTAAGAAATTAGAAAAAGTTGAGATGTCCCTGCTTCTGGCAAGGGTTTGGATTAGACTTTTAAGAGTCCCTTCCAACCCTCACTGTTCTATGATTCTTTCAGTGTGTCACTGGACAATTGATTTGTCCAGTGTCTCATCTTATTACAAATTCTGCATTTGAGGTTTTACTTCCAGCTGTCCACATTACTGCTGTATTTATTTCTTTGGTGTGTGTGCAGTGGAACGTGTGGCTGACGCTGTCACTGAGGTCCCTCCAGAGGAGGTGGCCCTGCCTCCAGCTCCAGAAGAGAGGATTATGGATCTGGTTTTAGGAAAGATGCCCAGCACCACAAACAGCATCAGCTCAGTGACAAAGTAAGTGTTCTGGGATGCAGAATTTCCTCTTAGTTGTAGCTAAGATGATGGATGTAGCATGCAACAGTTCTGCTCAACTTCTGGGCCCACAGATGCTCTTTTTGATCAGCATGAAATTGTGTGATGCTGCTGCTGCTTCAAGAGGTGATTTTGAGTGCTACTTGTACACTGGTAGGAATTTGGAGCATAACATAAATGAAAATCTCTTTTTTCATCATGTTACTGCTTTTATTCAGTATGTTTCCAAAAGCCTCCTGCAGCTGCAAGGTGAAATTTACTCCCATTGAATGCTAGTGATAAGACAGGCAAAGATATTTTTTCTTTCAGAATATGTTAATCATTATTATTATTATTCAGTCTTGCTTGTCATCTTAGCTCATGAATGACTTCATGTTGATTTTGCATGTGATACTCCAGATTTGGAGCAGTAGGAGGGGGAAACTTCAGTATAACAGAACTTCAGGGAGACTCTTAAGTATCATGTGATTAATTCAGATTCTTTCATGTCTTTTTGTCTTGGTAAAATTGGCCTTTTGAATTTTAATTTTTTTTTTTAATAATAGAGCACTCAATTTTTATGAATTGGCTGGTAATGGTATATATTGAAGTCCTTAACAGACACAGGGCCATCAAAAAGGCATTTCAGCAGGTGATTGTGCTGGGAAATGGCACAGTGCTGCTTGGCACCCTGCTGCCCTCTGCCCAAATACATTTCTTTTGTGGGGGCTGCCAAGCTTCCTAAGCCGAGATAGTGCTGATGTTTTCTGAGCAGAACAGATCCTTTCTGTTCCTCTGAGGGGCCTGCAAAGAGAATCTCTGCTGCTGCCTTTTGCCTCGTTGGTTCTGGGTGAAGAAAATTCAGAGTGAGTGACATCTGCAGCTTCCAGAGGGTGACCTTGGAGCTGCAGAAGCTCCATCCAGGCCCCCTCCCTCCTGCCAGGAGCTGAGTTTATCACTCCTCTAGCTTTTGCCAGCTGGTGGAACTCTGTTGCAACCTGTGGGATAGCTTTCAGTCGCTGCCTTTCTCTCTAATCCAGTAGGTTTGCTCATCACCAAAACACCATGTCCCTCAAAAGAAGTTTAATTCTCTCCAGTAGACACGGGATTCGGCGGAAGCTCATAAAGCAGCTGGGGGAGCACAAGAGGGTCTATCAGTGCAGCATCTGCAGTAAGATCTTCCAGAACAGCAGCAACCTCAGCAGGCACATCCGTTCTCACGGTGGGTTGGCTTTTCCCTTGCCTGGGTATTGATTTTGTGTCTTGCTTCCACCTTTGAGTTAAACAGCAGGGCTCGTTTGAGGTATTGAAATATTGGGATAGTATTTATAAGAGAGCTGGTTTTGCTTTTTTCTTTCTTTTAACTCTCTCTAGGAAACTATTTCAGTTTTTCAGACCAAAGCATGAAAAGATAATAGTGGAAAATTGAAGTTAAAAGTATTTAAAATTTGAATTAGATACAACTTTTAAATGAGGGCAAGGATGTGATGTTTTTTCCAAAGCTTTTATTGCCTTTAAATATATGCATAAATATCACCCTCACTTTCACAGCACATGGATAACATAGCTGTGTAAATGTCAGGTGAGTGTTTTCCCACCTGTGATCTGCAGTTCCAGGGATCAGTGTCCTATTCCAAGAGCTGCATGAAAAAATCATCACTGAAAAAGGGTGGGGAAACTAAGCCTAAATGGTTAAAGCCTCCTGAATTACTAAATTTTTCCTCGGTAGCCTGTTTGTTTGCAGTTGCATGTGCTTTGGTTTCCCCTGTCTTGCCTGGAGTTGGTTTTTATCAATCACTGACTACTTCCCTTTCATCTTGATTGATCCCCTCAGGTGACAAACTGTTTAAATGTGAGGAATGTGCAAAGCTGTTCAGCAGGAAGGAGAGCTTGAAGCAGCACGTTTCATACAAGCACAGCAGGAATGAAGTGAGTGGAAGGGGCTCTCAGGCTCTTGTAGGGTTTATGTGGAAAGGCACAGTGAGATTCCAGGTGTGAGCTGGGCAGCTCCA
Organism: Acridotheres tristis; assembly: GCA_037013685.1. NCBI lineage: Eukaryota > Metazoa > Chordata > Aves > Passeriformes > Sturnidae > Acridotheres > Acridotheres tristis. Next base: position 110,528,528 of record CM072884.1, read on the forward strand.
TGTGAGCAGGTATCCCATGTGAGTGAGAAAGGACAGAGAGTTATCTTAGAATAACTGGTGAATTTGACAAGTACTTTTGTGCATGTGCTAGCCCTTTCCCTGTAGAAAATTGCTTTCAGGCATCACTTCCAGCAAGATAAGCTGGAATTAGCTGGACCTGCATGAGACAGAGGTGAGACCTGACTCGAGTTATGCTGCTAAATAGGGTTGTTCCATTCTTGTTTGCTTGTCCTTTTTAATTTCTCACCACCAATCACTCCTTTAATGTGTGAGCTCTACCTTTTGATGCTGCTGCCATAGAAATATTAAACACACCTGTATTGGCACCTTATTAGTGAAAATTTCCATTGTTGCTTGGCACCAGGATCCTTAACTCTCAGATTGCTACCACCTCTTCTGGAAGATGAGTCAGATCACATCTTGCTTCTCAAACATTCTGTGTCTGTGTTGGACCAGGGGAGTATCAGGGAGACTGCCACATCCACACAGGAGCATAGTCTTTGGGGTTTTTTTATAGCTCAGATGGCAGGATGATAGAGCATCAGAATTTTGCACTGCTGTGTAGTTAAATGCCCTTTTGAAAGAATAGAAATTGCAAAGGACAGAAAACAGAAGAGGTATTTGAGGTTTAGAATTTGTCTGTCAGATGTGACTTGGCTTTGCCTGTTTGTGATCCTCAGGTGGACAGTGAGTACAGATACAAGTGCACCACGTGTGAAAAGGCCTTTCGGATAGAGAGTGCATTGGAATTCCACAACTGCAGGACAGGTGAGAATGGGTAACTGTTCCTCTGCCATCTCTGCTCCATTCTGGGAAGATGTCCCCAAATCCATCTCAGCAGATAAACTACAGAAGGGGAGTAGGGATTTAGGTTTTTGTCATCACCACAAGAAGCAACCAGTTTTGTTTTTTTTTTGATAGGAGAAGTGTAACCAATAATTTGTAGAGCAACACATCCACTTAGGAATTGGGGGTTTTTTTGGTATCTCCTGCTCACCTGTGTAATATCCTCACTGGTGTTTCCTTTGTTTACAGATAATGTGTCATCATCTCTGTTTAACTTTTTTCCCCTGAAACTAAGTTCCACCTCACTCCTCTGAAACAGAGAAACTGGAAACAGGACCAGTATTAGTAGTAATTTGCAGTTTTCTAGGATTACAGTTTTCTTCAGCTTTCTCCAGCTACTTGCAGTAGTCTCTAAATGTCTTTTTCTTAGTATCACTCCAACTTGTCCTTTTCTCCCATAGCCATCCTTTGTGGTTGTTCATATTATTTATGCTGTGATCTTATGCTCAGAAAGTGACATCCTGGTTTACTTTTATAGCCCCACAATAATGGTCAGTCCAGAATCACCCAGATAATTGCCCTTAGAGCATGGTTTGCATGTTTAAAACCCAGATCCAACAGAAGAGCCACCTGTCTCACAAACATACAAAACCTGTTTTCAGCTGTAAAGAGCTGCATGGTTTCTCTTGCTTACAGATGACAAGACATTCCAGTGTGAGATGTGTTTCAGATTCTTCTCTACAAACAGCAACCTTTCAAAACACAAGAAAAAGCACGGGGATAAGAAGTTTGCATGTGAGATCTGCAATAAGATGTTTTACAGGAAGGATGTCATGCTGGACCATCAAAGGCGGCATTTGGAAGGTAAATTTACTGCAGATCAACCTAATTATTTCTCTTGAAACAGCAGTGGAGGTGGGCAGGTTAAGGAAATGATAGTGTGCATTAGATTCTTCTGCATGGTGGCTGTCTTTTATTTATTATCAGTTATCTGATGCAGAGTTTCAAGTTAAAGCAAAATGTGACATTTATGAAAAATAACAGTGGTGGGTCCAGAGCTATTAACAGTCATGTGGAACCTGCATGGCTTATTATGCAGCAGTTTAGACTGGCTGATTTTAGTTATATATTTTTTTCTTTGCAAAGAAAAAAATTATATATATATTCTTATATATATTCTTCCTTTTTGAAAATTCATGTGGTAACTTGAAAATCTGAAGGCAGAGAGTTAACTTACCACATACAGCTGAGAGTGACTACTATATAAATACAGTGTCAGTGGCATGTTATCTTTGAAACACTTGAGGATATATGAAAATGAGATTATGAGAGTTTACTGTTCAAAATCTCAAGCATCTAATGATATTACAGGTACTCAAGGACTGGAAAAATTTGGTACATTGCTCAACATGTATTAGAATGCAGTTAGTGACTTAGATGATAAAACCAAAAGTGATTTTTTTTCTTTTAAAAACAGCCAGATTGTCTATTTTGTGTCATGAACCAGAGTACAAAGGGCTGTATGACACTGGCAGTGTCTCATTTTTAGCTGTCACAGAAGAGCAGGAGCCCTCTGCTCTCTTGAAAGTATCAGAGAAAGAAGTCTGAAATCCTCTCTGAGCATTACAGCTGATACTGGATGGTTGCATCTCTCCTTAGAGACTTCCTCTCCTCTCTTTCTTAGTGAGGATGAATTTTTGGTCCAGATACCATATTGAAGTGCCAAGGCCTACTAGGTCTGCCTATTTCCTGGTGTTGACAAGAATGTTTTTGACAAAAGTGTTTTCAGACACTTCACAGTTGGTTTAATAACCAGTAAGCTGTAATGCATCACTTTGGCAGAATGCTTCTATATTCTTAAAACACACTTTTAATTTAGAAATCACCCTTTTGTTAGCAATTAAACCCTGCATTGAGGCCCTTCCCAGTGTTTCCCTCTTCTTCCCAGTCTCCTCTTGAAAAGGCCTGCAGGCTGGAGTGGAAAGCCATGGTTTATTTCTTGTTTTGTTTTTTTGATGGGGACTGTTGTGTTAAGGGGTGAGGCGTGTGAAGAGAGAAGACTTTGAGCACAGCACGGAGAACATGGTTCGCTACAAGAAGGAGCCCTCGGGGTGCCCCGTGTGTGGGAAGGTAGGAGCTTGTGCCAGGTGTGCCATGAGAGGCTCTGCATTGTGGCTCCAGGGGTGCTGCAGTTCAGTCTAGACAGGAGAAAGCTGAGGGGATCCATCCATCCAAATATCTCCAAGGGGTGTCAGGGGATGGTGCCACACTCTTTTTGGTGGTGCTCAGCCACGGCACGAGGAGCAGTGGCCATAAAATAAAACACCACAAGTTCCACCTCAACATGGGGAAGAAATTCCTCACACTGAAGGTGGCAGAGCTCTGGAGCATCTGCCCAGGGAGGGTGTGGAGTCCAGTCTGGAGATTCCTCTTCAAACACCTGCAGCTCTATTATTTATCCAAGCCCGCTGTGGCCATGGAGGGTGGGAGCTGTTAGCACAAAGATAAGAGCAAAAGTTCATTTCAGGCCAGAACTTTCCTCAGGACATGCAGCACAATGTAGAGTGTCACATGGCCACTGTGTGTGTGTCAGTGGAATCTCATGGCTTATGTTATTTAAAATGGAGGTTTTCTGGCTGGTTGTAAACAGCTGGAGTTAAGTATGTGCATTGGGAATCCTCTTCCATGGGGAATAAAAGTGAATTCATGGCATAATCATGGCATGGTTGCATTTGAATGTTCAACACTCATGATCTTAAGTCACTGTTGTCACAAGGAGTGTGGGTTTAACTTGGGATTTTATAAATGTTTAATGCTTCATGGTGCAAAAAGTACTCAAGAACTCTCAAGTTGCTGTGTAGACCTCTGGTTTTGATGCTTTGGGTATGGTTCATGTCAGTCAAGGTAGAGTTTGTGGCTATATCTTTTTAGAGATAGTTGGAAGATTTGTGATTCAAAAGACACTCTAAATATTTCAAATTTTGCTCCATGTAATTCTTCTGCAGCTTTTTTGGGAAGTCCACCCCTGAGGAATAGCTCGTTTCAGTCAGTTCCTTGGAGCTGTGCCCCTGGATTTTGCCATGCCAGCAGTTTTGAGGCAGACTGCTGGCTGGCTAGCAGGAGCTCCTGCATATTTCTGGCCAGAATGAATGAAAAAAGACAGTAAACGTGTTCTGTGCTCTCCATTGAATACGTTGCAAAGAACTGTAGCCCTGCTGGACATGATCCAAAATTCTTTCCTTTCTTCTCTTTTCCTTGTAGGTGTTTTCATGTAGGAGCAATATGAACAAACACCTTCTAACACATGGAGACAAGAAATACACATGTGAGATCTGTGGACGGAAATTTTTCAGAGTGGATGTGTTGAGAGATCATATTCATGTCCATTTTAAGGTATTGTGTTAATAATCAATTAGAAAAGGCAGGTTGTTTTGCCAACACTGAATTGTAAGGAATCAAATAAAATTAAAAGGGAATTGTATCATTCAGCGGTGCTCCTAAAGATGCTTTTATTGATGTAATATTGCACCAGCTGAATCTCTTTACATTAAAGTTCCTTTTATATGCAGAAAAATTAATATTAGTTGTTTGAATAAGTTATTCCTTATGTGGTCCCAGGCAGAAAAACTCTGGATTGAATGAAGCAAGAGGATATTTTAAATAAATAGTGTTGCAGCAGTTAATGCAAAGGAGTTTTCATGGCAGCAAAAGGTGACCAAGGCCTTACTTTTTGAAGAAGTTTTAATCTATTAAAACAAAATATTCTTTCCCACTCTGCACAGGACATAGCCCTAATGGATGATCACCAGAGGGAAGAGTTCATTGGTAAAATTGGAATCTCATCAGAGGAAAATGACGACAACTCTGATGAAAGTGCCGATTCAGAGCCTCACAAGTATAGCTGCAAAAGGTGCCAGGTAGCTTTAAATACTTTCAAATTAACTTGTTTTGGGATGGGGGAGGGAGTGGAGGTATCTATAAATCATTCAGAATTTTAAATAACATTAAGGGTTGTCAAAGAGAAAGCCAGTTCTCAAGTCTGCTGTCTTCTGCAGTGCTTTTACCTCTAATCTGTGAACTTGAGGCTATTCCATAAGAATTGAGGTGGTGTCCAGTAAAGAGGATGATAAACACTTAAAAAAAGAAAGACAGATACATTCACTTTTTCGTGTGAGGAAGAAAACAAGCAAAACTGGGGGAAGGATCAATAAAGGGACATTCACATCTTGAACTCCCTTTTAATTATGTACAACTTAAAATGATTGCAGCATTTCTGATTGATAGAGTCCACAAATTGATACATTTTTATGAGGTCAGAAGGTTCTTTAGTGGATATCCAGTTTGGAGGAGTGAGACTGCTGCTTGTGTTCAGTGTGACTTTATTCTTGCCCTTCACCTTGACTAACAGGATGATGTTGGAAGTGCTGCTGGAGTGTAGTTCACTCAGTTGTCAGCTGAGAGAGAAAGGATTTTTAAACCTCTCACTGTGTGGCTTTTGCCATTTTCTAAAGAAATAGCAGGTCCTTAAGGACTCTGTGCCCTTCCTGGGTGAGCACACTGTGCTGGAGCAGTTGGGGTGCAAAACCAGTCAGTGAGAACAGCAAAACTGTCACAGAGATAGGAGATTTTTGTTTTTTCAGCCACTGAATTGTCCCCTGGAAATCAGAGTTTATTTCACACCCTACACTTACTATGGTGAAAGTTCTTACTTTATCTTCATTTTAAGGTCTGGGGATAATAATATTTCAGTTTTCTTATCTGGGAGCTGTTTTTAAGTGCAAACTGATTTTAAATTTGTGTGAGTCAACATGTGGAGGTGTGGTGTCACAGCACTTTGTCATGTGCTTGCTTTCACTGTGCTGATTTTCTTGCCTGACCCTTCATGGATACACAAACTATATAAAATAGTGTGCTTCCAAGTGAGGGCAGTTGAGCCATTCAAATCAGAAAGATCTTTTTGGAAGTTGAGGGGTTTGTTAGTGCTCTTGCAAATGTTTGTGAAGTAAAGAGTTGTAGAAAATGGGATTTGATGTGAGGAGATGGGGACACTGAACAGCCAAAGGGAGAACAAATACAGATAACTCTTGGAGAAATCTCTCTTCTGAGCTCTTAAAAAATCTGTTTTTAATGGTCTCAGAGTACATCTTCACTGAGCTGTGCAGTGCTGTTAGAAATGCCCTGGCTAGTTCCAGAATTGGAACAAAAGACCATGTCATTCTGGCACTTCACCCTGGCATGCTGGAGCACATATGGATGTGCACATCTGGAGCACCTGTCTGTCATAACTCTAGCACTTCCAGGAGCTGATCCAGAATAACTGCCCTGCAGTGCCTGGAAATTCCAGCCCTTCAGGAGCTGCTGCCAAAGCTGAGCGTGCAGGCAGGAGCTCACCATGCCCCTAGAGCCCAGCAGACATTTTCTCCATCTGTGATGTCCTCACTCTTGCAGAGTCACAGAATAAGCTGAGTGGGAAGGGACCCTCAGGGCTCACTGAGTCCAGCTCCTTGCTCTGTGCAGCCCCAAGAACCCCACCATGTGCTGAGAGCATTGTCCAAGCTCTCCTTGAGCTCTGTCTTGCTGCAGTGACCAGAACCTGGGGAGCCTGTTCAGTGCCCAGCCACCCTCTGGGAGAAGAATCCTTTCCTAAATCCAACCTAAACCTGCCCTGACACAGCTCCAGGACATTCCCTCAGGTCCTGTCACTGTCACCACAGAGCAGAGATCAGTGCCTACCTCTCCTCTGCCCCTCACAAGGAAGTTGTGACTGCAGTGAGGTCTCTCCTCAGTCTCCTCCAGGCTGAGCAGACCAAGTGCCCTCAGTGGCTCCTCACAAGGCTTCCCCTCCAGACTCTTCACCATCTTTGTAGCTCTCCTTTGGACATTCCCCAGCAGTTTAATATCATCCCTATACTGTGGTGACCAAAACTGCTCACAGTACTCAAGGTGAGCTGGTGGAGGTTAAACGTGGCTGTTCCTCAGTCCACGAACAACTTGAGGTCCTCTTCTTGTGCAGAAGTGGAGACAGCATCTCCAGCTAGAGAAAAGAGTGAATTGATGTCCTGTAGCAGCGTGCCTGTAATCTCCAAAGAGTTCCAGGCCTAAATCCAGCTGTCACAGATTTCCCATCCAGTGGCACACAGGATTTTTAGTGGTACACGGGATATTTATGTCTGCTCGATGTTACCCGGTCATCACCGTGCCCGAGGACTTTTTTCCCCTTGCATTCACTATTGGTTCATTCCCCAGCTGACCTTTGGCAGAGGGAAGGAGTACCTGAAGCACATCATGGACGTGCACAAGGAGAAGGGTTACGGCTGCAGCATCTGCAACCGGCGCTTCGCCTTGAAGGCCACGTACCACGCGCACATGGTCATCCACAGGGAGAACCTGCCCGACCCCAACGTGCAGAAGTAAGGCTTGTTCCACTGAGAAGAGCTGTCTGCTTGGAGTTCTAATGGTTCTGCCACCTGGGGTGCTCTTAGGGAATTTGGCTGTGCTAAAATAACTGTGACATGGGGGTTAAAATGTTGATTGCAAGCTTGAAGTGTGTGTCGCTAGTGATTGGCTTCACACGGATTGATGAGTCAGCAGCGCCCTCAGTTTGGGCTTTGCAAAGTATAAATCAATGATTTCAATAAATGTTTTTGAAAAAAAATGAGTGTATAGCAATGCCAGACTGCCCCTAGCTTGCAGTCAGCTTGAGGGTTTCTTAAGGCTCGTTTAGAAAAACTTGTGCTTCAAGGAACTTTTATAGTAATTAGTATTAGCTAATGAAATACTTAGTGACAGAGATGCCTGAGAATCACCTCTGCCTCAAGAGAAGAATCACGGTTTTTGGTCTCTTTGGTTTCAGATACATCCATCCATGTGAAATCTGTGGGAGGATTTTTAACAGTATAGGAAATCTGGAAAGACATAAGCTTATACATACAGGTAAAAATGTTGTGTTTCTTTATAATTACCGATATTAAAGAGAAATTTCTGTTGCCAGTGCCATTTTTTTTCCTAGAGGATTTTCACTCTACGTTACAATAAGACAACTATAATATTTATTCTTTTAGAGTAAACCAGTTTTCTAAAGCAGGTAATATTAATGAAGAGATTTGATCTGGACAAACAATCTAAATTACTAGTTAATATGTTTGCAGGATTCACCTAATTCTGTATTCTGTTCCAAATTCTTATCCATGCTACCTTCTCGCCATTACACAGGCTGAAACCTGCTATTGCAAAATCATTTTTAACAGCTCATTACTATTTCATGCTATTCAGTCTTCTCTTACCTCAGGCTTTATCTTTTTTCTCTCACACAAAAAGCCAGCTTTCCTCTCTCTTCAAAGTCTTCTAATTTAATTTGGGCTACAATATCCATGAAAGGTGTGGTTTTCAGCATAGGTTTTCAGCACAGAGGGTGTTGCCCTCTAATTCACCACTTTAATCAATTTTTAGAAGATGCACATTACTCATTAACATCTTTTTTTGTTTACGTTGTCTTTTAAATTTATTTTCAAGGTGTAAAAAGTCATGCTTGTGAGCAATGTGGCAAATCATTTGCTAGAAAAGACATGTTAAAAGAACATATGCGAGTCCATGATAATATCCGAGAATACTTGTGTGCAGAGTGTGGCAAAGGTATGTCTGATGCCTTGTTTTCCATTCATTGTGACACTGAGTAGCAGGTGAATATCTGAATTAAAACAGCTTCCATGCTGAGAGTAGTGGCAGTGCTGTAAATCCTGCATTTTTGAGAGGTAGAAAATGTATTAATCAGGAGCATTATGGTTACATGAGCTGCCCTAATTTTGTACAGTTTGGTTTCGTGGCCTGTAAGACAACACTGATTTTAGTAGCATTTGTTTCTGTCAGCTTGGGGAATGCCTGATTTACAGCACAAAAGTGAATGCAAGTTGATTTTTTCATTCTGGCCCGTTTACAGGCTTAAAAAATAGAGTAATTTCCTTCTGTAAGAGCCTTAAGAGTCAAAGTCACTTCAACTTTTTTAATTTCTCGTGTTATAACTTGAACAAATCTGAGCTGGTATTTTAGTGAAAGGTAGTAGCAAGTCTGATATCTCTAAGGATGTTTTATCTCTGCTTGTCCCTGCTATTTTGTTTCTCTATCAGTGATTACTCAGATGTTTTCCAGAGCTTTTTTCCTGGAAATAAAATAATAATGATGAAGTGCATTGCTACATAAACAATTAAAAATATGGAACTGTGGACTCGCAGCAAATATAAAATAGAGCTGTTGGTTAACACCATGAGCCTCAGTTCTCCCCTGAAGGTGGGAATGATGGCCTGAGTGTCCTGTGCCTTGTGTCTCACAGGAATGAAGACAAAACATGCCCTTCGTCACCACATGAAGCTTCACAAAGGGATCAAGGAATATGAGTGCAAGGAATGTCACCGAAAATTTGCACAGAAAGTCAACATGCTGAAGCACTACAAGAGACACACAGGTGAGGGCTCCAGAGATGGACAAAAGTTGCACTGAATCAGTTAAATGTTTCCCAGGAGAACTCTTACCTAAAACAGTCAGACAGTATGACAAGAACTAATAAAATATGCATGTTCTGCTCTTTGAAAAGTGAGATTCTGTCCTGTCCTCAGCCAAGAGCGCTTGTTCTGCAAATAAATGCAGTTTAGTTGCTTTCAGGTTTTGCTTTTCTTTAAGGTTCTCTTTAAGGTCCAGGGTAGCTCTACAGTTTTGGTTTTGTTAGTGTTCAGATTGTGATTTCCCAAACCAAAATTTTACTTCCCACATCAGTTCCTCTGGGATTTCTTTTCTGCTGGATGTAGTGGAATGGTTTAGATAAAAATAGCTGGTGAAGCTGGGCATATGCCTTTTTTTGTCTGTGATTTTCACTTTTTTAATGTTTCTAATGCAAAACTCAGAATTGTCCCAGATACCTTTAGGCTGCTTTCACAGGTGCCAAATGTGTTTTTCATTCAGGAATCAAAGATTTCATGTGTGAGCTCTGTGGCAAGACATTCAGCGAGAGAAATACAATGGAGACTCACAAGCTGATTCATACAGGTAAACCCTCTAAAAAACAGTGTCCAACAAAAATACCCTAACTTTCCTCCTTGATTTTGATTTAGACTGGCCAGTCTTGAGAGTAATGTTGCACATGCTGTTAGCAAACATAAATTGTTGCTGTCATTGAGGAGTTGGCAAACTGATGCTCATCCATTGGGTTTCCTTCCTTCCCTCTGCCACCAGTAGGAAAACAGTGGACGTGTTCAGTGTGTGACAAGAAGTATGTCACTGATTACATGCTGCAGAAGCACATCCAGCTCACCCATGACAAGGTGGAAGCCCAGAGCTGTCAGCTGTGTGGGACAAAGGTTTCTACCAGGGCGTCCATGAGTCGACACATGAGGCGTAAACACCCAGAGGTGAGGGAGTTTGAGTGATGGATTGTGGAATTTTTTTTAATTTCTTTTTTTTTTAAGAATGTTTATGGCCTTCAGTGACTTGAAAGGAATTACTTTCTTTCCCTCTCTCTCTTTGTTTTCTCTTCTTTTGGGCCCAATTTTAAGTAGTATCTGTGAAACGTAGACTTAACTGAATCAGCCATTTCACCATCTGATTCTCGGTCCCTAAAAATGAAGTACTTCTGATTATTTAAATCTCTTTTTCTGCCCCAGCTTAAATATATGTTTTTTCATGTTTTGTCTCCATCCATTAGTGAGTATAATTGATTCTTTTTTCCCCATTGTGTTCTCTGTATTCAGAAATGATCTGAAAAAAGTGGTGAATAGAGAGGTGATGGCAGCATCTGCTGATGATACAAAATTATTTTCAGTATTAAAGATGAATGCTGACTGGAGAGAATCTGGATTAGAGGGATGTTTTGTCTGACCCCAATGGGGCTTTTTCTGTGTTCTGAATATCTCCTCAGCATTTCTTGTTTAGGTTTGACTAAGGCTTTTCTGCTCCCTTTGAGGCTTTAAAATTTTTTTTTTAACTGTCAGTTTTTCGTTAGCATTGATTTGCTGTTTTATCATGATGACTGTGAAGGAAGTCAACAAAATGCTTTGTTTATTGATTTGGGGATTTAAAATGCAGCTACATATCTGAAATCCAGGGGACAGTTTGTCTCCATTCTTTGATGAATTGAGGTGTGTAGATTCGTCTGAAAATAATGAAGTAGGACACAGTTAATAGGTTTATAAATTGAAATGCTAACATAATAATTTTTTTTTTCCAAACACCTTGTTTTCTGTAGAATTCATCACTTCCCAGAGGATTATGTTCTGTCTAGAATATGAAAATGGACATGTTCTTTTACTGTGTTCAAATTTTGCTGGGTTTCAGCAAGAGGGAAAAGATGATATGCCAAAAGGTTGTTTTAAAAGGCCACAGCTAACTCCCTGTATTAAATACTATGTGTAAAATGTTAGATTACATCACTTTGGCTTGGTGATGGGGTGTATTAGGGAAATGCTGTGCTGTTTGACTGTGGTTTGCACTGCTGCAGTTCTGCAGCTGACACCTCTTTGTGTTCAGATTCTTTCAGTGAGGATTGATGATTTAGAGCCCCTGCCAGAGACCACAACCATTGATGCCTCTTCAATTGGGATTGTTCAGGTGAGTTCCAGGCCTGCTGCAGGGTGAGATGGGACATCACGTTTTGGGTACAGAGCATAGCTGGGCGTGGGCTGATGGGTGAGGAATGTGCTTTTTTAGAGTCAGCCCCAGTGGAACATGTCCAAGCAGCCACAAGCTGCTGATCTGCTTGGTTGTATAACAGGCAGAATGTAATTACAGGGTGAGGTCTCAATCCCTGGAGTCAGGATTTTGCTCAAGTTTGTTTCTTTGCTCGAGAACTGACAGTAAACCAGCTTCAGGTGATTGTCTCTTTCTTGGAACCTCACTAAGCAAAAGGACTTGATGTTTTGTTTGGAAATGTGTTGCTCCAGCCGGAATTAGCCTTGGAACAGAGTGAGCTACCAGAAGGGAAGCAGCACATAAAAGCTCCTAAACGTGGCCAGAAACAAAAACAAAAATCAGGTGAGGAGGAGGAAGCTCAAGTGCCTGAGGACCCTGCCTTCAGTGAATATCCAGAGAAGGAAGGTGAATTCACAGGGAATGTTGGAGATGAGACTAATTCAGCTGTACAGAGCATCCAACAGGTGAGCTGCAGAAGGAGGGTGATGAGTGGCATTGCTTAGAGGGATAACTCTTCTTTTGGTTAAAAAGCATCACAAAAGAGTGGTTGGAACATTTGGAGTTGATTGGATAAATTGTGGTGTAATACAAGATGGGTTTAAAAACCCAAGAAGTTGGACCAATACGATCTTCATGTGTGTTTTCTTTTCCTCTGGTGTTAGCATCAACTATCACTAACTGGCTGGAGCTGTGATTAAGAGTGAAAGTTAATTTGGCTGTTTGTTCTGAACGTTGCATATCCCTCTCTCCTATCACCACCTTACTTCTACACATGGAAGTTAGTACATTCCAAGTTTCCTACATTCCCATCTGCGTGTGACTTCTCTCATGGTGGACATGTGAGCCCACCAGCACTTCCCTGGTGTTTGGTGGCCATTTGGAAGCTACAAGGCTGAGGTCACCTTTATGTTCCTCCACAGGTGGTGGTGACCCTCAGCGACCCGAACGTCACAGCCCCCTCCAGCTCCGTGGGGCTCACCAACATCACCGTGACCCCCATCACCACGGCAGCTGGCACCCAGTTCACCAACCTGCAGCCCGTGGCCGTGAGCCACCTGAGCACCCCTGAGCGGCAGCTGCAGCTGGACAACTCCATCCTGACGGTCACCTTCGACACGGTCAGCGGCTCGGCCATGCTGCACAACCGCCAGACGGACATTGCGCTCCCGCCGCAGCCCGAGGCGCCCAACCCCCAGTCCGTGGCTCATTTCATAAACCTGACCACCCTGGTGAACTCCATTGCTCCCCTGGGCAACCAGATCCCAGATCAGCACCCCCTGAGCTGGAGGTCAGTGCCTCAGACTGACGTGCTGCAGCCCCCGGCGCCGGCCGCGCCGCAGCAGCCGGGCCAGCAGCCGGTGCAGACAGAGCAGCAGCAGCAGCAGATGTACAGCTACTAACTTGTACTGGGGGAATTAGTGCTGGCCTGGACACTACTCAGAGACACACACAAAAAAAAAAACAAAAAACAAAAAAAAAACCCACACAGACCTTTGGGAAATTTCTACTAGGATTGTTTGCTGGATACCAAACAGAGATGGGAAAATGTTTATACATGGAAATTTAAGCTGAAATTGGCAGATCACCCTGCAGCACCCCAGTCTGAGATTCTCACACTGTCTCTAGACCTCACACTGTCTTAAAAAATAACAGAAAGGAAAAAAAAATCTCACCACAAATCTAGCAGCCCCTTGCAGTTGTGCAGTAAGACTGAGATTTGACAGGTGCATCATCACACACCTTAACCAAAGCAGGGAAATCCTAAATTTTGCAGCACTTGTGATATACAAAACCCTTTCACTTCACTTTTCGTACCATGTCACTTCTTTCCAAGTCTGGAAATGACATCTGAAGACCTTGTTCACAGTGGCTGGAATGTCCTTGTGGTCAGCTGGTAGAGACTGAAATGTGAAGACTGAAAGGGGCAAAACAAGAATTATCTTTGTTTCTTATCTTCTTTAGGTCTTGTATCTAACAACATCAGTAAAGTAGGTGGAATTTGGGGTTTTGGGGTGGGCATGAGTGTGGTGTGGAAGAAAATATTACCAATTATTTCCATTTTAGTCATGGGAAAAACCCTGTACCCTTCAGACAGTGTTAGTGCTACTTGAGCCAGAGAGCTGATCTAATGCTGAAGCAAATTTTTATGGTCTTCTAGTCAAGTTTCAATCAAACCAATTACAAACTGAAAGAAGAATGTGATACAGTTTTATGTAATTTTTTAAACCTGCTCTTTCAATCTTGCTTTTAGCTAGTAGGCCTGAAGAGCAATCAGTCCCCTTTGATGAAATTCAGGATGTGAATTTTTTTCAATTAGATTTATTTCATCGTGTAATAAACACTTGAGAAAGCATTCTTTTTATATATATATACATATACATATATATATATATAGCCTTTGTATTTTACTGTGTGTTCCTGGTGAGTATTTGTGTGAAAAACACTGTTACCAACACGGTTCAGCAGTTTTTTCATCCCCACGTTGCCCCTTCTTCACAGAAAAAACATACGGATTCTATTCCTTCTGTTTCCAAAATTTATTCCCAAAGTTCACAGCCACACACAAGGTTGTGTGAAGTGCAAGAAAAAAAAAAAGGAATGTCTGAAGCATATTCTGTGTCCTGCCACACGGAGTCAGTGTGCCCCAGTGTATAATGGGCAAGGTTTGCATGGCTGCTGGGGATGCAAAATTGTGGGTTGGGTCAAACACCTTTGCTGACAGTACCCCTTCATTTCATTCTCCATCCATGGATATGCAGTCTGGACTTTTGCATGTCAAGAAGATAATATTATTCCCACAGGGAAAATGAGCTGATAGCAAAAAGGAATAAACTAAATATATATATATATAATATGCACACACACACATATATATATATATATGTGTGTGTAAAATGTTGCTTGAAATCCTGAAGGGCAAACCCCTTCTGTTGTGGCAGAAGAACAAGGTCTTTTGGAGCAGCAGACTAAGCCACAGAACTGTGCTGAAGGGTTTTTTTTCTCTGAGGGTAAAGCAGCTGCTGTGTCTGACAGTGAGGATGGATTGGTGGTTGTAAAAATCCTGTCTGTGCTTATCATATTTATGAAAAAGTTGTATGTTTTAGCAGAAATATGAGTAGGAACGACTTCAGCTTTGAAAGTTACTACTAACATGGACTACTTGACCCCTAAAGGTTGCCTTATAATCTCTACAACAAATTCTCCCAAAGTCTAAATGTCTGGGTGTTAAAATTAACCTCCAGTGGTTTTCTTGGTGCCATGGCTGTGTCCAGAGCCTTAGTGTACCAGGCTTTGTGTAAAGCTGCAGGACAGGGATAGGAAAGGGGTTTCTGGTGACAGATTTTGTGTGTCAGAGGAGCAGAACTACTTTTATTTAAATGTCAACTGCTCTATAAAATACCTGCATGGGAGGGATCAGTATTTGATGGGACAAGGATGCATATCAGAAAGAAAGGTACCTTTTAATGGTGTGGGAAAGATAATTTTTAATTCCCTGTTCACTTCTGTCTTCCTTAGGTACTTTTCACACAAATACTGTGAGATCCTGTAATTTTTTAGCCTCCTAATATCCTGAGTACAGTTCCTGGGTTATTTCACCATTGGCTTGAGCTAGTTCAATTTTTCCTCAGCTGTCCTGTCTACAAATGCTTCTGTTTCATACCAAATCACTGGGCAAGAGGAAGCTAGGTTTTATTTATTAAATATATTGTTTATGTACTTGAAACTTTATTTTTCCCCCGTGTTTGGTGCCTAATTGGTAAAGGACATTATCTGGCAGGGTACTATGAGAAAAGGAGGAAAAAGGGAAGGAAAGCAACTCCTAGGTCGAGTTGTTATGGTAAATACAGAATTTTTACACAGTCAGTTTTATTGAGACACAGGTAAATGGTGATTAGGCTTTTAATTGAGGAGGAAGAGGTTTTTTGCCTTAGCAGAATCCATCTGCACTATGTTGGTACTACTGACAGTGGCATTTGTGCTGCATTGAATCAACCTGCATCATTTTAACACATAATTTCCTGTTTGGTAAGAGTTGCACTCAGAGGAAATCAACCTTTAGAGACCTCTGTGACTTCACAAAATTTCTATCCTAATGTAATCTCCTGGTTTTCTGTACTCTTCTGGGGTTTGGCATCCCTCCTGGGCTACCTTGCCTCAATAACCTCATCCAGGCAATAGGATCTTGCCTTTCTGGCAGTGGTTGATTCCAGGTGATTTTAGAAGGAATGACCCTGCAGTAAGTGCTTGCATGCTAGTTTTCATGTAGAAATGTCCCTCTTCAGTCTCAGCATCCCCAAAATCATAGAACAGCCCAGGCTGGAAGGCACCTCAAAAGATAATTGATCTGGTCCAGCCTTTTTCTGGGGAAAGGGAGCATAGGTGAGGTGATAAAATCATCACTCACCAGCATCCTGGCTAATTACATCTTTTAAACCTCCACTGACACAACTCTGGGAAGGTTGTTCTAGTGGGTGATTGTTCTTACTGTAAAAATTACCTTAAATAATATTCAGGAGAGGAATATAACCACTGGAAAGCCTTTGGTTAGGCCAGGCAATAGAAAGCTCTCTAAAAGCTGACCTTCCCAGAGCACTCCTTTGAGACAAGATTGTGATTTTCTCCACAACCCTTGCTGTGGTGCCTCAGCATCTCCCAGCATGATTTTATTATTACTCCTGTTCTTAACATCCCTATGAGAAAACAACTGTATCTTGGGTGTGCTGCACCATGAAAAAAACCTTCCAGAACAAATTATTCTGTTTGCTTTTTGTTTCAAGTTGTTTTGTTTGGAGATGTTGGAAATTGCTGCCTTTTCAGACAGAGCTTCCCTTGGACAAGCAGCAACTGCTCTCCCAACTAAGCCTTTTCCAGGTGAATACCAAAGTTGTACTGATGCTTTTTTCAGACTGCACAAGTAATAAAACCACTCCAAAAGGGATGTGCAATCTAAATTTCCTCTTGCCAATTTGTTCCCTGCCTTTTCAGCTGTAGGATGTGAAGGCTTCATTGTTCTCAGCCACGTGTTGGAGATTTTTGCGTAACAACTGTTCAGTCACAAACTGGAATTACTTGGAGCCAAAGGAGTGATGTTGTGTGGTGTTCTGTGTATTGTCATTGTTTATTGCTAAGAGTATTATTTAATTGAATGCTGTCTGTGGCACACTGGGCTCTGAAGTAAAGGAGCATCGAGGTACAGAATCCTTTCTCTGCCAGTGTTATTCTTTACTGTTCCTTAATTAAGATATCAAACTTTTTTTTCCTTCAAATCTCTCAGATTTGCCCCAAAAGCAATAAGATTAACTCTCATGCTGTGGAACTTTGTACATCCTAAATTACAGAAACATGGGATAGCATTCTAAAATGTTTATTCTGTAGCTTGTTACTGGTAATAACAGAAAGCAGAAGAGATGGAATCTTTCATGGTTTCTGTGCTGAGTTCTCTCAGGAGAATTGACTGTATGAAGTGTTACTACACTTTCTAAAACTTTTTTTTTTTGTTAAACTGTGTCATTGTGGAAAGTGAGTGTTTTTGCAGAATCCTACCAGCCAGTCTCCTGCCAGTCTAACCAGCCCCATTTCTGTACTCTCGTATTGTTCCAGAGATTGCCTGAAGTTAACATCCAGGTAACAGTTGGATTTATTTCAAGAACTGAATTCCCTGCCAGTTTGGCAGTGATTTGTTCTGCATACACAAAGATGTCTCAATTTCTCATCTGGAAAACCAGGAATGGAATAAATACCACACATGCAAGTGTGTCACATCCAAACTATAGGTACCCCATGCAAATTCGTGGGGTAAATATCTTTGTGAATTCTTGGCCAGTGATGAGATTTCCTTGGTGCTGTTTACAGAAATAATAATGTCACTCCTGATTCCTTTTGGCCTGACATTTATTATTGATTTGGGTGTACTTGTTGGAAAATTCTTTAACCCTTGTATTCTTGGCCCTCTCATGGTTGGCCTCATCTGTGAAAGGAGATGAACGTGGGAGAAGGATCTGCTCATCCACACCACGATGCACAGCAAAGCTCTGCTTGAAAAGCAGTTTTGGAGACACAAATGCAGCCAAGTGACTTGAATCTCTGAGATAGTTACCAAGGTTTGTTTCCATGTAGGGACTTTTGCTCTACAGCAAACCCAAAGTCTCATGGTGGCAGCAGGACAAAGGAAAAAAAGTATTTCTATCATGTTTCTCATCAGCTTGTCTTAATTGTCTTGAGTATTGTTTTTGCACTGATCATGGCAGGAAGCTGTTAAAAAATCAGTGCAGCCACAGTTGGAAAGGATGTTTGTTGCTCTAAGATGCTTTGAGAAAGCTCTTCTGGATTTATTTTCTCCCCTGGGTGCTGCAGGGATGCTCTGCATCTGTACTGCTGCCATCTCAGTTCAGACAGAGTTCTGCAGTAGAATTTTAAATCACAGAATAGATTTGGAAGGGACCTTAAAAATCATCCAGTGCCACCCCTGCCATTGGCAGGGACACCTTCCACTGTCTCAGGCTGCTCCAGGCTGCAATGTCCAACCTGATCTTGGGCGCTGCCAGGGATTCAGGGGCAGTCAAAAGTTCACTGGACAGCCTGTGCCAGGACCTCCTCACCCTCATAAGGGAAGAATTTCTTCTTAATACCAAACCTAACTGTACTTCCTTTCAGTTTAGAGCCATTCCCCTTGTCCCATCACTACATACCCTCATAAAAAGTCCCTTTCCAGCTCTCTTGCACAGCTGATGGCTGAAACATTGGATCACTCATCCAAACAGTCCAAGCTCACTGTTGCTAAATTCTCAATATCTGAGCAGAAAGTGTCCTGGAGATTTCAGTGTCACCCCCAGAGTAAGAATTCCATCAACATTTGGGGTGTAATTCCCTTGTACTCCTGCTTTATCCAGGAGTTGTGTTGGCCAGTTACAGTGGCTGGTTAGTTGCTGACAGTTTTACAAAGCTGATTATTGGGTGCAATGTCTGTAGAGCAGCTAAGCCAAGTTTTTCAGTTCTAGAATCTTTGCTGTCACTTGAGTGCCTTCCTGTGTTTTTCTGGTTTTGATTCTAGAAGGTTTTTAGGGTGTCCTGGAAGTGTAGGGGAAAAAAGAAAAACAACAACAAAAAAACAACAACCAAAAAAAAAAAAACCAACCCCAAAAAAACCAAAGAAAAACAAAACAAAAAAAAAACCCAAAAGATAAAAAAAATCCCAGTAGTAATGGCAGAATGAGGAGGTAAAATAAGAAGATACAAGTGATGCTCATTTTCTACAGCTTCCCACCCTTCTCCTGCCCACCTGAGCCTCAGGTTGCTGCCGTGATGGGTGATGGAAGCTCAGGGAAGGAGGCAGCACAAGCTGTGGCTTGTTGGCCAGAGTTGTGGCATTGGGAATGACGTGCAGGCTGTTGTTAATGAGAGCAGACACCAGGCAGCTCTGAGCTCTGCCAGCCTTCCCCTCGAGCCTCGTGCTCATTTATTTCAGTGCCTCTCCCAGCACAGCTTTGCACAGAGCTCAGGGGAACCTCGGAGTCGCCAGGACTCGTATCTTCCATGTTTAGTGAATGTAAAATCACAGAATCCTTTCAGGCTGGAAAAGACCTCCAAGATCATCGAGTCTAAACTGTGTCTGATATCCACCTTGTCCCCAGCCCAGAGCTCTGAGTGTCATGTCCAGGTGACACCTCTAGGGATGGGGACTCCAAACCTCCATGGACAGCTCTTCCAGTGCCTGACCACCCTTTCTATGAAGGAATTCTTCCTGATGTCCAACCTGAGCCTCCCCTGGCACAGCCTGAGGCCTCTTGTCCCCTTTCCTCGTTCTCACACAATGGTTTGGGTTGCAAGGAACCTTAAAAATCATCCAGTGCCACCATGGGCAGGGACACCTTCCACTGTCCCAGGCTACTCCAAGCCCCAATGTCCAACCTGGCCTTGGGCACTGCCAGGGATCCAGGGGCAGCCACAGCTGCTCTGGGCACCCTGTGCCAGGGCCTCCCCATCCTCACAGGGAAGAATTCCTTCCTAATACCTAAAGTAAATTTTCCCCTTTCCCCATTCCCCCTTGCCCTGTCACTCCAGTTCCTCATGAATTGTCCCTCTCTGGTTTCCCTGTAGCCCCTTCAGGCACTGGAAGCTGCTCTGAGGTCTCCACACAACCTTCTCCTCCCCAGGCTGAACAGCCCCTGTGTTCTCAGCATCAAGAAAGGGTTCAGAACCGGGGGGAAAGAGGGGCCTGAGGGACAATTAGGAACATTGGAAGTACAGCTCAAAAACACATGAGAGAATACAAGCTCAGCCTGCTGTGCAGAACTGATGGCAGGCTGTGGTTGGCTGCAGGGCTGTGCACTAATTAGTGATTATTGCACAGGATCTGTTACCTGTTCTGTTACAGGGAGAAGAGTTGATGTGTGCTCAGTGTGTGAATTTACCATCAATTAAACTCAAAGGTTTGGATTCACACGCTCGGTGTGTTGTTATGTGCAGCAACATGCAGAAACCAAGCTGTGAGATGCTCAGTGATATGAGAATGAAGAAGGCCCACGTTTCATGGCTTTTGGGAATTGTGGAAGTGAGGTTGTGAGCAGGCTTTTCTCAAGGGTGATTGTCCTTTCTCACGCACAGAATCAACCTCTGTGATGCCTGCACGCAAGTCAGGCACAGGAGAGTTGTCAAGGGGGTGACACTGGGGTAAAGGGGGGGCTTTACAATCGAAAAAACCCTCTAAAAATCAAATCAGCTCATTACAGGAAAGGGTGAGGAAGTACTAACCCTAGATCCTTGCTCTGCCAAGGGAGATACAAAAGAATGGCTCTCAGTCTGTTATACCAGCTGGTAGATAAAAAATAATAAAAAAGCTGCATGCTCATGCTCCTTTTCCCTTCTCTCCACACCAATGCCCTGACCCTAATCAGAGCTTCCAAAGGAATAAATACCTTTGCCTGGCTGACATACAGATGGCACTTGTGGCCTTGGTAGGGAGTGAAATTCAGGATTGCTGAACTGCAAATACGGATGCATGGGTTGGGGGTGTTTGGGCAGGAGTGGGTTCTTTTTTGGGGCTGTATGTCTTTAAAAGCATAGAATAGCTGCTTTATTGCTGTCCTGTGAAGTCCATGCTGGTGCTAACAGATATTTGCTGAAGAGACTGGAATCAGTGACAAAGCACCATTTTTAAAGAAAAAAAAAATCTTATATTGCATAACCAAGAGAAAAATTGGAAACTTTGTCCTGAAGGCAAATGCACCTATTTCTCATTCACTCTCCTCCCTTTTTCACTAATTTTTTTCCCATGAAATACATGCAAATCCCAACATGCACTAAGTTTTCCTCCAGGCATGATATACTTGTGTGGTTATTTAAGTAAGAAGTGGGTTGAATAGAGATATGAGGTGTTCCCAGCAGAAAGAGCTTGGAAAAGAGTCCTCTGATTATTGCTGTTGTTTTAAAATCATGCACTCAACCCTGAGAGCATTTGTAGGTGGTAAAGGGTATAGCTGTCATTCTAATTATACAAAACACACATTTCCTTCTTAATTTACTTTGTCTATTCACAGTACAGCTACTGTTTCTGAGTCTGCCTACGTGGAAAGGTGTCTAGAAATTAAGTTGTAAGCCTTGGATCAAAATGAAGAGTGGTTTAAGGAGTAATTCAAGTAGAGCAAGAACTTGCTGTTATCAATTAATGCTTGAAAGAAATCACAAATTCTGGTTGTACAGGACACTTATCAGTCTGGAAGCAGCAAATCAATGTGTGTGGTCTGTGCTTGGCTGCAAATCCTTGCAGAATCCTTCCAGCTCTCCATTGCCTTTAAAGGTGCCTGTGTTTGGGGTGAAGGATTTTTAAAATAGTGGGGTTGAGCCTAAACTAACAGAAGTACAAACAGAAGGATTAGAGGGTGGGTGGGGTGTAGAGGGAAGGGGGGAGAGTTGTGGGTGTTCAGCTGGGATGGGAGGAAAGGGCAATGGGGGAGGTTCAAATAAAATATAAAAGCCAGGAAGGGGATGTGAGAGGTTCAGGTGGGATGCACAGACAAGGGGAGGCTGTGCCATCATGGACAGGAGGATTTCAAAGCCTTTCCCACAGTTTTCCCTCTGGTGGTTTTTGCCTCTGGTCATTGGGATATTGTGGATACTGGCGTTGGTCAATTAGAATAATTATAACTTGAGATATTTTGTTCCAGTGGTATTAATACCGTGGCTGGAATAACTTTAATAAAGTTACTTGACCACGGATTATTTAATGTCCAGCATAAACACTACTCTTCCTGCCTTTCTCTCTGTCTTTAGGGATGCCAGGAGTTCCTGTTTCAGGGAAAAGGTTGCTTGTAGAAGTTTGGATTGACCTGTTACAACGTGAGGGGAGTCCCACTTGGAATACCAGACCATGATTTCTCTGGGAAGCCTTCCAGCATTTCCCTTTTTGGTAGGGGAACACTTCCAGAGGGGTATTTTTAGTAGCTGGAAGTACAAAGAGCACAAAGCCAGTCGTGTGGATGGTGCCTGTTCAACACACGGAGTTGGCACAGCCATTCCTGCACGTTTTCCCACTTTCCCACTTGGTTTTTTCAGCCCGGAATTATGTCAGCACCCACGTTTTTTAATCAGTGGGATCAGCACGAGCACCAGGGAAGACACAGTCAGGCTTTTACACTAATGCTTGAGGCTACTGGGCAGAGTTTGTCTTCCAGATCTGTATGAGAAAGTGAAGAGCCTCCTCCCTGTTGCTTGTTGCCATCCTCCTCCCGAAGTCTGCTGCTGACTGGAATCCGTCAGCTGATCTGCTCAGAGGCTCCTGGAACCCTAAAAACTAATCCAGAGTGCTGGGAATAAAGCAAGGCAGGGAGTGGCTCTCAGAGCAGCTGATCTGGCAGATCTTTGGAGCTAGAAACACAGGGAAGAGGAGGGAGGTGGAAAACCACAGGGAATGGGCCAGAAGAATTTTTTAATGAAGTTTGCTGTTGTTCTATCTGCTCAGAGTTAACAAAAAGCCAGTGGAACTATTTCTCATTGGTTTACATTCCTGTGGCTTCCTTTATACAAACATGCATCCAGTTGAGCAGAAAACTGATTTCCCACTGTACCATTCCCCCCCAAAAACCAGCTTTGAGCTGCAAATGCCCCTCCCTTTTTTTTTTTCCTTCCCACCAATTTTCTCATCAATTTAGCAGCTGTGCTGACTCCAGAGCTGCATCCCGAGAAGAACAAGAAAATGGAGCCAGCCCTGTTCAGTGGGATCCCACTCTGGTGCCAGGGACTGGAATTGCACTCCTGGTAGTGGTTGCTTGGGTTTTCAGTGTGCAAAGAGGTTTTGCAGCCCTGCCATGGAGTTAAATTCTAAGAAAGGCTGAATATATTGTAATATTATTTATACTATTATATAATAGTATATATTATAATATTATTTATAATAATAAAATTATAATTAATCTGTAAGTATCATATCTGTCCGTATCTGATAGACTATAAGAAACATCCCTCAGCAGATGTTTGGGATGGTGACCATTGGACTCTTACCATATGGTTGTAATGAAAATGTTACAACTTGTGGCTTCTGGCAAGATGTAAATGTTAGCAAAATATGGACTTAAATCCTTATTAAATACCTTATTTCAAGGTATCTAGTAATTAAAAACAAAAAAACAAACAAACAAAAACCCAAAAAAACAAACAAAAAACCAAACAAAAAACTCCCAACCAAACAAAAACAACAAAAAAACCCGAAAAAATATTCATGTCATTGAGGAGACTGTAATCTTGACTACTATTTTTACAAGAGAAGCTCACAGAAATGTAATAAAACTCAAACTTTTAGGCAGTGGCCCCAGGAAGCAAATTTAAGAACTCTGGATTGATGCTGCCATGTGTGAATGGAAAAATGCTGCTCTGTAGAGAAATGCACGGGGGAATTTTGCAATCACACTGGGCAGCACTTGAAGGAGCACCCACAGCTGGGAAGAGCAGGTCATTCCCACATCACCTTTCACACAGATTCTGTGGGACAATATTCCAAGACTAGAAGGTAATTCTGACTTCAGTTTACCTGGAAAATAACACTGATTTCAGTTTACCTGAGCTTTGATAAGCCCCACCTGCATTAAGCCCTTCAACAAAGCTTTATACCTGTTTTTTTGGTTTTTTTCCTTCATTCCTGGTTATCCTGGATTTTTGTTTGTATTGACAACCAGTACTAATATGGAAAGGCAGTGAAGAGGTGATGTCATGAGAACTTCTGCTGAGGTTTTCTCTTCTAAGATCAGGGCCTCAGCAGGTGCAGATTTTAACAAAGTATTTTTAATGGCAGAGTTTTCTTCCCTTTCAGGGATAAGAATTTTAAGTTTAAATTAGGATTTGTATGAATCTTCACAGGAAAAGGGAGACTTTTATTGTTTCTATGGTGTTTTCCTTAATACACTGGTGTTATCATGATGGCTATTGTATTTTACAGTTTTTAAATAGTATTAAATGTACTCAAAAAGAAAACAGAAAAAAATCAAATTCTGCAGAAAATTACAGGCAGACTCTGTGGATGTAATAGCAATAATATACCAGACTTTTTAATATAGCTGGTTTGGCTCTTGTGTATCCTGCTCTTTATTCTTAACGCTGTAATCAAGTGTAATTACAGGTGTAGACATTTTAATTAAAGGTGAATGAGTTTTAATTAAAGGTGAAAAAAGGAGAATTGGACCAACATTAACAATGTCTCTGTGACCTAAGCCGAAGAGTGTCATAGTATATACCTAAGGAAATCCTGATTTTTACAAAATTTTCCTATTGAATCTTTGAAGTGCCTTTGTGCAGAAAGTTGTGCTTTAAGGTATAAAGCACTCAGGTGTTGCTGCATTTGTGGGACAGTGGGAAATCTGCTCACCACTGACATTTGCAAGTTTTATTTGGTGCATTATCAGTAGATAGCAATTAACAGCTTCTCTGCTAAGGCTACCCACAGAGTATGAATTTACTACACTTAGGAGGAGTTTGTTGGCAGAATTATGACGTGAAATACTTGATATTGGCATTTTCTTTTCCATTTTCTTTTCCATTTTCTTTTCCATTTTCTTTCTGGATTTGGCTAACAATGGGGAGTTTTTGCTCAGTCTTACAGCGTGTCCCACTA
Source organism: Acridotheres tristis (assembly GCA_037013685.1). Taxonomy (NCBI): domain Eukaryota; kingdom Metazoa; phylum Chordata; class Aves; order Passeriformes; family Sturnidae; genus Acridotheres; species Acridotheres tristis. Next base: position 110,553,087 of record CM072884.1, read on the forward strand.
TCTTTGTAACATGAGATTATCACGGTAGCAAAGACAAAAATTAAAACCACTGGAACAGATCACCCAGAGAGGGAGTGGAGCTCCTTCCCTGGGGATATTCCAGACCTGTCTGGACAAAATCCTGTGCCCTGTGCTCTGGGATGGCCCTGCTGGAGCAGGGATGTGGGACCACATGAGCCCCTGTGGTCCCTCCCAACCTGACCCACTCTGTGATATTTGAATAACATTTGTGACCTTGAATTCAAATTTTCTTTCTCTTTCTTGGGACTAAAATGATCTTTTTGACAAAGATGCAACTTCTCCTGTGTTTTAAGAGCATGTGTGAAAAACTTTGATACACTCAGTTCCATGATGAACTTGTAGTTTGTAGCCAGATCTAGTGTGTTTTTTGCTGGTCTGAAAAAAAAAAAGACAACAAAATCTGATGTTTCCTTGGTTAGCTGGAAATGTTTGGGATTTTTTTCTTTGCAAAGAGAAATCAGACTTTTGCTTTTGTTTGATGTTCAAACATTGCCAAGATCAGTTTCAACTAAAAATGGTTTATAGCTTGACCACTTTTGAAAGTCCTGTGTTAAATAAAATCATTTATCCCTTCTGTGCTATTTCTGTACCAAGTAAACCAAGACAAGAGCAGTTACTACACTTTTATTAACAGCTTTAATAAAAAAAAATTAAAAATAATAAAATTTGTTAGCAATTTGTTAATGACAACAATTTATGTTAATAAAAATTTATGTTAATAAAAAATTTGTTAACACAAATACTGATGCTGATACGATTTTTTTTCTGCGTCCTGAGGGTGTTCACTCCTGATCAGAAGTGGTTTCCTATTGATATGACTTTATGGGGAAGCACCTTCTGTCCCTCCTGCCCTCAGAACCGCAGCTCTTATTTATGGCCAGTGAGCATTGGCTTTGCACCCATGAATGTGATGACATTTCCTTACCTTCTCCCTCGGTGTAACTCTCGAGCAAGATTGCTCTTAGAGAAAAAAATAGTTCAGGAAAACTGTCTATCTGCTCTACAATTATTGTTTTATGAGTTTTGCTCTTTCATTTAAGTGATACAACTGAAAAAATAATGGCAAAGAAGAAACAACTGAATTGAGCTACTGAAAAACTGTGAAACTAAACAATTTTGCAAACCTCATATGTACATATCCAATGCTGGTTTTGAAACAGTGAACAATTAATCAATACAAAAAATTCGTTTTTCAGAAGCCTTTGATCATCTTTTCCTTATATCTCTCTGTGTCTTTTAAAGAGTCATAGTTTATCATCCTTAAATCCCATTCTCTATTATCTCTGATTTTTTCATATCAGAGTTCGTGATAATATTAATGACATACAATATCTTTTTGAGGTTAAGAACAAACACTGATGAGGACGAGAATATTTCCATGCAAGGCAACGTCAGACCAAAAGGTGGTGCTTTACAAAGATATTTTATTTCTCGTGTGTATCATATTGGAATTAGAATCAGTGTGATATTGGAGTATTTATTATCAGTATTTATTGGGGTAAATATACTGCAGTGATGGAGCAGAGTCATTTCTGTTTTCTGATGGTGCCTACAGTCCATGCTTTTCTTTACTAAACTTTGCCTCACTGGGTCTATAATAATTTCCACTTTCCTCTTAACATTTCGTATAGGATGTCTAAAAATATCCTTTAAACCCCAAATTTAAAATATCTATACTCACATAATGCTCTCATACCTGTCTTCATTAATTTTTTCTTAAATGAAGTAAGGAATGACACACAAATTCTCTTTATAGAAAGAGGCAGTTCTGTTGTTAAATCAACCTGTGAGAACCTCTAAATAAAAAATTTTATTTACAAGTGGATTGGACATGTAGTACTGTCATCTTTTTAAAGCTATAAGCCTAAGCATATAATACAGATCATTATTCATGATAACTTTTATAGTTAGATTACAATCTATTGTTACAAACAAACCTTATTGCCGTTATGACTGATATCTTACAGAAATCATATTTCTTGCAGTAGTTATTTTTGATACTGATGCCCTTTAATGCATAGCAATCAGTCCTTACATACTGCCATGATTGGTCTATTTATTTTAAAAAGTAAAGAAGGTTCAGAAAAAGTTCAAAGCCCTCAGAATTTTTCTTTGCTGCCTCTGTCACTAAGCACAGTCTTTGCTTGAAAAACATGCTTAAACCCCAGCTAACTGATTTAATATTCCACTTTTTGGTATTTGTCAGTGGGCAGTTTGGGCTGATGGAATCCTTGAGCCCACAGCATTCTGCAAAACCTCTTTTTATACATGTTTTTTCAAGTTCCAACTATGTAGTGAATTTTATTAATTAGAAGAATGTTTCCCAACTTAGTAGGCAGGCTCCACCAGCCCCAGGAGGTGGGGTAGGGCACAGTGTGAAAGAACAGAACTTTGAGGGCAGGGAAAACTGCTTACCTTTCCCACCCGCCTGCAAGTATGTTCCCACAGTAATGAACATAATTCTCTTTGGAAAATCACCCATGCAGCTTCCCCCAGCACTTGTGGTACCTCTCACTGTGTCAGCTCCAGCTTCCCCACAGGTAAATCTTCTGAGTCAGGCAGCAGCCCCAAAATCTTCGCTCCTCTCCTGTTTACACAAAGAATATTTAGGAAAGTTCCACTGAAACACTCAAAGTTTTGGTGCCAAGGAATTAAAATGGGTTTAAGCCCCGTATGGCTGCTCTGATTAAGAGGTGAAGTGGTTTTCCATGTGTCTAGCTCAATATTTTAGTTGACTCACCTTTACGTGCCTCTGTGTTTCCATATACACAGGACCTTGGATTTCTCAGATCCTGTTTCAAGCCCTTCCGAGGAAATAAGGGCTTGTCTGCCTCGGGGAGCTGTTGTGAAATACTCTGGAGTGTGAATTGAGAATGCAGCATTAACTCCTTGTGGGAATGCTCTGGTCTGCACACAGAGTGCCCAGCATCTTGCTTTAATCCACTCTGCTGAGATTAGAATGGCAAAAAACAGGTAATCCCAAATAAAATAGGGTTTGTACATTTATGTATTTTTCTTTGCACAACCTGAATGATATTTACATTTTAATCAGCTGTTATCAGCCTAAGGAGTTTCACCCATTTCCCATTTCCAGTCCCTGGTGTTTGATTTGGTTGAAAGCAGTTCCTTGTCCCAAATTCAGTGTGTAGCTTTACAAAGTTGTGCCAGCACAGCAGAAAAGCTGAAGGTCAAATTGTTGGGAACTGAGGGGAGCACTTTGAATTTGGACTGCTGGCAGTGTGCTGCTAATGGCACCCTGTTTCACAGTGCAGAAAATGCAATGTACAGCCCGCTTTCACTCTGGGGTTTTTGTGGACTGAAAGCAGAGGGTGATTTAGGTTTAGTCCCCCCTTGTAAGTCCAGACTCGTGGGGTGCTGCATCCTGACACCCAGCTCAATTTAATTACTCTGCAGCTTTCCCATTTCGTTGGAATTACCTGCACTGCTCTAACAAACCTCGAGCAGGAGCAGGGAGAAGTGAAGGAAGGAGTCAAAGTAAAAATATACAGAGGAATAAACCAACAGAAAAGCATGAACAGACACATCCCTGCTCAAAAGAATGAGGAGCATTCACTCAATTATTCTGGACAGACTTTTCAACTAGGAGATGGTAGGTGAGAATTCAGGACCTGGTTTGTGTTGTGGATACTGCAAAATTTTCTGCATTTTTGTAGTAGATGTAATTGTCTCTGTGTTGGACCGAGTTAATTAAATGTTACTGCAATATTTACTGGTGTCTGTTCGGTTTTTAAAAACACTTAATTCTATGTTCCTGTCAGTTGCTTTTCTGCCAAAACCATCTTGTCTTCTCCATGCTTCTATTTTGGTTTAATGTTACCTTCAGTAACCCAATGTGGTTTCATGAACATGTTGCTCTTCATGCCTCTGATAATGAGGAAGAAACTGTTACAAATAAAAAAAAAAAGGGTTGTTTAGTGTGATTGGAAAGATAGTCCATAAAAAAATTAAAATATACTATCTCAAAAACTATTTCACATATAAATGTTTCTTACAAAATTCACTTCGTGCTCTAAGTGCAGAGGAACTTGTGAGAGATCTTTGGATATTTCTTCACCTATCTAAAATAGTTGCGAAAACATTTCTATTTTATGATTTAAGTAGGATAGTTCCTATTATCCATGGGCAGCTCTCAACTCAGAGTAACTGGGAGTTGAGCAGGGTTGGGTTTCCTCATGATTCTGCTTGTGGGTGACCGTGCACAAACCATCCGAGCAGGTTTTTGACTTATTTTTCCAGCCAGGATCAGGGTTGTCTCCCTCACAATAACATTTTATGGTGAGCTTCCTCTTCCTTCTGTCCACCTGATACTCCCAAATCCAGGGAAGCACACCTACTGCTGCCCCAGTTTTTCTCAGCTCTGTGGTAAGAAAGAGCATTTTCAATGCATTCTCTATATTGCAAACTACCTCTTGTGTTAAAATTATTGTCGTGGCTTCAAAGGTGATGTCCTGCCCTTGGCTGTGCTGGAGCCACATTCCACTGACAGCCTTTCATAGCAGATGCCTTGATTGTTTGAGTAAGGGCTAAACTATGGGCTGTGTTTGCTGTGCATGCCATTCAGACCTGGGGAGGGTAGCAGCAGGGCCTCTCCAGATGAGAAGTTGAAGGATAATAAGGCAATTTGTTGGGACTCTGCTCCTGGAACAGATCATTCAGTGCTTGCTTTCAACTAATCAGTTTGTTTTGTCAAATGTGCCAACAGAGTCTAAATTTGATTGGAATCCTCTTGGTGAAGCCCCAAGATATGTGTCTCTTCAATTTATGGGCTAAAGTTGCTTTTGGGGTTAGTTATTAATGACAAAATCCCATTGGTGGATGCAAGGCAATGTAAGTGTATTCATCTTCCCTCTGGAGATTAGCTGACACATGCATTATTTTTTGTCTGGAGAACTCAACTCACTCCAGCGACCTGTGAGTGTAAAATTTCTAACCCTTAAGAGGAACAAAAATCACACATCACTGTGATTAGATTATCAGAAAATAAAACCCATTAGGACAGATGAAGGGCTCCTCTGGCTGTATGGCCTAAATAAGGGAATGGGGAAAAGTCAGATGTGGAAGAAAGGGAATATGGTGTGTCTTCAAAGCAGTGAAACCATTTGTTCTCAATGTCTGTGCTAGAAAAGATGAGAAGCAATGAGTATCAGTTACAAGAGAGGTGCAAAATCTATTGTAGACAAGGTGAGGTTTCAGGATTTCCTGTCTTTTAATAAAGATTTTAGGGTTCTGACACTTTACTAAGTACATGGATCTGTAGCTCAGAACTCTGTGCCAGGGAATTGCCTGTATTCCATGCACTGGAGTGGATGTGGGCTGTGATCCAGGTTTTGCATTCTTGTTCTTCTTGAGAGAACATCCTGATGAAGATCAGAAATGGACTCATTGTGCACCTACTTGTTTACATGAGCTAGGCAAGTCCTTTTTTGTTAACTCAATTTTATGTATTCATTTCTGAGACCTAAAGATATCCAAAGTGTCATTTAGCTTGATTCACCTGATTATTCTTATCACTAAGAATATTTTCTTTCCCTGCCTCCTGTCCTTGAATTTGCATTTGGTCCTCTTGATTCTTCAGTCTTTGACTGGAGGCAGGCTATGATTTCACCTTTCTAAAAAGGGAGATTTCTGCATAGCTGTCACCTTTGTTAGGTAGATGAGAGACACTCGTGGCTGCTCCTTGCATGAGATGATAGGATATTCCTTTACAGATATCTGAAGCTTTCTCTTGAAAGTAGTTTTTTAGCTCTATGTACACCTAAACATAAAATCACTTGGGATTTTCCCCTTGTCACGTGTCAACAGTCAGAGCTTTCTACTTCTGCTATTAAAACTTGCATTGTGTCCCCAGCATCAGAAAGTTCCTGAGCTCAAGAGATCTGAGGACAGAGATTTTTAAATGCAAAGATTGCTTGGTGTCTTGCTGGTTTCTTGTGGTTAGCCACCATGTGAATTTAAAGATAAAGACAGAAAGTGCCAAGATTTTTTAAAAAGAGTAAGTGGAGTTCTGGAGATGTACAGTTGACATTTATTCACTTCCCCATCCTCCTGGTGCTCCAGAGACTGTGATGACTGGAGATATTCTAGAGCTGTCTGGACACAACCCTGTGCCACAGACATCTGCAGGGTTAAATGTACTGTGGTGTTTGCAACACTGCTGACATGATTTTTATTTTCTAAAGAAGTAGTTTGTGCATTTCTAAAAATATAACAGTCAGACATTAAGTATGTGATCACTTCTTCTGCTTCTGCATAAGAAAGCACAGTCCTCATGGGCAGTTTTTTTGTTGTTGTTGGTTTTGGTTGGTTGGTTTAGGTTGTTTAGGTGTATTTAAAGGAAGGTGTAGGGTTAGATGTAGATGTGGGTGGAAGCACTTAAGAACCCCCACAAAACAAAAGGTTGTAGCATGTCCTACTTGTGGAGGGATGGTCAACAACACTGAGTATTTTTATCATGCACAGAAGCAAGTTTCAGAAATCAGCAAGGGGTTATGCTCTCATTTCTGTTTATATTTTTAAGATTTTCATTTAATGTGAATGTGTAATTTAATAAGTATTTCTACTTGCATAGAAGTCAATTGCATGAGAGCAGAGTGTGCTCCAGGAAGGTTGTTGTGTTCATGAAGCACAGAAATTCTCTTGCCTTTGTGGGTTTGGTGACCATTTTCTTCATCAGAACTGTCCCTACCTCAACCAACTGTGTATTACATGGTGCGCTTTCCTTAAAGCTAAAAACAGAGGGACAGGTGGTGTCTTTGTCCTGGTTTTAAGTGCTTGGAATATATTTAGGATTTGTGGATGTTTTGTTGATGGAAAGTGGGTGCATTGACAGAAGATCTCAAAATTGAAACGGTTGGTTTTTTGAAAAGGTTTTTATTCTGTATATTTACTTACTGATAAACAATGCTCTTCATTCAGCCTAAACTAAATTTGTAGTGAAAAAGAATATTGAAATTGTGTCGATGCTATATGACTATATTAATGAAACTGGCAGCTTAATCAATAATAAATTATTAATTAATACGTCTTTCAAAAGTTTTTTGTATTACCACTAAATAGTTCGGTTTAAATTTAACAAAAAATTTTGCTTGACAGACGGTGGGAAATATTCTGCCAATGAAAGGCTGCTATGAGATCACATGAGGAAACATGGTAAGTTAGAGCTTCTTAAAATAAAACATTCTTTTCTCAAGGTTAGATAAACTACGGGTCAGGTAAACAACAGAGTTACAAGCATTGTTTTATCAGCTAAGAAAATTGATAAATGAACCTAGGTCAACTGTGTTACAAATGCTGGAAAAGTAAGAGCTGCCTGTGCCTGTGAGGCATGGAAATTCCCTTCTCTGTGCCTTCGAACCGAAAAGTTCAAGGGGCTTTTCTCTTTTGCAGTGGCTCTCATGCAGATGTTTATTCTCTACTTATTTGCTTTCGGGAGCCGGGGCTGGGCGGAAGCCCCAGGTGTGTTCCAGCCCTGCTCACCTGGCAGCGCTCAGCCAGGCTCACTCACACGGCCCAGTCCTTCCCTGAGCTGACCACAGCCTCCCTCGGGTCCCCAGGGATTCCCACAAGCCAGCGATGACTTGCTGGGAAAGAATCCCGGAGCATCAGAGCAGGAGGAAAGCCGCGCTGCTGCTGCTGCAGCGGACACGCAGGGAATGCGGAGCGGCGGGCGGGTCTGTGCCTTGGGAACGGGAACATTCCAGCCGGGCAGCCAGACCTGGGAATGCTCAGGCTGGACAAACACACAAACAGCTCCGGGCAGACTTGCTCGGTCGGGGTACATTCTGCTTTCCAGCGGCATTCCTAAGGAAATACGATTTTTCAATGGCTACAATTCCACACATCGATGGTTAGACGCTCTGCGTTTCATTAGATTAGACTCAAGATGCTTTTGGAAAGAGATTGGAAATAAATCCAAATGGATTTTTTATGTTTGTTTTATTAACTAATGAATCTGCTTAAATATGCTGTTTGGTTTGGGTGTTGTTTGGTTTTTTTTTCTAATTAAACCATAACAGATTAGGATAGATCTGATACATTAAATAAAGCACATGGCTAACTGAACTATTTTTTTCTAGGTACTCTGGCTGTGATTAAAACCTTGTGAACTGTACAACATGCCTGACTGTCCTTGTCCCCTGATCATTCTGCCTTGTGTTCTGCTTGCACAGGCAGGGAAAATCTCAAGGTGGCTGGAGCAGGAGCAAGGCTGATGTGAGCCTGTGTCATATCCCAGTGAGTGAACTTGGCTGAGGGAGCTGAGAGGCATCCCAGGGTCCCAGCTGCTCAGGCACAAACCTAAATCCATTCAGATATTGGAGCCAGTTACATCCCTGGGTCATGATTCAGCTTTCTTTAGCAATTCTGGCAGCACACACCTCTGCATGTTGGTGCAGGGTGCCAGTGCAGACATGACATTCCCATATTCCTACCCCAGTGTGTTGCATAACAGCTTGCTGATAAATATTGAAATTTCTTTTTAAAGAGCTTGCTTACCTATAAGAAATTATTCTGAAATAAGCTGAGGTGTGAATGCAAATGTTGAGGATACTCTGAAATCGCTCCCTGCGTGGACACATTTACATGGCAGACAACTAAGTAAACTTGGATACTCCCATTTCAAGAGCCTGTTAAATTTACTGACACAGTTTTGCAGTTTAAGTTATTCCAGAGGGGTTTTCCACATGAAGCTATTTATGTTAGGGAGAAAAGCAAAACAAAATTCCTGGTCCGAGACAAACTATGAGGAAGAATTCCTGTGCAGGGAGTGATTCTGGAATATTGCAACGCATTATATTTACTTTTTTTTTTTTTTTTTTTTTTTTTTGAGACAACGTGACTGTTTTTCTCTGGACATCTGTAAAGCAGTGGGCTGATTATAAAACAATGCATGGTCTCAAATTCCGATGAAACCCAGCTTTTGTCCAAATTCAAGCATTCTTTGCAGAGAGACTCTCCCTACGAGTCACCACGTGGCTGATTCAGACGCACAAAGCAGCGTTTGTTCAGGGTAAGTCATTCCAGCCCTGCCTGCCCAGCTGCCAGGGGTTGTCCCAAATCCAGAGTCAGAGCAATCCCATATCTCAACCTGGAGCTGAGCAAGCCCTGAGCATGGCTGTGCCTCGAGGAAATAAATCCCACTGTGGAACAGGGAGGCAGAGGATGGATGCTCTTCCTGCTGCCTTGTGAGAGTGGTAATACCTCAAACCCTTAAAATAGATTTGACAGTGCTTGTCCCTCAGAAGGCCTCCAGACAACATCCACCCTTAAAAACCCTCCAAAAGTGCCAAGGGCAAAACAATAATCATCCTTTTTATCAGGGTCTATAGGGTGAAACACGATCTCGCCATCTAGTAACCTGAAACACTGCAAATCGACCATTATTTCACTGCTCTCTTTATTGGATCTGCATTTCATTTTGATCTCATTTTTTCTCTGTATATTTTACTCCCAAGTGTATTATAATATGGTGATTTTAAACTGACATTTTCTTTCCTTTTTTTTTTTATTTTTGGTCATCTAGAAGACAAAATTCTGGTGAAGCTGTGATGAAGAACAGAAAGTATGTTTTTCTATCTATTACCTTTACTAGTTAACTGTGTTTCTTATAGCCTTTGTGGGATGGGGAGCCCAAGTGCCTCCTCACTGAAAGCACACATCCAATTTTGACACCATAATCCCATTGTCACCTCTGTGCCAGCAGGTGAGAAAATTTGAGGCTTGTGGCATGGTGACAAACCAAATTGCACATATAAACACTGGCAAATTATTTTAACTTTTCCTGAGAATATGAGAGACCTAGGCTTTGGATGCTGGAAATAGGGTAAAATGCATCAATATTTAAGTACTTTTGAGATCACATTGTGTGTGGATAGAAGGAAATAACTGGAATTTCTAAACCAAAGAGGATGATTGGTAATGGACAAGAACTTTCTCTACATGAACATAAAGAAAGGGTGATAGCTGTGGAAAAATAACCTGGATTTGGGCATGGTGTGGATGTGTGGGAAGAAAGAAGGAATGGAAAAAGAAATTAAGAGCACATCAAAGGGATGTCTGTACTATCCCCTTTCCACAGGTGGAAAAACTGAGGCAGAGAAGCAATTTACACAAATTCCGCTTTCACTTGTCATTGTCAGAGCCAAAAATTTCTACCTCCCAGTCCTAAACATTAACCACAAGGCTATTCCTCTGTACTATTATATCTGTTATTTGTTTTACCTTGTTTTCAGCTTTAAGAGCTCCTCTGATCTACATAAACATGTTGAAACACAGAGTGATTCAGGTGCCTACAGCTGTGATCTTGGAGGATGTGGTTTCATTTCATGGACTTCACCAGCTTTGAGACAGCACAGCAAGAGAGTGCATGTGGTGAGTGTAATAAACAGCAGGATAAAATGTATTTCTCCAAATGAGACTAAAGCTTCAAATTTATGTGCATTTGGTTTCGTGTGAATTAAGGAAATGTTTTATTTTTTTGCATCAAATCCAGCATTTATTTGCACACATTTCTAGGACTCTTGCAAGTGCTGTGCAAATACCTGATTCCTCCTTTTGAGTGCTTACTGTAGGTACATGCAGTTGCATTCTCAGAGTCTTGAACTCTAGCCAACCTCCTCCCACCTCCCTTTCTTTTTTTTTTTTTTTAAGGAAAAAAACTCCCACATACCAATTCTAATCTCAACAGCTAAGAATTTCAGGGATTAAAATCCAACATCACCTTTCTGGATTGGTACTCCATACTTAGAACTAATATAAAATAGAGTAAGTTTTAATCATGTGAGTGTGGTCACACATTAACATTCAGTTTGGGCTGCTGTAATTTATGCATGCTTGCTGCCTGTTCCTTCAGCTTCCTGAGCTGTGATCACTCCTGTGCTGTAAAATGAATATATTTTAGTGGGATCTGTTGTCACCCTGCTCTTGCAGATCTGCAGTAGCAATGGTCAGTGCAGAAAATTCCCATGTTCACTCTTGTTCCTTAATCAACAAGTTCTAAAAAACACAAACTGGAAATATTTTAGGAAGCTACTTCAAAACTTCTTCAGCTATTTAGTGTGGTTTTCCCCTTTCCAACAGGGATTAATTTTTGTCATATACATGTGCAAGCCTTCCATGAGTCTAAGTCTTCCTTCCCAAGAGGAATTCTGAAATATAAATTCCGTATCTGTCAAAACATTTCTCCTGGAGAAATTATTCACTGAACAAACATCTTCAAAAAGCTCATAAACTCAGCAGCCATTCTCATTTCAGGTATGTTACCAGCTGATTCTTGCTCAAACCATAAAATATTTTTTCTAAAACATTCTGATTTCGAGATCCAGATAATTAATTTAAGGTTTTTTAAAGTTCAGTTCCATTTTAAACATGCCGAGTGTGAAAAAATTTACTACTTTGCATTAGGTTTTCCATCATGTTAGTAAAACTTAAGATGGTTAAACCAAGGAAATAAAAAGGAATTTTTGCTTGTATAGCTTTTACAACTGTGAAAATCTTGACACTGACATTGTTTGAATAATTATTTTAGCCCTGCAAGTTGTATCCACGGAAGAGAGTTCAGAAATATATGGACGGCTTTTGTAATATAAACAATCTGTTCCCTCCATTTTGGGACAAGAAAATCCAACCAATAAAATATTATTATGAATATGTATCTCCTATTTTCTCCTACATGCTGCATATTTGATAAAAACTACTTATTGGAGCCCTCTTGCAGGTGTTCCATCACAGAGAGTGTCTTTTGTTTGAGTGCCACATAGTAAACAACAACCTAATTCATCTTTTAATTGCTGACATTATCAGGTTTGGCAATCTAATTAGATGTTATTCTTATTTTCTGCTGCAAATGCTATGTTTGTAGTTTGTGTTTTTATTATTTTCAATTTTTTCTCCCTTAGGCATAAAGATGGCAATGAAAGTCACTGGAGTTTGGATGAAGCCAAGGTTTGGGTCAGAAACTCTAGATGGTGACAAATAAGTCTTGACCAAGTCAAAACAGTTTTGGCAGAGATGGAATGGAACTGGGTTTGGGAATTCAGATAGATTTCTAGAAAAACAGTCTTTTATTGGATTTTTACTATGAAAAAAGTACTCTTTTTACTCTTTGGAAGAGGTTTGCTTTCTTAAATAAAGCAAGTTTTAAAGTTTTCACTTCTATCCTCGTCAAATCTCGTATATAGCACTGTGTTTTCTCAGCTTTCTTGTTAAATTATTCTGATGTGCTTAGAGAATATATGCAAGATCAACACAATGCTATGCACATACAATAAGTTTATTTATAGCCTTTTTGAGAAGAAACTTTAAAGTTTTGTATATTCATATAGCATATGTATATGTACATTTATTTATTAAAAACATTCAGATAATGGGGGAAATGTTGAGCCAATGCATGAGACAAAGAGTTTGAGTTGGTAAGTAAAACATCCCATTTTTTATTAGCCCACTGTGTTATTTATTAAAAATTAGCTAACAGCTTGTGAGATGTATAAAAGAATATAAAAATTTTGGCAGGTTTCTTAGCTTTATTTGGTGACTTCAAAAATATCTCAAGAGTTATTAGAGGGGCTTTCTTGTTACAATGGAAATATTGCAAAGGGATTTATAAGCCCTGTCACAAATACAGTCACAACAAAAGGGTGTAAAAATCTCGTCCCATGGCGCTGCTCCTGCCTCAGAAACTCCTGCTTTGCAGGCAGCTGGGATCTCCGTGCTCAGGTTTTAATCACATTAACTATGCCGGGCTGTAAAATGATGTTTCAAGAGCACTTGAGCCATCCGTGCAGAGGGGGAAGGCCAGACACATGTGGGTGTCAGCCTGATTTTAATCAGGCATGAATCAGGGAGGCAGCATTTTTAATCCTTTACAGCACAGGTAGAACTGACTCACGTTTCTCTGGGCAATGGATCGGTACCACTGTAGCCTCTGGGATTTCCCCTGCTAAATATCAAAGGCCTGCAACAAACAGCAGAGGTGTTAACCCTTCCCAAAGAAAGAGCCCTTTATAATGGAAAGCAAAGAGCCCTTTATAATGGAAAGTATTAGTCAGCCAGAACACGCAGGAGCCTTTTCCAGGTTTTTACAACAGCTTTCCTGAAGGCCCTAATCCAATATCCCACATTTTACTCCCGTGCCTGATGGGGAGGTTGCTGCCCTCAGTGCAGGTACCAAGGTTAATTTACACCAAGGCCATTCAGGGTTTCACATGGCACATTAAAACACGGCGTTATTTGATTTGTACTTCTGCCGTGGAGCTGAATATGAGCAAGAATACAGCCTGCAAGTCCAAAATTCCCTCCCACATCTTCGTGTGAGCCTATTAAATACATTTTGTAAGACACAATCAACTGTAGGGTCAGACCGAATGGGATGATAACTTATTAATGGAGAGCTATTTTTGAAAATAATTTTTTAAAATAATTGCTCTTGGTTATGCTGCTTAATGACACTCCAGGGTTTTATTCTATTATTGCTTAGGCGCCTGGCTTATTTCACTATTATTTGCATAGTTTGCATAGCTTGCAAACACAAGGGGTTTGCAAAGATAAAAGTTATCTTTTTTTTTTTTTTTGTCAGTAATCTATTTTAGAATTTACAGTTTTGTATTAGTTTGTATACAGAGGTTTTGCTAACACTCATGTTTCTGGTAGACAGTATGCACTAGTTACCAATGACGAATTTCAGGGTTTTTTCGGCGTTTTTTTCAAATTATATGTAAATATTTTTAATAATCTTATGTTAAAACGAATAATATTTTTTAAGATTTTAACAATCTTTTGTTAAGATTATTAGCACCCCAAGATGCCACCCATTTGAAAGCATTTTGGTGAAAAGACGCGCCTTTTTTGATAGCAAATTTTAATTTCTTTTTACCGAAACGACTTTGTGTGAACCTATTTGGGTTTGAAAAGCAGAATTTCGGTTGTGCCCGATTTTCGAAATGATGCTGGAGTTGATTTCTCCGCAGCAAGCGCTGTCCCATAGAGGAGGGCGGGGGGTGCCTGGAGCTCCCTGAGCTCACACGGGGCTTGTGCCTCGCACATTTCCTTATCCCTCTCCACCCAGTGCCGCCCCGCAGGAAGGCTCCGCCAGGAACGAGGCATCGTTTGCCGGGATTTGTGGGATCCAGCCTGGAAAACATCTCCTGGTGCGCCGCGGGGATGAGGTGGCCGTGAGTCACCGGGACCGGTTCTGGCGGAGCCGGAGCATCAGATAAAGGATGGAAAAGCAGCGCGCTGTCTGCGGCTCTGGCACGGCATCCCGGGGGTTTGGGAGCTGGATTCAGCCCTGCCTCGGCATCCCGGGGGTTTGGGAGCTGGATTCAGCCCTGCCTCGGCATCCCGGGGGTTTGGGAGCTGGATTCAGCCCTGCCTCGGCATCCCGGGGGTTTGGGAGCTGGATTCAGCCCTGCCTCGGCATCCTAGGGGATTTGGGAGCTGGATTCAGCCCTGCCTCGGCATCCTAGGGGATTTGGGAGCTGGATTCAGCCCTGCCTCGGCATCCCGGGGGACTGGAACTGGATTTCTGCCCCGGGGCTCTGTGGAAGCAGGAGGAGCTGCCCAAGATCCTTTCTGCTTTCTGACCATGCCTGCAGGTGATGCCCTGCAGCGCAGCCGGCAGCAGGAAAATGAATGTACCAAAAAAAAAAAAAAGAAGAGTGCGGCTGACAAGAAGCGGAGCAAGACCGAGCTGGAGGAAATAATGCAGAATTCATTTTCTGTTCTCAGAGGTTTAAGAATTAAAATTTAAAACTAGGCATTCTTCTCCCCAATACCACACAAACAACCATGTCAGTCATTTGCATTGCTAATACAAATGTGATTAATTTTTTTAATAATTATTATTTTTTCACATTGTATAGGCTCTCCGTCATTAACAGAACTGATAACAAGGTGCATATAAAATTTGGGTTGTTTAATACTTCTCAATTAGGTTCCTGAGTGCAGGGCTTTTTAATTATCCTTGCAGAGGATGAATGTTAGCAGACAGAGTTCAGTAGTTTCTAAGAAAGCAGCAGAGGAAAAACTACAGTATTTGTCTCTGGGAAAAGAGAACCTCAAATCTGCTTCACTAAGCAATGCTATTATTTTGCACAAGCTTTAAAGTTTGGTGTCTGGAAGAGGAATGGTTGCCCTGATATGGTTTTTAGCATATAATTTCATTAAATAAGACCTGTTAAAAGCAATCTGCAAAGCCTACCTAAGCCCCAAACCAGTAATTTTCTCACTAGATCACATCAAATACAATGTTTGTTCTGTTTTTGTCTACAGCAAGGAGTTTGTGTGATCTCCAGCAAATGATGATGTGCCTCAATTCTCTGCCTCCAAAGTTCTCATCTTTACAAGGAAGCCACAAGGTTTTTACTAACCTGTGTTCTCATTTGTTCAGCTATTACAAGCACTAAAACCACTCTGCTGAAGGCCCAAGTGTGGTCCTCAACCTGCCTTTTAATTTCTGGCTTGACTTTTGTGCATTCAAATTAATTTATAAAGGAACTGACTCTTGGGGTACTGAGCAGGCAGAGCTGCCATTACCTTCAGCTCTGAACTCACAAAAATTCATACATGTGCCCAGAGCAGCCCAGTGTGTCATCGACTTCAGCAGGATTATCTGCACCTTGCTTTTTAAAAAATTTTCCTAGTATTTGGTTTCAGAATTCCCCTGTCTTCCCACTGCTCATTTCCACAGCACACTTCTCCAGGGTTTGTGAGGGTGCTTTAAGTGAGATCAGCAAGGAACTGCAGCATCTTCTCCAAGGTGCAGCCTGCCCCTTTCATCACCTCCTTCCAAGGCAATTTCCTCCCAGCCCACTCTCCTCCTTGCTGTTGACATTAAGGAGCACCTGGTAAGTCAGGCCAGCTTCTGATCTGGCTTAAAACTAACCAAGGGAGTTTTTTAAAAGTGAGATCACTGAGCTGGTTCAGTTACTGTTCAACCACGTGAGTGCAAACGCAGCCGTGTGAATAGGAGCACAAGAAGGGGATGGCAGCCTCCTTCAGAGCTTAATCCAGCTGCATTATTGCACCATCTGTGTAGAAAAAATCCAACACAGCTAAATATTTGCAGAGTGGACAGACAGATGGATTTTTGTTTAATAGTTTCGCAAATTACTGCTGTTTTATATCAACTTTAAAGCTATTACCCAGCTGCCAGCTGCTGTCGGTTCACAGAATGTAAAAGCAAAATATTTTAGCTCTAACATACAGGACAAAGGTGCCCTGTGACCTGCTGAAGCACCAGGTTGGTCGAGTTCAGTCACGCCAAGCAACCCTTTAGAAGCATTTCATTCTAAAAAGACCAAGCTGAAGCACTGGATTGAATCCTGAAAGAATTGGGAAATAATGCAAGACAATGAAGCAGAATAAGAAGAGAGTTTCTCCGTGGTGCCCCTGCTAACACACACATACAGGAGAGAAGGAGCTACATGAGACTGGTTACCTTGCCACAAAAAGATAAATTAGTTTGGTTGCACGAGATTTGTCCTCAATAAACCTCAATAAACTGTTGTTTGTCAGCCTGGTCAACTGTTAGGATGTTTTAAATTTTTAATTAATTAATTAACGAATCTATTTATTTATTTATTCGTTTTTATTCAGTGACATGACTGCTCTGGAATTCCCTTGCTGGCTTCTTTTTCTGCTTCTTGGAGCTCTTCTGTTGTCCTTTTCCATTCTTCCTACACTTCATAAAGAAAAATCTCAGACCCTGGGAAGGCAGTCCTTTAAGCACCTTAAATGTGAATTTTATTTAGGACTAGCCCTTTTGAAAGCATGTAACTAATTGAAATTCTCTCAGTTGAGCTCTTTCCATTTTCTGTCATGAGTTCTGACTCCTTTCTGTCTTGGTGTTTGTTGAATTTATTGTCAAATCACAGTAGAGGCAGAAGGTGCACTATTCACTTTTTGGTTAAACTTAACTGCCAGCTAAATGCAAGCTGGGTTTTGTCTTGCTTAACTTTCACCATCTTCCCAGTGAAACAGGGGCTTGAATGACAATGTATCATTAGAGGAATAAAATATCTGCTGTGAACAAAGCTGTGCACTCTTCCAGAAATGTCCAGGGCCCTGGTTCTCCAAACCCCTTCAGTTTAAGCAGAGCTCCTTGAGAGCATGGCACATTCTCCAGGCTGATCCACTGAGACCTGAATCCCAAATTAAACAAGTCAGGATGATATCCAGGAGAAGGAGACCAGATAGAGGTGTGTTGTTAGGTCATAGAGGTGACCTATGGGCTTGTCTCTACACACAGCTATTTCTTATTCCTGATTTATTTATACAAAGATGCTCTCAGTCAGAGTAAGCCATTGTTTAGTTTAATCCAGAGTAAATTAAGCAGGAAGAAATCCATGTGGAATAAAGCCTTGAGAACAGGCTTTATGTCCTGTGTCTTTTGAAAGTAATTAAATGTCTCTGTAGACTCTTTTTTTAAATGGAGCTTTGCAAAGAACTGCTATTATCCTGGCTTTAAAATACATTGTCCTCTATCTATTGCCCAACCTGCCAGATTAAATGACACACACTGGCTGCCTGGAACAATCACCTCAAGTCTGATACTCAGTATAGCAAACAAAGACAAGCTTTATTAACCTTCAGACCTGTGATAGGTGTGAAGGTTGTGATGCAGGTTGGAACAGCCTCTTCAGCAATCCTGTTACACACCAAAGGGTGCAGGCTCCTTCCTTCCAACTGCAGCATCTCAGTAACAGGGTGAGATCCCGTACCCATTGGTCTGAGTCATGGCTGGACATGAGCCCAGGGGTGCCCAGGTGGCCAAGAAGGCCAACGGCACCTGGCCTGTATCAGGAATAGTGTGGCCATCAGAACCAGGACAGAGATTGTCCCTCTGTGCTGAGGCCACATCTCAAACCCTGTGTCCAGTTTGGGCCCCTAAATTCAGGAAAGATATTGAGATGTGTCCAAGGAAGAGCAAAGGAGATGGTCAAGGATCTAGAGCATCAGTCCAGTGAAGGATGGCTGAGGGAGCTGAGGGGTGTTTTTTGTCTGGAGAAAAGAAGGCTCAGGGGGGACCCTCTCACTCTCTAAAACTCCCTGACAGGAGGGGGCAGCCAGGGAAGGTCAGGCTCTGCTCCTAGGGAACAAGGGATAGGACGAGAGGCCACAGCCTCAAGCTGCACCAGGGGAGGTTTAGGTTGGAATCAGGAAGAATTTCTTCACTGAAAGGGTGGTCAGGCATTGGGAGGAGTACCCAGGAAGGTGCTGGAGTCCCCATCCCTGGAGATGTTCGAGAAACTGGATATGGCACTTAGTGCTACGGTTTAGTTGGCAAGGTGGAGATTGACCAGTGGTTGGACTTGATGATCTTGGAGGTTTTTTCCAAAAAAGCCCAAATTCTGGAGGTCCTGTGCTCCCTGCAGTTAGATCCACAAAAGGACCCAGGCACTGAAATATAGCACTGGGATCATCAAACCTTCTAATCCCACGGGCAACTAAAACGCAGAGACATCTGAGTTGTCGGCAACAGCTTCCCAGAGCCTAAAAACTGTTGCTTCAGAGCTGGCTGGACAGACAGCAGCCTGGGGCAGGCTGGCTGCAGTCCCGCACACCAGGCTGGGATGCACGGGTCAAGGGATGGAGCGACAGGGACCCGCTGTGGCTCCCTGGGCAGGCGAAGAAGAAAAGGCAGGAATGAGGCGAGGAAGAAAAGGCAGGAACGGGGTGAAGGAGAAAAGGCAGGAATAGGCTGAAGAAGAAAAGGGAGGAATGGGCTGAAGAAGAAAAGGAAGGAATTGTGCGAAGAAGAAAAGGCAGGAATGGGGTGAAGGAGAAAAGGCAGGAATGGGGTGAAGGAGAAAAGGCAGGAATGGGGCGAAGGAGAAAAGGCAGGAATAGGCTGAAGAAGAAAAGGCAGGAATGGGGCGAAGGAGAAAAGGCAGGAATGGGGTGAAGGAGAAAAGGCAGGAATGGGGCGAAGAAGAAAAGGCAGGAATGGGGCGAAGGAGAAAAGGCAGGAATAGGCTGAAGAAGAAAAGGCAGGAATGGGGCGAAGGAGAAAAGGCAGGAATGAGGTAGCTGGCGCACCCCTCTCCTTTATTTAACAGCTTATTTGTCACAGCTTATTTGCCACAGCTCAGCAGCGAGCGCGGCGCTCCCCTCCCGCTCCATCGCTCCGGACAGGAGCATCGCCCCGGGGCAGCTGGAACCCGGGAACTGCCCCGTTCGCCCGTCCCGGGACAGAACAGGGAGCTGTGCACAACCCACCCACTCGGCCGTCCCAGGAAGTGACGGCAGCCCGGTCCCCCCCGGCACACCTGACTCACCTGGGCGGGCGGACGGGGCGGCAGCGGCGGCGGCGGCGCTGCGCTCCGCGGGGCCGGGCGGTGTCCGGGCACGGCAGCGGCCATGGCGAGGGACGGCGGCTCCCCCTGGGCCATGGGGCTGCTCAAAACCTTCGAGGAGAGCGAGTTCAGCAGCTGGGAGAAGATCGGCTCGGGAGGGTTCGGGCAGGTGTATAAAGTGCGGCACCTCCACTGGAAGACCTGGCTCGCCATCAAGTGCTCGCCCAGCATCCATGTGGATGAGAAGTAAGGGGGGGACAAAGGGAATGGGGGGCAATGGGGGGACAAGGGACTGTTCCCATAGAGGCACTGAGAGCTCTCGGCCACCCCGCGGATGCGCAGCCGGGGAGCCGCGGGGCGACCGAGCGCTCCCTGTGTGCAGCCCTGCCCGTCTCACAAGCAGCAGATCCCATGAAATATCCCATGGAATATCCCACGTATCTCGCCTGTCCCCTGGGAGCCATGCGGGAAGAATTCCTGCCCTGCCCAGGCTGAGCGTGTGCCGGCTTGCACGGACACTGCGGGCCCGCACCGGGATGGGACGGGCAGGAGGAGTGGGGATGTGCCTGGGATCCAGGGGCTTGCGAAGAGCCGGGCCTTTCCCTGGAAGGTGTGACTCACATGGTGGCAGCGAGCTGGGGCTGGGGGTGTTGGGGTGTGGGACTGGAGCCGCGGGTTTGGTGTCTTTAGGGAGCGGGCGCTGAAAGGAGCCGCGCTGGGAAATGTGTCCGGCCCCAGAGCAGGGGCAGCGCTCCTCCGTGTGTCTGTCTGCCCGGGATGAGTCCGTGCAGGTGGATTGTGCTGCAGGTAAAGGTGCCCCACGGTGGGACTGCCCTGCCCTCTGTCACTCGCTGTGGGTCCTTGGGAGGAGAATGGGCTGTGCCGTTCTCACGCTGTGCGACCGCAGAATCACAGAGTGGTTTGGGTTGGAAAAGACCTTAAAGCTCATCTCTGCCATGACCAGGGACACCTTCCACTATGCCAGGTTGCTCCAAACCCATCCAGCCTGGCCTGGAACACCTCAGGGGTGGGAGCTATGGAGTGCAGGTCTCCTTTCCTAGGAGAGGAAGGCTGTCAGAAACCTCCCTGTGTTGTAGGGACAGTAGTGGCTTCCAGCAGGCTCAGCCTCTGTGCAGAGGGAGGTGAAAATGCACAAGTCGTGTTCCTGGAGCTTTCCCAGCTCCACTTGATCTTTGGGATCTCTACCAGCTCACAAGCAGATTGTGCAGTTCAGTTTTTGAGACGTGGATTGGCTCAGTCACGAAAGGTTTCCTGTTGGTGCCTTTCCTGCAGAGGGAGGGAGATAAGCTAGCCCAAGATTGAAAACACTTGTAAACCCCTCTTCTGTAGGATTTCTGGGGTAGTTGAGCATCTTTTCAAGTACCTGAATTGCTGACTTTGCAGTAGGCATGGCTTGTAGAGTGCAGTCAATGAAATTAAATGTCCTTTGGAGAGGGAGAGTTTACTATTTGCATAGGGTAACTGTGCTGTCTGCAAATAAAATGGAAAAAACCTTTAAGTTGCAGAGTATATTTTATTATGCTAATCTGCAAGCCCACTACTATTAAAACCTCAAAGGAGATTTTGGATTTGATGCTTATTGATCAAAATAGTACCTGATTAATTTTGAAGTTAAGATTAAAACATGTCTTAAAAATAAGCTAGAACTTTTCATTTGCAATGTAAATCTAGACATTTACTCCAAAAATTAATTTTCCCTCTGAGACAAAGGATGCTGTCACCTATTTTAGTATGAACAATTAATTTTGAGATTTGCTATCAGTTCTCAATATATACCATGTGCAGTAGAGAGCCACCTGTCCCTCCATGGCTATGGGGTGTGCAACTACTGGAAGACCATAAAATATGCAGCTCAGTAAGCAAAAAATGTCTTGAGAATTTGGGAACTTTGAGGCCATAGGGCTCCTGCAGCTTCTGATTGATTTTAATGAACCACTCCTCGAAACAATTTATTTTACTGCAGAAGCTGTGCTTCAGATGCTTGAGGAGAGCACTGATAAGAAATTTGAATGTTCCTGGCCTTTTAAAGAGCTGCCCCTGCAAAATAAACGTAAACTGATTTTTTTTTTTTTAATTTCTCCTTTGATTCTTGGGCTGCTCTATCAAACCCCTTTCAGGAGATGGTTATGCTGAGACTTTTTACCCAAAACTTTTCTAATAAACTTGTGCTATTCAAATGGTGGGGTGGGGGGCACAGACAGAATCAAACACAGCCTCTTTAGCTGGCAGGTTGCAACAAGCCTTTGTAATTAGATTGTTAATCCAGGAGATTAACTTGACTAGCTGTTTCTTGGAACCCTGTGAAGAGTTAGAAGAATTGCCAGTGGTATCAGAAACATTAAGTGAAAAGCACAGAGGCTTTTTCTGATGTATTTATTTGGTACCACATTAAAACCCTGTTTGTAATGGCTTGGTGGTGGTAACACTCTGTGTAGTCTCTTACTGTGTTTCTGCAGACAGTGAGAGATTTGGAGTAATTCCCTCGGCAATTATCACATCATAGAGCCAAGTGGCCTCAAGCAGAAGAAAAACTGAATGTAGAGCCAGAAGTGTTTTTTACCTTTAAATCCAAGCCCTCTCAGACAATCCAGCCAAATTCCATTCCTAACACCTTACTTGCTCCCACTTTCCTGAGATCTCGTTTCGCAGTGGGATGCTCTCAGTATGGGGAGGTTCAATGTAAATCTGAACAAAAGAGTGTGACCCAGAAAGGTGGAGGAGCCTCTCCCCCAGCACTTGCAGTGGAAAGGGTGAAGTCTCTTCTCTTTACCCATGTGGGCCAGAATGGAAGTGTGGTCTGCAGGAAAACAGTGGCAAGCTCAGAGAGAGAGAGAGAATCCTTTGCTGATTTCTGTTGCCGAACGTGAACGTGCTGACTGTAAGGTGTAACATTTCCTGGAGAGGGATCTTTACTGGAGGTGTTGGCTATGGGGGTGACTACAGGGTGTGGAGGTGGAAAAAAATTCTTGATTACAGAAAAAAAAAAACAAGCAAAGCCCTACATATATCTCGCTCTGCACATCCTGGATTTGGGAATGGAGCAAGACTTTGAAATTGAGGAGGTTTTAGAAATGCCTTGCTGTCAGTGGATGCTGTATTTATTTAGGTGGTGAAGGTGAATGAAGGTTTCCTCTGTGTAGGGAGAACCTAAGAGTGACCTTGTCTTCCTAAGGAGTAGGGGAGAGCCTGCCTTTCCTGTAATCCTCTGGTACCAGAACTGCAGAGGTCTGTTAGAAGGGCTGACATCTGTTAATTTGAAAAAAGGGACTTTCTTCCTTTTCCCAACATACTCTGCCCTGACCATGCAGTGTTTTTTCTTGTCTTCTCATATTCACATTCTTCTCTGGGAGTCAGCAGTGTGGAAGTTGTTAAATATGTACCCTGCAGAGGAGAGGCCACTGTATGCTCTTAAAAGCTGTGCCATGATGCAGAGAAGAGTTCCTGAGGACATTCAGGGGTGGTGTAATTTGGTGGACCCCCATCTGCACCACCAGCAGTTTGTGAAGAGCTAACTTAAATTCCTGAGTGCAGAGCAGGGCTGGATCTCCCCTGGGCTGGGAGAAGCCTGGCTGCTCTGTGGCTAGAGGTGGCTCACACAAATGGCCCCAGTTACAAGTTTTGAGTTTCTCTGGAGCAACTTTAAGTGTGCTGTCTCAGACTCCATTAGGGAAATGTGGTGGTAGTGGTGGGGGAATATAAAACTTCGAGGACTGCCTGGTGGGTCTAAGGTTGTAGTTTTACAGCAGTGTTATCTCTAGGGCACAAAGATTGGATCCATGCAAATGCAGGCACAGCTGTAATTCCTGCTGTTCTTGTGGCAGGGTTTGTGGGACAAGGGCTGGGCCCTGGGGACTGGGACAGTGGGCAAGAGCAAGGTCCTTTTCTCTCCAGGAGAATCCCAGGAATGCAGCCCTATCTGTCTGATGTGGAGTGGAAGCAGACAGCTCTTTGGAGGTCTCCAATTCATGCAATATTTCTAGTTGCTTTGAAAATGACTGATCTGTACTGACTGCTCTGACAGAGATGCTCTTTGGCACTGGACCCAGTGCTGGAGCTTTTGATGTGTGGGCCCCTGTCTTCTGGTACTATTTACAGGAGAAAGTGTGTGCAGCCCATCATTTACATGACCTCAGCTGTCCTGTGTGTAAGTTTTCCTTTCCTTTTTTTCCCTTTCCCTTTTTTCCTTTCCTTTTTTCCTTTCCTTTTTTATTTTTCTTTGCCTTTCCCCCCTTCTCCCCACTTTTTTCCTTATCTCTCTTTTTCCTTTCCCCTCCTTTCTTCTTTTTCCTTTCCCCTCCTTTTTTCTTTTTCCTTTTCTCCCCTTTTCCTTTTTTTTTTGCCCATTTCTGTTTGTCCACTTTTCTTTTTACATTTTTCTTTTTCCATTTTTATTTTCCCCTCTTCTTTCTTTTCCTCTCTTTCTTTTCCCCTCTTCTTTCTGTCCCCCACTTCTTTTCCCCCTTTCCATTTTTACCCCCTTTTTCTCCGTTTCCTCCTTCTCCCTCTTTCCGCCCCCCACGTCTTTTCCCTTTTTTATTTTTCCTTTATTACGATAAAGTTAGGATATGGACGGAGAGGGGAGCGGAACCGAGGCGCCTCGAGAAGATAATTCTGACCCTTTAATCGCGTGGCTATTAAATAAAAAACCATGATGAGAGAGGCCAGACCTATGGCTCTGGGCTGAAAAACCCCACCAGGAGCTTCGCTTTTCCTGCACTTTGGCTGTCCCAGAAGAGCTCCGGAGTGCCGGAGCAGCGCACGGCCCCGCCGCATCCTTCGATCCCGGGATGCGGATTTGGAGGCTCCATCCCCGCAGCAGCCTCAGCGCTCCGGGAACTGCTCGGTCTGTGCCTGGCGCCCGTGGCATCCTGCGAGGGGAAAGGCAAGGCAAGGCAAGGGAGAGACCTTTGATCTGTGCCTGGTGCGGCACATCTCGGTTTAACGAGCTGTTTGTGTTAATGCCATTAATGCAAGCGCGCTCCAGCACCCCGCTAATGACTGCTTTGGCTCTCTTCACTTCTTTTGTGTTCTTTCCTTTTCTGTTTTCAAAAGGTGACAGGGGCCCTTTTGAAAGCTGTCTGAAAGCCTCCCCGGCTGGCCCAAGCCTCTGGCTGGTTCAGTTTTGAATGCTCTGGGTATGGGAAAGTGCTAAGGGTGGTAATTGCTGCATGGGGGCTTTATTTAAACAGGCAAATTAGATAGAGGGCACTCGCCTGTTGTTCTCTTAATTCACTCAGTTAACTGGATCTGGTCCAAGCAGAAAGCAGGATTTTTTTTTTTGTTTTAAAAATTATTTGAATGAATTCTGGGTTTTTCTTTTTTAGAAAACGCCCCATTTCCAGCAGCCAATCTGTGTTCTTGGCGATGCTCTCTGAGGCTGTTGCCAGCCTGAGAACCCCATTCCGAAGAGCTTAGTGGTTCTTGTCAGACCTTGGCTGTTGCTGGGTCCTTGCTTTGCCTGGGAGGGCTCAGACGGGTGTTTTACATCCCTGACTCCAGCGCTCAGCCCGGTGAATTATGCTGGCTATGCGTGTGGCTTGGGGGCAAGGAGTTGGTTGTGTTATTCATGGGCGCTCCCTTCCAGCGTGCCAAAGAGCAAACTGGGTACTTGTCTGCAAAGGCAATTATTTCACAAGAAAGTTGCTGTAGGGAGCAGCAGGAGCCAACATGGTTAAGAGAAAAGATTTCCCTTATCTTTGTTGTTACTCTCTCAGCGTGTACATCGCTCTTTAAACCATTTTTCAGCCTGATCTTGCCTCTGAAATGGGTTTTCTGCTGCTGGCTATGCCCGGGGGGAGATTTTACCTGCAGCAGGTTATTGCAGGCTGCCACAGCAGGTGAGCAGCAGGCAGCAGATCCCATTCCCAGAGAATCTGGGGGACAAATGACAGCTCCCAAAATCTGAGAGTTCTTCACAGGCTGCGTTTCAGCTTCTCCCAGATCATCCAGACATTGTGGGACACGTGAGAAGAAAAGACTTGGCAGTGTGCAGGCTGGGCTTGGTGTTTTCTCTTTTTGGAAGTGGACAGTGCTACTAGCTGGCCTTGGATTTGAGATTTTAAAACCAAAACAGTGTGATTGAGCTGAAGCTCTGCCACAAGGCTCCCACAGTGGTGACTGGCATCACTTGTTGGTGGCACAGAGCACAAACTTTGTCCTATTACTTCAGGTATTGTTGTCCATTAGACAGTGTGCACATCTTTGGGTGCATTGCAGGAGCTGTTATGTAACAAGAGAGGGTCTGCTCAGGAAATATTACCTGTCTGACCTCCCTGTGCCCTCTTTTGTGAATCTATGGCAGCAATAGTGATGTGTCAGTGCCCATGGCCTAAAGATGCTCTGGGCAGGGTTCATAATCACTAATAATGCAGTTTTTACAGACTGAAGGGTCTTTAAACCATCAAGTGTTGTCACTCTTTGTGGGCACAGCCAGCCTGGGGAGAGGACCCTTGTTCCCTCTTTCCAGCTTGAAGCCTCTGGGCTGTTGCAGAAGGCTGTGAGGGAGGTGCAGAAGAAAGGCACAGCAATTAAGGGTCTTGACCTGGGAGGCTGCAGCTGGGACTGAGTAACACTTAACCCTGTGCAGGGTCAGGCTGAAGTGACCTGTAAACAAGCCGGGGTGCTCATTACAGCTGCCAGGCTGTTACATCACTGGGAATGGTGTGCTGGGAGTTTTTGGCACCTGCTGGAGCTGAGTGCAGTTTTGGACTTGTCAAATCTGTATTTTGGGGAGGCTTTTGTTATGTCTCCCTGGTTACAGCAGGCAGTTTGCTCCCCTCAGTGGTGGCTCCAAGGATTCCTCTCCCCAGTTTTGGGTCTGTGTACACTCAGGATGCACCAGCAGGGCTGCTGAAGTGATGCTGACTGGCCTCTCTTCATAACACAGCCTTATGACTCACAAAAAGTTAATGACTTCAGCCCAAGGAGTTACAGCAGTGCTAAACCTGGGCTCTACATGTATCATCCTCCTTCTGAACAGCACAGCATAACCAGCAGAGCAGGGAGATGGGCTCTGCACTCGGGATATTCACACTGTGGAAATGTAGGGCTCACCTGTGGTAGAGCTCACCTACCACTGAAAGCATAACCCCCCAAATCAGTAAATATGGAAATACAGCTGGAGTGCAGTCTGGTGAGATGCAGCATGGGTCAGTCAGGGGATGATCACAAAATGGGATGTTTGGTTTTCTAAGAAATGTTTTGTGTGTGTTTGGCCTGTGCAGAAACAGCTGCTCCATCCCTCACCTCCCATTCTCTTCCACCCAGGGAGCGCATGGAGTTACTGGAAGAAGCCAGGAAGATGGAAATGGCAAAGTTTCGCTACATCCTTCCTGTTTATGGCATCTGCAGAGAGCCAGTGGGTTTGGTCATGGAGTACATGGAAACAGGGTCCCTGGAAAAGCTCCTGGCATCCGAGCCCCTGCCCTGGGAATTGCGCTTCCGCATCATCCACGAGACAGCCGTGGGGATGAACTTCCTGCACTGCATGTCCCCCCCTCTGCTCCACCTGGACCTCAAGCCTGCAAACATCCTGCTGGATGCCCACTACCACGTCAAGGTATGCACTGGACACTCTGTCAGGGACCCACCTTTACTGCTTCCCAAATTAAAGTCCACCCTTAAATAAATCCGCCTGGTTCATGCACCACTTTAGTACATAAATACAGGTATGGTTAGGGAGCTTGTGAGAACCCTCCTGAAATTTTAGAAGAATGCAGTGAACTCTGGTTCCGAGACCTGCTACAAATTTCCTTGCAGCAGGGTCATGAGAACAGTGAGAGAAAAGTGGTGTGAACCTCTAAACCATCTTTGGCACTTCCACAGTTGCCACAGTTGCCTTGTTGTAGGTCTTTGTCTGCACCACTAAATGCACAGATCTCATTTCCAGCTGGAGTCTGGAGGAGCCTTCCCAGAGGCAGCTCATTTCCATTTGCCCAGAGCATGTACAGTGAGGAAGTATCTGTGTCCTGACTGTTCATGCATACCGGAGGTCACTGAAAGGAATTTTTTTTGTGGCTGTAACAGCATGAAATTATTTTCGTTACCATTTCCAGAGTAAACTGGCAAACTTGTTAGCCTTGTCTGCTGGAGGTTCTGTGGTCAGCTGGACCAAGGAGGCTGTGCTTGCTTTCTCAGCTTTCTTTTTAGAGAGCCCAGAGATTGAAATACAGTTTTTTCCTTGTTTTTTTTTTTCAATGTTCAATTATTTTTTTAGCAGTGCCATAATCAATGTGTTCCCTGTTTTCCTGGCCCCCTTACTGATCAAGTGCCTTTGGTCTTGCCTGTATCATTCTAAAAACGAAGTTTTCATTAATAAAGACAGATTTCCTGATGTCATGGGAGGGTTGGAGCCATAAGAGGTGTGTGCCACTGATGAAATCACACTTGTGATGGTCTCATCTTTTTTACTAGGCCTCTTTGTGATTCATTTCTTAGAAGGATTTTCTTTCTGAGGTAGGAGGCATCTACAGGTGGTCATGCTATTATGACCAGAACATCAGGATTTGAACTGTTGAAAGCCTGCTCTCACACAATGGTGCTGAGTGGCCTTTGCTAAGTATTTATTTACTTAAAAGTTCATGCTTGCTTGCATAACTTCTTAAATTCCTGATTCTTGACTCATCCATGAGTGCAGATAGCAAGGCTGTGTTTTTCTCACTGTTTGGGGAGGTTGAAGTGCCTGCTGCACAGCCTATATCTGGGTGGTGATGTAACACAAGGGGGCAAAGTGCAAGATGTACAAAAATTAAAAAGTCACTGATGAGGTCATTGCTGACATCCTTGAACTGTTGCTTCTGTATGAAACACCTCTATATGAAGGTCTTCAGATCCTTTCCGTGGAGTTCAGAAAGGAATGGTCTAATCCAAACCTTTTCCAGCCAGCAGTCTTTTACATCCACAGGCATCTTGGAAAGCCCTCCAAGAAGCAAAGCAGGCACAGGAATCTATATGCAAAATGAGAGATGAACATACTCTGTGAGGCGCCTTCACTTTAAAAATGTGGCCCCAAACCTTCTTTTTGTGTGACATGAAACTTATAATTAAATTTCAGACCCTGCAGCTCGATTTAATGTGCATTTTCTTGCTGGAAGGCTAATGGAGCTGCTGATTGAAGTGTTTTTGAATGTCAGCATTAATTTAGTATGTGACCTGTCCCTAATAGAGTCCTAAGGTGAGTGAAGAGATGTTGCAGACTGCAAAAGAAGAGTTTGGAGGTAGGGAGGACTTTTACAAACTGTTTGCCCTTGAGCCAGGAAACAGTCAGTCTTCCAGAGGAGAGCATTAGAAATGCTGCTGTGCCATCCTGCAGTTAAATGCAAACACACCCTGCTCCTTTTACGAGCACAGAGCTCACTGTAAAGCCCTGAGTGAGGCTGGTGACTAAGGCAGTGCTGCTGTACAGAACTTATCATCAAGTGGGTGCCTCCATATCATAAAGCCTGGGCATTACATAAGCGTGTGCTGAACTGGGAGGATAATTAGGAGGATGGGATTATCCCGAGCAGGGATATAGATGGACAGGTATTAACTATACCAAAGGCACGTTGGGGGATTCCCTGGTGATTTTAAATGTTTGTGTGTAATATGTGCAGCGCCAGGTAAAGCTTTGCTGTTTTTTGGGAGGTGGATGCATCCATCCTCCCTTGTGAGTTGGTGGTGGGAGTTCCCTTCCCTGCCATGTCCTGCTCCATCTTGTTTGCCTTAAACACTGCTTTCCTTGGCAGGATTATTCCATATCCCAGCAGCAGGGATCAGCCTGCTTTTTTTTTTCTTCCTTCATGCCAATCTTTTACTTCTATTTGCACCAGCAAGATCCTTCCTTGCCCCTTTCTCCAGTGTTCCTTACATTCAGTCTTTCAATATTTACATGCTGTTCTGACATCTACTTCTTTGCTCAACTGGACCACGACTTTTGAGCTCATTTTTCAGCTCTCCTGCCCTCCACACACGTTCTGGATGTGTCCTCTGAGTTACTGTGATGTGGCAATCACTGGCACAGGGAAGCAAACCACATTCCAGCGCTGCCCTCGTGGGCTGTGAGTTTGCTCCTTCCCTGCTGCGATGGGATCTCTCTGCAGGGCCCTTGGTAGGAGAATAAACACCTCACCACGTGCAGAAATCTCATGCCCAACTTGTTGCCAGCTGCCATGCCCTCGTGATCTCTGTGGCTGCTTCACAGGTTTTCTGCCTTCTAAAATCTCATGGTCAAGAGTTATATTCTTTGTTCAGGTGTTAAAAATTAAGCTGACTAAAAGTTAATACTTTTGGGCAGAAACCTTATTTTTAAGTTCTTGTTTGGGCTTTTTGCAGCTCCTCATCTTGTTTTACATACATACATATATATATATATATATATGTATATATATGTATGTACACATACACACACAGACATACATGGATATATGTGTGGGTTCTTGTACACACAGAGAGACAAGCCTGACCAGTTCTTTTTCATCTCCCAGATTTTGGTTGTAAAGAACTTGAAGCAGAACGAGCTGCTCTCAGCTGTGCACTGCTTTAAGCTCCCTGTTGTTGCTTTTCTCCCCTCCCCAGTTCTCCACTTTAAACCAGTGTGAAGTTTGCTGCTGTGTTGTACTGTGCTGATGGCCTTGATGGAAAGGTTGCCTCTGTGGTCTTCACTTATATTTGCTTCAGCTGCAGAATTTCTGAGCGTGGAGTTAGAAGCAGCCTGGTCAGATGGCAAATCTCATGATCAGAAAGCTTCTTCCTGTAGGCTGTTAGCTGTAGGTCCAAACAATACCCAGAGGCCAGGCTGGTAAAGAGAAGTTGTCTGTTTTTATTAGACTGCCTGATGTAGGTAGCACAGCCACTTTTGTTATCAGCTGCAATTGCTCTGCTGTTATGACAGATGAGGAGAGCCTTTGTTTTGTGTGTCCCTTCTGCTTGTTTCCCACCCTTTCTGATCAAGATTTCCATGCAGGGCTGTTGTTGCATGGCTCTTTAATCCCAACCAACAAAGCTGGTTTGCACCTTGATCAATTCTCTGATTGATCTAATTGTGGTGGCACAGAGGAGGGAACAATGCCATCCCTGTTACAGTAATTCAGGTTCATGATGGATTAAAATGGGTGTTTGGCTCTGGTTTGTGCTGCTTATGAAAAGAGCATTACAAATGTCCCACCTGAAATGGGTTTGAAGGAGTTAAAAGTTTCAAGGCAGGTTGGAGAAGGATGGAATAGTCTGTTTCAGAAAGGTGTCTTTTAGAAGCATTCATAAAAAAAAAACCTATTAAAAAAGAGATAGGTTTGGAGTGCACTTTGTGTTGGAATTAATTTTTAGTCATAATTTTTAGTAGTCTAGATCTGGGACCTGTGCAAATTTCTTAAAAATTTCAGGCATTTCTTAAGAACAGAAATGGAACAGCCTTTTTCCCCTACCCCCAGAAAAAGCAAACAAAGTAAATGTCCTCTGCCACCAGACACCTGAATACCCCACGGACAAATATGGGGCATTCTCAATATCCAAGTGCAGAGACTTTGTACAGAGACAAATACTGGATGTTCCAGCAGAGATTAAAAATTAATCCAGTGTAATTGATGCAGAAAACCTTTTGGTGAACTCTGTCCATGAGTCCATTGCAGTGGGTTCTGGAGCATTGCTTGCAGGAAAATGACATAAAGCATCAGCGCACAGTTCAGGACATCAGGAGGTGAGAGCAGAGTTCAGGGCAGTCTGTCAGGAGTCATCAGTAAAAAAAAAAAAAAAGCACTTTCCAGGCACTCATGTTATTTCTGGGAAGTAGATCCCTGCAGTGCTTGGGAATAGCTGACTGTAGTAGCTGTTGTAGTTCTGTGAGTGTATCTTCTATTTAAAAAAAATTACAAAAATAACTTCTTAAAGCATCTAAGACACTGCAAGTGAGTATTTTTGTACTGTCTAGAATGGAGAGATCCACAAATGACAGAAGCAGAGAAAGCCTTGCATGCATGCATTAAAAACAGACTGAACTAAAATAAAAATAAAAAAATAACTGGAAATCTTTAGAGATCTTGGAATCCTTTGGAGTCGGGTTGTGGTTGTTTTCTTTAAAAGAGCCAAGCAGCTGTTAGTTGCTATAAAGTTGTTTGTTGTAAAGGCACATCAGTCTGGAAAGGTAAAGAGTCACAAACGTTCAATCCATGCTAAAAGTTTTCAGCATAGAGTCCCAAATTGAAGTAAAGTCCCAATCAGTAGAAGCTGCTCCTGTTGAAGCCCTGGGAGGGTTGATGTTGCTGCTGCAGCTCCTCTCTTCTTCAGGTGATGATGGTGGGGGTGAGGAGAGGAGAAAAGTGAGAGACAAGAGCTCTCTCCCCAATGCAGATTCTTATACACAAATTACCCAGTAATCTAAAAACACAAACCTGAACCATTTCTTCTGAACCGATCAGAATTCTGATTTCTTAGCACGCCAGGTTACGTATAAACGACTCATATGCTCTATCTTGTCCTATCTAAAAAATGTAAGCAATATTCTTACCACAGTTCTATTATGTCTAAAACTACATTCTCGGAGCCTACACGGAAACTTGTTTTCAACACCAGTATCTCTGACTACGTTTTTCAACCTTCACTGGAACTTGTTGGTCTCTCTCTGAGGAGCTCGGAGAGGCCTCTGGTTCCAGCCTCCAACGCGTTGGTAGAGCGAGCGTTGCTGGAGAACACGTGCGTGCTCGGCGCTCACGTTTGTTCTCCTGCAGCCCTTGAAGGAGCAGAGCTGCCTGAACATGAGCCATGCCCGTGTGTGCGTGGGCTTTGGCCAAGGCTCCTTTCTCCTCTCCCCACCGCGGGTTTTGCGTGCGGCGCCCCGTCGCCTCCGTGTCTCCCCTGCTGATAACGCGCACTGCTTCCGAAGGGAATTCCCACCTGGAATCACTGGGTTCACTCGGGATTTTGGGGAAGGGAAGGGCAAAGCCCCGGGTGGGCTGCAGGGAAGGGTGCTCCACTTCCACGGCCTTCCCCAGCAAAGGGTGTTGCAGAACGCGGTGCCTGGCAAGCAATTTAAAGGCAAACCAAGGCAAGTTAAATGGCTGTATCTTCCACCCACTGCGCAGTTCCCACTGGTGTTTAAAGAACCTGCATGATTAAATCTGCCATGTACCGTGGAAAATTCACCCTAGAGGAACTAATAAAAGCCACGAAAAGCTGTCTGCAGAATCTCACTATTTTGTTGCAGGCTGAAAGATAACAATTCCTCAATTTCCACTGCTTTCTCCTGCAGAATTTGGTATGATCAAAGCCCTGCACTATGGGTGATTTTTTTATTAATTGACATAATACCCAGTCCTTCACGCTAGGTAGGGACAGTTCCACAAGGTGAAGTTCTTGCTAGCCCAGGGAGGGTGTATGCCATGTACTTTAGCTGTTTTTCAGTTTGTAGGGTGACTTTTTCTGTCTGGAGTGCTCAGCTCTGCCTTAGCCCCCAGCCTTACATTCACACACCGTAGCTGGTGGCTCCAAACACAGGAGCGTCACCCTGCTGCCTGCATTTCATCTTTATTTCTCAACTCACGCAGTAGGAAACACGGCTTTGTTTAGACAAAGAGGGAGGTGTGTGGCTTTAATTATGCCTGGATTTCTTGAGGTGTGCACAAGCCTCTGCTGCACGTTAATCAAAGGAGAGCGGCGCTTCACCGTGTCGGATCCGTCCAGACTTGCAGCGTTCGGTTCTTTTATTAACCTGACACCACAGACATCACAGTGGGATGCTGGGGTTGTGCTTTTGTTCTCCTCTGGAGCACCAAGTGCCCCAGACTCAAGCAGAATTTCCTGCAGTGGTCGGCTTGGGTCTTCCCAGGGTGACCTGGTGTGTGGACCAGGGTTTCATGACTACTTGGTGCTCTCCTGGCTTGCTGAGGAGTCCAGCAATCCCTCTCTTGATAGTGCAGCTCTACAAGGATGAGAAGCTATTCCTCCAGATATCTTTGCTTTTTTCCCTTTTCTCCCCCAGCTTTTTAATTTTTTTTCCTGTGTGTATACTCTTGTTCTCAAGTCATTCCCACATTACCCTACGGATTAAAGAGGGACAACAGGTTGGGCATACCTCTGTTCTAGCTGAGTTCTCCAGCTCCTCAGAATGCCTCTGCTGAGCTCTTTGTCCATGGGAGAGGTTCTTGCTGAAGCTGTGTGGGTTGCTTTGTTTGTTTTATGGCAAAGGGAGATTCCTTGCATGGCTGTGTAACCTGCCTGTTCTCCAGGAGGCTGAAGCTGGCAGCAGTTTTCTCCCTTTCCAGTAATGGACACATGTTACAACTAGTTTTGTGGTATCTTTAGAGAGAAACTTCTCAAAGTGTGCAGTCGGAGCCTATTCAAAAAAAAAAAAAAAAAAAAGCAAAGCTTTTTTTAATTATGCTTGTTGTTTTGAGGGAAAACTTTCTCAAAGGAGAAGCTGTGAAGATCAAAAGGGGAATGAGTCATTGAAAAACCTGAGTATTTATTAGATAAAAAGAATGTTTAAGTTAGGGGGAGGGGGAATCTTATCTGACATGGAGACAAAAATCAGTGGCCCAAAAAGACTTGATTTTCCTTGAAATTTCCACTTGGCATAATAGACATTTTTGTCCAGTGGGAAATAAGTAAGACAAAGGAAATTCCTGGCCTATCTGTTTGCTCGATGATTGGTATGCCTTTGAGAGCAAATGAATGCATATTTGCTTGACACTTCAAATTAAAGTGGAGGTGTGTCCTTTTTATAAACTTGCTGTCACTTGTTGTGCTCATTTCAGCTGTGCTCCCTGTGTCACTGCACCAACTTGCTGTATCTCCTGGCTGCCAAAAAGAGTTCCCTGTGTGGGTTTTTGGTGTGTGTGTGTGTTTCCATTTGGGTTTTTGGAGCACTTGGTGGCTCTGCTGTTGGGCTTGGTCCTTGTTGGCATGGCCAGTGTAACAGTGATATCTGAAAGAGTGATTCTGCAGAGTTCATTGGAGAGCCAGGACATTCAAGCACATCCTACAATGTGAGGTTATGCAGGGAGAGGGGGTGGCAGGGCCAATAATTACATTAAAGTAGTTTGCAGTAGCTAAATTCGACTGGTTTAAATTACAATAAATTGTCTTGACTGTTTGTTGTGCTTGCTATGTAATGGCCTGGCATGCTGCTGCTTGCAAAAACTGCTTGCCTTTATTTCTTTTTCTTCTTCTTCTTTTAGCTTAACCATAAAGAAAAACCTGCCATAGCATTATGCTTCCAGAGATGTTTTATTGGCTTAATATTTCTGAACAGCATTTCACAGTATTTGTTGGGTCATCCTGTTGCATCTGTTGTTCTTTCCAGAAAGTATTTTGTGAACACCTTGAAAGTCTGATGGTACCATGCACTTTTCTCACCTTCTTCCTCCTCCTTTTTTTTTTCTTTTTTTTTTCTTTTTGCAGATTTCTGACTTTGGGCTTGCAAAGTGCAATGGCTTGTCCCATTCCCATGACATCAGCATGGATGGTTTGTGTGGCACGATTGCCTATCTTCCTCCAGAGCGCATCAAGGAGAAAAACAGGTGTTTTGACACCAAGCATGATGTGTACAGGTCAGTGAACTATGAAAACACCTAAATGCTGTTCTGGGAACCCTGTAAAATGAGCCCTTTTTTACTTTTTTTAAGCATGAAACCCCTAGATTCAATTTGAGCCTTGTCTTGAAATGTGTCACATTTGCTTTGGGTTTTGCAGAGTCTTTGTAGGGTAGAGGCCTTTTAAAAACTGCAGGTGATCCCAAGTCTTGAAATTATTTGTTAGCAACTGGCAATGGGAGGCACTCTGCCCACCTTTAATTTCCCTTCTAAAGGTACATCCTGACCTACTTTCCAAATCCGTGATAAAATTCTGAGTTATCTTCCGTGGATTTCATCACTACATCTTTGGCTCTTCTTTCATGGCAAGATTATTATGAAGAGGAAATCACAGCTTTAGATTAAAAAGTTATCTCTTATTCTAAATTAAATGGATTTCTTTAAAGTCATATTGCAGGGCAGAAGCATTAAATTAAATCCACTGTAACGTTTTCTCTGATTTTGTCAGGGTGGATGTGGAGTGGTTGGTAAATGCTACCAAGGACTTGGCAGCCTCCAGCAAGTCCCTATGTTTGCAGCCTCGGGTTCCTCCCTGCCAAAGCTAGACTTTGAAATCATGGCTCTTAGCTGCATCTCTGTGTGTGTGTGTTCATCAGCTGAATTAGATGCAAAAGTGGAGGGACAAGGGAAATACATTACATTTCTGTGAGTTTTTTGGTTTTGCTTTAGAAAAAATCTGTAGAAATATTTTTTTTACCTTTTAAAATTTTTCTTTTGGTAGCTTTTCCATCGTGGTTTGGGGAGTCCTTACACAGAAGAAGCCTTTTGCAGGTAAGTTGCATGTTATCTTGATTTTTTTTCCTTTTTCTCATTGTTAAGCACAGTTCTTGCCCCACCAGCACCAGATTTTTGTGCGTGACCTCCAAATTCTGGTAGTCTTGTGTGGCAGACACTTTTAAACTCTCAAATTCTGATCACAGGCTTAAGTCCTCCTTTGCCCTATGTCATGAAAACAGAACCTGTATTGCTGCAGGGGCCCTTGTCTGCACATTTTTGCTTCTGCTGGAGTTTGCTGCACATCTTCAGATCAGTGTGTGGCAAAGCCAACTTGGCAGGCAGCTCTGCAGTTGTTCAGAAGCAGCTCCTCTGTAGAGAGGCTCTGTAGTTTATTTGTAGATTGTGGGTACAGATTTGTTCCTTATAAAAATAAAAAAATAAGAACAGCTGTCTGTGAGAATAAGCCCTGTTCCACCCTGCAGTAAATGCATGGACAGCTATTTATTCTTTATGACTTTCCTGTGTCTGTGACTGGCCTATGTATAGCAAACATGTCCCAACAAGTTCCAGTCTACTTTAGTTTTTCTCCCTAGTGAGGGATTCCGTTTAGCCCAGTGGTTGATTTACAGTCAGGAGCTGCATTACTGCACCTCTTGATTTGTCTTCTTCCTTCACCTTTATGAATAGTTCAGGTACCTGGTCTAAATAAAACCTAAGGTTCTGTTTTCTCACTGCAGATATGGAAATCCAAACAGAGGTAGCAAAGAACTGTTTGAGGGTTTTTTTTTTTTCCTTCCCTTTTGTTCTTTATCTTTAATGGTTGGAAAAAGAACACAGTCACTCGCTGAAAATTGTTTTTAAGTGCTACATGAGAAGCAGGTGTTGCTGCATTAAAAAGAATCTTGTTGGAGAAGACAACCAACAATTTCTTCTCTTATTGATGAGAAATCTAGAAAAAAATGTGTGAAAACAAATTTTCAGCCTAATGCACTCTTAATGTTCTTGGAAAAAAAAGTGATTCCTTTTTGCTGGGACATCTAAATTTGTGTGTTTTTGCTTTACAGAGGAAAACAACATTTTACATATTATGGTAAAAGTAGTTAAAGGCCACCGCCCAGAGCTACCTGCTGTTTCCAAATCCAGACCTCATTCATGTAATAACTTGATCAAACTGATGCAAAAATGTTGGCAAGATGATCCTGGTGAACGGCCAACATTTCAAGGTAAGATTTCCTCGTAACTTGGCTGCCCATTTATTCTTCTATGAGTCATGTTATTGCTCAGGACTCTGCTAATCCTTGGGGTAAACGCTGAGAAGCTCTGTGACAGAACAAATAGAGCACATTGTGTGGTGGAGACAATGATACAGGCCACTTACTCATTTGTGGAGGAAGGGATTATCTGAGGACATGCCTGACCATGATGGTGTTATGTAAACACGACAGGAATAAGCCTTGTACTGAACCAGCTGGTCCATTCAACCAGAAATTGTTTATTTCTGATAGAGTGTGTCAGGACACAGGCCAAGCTGGAGCTGGTGTGGTTTGCAGTGTACCAAAGCGTTGAAGGAACTGGCTCTTGAAATTTGTACTGTTGTACGTTGAGAAAGGGAATTGTTTTCTTATAATGAAACAGTTTGTACAGTCACTTTGCTGCCAGTAAAATGTTTGAACTTGTTCAAAGCACCTGTTATGAATTCAAGTGTGCAGGGGGATGTAGCAAGTGCTGTCACCATATAGCTTCATTTAACATCAATGGGAGAGATTTGCCTCTTCTCTCTCCTCTTCTCAAACTAGGAATGAGGACTGAACGGATGAGGGATTCCATCTTTAAAAAAAAACCACATATTAAATGTGCCAGCAGTACAGTGGTTCCCATTTCACAGTCCTGCAGTGTGACCCCTGTGTAACACCAGTCTGGTGTGGCTGAAAATGAATTGTTTGTGCAGCCCTGGGTACCTTTGGCACACTTGTGCCCACTGAGGAGGTGCTGGATGGAATGATCAGGACTGGAGTCCTTCTCCCTCAGTATCTCAGAGATTTTAAGTTTGATTGATAGAGAAAGGCAGCAGGGTATATCAGAAACTCTCCTGAAAAAAGCCAAGCACTAAAACCTTCTCTTGTTTTCTTTCAAGAAATCACTTCAGAAACAGAGGCCCTTTGTGAAAAACCAGAAGATGAAACAAAAGAGATGATAACTCAGGACCTGGACACCAAGAATGCCCCAGAGCAGCAGCCTGAGGTATTTTCTCTTTCACTTACTGTTCAAACTTTTGGGTTTTGGAACAGGCTCCTTTATCACCTGGAAGGTTCCAAGCAACCTTGTCTTTGCTGGTTTTGAGCACCACCTTGCTTAATAGAAGTGGTTCTTGGTGAAGGACTGGAATGCACAAATGACAGCAGGGGCATGGACCAGCTCAGGAAAACCTCAGGGCAGAACCAAATGCAAGTGCATCTTATTCTGTGGAGGGAGAGCAGGACAGTTAGGAAATAAAGGCTGGAACTGCGTGGGTGTGACTGATCTTTAAAACCATCGTAGACAGAAGAGCCACGTGGATTTAGTGGCTCTGTGAGTACTGATGGAAGCTGCCCTCCTGCTTCTGAAAAAATTCAGTGACCTTATTCATAGGTTTCATTTAATATAAATAGTGTTTAAAAGCTACCTGCAAACTAACAAATTTATGTTTCTTCTGTAGGGCTTCATGCTCAGATTTGTTTGCTGACCTTTCTAAAATGCTTGTGTGCTTCTCTTGAAGGGGATTTGTGCACTTTCCCAGAAGAAGCAGGAGCCTGCTCTACTCTCAGTGAAGGATTACAGTCTGTCAGAGTTGTTGTCCCAGTTGGATTCAGGGATTTCACAGACTATGGAAGGCCCTGAGGATCTCAGCCGCAGCTCTTCTGAGTCCAAACTTGCCTCCAGTGACAAGCGGCTTTCAGGAGTTTCATCTGTAGATTCAGCTTTTTCATCCAGAGGATCCCTTTCCCTTTCCTTTGAAAGGGAGAGTTCAGGTAGTGGTCAAATTTTCCTTTGTAGTTGTTTGGACTGGGGCATGGGAGGCAATGGCTTGGAGAGTAGAACAACATTCTGGAAATTACTGTTAGCCTTGCTTTCTCTTGCTGTCAGCAATACAAATTTGTTTACTGGAGGTTGTTATTTAAAAGGAAAAAATAAAAAAATTATGTGGTTCCCAAACATGATCTAATGAGAAATAATAAATCTCATTTACTTTTGTAAAGGAGTAAACTCCCATTAAAGCAATTACAGAATCAGTCATGTACAGGTTGGTTGGAAGGGAGGTCACTACTAGTCCAGCATCCTGCTTGACGTGGGATTAAAGCCACTGCCCAGTCAGACCAGCTGAGTTGTGGCTTTTTCAGTTATACTAAGCCTAAAGCTGAGCACCTTTGAAAGGACTCAAGCCACCTTCTCAGCAGCCCGGGGACCATTGTGGTAAAGACCCCCTCACCTTTCATTCCAGTGCTGCAAACCCCAGGCATCTGTTTTCCAGTTGGGTAAACAATGGTTAGTGCAGGGAGATCAACCACAACATCCTTTGGTCTTCAGAAGCAGAATTAGTGGGGGCCCAAATCTGACCTGAAAATGTTCTGGGACTCCTGTGGGTTGGAGGGGTTGATTGCTCTGCAGGCTGCTCATTGCTGAAACCATGGACAGGTAAGGTTTGATGGGCATAAGAATTGTGATGCTGCCTTTTCTATGGAATCTTAGAACAGTTTAGGTTGGAATGGGCCTTTAATGAGTGGGGACATCTTCAGCTAGATCAAGGTGAATGTTTTCAGGGATGGGCCATCCACCCACCACCTCTCTGGGCAACCTGTTCCAGTGTTTCACCACCCTCATGGTAAAAATTTTCTTCCTTCTATCCATGTAGATATTGGCACTACAGACATACAGAAGAGAAAGCTAACGGAGGCAATTTTATCCGGAGATACCAGCAAGCTGATGAAGATCCTCCAGCCTCAAGATGTTGATATTGTTTTAGATGGGAACTCCAGTCTTCTGCACTTGGCTGTTGAAGCAGGTCAAGAAGAATGTGTCAAATGGCTCCTGCTGTACAATGCTAACCCTAACCTCACCAACAAGAAAGGGTCCACCCCTCTTCACATAGCCATCGAGAAGAAATTCAAAAGCATCGTGGAGCTGATTATGGCCAGGAAAATCAACGTCAACGCCAAAGACGAGGACCAGTGGACCGCTCTTCACTTTGCTGCCCAAAACGGGGATGACTTCAGCACCAAAATGCTGCTTGATAAGAACGCGTCCGTAAACGAGGTGGATTTCGAGGGCAGAGCCCCCATCCACATAGCCTGCCAGTACGGCCAGGAGAACATCGTGCGCATCCTGCTGCGGAGAGGCGTCAACGTCAACATCAAGGGCAAGGACGACTGGGTGCCCCTTCACTACGCCGCCTGGCAGGGCCACCTCCCCATCGTCAAGCTGCTGGCCAAGCAGCGCGGCGCCGACGTCAACGTGCAGACCCTGGACGGAAGGACCTCGCTGCACCTGGCCGCCCAGCGGGGTCACTACCGCGTGGCCCGGCTCCTCATCGACCTGGAGTCGGATGTCAACGTCAGGAACGGGCTGCTGCAGACTGCTCTGCACATCGCCGCCGGGACCGGCCACACGAGCACCTCCAGGCTGCTCCTCAAGCACGGCGCCGACATCGAGGCGGCCACGGCAGAAGGGTACACGGCCCTGCACTTGGCATCCCGCAGCGGCCACTTGGCCACGACAAAGCTGCTGCTGGATGAAAGGGCCAGCGTTCTGGCCAGAGGCCCTTCAAACAGGACAGCGCTGCACCTCGCTGCGGAGAACGGGCACTCTGAGGTGGTGGAGGAACTTGTGAGCGCAGAAAATATCAACGTTTCTGACAGCGAGGGGTTCACGGCTCTTCACCTGGCTGCGCGAGGGGGGCACGCGAAGGCCGTGGAGGTTCTCCTCAAGCACGGGGCTCACACTGACATGCCCAGAGCCAAGTGCCACACCCTGCTCCCGCCTGCTCAGCAGAGCAGGAGTAGCTCACTTGCGGTGTTGTTAAGTGACACTTAAGCGCGAGGTGCAGAGCCGTGTTTTTTTACCTGGTGTGAGGAGGCTGCTGGAGCTCAGGGCCTCCTCCAGCTGCGCAGGGATGCGCTCACCAGCGGTGGCAGCTGATGGACTGAGGTGTTGGAGTGTGACTGAGGCCAGGAGGGCTGGAGTCTGCCCTGGTCTGTGTCATTCATTCTGTGCCTGCCCACCCTGCCTGGATCTGGACATTCCCCTTCCAAGGATGTTGTGAGAGAAGGATGTGCCTTGTGTGTTACCCCTGCTTTTTTTTTTTTTTTTTTCCCTGATGTGCCAAAGTAATTTAAGAACTAACATTATGCTTTTTTTAAAATTTTTTTTTCCTCAAAACAAAAAGAAAAAAAAAATGATGGCATGGATTCATGGTTCATTGCAGCAATTGATATTTTGGGCTGAAAGCCTCCAGTGTAGAATAAGCACAATAAAAGTATGCTTGAAATTAATGCAGGAGTTGAGGAAACGGCTGTTTAAGGTACAGTTAATCAGGTTTCTGCTATGTTTTTTAATGGAGACATTGATTACAGATTTACATGTACTCAGAAGTTTATGAGGCAGACTTAATAACAAGGCAGGAGTCCAAAAAAACTAAGCAAAAGTAAAAGCTTAACACTGCTGTCTTCATGTACAGTACTACCTGGTATGTATCCTGAGATCAGTAAACTGGACTAGGTGCTTAGTGGTTTGTCTTAAATGTGCAAGTCAAGAGCTGAAATTTGTGCTGGACTGGACCTGGATGGTCTGTTTTAACATCGTTGTACCAATTTGCAAAACACTGTTTGGAGGGGCTGATGACTGATATACTGTGTATATAGGATTTCTACCTGTTGTATGCTTTTTTTTTTTCTACTGAAGAAAATAGATTGCTTAGAGTGGGTATGTTTTAATACACCTTTTAATTTCACTCTTTTCGAAGTACAAATGTGACCTGTTATTAATAAAAAATTGTGTTCCACAAATTGTCTGTATTTTGGTAAAGCAACTGAAAACCCATTGACCAACAACAGTAGAACACAACTATCATGTGTTTAGTGATCACAGAATGGCCTGGGTTAGAAGGGACCTGAAAGACCCCCCCTGACCTGGCCAGGGACACCTTCCACTAGATCAGGTTGCTCAGAGCTCCATCCAACCTTGTCTTGAAGGATGTTGAAGCCAAAACTGCCCTAAGTTTTACATTCCCTACAGCTTTACAGAAAGTCAGAAGCTTGAAGGAATGGGAGGTGTTTGTTATTTGCAGAACAAAATTGTAGAATAAAGCTCCATATAACCTAACCTTTATGCATGTAACACATTGAAGTACAACTGGGATGGTTTCCTCTTATGCTGTAGCTGTTTGTGGAGAATGAAATGGTTTTAAAAAGTGGATGGTGAAGCCACACTCATGCCATTACAAAGCAATGCCACTCTTAGCAGAGCATGGCAGTCCCAGCAAGCTCCTAAAGGTGCTGACAGTGAAACTTCTCATTCAACAAAACTGTCCTTTTCCTACTGCTTGCTTCCACTTCTTCGGGGACAATAAGATGGCCATGTTTCATTAAGCTGCTCTTAATCACTGTCTCAATATAGCAAATTCAACCACAGACCACTTGGTCTCTCAAGCTGAAATGCTTGGCTTAGCCTAGGACACGCCATTCCTTCCTATTTCACAGTCTCCTGTGACTGTGAGATTAAAGATACTTAAATTCCAGTACTTGCCCGAAGTGCAAAAGAGCTGTAAGACCAGGTAACAGCAGTCTTGCACCTCCTAATAAAGGTGGTTCACACCAGCAAGGCAAGGGGAAAGTACACTTGTAAAATGCTTTTAAAACAGCTCAAACACTGCTTCGCCAGTACATTCCTTCAGTGTCTAATAATAATAGTACATTAGCTTCTAATTAAACATGAGGCCACACTCATGAGTCCTATTTCCATGCTGTCTTTCACAATAACAGGCACATGCATTACAGAGAAGGCAACACAGCTGGCACTAGACAAAAAAAACCCCAACAACAAAGGATTGCAATGACATACTGCCACTATTGGAGTGCGTATTTTTCCCTGTGAACCAGCCTTCCTTGGAGGCAGGAGGGGTGAGTGGGGGTGCTAAATTGGCTCTAATGCAGCAATTAGGAATTACTGTTTTGTAAAGTGCACTCCTCTGACTTAGCTGAAGTCTCTGGCCGTTGACCTAAAGCTTACAGGCATTTCTTTGTCTCTTTCCAGTCTCAGGTGTGTTCTTTAAAAAAAACCCTGTAGGCTTGGGAGGTGGGTTTGAGGTGATGTGTGACATGAAGGGCTCCATGGAGCTGAGCCTGCTCCAGGTCCTCAGCTGCTTCCTTGCAGGTGAGAGAGCTGAGAGATGAACATCAGCTCTTCCTGCTCACCTCCAGGATCACGCAGAGGTTGCTTGCAGGGTTTCTGCAGACACTGTGCTCATCTGCTTCCCTTGGGCATCTGACCGTAGCCCCAGGTGGCTATTTCAGCCCAGGGAGAGACATAAGAAAAGAAATACAGTGATGATGTTCGTGACCATAACCTTCACCTTTCCATCTCTAGATGCGGTTTTTGTGCCTGCACAGCCCTGGTGGCACAGTCTGGGTTCCTGCCAGCCCCTTCTGGTGCCATCTCTCTGTGCAGGAGCCCCAAGGTGCCTCACACCATCCCCATTCCTGACTCCCTTCATCCCAGCCTCTACCCCCGGGGCACAGCACAGCCCCTGCTGCATTACCTGTCTTTGCAGCAGTTTGTTCCCAGCACCAGCAGCTTTATTTATTTACCTGCAGCTCCGTGCTGTGTTTGTACAGGCCTCGAGAGGACTCGACAAGCCTGCGGTTCAAACACGGGAGAGGGGAGAGAATTGCTGGGTGATTGCAGAGAGCCCCCGAGGCAAACCTCAGCCCTTTCATTCCTGCCTCCTCTCCTCTCTTGCACCACCTTGGCTCCACTCAACATCAAGAAAACAAGGCACGTGGGAGCTGCTCTGCAAGGCTCCCTTAGCAGAGAGGTCTGGAGGAGGGGATATCTCCTCTCCTCCACGCTCCTTTAACCCCAGCTGGGTGGCGTGAGGCACAGACCAGCTCATGAGCACCTCCAAAAATCCCAGGCAAAGCCTTCAGGTGCTAAAATGCTCATGGGGAGCAAAGCTGTGTTACCTCCCTGGCTGTCTCTGGGCTCAGCTGTTTTCAGATCCCGTTGTCCCTGTGCCTTGGGGAGGGAGCATCCAGCCTTTCCCCTTCCTTGGCTTTTGATGTGTTTCTTTGGAGGAGACCCACACAAGGAAGGAAGACAGAGCAGTGGGTTCCTTAGACACCAGTCCTGGGGCCAGGGTGTTGAGGGAAGATGACCAGCTGCACTTTGCCTGTCCCTGCAGGAAGCCTGGAACTACTTTGGCCACAGCAGTTTGGTACTGGAGAGGGATGGATCATTCACTGCTCCCCTGCCTCCCCTCTCCATTCTTCTGGGACACTCTTTCATCCAGGGCTGCGGTAAAATGCCAAACCCAGGCACTCCTATGGAATCACACAATCATATAGGTTGGAAAAGACCTCCAGATTATTGAGTCCAATCACTTACCCAGCACTGCCATGTCCACTACTATTGCCAACCCAAGCCAGGGAGACACTCACACCCCAAAGCCAGTGCTGATTAAGCAGGGCAGGGTAAGAGCACAGGAAGCCTTTTCCAGGGGAGGTGGCACAGGCAGATCCCAACACGTCGAGCTGAGCGTCAGGGGTTGTCGGCAGCGAGGCACGGGGCTGGGAGGGCAGTGAGCTGTGATGGAGAGCAGGGTGGGGAGGCTGTGCCCTGGGGACACTGACACTGTCACGCTGGAGAGGCTGGCATGACACCCAGCTGGGCTGGAAAACCCTCACTGCTGCACCAGGGAAGTCCTGAGCTTATAGAGAAACACTCGGCAGGGTTTGAGGAAAAATTAAAGGGATTGAAGGATTAAA
Source organism: Acridotheres tristis (assembly GCA_037013685.1). Taxonomy (NCBI): domain Eukaryota; kingdom Metazoa; phylum Chordata; class Aves; order Passeriformes; family Sturnidae; genus Acridotheres; species Acridotheres tristis. Next base: position 110,597,730 of record CM072884.1, read on the forward strand.
AAATGTATTTTAAAATCTGCTTTAAAATCAGTGCTGCCACTACCTTATTTACCTGATATTTTTGAAATACTGTGGGAGAGGCTTTCAGGCTTTGCTCTGCAGCGATGTAGTGCTAAGACCATTTAAAAGCTAATAAAGAGCAACTTGTGATCTACACAGAAATACCTTGTCTAAGAGACTCGAGTAGAAACATGCAGAAGTGTAAGAAAAACACTGCAGTTGTGGCAATGAGAAGGGGAAAGATGTTCTGCACTCTCCCCTGGAAGAGCAGGCAGGAGCCCGTTTGCTCTGCCCCAGAGGCACAGAGTAACCCTTGACCGTGACAGGGATAAGGGCCACGGGCCAACTCAGAACATGCACAGGGAGAGAAATTTGCCTGGCGAGTCTCCCCCACCCCAGTCTCCACTGCCTGATCGGATCAGAGGAAATAAATCCTGGCAGAGCCAGTTTTCACAGGAGTTCATGCCCTGACCCTGCCTCAGCAGGACCGGGTCCAATACATTTCCCTTTTATCTATTTAAATAGGATTGCTTTTCTTAGTCCACTAACAGGTAAAACATGCCAAGTCCTGTGCTGAATTACTGATGTCTGCTGTGTTTTAAAACCCCCAGTGAGGCTGGCTTTGCCCCAGCATTGCCGTGCTTTTGCAAAGATGCTTAGCTAGGGGCGTTGTAGGAGGTTTAGCAGGCCACAATTATAACTGACATTGGAAACTTCTATCACACAGTAGCTACATCCAAAAGTACACGTGCAGTGGGGTTTAAGCATTTGCAAAATCAAAGTCTAGACATTTGTGGTGAATATAAAGGCTGACTTCAGTCTAACCTCTGCCAGTCTCCACAGCTCACAAAAGACTACACCTTTAAGAAAAGGTAAGATTTAAAATCTATTCAGCAGACCAGGCCATCCCAGCTTGAAGAAGATGCTGGATGCCCTGAGATTAACTTAGCCTGACCACTGACTTCCCAAAGCAGAAAAGCCTTTATTCCCCAGGTCTCAACATAAATCCAGATTCTGACGATGATTTATTAAAGAAAGGCGGTACTACTCCATTGCTCACTGAGCCAAACTGCTCTCAGGATCATCTCTCTTCTCTCCTTATCCTCTGGGCTCCTGACACATTTTCACTGCACCAATTCCCAGGGAAGAGGTTTGCTTTAGTGCAGCAAACCAGGGCAATCAGTGCAGATGCAGACAAGCTCTGGCTACAGGTACAACCCACAGCCTGCACCTCCCTCCCTTTCACCAGGACAGTGTTTTCTCTGCCAAAAAGGCTCTAGCTCTAGGTCATTTCCAGAGCAAAAACTCTTTGCAGAGTTGGGAACTGAGGGGCTCACTTCCATATGCCAGCTTTGGGGAATGAGAGAGCTGCAGAACTGCTCCTGGCATCCCCACGGCCGTGCCAGGGACACAGCCCCAGACATGCTTTCAACACAGCACCCTGTGTTTGCTTCCCAAAGGCCTGCCAGGATGAGGCAGCTGTGCAGCAGCTGTGCAGCAGCTGTGCAGCAGTTTTGCCCTGGGTGGCAGCCAGCTCGGCGTGTGCTGGCAAGCACAGGTGGCTCCTGCTCATGGGGCTGGCTGGGCTTTGCCAGCCAGTTTTTGGCAGAGAGGCAGCCTTGCAGATGCCACTGGACTTTATCCATTCATTTCTCCTCATTAGTAACCAAAACAGGCACTCGAGGCAGGGTGAAGCCCGATGGTGAAGGCTGTTGTTAATGAGCTGTGCTGGCAAGCACATCCAGTGAAGAGAAAGGGTTTGGGAGTCATCGTAGCTCAGAACCAGCCTGTGCCACTGGGGAAGCTGAGACACACCTGATCCTGATCCTCCTCCCTCTGTGCTTCCCTTACCTCTCAATTAGTTGAGAGGTAATTCAACTCCTCCTTCCTGGAGGAGTTAAAAGGAAAAATAAACTAAAAGGCCAACAGATGTGGAGGAATACACCGGCCTCGCCCTGCTGGCAGAGGTGTGTGCCTAGAGGGGGTTCCCTTTTTGCCCCACTGGGGTGAGTGCTGGCAGCTGAAGGGCAGGGGGGAAGCAGGGCTGGCTTGGGGTCAGGCAGAGGGTGCAGTCCCCAGCGGCACAGCTAGCCAGGCTCACCCTTGGAAAGGGACTGTTGTGCTCCATGGTACTTTCAGGACTGTGTGACAGACTCTCTAGCCTGAAGCAAGCCAAGAAAAGGTGCTCCAGGGGAGGCTGTCATTCCTTTAAAAACAGCAGCCTATTTCCAAGGGATTTTATGCATCTGACTCCCATTAAATTAGAAGGAAGCCGACCTATGGGACTTGGCCAGCTTTGTGCTTGATGCCTGCAGACATCTGGAACTGGTCCTTCAAATGCCACCTCCACTGCTCCCTCCTGCCCCACACTGCAGCACCCTGCTCCAGCCAATGCTCTACAGCGCCCAGAGAAACATTTAAAGTCAGGTTGTTCCTATGTTAAATTCCCAGAACTGCTCTGAGGTGTGCCACAGTGTGTGCCAGTACTTTGTCCCCTCTGTGAGCCTGCAGGCAGGGCTCTTCCAGTGTCACAAGTTGGCACAAGGGTCACAAGTCAGGGGGCCTTCCCAGGGAAGGAACCAACCCACTGATGAACCCCACCTGAGCTCTTTGTGAGGAATCAACAGGGACACGGGACAGGGTGAGGCTGGGTGAGGTAGGAGGCAATAGGGATGGGATCCCGAGCCATTCCAGCTCTTTTTTTCAGCATGGCTCTTTCCTCACTGCCCCCACAGGGACAGCCAGGTGCCCGTGCCCCTCCCTGCACAGGCACACACGTGCCCTGCACACACGCTCCTCCTGCACACCTGTGCTCACTCACACAACACTCAGTTCTTGTTTTTATCCTGAAAATCAGCCACTTCTCCAGGCAGGGAGCTCTCATATCCCTACATCCACCGAACTGGGAGCACAAGCTGCTCACAGGCAGGGCCATCACTCTTTGCTTTCAGGGACAGACTAAAACACGAGGATGGAGATGGCAGTAACTCACCTCTGCTTGTGCAATACTTTGCTGACCTGATCCCACTGACTGCTTGGTCCACAGCAGTTTGGAGCTCTCCCCTTTAGTTACTCCATCCTAGCTCCCTGAGGTCTATCAGAGCTAAAAGCTGCCTCAGGGTGTGTGTGTCCCTCGAGGCTTACAAAGGAGTTGGACACATCTCAGCTCTGCCACAACCCCATGGGACATGCTGCTTTCAGAAAGAAATCAAACCCCATCTGCAAAGAAAGAGGCAAAAACATCCACTTCCTCAGCCAGGAACACTGGTATGGTTGTCCCCAACTCAGAAAACACGACCTGGGTAAGTATTCCTCAAATTTGGTTTTACCTCAGAGTTTCCTGTGTTAAAAGCCCAAGGTAAAAAATCAAATCATAATTCCTCTCTAAGCAGTTAGGAAACAATGCTCATAGGGAAAATGCCTTCTGCATCCTAGCCACTTACCACAGTGTCCACTTTAGCTATAGTAAATATGTACATATTTCCAGAATTTTACACTGTTCTTCAGTTACCTTTTTAAAATATTAATAGATACATATGTATTGTTATACATATTCAGACACATAAATATATACATGCATATATATATATATTCACACACATAAAAACCTCTTTAAAGCATTTATTTGGTCAGTCTATAGGCATCTTGCCTTTGGATTCTGCTTCTGCCTCCTCCTGTGGCAGAATAAGTCATCTTTACCTTCTTCTTAGCAGTCACATGAGACAGGATACAAACTCCTACTGATTCCCCTACAACACTACTTGACAACAGCTCCAATCCTATTCCATCCCAACAACCCAATTCCAAACCCAGGTGCAAGAACTTGGGTCCAAAATGGTACAGGGGGCTGCTGCTCCTGCATCACCAAAAGCTAAAGGAGCTGCAAGTAAAAATTACTTTTGGCCTCATCTCTTTGCAGTGGTTTATTGTGGTTTATTTGTGCCAGGCTGGATGGAGCTCTGAGAAACCTGGTCCAATGGGAGGTGTCACTGCCCATGGCAGTGGGGCTGGAACTGGATGATCTTTAAGGTTTCTTCCAACCCAAACCATTCTATGGCTCCTCCCCTTGCCCCCCAGCTGCCTTCTTCACCATATTTTAATAACTGTTGCTCCTCTAAGGGTCATTCTTTGGCCCATAAAGAAGGGATTTACCAAGTATTTCTTACATCCATTGCAGACATACACATGCACACACAGAGTGGGCACTTGCAGAGCTGTATTGGTTTTTATCAAGTCTCTGCCTGCCCTTCTGCTGTTTTCCCAAGCTCTGTTTGTTTCCCCATGTTTACTCTAAGCTCCTGAATGTATCCCAGATTAACAAAATTCACCAGAAACCAAGATGCAAGGGGTAAAAATTTCCAGCCAAGTGGGTGAAGGCTCCCAGCAAAGTTAGGTTTATATTCCTCAGCTGAAAGTGTCCCCTTGCCCCTTCCTGTGCCTGGTGAGTGCCAGGGGCTCTGTGCCAAGCCCTGGCCACTCCTCTCCAGCCACACTGTCGTGCCAGAGGATTATGGCTTCCTCGAAGGCCTCCTGAGAGGCTTCAATTATCTTCCTTCCTTGATCAGATATCAAAGCTCCTGTGCCAGCAGTGAGAGGCAGGAGCAGACCCAGCCACAGAGGAATTTACTCCTGAGCAAGGCAGGGGGTGCCCTGCAGGGAGAGAGAGCCCCAGCCCCTCAGCTCCACAGAAAGTTTAATTTCTTGAGAGGTCTGTTTTGGGAGAGGCACAGCTCTTGAGAGATGCTGGGGCTTTGGGGGTAGCTCTGCTGCTCCCCAAAAGACCAGGAGAGTTGAGTCAAAGAGAAGAGGGAAGTCATGGGTGCTGCTGGAGAAACCTGCCAGGTCAGAGCCAGCCTCAGTTTTTGGGTTTGGTTCCTCCTCCCGTGCTTTTAGCTCCTTAAAGCTCTTCCTGAACAACCAATCCAATCCTCCAGTTTTGCCCAAAAGGCATTTGGCCAACAGCAGGGAAGTTAAGATGTCAGTACAAACACATCTGATGCCAGCAGAGTTTGGCTGCAGATCCAAGTTGTGACACGATTAATACCTAATGAGGATATAAATATGATATTGTGACACACATAGGATCACCAGGTTTCCATAGAATATGTTGTTGTTGAGGAGCCAAGAAATAATCCTTTAACCATGGATTACATTTGCTGCTATTTGACATCCCATCCTTCAATCAAGCCATTAAGAGAACCTGGGACAGGAAGATTTCTTCACCAGAAATGCTCACATCTGGGTGAGATATTTTCTAGCATACATGCAAATAGGAAGTTATGAGGCTATCCAAGGAATGGCTGCTCCAATCTAGTGCCTGCTTTGTGCCTAGGCTACATTAAATGCTGATCTCTTGTCTGCAAAAGGTTATTAAGCTGCAAACATATCTGTCCTGTCTTCCTTTCAACTCAGGTGCAAACTTCACCCACCAGACTTTAAGCCAGCTCCTAGATGCCCACATCTAGGACACATTTGGTCCCTTGAGGCAGAACTTGCAGGGGTGTTGTCACTGCAGGGTGACCCAGCTGTACCCAGGCTGTGCCTGCAGTCACCCCACATGCCAAGGGTCCAGCTCCCTTCCCCAGCTGTGCCAGCTGCCACTGGAAGGGTGCTTAAACCTCTCTTCATCCCCTGCTCCTCTTCTAGACCCTGCCCTTGGAATCCTGGTGAATTCACGCACCCAGAGCTGAAAGGTGACTCCTCACTGACTCACAGGGCAGGGGAGGAAATGAACACCAAGGACAGCCCATGTATTTCAGCCCTCTCCAGTGGAGATTTTCTCTCCCCTCTGTATCCTGCAGGGCTGCACTGTGACCTCCAGTGGCTGGAGGTGTCTCCTTCCCTGGAGAAGCTGCTTTTGAGTTTTGTGGGAGTACAGCTGCCAACATCCTCTGTAACTCAGTCTGTTACCCTGCACAGTCACTACAGGTTTTTTCTCTCTCCCTGACTCCTACAAAGGAAGTCCCCAGGGATCCACCTTTCACTTCCTCCTATCTTAGCTGAGCCAAGTTATTAAGTATCTCTGTCTCATAGGAAAATGGGGACAGACATGGCAAACTTAGAAGAAAGCCAATTCCTGTAACAGAAAAGTGGAGGAAGAACATCAAGAAGAGAGCTGGAAATCAAAAGCATATTGTGGAATTATGCAGCACCCCTGTAACAAAATCAGTTATACAACTACTTGTGAGGGCACCTATTTGCATTATTCATGGGGTATTAATTACATAACTCTTAATTTTTCCTTTTAAAACTTTGCCATTACAGCTCAACACCTGCAGCAGGTAACCCAGCAGCGCTTTTCTGCCTCCAACACAGCCTATTCAGTTTTCTCCTCCTGCCTAATTATGACAATTACTTTCTTATCCTTCTCTTTTATTTCCCTTGGCTCCCATTGTTTGAACCATTACATCTTTAATGTTCCTGTACCAAAGTTGTTCTCTGCAGACCCCACCCAAGACAGCACCATGATATCACCTGGAGTCAGGTAACAGCTGAAATCAGTTCTCCACCAGGTGTTTTACTGACAGCCTCTAACAAAAAGGAGGCTGTGGGTTTGTTTTGTTTTCCTCTGACTGCTGCCTCTTTCCCTGGCCTCCTCTTAACATCCATTCCAGCTCAGAACATGCTGGATGAACACGGATCTGTGGTCTCAGAGGCTGTTCCAGACGTGACAGGGGTCCCAAGGAAGGGCTCAGCCCGCTGCCTTAGCACAGCACAGCAGCTCCTCAGAGCTGAAATCCATGGCACCGAGGGTCTAAGCATCACCAAGGACTCAGTCCCCCCACAGCAGCAGCAGCAGCAGTGCAGGGTCTCCTCCCACGCATCCCAGGTCACGCGATGTACTCAGACCACAGCAGGTAACATTCTTACCAATTAATTATTGAGAGCACCAACAGAGGACCAAAAGGACACATTTGCAAGGGCTAGAAATAAGTGACCAAGTCAGAGACTATTAAAACAGGGCGAATAGGGCTACTCAGCAACACTCAATCACAGTTGAGGTTGTTCATTAAATAGAAATTTCATAGCCAGATGGAATGTAGCACACCCAGCTTTGGGTGTCCCTGCAAGTGTGCCAAAGCTCCCCCAGCAACCAGTGGAGAGAAAACGAGGAGAACACAGTGTACTTATTCATCCCATCCTTCTCGGTCGTGGGGCTGTGCCTCTGGGTGAGCTGAGTGCCCTGCACTGACCAGAGAGAGAGCAGTCAGCCCAGGAGAACTGGGCTGGTGGAAAACAAAAGGGAAGGGAAAGGAAAGACAAATCCCACCAGGCTGCCTCCACTTTGTTGTTAAACAGCCACAGGAAAGCCCAGCAGTGAGAAGCTCCTGGGACACACCTCAGGGTATCACTGGAGCTGCAAGAGGAAGTTTTGGTGTAGGAGATGGAGCACTGGGCTTATGCCTGAGTTTTGAGGGAGGCAGAGGAGTGCAGGAGTAGCAGAGCCAGGTATCTCCTGTGATGGGTCCTCTGATGAGAGATGCTTGTGAGAGATTGCTGGCAAAGCTGATTGTCCAACAGTCTGGGTTGAGCTGCCCAGGCTCCTGGGCTAACACTGGGGTCGGGTTGTGCTTGTGGACACGAGTGCAGAAGAACTGAGTCTAACATTCTGCTTTTAACAGGGACTAAAGACCTCCAGTAAGTGCTGCTGTCTCTAGGGGTAATTGTGTAATCCACCTTGAACTAAAAGTGCTTCTTTGATCTTGTGTGTCAGGGCTCTGCCTTGACAGAAGATGATCTAAGAGTCTGAGGCATGGAGGAAAGTTTCTGAAAGGTTGGAGATATTGGCTGAGGATTCCTGGGTGTAGGGAAGGCTCAGAGCTGGAGGCATATGCCAGGTGATCTTTTGGGTGTATTGGGTTTGCATAGCAACATTTTGGGGGTTAGGGATGAGCTGTAGGGGTGGTTCCTATGAGAAGCTGCTAGAAGCTTCCTTCGTGATCAACACAAATAACCTGAGCAACATTACCTAGAAGATGACTGCAAGCTAATGGTCATCATAGGAACAAGTGACTTACTACAGCCTTTCCAGTAACACTCAACATCCATTTGTCCTAAATGAAGATATTTGGTTCAGCACTCCTGGGACCAGGGATCAGCCAAGTTTGCAACTCACTTGTCTTCACATTGAGGAAAACTGCATTTCTGAGACCTAACACCCATCTTGTCCCTTGTCTTAAGCCTAGACCACAACCCTGTCTGCTTTCACACTGTAGTTTTATGTTCATAGGAGCAAACAAAAATACCTGTTCAGTACATATAAGATATATATATACAGTGAGTTGAATCTGGCCCAGAATAATCAATGCAGGATTACACCAGGAGGCACTGGCTCTTTTTAGCCTTACAGTAAAATCTCATCTGCCTTCTGAACCAATCAAAGACTGTGTGCCTCCACACAAATCAGCCCTTATCTTAGCCAGACAGGCCCTGCAGATGCTCATGTTCTATCAAACTCTTCAGCTTCTGCTCTCAACACTCTAATCCAGTGGCGTTGAGCTGAACCTAAGTGAATTATGATCCTTTTGCCCCAGGTGATGCTGACTCTTCAGTTTTACGGGACTACAAGAACCGAACAGAAATTACAGCTTTGTGAGCAGCCTGAGCCCTAATGATGGGGTGATATCCTTGCTTACAGGCCCTGAGTTGGCACAAAATGAAGGAGGACTCTTCACCTACAGGGTAGCCATCCTATTTTTAAATGTCCATCAGGACACAGCAGAACAGGACACGAAGCCCATGAGATCTTCAGCCCATATAAACCAACCCCTGACCATCCTGCTTTCTGCCATGGATTTTTTAATCAAAACACACCTGAACAAATCACAGATGGCTGTTTTCCATCAGGATGACACTCTCACTTTTGCTTGTTTGGCCTTGCAGGCACACAGACACATTGATCCATGCAACTCTTTGGTCCCTTAGTTTTCCTCATGGTCCCTCAGACACAGGAGCCTCAACACCCACCCACGTGGCACCAGTGCTAATCTAAGCCCAAAGGCAGTGGAAACGCCCCAGAAAGCTCAGGGCAGGGCCAGGGCTTCATTCAGCAGAGCTGAGGAATTTCCTGTTTTACCATGAGGTAAATGCAGGAGCCTGGGATGAGAGCCTGCACAGCGTCCTGGAGGGATTAGTGTTTTTCATAAGGATGAGCTCCCAGAGGTCCTGTGCTAAGATGAGGGCCAAGATAAGGAACAGCAGGGTTGGTGGAGCCAAATCAATCCACAGGGGGAGGGCTGGCATTAGAACAAGCCAATGACTTTTGGGCTATTTTGGAATGAGACAGGGACTCCCACATTTGTCTACAGGCACACAATGCTGGGGTTGGCAGAGCCTGTTCTGCTGCAGCTGGCCCAGTGGGAAGGCAGGGTGGGAGCTGGTGTCAGGGTTATTTAGCTCTCCTCACCATCACTGTCTGGCCAAACTCACCTCACTCAGCTCCACCCATGAGCTTTTTCAGGCCACACTGACTCCACTTTGCCCAGTGCTACCAAACCTCCAGCATCTGGTGTCTCCCAATCACCCCTTGGCAAACAGCAGCCCTCTGTTGCATATCAAAGGAGGAGGACCAGGCAGGATTAGGGATCAAAACAATGCATGTGAGATTTTAGCCTGCTTCTGAATCAGTCAGGGCCGGGAGGCTGGGATTAGAGATGGTGCCACTGGAAGCCAATAGCTCCTGCTTTCTTTTTTTTTTTTTTTTTTTTTTTTTTCTTTCTGGGGCTGGGATGCTAATCCATGGCATGGTAGTTTTTAAATACAGGGTTGGCACTTTATCCCAAAAGTCTATGCCAAACGATCAATCCTGGAGATTTGCATAAACACTGGTGTCAGTCTGGATGGCTTCTATGTAACTGTGGGGCATGAGTGGATCTCCTGGATATACAATAGCACGAGCAAATAACTTAATAGGTCTGTTGTGAGTAAAGCCTGCATCAAAGGCTGGATTTGAAGTCCTGATTAAGAAAACCGAGGGATGAAAAGCTAAGCTGATTTACACATTTTGCAACACCTCCCAGGGGAGAATGAGGGCTGCTGGTAATAGCAGCAAGCGTCTCCTGGTTTGTCTTGGGGCACAAAATGTTCTCCAGACAAACACAGGCAAGCCTAGAACCGGGCTTAATATTAGGGAAGGAGACAACTGAAGACCTCTTTATTGTTGTTTTCACTTTAGCTTAGAGCATTACAGTGGCTGCTGTCCTGGCAAGAGATTATCAACACGCTCAGCACTGCCTGGCTGGTGCCTTGGGCTGGTCAGGGTGCTGCAGTCAGTGCTCAGACAGTGGCACCTTTTTGCTCAGGTCCATGGGGATCAGTTCAGGTTAACTCCAGAGCCACCTGCCCTCACCAGCACCACCTTTGCTCCTCAATCCTGATGTGAGAAACCATCTCAGAACCAGCTCCACTGCTCTCATGGCACCACCCAGCCAGGCTCTGTGTCCCGTTCCTTGTTATCCTGTGCCATCCTGCAGCACAGATGTGTCCTGACACCCACTACACAACATATATCTAGGGAATTTATCCAAACCATCAGGAGAATTGCATGGGAGCTACAAATTCTAGAGAAACACATCCTGCTATCCCCCCACACCCTTAATAGCAAATGTTGGCTTGGATGACCTGTCTGAAATTTTCCATTCCAAATTAATTCACTTTACAAATGCATGACTCTTTTTTAACTTGCTAGTTGAAGTTTTGTCTTCTTATTAAGGCCATTGTTATCTATTGGAGTTGGAGAACCTCTGTTGACTCTGAATAATTGCCTTTCTACTTCCAGCTGGCATTACTGAAAGGGCTATTGAGCACGAAGCAGTATGAACTTCGGTCTCTAAAATTTACATTTTATTACAATAATCTTTCACATGAGAGGTACCTCTGCCTCTTTTATGTACCCCTGTCCACCTTCATGTGCAAATGTATTGCTCATGAATTTTAATAGATATTGGAAATGCTCACTGGAGGGAGAACAGTCTTTTTCTCACTGGCCACAAACACAATATGACAGCACTCACATTTTTTTCCACCCTGCTCATTTTTTTTGATCCTGGTTTCTTATTTAATAATAAACCAAGCTGTGAACACACTGACTCATTTCTTGTTTTCTCAAAATAGTGAGAAGTTTTATTTATTTTTTTTAATCAGTAACTACCTGAGAGAAAGGAATGCCTCATAAGATAAAGGCATTTAATTAGTTTGTTTGCTGTTAAGAAAAATATGTAGGTGGATGTGGGCAAAATGCCAAGCCAAAGTGGTCTGGCTTTGCTGACAGTTCAGCAAAAGAAAAAGATTAGACGTCATGGAAAAAATGACTCCCTGAACAGGAAAAGCTGGACATGGCACATATTTCTCTTCATGCTCCAGCTTTGTAACAGTAAAAGGAACCTCTAGCAGCAGCTAACAGAACTTATTTAGTGTGCAAGAGGGCTGCAAGACAACAAAGCTGGCTGATTCACCAGGCTTTGGTAATTACATGAGATTTCTTTCAAATCTCTCGTTTTTCATCAGTATTATTATTAATATTATTATAGCAAGAGCTCTATCCCTTGTCTCCCCAGACTGCACCAACACGTCAGCACTGCTCAGGGCACTGTGAACCTTTGGCTTCACTGTGCACGTTTCTGAGCAGACCCAGATGTCAGGATACTTCCATTTATAACTCAGAGCACACTACAAAGCGGAATAACCTTTTGGAACCAGGTTAGCAAACAAACAGCACCGTATCAATCACCCTAATCTTGATTTTCATGCTGCTGACATTCCTGCGGACACAAAACACTCGAGGTACAACGTGCTGGAATCCCAAACAAAACAAATCCAGAGAGCCCATAGCGTAGCACAAATCTGTTTAAGAGTTTGGCCATTCTTGCTGAAGGCCAGATTTGTCCCTGGACATCCTCTGTGCCCTGTTCACAGCTGGGTCCTTCTGCTCTGCTGCTGCCAAGGAACTACTCCCCACATTTGAGCTTGTGCCACATCTGAAGCGGGGTTGTGTCTGTCTGTACCAAACTTGTCTCCAGGGACTGCAGGGCATTTCAGACAAAGCTTTCCAGCTGGCTGCTGCATCAGGAAAGTCTACCAGCTTGTTTTGTATACAGTACCTTAATGCCAGTCATCTTTACCCTTTAGACTTTTGTCCCAGATAACAGCCGAACAGCTCTGTACCTTTCCTGAAATCCACGATTATTATCGTGGTGACCCAGCTTTTTTTATGATCACTCAGTTCACTCCCACCTTTGGATTGTTCAATCCATTGCTGTTAACCAGGAAGGATACTGAAATAGCCAGTCCATTATTAGCTGCCTCCCATTTCTGAGATGAGCTGTCTCTCCCATGTTGGAGGAACCTGGCCACACAATTCCTCCTCCTGTTGACATTTTTCTCTTGACCTTTGGGAGAGTGACATGTCTGTTTACCACATAGTCCCACCCTCAGACAGTCATGACAGGGATTTTTATTTTTTTATTTAAATCACTATGCATCCTTTTCCATACCACAGAGGTCTGTTACAGACCCTCACATCATGTTACCTTGGTTTTCCCTTTTATTATTGAAGGCTTTGTGTGCTTGACTTGTAAGGAACTTTGTGAGAGTTTCTTCACAGCCACTCAATCCAGGGGTGTGTAAGGGGCACATTGGTACACATCTCCAGGAGAAATTGAACCCAGTGGGAGGAATCTAGTTTTGAAGAGCAAGTCTGACACTTCCAGCAGCTGTTAGTGATGGCACAGGGACTCGCTGGGGACAAGAGCATGGATACATGAACAGGTAACAGGAATTTACATCAGGTCAAACACACGAATGACGAGCAGATTGAGACTGAAAAACAACCAGCAGGTGAATGATCCGTTCTCCCAGATAGCAGAGAGAAACCTGGCTGTCACCCTCTCTTCTCCCACAGGATCTTGCCTTGCATACACTTATCCCATTACAACTTCCCTTTCCCCCATGCCCCACCAAGACTTGCAGTCTGTGCCCTTACGCAACTCTGATTTCTGTGGGAGACAGGATGGGAACCCTCCTGAACAGCACCTGGCTCAGCACTTCTGTCTGCCGAGGCAGTAACACCCAGGGCAGTGCCCACACCAGAGGTAAAAGGGTGGGACAGTGCCTGGGAAGCCACGGGCACCAAGGGCAGCTTTGTCTCTCAGCACGGCACCAGCAAATCTTCCACGCTCCCAGGCAGGGTTTGCAACTGGTTATTTCACCCTGCACTGCCATTGCATCAGGGCTGCTGTCTGACACCTTAAACCTCAGCTGGTTACTTTTCCTTTCGGGCATGGCAAGAGCAGAGGGGGGAGAAAAGAACAAGATGAGTTCTGAATTTTCTCCTCCAGGAGAAATTATAAATTAAATCCTGGGTTAATAAATTTGCTTCACCCGATCTGGCTCCCTAGAATGAGGCTAAAGGCAACAAGTTCTGCCTCACTACATCCACATGGCTTGGCCAGCTGCTGACACAACTATAATTTTGCAACACCTTGTCTGTACACACAGCAGTGTGGCCTCCCTCCTCTCCTGTCATTACCCTCCCAAAATCATGAGCTTCTCCCTGTACTGCAAGCACAAGTGCAGTTTTCCACCAGGGAATATCCCTGTGCACACACAGCTCTCACTGCACAGGGCTAGGGCTGAGCTGTTTCCTTACTTGGTTGAATTTGAAAGCTGGCTTGAGCACAGAGGTGTGAAACCTCCATCCTGATGGCAAATTCCTCAGAGTGGTGCCCTGCAAAGTCCCACCCCTGTTCCTCATCCTCTCTACTGATCTTTGTCCAGTCTCTGTTTCCAATCTTTTGTCCCAAAGGATGCTCCTGGACTCCTGTTTCCCCACTCATAGAATGACTTGGGTTGGAAGGGACCTAACCCTCTGCCATGGGCAGGGACACCTCCCACTATTCCAGGTTGTTCAGAGTCCCTTCAACCTGGCCTTGGACACTTCCAGGGATGGAGAGTCCTCAACCTCTATGGGCAACCTATTCCAGTGCCTCACCATCCTCACAGGGAAGAATTTCTTCCTAATATCTCTTCTAAATCTGCCCTCCTTCAGCTTAAGACCAGTGCCCTTTGTCCTATCACCACATGCCCTTGTGGAAAGTCCTCCTCCAGCTCTCTTATAACCCCTTTAGGTACTGGAAGGTGCTCTAAGGTGTCTCTGGAGCATTCTCTTCTCAAACCCAACTTTCCCAGCCTGTCTTGACAGGAAAGATGCCTCAGCCCTGTGATCATCTTTGCTCCCACAGTTCAGTATCTGGTGCTGGAGCCCCAGAGCTGGGTGAGCAGAACTCCACACAGGTGCCAGGTGGGGGCTGTGTCATCCCTGGGGGCTCCAGGCTGAAGGATCCTGGTGCTGTGGGGCAGGAAGGGGCACAGACCCCACTGGGATCTGCAGCTGTGTTCTCACCCCAGGTCTGGGTGATAAGGAAATACAGACTGGTGTGTGCCACTGAGAGACACAGTGGTACCTGGGAACCCTGTGTGGCCCCAGGTGAGGAAAAGGTTTCTCACCCCATTTCAGTTGAACAAAGAGCCTTCCCCCTCCACTTTACTTTCTGCACTTTTTCATACTCAGACCAGCTTAATCTTCACTGCACCCACAGAGAGCATTTAGCCTTGTTATTAAGCCTTTGTAGGCTGCAGCAGACACACACCACATTATGTGAAAAATACAGGAATTAATGTAATTGTTTTTGAACAGGGCACAGTCTCCAGCATCAATTAAATACTTAAAGGAAAAGGTATGCATGGGAGATAATGGTAGGAGCATAAAAATGGCATCAGGCAAAAGAACATGTATTTCTGGTTAAGGGGAAAAAAGGCATCAAGAGAGGAAGCCTGAAAGAATCCTCACCATATGAAACATCTCCAAAATAATTAATCTAACTTTTCTTGTGAAAATTAATATAATATATAGAGTTTGGAGGACTTAAACCTTAACATTCCTTATTTTTATCCATTTAGCATGTTTTGGTGCACATGGCAAATCATATATTTGAGAAACCTTAGGCAGACAAATTGGCTGATCAGATGCTGGAAGTGAACAGAGTGAAAGGAAAACAATCAAAAAGTGGGAGGAAGCATAAAGAGAGCATGTTTCTTCTTGCTAGCACACAGTAGGATATGTTAAAAGCACCAACTAAAAATGGAACATGAAGAAGAACTTAGTTTTCATGAAATTAATATAAATTCTGAGCAAATTACAGGTTTTGCCCTTAAAATAACCATCCCAAACCCACTGCAGAAATGTAACCTCAGCTCCTCACGTCATCCCCAATACCTCTGCTCTTTCTCCCCAGAGATAATTTGGAGGTGAATGGGGAATTTTCTGGCCACAAGAGGTGTGGGAATTGTTTTAAAGGTATGAGGAAGCTCCACAGGAATTGCAATACTGAGGGAAAGAGAAATGAGAGAGGTGAGAAGACTGGGAAATACATCCTTCAAGAGAGAAACCTGACAAAATAAAAACACAAGGTGCTGGGGAATGGGAAGCAGACTTCAGCTGTGAGCAATGATGACCATTTCCAATGCCTGACATTTACAGTCACGAGTTAGGCTCAGCTTTCACTCCAGTGTCTGCATCCCCAGCTGCAAACTGAGTGAGTAAAAAGCCAGCACATTTCCTGTACAGTCCACTCGGGAACAGCATTACTTATTATTTGGTTACTTATCAGCAGAGCTTTTATTTAGACACCGAGTGACAAGCTTGGCATGTGAGTGGGTCAAAGGCACTGCTTGAAATACAAGTAATGATCCCAAGATATCCCTTCCCTAAAATCGTACAGTTAAATACTGACATATAGAAAAGGAAATTGAAAAGAAGAATCTGGGACGTTTTTCATTCCTTAAGTTGCACACAATTCTTTTCATCCCTTTTATCACTTTCTCACTGTCATTGAAATACACCTTTTTTTCAGCTCATCTTTTGCCTTAAAGGCCAGTTTGACTTCTCCTACCTGTTCACATGCATCCTCTGACTGGCAGATGATAAAAACCTTCTCCCCACCTCTGCTCACTGACAGGGCAGAACTGACTGGGCTCCTCTGCACATCAACTGAGTTTAGAGGAGGAAAAAGAAGAGAAAGCAAGAACTATTACGAGGACACAGCATAGTGGCACTTGGAGAAAGGTTTTTTATTTCCAAGTCGTGCAGAATGAGGCCAGTTTGGGCACCAAGCTCTCTGAAGAAGGGTCAGCTTGAGGGATTTGATTTCACAGGGCGAAATATGGAGAAGGGTAAAAGGGGAAGGGGCATCCTGAGCCATGACTGAAACACATCAGAGTCCCCACTACCAACAGCAGGACAAGAAAAGCTTCAATTCTGACAAATTAATAGAGTTCCCCTCCCCTTGGGGCTGGAATGGTGCAGTGGGGAGCCCTGGTGTCTCTGTGTGCACTCACAGCCACAGAAACGTGCAGCCCTCACCAAGGACAGCTTATCAGCAAGGCAGCCATGAGAAAATGATAAAAGCCAGTATAATTACACCTGGCTGTCTCACGCCTGGGTAAATATTGTGGGACTCATGCTCAGCTGTGCTGAGTCCCATAAAATCCATCTGAAGCCACCCTGCAGCTCCCAGGTGAAACACTGGGCCACTCCTGTGCTGAATAAAGGTGATCAGGAACGTCTGAGGGAAGAGTTTTCTACTAAAACAACAGAAAAAGTAATTTTAAACAGAATTAAATGTTTTTCAGAATTAGTTTGATAAGAGTGTTATCAAGAAAGCAAGAAAACAAACAATTTTTAATATTAACAAAATTAATGAGAAAATTGCTTTGATAAGGTGTTTTTTTAACTATCTATTAACTCTCTATTAAAATCTGTATGAAAGTAGAGTATAAAACATCTGTACTATAAAAATGAAAGGTTTCTGGAAATTTTTCATTGGGAATAATTGGGTTTCGTTCTGCAAGAAATGCAAGCTTTTTTATTCCCACACAGCATTTAAATGTCAACACTGGACTTCAGAACAGAAGTACTAATTTCTTAGCAGCTCCACCACTAAAAACATGCTTCCCCTAATTAGAGTTTTGTGGTAACTCTGTAATAAAGACAGGAATGAGATATAGATACTTTTCCTCAAAGAGAGAGGGAAAATTCTGTAATCCATACATGCTCGGAAAAGAATTAAAGTGACTACATCTTTCCACAATGGTATATTCCTTAGACTGGGAAAAAAAAAAATCAAAAAACAGAAGAGTCATGCAGCACATACCAAGCCCAAGTAACTTCTCACTTTCCCACAGAGAAAATTGGCCATTGGGCATTTTCATCTCTGCATCACCAAGTTATTACATCCCAACCACTCACAGGATAAACTTCAGCTAATTAGATCACAGTCTCCCAGGTTTTAATCCTTGGATATAATTTAACTTTACACCAAAAGATCCTTGACACTGACAGCTTAATTTGGTGTCGCTGATCACTCTGCTGCCACTTTAATCAGATAGGCTGCAGTGTCAGAGACCCACTGAATTACACCTGTGGGGTAATCAGGGGTGTGTAATAGTCAGTTTTATATTAATAAAGGCTGATATCACCATGATGCACTCCTGAGGCAGATAGGAGATGCTGAAATGAGTGCAGTAATAAGGAACCCCACCCTTTCCATATATACCTGTTAATAGCTGGTTTCCCTTAATAAGACTCTCCCAAAGGACAGGCCTTTTCCTTCCCAGCAGCCACACTTAATACCTACACAAGCAGAAAGGGAGACATTTCCTCCCAGAGCATTGCTGTTACACAATTTCAAAAGCTCCATCTCCATCTTTTCCAGTGCAAGGTTCCCTGCCATGCCAAAGGGGTTGGAAGGAGCTGATCTTTAAGGTTCCTTCCAAGCCAAACCATTCTGTGATTTTAAGGTTCATCAAGCCAGGGGCACATAAAGAATAGTATAAAGAGAAAATCACTACTGAGCACAAGAAATTAAGTCAAATGGGGACTGTCCTGTCTGTGGAAAAGTCCTTCTAACTGGCCCAGAAGTCCACCTTGCAGCCTAATTTTTTCTGTAAATAAAATCCTTTTTCCTCTTCCTTTGCTGTTGCCACAGAGCAGGACATTTTCTCTCAAGCCCTCCCTGTAACTTCCTTCCCTTCTTGCTGTGCTAGCTTGCATTTGGGCTAATTGTGGACAGATCATCAGCCAGGCGAACAGAGCTGTGTGTCATATCTCTGTCTGTCTCCAACACAAAGCTGGGTGGGGCCCAGGGAGGAAAGGGGAGCAGAGGGGAGCTGGCCTGGGGCAGGTTTGAAAAACCCAGGAGGGAAACCCAGAGCTCAGGAGAGGGGCAGGTGCAGCCTGCCCAGGACAGTGAGTGGGGAGCAGTGGGAGGATGATGAGAGCCCCTGGTATTTAAGTTAGGAATGCAATCCATCCCTGCAGGGACATGGCAGAAGAGGGAGGGAAGGATGCAGGGAACTGAAAATCCCTGAAACAGAAGGGTGGGAACACAGTGTGACACAGTTTAATGTTTAGCAGTGCTTGTTACACTGATGTTAAGGACTGCCCAAGCTACTAAAAGGACTGCAGCCACCAGAGTCTTACCCCTCAAAAAAAGCACACCCACCCTCTCCTGCCCTGTGGAGATCAAAAACTTTGGTCCAGGATCCTGAAAGCTGACCCAGAATAAGGCAACCAGACCAAGCCAAGGACCTCCAGGGTAAAGACAGGCCCTGGAGGTGGGCTGTGAGGAGTAACACTGATTCAGGGAAAAGTGGGAAGGGTCTGACACATCCAGGATTTTCACCAAAAATACCATGGCTCTACCATTACAGATCTTGAGAGAACACAAGAGGAATTCCCAGTGCATACAAACCCCAAAAATGTACAAATGGAGCAAAACACTGTACTAGTACAAACTGTGCTTTGGCTTTCTTCATTATTATTTTCTGTACTGACACCTGGAGGTTACCCAGGACCTTATTTTTTGTTAATAAACAGGTGTTTTTTCACTTTCACACAGGTATTCATTTCTCTCATTTGCAAAAAGGGATTATTGGGGCCCTTCTCTTTAGAGGAAACAATCATTCCAGGGAATTTTCTCGTGAAATTTGTCTCAAAACCGAGACAGAGATTGAAAAACTGAGTAGCTCAGGTCCAACACTAAACCTTATAGCATCCTCCTACACTGACTGATTTCCAAGTTCACAAATGGTCTTTTTCAGAAGTCATCAATCAATAAGTTTTTACTTTTGTTTTATTGGTATCATGTTAAAATTTTTTAAGAGGAAGTTTATTCTGGTCCTGCCTCAGGACACTGTGAGGCTCAGGGGGCACATGGATACAGCAGGTACCAGCAATCCTCCCTCACCACCCTGCAGTGGGGGAAAGACCAGCACAGCTTTTGGGGAAGAGTGGGTGAAGGGCATGGCATGGAAAGGTGATCAATTGACTGTGATCACTCCCACAGGCAGCACTGCCTAATCCCTGTGGCAATTTCAGTGGGCACAGGGATGGAGGAGGACCACGGGCAGAGCCCACCAGGTGGTGTTTCCTCTCCCAGAGCATGGGTGATGCCCAGGTGTCGTGCCAAGCCTTGCCTTGAGTCAGCAAAGCCCTGAGCAGAAAGTGCCTGGAGCTCCTCGCATGGAAAGCACGGTGGCAACTGGGGGCAAGCACAGGAGGGACAGATCCTGAGGTGATTACTCTGACCTTACTCAGTGGGAATTTTTGCCTGAACAACAACTGAGTAATCACTTTGCCTGTTGGCACACACATGACACACCATTGCGTTTTATATGGGAGTTGTCTCGATTTCTAATTAGTTTGCACTTGTCCTGGTTGTATTTTGACAAAACAGCACTAGACAAGTCTATTTTCTTCTTCCCCCTCCTGTGTTTAATAGCACCTATGATGCACCTGGGGAACATCTGGGGGGTCCAGCTCCCTGCTGCAGCCAGAGCACAGCTTTGAGGTGCACAGGTGCAAATTCACTGCAGGCTTTGGGTGTGCTCCAGGGGATGCTGGCAGGGAAAGTTCAGCTCTGCTGCTGGACTACAGGATGGACAGGGAATTTTCCACCAAGCACAGGCAGTGTTGTCCCTGGCTGGGTTTCATCCACCATCTCCTGTCCCATCAGGTGCTGTGACTATGACAGCAGAGTGCAAAGATGTGACCTTGTGCTGTCTTTGCTGACGGCTGTGGGGCAGCTGGGGCTCAGGGGGCAAGGAAAGCCCTTGAACCTCCTCTGTCCCCCTGATTTCAGCTCTGCCCACAAGCAGACGTTCACCACCTAGGGCACAGCTGATGAAGCACCTCTCTGTCCAGCTCTCAGGACAACCCTCTCCATCACTGCCCACAGACTGACACCCTGTCTCCTTTGTGGTTTAATGCTTCTCCACAATCAGAGTCTTTGGGAAGAAATCCCAAAGCAGCAGTGTCTCCAATCCGGCTCTGTTCCAAAATCCCAAGGCTGCCTGACCTCCTCCCCACCACACACCCTGACACAGGCTTGACCCACGATGACTCTTCTCCCCAGCTCAATTTCCTGGCCAAAGTGCTCCAGCTCCTCCAAGCACACACTTAACTGGTTATATAACACCCTCTAAGTGCTGTAGAGTGTTTCAGCATCATCACAACATCATTTCCGAAGATGGAAAATAAAACCCTGGCACCTCCACAGACCTCTGCCACCAAAGGTGATTGCAGAATTCATTCCAGCTGAAGCTGAAAGGAGAAGCAAGGCAAGTTTTACAAGAGGGGTCTTATTTGTTTGAATTGATAGATATGCCTCCTGCAGATGCCTGCAATTTTATTTCTAAACCCAAAGCAAGACATGTGTGTGTAATTACACAGCAACGTGCTTTTAGTTGTGGATTTAATAGTAAGGCACAGGAAAGAAAAACACCACGTGTGTCAAAGCAAATGTTGTCCTTATGAAACATGGTGATAACAGCCCAAATCAGAGCCCAGAGTGCAATGCACACTGCAAAGAGCCCCAAAAGTCACATCTCTGTACAGTGGAGGGGCTCACATCCCTCCCACAGCCTGCCTGAAGCTGAAGGGAGCACAAAGAGCAGCCAAGCCCAATGTTCTGTTCATTCTTAAACCTTCACCTGTTGCAACAAAAGTGCTGTTATAGGTGATATACTGCCAGCGTTTGGCACCTTTAAAATCTATTTTGATCTGCAGATAAGATCAGTTTACTAAAACAAGCACGGAGATTGCAAAGGTCTCGTTGTTACCAGCTTAAAAGGAGAGCAGTTCCAGCAAAGCTTTGCAGGGCATGGGTCGAGCAGGCAGTGCCAAGTTTAATAGCTGCAATTTAGGATGCTGCTACCTGCTAAGGTGTTTGCAACCCAGGCCATTGCACTGCAGGGCCAGCAATCAGCAAGGCTGTAAAAAATGAGGGCTGAGCTCAGGTTCAGACCCTGTTATGGGCAAGCCCTTGGCACCAAAGCTCAGGTGCACAATCCCTGCCACTGAAGGCAAACTGCTGCTGCCAAAAGTCACACTGACCTTATCCACCGTGGATATTTCTGATCCAAATGAGTTTTTTAACCTCGTTTTACTGTTTAACTGGCACAGTTAGAAGCATGCTCAAATAAGGAAATTGGGTAAGAATCCAAAAGCAGACAGGCATACAGCACCTGGCAGGCTCCTTTCTGAAACGTGAAGAAATTCAGATTTCAAAACTGACCAAATGAGTTGACATAAGGCTCTTGCTCATTTTGAGCAGTGGCCACATTTGCTATCCTTGAGTGCAGGGTGACTACAGACTCACCAGATTGATCTCTTTTTTTTTTTTTTTTTACCATTACCATTGGTCTTATAGAACTTGCTCTGTAATCTGGCATTTTACTGAATAACTATGTTGACATATACAACTTTCCTTAACTGGCAAGGAAGTTAAATCTATTTCTGAAGTTACCACACAGGATAACTCATTGCAACAGGATATATAAATCCCTGCACACATAAACCCTTAAGAAAAAACCCCATTACTCACTTGAACTTTGTCATTGTGTGACTGCTTTGCAGACTGCACACAGGAGGCAACACGTGTACGTGCAGAGTTACACAAAAATAATCTCTGCCATTTTCATACATTTCCATACACAAGCTTGAGTTTCCTGACAAAAATATTTTTGAATGAAAAATTACTCTGACCTCAGAATTTAATTCTTCTTTTTTTTTTTTTGGTGCAGTTTCAGGTTTTTCTGGGCAGCTTCACACCACCTTTCTAAAGTCACTCACACAGGATAGAAATGTCCTTATAGTTTCCTAATGAGCTGGATTTCTTAGAACATTTAGACTTTTATGGTATCTTTTCTACTCATCCAAGCCATATAATATTTATTTCCTTAGTGGAGGTGTTTTTCAACATAGAAGCTTGATCCTAAATGAAGTGAGGACATGACATGCCCTAATTCCAGTTCTAACTGGACACCTGAAAATCCAGTGGCAGCAACGGACAGGCTCTAATCTGAATAATTTATGGACCAATTTTTTTAAAGACAGTTTCATAGTTGGCATATAACATATAAACTTTTCAACTGACAGGAATGCAAGGTTTCATTTGCCTGTAAATATCTCCTTATCTACTCATATCTGTGGAGATACAGAATATCACCTGTCCTAAGCTCTGACCTCTGTACATTTTTCAAGATATTCCCATGCTGACAGTAAACGTGTGCTCATATGAAAGGGTCCCTTTGTTCCACACCTTTATTCAACCCAGTAATGTTGATTAAATTATTATTAAATGATTATGTACACTATGATTAAAAAAAAAATTACAAACAAATGAAAAAAAAACCAAAAAAACCAACCCAAACCCCAAGAGTCTCTCCTACCCTCAAAAAATCCCAAGTATTTTAAATGTGCATGAATACTTCGAGAAGGAAGAGAACATGTCACCAGACAAGTTGCCATCCCAAAGCATTCATGTTTAGGGCAGAAAAACAGAAAAGGCAATTCTATTTCTTTTGAGGGCAATTAATTCTTGAAATTCAGATGATACAGTTGTCAGCCAATGGATCTGCTTAGTGCAAGTCATCTCCCTCTCCTGAAAAAATTTCAGCACGGAGAAGAAAAAAAATGTAGTAGAACGTAATGAAAGAATTGCCCCTAAAGCCACTCCCCCCAAAAAGCATTTCCTTCCTTTACTAGTTGAAAAGTGCTCTCCTACAGACTTTTTGGGCTTGCTTTGTGTACATATATATATAATTTTTTTTTCTCATTGTGGCTCAGCACTGAAATAAATAATTTCTTCGGCGAGAGGTTTAGGAAACAATGGGGAGGAGGAGTGGCTTGTTTGGAAACATAATGACACAGCCGGACACACTCAGTGTCAACAGAGATTTCAATGCACTTGCACAAGATGATATTGTGGGAGAGGTCTGCAGGGTAACTGGGTGAAATACTTCTTGTATCAATAATGTATCATCATCACAGGGCAAGTCTGTGTGTGCCAGGCTCTACCTTGTGGCACTGGGACAGACACTCATCACCAAGTCACCCCTGGTCACAAGAAACGAGAGATCATTTCTTTCAGCATCCCACGAGTGACCTGTCTACAAATACCTGAATTCTCAGCCCCAGCACACAGCTGGCACAACAGCCTTAGACAGGATTGCTTCATTTATGAAGAAAAATCTGTGCCTATTAATTAGATTCCTGTGTCGAAAGATGCATAGATTTTAGAATCATATTTCGTGAAAGCTACCAAGGATTATCCCTGACAGACTTCGTGTGTGTGCACTTCCTCCTCCCCAAAAAAAAAAATTTTGAAATAATTGTCCTGTTCTCCCAAGAAATCTGGTGTTTGGAAAATTATTTCTTCAGTGAAGGTATTTCAAATAAAGCCATGAAAACAAAGAAAGCCAGCCTCAGGAAGAAAACACAGCTCCTTTTTCTGAGCATCTCCTCCCAGATCTCGCTGTGCAGCTCAGGGTCACACCCAGCTCCATCCCCAGCAGCCCTGGCAGGGTCCCTGCTCTGCCCCCTGAGCTCCATTCCCTGCTCCCAGGCTCATGGCAAGGCTCAGCTCCACGGGTGGAAGCTCCTGCTCCCCTTCCTTCCTTCCTCCTCCTCCTCCTCCTCCCACGCCAGGGCAGGGAGCCAGGCTGAGGACACTGGGGTGTGCAGGGAGAGGGCAACCAGGGCTTGGCCTCTGAGCAGTCACCTCTTCTCTACTTGCTTAATGCACCCCTGCTCTAGTGTCTGCTCTTCCTCTGAGTGAGAAGCCTGATGGTCACAGCTAGCTTCTCCTTTTTAAGCATCATTCTCACTTTTTGTGGACCTGGCTCAGGTGAGAGTCGACTCAAGTGTGCCATTCACTTAATTTAATTCTATATTAAAATATCCTCAAACCAAATGTTGTTCAGCTTCTTGCTCATGCTGCCCACTTGGTATAACTAACTAGACTTTTTTTTTTTTTTTTTCTAGAATGCACCTGGCCTGCAAGCCATCCCAAACTTTATGAAAACATAGATGGGCATTTTTATATATATTTCCATGGATATTAAGGCTTAGGGAGCTAACTAAATATCAGTCTCAAAGCTACTCCTACAACAAAAGTTAAGCTCCACAAAGACCAGGACATGTCTGTGCAGAAAGATAGCAGAGCACGTGGTTTGTAAGCCTGGTTTGCTCCGGCTGGAAACCCGGACATTAAATGCGAGTTGAGGGTTGTTTTGTTTTTCAAAGTTTTTAGCGGACAAGACTCCAGCCCTTGTTTGTCACAGGGGAGCCCTGCCAAAGTAAAAAGAACCCAGCAGAGACAGTCCCACACGCCCAAGCTTGCAGAGGTCTCCAAACAATGACTCGGCAGCCAGAGCTCTGTTGGCCACCTGGCAGCAGCCGGGGCACGGCAGAGTAACAGCGATGACAGGTCAGTGTCAACCCTTCCTGCAGGTCGGGCAAAGCCTGCGGTGGTGTGAGCATCAAACTCTGCGGGGAGGGAAATGCAGCAAAAGGGGAAGGAAAGACCCAAAAGTGGAAATGAGAGGGAGAGAAAGAAGGAGGCAGCAGAGCCAGACAAGTCGGAAATAGCAGCAACCTTAAGGGCTAGCCTGTGAAGGAACCATTAAAAAAATCCCACTAATTAAAGACCAGAGAAAAATTATATCCTTACTCTCTCTATGCTTCTTGATAACAAGGTTTCTTCTACCAGATGAAGCCCTGACCTTAGTGATAGCTATTCCTATAAAGGAGTTACAAATAAAAAAATAAAAATAACAAAATCTGCTGCCCATGAGGCCAGAGAGGAGTCCCTGGGCTGAGATCCCTCCCACCCTGAACTGCCAGCACCGTAAGTGATGGGGAGCAGCCACAGCACACCTGGTCTGCCCTAAAAGCTGCCATGTCTTCCCAAAGAGTGCCTTGGACACAGCAGATCTCCTGGAGGCAGGTGATGTGCCAACCTCCCCTGCCAGGGGAATTATCCCTGAGCTAATTCCCCCCCAGCAGGAATGGTGGCTGAGCTTCCTGCTCCAACCTGATGTTTGCTGGGGTTTTCAAAACACCCAGATATGTGATAGATGATTTATCTTTTCCTAGCACAGGTCGGCTCCCCTCCCACCTCACAATACCCCAAGGGCACAATTAAAGCCCTTCTGGATAACAGGAACACTCCCTGGAGTGCTAATCATGTCAGAGAGATTGCTGGAGCATTTGGAAACCTAAAGCTTATCTTCTGCCCCATACAAAAGAGGATCTGCTTCTGCAGACATCCTAATCTGCAGGATTCTATTTAAATTTCAGGTGATTCCCAGTCCCACACGGGAGAATAAGAAAAGGCTGATTAGAAGTTGGGTGAATCAATATGTGCTGAATGGCCTAGAGAAGCAGGAGCATTCATCTTGGCAGTAATAAAACTGGGAAAGCTGTGGGTGGATGACTAAAAGGAACAAAGGGCTGCTTAGCAGCGTTGAGCTAGGGTAAAAAGGCCAGGAAGAAAAGCACTCATAAAACTTTATGACTAAGATCAGAATGAGATGAGAAATACGCTGGGAGAAGTGTTGGATCAGGAAACATGTCACTCAAACCTATGTGAGTCACCCCAGCTCCTGACTCTGCCTTTTAGGACACAAAAGCAAGGTCTGCCTTGCTGAAAAGGTCAAGGTCCCCTCTTGGATGTCCTCATGGAGGATTTCCTTCAGGGAATTCATGGCACTGCTCAAGGCAGGTCCAGCCTCCCATTTCACAGCAAGATAAGCACGAAGGCGCCAGAGCTATTGCAGAGCTCTATTAGCAACATCAGCATTAGGACAAGGGGGAAAAATTACCCAGAGGAGGTTACAGGGCCACAGATGTGCCCTGAAGGACTCGAAACAAGGAGAAAGAGCAGCAGCCCTGGGGAAGAGAGGCTGAGCATTCAGCCAAGCTGGAAACAGGGCAACCCGGGGCCAACATTGCAGCACTTTGTCAGGTCCTGTGCTTGTTCTGCCCTTGCTTTATTTGCCCCGGGGCTACATGGGGAACTTTCTTCTCTCCAGTTATCAATTTGCAAGTCTCATGAGCGCTCAGCTCGCTTAATAATCTGGTTTTTGCTAATGTGTGTTTTGAGCTTGCAGTCTCTGTTCATTAAAAACAATTTTCTCGTGGAAATAGAGGATGGTTTCAATATTTTGAAACAGCAACGTTTGAGGTCCCAAGGAGAGCTAGTGTTCAGACTTATTAAAAAGATTACTGAAACATTCAAATAAGATTGTTTTCTCTTATGTTTCAGAAGCAGAATTCAATATTAAAAACAAATATAGCACTGGGATAGATACCTAAGGGTACCTGGGTTTGTGCCTCCTAATGGTTTTGCCTTCCCTCTCGGCCCCCTTAAAATCTAAAATCCAACCACCTTTGGCACTGATGTGTAGTAGACCATAAACAACACTGAGCACAGATTTACAATTACAAGTTCAGTCATGAGGTCACTGTGCCCCTCACAGAGCTTTAGTCCAGATTTTGATTACTTGTAAAGATTATTTGCAAAGCTCATTAGGAATACCAGCACAAAAATGACAGAACTGCACAGAAAATAACCAGCGGGATTTTTATTTTAGTTTTTATTTAGTATTTAGTAGTATTTACACTCTGAACCACAGTTCTTGTCAGCATGCTAATTTTCTGCCTGAAAGGCTTCAAACACCTCCGCTTTCTGCAGAGATTTTGAACTTCTGCTGTCCAAAAAGGCAACCCAAACGGCAACGAATGAGATTAAATGGGGTTCACTGAAGTGATGCAGGGACTTGGAGTCTTTCACACCCTTCCCACCTCTTCCAGCAAAGCAAAAGGAGAGATCTGAGGCAGCAGTAGCACAGCAGTGCTTGGAGCATTCCTAACCCCACAGCAAAAAATGAACCCAAAAACTCAGGAAAAAAAAAAGTCTTCTGATTGCTAGGTGACCTTCACTGACTCGAGAGGTTTCCAAGCTCAGGTAAAATCTGCTTGCCTGCACACGCACTTGGGTATCTCCACACTGGATACTGATAAATATTGAGGTTCTAAATTATTGGGATTGGAGGTCTGATCCTCTTCTAAGTGCACAGCACACCTACAGTGTGTGTGTGAGGTCATACCCAGAGGAACACACATTTAAAAGGCTTGTTACAGCATGAAAACACTGATGGACGCCTCACCAGTGACACAGGTATGTTCCGAGGATCAGAACCAAATTTGAGTTCTGTTTTGGGGGCATCAGGAGGAGGAGGAGGAGGAGGAGGAGGGAGCCCCAACCCTCCCAAACCTAACCAGGCTGCTCCAGCATTGCTTCCACACCCCGGACTCCGGTAATTCCAACATTCTCCTCCGAGTAACTCTGACATACTGGGGACACCTAGTGGGGTTTTGCTTAAGTGCCAACACCACAAAACCTCTTCGTTAAAAAAAAATACTATCACACCTATTTATTTTTTTAAATTCAATTGCTGAAGCTACAGGAAAAAAGAATCCCAGTCTATTTTCCTTTTGGAACTCAGAAGCTTGGGAGTTTTGGAGTTTTTGTGCTTTTTGACACTAACTTTTAAGGGAACATTGCTTTTGATTTGAGGCTTTAAAAAAGGCTTTTAAATCTGAGTGATGGAGTTAAAATCATGGGTGTGTCGTTGAATAGAAGTGTATAGTGAAGGGTTTTGAATTTAGAGTTTTAAAGTACAGTAATAGGTATGGAACAAAATGGAAGTTTTTGGACATTGTTTCTTTTTGTTGGTTTTTTTTTCCCCTTCTTTTTCATGATTTTAAGTAGTAGTTTTTGGTTAAATAGAAAATCCTGCAGCAGGTCACAAAAGTTTATTAAGGGGTCAAAAGTATAAATAATATAAGTGTTATTTCTTAGACTGTTTAGCTTTAAAAGACCTTATAACTAGCTAAATTCATCTTCATTTTTTCACTTTTAGCTTGATAACCAGAAGTACTAAAGAACTCTTTCTACTTTAAATAAAATTTAATAAACAACTCAGTCCGAACAAAAAAATTTGTCTTTTTCGTGTTTTAATCCTAACTCTAACTAAAAGCAGAATAAAATGAAAACAAGCTACTCATTAGGTAGTGTAGCTAACTTTTCCCAAAAGTTTCCTAAGCCTGCTCATGCCACCACATTGCTTTGGTTTCTTTCCCTTTCCACTTTCTTTGCCTGGTGTTTCTCAGGGTTTGAAGTCAGGAGATCACTGCCACATTCTGGAAGTGTTTCTTGCCCTAAACCCAGAATCCATTGGCATTAACAAGCTCATCAGCATTACTGGCTAGAAGGGCTCTGTGGCCAGCACACCTCCAAACTACAGGACCAATAATTTAAACTGGAGACAGGCAGAATTTTGCATTTTTATCCCCTCGCAATAACTAGAATATTATCCTGTCAACAGAAAATCAAATACTTGCCTAAAATCTTGTTGCTGACTCACTAATACATTATCAATGCAGTTAGCAGGGTTTTTACAGTGGGCACTGTAAAAATCAGCACACAATTTCTATTTTAATAAACAGGAGTAACAACATGAAGACACTGTAGAATGTAGACAGACCCTTGACAGATTTTTTTTTTTTTTGGTGGGCTAAAACATTTCTATCCTCTGCATTTCCCTAAACTAAGCACTTCTGTTTTTGATTATTTTAACTTCATGAGGTTTTTTTTTAAGAAGACCCAAAGCTAAGTGCTGTGTATCACTTTGGGATTCTTAGTCCGTCTCCTGTTTTAGTCTTAAACTTTTATTAGATCAGAACTCTGGGAAAGTTATTTCCTGATTTTATCTCTTCCAGAGTATTGATTTGGAGCACTATCTGAAACCATAAGGCATTGAGCAGGTAAAGTAACAATTTTATCCACTTCATTGCAGATTTAGCTAAAAGAGAAATACAAAGAAATCCCCAGACAGCCCCTCTTGTGTACCTGCAGTACTGAATGTGCTGAGAACCTACACAGTTCTTTCATGTCTCCAGGTAGATCTTGCAATGATTGATAACTCAGCCTGTGCTCCAGCCTGCTCCTTAATTGCCTTAAATACCTGTTTCATCATATTCCCTCTGCTGGCTCCCAAATTTGAGAGGCAGACAAAGCCAGGTGAATGATGTTTGATGGTTTCAAAGTAAAACAGAGTCAAACAGAGATAGGAGAACCTTTTCCCACCCCTCCCAATCAAAGCTGAACATACTTTGAGAGGGGATTGACTTGGAAGGGCTTGACTTGGACTTTCTCCTGCTCCCTCTGACAGCAACACAAAGCCAACAGCTTCCCAAAAAAGCAGCACAAGCCTGAAGCAGGTCAGAGAACGTGGGGAGGGGAAGAAGGATGGAGAAGCAGCACCAATACAGTCCAAACTCAGAGAGAATTTCAGTTTTTCATACCAGGAAGAAACCAACGTGAAACTGAACCACTGTTTAGTCTCTCTTTGGGCGAATTCACCAAAACGGGCAGGACAATTCACTGGTGCAACAATACTGTTTAATTTTTTTATGGTGTGAAATCAAACTGCCTCCTTTTTAAGTTTAATCCCTGAGTGAAGAGAGGGTACAGCAGCACCAGGGTCAGTCACCAGCTGGGCTCTCTCACCCAAGCAGGGTCGTGTCCCTGGCTAGCAGGGAAGCTGCAGATAAGGATGCTGCTCCTTCGGGGAGCTCAGCATGACGCACTTCCCATCACCTGGGTGCCAGGTCAGCTTTGCTGGAGGAGATTTCCCTCCTGCCCACTCTGTTCTCGGTGCTCTTGCTGAATGAGCTCCCACTATCAGATGGGAGCTGCACACAGGCTCCATTGTTCCCCCAGTTCTTCAGTTCTTACCGAGGGTTTTGTGTTACACCGAGTGTGCAGTTCATGCTAGGACACTTCTGCCATCCCTCCTGAATGCCAGGCTATGAAATCCAGCACTTTGAGAGAAAAGCAGAGGTAGGATGAGCTGTCAGAGCATGAATTAATACCTCTCCACACTGCTGAAAGCAGTGAACCCTGGTGTTGAGTTTTACTTTTTATATGTATTGCTATATTCTAAAACTTTACGTTATGCACTATGTGATATTATACACTTCTATTTAAATTACGGGTTCATAATTTTAGTTTTATCATTCAATTTTAGAAGCCTTTTTTACGGCCTCAGGTCAAAAGCAGTGTTTTCCTGGGGGTTAGTGCCTGTCAGCACAGAAAGTCTAAAATTCCCAGTGGTTCCAGCACCCTGGTGCTGTTTCTGTGACCAGACATGCCTGTTCATGCTCTGTGCTGAAAGAGGAGTCACAGCAGTGAGATCTCACCAGAGTTTTCCCATCACCCAGGGATACCCCTAACTGTGTGACAGGAAAGCTCTCCTGTAATTACACCACAATGAGAAACCAGAGATTGCTGGGTTATCTCCTTTTCAGTGCTCTCTGAGCCTTTGTCCAGTGCTAAAACACCACTGACAAACTTGTACCATTTCCTCTTTGAAGGCCAGGACTTTTCCAGACTTTTGGTGCTGGGGATAAGAGTCCTTTGGGGAAAGGGAGCAAGCCTTGCCCAGTTCCTCCTTTTGATCAAGTCTTGAATCATCATTTAAACCCTACTGACAGATAAATCAGTCACAATCTCTGCTTTTGGCTTTTGCCCTGGGGATCCTCCCCAAGCATCCCCTTGGCACAGGGCAGAGACTGTGCCCAAAGTTCCTGCATTTCAAACATTTATCAGGATAAAGAAAGACTATCAGCAGATAAGGAGCTGGGGAGAGAAGGATTAGCCCAGCAAAGGCCATGAATACAAGGCAGACTCAATGGTTGAAGATTCGAGTTTTCTTGTGCTTGCAGTGGGAAAAGTGACCTAAAATCTCCCCTCTGCATTCTCCGGCCACTCATTATTCCATGGGGTTTCATCATCAGGAAAATGTCTCCTGCCAGGCTGTTTTCTTCTCCTTTAAAATGCTTCCCTACCTGACTTCAAAACTTAAAAAGAGTTGCCAGTTCTTATGATTTCATTACAGTAGTCCCATGTTGTTGTTTTTTTCAACTCAAATATAAACTCCTAAAGGCCAGCTATTATGCAAGAATCTCAGGTTTCATTTAACAGCAATAATAATACCTAAATATTTCTAGATGTCAGAAATGCTAAAAAAGATTCTGAAGACTATCAATGTAGCATGGAACACAGAAAACCAAACTTTTTTAAAAAGAGAATGAGATTGTTCATATCCCAAACTTTTTTTTACCCAAATAAAATTATTTCTCTCCTGGAGAGAAATAATTTTTATTCCTGGAGGGAATAAAAGGGGATGAAGCTTGAGTCAGTGTTGATTATCTGGGATTAGTTATACAGAATTTTACAGTAAATTTTACAAATAAAATCTGATTAGTCTAACAAGGTCGAATGTGCTTATATAGAAGGAGGAGGGATGACTAAAACTTGCTTATTTTTCTAATCCCTGTTACAAATGCCTCAGATTAATTGAAAATTAATTCTACCTTGTTTTTGATATTGTTTGCACAGCACTAGGAGAACATCAGCCACTTTACAAACACTGGAGGCTGACTTAAATAACTGAAATATGAACACATGACCTTTACATGAGGGGTGGAAGCTGAGAATTCTTTAGTTATGATCTCTGACTGGTCCCAGGCTGTACCTTTTGCTAAGCTGAATAGCATTAGAGGTACAAAACCTTGCTTTGTGCAGCACTGGCACCAGAGGAAGGCAGGCAGGTCCAGGCCCACAATAGCTTTCCTGTTCCTCCAGGACAGCTGGTGTCTTCAGCAAAATGCTTAAATACCATCAATTCCTCGCGTGTGTCTCTCACACAAATGCATCCCTCAGATCACCCCACCCCAGGGAATCTTTCAAAGAGTTTATTTGCTGCAGCCCCACAAAGGCACTGTGAGCCTTCAGGTGAGGGTTCACCATTGTACAAAGGCAGCACCTCCAGGACCTTCCAGAGAGAACCCAACACTCACAGCCTCAAACTCAGGCAGTGAGATCCCAAAATGAGGAGTGGGCAGAGGACTAGGTGAGGAGAGCAAGTCACACACTGATCTAGACACAGCAGCCACTAAGGAGCTGAAATTTTATTGATTTATGTATTTAGTTAATGACATCCACTGAAGAGCTACATTTGCGAACTACCACAAGTCCTGAACCCCTTCAGCTCTGCTATTCACTATTTCTGTGCATAACATCCAGAAGAGAAAACACAAAACTGCTCAGGCAGGGCACGAAATCAGGCTCTCAAAGCGAGACTCAGTCAAAGGAGGAGATGCATGAATAAGGCTCAATTATAACCTCAGTGTGGTATTTATTATTATTATCACGATATTCCAGTTGCCTGTTAAGCAGTTATAATATGTAAATGACAGATTTTTAATGACAAAGGAACATTGGAAGCAAGTGAAAGTCACCATTCCCAGGATATCTATTGCAAGTTTGTCTTTAATCACCTCCAATCTGTGTAGAGTGAAAAGTGAAAGGCAAATACTTGAATTCATGAGTCTGGACCCCACTGGGGTGAGCTGAGGGCACCTGTGGCTCTCAAATCCTCTTAACCAATGCTCCATGTTAGAGTCCTCCATATCCACCTGCTTTCCTCTGGCTGTATCCTCCCTTCCTGCAGCTCCCAGCAGCCAGGCAAAATCACCAGCCAAGCTTTGATCCCTCAAATCCAGCAATTTCCTTTTACTAAAGCAAAAGTCAACCTTTTCATCCCCCACCTTGTTTTGAAAGGTGCCCACAGGCAGGTTCATGGTGAAAAGACAGAAAGCAAAACCAAGCAAACAAAAAGGAGAATAGCACTGAGCTGTTTTCATTCTCACCTGCTGTCTCATGGAATAATCTTCCCAGGTGAGGCCTCTCCTAGCACAGGAAAGTTGCATTAATTGCATCCTTTAGCCCAAAATGTACATCACCTTTCAAGAAAACAGCAAAAGAGAAGCTCCCTACAAGCTCCTCACTTTATATAGATTCTGAGAGTGCTGAAAGGGAGACACAAAGCACCTGGGAAGTCTTTAAAAATCACAGCTGCAGGAAACCTCCTCACATGATTGATCTATAAATGTCTGACTCTGCAGAAAAACAAAAGTGGTTTCAGCTGTGCTTTAAGGCAAGTCACAAACTTGAACAGGGGTTGCTGCTGCATGGCAATTTTGTTTTTTCTTTGGTGACCAGGATGGGTCTTTTGCAGTGGAGGAACAAGTCCAAACATCTTTTGGGATTTGTCCAAATTAGCACGTGGCAATAGAGTGTGTGTTCCCTCCACACCAGTGCTCTATCTCTCTTGATACAATTAATAAAGACAAAGGAGCAGCTGGGAATTTTCTGTGGCAAGTGATTGATATGAGGAGGCACCCCAGCCTCCCTGCTGCTTCCAGGCAAATTGAGAAGGGCATGCCCCTGGATCCCTGGAAGTGTCCAAAGCCAGGTTGGACACTGGGGCTTGGAGCAGCCTGGGACAGTGGAAGGTGTCCTTGCCATGGCAGGGGTGGCACTGGATGATTTTTAAGGTCCCTTCCAACCCAAACCATTCAATGTTTCCTTGTTTCTAACATAATGATCCATCAAACGTCCCTTACAGAAATTTGGGGTATTTTACCTTGCTGAAGACCAGAGTTGGTTGTGCTTGATGAAGTATTTGTTTCTCTAACCTTTCAGTACTGGTAGGGTAAATCTCTGTTAATCCTCTGTTCCAGGTCTGCTCCAGAGGGAGCTGTTTCACTCTCTTGTTCTATTCTTCCTTCTCTGCTTTCCTTCACAGCCACCCTTTACGTTTCCACATCCCTTCCCAAATTCTGTCTCTTTCAGAGCATTTTCCTTTCAGTTCACTGCTGCTCCTCCACACCTTACACACAGCCTTGCTCCCCTGCAAAGTCTCGTGTCTTTCAGGCAAAATTTTGTTACTTGCTCCTCCGTTTGCCTCTATCATCTCTGTTGCTTCAAGCCCCTCAGTGTCCAACTCTCACCCATTCCCACTCACTCTGCAGTGCCTGTGGAACTCAAATATTTGATTCTGAGCTGAAGGGTACTCCACAGCATCAAATAAAGGCAGTGTTACAAAACAGCTCCGTTCCCAGAGTGGCACTTCCCTGCTTCCCTGTGCAACAATTGGCTGGTGTTTTTGCTATCCAGGCTGGAAGTAAGCAAGCTAAAAAATCAAAAAGGGAAAGGAAGAGGAGATTTATGCCAACTCAATGCAGAGTTTACATCAAGGCCGCCCTGACACATCTGCAGAGGAGGCAGCAGATGCTGTGGCCAGGGAGTGACCAGCCAAGGACAAGGAGGATTTCTGAGACAGAACTTCTCTGCCAAAGGCAGCATGTTCCTGCAGCCCAAGATTTGTGTGCTTGTTTTTAGGCCTGAAATTTGAAATTGGGATGATTTTGCACCTACTGCAAATCAGAATTTCTTTGTGTGTACATCAGTCTTTTATTTAAATCTCTAGCCTCTTCTCTAAGTCCTCCCAAATTGGTTGCCACAAGTCCTTGCAGCAGTAATTTCTTTGAATAGGCAAGTGGAAAAGATGAAAATTCCTGCCTCAGTGTAGTGGTGGAAGCCAATCTCTAGCACATGATAAATGTCACATATTAGTGAACTTCCTTGGAGAAGAGGGGGAGGATATTTAACTTTTGAAAAAGCTCATTTATGACTAAGAGTTCATTTTCAGTGCAGTACTCTGAGAAGTAGCAATGGAATTGCCATTGGGAGTAATACAAAAATTGCAGCTAATTTCACAAGGAACATTCTTACTCACCAGGTTAGGATATTTCAGGCTGAGGATATTTAATTCTGCAAGTCTAGTTCTCAAGAGGCTTATTCTACAGGGAAGGAACTGAAAAATACCAAGAAGTCCTCAGAAGCAGTGGGTAACTGGAATACAAACTAAGGAGGATGGTAAAACTCATCTAGCAATTCTGCAATGGACTACAAATTGGATTAGCAGGGTCCATCCATGAGGATGACATGGATGATCTGGTGTTTAGGCTCAGGTTATAGGCTGGACTTTACCAGAAGCTCCTGATCACAGCTTCAACAGACATTAATTTAATTCTGTAACTGAGCAAAATCACTTTCTTCCTTTCTCCCTCTTTCCTCTACACTCAGACCCATGCTTCCAAATTCAATTCCAAGCCAGGGAAGCAAACAGTGCTTGAGTTTTTAGCAGTTGCTTGATCAGTTTATTTTAATGTCAAGCTTCATCTCAGCATGATTTTTTTTCCACGACAGCAGCTACCAAATGCTGGAAATTCAAATACTCAACATATAAAATGGGCAGGATTAATACTAACACACATAAGAAATGAAATAACAATGTGGTTCTTAATCAGAGGAATTTTCACCTGACAGTTTACTCATAGGCAGAAAGTTGTATCTGTAAATTACATATAGGCAATCTATTAGCAATATCTCCTCCATGAAATACTGATTTGAGATTATTTCTCCATCATTTGCCAGGTGGTGCCTGTCTCCAAAGGCCACCTTGGCAGTTGCTAAGGAGCAACTCCACAACTCAGGGAGAGCAGCCCTGACCACTGTTCATGAGCACAGTGACATGATTTGGGGTTTTTAAACATGTATGCAGTTTGTGTGCTTTCCAAAGCAGAATTATTGGTTGAATTCTGTTTGGTCTGCAGATTGTGTCCAGGATAGGTACATCAAAGGAGTAAAAATTTAACATGGTTTGGACACAAAATCCTAAAGTGAGGCAGAAACTACGACACCTTCCAGCTTCTATGCATGTGAAGAATTACCAGAATTTCCTCTATGGCTACAACTGCTTTAAGCTAAACAAGGCTACAGTATTTCCCTGGAAGTCCTGGGAGGGAGGTTTTGATCCTGATCTTTCTCACCACTCTCCATGGGGCTTTCTCAGTCAGTTCCTGAATAAAAAACTCCAGTGGTGGAGCAGGGAGGAAAGATTCCTTCCTCCATTCACAGGCACTGCTCTCATTTATACTTCCAGCCTCTGTTTATTTTATTTTCATAAATCCACAGCATTGCTGACTGATGCTCCACTTTTCACCTTCTGTAGACCTGGAAGTCTTTTATACAGAATTTGCCACCGTTTTGACAGTGAAACATTGCAAACTGCTCTTGGGGTATGGTTGTCCAACCAAGTTTTTACTCCCACTCTGCAGCAGTAGATTTAGCAAGATTAAAATATTTTACTGGATTCCCTATGGAAATGTAATAAAATAAATAGCTAAAAATAATACAAATATAAAATTGTCACAATAAAGCAGTGCTGTGTCTCTGCCTGTACCCTAAAGTAGGATATTAATCTTAAAAAGGAAAGAAAATAAGAAAAGTGTAGCATCCAAAATTATTTCAAAAGCCTGACTCAGGTTAGGATAGAATAGTGAAAGGGGGAATTAATCCCAAACGCTGGTGTCCTGAACTACTTTAATTAGCTAAGACTCCACTGTAAAATGTGCAGTATTGGGAGGGCAATTCAGCTTACCCTGATGCAGAAGCTTAGCTCACATGAAGTCACCTACAGGTCAGGAAACTAAATTTAGGCATCTGCATCTGGAATCACATCCAAGCCCTGTCATTCTGTCTGTCTGTCAGTGTCCTTTCCAAAAAAACCTGTTCCCCAGTCATGAGAGTTGCCATGCAGATCTCACAATCATTGGGTTGAAAGGTGGAATTCTCTTTCCTAAGACCCAATCTCATTCCCTGAAAATGCCAGACAAACTAAACCAGTTCTGAGCCAGAAGGAAAACACAAAACCAGTAACAGAAACACCAGGAGCCGATGTGTTTTTATTTAGACACATGGCACCCCCATTCTTCTGGCTGAAGACCCTTCCCTTTGTTCAGACCTGGAGCAATCCCCAACGGGGATGCAAAGGGCAGCAGTGTGGAGGCAGGGGAGGAGCTGCAGAAATGTAAATCCCCCCTTAACCCTCTTTTGGGAGGGGGAGGGAAGGGGCTGTGTAGGTTGAAGCAGGAAGCAGGATGTATCACCTCAGCTAAAATTCCATTAACCATTAACTAAAGGGAGAATCCAGGCTATAGGGGCTCTGCAGAGTCACAAAAAGGGGGAAAACATGGGCCCCAAAACAGTTATCCTCCAAAGGGCATGGATATGGCTCCACACAGAGCTGGGCAGAAACTGAGACAATGAATGGCATTTTGAAAACATTTTAGCTTTTTTTTCCTCCCCCTAATATTTCCATGTTACTATATATTTATAGTTAGTATTTGCAGCTATTTTTATAGCTAGCCTACAGTTTAAGATAGCATTTTCTGCTCATGCTTCGGAGATTATAAACTATGCTATTTGTTCTCCCAGTTGTGACCAGAAGATTGAGCAACACGGAATGAGAGGAAGAAAAATGGAGCAGCTCCAAAAACCCCGATGCCAACAGTCCAAATGCACGTGATAAAACACAGCGAGATACCGCCAAGCTTTTTCCTGACCCATTCTCCCACGCACCAATTTAGATTAAAATACAGGGGAGAGCAACACTTGATGGATTTCCCATCTTCTGGAGAGGGAGCACTGCCTGTACAGCATTTCTGGATGAGAGGTGCTGACATAAGTCCTGCTGATCAATGACTGCTTGTTGGTGCACTGGCCACATTGGAGAGGTGCAAACACCTCAGCACTGCTGTGCTAACACACATGGTGTCAGGCCAAGTGTGGCCACATTTCTTCAGTCCTTATCTTTCCCTTTTTATTTATTTTTTTTTTTTGCCAGAAGGCCTAGCAGTTCCTTATTTGTATAAAAGACAATCTGCCTTTCACACTGTGGTGTCTGGATCCTGTTTATTGTGCTTATCCCCACAATGCCAGGCAGGTAGCTACTGTCTGCTCCCCATTTAATAGCTGAGAGAAGGAAACCAAGTAAGAATGATGTCAAGCCTTGTGGAACCAAACTGAAATCCAAATTTTTAGCACCACTGAAGCCCCCATCAGCTGCCATCTATGCCTCTGTAGCTCTTTGCTGTGTGACCTGGAGCCCTTGGTCATGAGGAAGTGCAGAGGTTCCCCTGCCAGTTCCATGCATCCCAGCACCTTCTTCCTGGGCCAGACTGAGTGGTGTGCATTAAGTTTATTCTCTGTAACTTGGAGTGCTGAGAGCCCCAAAACTCAGCACGTGATGGGCACAGTTGACTGGCAATGTGCCTGAGAGGAACAGAGTTGTTGTGCAAGTACTAATTATAAGATTATAAAATAAAAGCCCTTGAGAAGAAAAGCAGCCCAACGGAAATGTCACTATTCAAACTTTTGATTTATTCATATGACGAGGCACGAAAGGGCACCTTCAGCTCAGTTTTATATTTAACTGTTAATATTCTTTATCATGTTGTGGTAATTCCTCAGGCAACCAGACAGATATGAAAAACAAGTTCCTTTCCTTATGGCTGATGGTGAAATTTTGTTCTCTAACAACAGCCCCCAAACAAAATTACTGTACTGAGTGTGTAAGATAATATGAAAAATTATTTTATTATAATGAGGTTTTTTGCTTAACTTTGTGCCTAGACTGGGCTGCTAGGTGCTTTGCCTTCTTAATTAAATTAATTTGGACGGAAAACTGAGCAGAAAGAAAAGCTCTGGAGAGATCATATGCTAAAACAAGAAAGATCTGCTTAAGTCCTAAAAATACAATAGATAAAGGAAACTTGGAGAAAGGGATTTGCTATTCTCCCTGAAACTCAGATTAGGTTTTCCTCCTATTACCTTCCACAGATATGTCCTTGCACCAAGCTCTGCAAAGAGCTCCTGTCCATGCCTTTGGTACTTTCTTCTCTTGTCTTCAAATTTATGCTCACTTGAATCCATCAGTTCTTGGGCTGTTCTGTGCAGGGCCAGGAGCTGGACTGGATGAACCTTGCAGGTCCCTTCCAACTCAGAATATTCTGTGATTCTGTGAAAGGCAGGTCACTGAGTATTGCCCATTGCCCATGGGAGGGTCAGCCAGCTCTGGCTGCTCAGGGCTTGTGCAACTGAGTTTTCAGAATCTCCACCTCAAAGTCTCTCTGGGCCCCAGTCTGACCAGACTCATACTGGTATTTCCTTTTTCTGGTACCTACTCAGAGATTCCTACGTTTCAGCCTGTGCCCACTGCCCCTTGTCCTGTCACCCTGCCCTTCTGAGAAGAGCCTGGTTCCGTCCTCTGCAACTTCCCATGAGCCAGGCAGCAATAAATTCCCTTGTGCTGGGAATTTAATTCTCTTCTGTAGTTTGAACAGTCCCAGCTCACCCTGACTCTTCTTGTACATCCTGTGCTCCAGCCCATTGACCTTTTGGTGACCCTGTGCTGGACTTTCTCTTGGAAGTCCATATTTTGTTCTGGGAGCCCCACACTGGACACATGGCCTCACTAGTGCTGAGCCATTTGCCATGGTCCTTCTAAATAGCAGCCCAGTTCATCGACTGCTTCCACAGTGGGAATTTTATTGCTCTCTGTCCTGCTGCCTTGGTCATTAATAAAGGCTTAAACCACTCCTGGTCTGAGTATTGATCCCCAGGCACACTGCTGGTAACTGGTCACTGTTGGACTTTGGATCACTGACAGATTACAAACAATGCTCTGAGCCCAGCAGTGCAGCCAGTTTTCCACCCACCTTATCATCCATTTATCCAGTCCATATCTCACTAGTTTGGCAATAAAGATATCGAAGGAAACACTGTGAAAGGCCTGGCTGGAGTTTAGGAATATGGTGTCCACTTCTCTCCCTTCGTACACAGAGCTTGTCATGCCGTCACTGGAAGTGTTTGGGCTGGAAGGACACAATTATCCCTGGGTACATCCATCTCAGCTCTTCCAAATCAACTTCTTGTCCTTCCTGTGCCTGGAAATGGCTTTTTGAGAGGATTAGTTGTGTGACATCCCCAGGGACTGAGCTGGGGCTGGCCATCCTCTAGCTCCCCAGGTGCTCCTTGTCCTTCCTCAGGCTGGGTGTTTTATTTGGCTTTTTCCAGTCATTGGGAACCTCACTGTGATGACTGACAGAGAATGGCCTTGCAGTGACAGAGGCCACTTCCCCAGCTCCACAGATGCCTCCCATGGGCTTGTCTATGGCTAATTAGCCCAAGCACTCACTCTCTTCTCTGGATGTGGTTTTGCTCCCATGGGCTCTGCTAAGAGGCTCAGACTCCTGAAGGGCCAGAGAACCAACCTGAGCAGTGATAAACCAGGCAAAAAATGGCACCTCAGCCTAAATATTAGGCACAGGTTCCCCAGCCCCAGGCCAATATCTTTCTTAGCCCTCATTCCACTGCAAAATGTACTTACAGGGAGAGCTGTTGTCCCTCACATCCTTTGCTAGGTTCAACTCCAGCTGAGTTTTGGTTTTGCCAACCCTGCATGCTCTGCAATGCCTTGGGGCACCAACCAGGCAGCCTGTCCCTGCTTTCCCCTTCTGTGTACTCCCTTGTTTTTCTGGTATCTCTTTGAATTAAGATCATCACACTAAGAATTAGAGCTTTAAACTATTTTACACAAGCACCCCACTGCAAAATCGCCCAGTCAATAAACCCTTTTCACCCCAAGTTCCAGTAGAAGTTGTCTGATTCCCCCCCCATTCCATTTTTGATTACCTCCCATCTTAATTTCATTCTATTATTTTTAGTTGATGTCTTCATTTTCTCCAAGCCTCCTAATATAATCTCTCCCCTCAATATTTTGCTCCAAATAAATCCTTGCATAATTGCATTGCCTTTAATTGGTTACCCCTGGGGTTCATTTCATCTGGCTTCCAACAATATGAATTTACTACATTTAACTGCATACATCAGTATTAATAAACATGAATTTTTAAAAGCTTGTAGTGCTATCCAGTCTGATAAGCCTTTACCAGTTGTTTTCTTACCATATAATTATTATTCTTCAGTGTAGTTACTTGTGCAACCTTTGCATTTTGGCCTTATAATTTTAGAGTGTCTGAACCTTTTACTGAATGCAGGTTTTGGGGGAAGCAGGAAGATAAAGTCTGATCTCCTCTTCCCAAAATCTCACTTCAGTGTTCTCTCACACACACCCATAAAATAAAGCAAAATCTCTCCTTCCACTGTGGCCTGCAGTTATTATTCTGACGCTTGTGATTCATTCAGTTTATTCATGCAACAGCATGCACATGCATTTGAGATGTAAATGTATTAATCTTATAAAAACTATTGCTTGATAATTTAAGGACTTATGGCCAAACAAAGGAGCTACAATAATAGGAGTGGTAACAGGCACTTTATGCATACAGCTTCATTTTCAAAGAGCCATAAATAGTGTATGTAGCAACAAAAGAAAAGCTGAATAATGAATGAGAAAATTCACACCTCTTGATGTTATTTTGATCATTAATTTTTATTTGCTAACAGGACTTAGGTGGAGGCAAACATACTTTCATCCTTTCAATTTCATTTCTGATATTAAATATATGATGTATATTTATGCAGAAAAGCTCTTTCACTAAATAGTATTGAGCAATTAGAATAGCAAAAACTTCTACACTAAACCCATACACTTTTTCCCCTTCAGAAATCTGGATCTATGTGTCTACTTCAGTATCTGTCTAGGATTCAAACATGCAAGTATTTTGTCCTCTCTACAGCCCTTTTTCATATTCAGTGAAACAATTGGCTTAACTTTTTCCTAAATAGCTTTCTAGTTTCAGTTTCTAAAACCTTCTGCACCTTAGGTAAATCTTAGTACTGGTAAGTCAAACAAACAAGAAATAAATTTTAGTGAGGAAAAAAAGGAGAAAATCCTATGGAGTTTATGTCACTATTTAGGAATTAACTAAATTATATTAAAAATTATCTAATTGTGTTTTGAATTAAATTTGACTTTCTGAAGTTCCTTATCTGAGAGCCAACTCAATCGTAAGGATTTTGACCAGAAAACAAAGGGGAGAAGGGAAAAGATACATGACTCTGAAATTCTTAACTTTGTAAATTATGTTCCACCTTCTAGCACTTAAGACACTTTTCTGAGAGTACTTTAATCTTATAAGTAGTCTGAATTCTTTTGTTATGGCTTTAATTAAGCTGTGTCTGACCCAGCTCATTAGTCACAGAATCATCAAGGCTGGGAGATACCAGTGAGATTTCCCAGTCCCACTGCCAGCCCACAGAGGTCTGGAAAAGCTTGGGAAGTGGGACCACAAGAACCTCATGAGGTTCTGTTGCAGTAATAAGCAGATGGGACTCAGTTTCTTCATGCAGAAAAAGCCAATCTTTAATGTTACATCCCATTTTTATACAGTTTTCAAAACCTCATGTATAATTCCAGTTGGTTCATAACTTTCTTGCTATTCAATTCATTGGTTAGTAAATGGCATTTTACTTTTCTATCAAATCTTTCTGTTCCTAGATAATTTATATATTTTGTTCACGGATTCCCATTGGACAGATTTCTTGTTTTTTGCAGGTGCAAACGGTTCTCTTACCAGAACAGTTTGCTGTGCTAACTGCTTTCAAGCTAATTGTTAGCTTAGCTAGAGTAGCAGGGCCTAAACCATACTTTATAAGGTTCTTTTATGAGGTTTTTTTTATAATATCTTTACCTGTATGCAACAAGGTTTAGCAGGACCAAGTGGTGCAGCTGGGATGGGCATTTGGGAATCATGGAATCACAGCATCATCGAGGTTGGAAGGCACTTTCAGGACCATCCAGTCCCACCACCAAACCCTAGTCACCCCTAAAACACATCCCAGAGTGCCACATCCTCATGCACATTTCAGCAGTGATTTGCTGTGTCTTTAACAGGGATTTTTTATCTGAGCACCTTAGATTTTTGCAAATGTTCAGCATCTGAAAGGCAAAGCCCACCAGTCCCAGAGTGCAGAACTTATCCCAAGCTCCACATCACCTGTGCCAGTAAGATCCCACCTCCCACTTCCAGCCAGAGGAATGTCTGGGACCTTATCTATGCAGTGAAAACAATTCCCCAGGCTGGAAAGCAGAGGTCTCTGCAGGTCCCTGCACTCCCCAGCCAGCACAGAAGGGCTGTCCCAGTGGAGCCCCTCTGGGGCAACATTCCCAGCAAGGAGCCAGTGTTTGCCCTCAGAAATTTCAGTTTTCAAAACCAACAGCCCAGGCCACATTGCAGGTATTAACTGTACTCCACCTGTGTTGCAATCCAGGGCAAAAATGTGCCTTTGCAATCCTAAACTTGTGCTTTTAGGCAAGATGTTCCACCAGATTAACTGCAGGAGGAAAGGGTCAGTTATAAACTATGCATGCTTGTCCTCACTGAGCTATGCCAGGTCAGCCTTTGCTGATAAGGATGAAGATACTCTGTATTCCTTTAAAAATGGGGTACCCTGTGAAGAAATAAACTGGATTGCGAAGGAACTGGCTGCTGCCATTTATTTTTCACTGCATTCATTGCTGTCATTTCAGCACAGTCTATGAGAAGCTGAGTGCTCACTGCAGTTATATAGCTGATCAGATGAATAATCCCCAAGATTTTATATTAAAATGTTGTTGTATAATGACAAAAATGGACTAGGCAGAAGTTCACAACAAAATGCAAGTGAAGAGGGTTCTGAAACCCCCTCTCCTATGGACATCACACTCAGAGAGATTTCCCTTTTCTCCTGTGTTGATATGAATGGAGCAATGGCCAGAACGAAGCAATGGTCTCCTAAATTTAAGATCATGAAAACATGTCAGGAAGAGAAGGAGGTGGGTCAAAAGAGGAGTAAAGTGGACAGTTCTGTGCTGGTTTTGCTGGAAAAGCAAAAGGTGGACGTGGGTGACACAGACAGGAACACACAGAAATGAGGGTGGTGTTCAGGTCAGCAAGCAGCTCATGCCCACATCCAGGCAACTCCTGCCAGCACCTCTCACCCTCTGTCAACATGACCAAAACAGCTCCTTTCTAAGGGATTAATGACACAAAAAACCCCGAAGAACCAAAGTGATGCAGGCACCAGTGATACCATGTTGTCCTGGCACCCCACCCCCAGACAAAATTGTCTGAGGATAACCTATACAAGTGGGTGTCATGCAACCCTATGTTTAGAAGAATGCACAAAAGATCTCACACTAGCTTTACACGCAATAATTCAGATAAAAAACAAAACAAAAAAAACCAACAAAAACCAAGCAAAACGCCCCAGCCAAAACCAAGAAAAAAAAAATCTATCACAGGACACAAAATAACTGCTTTTCTGTTTGCTTCTCACGTAGCTTTACTGAAACAAGTTTTTCAAGTAGTCTTGAGGCAGCCTGTTTTATGCAATACTCCATTAAATGTTTTTCAACTTGTTTTTTTCTTAGTTGCTGCACTGCCAGCATGAAAAGCCTGTTGCAATTGCCTGTCCCTTTGATGCTGATAGAGCCAAGCTGCCTCCCCAGGAGGCTCTGTCCATCAGTCAGTCTCTGGAAAATGTGGAAGATTTTTTGTAGTCAACTCTTTATGTCTTCCATCTCTCAAACCATCCTGCAGGAGCCTGTTCCCTAATTTCACTTTTGTGTATTGTTTTGCGGTCTTAATTTCACTGTTGTATGTTGCTTTGAGGTCAGATGCTCTGGGACAAAATTAACAGGGC
This sequence comes from Acridotheres tristis, assembly GCA_037013685.1. Lineage (NCBI taxonomy): Eukaryota > Metazoa > Chordata > Aves > Passeriformes > Sturnidae > Acridotheres > Acridotheres tristis. The sequence continues at coordinate 110,642,594 of CM072884.1, forward strand.
ACATTTGATGCAGCAAGTGTCAGAGTCAGCTGGGCTTTTCCCTGAAAAATAAAAAATTAATTTTTATCTCCGAGATCCTGAAAGCTTTATCTTTTTTTGCAATGGTATCCTCCACAGAGTCTGTCACTGCAGCTATGAAAGGCAGCACGACATGAGATGGACCATCCATGAATGTCCATGGGGAAAAAGAGGAGTTTACCTGCCTCTTTATTCTGAGGAACTGGGCTTTAAACCAGACAACTCCTTGAAAAAAGCCTGATTGTGCTTGAGTGTTCCCTTCAGGAGATCTCAGGTTTAGCTGTGGGTCTCTACACACTGAACAGCATCTGTGAGGAGAAGAATATCAGATAATCTCTTAATTAAAACAAGGACCATTATATACTTGAGCTTTCCCAGGCATTTCAGTAACTTCTTAAGTCAGGCCTGAGTAAATATCAAACTGGCACAAAGTATTAACATTTCTGAAGAACATGGATAAGCAAGCCCAAGGATGGAGGAGGATGCCAGCTCCAGGCTTGTTCTCAGACTGAACACAGCTCTTAATTTCTGCACATCTTAAAAAGCTTCAGAGGCTTTACAGCTCTGTGTCTCAGAGCTTTCCTGGGTGCAGCCATAAATCATTGGCAAAGGTTTCACACAGGTACAGTGAGTGCTCTGTGTGCACCAGGAAGGAGAAACAGCTCCTTCTTGATTTGCTGTGGATTTATAGCCTTGAATAGCTCGTCTGTTTTCTTTTTCCAGGCAAGGTTTCAATGGGACACATCAGATATTTGGCAGAGTTCTTTAATGCTCAGTCTTGGGAGGAATGGGTTAAAAAGCAGAAGACTGGAGGAGGGTTGTAAATCAGCCCAAGTGACCTTGCAGCTGGAATAACCCTTGATAAGCCTGTGCAAACAGCAGGGCCAGAGATTCATTCCCCTGGCATGGGCAGGAGCTTAACAACATCTGTGGTTTGTGTCTCCTCTCGTGTGCCTCTGCTTTGGGGATCCCCTGCTTAGAGAGGTAATGGAAATCAATTTATTATTTGTGTTTTAGTCATGAATTCGTGGTTATTTGTGGTCGTTCTGGCTGCCTGCCTGTGCTGATTCATACACACACCCCCTTGAGCTGACATAAACCTGCCTGGAGCACGCCAGGTTAGAGGACAGCTCTCGATTTCGAGTTTATCATCCACCTGACTCTGAGCTCTCCCATAGCACTTCCATTCGCTAAATCAGACTTTTTATAGATCTGCCAGGCCTACCCACCAGCCTTTAAACATACCTGAATCCCCTTTGGTGCAAACTTCTATTACAGGTCTGTTTTTGTTAAACACTCCTGGGGGGAATCCCACGGAAGCCTGTGCCATTTCCTAGCAGGATTAGCAGCAGTAGTGCCACTGCTACACACTGTACCTCTCAAACTCCTTTCAGCACATATTTTATAGTTCTATCCAAACACTCTGCTGACCCAGAACTTGTGGGTGGCAGCCAATCACCCTGGGTGGCTCAGCCAGGAGGCTTTTGTGTGTTCAACTTGGAACCCAGGAGGGAAAATCAAGCTTCTGATCCATAACCCCACTAGACAATAGTCTCAATGGAAGGTAATTTGCAACTGCTCTGCTCCCAGGGGACAGAAATAGTGGCCTGAGAACAGTATGTGCTGTGAGGACTGGAGTGTTATGCATAACTAAAAGTGCACTTCGAGCCCTGGCTGGAACATTGCTCCTTCCAGGGACTCCAAGGGATGCCCACATTTAGGAGGCAGCCCCAGCCAGCCTGCAGAGTGTAATGTAAAAAAAAGCATCGATGTTCTTGTGGACACTTGACCAGAGAGAAAAAAAACCCCAACAACAAAGCAACAAAAAAACAAGAGAGAACCTCAAAAGCATCAGAGTGAAATAGTGAAACCAGGGTGCCTCAATGTATTTTTTTCATCCCTAAAGACCCACGCCTTGCACAGCTGCTCCTCTGCTCTGCAGTTTCATGCTCTTTAACCACTCACAGCAACCCTTTTTCTGAAAGCCACACTAAAAAATTGCCTTCTTGCAGGTTTTAAACCAATCTGTGTCCAAGCAGCTCCTGCTGCTAAGGAAGGCTCAATCTTTCAGGCACCTCTGAGAGGGATGCATGCTTTTTAGCCTTTTATTATGTTCACTTTCCTTTTATTCAGGTGATGGGAGAACAATTGAGACATCTCTCTGAAGAAGACAGCAGTGTTATGGGTGTAACCCCATTGCTTTCACTTTTTAGTTTTAGCTTTGGGTGTATTTTGTGCCCAACAGCATCCACAAGAACCGACACATAATTTCAGGGGTGTTTCACAGGACTGCTCACCTTCTGCACTGGGTCACTGGATGTCCCCAGGGCAAGAGGGCTGTTCTTGTCTCACAGGACAAGCAGGCTAAACTCAGCTGGCTGAAATAATTTCTGCTTTCCTCCTGCAGAAGGGAGCACCTGAAGAAGCTGTTCAGGGATTATTGCTGCTCCTGCCGGGAGCCCTTTGAGGATGGGGGCAATGAATCCATGCAGAAACACCGGCTTTGGGCTTCCCTATTCACATGCAAATAGCCGAAATCCCACCGCAGTCAAAACCTGCTGTTCCTGCCCCATTCAGAGCCTGATAAAAAGCCTGATCTCCCACCTAGGTAAGAGTCAAGGCTGCAGCTTTTGCAGCCTCCTCACACGGTGCTACAGTTTTTGGATTAGTGCAGATTGGTTGTATTCAAATTATATAAAATTTACCTGCTCTGGGTGCACAGGATGCAGGAGACCCAGCGGCCCCCTTTAGGTCCTTTCAATAAGTGGCTTACTCTGAGTGTTTGAAAGTCAAGCAATTTGTGCTGATGAAATTACTCATGGACATCTGGGCTAATTTGTCACCTTTGACCATATCTAAGACAGAAATTCCAACTCTTCTCAGACAGGGATCAAGCAAGTACAGCACAAACACTGAAGTACACTCTCCTGAATTGTTAGCTCCAAGTCTGCCTTTCTGGCTATTTTGTGAATTCTTTGCCTTAAGGTCTTCTGACAGTTCCCTACACTTAAAGGGTAACTTCCTCTCTGAGTTGAAGCTCTGATCTCTACAAGGATACCCTGAAAATCGTATTTTTCGTGTGGAATCCCACAGTCCTTATTTTACTTGTAGTCCACTATTAAAAGACTAGGTATTGATTAGGCTTTTCCAATAAATCGGACTGGTAGCAAGACACACGAACTTTATACGATGACTTTAAATAAAAGGGTTATTTTGTATTTAAAAGCTGTAGGAAAAAATACATTAAAACCCACTCAAATGCTGCCAACATCTATGACATCACTGTGGTGAGGTGTCCACCTTGGCCATCCTGCTGCTCTTTGAGGGATTATCCAACCCACACCCTGTGGATTATTATTTTCCAAGGTCTGGACTTCACTTGTTTACTGGCACCGGCACTCCTAATAAACCAGTCTCCCTTGGGAATGAATTCAGGAGAATTCAGGGAGAGGCAGGGGACACAAGCACCGAGCTCCTGCATCACTCCTGAGTCAGAATCTGAAGTTATAAAGTTATAAACTATGAATAATGATAATCTGAAGCGGAAGTTATAAACTCTGAATAATAACAATCTGAAGCAGAAGTTATAAACTCTCTCTGCCACTCCAGCCAGCTCAAGAAGAGGTGAAGCCTTGCTTTTGTACAACAGGCACCTTGCAGCTGTGTTTAAAGGTGTGGAAAATCCTCTTTATCCAGCTGGAGTAGTTCAGTAGAACGAAATCCACAGGGAACAGGGACAGAGGATTGTTTTGTCTTGAAGATACAACCAGGGCAGAGAAAAAAACACGGCAAAGATTTAATTACTGTATAGTTAATATTAACAGTTGCCACACGTACATAGGCATGAGCAGAAATTACAAAACCAGAGCCAGAAATAAAGGGACAAAAAGAAAGGAAAATAAAAAAAAAAAATAAATCATCATGTACCTCCCTCAAAATCAGATGGGGGAGGATGATCTTGAAGTAGATTTCAAAAAATAACACAGGGAATGGAAATACATCTGCCCCACAACAAATACAACTCATTATGTATTAGGCAGCATGTAGCAGAAAAAAAAAAGTGGCAAAATGAAATAAAATAAAATCTCTGACTACAGACACACGTTCATAAAATCAACTATCCGTTGGTCAGCTTCAGTCACCTGACTTCCATTTATGCCATCCATTCTTTATTTTTCCCTTCAAAACTTTCCCACACAGACAGCAAGATAATCAATATTTTGCAATGACTGACCTGACCAAGTAGTGATAATGGTAAAATGTTCAGATCTAAAGCACAGGCTTTGCCAGCTTTGGTTATTTGTGAAAATACTCATTTCTTAGGGGTATTTTCCACAGTGCCCATGCAATGTTGTCAAGTGGTTTTTATTGCACCTGCACTTTGAGCAGTTTTATGCACAGCAGCAGTGCAGATGCCAGCCCTAGATGGTATTTATGAGATTGTTGCTGTTGTCCACACAGAAATATTTAAGAAAACAGGCCCATCACCAGCAGAAACTCGTATCAGCCAGCTTGTACTCCTTTCCCAGGATGGGTTCAAATTACCTTCTGAAAATTACTCACCTGGTGCTTGCACAGGAGTCTGATGACCAATGTCCAACCAATCCCAGAGAAAACAAACATTTCCAGCTAACTGCTTTGAGCTTCATAGGAAGCTTTGTTATTTTTCAGTGTCGTTGAGTTTTGATAACAAAAGAGGTCTATGAACTAAAAATCTGGTAATCAATTTGGTTAACCTAGCACAGGAATTTCTTCTTGGAAAATTTACTTGCCTAATTACAAAGTGTTGGCAATCAGGTAAAGGTTTAATTAAAGCATCAATCTTTCACCTCTTAGAGGAAAACTGTAATGCCACAGCTCTTGTTGTTGACCAGGATCTGTTTCCTTGTGCCACCTTCTTTAAAGATGAGAAGTATTTTGGCTTTATTTGTGCCTTCAAACACAAGGCTTCTTTCCATAGGCAGCAGGCAAGCAAACAAATTCTTTCTTAATGAATTCAAGCAGCCACTGAACCAGAATAAAGAGAGAGTCAGACTTAAATTAAGACTGATGAAGTAAGACATATTTTAGTCATTAACGAGAAAAATGCTGCAAGAGTGACAAGCATGTGACACCCCACTACAAGTTAATTATTTTTATACCAAGACATGGAAGAGTGGTAACTGTGATTCAGAAATAATTCCAGAAATCATCATTCTTCCTCCAATTGAAATTGTATTCATAGTGCATATAGGGTTTCATTGAGCCACTTCAGTTAAAATTAAAAAGAAAGGTAAAGTAGAATAATTTAACATATTGGAATCAAAGTGTAAAATCCTGCCTTAGTCACAAACAAAGCTGTCTTGTTAAAAGTTATGGACAGCACATTTGGCTGCTTCCATGGAAAGCACAGAAAACTGCATATGCAAACAGCACTTTTTCATCATCACAATTAAAGATATTTGGTCCTAAGTGAATTACTGGCTTGCTGAAAAATATAAACAGATGAAACTGAGCTGCATTTTCCCTCCCTTATGACCTGCCTGATCCAATGAGCTGGATCAGGGCTTTGTGGGTGACCAATCAGTGATTTACAGTTTTCTGACTTCATCTGCTCCATTTATCACGGAATTAAAACAATGTCCAATTGTTGATAAAAATCAAGTACCTTTATACCTGATGCAGGAACAGGCCATTAAAGCTTGTCTAGCTGCAGGTAAACATAAAGAGGACACTTCATTGTTACCCTTTTATAACAGGTTAATCAACAAGTCTCCAAGCACTTTTACAAATATTTGGTTGAATGTGAATATAGCTGTTCTTCTCCTGACATTGAATACCATTAATTCCCTTTTGCAGAGCAGGAAATGAAGGCAGATGGAAACAAATTTGCTGAAGTTATACAGCAAATCTAAAGCTGGACTAGTATGGAAAGTGGAAAAACAACCCCTTCTCTTTATTATTCAGACAAACAAAAGGCAATTCTTTTCAGATGGGATTTATCTCTGGTTATCTCATGCAGGTATTCAGAAAATTCAGCTGTTCAAAAGGTCTTGTTCGTTTTTTTCTTTAACCTCTCTAGGATAAAATTATTACCAACTAAATGAAAAACACTGGTCTTAATGAAGCTATAGAAAATATGTTGGGATTTTTTAATATGAGATGGTATGTTTAACAGTCAGCATGTAAAAAACCTATTATGATTAAATGATCAGTTGAGAAAATCTGGCTCCATTAAATCAATGTTAATTTTGTCAAAGATTACATTCAAAACATAATTTTTGGTTTCTAATTCAGAAAAAAAAATCTTAAGACTTATTGTGCTTTGCTTCTTTTTATTTTACTAATCCATATTTTTCTGTATGCATCAGGAAGACTAAATGTATTTGATTCTAATTTGTACTGAAACAAAGTTCTTTCACTGCTTGTTTGAAGCCAATCACATAAGAACTGAGTAGTTTTTCTTTCGTAAATAAAAAAAATTAAAAGGGTAAGTCAAAGTGCATTTTTGTCATTTCTTTTATGAGAACAGTGAGATCATTCTGCATCGAAACTCAAATTTATTGATGCGTTGTAGTTGCTTTAGACCAGGCTGGCATATGAGTAAATAAAACCTGGCTTAATTGGCTGAGCAGTTTGGATTTATTGCTGCTTTGTGCTACAAGTGCAAGACAAAGCTAAACTATCAGATCAGTGAAAAAAAAAAAGGAAGTCCCCAATGTCAGGAAAAAAATCATACAATAAATGAACGTTGTCATTCAATTTCTGTGCCACAAGAGTAGGATTATTTTAATGTGGAGTTCAAACTTATAGGTTAAATTCTCTTCTGATATGGGAAAATGCAGCTGTATTTACATGATACACCCAGAAAAATCCAAGAAAGAGCAAGTATTTGAATTTTTATTCTCTCTTGTTATACAATAACAGAGGAGAAAATCATTGAAACAACATGCACCTGAACTAAAGTGAAGGTCACTTACTATTCCTGTCTTCCCTCCGAGAGACAGCAAAGAATTTAATTTTGTAACTCTGAAACTTTGCCACTATACCAGAAAACTTAACTGGGAGGAAAAAGGAAAAAAAAAAAATTGAGAACTAAAAAGAGCATGGGCAATTTTATGGGTTTCCATCTGTGGGGCTTCAAACTCTTAAAATAGTTTCTGAAATGCTGGGAGAGAAGTGAGAATGTTCACAAGGACACACCTTTCTAATCTGCAGGCCCATGAGACCCTCTCCTGCTTCCCAGATAACAGGGTAATTGGTTTAAGGAGTTGTGTTTTTTCAGCGTATTTAGTTAATACCCTAACAAAGGACCATCTTCTGTTTCATTCAACAGCTGGAATAATTTAAAAAAAGAGATTACATTTGAAGATGTCAGCCCATTTATCTTGATTTTCAACTATGTCTGCAGCAGTTAAATTTATGTGTGTGTATTCATGGTAACACCAGCCAGATGCAAATGTACTTCCAAAGTCAACATACATTCAGTTTAAGCTTAGTTATTAAATGACTAATTATGTTCCCAGGTTTGGTGTAGTTTTATGGGTGAGTGGGTACCTGTGGTTTCTGTCAACCACAAAGATCTTTCATGGTACCAAGGGAAGAAGAAATTCAGAGAGGACACCATCATTTCAATATTGTTTTTTGTTTTCCCCAGTTGTGGGCTTTAGCACTGAAACTCCCTGGAGATGGCTGTAATTTAGTTCTGTTGGAATGATGAAAGGAAGTTTTGTGCTGTACTCCCAAAGTCAAGGGCAAGCTCACCCTGAGTGTTTGGAGTAAGTGGCTGGATGTTTGGATTTAGGGAGACTTTATCTCCCATCGCTCTGGGGTTTTGATTAGACACCTGAAACACAGGCAGAAATCAGAATACAAGGCAGCATATGGCAAGTTGGGCATTAACTGAGTGGGAAATGAACTGTGTTGACAAAGTGCCCTCAGAAACAAAGCCAGTTGTGACTAATGACCTCATCGTCGTCTTGGGAAACAGAGGGACAGGTACCAATCTCTCCACTCTGTGACCAGCTAAACCTCATGGAGCAGAGTCGGGAGGTTTAGGTTGGATTTTAGGGAAAGGTTCTTCCTCCAGAGGGTGCTGGGCACTGCCCAGGCTCCCCAGGGAATGGGCACAGCCCCGAGGCTGCCAGAGCTCCAGGAGAGTTTGGACACTGCCAGGGACAGGGTGGGATTTTTGGGGTGTCTGGGCAGGGCCAGGAGCTGGACTCGATGATCCCTATGAGTCTCTTCCAACTCAGAATATTCTATGATCTATAAACAGATGGACAGAATATAGAATATATATAGTTCTACCTTATAGAACAGGGCTGAGGAGGTGCCCTAGGAAGCCAAAGGTACCCCCGGGTAGGATGCACAATGTAAGTGGTGCCAGACACCTGAAAAGAGCAGTTTATTCATCACTTTATTTATTTATTCAGATGCTTAATACCAGTCTGTGGAAAGGTTAGCTTGCATTCCTGTGAAGAACCAAAATAACACATCCAAACATCGTTTTGCTGCAGAAATACGGAGGAGGAAGTGGTTTGCTAAACATTTAACTTACTAATAACTTGTATTATCAATACCATTGAACCATATTAATATTTAAGTGTGATAAAGTTGTTTGGAGCCATTTCTGGGTCATGCTGAAGGTCTCCATGCCCTGAATTCTGGGCAATAACGCTGGGCTGCCCAGCAAGCCTTCATCCCTCTCCAGCAGACACTGCCTGCTCCTCCCAAAACAGGCAGCCACTCGGAAAAACCAAACCCTGCCCTGATCTCTGCTTTAGAGGTTGTTTATAATCCATTAATAAAATGAGTGCTCCCAAAGCCAGCTCTGAAAAACTTAAAACACAATTACACGCTCATGGATGAGATGACAGGGCCAGAGCTCAGCCGTGGACCAGGGAGGAGAATATGAACAGACCAGGCAGCTTCTGCTGCCAAGAGAGGAGGCAATGACCCCCTCCCCAGCACTGCAGGCTCTCCTGTTCCTCTGACCTTTGTCAGCAAGCTGAGTTAACCTCGGGGAATATTAACCCAGGCTGAAAAAAAACAAACAACCAAACCAAAACCAAAAAACAACAGCAACAAAAAAAAAAAACCCACTAAACTTTTACCACTCTAGAGCCCTGCAAGGCCCCTTAGTGAGCCAGATACCAGCCAGGAGGGAGGGAATAACTGGGAAAAAGAGGGTGGGAATGCGCTGTTCTGTTCGCTGACCAGCTCAGCCCTCTCCGAGAAGAAAAGGTGTTAACAGGGGTAATCAACGAGCTGCTGGCGAGCGCCCAGATCTTCGAGGCTGTAACTAAGCAGAGCTCCATTCATTTGAACCGAGCTGCCCTGGATTTCCCCCCCAGCAGGTCTGGTGTTCTTTCCTAGCGCACAAAGCAACGCCGGGTCCTCCCTAAAGGCTTTAAACTCCCCTGGCAGAGCAGCACTGAGTATTTTTTACCTCTTGCCCAGTTGTTCTTGTGACACCTGAATTGATGTCATACCTTAAAAGTGGTTTCATACAGACTGTCAGGAACCAACCAGTATATTTTTTAAATCTCTCTCCTTATCTGTAGCCATCATGCAAGGCATTTGGTTAAATCCAAAGTGAGCTCCAGGACAGTCTAAACTCAAAAGAAATACAGTTTTGAATTATAAATTATTAGGTTATGTCTTAAGAGAGGAATGACACACCATCAGTACAGGAGTACATAACCTCCAAACGACTTTCAAAGAAAAAAATACGTGACTTTCTAAAGAAAATAAATTTACATCTTCTCTTGTAGAACTGAACAGATCTTGAGGGGTTTTTTTGTTTTGTTTTGGTTTTTTTTTTTGTGGCCATGATGCCGAGTAACAATTTGCAGGTCTATTTCCCTCCACTTTGGTAAGGAAACTTAACAGGGAAATCTTACGAGCAGGCACCCTGGTTCAAACCTAAAACATCTCTAAGGTCTGAAGGCCATCTATAAATTGCTGTAGATTAAAGTCAAGGACATGCCACACAGGTGGGCATGTTAGAAAACCACAGAAGGTGACACTGCAGTGTTCTGGTTGTGTCTGGGATGATTTTACCTTTGGCTTCAGATTAAATTTGAGATCCAATTCCTGCAACTGAATCCACACTCGAAAATGACTGAATCTCACTGATTCCTTTTGGGAGCTCAGGAGCAGAAGTAACCCCCAAAATAATGCAGCTTAAAAACATAAGCTAAAGTTTAAAGATATTTTAGACAATACTTCTTATGTTTTTGTACCAAGGGTTCTGCAGATTCATAGTTCTCTCTTCAAATACATGGACCTGGAAAAATACTGGATGTACAATCTTGGAATGCTTGATGTAATTCCTTGATATGCATTAGGAAATATAAACAAGCCCCAGACACTTGCATGCCAAACTTGTGTACTTTGCCTTATCTGCAGTCCCCACACAGAGATGTTAAATGCAGCATGCAACAATACTGCAGCTAAATCAGAGCTGTTATGTACAGTGAGTGGAATTTCTTCATTTGAGAACTTACTTTTCCAGTAAGTACTACTCTGAAGTTTTGAGATGTGAGTGGAATTTTTTTTTTTTTTTTAAATTTGCTGTGGAGCCCAGCTTTGGCAGAGAAAAGCCCTCTCTCACTGTAGGTCTGCCTTACAGGTGGTTCCACAAGTCACCAGAGCGTTAAAAGTAATGCAACCATTGAGATGGTAGTAATTTTACAGAGTGGTAGTAATTTTTCCCGTTATTAAATGACCCTAAAAAATCCCAAAGAAAACAAAAGTCATTTCCCCCGGGCCGGTATTTTACGAGCAATCTTTATCAGGTGCTGACCCACCCTGTTCAGGGGAGTTTTGTCAGTTATTTGCCTGCAACAACACCCTTACACGGAGGCCAACAGGGACCCATGGGCGAATTAAAAAAGCAGGGCACAGCCACAGCTGGGCTGGAGCAGGGAAAGCCAGACCCGGGGGTTTTACAGGGTGGAGAGGGCGCAGCCTTTGCCTTCGCCTCCGTCCCGCTGCTGGGCTTCACAAACAGCCGGGAGGAGGAGGAGGAGGAGGGCTGGGAGCACAGGGAAGGGAAGGGAAGGGAAGGGAAGGGAAGGGAAGGGAAGGGAAGGGAAGGGAAGGGTCACCCGTGTCCCTCCGGGCCCGGTGGGCTGCGGTGCTCGGGGCAGGTCCCGCCCGCTCGGGAGGAAGGGGCCGGGCGGCGCATCCACCTGCGGGCACCTGCCCGTTCCCTCTTCCCTGTTCCCTGTTCCCTGCTCCTGCCCCGCACCCTGGCTCCTCCCCGGCCGCTCCGCCTGCTCCCGGCTCCCTCGGCCGCCCTCCATCCCCTGCCGAGCGCTGCCGCTCCCGCAGCCCCAGGTAAGCGCTGCTCTCCCTCCCCACCTGGGGCCGGGCAGGAATCGCCATCCGAGCTGCGCCCGCTGGATTTGGCTTTTAACTAAGAAACTTCGGCCGGGCTCTGGGGGGAGGAGGATGAGGAGTGACCGCGGCGGTGCCTGGGAATCCCCATCCCGCAGGGGAGGAGGCGCTGGATGATGGAAAACAGAGAGGGAGACGCGGCTCGTTCCCCCCCGGTTCCCCCGGTGCCCCCTGCCCGCAGCCGGCTCGTCCAGCGGGAGATGCAGCGGGATAAAGCTGCGCTTTCCCGTGGGCCGGAGTGTAAGGGAAACCGGGAGCCAAAGGGAGGAGGAGGAGGATGGGGAAGCCGGGATAATCGGGAGCCAAGGGCGCACGGAGGAGCAGGATGGGGAAGTCGGGATAACCGGGATAATCCGGAGCTAAAGGTGCACGGAGGAGGAGGATGAGGAAGCCGGGATAACCGGGAGTCAGACGCGCACGAAGGAAGGAAAGGAGGGGATGGGCGCCGTGTATTCAGTGATAACGCGGTCCGAGGAGGTGAGGAGAGCTCAGCCAGAGCCGGCTCCAGGTGGAGCTTGTCCATCTCTTGTCCTGCTGATGAAGGGTAAAAGATTGGGCAACTTCCTCAAGGTCACCGAGCGAGCAGAGAGAGTAAACCAGAACAACATTTAGTTCTGGGGTTTCTTCGGCGTGTGTTAATGCATTGGGTTTTAGCAAAGCCGCTAATTTCGGGTGCAAGTTGGCACGGCTCGGCAAGTGATTTTGGAAAAGTAACTTTTAGAAGAGTCGCGCCGTTGAAATTTCTGTGCCAAAGCTTTGCATGCTGAAGTCAATCCAGTCCACGCCTTCTCGCAGGTGGCTTTATGTTCATTGCTTACCTGGACCTCGAATCTCAGCCTCAACTTCCTGGGTGGGTGGGTGCCTGTGAATTTAAGGCAGCAATGTCACACTGAGCCTTCGTCCTAAGTGGCCCTGTTTGTCCTGTATTAACCGACATTAATGTCTCCAGTGCTTTAGGAAGATCCAAAGGAAAGAGCTTGGATTATTTACATCATCTAGGGCAATACTAGGGGGAAAGAGGTGGATGTTGTGTGTGGCATAGATCAATGAACTGGGAAAATGGCAAGTTGTGGTTTTTACCTACAGGTGTAGATGTAAAGCCAAAAGACAGGTAGGCTAAGATAAATGTTGATGTCGAAGTAGGACTCCATGTGCCTTTTTGTCTTTCTTCCTTTCATTCTTAAGCTGTTAAAATTTATTCTGTTCATAGGACAGTCAGCCTAGAGCAAATCTATCACAGTAGCCTAGCCTGAAATTGGAAATAAGTTGGAACTACGTTCCTGGATGTTGATGGAAAAACAAAGCAACACATTATTCTGGGATGCTGGTCAAAATATTTGTCTTGGAGTTGCCAATCCTGAAAATATAGGCTTTTGCTCCTGTGCCAGTCCAGGGCTGGTCCACACTGAGTAGCTGCAGTGCCATGGTTTCTGACACCACGAGCTTCCCTGTGGAGTGAATTCAAACCTCCTGCCAGCAAGATTTGCTTTTTACTCTTATCTGCCATAGACCCCTTAGAAGTAGTTTGCAGCTCCTCAAGATCTGTAGGTCATGGGTTAAAAATCACTGACCTGGACAGGTATCTAAATAAGTGTGGTTTGTTAACATAGCTGGGTTTTATTTTCCTGCAGTGTGGGTACTTAGTGCCACCTTATTCACGTCATATTAATGTGCAGCTCAAATGTGGTGAACAAGTGTTCTTGAGAAGTTTATTTCCTTGCCAGTGACTTTCAGTGATGCAGACAGACACTTGAATTTAGTCAGAAGGTAATAATCAAATATGAAGAAGAGTAGCAAACATGCTTCTGCCAGAAAGTTATTTGCTTATGCCTTGGAAGAAGGGCAAGGGCAGAGCCTGGGATGTTGTGTAGGGGGAAGTAAGAATCCAAAGCCAAGCTGGCTGTTGCTGCATCCTCCAGCTCCTCCTGTGATCTGGTCGTGGGTGCTGTGGTTTGCAGTTGTTGCCTGAACAATGGATCCATCTCCTACCATGCCAGAGCCCCTGGTTCTTCTGGGCTCTTGGTCCTCTCTGTTTCAGAAGTGGCTGGTTTTGTAGGGTCGTCTGCCACTCACCATCCACTCAGTGAAATGAGAAAAAAGAAAAGAGCATTTCAGCCTCCTTCCTCGCCCCACCGTTCCTAACAAAGCACACGATGTACTTTGTACAAGGCTGAGTTTGAAATCAATGTGTGTTTTCAGACAGATTATAATCATCATCATCACAGACAATTATTTGTATTATGAGTATGATATCCTATAACTTTTTAAAATGTGACTGCTACACTCAGAGATTTTTAATGCCTCCCATTTTTTTATTTCTGCATGTGGAAGTAGAATTAATCTTGGTTTCCTGGCCTGGGGAATACTGCTGTGGACTTCACTGAGCCACTGCTGATAGTGCTTATCAAGAGGGACTGTTTTTTAACACCTCTTGATAAGTAGTTGTACAGTATAATGGCATTTTAGGAGCTAATCTAGAATAGCTTCAAAACTATTTCTTAGGGACTGTGAGAAGGACAAGGTTGTATTTTTGGCAACCTTTCATGTAAATATTTGCATAGTCTCATGAAGTTCTCTGAAATACCTGTGATGTTACTGAACAAGCTCGCTGAGTAGAGCTCACTTCTGTTGAGGTTTGTTGGAAGGCCAGGATACTGTAGGACCCTGATTTTTATGACTTTGAGACATTCAGTCAATTTGTCTCTGATCCCTGCCAGAGGATAAATGGAGTAAATTAAAATCACTTTTTAAAATCATCACAATAAAAATACTCAGTGCTGCTTCTGAAGAAATGTCAAGGGAATACTATTAATGAAATGAGATGAAAAATCTTATTTAGCTCCTTTCCTTTTTCATTCATTCATAACTGGATTTTTTTTAACCTTTCAATACTTCATTTGCAAGTCATGATAATTTTTAGTACTGGTTGTTAAACAGGAATCTTGACCATGTTTGTTTCCTCTTGGGTGATAAGGCAGGAACAGTCCTGTGAAATTGCTCTTTGAAAAGATCATGAAAATGAATCTGGAATCAACTCTTCACTTGTGTTCCCTCCTTTTTTATTTTATTTTATTACCTCACTAACCTTTCCTCCACACCATGATATCATGGTTATGTTGTGTTCATGGTTATATTGCTGAAACTTCTAGGAGGTCATAAAATGGTTGGAAATGAAAAAAAAAGATGAAACTAGATTTAGTTTCTAGCGTCATCAATGCCATAATGTGTTGGCTTGCCCTTTAAGGTTGAGCTTTGCACTGAAATTACTCCTTTGAGTAATTCTCAATGAGTTCTGTTGGTTTGCTCGTTTGCTGGATAGAGGGAACTTTTTGGATGTGATGCAGTGTGCTAGGTTCATGTAGAATGTTTGGGTGCTTTTATGCTTCCTCCTTTTAGAAGATGAGCTTGGCTTCATTCATTTGTTTTTTGACTGTTCTGTTCTCTTACATCTTTCTTGCTTGCTTATATGTAGGTCTAACTGTGAAAAGCTAGTTTGCTTTTTATGTTCTGGGGTTTCTTTTTCAATTGTTGATAACTATCACACAGCTTAGCAAACAGCTGATGTTTCTGTTTCAGGAAGTAGCACAAAACAGTTATTGGAGCAATATGTAAATGCAGGAAGCAAGCTGTTGCCAATATAACTCTGGCTGCTTTGGCCAGTTGAATTCTCAGTGTTGAATTAGGATATCTGGAGGTAGTTATTCCATCCTATTGACTTGGGCATGGAAACAGCCTATAGGGATCTCTGTGTAAAAGCTCGTGGAAGCCAATTAACAGTTATGACATGGTGTGTGCTGAGGAAATCCTGTTATTTCCACCATGGAAATAAATGGAAATGTTATTTCTTTCAGGGTAAAAAGCAGCAGATCTGGTGTCATTACAAAATCCTGTTTAGACCTTTAGGATTTCTTTGCCTTTCATTCTGTTCCTTGCCTTTTGGGGATGTTGGCTCCTGACCAGCAAAGGACACAGCAGGTGTGAAGGAACCATGAGCTGATGCTGCTGTAATGAGGCAAAAGCAGGGTCTAATTTTTGCCCAAAATTCACCAAAATTCAGTGAGGGGTTTAGGAGCATGTGGTGGTGAGGACCATGTACAGCTGGGCAGCACAAACTCTGAGCTTGGTGTTTCCTGTCCAGGGCACAGGGGGGTTGTCTCTGTGGTAGGGAGGAGGACAAGCCTTTGGAGGGCTGAGAGTCTGGAAAGACCATTTTTGATTAAATAGGATGTTGTCAAGTGAAGTACAGACCAACTCTGCTGTAATTTTTCCTTAAAGACCTGATTTGCAGAAATCTGTAGAAAAGTGAATAAAAAGCCCCAAAAAACTATTGGATTGAATTTGTTTTGAGGTAATCTAATATTTTTGATTTTTGTATTTTTGTTTGACTGTGTTTCTTTTTTATTTTCATTTTTGACAAATTTACTGGAAATAGTGATGCCTTTCTTTAATCTTAATGACCCATGACATAACATTAACACTTCTAAGGCATGTGTAAGAAGCTCAGATAATTCAAGTAGCAGCTGCCAGCTACAAAAACGCATTTTACTTCATTCATCAGTGAACTGTGTCGGTGGTGGCTTTTTATTCTTTGTCTTTTCTGTCATTAGAAACACTGTCTTTATTCCTGTACTTTGAGTTATGAAAGAAAAGCACACTCAGTTTTGGACTTTCTGTGTTGCTGGAGGTCTAAATGCTGGTTCTGCTCCATCCATACTGGCGTTTTTGAAGTTTAGGGGCTTGACTGCATAGGACTGATGGGTCCCTTTCATTATTTGGGTGCTCTTTTTCCGGAGCTGGAAGGTGTTAGCAAGCCAACCTTCAAGCCTCTGGTACCCTGTGACACCTTGAAGCCTGCTCTGGTTCTCCATCCCAGTTCCCTTGCCTGGGATCTCCAGCTCCCTTTAAAGGATTCCCAGAGTTTGTTTTTTCGGATGCACCCAGGAAAGTGCTATAGTAGCTCAGCAGACATCAGGAGGAATGAGGGCAGTGAGAGGGAAGGACAGTTGTGCATTCCCACTGAACTCTCCTGCATCATCAGAGTGGGTTTATGACACTTTTAAATGGTCTATTTAAATTTGTCTGATGTGTGAGGTGAGTTAGAGGCCAAAGTATTGGACTGAGATAAGGCAGACCAGTCCCTTCTAACCCTCTAGTTGTTGGGATGGGGAGTGTTTGACAGGTCAGTTTGGTTCTCCATGACCCAACTTCCTTATCTGAGAAGTTGTTGCAGTTCCCTTGATGTGTTTGTAAAACAATTTGAAGTGTGTGAGTAATGTGTGCTTAGGAAAACCAGATTATATCATTATTGAATGCTACAGATTGATTTTTGCCTTAAACATTTGAAAAACTAATGGGAGTTCAGTGATTGTGGTTTCATGCAGTTTTAAAACACTGGAAAATGTGTGTATGTAATACCTCGAAGTCTGTATTTACCTATGGGTTCCTGTATTTATAACAGGGAAACTGTTATTAATCAGAAGCTGGATAGGAAATAGATTAGCAAGAACTAAATTGGGAGTGATGGTGGAAAACCAGCTAAACAAGGAGGAGATTTTTTCCTCAGTTCATTTGAAAAACACTCCCAGAAACTCCCAGAAAAGAGGGAGGAACATTCTTCCCCGTTAATTTGCAAAGCCTTTCAAATGGTAATGTAAAAAAAGTATTTGGGATTTTTTGGTCATTGTCCCTCTTGGCTTACCTCATCACCACTTCTCTCTGATATCACTAAACTTCCTAACCCTTTTATTCCTTCTCCTTTTCAGAGGACAAGGAGCAGAGATATCCTCCTGTGATTTATTTGTTTCTACGTCTGGGCAGAGCTGCACTTCCCAACTGCTGTGAAGAGCTGGGCAAGGATGGATGGCACATAAAGCAAAGCAGAAGTCCTGGAGCCTTAGTCACCAGTCTGATGGACTTTCAGTAAGTAGGAGCAAGACTCGTTTCTCACCTGTCTGCCACACGAATAAGTTCAGTGGTGCATTATTTACACTTGTTTGCCAGCACTGATAAGCAAATACCAGCCTTGCTGAAGCGTCACAAAGAATTGGTGTGCTTGAGGGGCTGAGCAGCTGTTGAAATCTGCTTCAGTGACATTTGTAGTTAAGTTTGGGGTGAGATGATGCCTTGATAGAGGCTCTACAAAATAACCTGTTACTTTGGGCTGAATTATTTTTTGTCTTTACACAGCTGTAATTTGCAGGTTTTGCTCTGCAAGGTAGAGAAAGGTATTTCTCAGTGCAGGCACTTTCTAGGTTTATTTTTTTTCTTGTAGAGCAACATGAGAGGACTCAGTAGATAGCATTTATTAGAATGGTTGCTTGTGGAGGTATATAACTGCATTTTAGATCTGCACCAGCAAACATTTCTGTATTTCTTCTGTGTGTGGCAATCAGTGGTTTTGCTCAATGTTAACGTTTAACTTTAAAATAAACTTCTAGATGCTTGAAACATTCAGTGCAGAACCTCTCTTTTACCCTGTTTGCAAAACTTTCACATTGTTGTGGCACAGTTCCCCTGCTGTGCTTCTCTCCCTATTTTTGGTGTGATGACTACAACAAACAGCCAAGAAAACAACTGCTTAGAACATGTAAGAGTGAAAAAAATGTGGCTGCAAGTTGTGCTGTTATCATGAATTGGTTGAATTTGCATTTCCTGATGCTTTGCTGGTTTCTATGCCATAAACCTCAGAGTGACACATGAGTAAGTGCTGAGAGAGGCAGGAGGACCTGAACGTGGTACTGACACCGTGTGGGTCCCTGCCAGGATATTCTGACTCTTGTTCTGCCAGCGAGAGTGAGCACTGACTTGACCTTCTCAGTTTGTGCTGCCCTCGTGCTAATGAATAGTTGCCACTGTATAATCCTCAGGCTTGTATTGAAAGGCTGCTGAGATCTGATTTCATGCTGCACCTTAATTTGTACCCTCTCTTCAAATACTTCCGCTTGCTGGTTTGGTTTTTTTTAAATTTGTTTTATTTCAACCTTTGCAAATCTGGCCTTTTTTCAAAGGTAAAACTGACAAGAAAGCTGGACAAAGCCTCCAAGTTGTGATTGTTTTCCTTTTTTGATTTTATAGGTTCACACTTTGCTCCCCAACACTTGAATTGTTTCTGTACTGTTGACAAAGGAAACATGACCTCTACTCTAGTAAGTAAACAAAATATTCACAACTTTCCTGGTTTTTTTTTCTTTTAATATGGTTTTATTTCTTTACATGTAACAGCCTATTGAGTGATGTCCTGATTAACAAGTCTTTTAAAACAGGGACTATTTGTTGTGTTTCCTTTTTGGCAAAAAGATGCTGTGAGGCAGATGTAAGAGGCTCGAATTAACCACCATTTCAAGTGCTTAGGTACTTTTAGGGGAGATTTATTCTTCTGAGCACGTGCTTTTGATTTATTTTAGCTTGTTTTGGTGGGATAGGTTAGAATGGTTTCTAACTAGTTCTTAAAGCACTTCCAGGATAAATATTCCCTGACATGTTGCAGTTCAGTGTGTGTCAGGAATAGCTTAGGTGTACCTGGTGTTGTCACAGCATGAAATGAGACAGTAAGCATTTATCCTGGACCTGGACAAAGGCTTTTACTTGTCAGCATTTCTTTCTGTGATGGTGCTGCCCACAGCTGTCCTTGCTGTTTATTTCTACCCTGTCAGACATCCCTGGGCGAGCATTTGTGCCAAACAGCTTGGGAGGGCTGGGCTCAAGAATCCTTCTTAGGCTGGGCTTTGGATCAGGAAACTGATCTTGCCAGAGGTTTTCCAGCCTCACTCTGTGCTGTTTTTATGACTCAGACCGTGAGGTTTTAGGCACGTTCTGTGTGTGTCACCTGGAGTCACTAGTCAGTGTTTCTGTGCGCGGGGTGTGTTTTATGGAGCAGGGCTCTGGAATTCTGTCCTTTGTTTCTCACCTCCTCCTGTTCCCCTCCTCCCCACACCATCCCCAGGGTCCACCACCTCCATACTACGAGAACAGAGGCTTCCAGCCAGATCCCCTGTACGCTGCCAGGCAGGCAGCAGGTGCTGCTCCCTACCCACAGCTCTTCTCCACCAACCCTCCCTCCGTGCCAAGCTACGTGCCCAGGGTTGCCACCCACCAGTCCAGCAGGCCAGCAGCGCACCCACCCAGCAGGACGTGTGCAGCCAGTGAGTTTGGGGCCCCTTCTCCCAGTTTTGGGGCCACTTCTCCCAGTTTTGGGGCCACTTCTCCCAGTTTTGGGGCCACTTCTCCCAGTTTTGGGGCCACTTCTCCCAGTTTTGGACCTGAGATCTGTCAAAGTAAGGTAACAAAGAAAAGGGACCTTCCCTGGAAAGTCATTCACTGAAGGAGCCACTTCTTTGTGGATGAAGAAGTGGGTGCTGGTGCAGCTGGGTGCTTTGGGAGGAAAAGTGGTGGGATGGAGAAAAGCCTGGCTAAAAACCGGCTGATTTTAATGTCAAATAAATGGTGCTGGTGGGTGGAAATCACTCTGATTGTAAACCTAATTTCTCTTTTCCTCCTTGCTTTCATTTCAGGTCTAAGGAAAACCATAATAATAATATTATCTATATTAATAGTCATTTGTTGTGCAATTGCTGCTTTCTTCATCTGGTATTTTGGTAAGTTTGTTTGTTTGTTTATTTTTTTAAGAAAAGATTATTAAGCTTTTCAAGTTAGAAATATCCATTCTCGTTTTATGCTTTATGCTGAATTAAGGACAGGGAAGTCTTTGTTCCTTTTCTCCTAAGAGATGAACTAATGCTGATTCTTAATGGCTCAGTTTTGTTTGTGGGTTGAGGTGTTTTTGGGGGTATTTTTGGTGGTTTTTTTTTTTTTTTTGGCGGTTTTGTTTTTTTTTTTGTTTGTTTGTTTTTTGTTTTGTGTGTGTTTTGTTTGGGGTTTTTGTTTTGTTTTTTATTCTTTTGCTTTTTCTTTGTTTTGATTTTTTTTGTTCTTTCTTTTTAATGCTGCCATTACTTTCCAAATTTGAGCTTCACTTACTTTCAGGTGAAGGGAGGGGATTGCAGTTAAGAATGTAAACCTTAACTGCAAGAGTGTAAACAGTCAAGACATGTTTTGTTTTGCTAAGATGGGACCTCCCTTGGAGCAGAAGTAATTTGCATTCACTTATTTGTTTCTGTGGGGTTTCTGTGTAAATGTTGCATGAGCCTCAGCACTCTATTGTGCCATGGATGTTTGCCTTAGAAATCACCTCCGGCTGGGGTGACTGAGCTCTGAAGCAGGGCTGGACCAAATTCTGTTCAGCTTGGGTGAAGTTTGCCTTGTGCTGTCTTTATTTCCCTTTCAATGAAAGCTGCTTTGCTAAAAAATCAGAAAACTGTTTTTAGGACCTTCTCCTTTCTATAGTGCTCAGGAAGATATATCTAGTGGAAAATGTCCCTGCTCATTGCATTTGGGTTGGACTAAAATTATTTTTAAAGACCCCTTCCAAACTAGTCAATGATTTTAAGGCAGTTCATTTAGAACTATTAGGATTACACTTTGTGTTCTTAGGGGTGTTTTTTTGACTCATTTTGATTTAAGCATGGTGAGTGTAATCTTGTTTTAAATGAGAGCAAGAGTACATAATTGAGGCACTCACTCTCTTCCTCCTTCTCTACTTGTTAACACTTTGCCAGTGCAAAGCTGATTCCTTTCTGACAACTTAATGGTGCCTGATTATTCAGGGGAGGCCAGTGGCCAAAATCCGGCCAAAATCCAGTGAGCTGCATCACAGACTTGATCTGACAAGTGATGCAAAGGACAGAGCAATCCATGTCCTGCTGTGGCAGGCTGGGTTCCCTCCCACCTCTGGCTCAAGAGCCGCTTCCAGTGTTTTTCTCCATCAAAGTGGGAAACTCCTTGAGAGCTGGGCTGACGTGCAGCCTCGTGGCTGTGCTTCTCTCTCCCTGCAGTAGAGAATCACTGTCTCAGCTCCCTGATGGAGTGTGGATCCTCAGGGGTGTGCATGTCCCCCTCCCAGTGGTGTGATGGAGTGAGTGACTGCCCCAACGGCGAGGACGAGACACGCTGTGGTGAGTGACAGCAGCCAAGGGCTGGGGGAGAGACCTGCACCAGCTGCAGGAGCCTGGCAGCAGATTGCCTGGTCCAGAGCTTGCCTAAATTGCAACAAGGCTGTTTTAGCCTAAGCTCTGTCTTTAAAATGGTTTGGGATGTGTGTTATATATAGGTACTCACTTCATTTCCAGCCCGATTGAAAAGCTGACATAAAACTCTTGGCTCAGGGGTTTGAGCTGCCTTGACTTTGAGTCAGGTTTTTAAACATCATCTTTTAATCTGAGTGGGGTTTGTGCAGAACTGAATCTAGCATTGTCTCTGGATGGAACAGTCAGTGGTGACTTCTCAGTGTCACTTCTCACTTCTTCAGGTGATAACATAAACCTGGTGTTCCTCAGTCAGGCTTGTCCTTTCCCATGTGTTTTGCATTCCTCATTCTCCCCTTAGTTCTCCAACTACATCATAACTCATTTGTGTAAGAAAACCTGGCCTAATCACTGCTCTGAGCTGAAAAGATGCCAAGGGAAGCTTTAGTGCAGAGCTGAAGGTAGGAGGTGGAGACATTGATTTGTCCATTCCAGAGGTTTGGCATCTTGTGTCGTGCCAGTGCCACGCTGGAAAACTCCAGCTGTGCTTTCAATTCCCTCTGTAAACTTTTATTCAACACATTCTCATGCAGGGTTAGCATTTGCTGGCAGCTGTTCCACTCCATTTGGTTGAATAATGGGTTCTTGAAGAAGCCAGTTTCAATCCGTTCTTTTGCCTGAACTATTTTTTATTAAATTCTTGTGCAAGCAAATGCATAATGGGATGTGGAATGTCAGAGCTAATTGCTCCTGGTTACATTCTTGCTCTACAAAGCAAAGCTCTGAAGAAATCTGATGTATTAAGAGATAATATATTTTTCAATATATCATGCTTTATTTATACACAGTATGTGATATATTAAGAAATATATGGTTGCATAGAGAAAAGATCAGAAAACTTTCATTATTGCAATCTTTCTTAGTGGTAGAATATAAAAGAGAATTTTGAGTATAAAAGCTGAAATGAAAGGATGAACTCTATCTTGTACATTTGCATTTTAAGACTGGTAGTTCTTCTAAATTGCTTTACATGAAAAGAAGTAAGTCATTGCCACATTTCTGTTTACTGGATATTTGCTCAGAATTTGAGTGGAAGGGAGCATTAAATTAACATCAGTTATACATGAAGTGGATATTATAGGTAACTCCTTCCAAGCAGAGAAAGCAGTAATAATAGCATGAGGTGTTCTTAGTTCCTTTTTTTTTCCCTTTTTTTTTTCTTTTTCCCTTTCTTCCTTTTCTGGCAGTTAGACTTTTTGGACCAAATTTTATCCTGCAAGTTTATTCACCTGTCAGCAAATCCTGGTATCCTGTTTGCCAAGATGACTGGACTGATGATTATGGGAAGACTGCATGCAAGGACATGGGCTACAACGTGTAAGTCCAACCTCTGTCAGCCTCTGCTCAGACACAGAAAGGTTCAAATTTGCCCCTTGCCATTTTTAATGAGTCTGGGACTTTGCTGTGAAAACATACTGGCAAAGGCATCTCTTCACCTTGCCCTGTTACACGAGGTGCATGCACATCAGATAAAAATATTATTTTAACCTAGTGACTGGTGGGAAGTGGGGTTGACAGATGTGTAAAAAATCTGAGACTCTGGCTGGGCTGCACCACCAGGGTTCTGTGTTCATGTAAAAACAAAAATAAATATTTCTGTTGTCATGTAAGAAGCTCCAGCTTGGCACAGTTCATTGTTACCACTTGTTTGAAAGCTGAAATCACTACTGGGTTTCATAGTGGGCTTTCTGTTTTGCAGAGATACATATTTCTACAGTCGTGGGGTAGCACCTGACGCCAGCTTTAAGAGCTACATGAAGCTGAACACAAGTGCTGGGAACATAGACTTGTACAAAAAGCTGTACAACAGGTATCTTTGTTTAATAAAAGCCTCTCTCCTTTCACCCAGGGTCTCTCCAGGTGCTGTGAGAAGTGTAGCTTCTGCCTGCAGCATAATGCAAGCACATCTTTTAGTGGGGATTGTTGGAGAGAAAGAGACTTTGTTTTTATTGCAGCAACCGTTCTTCCCTCTTTTTAAAAACACAGCTGTCATTTTTCCATCCTCCCTGTCCTCTTCTAAAAGAAAAAGTGTCCCATCCTCTGTACTGTCTAGAAGGTTGCCATGTCAAAGGTATTTTTAAGGCTTCTGACCATCAGTAGGAGTTTGTGTATGGTGACAAGAGCTACCAGCTACAACACATTCACAGCAGCTGGCACAGCCTTTTTTTCAGTCACATGAACACACAGCATGCAAAAATGGATCTCCACTGTGGAAAGCATCATTTTTATTTTCCTTAAACAACTCTGAAGTGTCCAGTTTCAAAACCTGTAGACTGCTGTGCCTGCAAACTTCCTGCAGCTCCCTTGTTTAGTTCTTCTGCAATGACTCCCTAAATCAGCTCGACTTTCTCTCAAGCTGTTCTTCATCTTGCTTCTCAGTAGGCTTACAAACCTTTTGTGCTCATGTCTGCAGTCTCCCACAGGACAGTTTTGGTGAATGCAAGGCATGGGGAGACCAGGTGGAGAAAGTGAAGAAAGGGGGAACCCTCCACAGGAAGATAAGGCTGAAGGCAGGGCATGTTACTGGAAAGGGTAGAAAGGCATGTTACTGGAAAGGGTAGAAAGCAGCTGGAGGGTGGACTTTGCTCACCATTTCCTTCACTGAGAGCCTAAGATCCTGTCTGTTTTTTTATTTCTCCTGCAGTGGTTCCTGTGCCTCAGGAAATGTGGTTTCTCTGCGCTGCATAGGTAACTCACTGGCTTTTTCAAACTTCTGCTGCTTCATGCTTTGATATGCTCTGACTGGCAAGCCCTTTTGGACCTGTGGCATTAATTGCTGTTTTTCCACGGGCAAATGATTTAACTCTGGTTCCCAAATAATGCAGTTTTAGGGTGGGAGAGGAGACAAGGAAGGCAGTGGATCCCCAGTCTTTGATGCCACTGGTTCCTCTAAATGACTTGTGGTGAAGCTCCATATCCATCCCCCTGCAGCTGTGTTGGGATGTCTGTGGCACATTTACTCTCAAGATTCAGCAGTTGGATAGTGGGCATTGCCTTCTTGATGGTGATTCCTGTCCTGAGGAGTCCCCTGGCTGTTGGCTGCTTTGTTGCACAGCACAGACATGTTTGAATCACCAGAGATTCCTGAAAGGTGTAAAGAGTTTATGGTGAGCCAAGGGTGAGGTTTGCAGTTTAATGGGGGTCTGGGCAATGGCAGAGTTGGGATTTGGTGTCAGGGCAGGGCTTTGAGCTGTGTCCAACAGATCAGCCCTGGGGTGTGCACCCCTCTGCCAGGGAAGCCTGAGGGGTGCAGAATCCATCTCCCAGCTCCCTCTTGGATTAACCCGTGTGTGTGCCTGACCTTTCAGAGTGTGGCCTGTCCAGCAAGAGCGTGAGCATCATGAACAGGATCGTGGGTGGCAGCGGGGCCGTGCTGGGGCAGTGGCCGTGGCAGGTCAGCCTGCATGTGCAGGGCACCCACGTCTGCGGGGGCTCCATCATCACCCACAGCTGGATTGTGACAGCAGCACACTGTGTGGAAGGGTGGGTCCCTCCCCCCAGGGCTCTTTGCCTTTCTTCAAGCTGAAATTTATTCAGTTCTCCCCACTTTCTCCTTTAGAACTGAATTCCTCCCCGCCACCTGGCACGCAGGTGCTCTGTACAGTATTTTGTCTGTATGGTAAATTCGAAGTATAGGGAAGATACTTCATTGGGAATAAGGGAAGATTGGTTCTGGAGGAGGCTGGCTGCAGCTCACCTGTCTGCTTCCTACAGGAGGCCTTATTTTATGTTTTGTCTTGCAAAATGAAATGGGTGATGCTGAGCGCAGACACCCACCCAATTTAAGATGCAAACTCAAGGCACCAAATTTGATGCCAGCCAGCACAATGTTTTCATGAAGATGTTGAATTACACTGTGAGGAAACTTCCCTCCCCCCCGCTCAAATTCTCAAATATCACACTGCTGTAGATATGATCAATTTAAAGATGCTTGTGCCATTTATTTCTTCATATCTTCTTGCCACAGGGTAGTAAAGTCCAAGTCAGTATTAAATACAGATTTATATCTATCCAAGGAGCACTTTATGTAGCCATCAACAAGAAAAATAGCTGGTGCTTTGTACATTTTTAACCTATAAAAGAGAGTTGAGGGTTTTGTGGTACCCTCAGAAAGGGCAGAATTTGTTTGAAAGGTGCCTGCTTCTGCTGGAGGGAAAACCCACAAAGCAAAAACATTTTTAATGGTTGGTTGGCTGGATCACAGTTTGAGGCTAAGGGAAGGAAGAATATTTGTCCTTAACCTTGAGAAAGGAATGCAAGTGTTGATTTCTACCTGGAGATCTTATCCCTCCTTTGTTGTCTGGATTTGAGCTCTGTAGTGTAAAAAGCTTTGGGAATGGCAATCAAGCTGCAGCTGGCACAAACCTGGTTTTCAGCCTGATCTGGGTTTTTTTGGGAGGTGGAGTGACTTGCAGGCACTACTGCCTTGGCACTGCTCATGGAGGGAGTTTTAACACTTGTGGCAAGTTTTCTATTAAGCCTTTGCAAACTGTGCTGGAGCAAAAGAGGCTACTTAAATAACATCTAGCAAGCATGCTTAACATTAAAAAAACCACCAAAACCAGTCTAGAAGAAACCCTGGCATTTTCAAGATAGTGAAATTCTTTCACTAGATCATGTTTTTACTAATTCTGGCTTCTGCTGCTACCACTGACATGTGAGACTTCAGAAATACCTGCCTGATCGCTCAGTCATGGAAATCAAAAGGCTTCAGTGTTGCAGTCTCAGACTTAATTTGTTGTGCTGAGTGATTTAGGGGATGGACAGTGATACTTAACCCACTGCAAAGATTTTTTTGATATATTTTTGGAATTAGAGCCAAGCTTTCCTCAAGTTACACGTCTGGCAATTTGTTTGTCTTACTCTTCAGAAATGGTAGTCAAATGCATGTGCATTTTTGGTCACCCAAACATTTGACTACAGCTCCTGAAGAAAGTTTTTTGAACGTCCCAACCCCTGTTTTGTCACCACAGAAGGAAACCTTCAGACCTTTTCTTTGTTCTGTAGACGACTTTCTGACCCACACAGCTGGAGGGTTTATGCTGGGATTCTGAACCAGGATGAGATGTTCTTTAGGAGTGGATACAGAGTGCAGCAGATAATTTCCCATCCAGATTATGACACAGACTCTAAGGACAATGATGTTGCCCTTATGAAGCTGGAGACACCACTGAGTTTTACTGGTAGGTATTCTGCTCTTCTTAAGGGAAAAATCCAGTGGCAGTGAGCACACCTTTTGAAACTTCTGATTTTCGTCAACCAATCCTTGTAAATACTTATTGGAAGAACACAAAATTACCCTAGAGACAGAGGGCATAGGCTCCGATTTCCTAAGCAGGATTTATTTAAATTATTACCTGGATAGGGGGTTTGGGCTCATCTCAATAAAACACTTTTACCTCAGAATGCTCTATGGTGCTTCAGTTTAGCCACTGCTGTATGTGCAGAGAAATACAGGTGTAGTGATGGAGCAGCTGATTAAATCCCAACTCAAGTCAGGTCAAATGATGGTAAAAAAACCCTTCAGAACTCAACATTACAAGAAGTTCCTTTCATGAAAGCAGATGTAGGTTGTTTGTAAGCAATACAAAACAGAGAACAAGCCATTATTTAAACTTGAAGTGCTTTTTGTCTACAGGCCCTTTGTGTTTCAGTGCATCAGTTTAAAGCTACCAGGAGTAATCTGAAAGGGATTTTCTGCTGCTGAGAGCAGGGAGATTGTCTGTTTTCCAGCGTTTTGTGCTACACACCTCTTGTATATATCAGTACTGAATCCTGCTTGTCTTGTTATTATTTTCATCAGAGTTTTGCAAAGAGAATCTAGAACTGTAGTTTTCAGAATTTTTTTCTTCATCTTCTACTGCTCAGAAGAGCTGGTGTTAATTGTTCTATTTAACCTGATGAATTAAAGTAGAACCATTAACTGCTTGTTCCTCACTTTGAGGTGAAGATCAGGTACCCCTCAGGGAAAGAGAAGCTGGTAAATTTTCTGCTGCTTCCTGCATAGTCTGCCTGCAAGGAATGCAAAGTACAGAGGAAATGCATTGTGTTTAATAGATGGTGGCAGTTTAAATTTATTTTGAGCTCTGTCTGAACATCTGTTATTCTGTTTGTTTTGCAGAAACTGTGAAGCCAGTTTGTCTGCCCAATCCAGGAATGATGTTCCAGCCTAACCAGCAGTGCTGGATATCAGGGTGGGGAGCAGAGTACCAAGGAGGTAAAAAGTGCTTCTGGAATATTTTGATCTTTTCCATAAACTAGTCCTCTTCATCCTGTGAATACTGTTGTTTGGGCCGATGGGACAGTTTGAATTAGATCTGTTCATTCACTATTTTTTCACCCATTTTACAACCCACAATATTTACCCAGGGCATTCAAAGCAAGCTGTGATGTGTTGCATTCAACAGACTGCAAAGGACCCTCAGACCAGTACTGAGGGGCAGAAATACCCATCCAGGAGATAATTCTGTGCCCCTGATGGCAGGGCCCCCTCTCCTGCAGCAAGGGTTGCTGTGTGCCAAGTGTGTCCTGTGGATGTGGGAAAGGGCAGGAGCTGCTCCTTTCCACCACCTCAGGCTGAAGTAGAATGATGCAAGTAAATTTGCAAGACTGGAAAAAGGAAAGGGAGGAAAGGATTTTTTTGGTATAAGAAAGGTACTGGGGGAGGTCCTCTTGACCTCTTGCAGATTTCTTGCATCTTAAATTTCCATCCTGCTCCCTCTAGGAACTTTATTTCATCTTGACTGCTGGGACTTTTTTTATAATAGCAAAGTATTGGGATGCTTATTCTGATTTTGTCTTTGCACGTTTGTGCATACTTCAATTCTAGGTAAAACATCAAATAACTTGAATTACGTTGCCGTGCCCTTAATAGAACGTTCGAGGTGTAATGCTGTTTATATCTACAATGGCATGATTCTGCCTACAATGATCTGTGCTGGAGACCTAGCAGGGGGAGTTGATTCCTGTCAGGTAATTATTCCTAATTAATGGTTAATAATGACCTGATTACTTCTGTGGGCTTGCTAGTAGGCTCTCTCTCTCTCTCTTCTCTCTCTCTCTCTCTCTCTCTCTCTCTTTTTCTCTCTCTCTCTCTTTCTCTCTATCACAAATAAATCCTATGCCCCCCAAAAGCTAAAAATTTGCATTACATCTGGTTGGGCTTCTGGTTCCTTTGGTGGTGCATCCCTTTAAAGAGGAGAGCTTTTGTTTCATCATCTGAATGGCTGCCAGTGCTGAGTTATCACTAAATTCCCAAGGAGGGTGAGGCTCCTTTTTAATGCTTCAAGGATGGTTTGTTACCTGGTACTTGAAAGTGATCAAATACTCCTCATAACCACAGCATTATTATCATTATTATATTATTAACCACAGAATTGTGCTTGTGAACAAGAAAGTCATTAATGCCAATCTTACTTAGAGGGATCTGGGCAAATTATTTTCATCTCTATTGGAAGCAGACATCATGTAGCACCAAAATTGCCATCATACCTTGTTCTAGTGGCTCCCTAAGTGGTAGGCAGGTTTATATTGAAACTAAAGCTGTGCTCCTGGAGTGAAATGGGTCGTGTTTTTCCTGGTGGCTGTGTCACTAACAAGGTGTTTGTGTCCCATGCAGGGTGACAGTGGAGGTCCTCTGGTGACTCTGCACCACTCTGTGTGGTGGCTGGTTGGAGATACCAGCTGGGGCACTGGCTGTGCCACTCCCAACAAGCCTGGAGTGTATGGGAATATGACTGTGTTTACAGACTGGATTTATAAAAATATGCAGGTAAAACATTCACAGTTTTTTCATAAATTTTAAGGCCCCACATTCTGAAATGTGATTTTACTTTAAAAAAATTTAATAAATAAACGTGACTTGCATGATAACTAAGCTGTTTTGTTGAGAAGCGTCCAAGTTATTGTTAAGACAGAACCTGAACCTTTGTTTTCTGTTTTGTTTTGTTTTTTCAACAGGCAAACAGATGACAACACCCTCCTTGCTAATCGATGTTCCTGAGGACAAGAATAAATGAAGCCATGGGGGCCTGGGATATTTATTCACTTTGTGGTTGATTTTATTTTTCCTCTTTGATTTTTTCTTTTTAAAAGTAACATGAAGGATTGCACACTTGGTTCTGTGCTGGCTACAGTGATGGATCTTAATCAGTGAAGGTTCATCACAACAAGCACTTTCTTCTCCTTGTGGTGCCTGGCAGAGTCATTCTGTCAACTGCTTGCTGAAATGTCTCTCTTTTGTTGAGTTACTTTTGCTTGATGATCAGGCTTATAATGATAATTTAAATCACAATTTAATTTCAGATTTTCGTAGCAAGATGCTAAGACGGTTTAGTAGTTTTTAAATTAAATGTTAAGTAATGTGAATGTTGAATCTCTGAGCTGCTGGTTGGCAATTTTAAAAGAAATTAATTTTTTTTAGTATAGAATTACAAAATGGTTTGGGTTGGAAAAGACCTTAAGGATCATCCAGTTCCAACCCTGCTGCCATGGGCAGGGACACCTTCCACTATCCCAGGTTGCTCAGAGCCTCATCCAGCCTGGCATTAAACACTTCCAGGGCTGGACCAGCCTCAACTTCCCTGGGCAACCTGTTCCAGTGCCTCACCACCCTTACAGGGAAGAATTTTCTTCCTAAAATCTAATGTAAATGTGCCCTCTTTCAGTCTGATGTCACTACCCCTTGTCCTGTCACTCCATGTCCTTGTCCAAAGTCCCTCTCCAGGTTTCTTGTAGGCTCATTAGGGACTGGAAAAGGTGCTGAGGTCTGCCCAGAGCCTTCTCCAGGCTGAACAACCCCAGCTCTCTCAGCCTGTCTCCATAGCAGGGGTGCTCCAGCCCCTGAACACCTTTGTGGCCTCCTCTGGACTCTCTCCAACAGGTCCATGTTGGAGATCCCAGAGCTGGATGCAGCATTCCAGGTGGGGTCTCAGGAGAGCAGAGGGTGAGGGATATATATGAAGGGAATTTTTCATGCACTACAGTACAGGCACAGAAAATTTAAAAAACTTTATATATATACTGTTTATTCAGGTAGTTAAAAATCCTCAGGATCTCAATCTAAGTCAGATTGTAGCAGTCTGGCTGCCTCAGACCATACAAAATGTGCTGTTCTGCCTTAAGCTGCTCTGAACCCGAAATGGGCACTTTGCCAATGTGGGATCTGGACAGGGATGTCCCAGTGCTGAGGTCCCTGGCTGAGCACACTGAAGGCGACTCTTGACCTCTCCCTGCTGTGAAAGGCAAAGGGCAAAGGTTTCCAGGCAGGCTGTGCTGCACCTCCAGCTGCAGACACACACACACAGAGACTGGAGGTTTTGTACAAGGAAACTCAAAGCTGATAAACTACCTCATTTGTTAAATTTGGCTTCTGATTCCTTAGAGCTCTCCTTTATATATCTGCCTGTATGTTTTTAGCAAAATGTAATTCGTATCTGAGTGCCACCTGAATGAGGAATTTGAAAATAATTTATAATCGTGGTAGAGGATCAAAAAGCCATATCAAGTCACTTTGTTAAGAAGGATAAATCTTTATTGAATGAAATGACTCCACTAGTCTTGTTTTCTCTTTTGGTACTGAAATGCAATTATCTTACATGTAAACACTGCACCAAATAAATTGGTTTTTGTTTGTTCTCTTTTTTTTTTTTTTTTTTTTTTACAAATAGTTTTCCTTACTTGCGCTTTATATCTCTTTACTTGGCTTTGTGGTTTTTTGGAAGCAGTTGCTGGATTCTGTGTATGAAGTGCTTTGAGGGTCTGATTTAAAAAAACTAACAAAAACAAACAAAAAAAAAGAAAACCAACAGGGTGAGCCAAGAGATTATTTTAATTCCAATATTTCAGGTCCTTGAACAAACCCAGGGAATAAGAGCAGGATGTCCAGGAATGCTGAATGTCTTTGGTGGCTGGGTCTGATGAAATCACTCTGACTGAATTGAATTAAATAAGGAAGTTGAGCCTGCAGGCAGTAGCTTGAGGGAATCACACCCTATTTTGTCATTCCACCTCATGCTGCCTGGAGCAACGTGTCCTTGCCTCTCCTCTCTAGGTGTGAGATGGGTGTTTCCAATAGCACTTGTGCATCAAGTGCACCTTGGGGGATAGGGGAATACCATGAACTAACCAACGAGTTTTAAGTACTTTCAAAACAAATTAAAGAATTAAGTAGTTACAGGTATGAGGCACTTTTTCTGTGGCTTCTGACCTGCAGCACTGCAAGTCAATAATAGCAAAAGAATTTACTGGAAGAAAGGGGAAAGTGGCTGCAGTGTTCAAGGTTAAGGAACGTGGATGTTGGGGTGAATGCTGTACCAAAAGTCAGGCACCAGCTGCAGTTCCATGCCACAGGGACAAACACTTTTTGTTATCTCTAGCCTGAGGAGAAGGCTTCTCTTGTAAGAAACTTGGAAATTACTACATCACACACTGGTATAAGCACATTTTTTCTAGCTGGATGCAGACATTGCTTTTGGTTATTAAACCAAATCTTCCCTGTCAAAGATGTCTGTACACAGTGTGTGATATATTTTGCATTGGCTTCCACGAAATGAAAGCTTTTGTAAAGGTTCTCCTTGCCCTGGAGAGGGAAAGGAGAAAGGCAGCAAAACACATGATGAGACACCCTTGTGATGTTTAACATCCTGGGAGGTTTCTTTTCTTTTGGATATCCAAATCCTGCCCTCTAGTGAGTTGCCCATCAGTCCCAAAATTTCAGGTGCTGGTGCAGACATCTGAGAGGAAGAGCCTCTTGGCCTTCTGCAAATCAGAGAGCTGGGAAAGGAGACTGAACAGAGCCCATGCCATCCTCTGGATGCACCAGTCACATAAAAGAAATATATTTTCCTTCTAGGCTGGAACGGTTTCATCCCACTGTGATCCCTCTCTCCCTCCTGGGCTGAGACTTAGTGGTGACACTTTGCAGAGGTGTCTTTTAGGTGATAGCAGGGAAGAAAACAATCCCAGTAAGCAAAAAACACAAAGGGAAGTAGGAGATCATGTCATGCACTAAGCTTCATTGAGGAAAGCTAGATAATTTGATTTCTACAGTTTGTGAATTATACAGCTTCCATCATTAAAAAGAGGAAAAAACCAAACCAACAAAGCATATAATTCCCAGAGTGTTAGCTTTTTAATGATTACTCCAGTGGTTGCACAGAATTCATAAAGGAAATGTTTAAAAATGGGATAATGTTTATTTAATCACAACTTCCCCAGTGGAGCTCTTTATGCAAAGGCAGCTGCTTGCATATAACTGATTATGGAAAATAAAGAAAAAGTGAATGCTAAAAGTTAGTATTAAAGGTCTGGGCTAACAACACATTTTTATGGGATTATATGAAATTCTTCAGTAATGCTAGAAGATGAGAAAAAAACAACTAATGAAAAACAAAGAAACTACACCAAGCTGAAGTCTCTCAGGTACTGGCAGGCTTTGGTGAGACGATCAACTCTTTGGCTGAGGTAATTCCTGGTTTTAGCAGCTTCAGTGTCCTCCTCAAGGAGAAAGTTTAACTTCTCTTTTTCTTGTAAAAGTTGCAGCATAGCAGTCTGCACATTATCTCCAAAGTCATGAAGGACACAAGACAGGATGATCAGAGGTACCTGATTGGAGAGACGTTTACTTGCTCCCTGCAAGATGGGGGGAAAAAAAGGCAAAATACTAAATTAATAAAAAGAACTGGAAAATGAAGGGTCTATAAGTAATCTGGTAAAACAAGTAGTTTCAAGGTTTTAAAATGTTGGACGGAGTTACTGTTTGAGAAGGGAGTAGTGTTATAAACTAAAAAATATTTGCAACCGATGTCTTTTGTGCCTGCAATCTAAGAGTCATGGGGATGTCAGCTGTTGCTTTTCTTCCCTCAGCAAACTAAAGCCAAGGCAGGCTGTTCTCTGCTCAGCTCTGTCAGCTGTCACTGGGACAAGTTATAGGAGGATATTCCTGACAAACAGAACTTGTGCAGTTTCTGGTGTCCAATCTGCCTTCACTGAATGCTAACAATATATTTGATACAGGAAATCAGAGTGATTTTCCCTAAAGCTGGAAAATTCCTCTATCACGTGGTATTTAGATGGTGTTTCTGATGTGGTTGTCCTTTTAAGTTTAAGACAGCTTTAGAGGAAGCTTTAGCCTTAGGAGGAAATGTCTTCAGCAGTAGTGAGACCAGATCGTGCCCACATTACATCTGATATCCCCATGAGACAATCTCCTGTCTGACCTGACCAACTGCCTGGCTCATTTATGGATGCAAACTGAAACAGACTGACCCAGAAGAGCTTGTGGGGCCCTTTCCCCATGGACATCCACAGGGTTTAGGGGCCCACCTGGTGCTTTTGGGCAACATGAGGTTCTAAACCTCTCTCAGCTCTGTGAAGTGGCTGCCTCCAGCCCTCCTGCTGCTGGGTGAGCACTTAGACCTAAGTGCCTTGTTGCAATTGAGAGATTCTGTCTTTTTGTGGTACAACTTGAAAATGGCATTCCTAGGTTCTATAGGGTGTAGGCAGCCATGGACACTTAAGAGCTTCCATCTCATTCAAACCATATTTGGCCTTGCACAAGTCAGTCCCATGGAGTTGCCCCCTGGCACTTGGGGGTTTGTTGAAAATGGCTCTCAGGGCATTTCCAAAAATATTTAACTGCAGGTAAGACATACAGCAGAGTGTGTAGCAAGGTGGGATGGAAGTGCTCATGCACTTCTGGCTTTGTTTCTTGTCCTATGAAAGCCAATGGTTTTCTCTTCATCAGCCTGAGCAGCCTGTCCATTAAATTTCAGGGATTTGTCACAAAGCCTGCTCTTGGAATTCAAAGTGAGCTGCTACTTACCTTCCTGAATTATTAATATTGAACTTGTTGCTTTCTGAGGGAGTTTTACGACAAAGCAAATCTTGATACTGCATGTTCTTTTTTCTGTTGTTCTTTAACGTGATCCTTTCTTAAAACCCCCCATTTGTCTTCAGAGACTTCACTTACAGGGTGCTATCTGCAATACAGCAGATGAACTCTGATCTCTACAGACAGCTGATAGATTTTAATGTAATGTTTTATAATTGCTCCTCCTGCTGTAGTAGTTTAGGATCTGACTGCAAGACACAGACACCACTTTCTGTTGGCTGCAGGAATGTGCAGAATGGCTTGAGGCTGACCTGAGCCAGACTGGGAGGTAGCTAACAAGTGGTTTAGGAGCCAGCTGTCACTTTGGCACCTTCAGGCTTTTCTAATCACCACATCCTGCATCCTGCAACCTGCTGATACAGCCCAGCTTTGCCCTGACATTCTCATCACTGGTCAGAAGCTCCAAGTAGTTTGTAGAGAAGCTGAGCATGTACCTGAATGGGGCACTTAGATACCCCCTGGCTACTCCCTGCACCGTGCTGGTGTGGCATACAAGGCTGTATTGACTGCAGCAAGATCTGGGTGAGAGATATCTGCTGTGGCATTCAGGGGGCAGCAAATCTGCTGCATCACAGCCTGTGAACTCACAGAGAAATAGGCACTGGTGTGAGAAACCATCTCCACGACAACAGCCGACTGCAGATCTTTCCCCAGGGCGTTTTCTGCCTTAAAAGTATTAAAATCACTACGGTAAAGGTCATCCTGGCAGTACACAATTCTCTCCATTTTAAACTGTGCCCGGATATGTCTTTCAGCCTCTGCTGCTTGTTTCTCTCTAATGTCTTCAATTTTCACCTAGAAAAGAAAGGAACAACAAATTCTGAGACATTTGCTTCCTTTGGGAAGGTGCCAGTGCTTAGCAGTGTCCCCAGGGAACGGCGAGGTGGGCACAGTGTTCAACTGCTCTTGTGCAGCACTGTCTAATCCCAGAACATGGGAACATGGAATTATGCTTTGGATTGTGGTCTCTCTGTTGTGAAAGAGCAGGACAATGTGGCAGCTTTGTCCCCTCCTTACCCACGGGTGGGATCAGTCCAAACTTGATGCTTGGAACCCAAAAGAAAATATCGATTGCCAGCAAACCAACCCTGTCTAACCCCTCTCTGTCTGGTGCTTTTATTGCAGCGATCTGACTCTTTCTGGCTTTTTAACACTTCCACCTAAAAGTCTGTGGGGGTGGCAAAATTCCTTCAGTCATGCTCAAATTCCCTTAAAATGCTTTCCTAGCATCCCTAAAAAAACACCCCATTTCTTGTCCCACGTCCAGTGTTTGCCAGAACTTCTTCCCTCTTCATTCTTCTCTATGTTACACCTAAAGACCCTGCCTGAACATCTCTGTGTTTGAATGAAATAATTTATTTGTTCACTGTCTGGTTGGCCTGGGAGCTCAGTAGGGTTTTGATACAATTAAAATGTCAATGGTTTTATACCTTGTATGAAATTTTGAATTGTAACATGATCCATTATTTATTTGTTTTACTCAAACTCTGAGTTTGACCATGCAAGTGAAATAGCAAACCACTTATTTCACTCACATTTGCCTCTGAGTTTCCTTTTTCAGCAGTACCCTGTGAGCGGACTTTGGACCTGGCTGCCAGCATTGCTTCTTATCTTTTCCTCAAAGCTCTTTCTGAGAAAAGACCTTCAAGGACATCCATATCACTGAACTCTACCCCAAAACATGCTAATGCCCAAACTGTGAATAGCCATCTTCTAGTTTTTTCATGGCTGGATGATTTTTGGTTTGTCTGCTCCTGTTCCCTTTCATCAAAGATGAGATTCCTGCACTGGCTAAAACCCTGGCTTGCTTTCAGAGAGGGAAAAACAGTTCAGCACTCTGACAAACCATTGCAAGACTTAAATCTGAAATTAATGATAAACTCTTCAAGGTAGCCACACCAGGTTTTCTTTGCATTGTGTTAAAAACGTCAGGAATGTGAGCAGAATGAATAAAGAGTGTATATGTTAGATCTTGTCAAAGTTGTACAAAATGCACTTTTATTAGTGCCATTATAATCATGCCATCATTTTCAGGCTCTTTCTTATTTTCCTGCAAGAAATTCCACACTTGCACAAGAGTAATGCAGTAAGACAGGTACCATAAGCATGGATGTATATACAAATGCCATTCTGACTTTTGAGAATCTCAGGTTACAGGTAGTGCCTCACCTTGGCAACTCTGCTTAGATTGTGAAAATTAGCAAAATTCCTATTAGCGAGTTCCATAAATTTCTCTTCGACCAGTCCTAAGGGAAGAACAGAGAGACAAAATAAAATCAGATAAGTGAGGGTTTTAGGCTATTGTTAATATGATACTTGGGAGACTATTCATTTCCTGTATTCATCCAGAAGTAGCTGAGCTGCTGTACTGGTGCACTCTGCCTTTATGATGCATACAAACAGGTAGAAATTTAGATTTCCAGGTCCAAGAGTGTTACCACTTAACACCAGGTATTTCTACTGTACTGTTTCCTTGCTGTGTGATTTGTTATATAGTTATTTTCTAACTCCTTTCCAAGAGCCACTGGGAAAAGTATTAACAAATGCTGGAGACCATGTGTAGAGATTGAAGGCTCTAGAGAAGGAGCAATCCCCAAGCTGAATTAGATTTACTTCCACACTCTGAAGGATCCTGAGAGCATCAGTGACAGCATCAGCTTCTCCTGGAAAATAAATTTGTCAGGCCCAGCAGTGCCCCCCAGACAAGAGCCTCCCATGGCCTGGGCCATACTCATCACGTTGTTGAGGATCTGAATTGCTGGCTCCTCCAGTTCTCTGATCTGCTCTTTTATAATGTCCTCAAAAGTCTTGTAGTTGCTGAAGCCTGGGAACTCCCGCCCACGGTACTGGTCTTCGTATTTCCACACTCTACTAGGGACGGTTTTTTTAGCTGTAATGGTGAAATAAATTGCTTTATTACTAAATCACTCAATGCATAAATTTCAGGTTTAAGAAGGAAGTCTATTTCTTCTCTTTGAGTTCTTCTTGAGAGGAAAAACTACTGAGATGATTTTTTTTGTTACCAAGAACAGAGGTAACATGTTATAGCTCTCTGAATGAGCCATCTCACACATTGCATCAAGCATCTGACTGACAGAAATTATGATGGGCCACAAAAATTTTGGTTCTTCTTGGTATTTTTACCCTCATAGAAGTAGCTGGCCATTACCAATCACTGCCAAGTTTTAAAAAAACCTGAACAAAACAAAGCCCCAAGCTCACTAAACACTTTTTCCAGTGAATCTACTGTCAACTAGTTATTTTTTTTATCACAACCAGTACTTCTTTGTTCATATTATACAAATTTGTTAATTTCTTTTTGTATGAGGTATCACCTTAGCCCAGAGCTAAAGTGGAACAAACTCCACCACCCAGATTCTAAAATATTCATAGCAATAATAAAATAAAAAAAATTAAGAGTAACAATACAAATTAATATATAGATTATTATTATGTATTATTACTCATTGGTGTTGCTGTTATTTAGAAGAATGGTTCAGAAAATCACCAACAAATTCTGTTCCCAGTGTCCTGATTTTACTGCTGTGCTGGCAGAAGAGAGACAAGCACTGACCTCTCTGTAATGACAGCATTTAACACAAACTGTGTCTGTGTCCCCAGGACACCACAACACATGGATGCTCCTGGCTTCTTGCTCTTAATTTTCTTGAGGAGTATTGACTGAAGATGCCGTGTCTAGGTTTAGGAGCAAGGGGATGGGCTCTCGGGTCAGCTGCCAGGGTGGGCTCTGTGCTTACCCCTCGCAGCACACTCCAGGAGAATCACACCCCACGTGCAGAATTCCTTGCGGACCTTGGTGAACAGCCTGACTTCATCTCCAATCAGCTGCTCCTCTCCCCGTGTGGTCTGAGAGATGTCTTGGTTAAAGACCTTGATCAACTGCAATCAAACAGCAGGCAGGCAATTTAGAGAAGTTTCATTTCTTCAGACTAATTTGTCAATGTTAAGTATATCTGCAATTGTTTGATGTTAAAGCAGGGACATAAAAAACATCCCTTTCTTACATCTTTTATGCTCTTAGCTCTTGGTTTGTTTGGTTTTTTGATTTTTTTTTCCCCCCAAACTGTCACAGATAGAGGAGAACAAACTTGATACTCTTTTGTTTTTCCCCCTGTAGACTTTTAGAACCATTTAACACATTCTAATAGGCCAGACTTGTATGGAGTCTGATGAGCTTCCATAAACACCTCTAATGCCTACTGAAGGCTTACTCAGGGAGTAGCTCCCTGAGATGAGGCACTGAGATGGACTTGCAAACCACATTTTGATATCAGAAATATGTTTGATCTTATGAGTGCTGTAAACAATGGGAATCTTCCAAAGTGTTGAGCAGGCAGGAGTTTAAGTTTTCCCTCGCTGAGATGTTTGATTTTGATCAATCAAGTTGTTTAGTTTTCTTGTCCCATAATCAAAGCAAAAAAATTGCTAGAAGGGGCCACGAGCTCCTGTGCTCCATTATTTTTTCAGGTGTGGTTTGTCTATGTTACCCTCACTGAAATGATGGATATCACAAACTTCCATGCTGATGTTTTGATAATTTCTTTTTCTCCCACAGTTACCTCCTTGCTCTGCTCTGTGACCAATAGTGATACTTACATCTGTGAGGAAAAACAGCTTCTCATCCTCTGTTTGGGGTGTGCCTCTATTGTACCTTTGCAGATCCTGTAATGTTGCATGGAGGGTGTCACGAATTTGGCTCTCCAGTGCTGGCAGAGTTTTCTGGGGAGGAGACAGTGGAGAAGGACATTGAGAAAGGTTGAACCTGTCTGGTTTTGGAAGGAAAACAAAATCCCTCTAAGAGTGACCTACACCTGCACGGGATCTTTGATGTTTTCACAAATCCAAGAGCTTGCTGTCAGTGTCCCGTGTGTGACAGTGGGGTAACATGGAAGAACAAATATTGCCTTTCTTGTGGGAATGCAGGAGCCAGGATCTCCCTGAGAAATCAGGCTGGACCTCACTGAGAGCTGAGCAGAATATCTGCAGTCTAGGGCAAGATTTCATCCACAGTGAGCTAAAAACAATGTCCTCACAGGCTGTGCCAGGAAAGTGGTGACTGCTCAACTCCTGACAAACAGCTGATGGAATGTGGCCCTTTAGTTGCTTATTTGTGGACATACACTTGAGAGAGCTAGAAAATTACAGCCTGGAAAATATTCCAGGCCAGAGCTTCTCAGCTCTGTTCCCAAGCTGATAAGGTGGTCCAGCTGCAGGCTAGGGAGAATTTCTCCCAAGATGATAACTTGGTCAAAATAGAGAGGAATTAATAACACCTGTTGTAGTATGTGACCAGGCCCTGGGAAAGAAGTGTCTTCTCTCTGAACCAATCACCTTTTGTCTGCTCTTGGAGTTGCAAGTCATGCTATTTAAGCAAATGTGTTTCTGAATAAACTTGTGTCTTTCCTATCATGAAAGACGACCATGTAGCTGTGTGTCTTATTTCCACTGCACCTAAAGGGTTAATACCCCTTTCCACAGCTACACTTATTTTTTGTAAATTTACATAAATGATTTTTTTTTCCTCCTTTGAGACTGAGTTTAGATGTTCCCTATATTTTATCATCTTCTCTTAATGGAATAAGATATATTACATGCAGATATATTTATACCAAATTAAAACCTCCAATATCCTTACATTAGTATATTAAGATAATAGAACATCTTGATAGTTCGAAGACATTTTCAGTTGAATAGAAATCACTGTTTCTAAGCTGACAGCAGTAACTTGTCACCCAGGTAATCAACACTCATAACCAAAAAGAAACATAATGGCTGCCATTGAAAAGGCAGGAAGTATGAGTCACAAATAGATGAAATAATTTGCTTATTGTTGATCTGCAGTAAAAAGGCAAATCTGAGGACAGAGCATGAGGATTTTTACCTCTCAGTTCAGTTTGTTCAGTTTGTTCTCAGATCACTGAGGTGAAGGATTATTGAACATATAAAGATGAAATCCAACTGCAGTCCAAGGCTGAAGGGTTGAATTTGTTTTTAGGTAGTAACTGATACAAATAGCTCAGTAAGGGACCTCTGTTACTTACAATAATGTGTTTCACAAGTTCATTTGTGAGCTTCTCTGCCAGATGGGGGATAGTAGCTTTTCCTTGTTTCATAATAGCCCTGTAAAAAAAAAAGGGAAAGGTGGGTTTAGATAGCCAGGCTGTGCAGGGCAAGGAGGCAGCACTGATGCTCTGCTCCGTTTTCATTAACTGTATTATAATTTGAGCAAAGAAAGGGTCACTGAACCATGCTGGTGCAGATGTGGCAACAGCCCAGGACTCTCTGGGCATGTTTATTCAAGAGTTGTTTGACAGCTACTGACTGAGCAAAGGGAAACAGAGAAAAATCTGAAAAAAAGCAAATTCTAACAGCAGATGAATGTGCTGTTCTATTATTTCTTCATGTGTGAAGTTCACTGATTCAAACCCCTTGTCAGCTGCCATTCTCTGGATTATGATTGATTTGCTGCTAAGTCATCCAGGCAGCCTGTGCCCTCAGCACAGCCTTTCTTTCTCATGCTGCTCCCCCATGTTTTCCAGTGAACAGAAATACTTCAGTGCCTGCCTTGAAGTGCTCACATGCTTTAACTTGAATTGCTCACATGCTTTAACTTGAATTCTTTGGGACTATTCAGAGCTCCTGAAGTTCATGGTACTTCCCCCATGTATTCTGCATCAAAAAAAAACCCCAACAAAAACATTTTAAAGAGTTTATTCGGTGTGTAAAAATGTTCTGGGTTACTGAAACACAACACTACATGGGTAATGAGAAATATTCAGTATAACTAATACCTGTTTGTAACCCCTGAGTTAAATCTCAGCAAATCAACAGGAAGCTTTGAGGTGACTTGAGCATGTTTTTGATGAGAATTTTTCTGTGAGGAGTACCTGAAATGTTTGTGATTCTCAAAGAAGGCTCTCTCCTGTTGGATGGCAGCAGCCAAGGTCAGTTTGTTGTGGATGTCCTGCTGCCCACGGCACTTCACAATCATGTAGCCTTTTTTGAGGGGGATTACCCTGTTTTGCAGTATTTTAATTATGGCCTCTTCAGTCCCCCTGTCCACGAGGTCGGGTTTTGTGAGGATTCCTGTGAAATTAAAACAGACAGTTAACCACCAAGCAGGAACCCTCTGTACCATGTTTTATAAAGCAATTTTTTTTTTGTATTCTCTCTCCTAGAAAGCTCTCAGCTCCTGGACTGTAAAATTCACTGTACAGTTGGGCTCCCACCATGCCTTTTGCTTTGCAAACACTTTTTTTAACAGGCAAAAAGCAAAGCTTTTTTACCATTAACTTCAGACCATTAAATGAGATTTTCAGCTTCCAGTTATTCATAACAGGAGTACCAGCAAGACACCAAACTAAGGGATTCCTGGAGCTACTCAAGAATTGTGACTAGAAATACTTGCAAATATTTTCTTTAGGCTGTTTTCTTTTTCCCCCCTCTTCTTCTAGTAGCTAATTTCACAGACCTGGTGCAGAACACAGAACATCAGACCTCATGGGGGGCGGGGGGGAAAGATTTGGCCTCCTTTTCAGCTCATAGATTAAAAATTATCTCACCTATTGTCCTTTCTCCAGTGGGGTCCACCTCTTGAGCCATTTTCAATGCTTCTGTTGTTGCAATATCCACGTTACATGGCACCACTACCAAATTGACTGTCTCTTTGCAGCCAATATGTTTTTTAAGTAGCATTTTGATCTGCAATTCAATACAGTGAGGAGGTTCAGTGAAATCAGACACTTGCTTGTAGGATGTGACAATTTCTAGCAATAGGAGCCACAGCCTGATGACATTAAATGCCACATATGCTGAGGATAGTGTTACATGCTAGAGGATGGCATGGAAAGGGGTCAGCAGCCTCTTTTCTTATGCTAGGATTAATCCAAATATCTGGCACGAATGAGACAAGACTAATGTTGTTAAGCCTGTCTTGGCAGTTATGTGGAGTTTAACCTCTTGTGCATATATAATCTGTCATTATAGAAACATTAAAGGTATTTGATATCTAATTGCACTGTAAGAAAATCAGGTTCTGATGTGTAGGTACACACTTAGGGAATGAAAGCAAGCTCAATTATGCTGATAAATCTCAAATTTGTATCTCTGAAAGGAGCATAAATGTCTTTGGCTTATTTTTCAGTGGAATATTTGTAGGAAATTTTTAAAAACGTCAAAACGGAAGCTGCACATGACATCTAGTTGGCATTTTTCTGTTTCAATGACAAACTAAACTAGTTCCTCATAATTTGTGTTGTTTTGTAGAAGCTTCACAGAGCACTATTGTGCTTATTCCACAGTAAATAAATTCTTTTTTTCCCCCGCTGGATTTTGGTAGATGCCTCTCTTTTCTACTTGCCACCCATCCCAGTTTCTGACAGGCTGCAATGCTACAAATCTGTCTGCAATGCTCCATCTCTAGAGCATGCAGACAGCTGGGGACAATGAAAATGTCTGGATTTTATCACATCTGCTGCTTTCTTCTCAATACAATAGAGAGATTGCTATCTAACTGTGAAATTAAATTACTGTCCTTCCAGAAAGCAAAGCCCAGACAATCCAATCTTGTCTCACTTCTGTTTGGTATATCTAGTTTAGTTTGGGCTCCTCTTATTCCAAGTTCCCATTTAAAGGTATTTGAGGAGAAACAACACACCCAGCTCCTGCACATCACCCTCACATCGAGGGGTGAAGTTTTATTTGCATTCCCCAGCATTTCTTCTAAAAACACCAGAGGAAGAGCAGAGATCCCCTCCAGTTTTTCTGTTTGCTTCACAAAAGGTCTGCTGGGAGACCTCAAGTGATGAGACCCTGGGCCCAGATTGGCACATGAGGCTGAGTTTTACCTGGTCCCCGATGTCTTTTGGCTGGTCCCCCACGGCCACCCTGGCAATTCCAGGAAGATCAATTAGTGTCAGATCCGGGACATCAGGGGACTGAACTTCCAGGGAAATTAACTGCCAGCTAATGGCACCTCTAGGACCGGCCACAACATCCTGGGCTGTGAAAAGAGGGAGGCAATGAATACAAGCTTCAAATGATGCATCAAACCAAAGCTGAACACACTGACTTTGAAAAGTACCAGCTACCACCTAAGGTTCTTTCAAGCTTGTCTTTTTCTTTCATATCCATCCACACCCTTAAATCCATTTATGCAAAAATCTAAGGAAATTATCATGCAGAACAAGTTGATGTGAAGTCCTGTTGGAATATGAGCTGTAATATTTTACAGAGCATATATTTATACTCTTGTGTATGCAGATAAAATGCATGTAAATAAAACACAATGAAAGGGATTGGGTAAAATACTTGTCAGTTGTAGAAATGCTTCCTCAACAACAAAAGACTTTGTAAGCATTAATTAATCCTCGGATGCCATGAAAGAAAAATCGGTGTTGTTCTATATTCTTCACATTTTGATAGAGAGATTGAGAGTAAATTGTCCCAGCTACTACAAGACAATAATGCTTGAATTGTGAACACAGAGAAGCAAGGAAACTCTACAGTCGTTCTCATGAGAGATTTTCAGCTCTTTATTTACCTTAATTCATACCAATTGCCTGGCTAGTTTTGAGAATATCCAAATAATGTATTGAAAAGCTAATTAAAAAAAAATAGGAAGAAAAACAGTGTGCAAA
The DNA here is from genome assembly GCA_037013685.1 of Acridotheres tristis. NCBI lineage: Eukaryota > Metazoa > Chordata > Aves > Passeriformes > Sturnidae > Acridotheres > Acridotheres tristis. The sequence goes on from CM072884.1 coordinate 110,686,687, forward strand.
GCTGTGCTAGTCAAGGAAGTAAGGACAATCCAACTTTCACACTTAGGGCTAGTGCTTACTGCTCTTTGGGTAAGAACACTGATTTCTTACCCAGCGTGAAATGCTGTAACAGTAAAGCTGAGACGTGAAGGGCACTGACTGAGCCTGTGGTCACAGTACCTGGCAGAATCTCTCTGTCCTCCCCTCTGCCTTCTCACAATTTCCTCCAAAATAATAAGATTTCCAGCCACAGAAACCTCCAGCACTCTCTGATGACAGGAACCATTTATGGTCCATGTTTACAATTTGACAGAAAACCTCCCCAAAGCAGGAAACCAGGAAGACACCACCCAGGTAAGGACACAGCCTGAGCCTTTATCATGGATCAGGATGAAAGGATCACGGAGCTAGTGGGTGGCATCCCCGCCTGAAGTGTTGGCACTAGAAGACCTTTAAGGTCCCTTCCAATCCAGGCCATTCTGGGACCATCATCATAGATCATCTTCACCACTGAAGCACTGGTACCACTCCCTCGAGAGAACTGAGTTTTGCTGACCCAGCTCCTGCTCTGAATCCAGCTCTTGGTGTTACTCCACAATCACTGTGGATGCTGCTCAGTCTAAGAGGAGGATTGAGAGGAGCCAGCCAAATCCACTCACCATGCCTTATTGCTCTGTCCACCTCAGAGGGGTCCTGCAGCTCCTGGGTTACATTTCGGAAGGAGATCTTCCCTTGCCATGCCTGGCCTTCAGGCAACCTCTTGAGTTTAAGTTCCAGGGGACACCGAGTGACAATACCTGCAGCAGTTCCAGAGGCAGAGGTTGTGCATGAAACACAGCCTTGAAGCACGTGCTGTACACAGGATTGCCTAATGTTTCACACAAAAACGTGGAAATGTTCCAAGAGAGCTTCCAGAGGGGACGTGTCCACCTTCCTGCTCAGAGCAGGAATGTCACCGGTGCTAGATGAGATCAACCATGGCACTTTCCAGACATGTCTGGCCCTGCAAAACTCCCCAGACGGAGTTTTGGACCTCTCTGGATGATCTCTTTCAGTGCTGCAAATAAATCCTATGAAAAACCTTTCCACAACTCCAGCCTGAAAGACTAGATGATATTGTAAACTCACATGGGACTTGCAGAATTTATGTGTGCAAAAATGCACACATAGAGCTGGAAAGTGGATCTTCTTGAGCTGTTGTCTTCCAACAACCATCTCTGACTTAAATAATGCTTTAAGTAAAGACCTCTGTACACTTTTTACACATAATAATAAAAAAGATATCTGTATGAAAATGTTGTTTAAAATACCCAAAACAACCCCAAAAGCAAATTTAAAAACTGGTTTTCCATGTGAAATTAATACTCTGCTGCACTACTGCTTTCTGGGAAATGCACAGAGTCAACTGAGGCAATTACACTTCTTATTCCTGGTCTCTTGACCACCTGGAACATGTGCCTTGGATTTATCCTGTGGTGCCTCACTTGCACCTGCATCCCTCAGTCATGGAAACAAAAAAACAAAAAACAAAATAATTTTTAAAAACCCCCAAACAAACAAACAAAACCAAAAAACCAAAAAACCCACAAAAATAAAAAAAAAAATCTCATCCACCTCATCAAAGTGAAAACGTGAGAAAGCAAATTCTTACCATTGCCCCTGGGGAGAGCAACACCAGACAGGGCTTCGAGGACAGAGCTTTTCCCAGAGCTCTGGTCTCCAATCACAGCAATTGCAGGCAAGGACAGGTCCTTTTCTATTCCAAGAGCTCTCAGGCTGTCAACCAGATCAATGCAGGGTCGGATCTTTTCCTCATATTGGTTGGACAAGGTGTGTTCTGCAGCCTGATAGAGTTAAACTTACGATCAATTTTCCATAATTAAAAAACAAAAAAACAAACCTCACATTTTCTATTCATCATTCTTTAGTAAAAGTTATTTACTGGCATCAAGCTCTAGTTCATATCACTGTGCATCCTTGGATCTCTAGGTGTCTGTAAATACAAAAGAAAGAGTTGAGGTTGGCTCACAGACCATCTTTAGTAAAAACACCAAATTTTGGAAGCCATCCTGAGAAGATAAAGAATATTTTACTAAGTGTGCTTTGTTAATTTTTTTTAAGAACAGTTTTTTTAGTAACTGCTATTTTCTTCCACTCATCCACAGATGTACTGACACATGTGTATGCAAATCAAGAGTGATCTCAGAAATCACTGAATTTGGCAAAAAATAGCTTATCAGATCTTTGTTTTGGAGTTTGAAGATTTAGTTTGTGCACGGACACCAAAAGAGTTCTGCTGAAATGTTCTTAACAGGTGGCTGAAATCTTTTAGATCATCATGGCTCTTCTTTCTTTGCCTCATTTTAGGCTCACATAAGGCATGAATATGAGTGGGTTGTTTTAAATAACTGATTATTATAATTTTCTGGGTTTGATACAGGTCCAGATATTAACACAGGCTCTTAATTTACATGAAAACAAAACAAATAATTTCCAGTCTTTGACAAAACTGGTCCATCTGCTGTTAAATATGCTCAGCTAAAGTATATAAAGATCAGCTTGGTCTCTTCTCCCTGTTCCTCTCTCCATGTTCCAGTCTGACTGCTGCATTTAGAGATGCAATTTTGGGAACACCAATATGTTTCAGACATATTGGGCCACACACATTCAAACCCGATTTTTTGAAAAGAAAAGTTGAAGTTTTTCTCCATCACTTTTATCCAAGAAAAATACCTCCAAAAAGTATCTCTATGGATCAGATGTACTCAAAGCAGATTTTTTGGTTCAAGATGAGGAGGGCAGCACACATGACTGGAGGCAGGCATTTTAAACCCTTTTTGTAACCACTGCCCACTCTCTTCACTACAATGTTTAATAGCTAGTAAATTCTCAAAAAACTTCAATAACTGCATCACAGACTTAAAACCAATCTGTGTTCAGTTAAAATATCCAAGCAGGTTATTATTAACCTTTCTGTGCATTTCTGTTGAGGGTTGAAGAACCTCAAGAAAAAAAGAAACCTCAGCTTTTATGATTTCTGTTCTGCATTTGTTGCTAGGATTGAAACAGACACATGTCACACATTAAACTGGCTTCTAGGCTGCAGCCATCTCTTTTTTTTAGACCTGCATTATTAATGTCTGCAGATTAATTGCAGGTACCTCTCTTCCTACTTACACGACGTAAGGCTAAGCCTCCTCCCAAAACTTCTCCTTAGACCTAACAAGTGCAGATTGCCCAAAGAGACAAAGGAATTCATTTTGGGGCACAAAGTGAAACAACAGAGTAAGAGTGGGGAGGATCTATGCCTTCTCCTTGCCTTACCTTGTTGTCTTCTCTGAAAAACTCTTTCTCTAAATCCTTCTGTTCACAGTCAGGCTTTTTCACAAACATTTTCTCTGACGTCACAGCAGCATCTTCTGGGTCTGGTGGGAGAGGCACTGTAGCGGCTTCTGGAAATGGTTTTGTAAAAGAAAATACAAACCCCTCTTTCTTTGGGGAGTTTTTGTTTTTTTCAGAAGGTTGTTTGAATGCTGCTTTCTTTTTATCCATGGTCTGCTGATATACTGGGCTTCCATATAGGTTGTCCATAGTTGCTTCACTAAACACTGGTCACTGCCTGGTCCAACCACTCTGAGGTGCAGTCTCTGGAATCAGACATGAGGCAGTGAGGGACTCCACCTTGCAACAATGATCAGAGCAGAGAAAATCAAGCACCACTTTTATTTCCCGTTCCAAACCCTTGGCAGGTACCTTGGTAGGTACCAAGTGCTACAGATCTTTACAAATCACTAAAACTGGTCTCCAGAGGTTAGAGTTGAAACACTTCTCCCTACCTCTCTTAAGCTTTCTTTCTGATATTAAAAAAAAAAAAAAAAAAAGAAAGTGCCATGGGAAAAAAACAGTATTTGTTTTTTGGGGGGAAAAAAAGTTACACTAGTTTTTGCAAAATGCCGATTCACCTCAATGAAATATTTGCTGAAAGGTGTTTGCAGAAGCTGAGTCAGTATCAGGGCAGGATTGGAGGGAGTGTGAATCCTTAACTTCCTGGGGTCAGAAGGGTAGAGCTGTGGGCTGGCTCCAAGCCATAGTCTGCTAAGTGGCTATCTCACCTCTTTTGTGGAAGAAATATTTGTCAGAGGCAAGTCTAGCACTTGTTTTAGAAGCTCTGTATCTTGGTCCCCTCCCCTATAGCTTAAAACCCTCTGCTAAAAGCAGACTTTGCTTCACATGAGGTTAGAGAAGGGAGAACGAGGAGGCTTTTGATTTCCATGTTCAGCATTTCATTGTAGAGAAGTTCTGTTTGCTATGGGTGACTGAGGAAATTAGTGGCTTTTGGCGTGACATTATCCAGGGACGGTGATTTTCAGACAGAGTGATTTAAGGAAAAAAAACAACCCCAAGAGTCCTTTTTCAAAGCTAGCTTTTTAGTCTCCCTCTGCCAAAACCAAGATCTCTTTAACACTTTGAAAAACAAATTAGGAGACCACATCTTGAAATAACTTCCTGTTCTGTTCGTTTCCTTGTTTTGGTTGAATTAAGTTCATAGGTTTTCTAATTTAAACAGATGCCAAAATAGGATGATCAGACACAATGTAGGTTATACTTTCAATTTGTAAAATAAGTTTAGAAAAAACACCACACATCGTAGCAGAGAGTTGAGAGAAGGTAGTGGGCTGGGCACGAGAAGCTGAGCACAGTGACTCTGTGGGCATTTTTAATTAGATTTTTTCCTAATACAGTATGTAAATATTGCTAGTGAAATATCAAAATAACAACTCCATCATGTATTATAATGGATTATAATCTGGTCATGGTCCTTCTGCTGAGTCTCAAGTGAGACCCCCTTGCTTCCAAGACTTCTCAGAGCAATCTAGGTGCAACCTGCTCCACTCAGTCCCAGATTTGGTCAGCAGCCCACGTCTAAAGGGTTACAATATGAGCAGGTTCAGGTGGAAATGTACAGATTTACAGTCTTTGGACTTGCAGAATTCACCACTGCAAAGCAACAAAGCACCTCTGGATCTACTTTAGGATTTTATGTCTGTATTTGGGTAGACCTTGGGTATTTTAACACCTGTCCAAAAGTGTTGGAGCTGGAGGTACCTTGTGGGCATCCCTAGTGGGGGTGGGGAGAGAAGGAGATGGGGAAGAGGAAAATCAACCCAGAAACTTCCTGCAACTCTGTAACGCCAGCTTGCCCTGTTGGCACAGTCTCCAGCAGCATTTTATACCCCTTTTGTGGCCAGTGTGTACCAAAGTCAATCGCAAACATCTCAGTTCCCGATTTGTAGAATAAATAACTATGCAAACATCCAGACACCCGCAATACCCACCTGGTGTGTTTACTTAGGACAAGCCCCATGGCCAGCACAGAGGTGGAAGGGATGTGGAGAGGGCTGAGGATGCATGAGGACACCCGACTATCTTTAGTCACCCTTTCCAAACATGGAGATGGAGTGCAGACCACAGGGTGCACACACACACAAACACCCCCGCACAAAGACACCTGCACCAGAATAAACAATCGTGTGGATTTCTGAGGCTCGTCTCCCCTGGACCCAGAAAGGGTGAGGGGTTCTGTAACCCTTCCCTGGGCCACACATAGTGATTTCTTTGTGTACTAAGCCTTGACAACATCGCATGGAAGAAAGGAGGAGAGGAAAATAAAAAAGCTGCAATTTTAAAGAGCGCTTCCACAACGGGGCAAAATCCACACGTGAAACTTGACACCTGGATGACGTGGTGATACCGACAGTCTGCCACCAATTTCCTCCCACCACAGCTGCCTCTGCCTCCACTGGCAGGACAATACTGGTTTCCTTGAGCTTCACCTTTAGAATTTGCCTGCCTGTGTGTGGGAAACCTCTCCCAGCGCAGCACGAAGCGCTCTGCTGCACACCCAGATTCGCACAAACACCAACCTGCCGATGGTTCTGAACAGGAGTTGCTTTGTTTTTCTGTAACTTCCCCTTGGCTTTGCATCTGTAGAAGATGAAGATCCCGTCTCAAACCCAAGGTGCAGTGCTGAACCCACACAGCTCTCAGATTTATTCACTCTCTATCCAGCCATAGGAGCACATGGACTTCTGGCTGGCACGTCCTGTGACTTCAGGATATTTGGGTAAACCTCACAGTTTTCATGTTGTATGTTTATTAACTCTAGCTGTCTTCTCATAAAGAAAATTAAGCAATGCAAGGCTTATTATTCTACTAATAAATAGTGCTGGCTAGATCATCTTGCTGAATAATGGCTTTAAAAAATTAAATGCCATCTCTCAGTTGTCTCCTTCTAAAGAGGAAATAATACTAACATATTTTCTTTTTTTTTTCCACCCCAGAAAGCAAAAGAATCCTGCTCCTCGCAATCCTGTTTAAATCACACTTACTTTAGACATTTTATGCAGCCTTGTCACATTATAAGGAATGAAGGTAACAGTAAAAAATTGCATTACTCTTTTTCGAAGAAGGAGAGGAGAAACTTACCCTTGAAGGTCTCCTGTAGAAAGGAGAAGAAGTGACCTTCTGAAACTTCTTCAGATGCTTTTTTATTTATAGGCTCCACCTTCCCATTATGACAAGAAGCAGCAGAAATGAAACTAATTCTCATAGGAGAATTAATTGGCTTGTGTGGAGATGACCAGGCTGTTTCAAAAGACAGAGTTGCCACAAGTGGGCACCACTTGCATACCTTGCAAGTCCACAGTGAAGGAGGGACCTCTCAGCCAGAAGTTCAGAGAGCTGGAGAATCCTAGAATGGTTTGGGTTGGAAGGACATAAAGATGATCTTGTACTACCTCTCTGCCATGGGCAGGGACACTTTCCACTGTCCCAGGCTGCTCCCAGCCCCAGCGTCCAGCCTGGCCTTGGGCACTGCCAGGGATCCAGGGGCAGCCACAGCTGCTCTGGACACCCTGTGCCAGGGCTGCCCATCCTCACAGGGAAGAATTTCTTCCTAATATCCAATCTAAAGCTACTTTATTTCAATTTAAAGCCATTCCCCCTTATCCTATTACTACCTGCCCTTGTAAAAATCTCTCAGTCTTCTTCTCATCAAAGCCTCTCAGAAGAGCAGCCACACCTCTGTACCGCTATTCAGCAGATGATACCCAGGTGAAGCTAAGCTTAATCACTGCTGAACTTTTAGTGAATTGTGAATTATTAATTAATCACTGTGTAGCCTTAGGATATTCAGCACTAATGCATAAAATGCATTTATCAAAGGCAATTCTGAATCTGTTACAGCCCTCACTTTATAACACAATTTTTGACTTGACCAAAGTGTCTCCATGAAAGTCCTTGGAGGGGGTCTGTCAGGCAAATATGAAATTCGTAGTGTTAAGGTGACAGCTTTGTGATAGCTCTGGAAATAATGCAATGTGTCGAGTAGTTTCGTTTCCCTGAAAACTCCTCACAACACAGCTGAGCTCCTCCTTCCTTGGCTGTACTGTGTAACAGGGTGCCAATAACTGAGCAACATCCTGCCTTTCCTCCCCCACAAAACGGCGTCTCAGTCAGTCAGTTCACTCACAGCTGGAGCAGAACCTGCTGGTTCAGGTTGCTGTGCTCCACTCCCACCGCTGTTGCCTGCTGGGGATGCTGATCCTGTGCCTTCCAGGGGACCCTTTCAGCCTCCTCATCCCTCCGTGCAAAGATCGAGTGGGTGAGGGCCCCCTCCACAGGAGAAGGAGTATTTTTTCCACCTCCTAGTGAGACTTTCCATCCCAGCCAGGGTGGCAAACCATGCCACCACTCACCTGGGGCTGTGCCTTGGCTGCCAGAGGCTGCAGAGTATGGCTGAGGTTGTTGGATGTGGGCGAAAAGACAGCAAAGTGACACACAGTGTGATTCGTCTCTGTTATGCACTGCTTCAGGACAGTTCCCAGTTGTTTCTCATGACCTTGTGATAAATGTGATTTGTGCTAACTAAATTGTAACTATATTAGCAAAATTGTACTCGTGTCAATGGAAAATAATTGTTACAAAGCAAAACAAAAAAAAAAAGGAAAATGATGAGACAAAGCAGATTGAATCCTCCCGATGTTAGTTGGGAGTAGTAGAAGGATGTAGGTCTGATAAGCAGCATCTAGAAATAAAAAAATTTGACCTTGGAATGGACCAAATTGGAATGATTCCAGGCATGGGACTTGAATAAGGTTTTATTGTGGGAACATATGCTTAGCTGCACAACCCCAAGCTTAGTGTGCTTGTGCTACCTACAGGTTATGCATCGGTCATTGATGAAGACAAAGAGCCTTCATCAGAAATAAGACCCCCAAAAGGATGAGAGACCCCTAACTATTAGTAGAGCATGCACAACACAACATAGAGATGTAGATTTTAGGAATAGAAACTAGGAAGAACTTTCCAGTAAATTCTGTATGAATATGTATTAGCATATAGTATATGAGTGGGATTTTGGTTTGATTGTTTGGTCTGTGAGGAGTGGTAAGCCCCTCCCCCTACCCCCGGTCGGTTTTGCTTATGCTTTAATTACACTAAATTACTCACTGCCAAATTTTGTATATACTCAAATATATGTATCCAATATACTTTGATTGTATTCATTTATATGCAATTGTTGCTATTAAAAGAATTGCTGCTGAATTTAATCTTGTTGTCTGATGAATTGGACAAATAGAACGACATTCTTAACAATCTTGTGGTGTTTTCTCAACATGCTTCCTCTTCTGCTGTCTGCTCTCCTGCCCTCATTTTTTTTTGGTGTGTTTTGGGTTTTTTTTTCCTTTGGTGTTAATAGGCTCCAAGCCATTAAGCAACACAAGTACATTTTGTTCAGTCAGGCGCTTTGCAAGCTGGATCCCCCCTTGCTTCTCACTCCCTCCAGCTTTGCCCATTGCCTCTGATCAAGCATTGACTGATCAGCTGTTCTCAATTCCTGGCTGCTCTGATGGGTTTCAAACTGCCTTACTCAGGTCCATGGGTCTGACTGCACAGCAGTCACACTTCTCTGGACTTTTTCCTCTTTCCTCACCTGGCAGTGACTCAGAGGACTCGTTCCCAAGCTCTGGCTGTGTGTGGGAGGATGTGACACACAGCGAGGCCAGGCACAGGCTGCAGCAGGACACCACAGCTCTAAGCTCTCCTGGCCTCTTTCACCACCCCTATCCTTGTACTTAATCATACAGGAGATCAATCTGAAAGAGATTCTAAGTAATAGTCTTGTCCCAAAATGGCTTTTTTCACCCTGTGTGCAGGCTGAGGAGGTTATTTGGTTTATTTACAGTTGTGCACAGAAAGAGGCGCTGGGTGGCAAATCCACAAAGCCAGCCCAGTGACTATCAAAACTTGTCAGTATACACGAACAAAGGCATTCATGTTCACTGGCTATAAGTCACAGAGTTCTCTTATTAACTAATATTTTATCTTCTATTGATTAAATTATTCATTTCTTTTGCTAACTAGTCCTCATGGTCAGTTTTCTCTTCTCTTGAATCCATGAGTTTTTTGGGTTGGTGGGCAGTGGGTCAGTGGTTGTGATCTCCCATTGTCACTTAGTTTATTCACCAAGTATCCTTGGTTTGTTGGTTCAGCAGTAAGTTATGCCTGGCTGCAGTTGATACAGCATCTCAAGTTTCTTCTATTCTTTTTTTTTTCTACAGCTACTGCAATTACTGAGGTACATTAAACATAATTTATTTTCTAGGGAGTTGTTCATCATTTCCTCCGGTTAAGGCTGTGAAGCCACAACAGCACTCAAAAGCCTCACTTTTTATGAACATCACACATTTTCCTGAAATTAATCACAGGGATGACTGGCAAGTCAATTGCTTCACAATTTTTCAAATGCAAATACTCAGTGCTGCAATTAAGACAAAGCATAATAGCGTTAGCATTAAGAGAATGACAACCGGGTGAAGTAGCTTACTGAAAATCCCTGTAAGGTATTGTGATCAAAAAGTGTCCCGCCATCGATGTTCTGCAGGAGTAGCTGCACCTTTCTCCCTGTTGTCAGATTTTCCCACCTGAATGCTAAGATAGTCTAGCTCTGCTCATCCTCCAGAATGCAAAAGAAAGCATACTTTAGATCTAAAGTAGTCAAATAATCATTTGTCCATGATTATTTGTTTTATTGCTCTTAAATCCTGTACCAGCCTATACTGCTGAGAGCAAGGTTTCTTTGCTGGTGTCTGATTCAGACTGACCCTCTCCAAACAGCATTCAGGATGTCATTCTCAGGTTCCTCTGAGCTCTGGTTCATTATTAAACAGCCTTCCGTGCCTTTTCTTGTGAGATGCACAGAGGTTTCTGAGAAAGGTTTACAAGCATTTAACTTGCAGAGTACATCTTGTCCGAACAGTTCAAGGGGGCATCCTGACATACAGAAACTCGTGAGTTAATTTGGTGTCTCCAGCTGTGCATTCTGTGGGCGTTAAGAATGGCTGTGAAGCTCATTTTCCCATTACCCATTACCCCAACAATCAGAATTGTAACTCTACTTAGCAGACTCTTGCAGTGAGTTATTACTGAATGTATGGCTCTGGATCCACTAGAAATGCCTGGTTTCCGTTGATGCATTATCTTAAATTTCTGCCTTCTATTCTTTGTTTTTTATAGCTGCTGCAATTACTGAGACATGTTAAACATAATTGATCTGTTTGGGAGCCGTACACCAATACTAGTGATTAGTTTATGAATTTTCAGCAGTGCCTTTGTTACGTGGTCAGTTCAGTTTTGTTTCATCACAGGACTATGCTGCAAAAAAAGGAGGAACCCAGAGCAGCATCACTTGCTGTGAACAGTGAAATCAGGGTTCTCCTTTCTCCACATGTCAAGCGTTTGGTTCTCCTATTTTCTCCTGAAATAGCAAAATAAAAAGTTGACCCCCTTATCAAGAAATATTATATCAATGTAAGGCATTGAAAACAGTTTTCATGTTTATGTAATGATTTATAATAGCTTCTTTCACTGGCAACACAGTTCTACAGATTAACACAACAGAGATGTTTAAAATAGACTAAGCAGAATTTAATTCAAATCTGAGAGTGCAGAGTATGTTTTGAAATAATTTCAATGAACAGAAAAATGGGGCATGATGCAAAAGATGAATGACCAAGCATTTGTCAAAGCCATTTCACATTATAATTTAAAAAAAAATCAAAACACAGTGCACTAGTTGGCAGGATCATTTTGTGACATAAACCCCTAGGAAAAATCCTTAATCATAAAATTATTCAGATATTATACTGGATGTTGTCTAGTCAAATCTTATAAATCAAAGTGATTCAGACTGTGTTGTCTTGGGCTTTATCCCAGTCTCGAAAACCCTCAGGTATGGAGATTCCACAGAATGAAATTCATTCAAATGACTGACTAATGACTTTTTTTTTTTTAACTTCCTCATATCTGGTTGGACGTACCCTCCATGTTTCAGTTCCTACTCAATGTCTCTTCTTCCCCCACTGTGCATTTCTGCACAGAGCCCAGTGCCACCCTCTCAGCCAGAGGTGCTGAGGGGCTGCTACAACCCCACCCTCAGAACCACCCCGTCCCCAGTGTCCTGACTGTGGCTGGGACAGAGTTAATTTTCCTCCTGGTAGCAGGTGCAGAGCTGTTGATACTACACTGATGATTTGCTGTTACTAATTACTGTTTACCCTCGCTCAAGGACACTTCGGTTTCCCGTGCTCTGCCAGCGAGGAGGAGCACAATAATCCCAGGAGGGAGCAGAGCTGGAATGGCCAAAGGGATATTCCATACCATGGAATGCCATGCTCCGGGTTTAAATGGGTAGAGTTAGCCAGAGGGGTCCTATTGCAGATCGGGGACAGGCTGAGTATCAATCAACAGGTGCTGAGCAACTGTACTGTGCATCACTTGGGCTTTATTTTTAAAAATTTCAAGTAATAATTATTGTGATAATATTTTACTTGTTCCAATTTTTCAAATGTTCTGATCCCAGCCCAGAAGTTTTTTTGTGATTCTCCTCCCCATCCCACTGTGGGAGTGATAGATGGGTGAGTTACTGCCTGGAGGATCTTTGCAGATGCAGTGCAAAGCTGCTTCAGCACAAGGTAGTGGAGAGAAAAAGCAGCGTGCGCCATATGATGGGAAGGAGAGGGTGGTGATTTGGAAGCCTTTAAAATAAATAGAGGAATGGAAAGGTCAGAGAGAAAATACAACTGGGAGAGGGTGCTCTCTTGGGGAGGGGGGAGTAGGTGTGAAAAGGTCTGAAAAATACAACATCAGTGGGTAGAACACTCTCCATGATTCAGAGCAGAGAGACAAACCAGAGCCATTCTCTTTAGTTCCTGAGCCTTGTTTTTCTCTAGTAAGGGATGAGCTATAGGGAATTGGGTGATATGCTGTGTATGAACATTTCCACCTCTTCCTGCAAATGTCTCAGGTATATTTGTCTGCTGTTTGACTTGGCTGAAGTTCGGGTCACAGTGTTTGACATGCAGGTTTCATCCTTACAATGAGAGGGGCAATCCTCAAGAGTGTGAAGAGTGGGATGAAACCAGACCTTGCTGATGTGAGTAGCCATCACTGTGTGGCTTCCTGTCAGTCACAGAGAGGGAGCCAAGAGTGCAGTTTGTCTGTGTGTGGTTTGGTGAGGCCTGATTACCTTATGTAAACTGGATATTGTAATTAAGGGGATCATTTTCCAGTACAGAAATACCTGAAATTTGAGAGATCCAAATTATTTGAAGCAGTGAGAGGTGCTGACATTCCTAATACCAGGGTAATCCCATGTGCATTGGACCATCCAAATAATGGGTTTTCTGCAGTCTCAGGTCCTTCCTACCCTTGCCTAATGGGTTGTGTCCTCTACAGCTGTGTGCAGAGACTTGCAGTTCCTGTTACCTACTCACTGTCTAGTGGCTTTCCCTTCTGCCAGCTTTCCTGCACATTTGTTAGGCACCAAGATTTCTGAGCAGAGGGGTGGTTCAGACTGCAGGGCAGACAGTGGAGGTTCAGGATAAACACCACAAAGAATTTCTTCATTGAAAGGGTTGTTAAGCATTGGAAGGGGCTGCCCAGGGAGGAGATGGTGGTGTTGAAGAAATAACTGCATGTGGCACTCAGTGCCATGGTTCAGTTGATATTGTGGTGTGTGGTCATGATGTCTTGGGTTTTAGCTTTTATATTTTCCAGAATCTCTGCTGCTTAGTGTTTAATTTGGAAACTTCATATTAGGTGCTAGTAAGTTCTCTTCACAGGGTAGTTAGACAAAACAATTCCTTTCTAGCTAGGGAATCAAGTACGACTGGTACCCAAAAAGCAGAAACAATGGTGAGGGAAAGGGGGCAAGCCAGGGGCCTGAGATTTCATAGCCTGGGGCTGTGGTTGGATAATTGACCCCAATATGTAGATAAACCAAAATTTATAAACGTGTAAAAACTTGTGACTGGATCCATCTTGGATTTGATTTGGGTGTAGCCTTGGTTGGGCTCTTGCACGGCCCAAAGTGTATCCTTTCAATAAATACCTATTTTATTTCTTTTGCTCTGTTTAGTCTCTGTTCCAGGTCAGCCTTTCCAGTCAACAGTCAAAGGTTGGACTTGATCTTGAAGGTCTTTTCCAAACTAATAGATTCTGTGATTCTGTGATTTGTAAGATTTCAAGCTTTCTGGGAAGAGAGGGTGGTTCAGACTATGCAGGGCAGACAGTACCTCTCCTGATTTTGCTACAGTTGATCCTTCCTTCCATCTGCCCCCACCCCCACTTTTCCCTCTTCCCCTGTGTGATCCTTGCACAGTTGCCCCACTTGGAAGTGTCCACCCCACCTTGGAGCTAAGCACATGGAGCTCATCATCCTGGAGACCCTGACCCCGATCACCAGAGGGAATCTGCAGGAAGCAAAGGACCAGACCCAGCTGTCACCCCCAAGGTTGGTGTGTGAGGACTCCAGTGGCTTCTCTGGTGGACACAAGTGTTTCCTGCATTTGAGTGTTGAGCAGTGGTTTAATCTACAGGAACAGCATAGTTTGGGGAACACATGGATCTTCTTGGGCTCCTTCACTGCAGATTTTGTGGTCATCAGAACTGATTGTGGAAGTGGGTAAAGCAAAGTGAAATTCAGGTGTTCTGCTTGAGAGGCATGGAAGAGACTGGTTTCGGTGCTTTTTCAGAGTTTTTAGTAAATATATAAATCTAATGAGGTAGAAAGTTGGCTTCAACTTTTAAACATAGAGATTTATGTTTCCTTTCTGCTTTAAAAAAAAATTTCCTTATTTCTCATAAATATTTATGGTGAGTCCTGTAGTTAGTCCCAACCTCGTGAATTCCCAGGCTGGTTACTTTTGGCTGGAGCTGGATTCATCAACCAGAGCAATGATGTTCACCTGAAAATGCTGTAACTGTTGGCTCTGTTCATAAATTGTCTGCGCTGGTGTGTTTGCCAAAGCCATTTTTCCTGTCTGGACACTGAATCTTGACATAGGGTTTTTCGTCTTTACACTATGAAAACCTCCACTCCTGGCCCAGGAGTGGCTTAAAGAGAGTGTCTAAAGCAAGGCAGTCTGAAGTCAGTCCAGGAAATGACATCTGAACTCCCTCTTTGTTGTTTTCCATGCTTCTGAGTTTGTTTTCAATTACACATTGCATTTTTTTATCTCTTTAGAAAATGATGCAATTTCCTATTGCAGAGGGACTAGATGGTACAAACTTCACCAAATAAAGGAGATTTGCTTTAAAGAGAAGCAACAAAGACCCTAACCCACCTACAGCTGATAAGGTGAAGTATTTTTCTGTCTCCAAATCTCAAGGTAATCAGAAGCAAAAACTGAAGTAAAATATCAAAAAATAAAGAAGAGCTTTAACTGTGCAATGGATTGGACACTCTCCCAAAGCAAAGTCCACACAACAAGATTCCCAAAATTAATTAAATAGCCCCAATGGGTAGAAGCTATCAAAAAAGGGGAAGAGAAAAAAAGTGAAGAAAAATATCGCCCTTCAAAGACAGGGACCATTTCTTCAATTTATACAGGACAGAGTGACTAAGAATTGAAACCTTGTTATCTAGAATATTAAACCTATTTGTTCAAGGGGTATTGAAATCTGATAATGGTCATTAGGATGATGATATTTGAACAGTTGCCATCAGGACATTTACAAGTAGTGATATTTTTCTCTAACCATTTTTCTACTTCCTTAGTTTCTGATAATGAAGTGGAACAGTGTTATCTGTTACAGATAACACAAATAAAGGCAGTTTCTCACAGCTATTTAACACTAAAATGTTACCATTTGGGTGGGACAGGAAGAGTCTGAAACCTAAAACACAGTATGTAGTGTGCTTGATTGTCCGTGAACTGCTCAGGTGTAACTGGATTTGCATGACTTTCCTCCTGTCCGTCTCTTCAATCTCGTTACATTAAAAATTACAGAGGTGAGTTCCTCAATTCATGTAAATTAATACCGTAAACAGGAAATTACATGGTAGCAAAGGATCTTGCAGAACAGTGGTAGGGGATTTTTGTGTCCCTCGAGGTGAATTAAGCACATAACTTGCACCTAAATGAAAAAAGATTTAATGAACAATATGCAGAGCAGAGTCCTACTGCCATAAGTGTTTCTACAAGGACAGTGCAAAGATGTGGCATGGGTTGATTCCTTACATTTGCCCTGGTATTCACTGTGTGAATGTTGGCATAGGACACCTCATCCCCGTGGTCCAGCCCCCAGCACCAGCTCTGCTGCCCAAAGGTAGGCCCTGAGTGCTCCCACTGCATCACTGCCACCAAAATGCTGCAGCATTTCTTATCTCATCAGCCTGTGGAACCTCACTCCCTCACAGGGAGCAGCCCTGGCTCTGGAATCCCTGCCTCCAGCCAGGGTAACCCTTTCTTGTCCTCATTCTCTCCACGCCAGATCATTCCCTGTTCTGGAATGACCATTGCTAAGAAGTTACAATTTGAATTTTCCCTCCTTTGCCATATTAGAAAATAGATTATGGATTTAATTAGTGCTCACTCTTTGCTATGAAATACATCAGTATCTCACTGACACATTCACTTCACTGCAGCATAACACAAATAGAGGTGGAGCCACCAAGCAGTGGACTGTGAGAGAAGGAAAATGCTTTCCCCACGGCATGCGGTTGAGGAATACAATCAGTGCAGGTAGCTCAGAGTGCAGCTGCAGGAGGTGCAGGTTGAGCTTTGAGGGGTGGGAGCCCCAGGCAAGAACTGGCTTTGACCCTTTGCCCCTCCAGAGTCACAGCCATGTGTGGCACCAGCTGGGGAAATAAATTGTTTTAAGGATCCAGATGTCTGAGACTCTGCTATGGGAAACCTGGGGTTGAGCTGCCAAGTCCACAAGCAAGCCATTCCATCTTGGGAATAAACATGGAATAACAAGCATCATGAAATTTGCATGGCCACATCTCAACTGCACCAGTTGTGCCTTATAAACGTTCAAGAACTCCAGGAACAGTCGTTTTCCAAGGAACAACAGTGATCCCTGACTGATCACATGTATGTTGCACTGATATTTTCTGGCTAAATTACATGTATGTAAAACAAACCTTGTAACACTCTACAAATTTTTCTGTGGGAAATTCTTGGGATATTAGACATCAGTATCAGCAGCATTAGAAAATGATGGTTGTAGTGATATATCCATAAACAAGGAGTATTTATGCTCTGCTGAGCAGGGTGAGGAAGCCTTCCTTTCCTTAGTTTTACTGCATCCCTAATGGAGTTAGAGCCAGCCCAGATAGATAAGAGATGTGTTGCATTTCTGCTGAGGTGCCCTGCAATAAAAACTGTGGGCAACTATCTCTTAGGTAACTCTTATGCCCTCATTTTTAGTATAGTGCTATGAAGGTTTTAAGATAAAAACAACAACAACAAAATAAAGCCTCCTTTTTTTTTGTCCATGGGATTGTTAGGCAAGGGATCAGAAGAGGGCACCACTGGATTGGTGTCCTATCTGATGGGAATGTTATGCAATCCAGAGGAGGAGAGTTGGGGAATTTCCATTGTTGAAGTTCCCTGGGTATTTAGGGAAGACCCATCTCCCAGAACAAGGTTATTCTTCATTGAAGTCTGACCATCACTCAGCCCCTCCTCTGCAGGGGGTTCTCAGCTGCCATCAGCTGGAGCTGTATGTAGACATGGGGTTTATGATAGGGAAGCCATGAACTTTCTGAGATCCTGGCCCATTCCCTGAATGACACAAAAAAAGTCCTCACAGTTCATCCATATGAGCTGTGAGAAGTGGGACTCAGTAAAGAAGGAGAGATTGCTCTAAATCAGTTGCTGGTTATGTGCAGAGCTGCTCTCATGCAGCTCTGTAGTCGAAGTGAACAGGGATTCAGGGAGTTCTGGTGAACCCTGCACTCCAGATATTTTACATATCACTAATAATCACCAGTTGTTTATTTGTGCAGGAGCTGTAGCTGTGTCCCCCAATCCTGTCTGTCAGACTGAGCAACCAGTTCCAAAACCAGGTCTAACTATAATGTACTTGCACATGCACATACATGATGAGTTGTAAGTGAAGGAAATGAAGAGCTTAATCAGGAAATCCTCCATGTCAGGTGAAAGCGAGTACCACAATAAATATCAGATTCCCTGATATTTAGTATTGGAGAACTGCAGAATATAGGGTGTGTCTTAAAAATATAAGACAGACTCGTGATGAGCCACACAGCAGTGACCTGTGAAGGGCAGATGAACATTTGCTTTTCATTCATCTGTGACAGGAAATTGCTTTCATTTTGCTTTTAACACATCAGCTCCTGCAACACAGTGAAGGAGAACTGATTTTCTAGTCTGATTTATTTTTGTAGCTCATCTGAATAAATACTTCTGTAGATACAGTGAATATTTGGCCTCCTGTGTCTAGAACAAGATTTAATGTTGCTAGTGGAAGGGCCTTAAAGATCATCTAGTTCCAACTGATGCTCTGTTTCTGAGACATCTTTCCTATTCCTTTCTATCTCTCCACATCCCTTTTCTTGTTAAATAAAATCCATGTTAAATAAAATCCGTATATTGTCCTCATATGGTCTCCTTTGCACCTTCATTGGGGCAGAGGCATCTCTCCCTCATGGGCTCTTACAGCTGTGCAGGTCCCTTCCGGCTGCAAGCATTCCAGGATTCTGTCAGCTCCTCGCTTCCCTTTTCTTCTTGCCTCTGCTTCGAGCTGGGAATGTGCTTGAGAATGTCCAGCAAAGAAGTCTTTGCTGTCTGCTCTGGGAGCCCACACGGCTTTGGGACCTTGTCACCTGAATGTGTCTCTCACCCCAAAATGCCTTCCCTGTCCCACTCTCCCTAAGGAAAGTCCCCCTCTTTGCCCATCCTTGGCAGCACTCTTCTCATCCCATTCTGCCCATTCGGGATGGTGGGGCAGAGCATGCCTTCAGCGAGTTTGCTGGTGACACAAAACTGGGAGGTGTGGCTGACACGCCAGAGGGTAGAGCTGCCATCCTGAGGGACATGGACAGGGCTGGAGAAATAGGAATCTGACAAAGTTCTGCACAACAAAGTGCCAAGTCCTGCATCCAGGCAGGAACAACTGTGGGGACAGGTACATGCTGGGAGCAGCTGGCTGCAAAGGAGATTTGTGGAAAGGACCTGAGGGTCTTGGTCCACAGCAAATATAATTTGAGCCAACAACATCTCCTTCCAGCAGAGACAGTTAAGGGCAGCCTGGACTGTATTAGGGGGAGCGTTGCTGGCAGCAGGCTGAGAGAAGGAATCCTTGCCCTCTCCTCAGCAATGGTGCGACCACTCCTGAAGTGCTGTCTCCACTGGAGAGGAGCCATTAAAAGGCCATGAAAATGATTCACAGGCTGGAGCATCTCTCAGAGGAAGAAGGGCTGAGGAAACTGAGAGGGAGGGCCTACAAAAGTCTGCGGGGGAATTTGATGAGGGTATAGAAATGTCTGAAGGGAGGGTGCCAAGAGGACAGACCCAGACTCTTGGCACTGGTGTCCAAGAGACAGAACAAGACCCAAGGACACAAACTGAAACACAAGAGGGTCCCTCTGAGCAGGAGGAAAAGCAACTTTTCATTTGGAGGGTGAGCAAGCACTGGAACTGGTTGCTCAGAGAGGTTGTAGGGCCCAAGGAGATGTTCAAAAGCCATTAGTGGGGACGCGGCCCTGTACAACCGGCTCTGGCTGGCCCTGGTCGAGATGGGGCCGGGCCAAGAGGTTGGGCCAAGGGGACCAACTGAGCCCTGGCCTGGCACCAGCAGGCGGGGAGCCCTCGGCAGCACCCTGGTTAGCATCAGGGACCGAGCCTGGCCCCGGCTCTGCCCCCGGGGTGCCATGCAGGACACAGCTGGACGGGCCTTGGCGCCATCACCCTCAGCTCCAAGCCCCCTGTTCCTCACAGCCCCGCTGCCACAAGCAAGTGCCACGCTCCAGCTGTTGCTCAGCCCTAAACAAGCAGTGCCTGCAGGGCAGAGACTTTTTGTCCCTCGTTTTTCTCCAGCACTCGAGGCTGCAATGACATTCCCCAGCTGAGCCTGCGGACAGCCTGCCCAAAGGGGCCGTGGGGCAGAGGCTGAGGCTGTGGGTGCTCCTCTCGGGCCAGCCCTGCTGGAAGTGGGCAAGGGCAGGGCAGAGCCCCAAGGCCCAAGCAGGCGCTGCTTCTGGAGGTGCTGGGAATGGCCAAGGAGTCAGTGCTAATTTGAAGGGCTCTTCTGACCCTGATGAATCTGGGACTTGGGAATTGCCCCGGGCCAGGTGCAGCACCTGGGCCTTAGCTTTGTGGGACCTTGTGAGGTTCTCGTGGTTCCACTTGTGGAGCTTGTCCAGGTGTCTCTGCATGGCCTAGTCTGTGGTGAATAAATTCCCAGATGCAAGTTTGTCTCTACCAGGTTGTTCTTGTTAATGTTAACTGTTTGTTTGTTAATGCTTTATATCTTTGTAAACTGTATATGTTCCCAACTGTCTGTCCTTTCCCTTTCTCAGTATCTACCTTGTATCCATGCCCAGGCATAATGCTCCTAGCTGTTTGTCCCTTCTCGGTTCCCGTGCCCACCTCCCCTGTTGCAATTTAAATGATATGAAACCGCAAGTGCTCATGGGACACTATTCAGAATTAAAAACATCTAAAATAACGAGCCCAAATAACATCTGGAACTGAGAATAGTCTTCCCAGGTCAGGAAATTAGTAGAGAGAATGAATTTACCATCTGGAGCTGCTTTGTCCCGTTGTCATGACCCAACAGCACCCGACCAACATGACCTCCCTTGACTATGAGCCCACATTGTCTTCCTATAGACCCCATGAGGACAGAATGCCCAGCTCTGCCCCAGGACAAAGCTGCACTCCTCCTCCTCCTTTGCGTGGAACATCGGTGGGTGTGCGCAGCCCTTTGGGTTCCCCACTCAAAGCTGACTAAGGCCTAGTGAATGCTTGAGGTGTCTCCTAGCGGGACAGAGAGGGCCCTTCCTCCAGGCGTGCAGAGGTAACTAGTGTGCGAGTGGCACGAAAAGGGGTAGGCCCCCCTTCATTTGGGCTAAGCGGCTTTAGTGTCTCCGGGTGTGCAGAGGCCTGAGCGTTGTGTGAGTTGCACACACCAATCAAATAGGGGTGTAGGGAGAGGCAAGCAGAGTCTGCAAGCCCCGTTGGGACCTAACTGCAATGAAATAGGGGTGTAGGGAGGGGCAAGCGGAGACTGCAAAGCCCCATTGGGACCTAACTCTAACAAATAATTTTTAGTTGTGTTGCCCGTCTGTAATTTTTTAGTTTGAGTAGGAGCACCTTAAAATTTTGGTAAAGTAATTTAAATTACAATTTCAAAAGAGCCAGATAAGTCTCAGTTGTCTGGTAGTTGTGTTGCCCGTCTATAATTTTCCATTTGGGTAGGGGCACCTTAAAGTTGTAGTGAAGGCCCAATCTAAAAGTGAGTATGGGGAAGTGTGGTAGTAAAGGAGTAAGTCCCCATGTGAGAGGCAAGAAAATGAAAAATACTCCCCCAATAGCCCTCTTGGACAGATGTTAGATCAATGGGACACTCGGGAGGCCACAAAGGGCCTAGATAAAATCAAAATGATCCATTATTGCATAGAGATTTGGCCTAAGCTAGATTTACAGGGAGAGTGGCTGTGGTATGGGACACGAGATCCATGGATGTGTTCCAAATTAAATCAACCTTTGAGAACCCGAGAGTGTCCAGATATAGAACAACTTTCCTATGCGGCCTGTTGGCAAAGAAATGCCACAGCTGATGAAGCTATAAAAATATGTAAGCTGCAAAAACAGATAAGAGGGAGAGAAAGGAAGGAATTAAGAATACATAGGACCCCCTCGATCACTTACCCCCCCCTCCTCCTGTTCATCCAGCAGTATCCCAAGTCCCTCTCCCACATCCCCCACCTTTACCCTTAATACCTGCAGTTCCTTTCTCATCTTCTATTGAGCTCCTGGTTCCTCTCCTTTCTAAACCATCTGCTGTTCCTCCCTCAGCAGCACCAATCCCCCTACCACCTCCTCCTGGTACTCCTGCCCCGAACTCAAATCCCTTACCTACTACGACCATTCCCCTCCCATCTTCTCCTGATCCGGCTACACCTTCAGTTCCTCCCTTAGCTCCTCCACAGATTCCCTCCACTACAGTATCCTCCTCCACAGGCTTGGTTCCTTCTCCTTCACCAGTGGTCATTCCCTCACCTCCTCCCAATTAGGGGATGAGTTTGTCCCCATCACATACTAGCTCATCTTCTAGGACCAACAAACCCCTACTTTCTTGCAGGACAGGAACTTAACAGAAGGGCCCTATTGTAATACTAGATCTAGGGCTTCCAAAATGGAAGGACTGCTTCCCCTTAGGGAGGTTCCTATGGGAGGGATGGTTGGAGGAGTTGGCTTTGTGAATGCCCCGCTGACGGCATCTGAGGTTCAGGGATTTAAGAAGTAGACAGGAAATCTGGTAGAGCACCCAGTGGGCATATCCAACCAAGTAGGCCAATTCCTAAGTCCTAACATCTATACCCGGGAGAATTGAACTCTATCGTTAACATACTTTTTAGCCCTGAAGAAGTCAGAATGATCCGGACTGCTGGAATGCGGATCTGGGAGAGAGAGAATAGGCTAAGACCTCCTGGTGACCACAAAATGTCCTTGGTAGACCCTGGGTGGGATCCAAACCAAGAGGAGGGAAGGAGGAATATGAAGGACTACTGGTCCCTAATGGTTAGGGGAATAAAAGAATCCATCCCCCGAGGCAGCAACACAAAGTTAGCGTTTGATGGCATACAGGAGAAGGATGAGACTCCAGTAACAGGAGAAGGGTGAGACTCCAGCAACCTGGCTGAAAAGGTGAAGAAGAAACTTCCAGCTGTACTCAAATATAGATCCTGACAGCCCAGAAGGCCAAGTACTACTTAAAGGTGCAATTTGTCTCCTGCCAGGGGACCTGCTCCTTTGTAAGGCCTTTATTAGAAGTCAGCTTTGGGTGGGGAACCCAAAGGGCTGCGCACACCCACCGCTGTTCCCGCTCGGCGACGCGAACAAGGAGGAGTGCAGCTTTGTCCTGGGGCAAAGTTGGGCATTCTGTCCTCATGGGGTCTCTAAGAAGCCAATGCTCCATCATAGTCATGGGAGGTCATGTTGGATGGGTGCTTTTGGGTCATAGTGACACAACAAAGCAGCTCCAGATGGTAAATTCATTCTCTCCACTAATTTCCTGACCTGGGAAGACTATTCTCAGTTCCAGATGTTATTTGGGCTCGTTATTTTAGGTGTTTTTAATTCTGAATAGTGTCCCATGAGCACTTGCGGTTGCCTATCATTTAAATGGCAACAGGGGAGGTGGGCGTGGATACAAAGTATAGGTATGGGAACCGAGAAGGGACAAAGAGCTAGGAGCATTATGGCTGGGCATTATGGCTGGACATGGATACAAGGTAGGTACTGAGAAAGGGAAAGGACAAACAGCTGGGAACATTTACAGTTTACAAAGACATAAAGCATTAACAAACAAACAGTTAACATTAACAACAACAACCTGGTAGAGACAAACTTGCATCTGGGAACTTATTCCCCACACAGTCCTTCCATGGTGCCCCTGCCCTGCTCAGCTCCCATCCCCTGTCAATGTGCTGAGGGTGAGCTGGATCCACTGCCTGTGCCATTGGGGAAGCCATGCAAGAGCTCCGGGGCCAAGGCAGAGCCCTGAGGGACACCCCTCATCCCCCACTGCAGCTGCACATGAGCCAGTGCACAAAACTCCTTGGCTGAGTCCATCTGGCCAGTGGCTCGTGCCCTGAATAGCCCAGCCTCCAAAGCCAGGGCTCTGCAGGGTACTCTGGGGCTGTAGTGGGGGAGCGTGGCCAAAGCCTCACAGGGGCCTGGACACAGCAGGGGCTACAAGTGCCCAGGGCCAGGGCTGCTCCAGTGCTAGTTCCAGTGGAGTTGGCTGTTGAAGGGGTGCTGGGGGTGGCCATTTGTGACAGAGGTGCCCAGTCCATCTGGGGTGCCCAGTCCTAGGAGAGCTGCTCTCTGAGGAGGAAGCAGCTTCCAGGTGAACCCCAATTCCCAGCTACCCAGCCCTTTGCCCAGCTGGCTGAACATCAGGCCCTCAGTGGGCACTCAGTGAGTGCAGTGGGTGGCTCAATCCTGACCCTGTGAGAGACTGAGGAGGAGGGAGCCTTTGTCAATGAGGAGGAAGAGTAGGAATCTGACCTGGATCATGAACTTTCCCAATTCCTCCCCAGGGGAGATGTTAGGAGTGACCAAGAGGTTTCTGACTGGGAAGAGTCTCTTGAGCAAGAGTTCTCCCAAGGAGGTGTCAGTAGCTGTGGAGAACTCTCCAACTGGGATGAGGAGAGCAGGAGCTGTCCCAGGGAGAAGCCCTTTGCTACCAAGAGTTTTCTGACTGGGAAGAACGCATGGAGCAAGGGCTGTCCCAAGGAGCAGTCGGTAGCTCCCAGAACCGTCTGCTGGGAGGACTCTGTTGGCCAAGAGCTTTCTGAAGAGGAAGACTCTGTTGACCAGGAGTTGTCCCAAGGCAATGGTAGCAGACTCTCCGTGCAGTCCAGTGGGGAAGATGACAGTGACCAAGAGCTTGCTCAGGACAATTGGGAACATGTGAGTGTTCACAGCAATGGGGTCAAGCCCTTGCTGTAGGAGGATGTGAGACAAACCGAGCTACTTTGAGCTGAGTGAAGAAGAGGACAGGAAGCAAAGACTGGGAGTTTTTGCAGAAGATGGGCTCCCAGTGCCTGTCCCTTGGGAGGCCTGGGTTGAGTGTGGGGCAGCTGAGCCGTGCTGCCAAGGGCCGCTCTGGGCCTCGGCTCCCCACCTGGCAGCCCAGGGCCCCCTCAGAGCACCGCCTTCAAGGAGCAGGTGCCAGAGGCAGGGACAGAGAGCCTGGAGCCTGTCCTGCTCAGCTGCTCTTTGTGCTTTTCCCAGCCAGGACCCAGACCCTCAGGGAGCAGCCGGCTCCCCCCAAGGAACGCCCGTCCCGCTTCAGGCGGGCGCTGCGGGCGCTGCGGGGGCTGTTCTGCTGCCCCTGCCTCAGGCCACAGCCGGACGATCCCTGACCGCTGCCAGCGCTGGCCCGGAGCCTGCCCGCTGTCACACGGGCTGCCTTGGATGTCCAGGGGTCAGGGACTTCAGTTCCTTGTCAGGAGAATGGCCTGGCTGAGGCTTAGGGCTTGAGAGGCACCAGTGATGTCAGAGCCAAGGGCGGGTGCACAAAGCCTGGGGAGAAGGAGCTCCTGCTCACAGGGGACACCAAGGATGCCAAAGTGACAGCCACGAGGACATCTGGCAGAACTTCCCACATGAGGACAAAACTCATAAAGCCGACTCAGCAAGTGTGCTGAAATCGGCCCCAGCTGGGGAAAAGGAACTTCTGGCACAGGGAGACGGCGACCACCAACTCCTGGCCCAGTGACCCCGGAAACCCAGAGGGAAAAAAGAAGAGTCAGATTGAGCACAGAGGAAGACTAGTTAGCATAAGAAGCAAGGGAATCTTTAAACTAGTAGAAGAAAAGTATCATTATTGATATATTAATGCCAAGATACTAAT
Source organism: Acridotheres tristis (assembly GCA_037013685.1). NCBI lineage: Eukaryota > Metazoa > Chordata > Aves > Passeriformes > Sturnidae > Acridotheres > Acridotheres tristis. The sequence continues at coordinate 110,711,629 of CM072884.1, forward strand.
TAATTATTAACATATTGGAAATTAATATTATTCAATAATAAGATTTACAATTACATTAATATTTAATACATACTGAAAAATACTATTATAAAATACAAATATAAATATTGTGTAATATTTAATATTTATAATGTCTTGATATAGTAAATATTGAGAAATAATATATGGTGAATATTGTGAGATGATATATGTAATATATAGAACATTACAGTTATGTATAATACAAATGTAACATCTAAATATTTATCTATTATACTACAAAAATAATAAAATAATTTAAAATATAAATAATGTGCGAATTTAATAAGAGAGCCATATAACTGGTAGCCAATGAACATGAATGCCTTTTTTTGCTAAAATGTATAAATAGGGACAAGTTTTGATAGTCCCTGTGCTGGCTTTGTGGATTTGCCACCCAGCACCTGTTTCTGTACAGAACTGTAAATAAAGGAAATTCCTGAACTCTGTGTGGGGATTGGCTTCTTGTACACGGGCTGAGAGAATCCGTTTTGGGACAACAGCTTTGCCCTGGGCGCATTGCTAAAAGCTGCTGCTTTTCCGGCCGTGCTCACCTGTGCCTGGCCCATCTCGGAGCCAGACGGGCGCAGGCAAAGCAGCAGAGATCTGAAACTCGGCGGCTGCGCCGTCGCTGCGGCCAAGACAATCCCACGTCAGCCCCGAGAGCCTCTCTGGGAACGAGCAACAAATCCCAGAGGGCTCCTCTCCGAGCCGGCTCCAGGAGTCCCTGGACCGAGGAGCTGTCGTCCAGCTGTTTGGGGAACCTGCTGGGGCTCTTTGGACCAGCTGTGTGGCGTTCCCAGCACACGCCTGGCAAGTTGAATTCCACCACAAAGACAAGGGCGGCTGATTTGGAGGTGTCCCTTGGTTCTCTTCAGAATAATTTGTTGGGGTCATTATCCTTGTTGGCTGGCCAAGAGCATCCTCCCACAAAACACTTGCTAGGGAGTTCCCAGCAGATAGGAATTCCTAGGAGATAAAAGCACAACCACATAGGATTTATCTGAGAAGTACAAGGCTGAAATGTGTATTGCATTTAGCTAAAACATAGTTGGTTTTTTTGTTTTTTTGTTTTTTTGTTTTTTTGGTTTTTTTTAAGAAACCTGCAGTGGAGAACAGGACAGGCCAAAGGGTCTATTCCTTGGATAGACTTCGGAAGGAGCTGCTAGTGCAAAGCCTGTGTTTTGGAGGAAAAGCTGCATTTCCTATGCTGCTGAAAACATCTCCCAGAAAGAAAACCAAAACCAAACCAAAACAAGAAAGCAAATAAAACCAACCAACCAGAAAACAACACCCCCCCAAGCCAACCCAAACCCCAAAAAACCAGAGCAGAGAACTGAAATAGAAACTTCTGAGTCCCCAGAAATGAGGAACTGCTGTCACTCAAATGTTATTAAACCACCCTTAATCCCCTGAATTCTAGTCATGGTTCGGCATCTCACTGCAGCTAAGAAGAGATCACATAAATCGTACTCATATACTACTTCCCTCCAGGCATTATGTTTAAGTAAAAGCATCAGTTTCTCTTTGCTTGTCTGGGTGAATTGCTCTTGGTCAGTATTTTCCTTTAAGCACAGCCTGCCTCAAAAAGAGCATCTTTCGCCTTTCTTTTCCTGTCTTGTATTTTTCTTTAAATATAGTGGAAACTTGTCACTTTGAGTTAGATAACAGTATACAAAGAACATGAAGAAACAGTTGACGCTGAGAAACTGAAAATGTTACCTATTATTTGATCAATATTTCCAGTGGCTGCTATCAAATTGGACTGCCAGGAATCCAGGGATTTTTAAGAAACATGTCAGGACCCTGAAGTACTTCTCATGCTCTTAAATAGAGAAATAAATAAGGAACTCTGTCCAGGTACTTTGTTCTTTATGGAAGTGGTTGTCACACTAACATAGGAGGTACAAATGGGAGCATCTAAAAAGTGTTTCTACATGGGGATACAAAGAACCTCTTTGTGTGGAATGCTCTGCGGAGGTTATTTGAAATTGGAGCCTACCCTGGCAAAGTATAGGAAAGGAAGGTCTGGCATGATAGGGACAAAGCTGCTGGTGTCCACCCAAGGTGATCTCCACCCATGTCTGTGGCTTCCAGTGTCTGCCCAGGACAGGTAAGCACTGGAAGGTTGGGTATTTCTAGAGATGCAGAGGATCTGGAAAACCACTGCTGCCACCTGCTGTGCCATCCCACTTTTAAATCCACAAACCCACGCCCTGAGTAATGCCACAGCCTAAAGCTCATGGCTTCCCATGGGATTTGCCTACTGGGATTAGAAAATGATGGACTGCTGTGCAGGCTTTAACCTTACTGTATGGTGGTGACCCCACGTGTGAAATAAGCACCCAGAGGTATTTCCCAGCACTTTCTCAGCTCGGGAGAATGCAGAAAATAATTTGCTACCTACTCCTTTTGGTTGGCAATGTCACCTGGCATAGAAAACATCGATCTCCACCACTGCAGCTGTTGTTTTCCCCACGGATTAATTTATTAGAATTAAGATGCCATGAAAAAGCTTTTAACTTCTTCCTAGGAGGCAGTTCCTTTAAAAGTGTTCAAATTGTGGGTGCAAAGTCAAAATCTTCCTTTCAAACCAACTCTGCAAGATTGCTTCTAATCTGAAAAGTGATAGAAAAAGTGGGAAATGATCACTTTTCTACAATTTCATCTGATCAGTGGGTTATCAAAGTATTAGAGTCATCTGTTTGCCATATTTAAGTACTGTGTCAAGAACAAATGAAAACAAAGCTGATGATGTCAGCACTGCAGACTATCAACATACTTCAGTCCAGTCCAGGTGACTCAGCTTCGTCTCTGTAAAAGTGAAAACACCATGGAGTTAAAGACCATTTCACAGGAAATTGTGCTTTGAAAGGTTCTCACTGTGGTTTGATCTTCGATTCAGATGACAGAGGCACAGCTTTTACTGTTGCAAGGAGTGGAACACTTGCACAGAGTGTAAAGAGCAGAGCAAATATAAAGCATGAGAATGTTGTACTTCATGGTAACTACTAAACAGAAATTAAAGTAAAATTTAATTGTAATCGATGTGAGATTAATTGTGGCCTGGAGCAAAAGGCAGTGACTGTCAGACTGCACAGAGCTTGAGGGCTGTCTCAGAGCTTGGCACTCTTGAGGACTGCCAGCCATTAGCACTGTAATTATGTTATTTTTATAATTCAGGCATGTAGCAAAGGGTGATTATGATGCAAAGGAATAAATGTCCTGCCAGCAACACAAGCACCACCCGAAAAAATTATTAAGAAGAATTACTTAATGTGGAAAAACATTGAAGCAGCTATTGAAGCACTCAGTTTGTATCCACCTCATCAGCAGCAAGGTGCTAAGGAGCAACCACCGAGCCTGCCAAAATCCAATTGAGTTGGACTAATTTAAGAGGTTTTTTTGGCAGTGTCCCTGGGCTATGGAGCCGTTTGCAAACCAGTAGCAGGAAACTTTAGGGACTGATGAGAGACACACCATCAGAAAGCTGCTGGGAACACAGCAGTGACTACAAGTGGCAGCCACGGTTGGAGATTTGAAGCTTTCAAGCTTCATTTGAAGTTTCAAAGGGGACTTGAAGTAGGAACCACAGAACTGACCTTTTAATGTTGAGAAAAAATGTAAGGAAAGACTAATATGGGTGGGTTCAGTCTAGGGAGGAGAGAGTAGATGAGGACAATCATCAGACACATAATGGAATTGTATAAAAAGAATCCTGATGAGTTACTGCCCATGTAATTTCTTGGTCCTTTTGGGTCAATTCCATATGTTTGGGGAATAATTAGAATAACAGTTGAATGCTGCAGGAAGAAACTTAGGTTATGTAATCAGCCATATGGGAGACTTCTGAACCACAGGGGGACAAACACCACTTAAGACCAGTCCAGACACTTGCTGTGCTTCAAAAAAGGGAAATGGAATAAATGTTTCTACAGCTTCCTTTCATTCATGTCCTTGATTCTGTTGTTAATACTTACATTGGCATGTAGTCACTATATTTTTTAAAGTAAGTTGAAGTTACAGGAAGAAAAAATAAGTAAGTCACACGATGTAGATTTGCAGCTTAAATTTGGCAAAATTCAAGTAACTGGATCTTTACATGTTAGCATTGTTATTCTGTGTTGCCAACATCACTAAAATCAGCTCAACAAATGTGCCTGCTCTTGCCATACTTTCTCTGAACAGAAGAAATGTTATTAATAAACTGACATCAAAGTAATTGGCTGTATTGCAAGTGATTTTATATTACAATTTAGACTAGGTTCTGTTTGCATATTAGTATTTAAAGGGAACAACAACAACAAAAAAGTCATACTAAAAAGAAACAAGTTAAACCAAGCCCTGAAAGTATAAATGACAATGTATACTCACTTTCAAAAATTCTGGCATTTTATGACTGACTTCCTGAACATTGCAATTCCAAACCAGACTATTTTGTTTCCACTTCTTATCAAAACACCTATTTGTTTTCAGATTAGAATAAAACCACAGAGAGGAAAGATAGGTTAAAAATGGTGTATTTGACCTGTTTTACAATTGATGTTCAGATGCTTATTGAGTTCTGGAGGCAATTTAATAGACTCATAGATATAAAAATATAAAATTGTCTTTATTAATGAGGTATGCATTTGTTCAGATCAGGTTTCTTGGGATACAGCCTTCTATTTGGATTTCAGCTGGCCAGCCGTTGTATCTGTTCTTTGTCTGGTCAGAGTGGTTTATCTGTAAAAATAAAATAAATTTTAAAAAATCAGTATTTAGTTTTTTCTATTCATATAAGTTTATCAAACCTTATACAAGAGGAGGGGGTAATGAAGGAGGTCTGGGAAGCTGAGGAGAATGTTGCACATCTTGCTTAACATAATGGGTGAAGATTCTGCCAGTTTGTCTCTCAGACAGAGTGCTTCTGTCACACAGATGGCTGTCATGATATACACTAAATTGAGTATCTTTGTCCAGCAGAAGCTTTGAATTATGAAAAATAATGCAAAAATATTCTGCATCAGCACAAGCTGGGGGTGACCTGCTGGGGAAAAGCTCTAGGGGGACCTGGGGGTCCTCGTGGACAATGATCTGTTCCTGATCAGCAGAGGCCAAAGAGGCCAATGGTGTCCTGGGGGGCACTGGGAAGCGAATTCCCAGCAGGTCAGGGGTGATCCTGCCCCTGTGCCCAGCCCTGGGGGCACCTCTGGGTGCTGTGCCCAGCTCTGGCTCCTCAGCACAGCAGGGACAGGAGCTCCTGGAGCTGAGCAAGGGCCTGGAGCATCTCCGTGCCCAGGAAAGGCTGAGGGAGCTGGGGCTGCTCAGCCTGGAGAGGAGCCCCAGCTGAGGGGCCTCGGCCCTGCGTGTCCCTGGGTGTGTCTGTCTGTCTGTCAGTCCGTCTGTCCCTGGGTGTCCCTGTCTGTCCATGGGTGTGTCTGGGTGTCCCTGGGTTTCTCTGTCTGTCCCTGTGTGTCCTTGGGTGTCCATCTGTCCCTGGGCATCCCTGGGTGTCCCTGTCTGCCCCTGCCTATCCCTGGGTGTCCCTGTCTGTGTGTCCCTGTCTGTCCCTGTCTGTGTGTCCCTGTCTGTGTGTCCCTGTCTGTCTGTCTATCCCTGTCTGTGTGTCCCTGTCTGTGTGTCCCTGTCTGTGTGTCCCTGTCTGTCTGTCTGTCCCTGTCTGTGTGTCCCTGTGTGTCCCTGTCTGTGTGTCCCTGTCTGTCCCTGTCTGTCTGTGTGTCCCTGTCTGTGTGTCTCTGTCTGTCTGTGTGTCCCTGTCTGTGTGTCCCTGTCTGTGTGTCCCTGTGTGCAGGCAGGCTCAGAGCAGTCCCAGGCTCTGCTCCAGGGCCCAGCCATGGCCCCAGAGCCACGGGCAGGGACTGAGCCCAGCAATTCCCCCTGCACAGGAGGCACAACTTCTGCCCTGGGCAGGGACCAGAGAGGGGCTGGGGTCTCCTCCCTGGGGATATTCCAGAATATTCCATCTGGACACACTGCTGTGCCCTGTGCTCTGGGATGGCCCTGCTGGAGCAGGGAGGTGGCACCAGTGACCCACTGTGGTCCCTTCCAGCACGACCATTCTGTGATCCAGTGATATTCTGGGAAAAGAACCCCACTGTGGAAGTTTGGCATGGCTCTGGAGGGAATCAGCATCATCAAGGGACCTGAACGCTGTGCTGGGTTTTCATTTCTGTCTGCCTCAGTCACACAGATGAACACAACTGGGCTTTCACAAACTGAGCACAACAGGGGCACAGATGCAAACAGAAATCTCTGTGAAAACCAGTGTCTTCAGTCCTCCTGCAACCTGTGGGCAGATTATTCCCAAAGTTATTGGTTTTGATATACAGACAAATATAAAATGAAAATGAAACAAAACTGACCTTTTCTTTTTGGATATTATCTGGCAGCTCGAAGCCTTTGGAAGCTATAAAAACCCAGCTTGATCTGAACTTTATATTCTTGATTTCTTTACTTCCCAGTTCTTCTATTAAATTTTTGGCGTCATTTTTCAACCTAGGAAAACGTAGTGAAAAAATGAGTGTTAAAAATTCAGGGTATGAAAACTGATGAAAAAGATCATGGCTGATTCATGCTTTACATTCAGCATTAAGCCTGCAGAAGCAAAAATGAGATTTAAATAGTTCTGAGAGCTGTAGTAGTAGCATGACATTGAATTCACAGAAAGAATTAAATTTATCAAATTTTTTCCTTCTCAGTAAGTTCCTGATGTTAATACAACCTGTTTATAGCAGCATAGCAGAAAGAAAAATGTATCTCAAATACTGTCTGATGCTTGACAATGGTGTCAAATTAAGTCTTTTCCTGGATAATTACTATATCATGAGCTCAGCTAAAATTCCCCAAAGATTCAAAGGCACCTGAAAAATAAGATTATGATGTTAGAAAGAATGCAAACTGGAGACATCATAATTGGAGGTGTGGATAAATAACATTTCAGAGTAAAGAAGGCTGTGACCCAGAGGTCATTGCTTTTAAACAATATAATATCTACCCATCCTAGGGAGCACCAACACACAGACACCTGCAATCATGGAAAAGACATGGAACTAAAACTTTCAGACAAGAATTGAGAGAACAACTCTGAGTGTAGAATAGGATTTATCATTCCTTTACACCAATGCACAAGAAGTAATTTTCCAGCTTGTCACAGCTCTGCCCCTCGGGCTCCATAACCTCCTACCTGGTGCTCCCATCATCGTGGGTGGCCATCAGAATGAGGGACCCTTCTGGTGCATTCCTGATTAAATTCATCATCTCATTTGACTGGTCTGTGGAGTCAACCACACAGATGGTTATTCATGGCACATACTCACATTCCTACTCATGCAGCCACAGTCATGAGCGTTTTTAAGGAGTCAGGGAATCAGCTTCCAGTGCCTTGGAACATTCTGGTTCTCCTCACTAACAGGTAAGGAAACTTGGCCATTCAACATTTAGAAAATGTGTTAAAAGCTATTCTTAAAGTAGATCATCTTTACAGCTACATGGAAGGATGTAAAGAGACAGATAAGCAAAATTCCTATGATGATTTTATAACTACGATGATATTATAACTAAAATACAGCAAGATATATGGGGGAAAGGAATTTTGCTGACTGAAGTATCTGGATGTCATCTGGTTAAGTGCCATTCCTACCAGACTGAAATAATGGCCACCAAAGAAAAAGACAAAACAAAAAAAAGGGGAAAGAACAAGATACTTAAAAAAAAAAAAAAAAAAATTAACTACCTCAACCAACAGAAGAAATTCAGCTTTTCAGGCAAAATTTGCCATCATATCTAGCCAGAACATATTTTATGAAAACAGCAGCTGTTTGTTTCTACTGATCCCTGTTGAGAATACAAAGTCAAACAGGAAAGAGGAGGATAATTACATGAATCTGTCTTTTCTTAATGCTGAAGTGCTAACAAAAGCTCTATTGAACTCTTTTCCTTACCTCTTCCCCACATTTCAAAAAAATTTGTTGACCTGAGTTTTCCTGTTTTATCTGTAATTTAAAAAAGAGGTCTAAGTATGAGCAAATACTATTTTATTCAGCCAGCAAACACAGAATTTTTAGCTAAAGCTAGGCATCCCTAATTTTGTGTATTATTTGGCTTCTTTTGTTTCAATTCTTAAGTTGGAAGAACTATGAAATGAACTATGAAATAACAAGTTTTAAGATTTGGGGAGAATATTTTATTTCATGTAGTCTCTGAATTATCCCATGTGACTAAAAAAATTTTAATACTTCTTATTTTAAAGAAAAATTCATTTTTTGGTGTATGCTTCCATGTTTTTATATCTAAATATACTATACTAGGGTCACAGCCATAGATAGGAAAATTGGTTAAACCTGTTTGAATGAACTTAATCCTATTCTGTGCAGTGTTTGAGATGTTCAACCTTTCATCCATAAGACACTGAGAACAGTCATTATCTTGTCTGATCTAATTAGTGGACATGTAAAAAAATACGTTTTGCTACAAACTGGTGCAGGATAATGGACAGATTTACCTGCTTCTATTTGCCACCATCTTGCTTGTGCATTCATGATGAGTATTTCTCCTCTTACTCTCATTTTTGACTCATTTTTGTATTTTATACCCAGTAAAGATTTTATGATTATTGGAAAAAAAGGCAGTAGTTAACTGGGGGAAAATTTGGAACAGATTCTTGTCAGTGGTTAATTTAACCTTCAGCAAAATCATACAAATTTAAACAAAGTCAAGATCTTGCTTAGCAAAGAAAAATTCGAATAGAAGTGTTTTGTGATCAAAGCCAGCTTAACTGTGCCTGTGAACTCCCTTTTTTCCCCCTCCCCCACAAGATTTAGGCATTCATTTTTCCCTGGACCCATTACTGAATACACTTAATCACCATTCCCATTCATCTAAATGAAAATTTAGGATTTAGGTGCCTCTAAACCCAGAATAAAGCACACCTGCTGCTTCCAGTGGCTTTTACTACAAGCAAATGGCAGTTTAATATTAATTAAAATTTGAGTTTGTCTTTCTGTAGCCTGAACAAGTCTGGAAAAGGAATTTTTACCATGGCTACACCTTGAAGCAGAACTGCAACTCTCAGTTCCTGCTTCTCCCTCATCAGTGGAGCAGCAAATATATTTTATCAAAAACTGAGCTGAAAGTTGAGTCCTACTGCTGGAGATCACAGATATTCTTACTGTGCTACAAGTCTTTTGTCTAAAAAAATACACTTATACCACATCTATGTGCACATTTTCTATTCTGTTTTCCTATAATGATTATGAACATGTTTCTCTTGTTTACCCAGAAGACTATTTCCGCACAGATTTGTTTTTCTTACATTAATGTGAATCAAATTTGCAATATTTTCCTTTCCCTTCCATACTGGCTGGTAGAAAACCCCACAAAAACCAAAAAAACAAGCCTCCCAAGAACACTAGTAATTTATTGCAGTATAAAAATATATCTCCCTCTTTTCTCTTTTTTCTCTTACTTACAATTCACAATGGCAATGTTTATACCACTTCCAGTGTTATCATTCCGTTCAGTTATAAGCCTGGAATTGAAATAAATACAATATCAGTAAAATTCATCTGTCCAGCAGCTCTGTTGCAAAGTTATGTTCACCAGTGCTAAGTAATTTTCTGATATTTATGTTTTCTTCAGTTATTTAATTCAAAACTCTATTGTAAACAAGAGCTCAAAAATCTTGCACAGTGTATCAGTCAGTTTCCTTCAACAATGACTCTTCCAAAATGAGCCAGATCAATAAAATATTTCATACAAGTGCAGCCAGAAAGACAAAGGAGAAAAAAAAAACAAAACAAAAAACAACTAAACAAGAATAAGTAGTTTTGTGGCTGTACTCTCTGTGAATTATGTCTCCAGGAAAGGTCACTGCAATTTTTCTGAAATTTTTCACCTGTCTAGTTTGAAAAGCCATGAAAGAACCTGACTTTCAGAAGGTGCTGAGAAGTCAACATTCTGTAAATCTGCTATCCTGCAACATGAAAATTAAAAATTCTACTGAAAACTAACAGTCGTCTGGAGATAAGGTGAGAAGAAGAAGGAGGAGGAGGAGAAGGAGAAGGAGAAGGAGAAGAAGAAGAAGAAGAAGAAGAAGAAGGAGGAGGAGGAGGAGGAGGAGGAGGAGGAGGAGGAGGAGGAGGAGGAGGAGGAGGTGGAGGAGGGGAAGAGCAAAATACCGTTAGATAAATGCTGAAGTTCTCCACCAGAATAGGAGCCCCTGGTAGGAGCTCATTGCTGCTACTGAACCAAACCTCAGCACATTTGCTCACAGTACAAAGCACTTGCTAAGGTGTAAAGTTAGACTGGTACTCACTGCTCATCCTCAAAACAAATTTTAGCTTTCCTCTCTTTGCCACCACCACTGAGGATGCGATAGGCGAAGCTGCCTGGTGAGCAGGGAGACCAGTGGTCACACTTCTGCCTTTTAGGGGCTGGGGCTGCAACAGAAAGATGAAAAAAACTTTTTATTGGATGCTGCATGAACCATTCCTACGTGGGATGAATCCCCTAAAATCAAAGTGCTAAACTCAAGACATCTGAACACAGGAACCTGGCAGTTCTCTGGGATCTTCATCACTGGTTTGTTTGGGCTGGAAGTTATCACTGATTTCCAAATAGGTATAATTGAAAAGAAGGTAATTATTATCTGCTATTCCACACAACAGGAAAAAAAGGCTACAAGGATGAAGGTTTCCTACCAACAGCTTGAAGTGAATAACTATCATTCTTATTTTAAGCCCTTTTTTTACACAATAACTTAGTCACAGATTGACAAAAATATACACGTTAAACCACCTGGTCAGAGTAGAGCCAAAAATAATGAGAATTTACTCACAAAGTTTAGTTAGTGATTCAGCTGTTTATCATAAATATAAAATACATGTAATAGAACCAAAGCTGCAGCTTTGCACTTTTATGGCAGCAAACAAAGAAGGTGTTCTTACATCAGTGTTCAATTAATTACCTTTGTATGCTTGCAAAAATAGGCTGACATTGTGTTTCTTCAAAAACAGTGTCTAAAAAAAAGTTCATCTTTGCTTTAATTAACTTTACAGTCACCTTCATTCTCATAATAGCACGTACCAAATAATTTCTTAGCTAACAAGCCATTTGTCATTCAGCACATAAATACACAATATCAGATACAGTACAAGAAAGAAAAAAAAGGAAATAAATACACACCCCTCAATACTGGTTTCTTTCCAATCTCTTGAAGTGCTTCAATGGATATTGCATTTTGGGGTACATTAACAGCAGCAAAGTATCCCAAATACCAAGCAGCCAAGGATATCACCAGGAATGCAAATAATCTCAGAAGAACTGTGAACGGGGAAAATAATTTAAAAAAATTATAAAAAGAAACCACCCCACAAAGACATAAAAATGTTTTCATAGCAACACAGAAAATCTTGTCATTTTTTTCTGGCATTGCTACCAAACTGGCTGTTTTTTGTCTGATTCACTGTGCTAACCTCAGCCTTCAGAGAGGTGGCAATAGAGTATTTGTTGCATTCCCATCTAGGACAACTCCTTTTGTTTCTAAAACTTGATCTTCAGGCAGAAAATTCCCCCAACACTCCCTTCAATCCACATCCATAATATCTCAAAGAAACACAGAGTTTAACTCAACCCTAGAAAGATTTTGACTCTGAAAAGTAAGTACCAGGTACTACAGAGGTGTTTTGCAGTTACTATTGATTTTTTGAGACATGCAGACACTCCAGGAATGGTTTTAAACGCTGATCAAATAGGGAATTCCCTGCACCCACGTTTTCAACATACTGGGTTAAAAGCAGAAATCCCTTTGACACAATGAGCTTTGACTGCATTCAAAGAATCACAGAATAATGTGGGTTGGAAGGGACTCTCAAAGTTAATCTGATTTGACCTCCCTTCAATGAGCAGGGAAATCTTCAACTGCATCAGGTTGCTCAGAGCCCTGTCCAGCCTGACCTTGGGTATTTCCAGGGATGGAGCAGCCACCACATCCCTGGATAACCTGTGCCAGTGTTTTACCAGCCTTGTTGTGAAAAGCTTCCTCCTCATATTGATTATCTGCTTTTCCTCAACACCAGAAGTGCTAACAGGCTTTCCTGATGAAATACAGCACCTAATTCATGATGCCAAACGAGGAAGTATCACACTCCAGTAGTGGAACAGGCTGTTTGAGAGGTGTGAGTCACTTCCTGAACTGCAAAGAACCATCCTTGAAAACAAGGGTCTTTTAAATGGAAAAAAGAAAATTATTCATTTTATAGTCCTGAAAACTGAGTTCAATGGGACCAATATCCAAAAATACTTTGCCAGCCCTCTAGAAAATATCTTGTATTATCTAGTCTGAATCTTCCTTATAACAGTTTACACTCATAAGATACTTCTTTCCTTTCCTTCTTGGAACTGCCTTTTATAAACATTAAGATTTCTGCCCTACCCTCTCTCTAGAATAAGGCCAACTTTTTCACTTGTCCTCTTCCAGTCCTGTTTTGCAAGTTCTGCCACTCCTGTGAATTCTGCCCAATTGGTTTGCATCCAAATTCTGAAAAATTCTGTAGAATGAACACACTGGTCCAACACAGACATTCCTGATCCTTTACTTCTGCTTATTCATGCCAGAAGGAACTTTGATATCTTTTTTTCTTCATAAGAGAAGACTTTATTCACTTAGGTTCTGTTGATAATCCACCATAAAGACAGAACTTTTTTCTCTAGCTACTTCCTATTTGTACTTGTCCACGTGATTATTCCTGCAATCTCCCAGCTTTAAAAATAAAAAGCCCAGTGAAACATTGCAGAAACATTTGTGTGACTCCAGGGAAAATATAATGAGGAACTTGCTGTGGTTTCCTCAAAGGAATAAGATTGAGAAATTAATGTAATGAATCTTTAGATATTATAAATTTCCCTAAATCCCCATGAGAAATCTCTCACTCCACCACGAGTAATAGTGCAAACTCACACTAAAATAACACTGAAATTACTCTGACACTTCATTCGTGCAGTGATGTGAACACAAACACTGATAAAGTTCATAGGCACACATGAGGAGGCTGCTGGAAACGAGAAGAAAAACAGCAACCTTTGCTCTTTTTCAATATCAAAAAAATTTACCAGATTTATACACTAAATATATTTAATTCATAAAGGAGGCCAAGTCACAAGTTTCAAAGACAAAACCCAGGAAGAACAAAGTAAAAATGGCAATTTTATTGAGAGATTTCAGTGACTGTTTTTGGAGAGGTGATGGGTGCATTGCAAAGATTTATGAGAACACCAGTCAGGCTTTGTTTGCTCATTCCACAAAGCTTGGCAGGTTTACCTTTACAATGTATTTGCACTATTTTTCATCATTATTATGGAGGAGCTCTTGCAAAACAGACTCAACAATGCAGCGTTTTACCTAAATTGAGGACAAATGTCTAACTGCTGTTATGCCTGATGTTATTCCCTGGTGGCTGGGAAAATCATGGAACAGATCATTCTGGGTCTGATCACATGGCACAAACAGGATAAGTAAGGAATCAGCACGGGTTTAAGAAAGGCAGGTCCTGCCTGACCAACCTGGTCTCCTTTATGAGCAGCTGATTCCCTGGGGAATGTGGGGAAGGCTGTGGATGTGTGTCCCTGGACTTCTGCAAAGCCTTTGGCACCATCTCCCGCAGCATCTCCTGGAAAAGCTGCAGCCCTGGGCTTGGACAGGTGCATCTTCCCTGGGTTAAGAATTGCCTGCACGTCCAAGCCCAGAGGGTGGTGGGGAACGGTGTCACACCCAGCTGGGGTTCAGTCACGAGTGGTGTCTGTGCCCCAGGATCAATTCTGGGGCCGGTCAGGTTCAATGTCTTTGTTGATGATCTGGGTGAGGGGATCGAGGGCACACTCAGTCAGTTTGCAGACAACACAGAGTTGGGTGGGAGTGTGGATCTGCTGGAGGGCAGGAAGGCTCCGCAGAGGGGTCTGGACAGGCTGGATCGATGGACTGAGGCTTGGATCAGGAATAGTGTGGCCGCAGGAGCAGGACCTGGGCACTGGTGAGGCTACACCTCGAATCCCGTGTTCAGCTGTGGGCTTGTCACCATTGAGGGGCTGGGGTGTGCCAGAAAGGAGCTGGGGAAGGGGCTGGAGCCCCAGGAGGGGCTGAGGGAGCTGGGAAAGGGGCTGAGGCTGGAGAAAAGGAGGCTCAGGGGGGACCTTGTGGCTCTGCACAAATCCCTGCCAGGAGGGGCAGGGAGGGGGGGTCGGGCTCTGCTCCAGGGAACAGGGACAGGAGGAGAGGGAACGGCCTCAGGCTGGGCCAGGGCAGGCTCAGCTTGGACAGCAGCAGGAATTTCCCCATGGAAAGGGAGCTCAGGCCTTGGCAGGGGCTGCCCAGGGAGCTTTGGAGTGCCCATCCCTGGAGAAGTTCAAGAAACAGCTGGATGTGGCACTCAGTGCTACTCTCTAGTTCACAGGATGGTGATCAATCAAAGGCTGGACGCGAAGATCTTGGAGGTTTTTCCCAACCTAAATAGTTCTGTGATTCTATAATATATTCTGTATTCTACTTGGAACACAAGCTTCTTAAACGTTTTTTGAAATCTGCTTTTTAAGGCTCAAGGAATAAATTTACCAACTGTCCTGCGCAGTTTGCACTTGGTTCTCAAAACTCATAGAATGTTTCCACTTTCAACCAACTTCTGGTTTTGCTTTCTAGGACTCAGAAGGCATCAAGAGACCTCACTGCTGGGCCCAGCTGGCTCTCTTAGGTCTACCTAGGTTATTTATCCTGCACACAAACATTCATTTTTGGGTTTCTCCACAGCCACATGCAAACCTCTACACAGTTAACAGTGAAGCCATAAGCTCAGAGTTAAGACAATCAAGAGAACTTAATATTTATGATTAAGCAATTAAGAGTAATAGAGCACAAAGTCCAGCCTGCAGGCAGGAAAGTCAGACTCTGCTGGTATTGCAGGCTGTGGCTGCTCAGCACCAAGGAGCAGAGAGGGACAATGAGTGCAGAGGTGATGCTGTGCCTCTCTCACTCCATTTCTGGCACGGAGGAGTTCCCTGAGAGTTACAGCTGTGCCACTGTCATGAGCAGAAATACTCACAGTGCCAGGCAGAGAAGGTGGCAGAGAGAAGCCAGGAGGAAGGGCAGTCAGCATGGAGGTGTGGCAGGACATGTAAAACAGCAGAGCATAAGGAAAAGATGAGAGAAGCACAGAATATCTGTTTCCGAGTTTAAAGGGACCCGCGCTTAAATTAAATTTTAAGTTCAAATTAAAATTTTCGAGTTTAAAGGGATCACCCAGTCCAACTCCTGGTCCAGCACAGTATAACCAACAATCCCATCCTGTGCCAGAGAGCGTTGTCCAAACACTCCTTGAGTTCTGGCAGGTTCAGAGCTCTCCTGTTCCCTGGGGAGTTGTTCCAGTGCCCGACCACGCTCTGGGTGAAAAACCTTCCCCATATAACCTAAACCTCCCCTGAGAGAGCTTCCTGCCATTCCCTCGGCTCTTGTGCCAGCAGTCCCACCTTTCAACAGCTCCCAATTTCCCTTGTCCCTCAGGTGCCCCTTGGCAGCAACTAAATCCCTAAATGTAAGCCCAGTACTGGGTTTTTCTGAGTTTAGCTGATTCCAAACCCCCACGCAGCCACACCTCGCTAATATACACACACACCCGCACACAGCTGGGCTTGAACGGGGGGGGAAGCCAAGAAAAAGAGAATATATTTAAGACTCGAGCATGAATTATTCCAGACTCAGAGCTGGATGTTGAGCCGGCATCATCCCTCTCGCCCCTTCCCCTTGGCCAGGCGGTCTCATCCCGCCCGGAGAGGCTCCAGGGCGCATCCTACTCACAGCGCTGGGTCAGCTTCATTATATTCCTCTTCCTCCTTCTCCTTCTCCTCGTCCCTCTGCCGGCCTCCCCTGCCAGCACCGGGAAGGGGAGCGGCCGCCTGTCAGAGCCGCACCGCCCCGGTTAAAGTTGAATAACTTCGAATTATTCTCCTCAGAGAGCACCCATCTGGCCCGCGGGACAGAGGGAGGGCTGACATGCCACTCAGGAGCCCGTTCGGGAAGCTGGACTCTCCTCTCCTCTCCTCTCCTCTCCTCTCCTCTCCTCTCCTCTCCTCTCCTCTCCTCTCCTCTCCTCTCCTCTCCTCTCCTCTCCTCTCCTCTCCTCTCCTCTCCTCTCCTCTCCTCTCCTCTCCTCTCCTCTCCTCTCCTCTCCTCTCCTCTCCTCTCCTCTCCTCTCCTCTCCTCTCCTCTCCTCTCCTCTCCTCTCCTCTCCATTCCTTTCCTTTCCTTTCCTTTCCTTTCCTTTCCTTTCCTTTCCTTTCCTTTCCTTTCCTTTCCTTTCCTTTCCTTTCCTTTCCTTTCCTTTCCTTTCCTTTCCTTTCCTTTCCTTTCCTTTCCTTTCCTTTCCTTTCCTTTCCTTTCCTTTCCTTTCCTTTCCTTTCCTTTCCTTTCCTTTCCTTTCCTTTCCTTTCCTTTCCTTTCCTTTCCTTTCCTTTCCTTTCCTTTCCTTTCCTTTCCTTTCCTTTCCTTTCCTTTCCTTTCCTTTCCTTTCCTTTCCTTTCCTTTCCTTTCCTTTCCTTTCCTTTCCTTTCCTTTCCCCTTCCCTTCTGCCATGGCCAGGCAATGTCCCACTACATCAGGTTACTCAGGCTTTGGACACTTCCCAGGATGGGGAGCTCTACCACCCTGACAGTGAAGAATTTCTTCCTAATATCCAATCTAAACCTACTCTCTTTGAGTTTGGATCCATTCTGCAGATGAAACAGATTTTTTTGCATCTGCCGAACCCAAGCCAAGTCTTTTTCCATTGGAGACCCCGCCTCCTTTTTCCAGCCCCTGCCCAAGGGCTGGGATGACACAATTTCCACCACGAGCTCCAGCCCACCCTTGGTTCATCTTTTCTTTTTACCTGGTGTTGTGCAGCATCACCTGGAGGTTTCCTCCCTGCTGGGGTAGCTGGGTCAGTAATTTTCATTTAGAAAATCTCTCAAATTACTCTGTGATTCTGCAGTTGCCCTTAAGAACTCTCAGATTTAGTTTCCACTAAGCTCTTTCATTCCCTCTGCCTCTAATGATGCACAGGAATTATATTTAGCTCAGCAAACAGATGAATAAAATCCTGCAGGGACTCATATAGGAACACAGTGGGGCTTTTGCATTCCTCCCAGGACACTCCTGAGAGCTGTAAATGTTTCCAGTCCCTGGAGGAGAGGTGTTTCTTGTCCTTGTCTGCGAGTGGTATATTATAATAGCCTGTAAATTGCAGGTAAAACCTAAGGGAGTAATTGCTGCTGGTTATTTCCAAATGTACTGGAGCTTGCAAATGAAAAAGCAACGTCCCATAAAACCTGGGCGTGTGAATAATTAAACAGGTAACATGGGACAAATAAAACTTAAGGAATGAGAAGCATAGGACGGAAAGGAAAAAGAGTTCTGAGGTGGCAAGAGGAAGTTAAGGACAATAGTCTGTCATACTTTTTAAAATATGCAGTTATTTCTGCAGGAAGTGTTATCCTGTAAGCTGGCACATCAGAAAATGATTGAAACTGTTGAAGACTGCACTTCTAGCCCTTAAAGTAACAATAATCCAGCTCTAAACCCAAAACACTGTGTGGTAATGAAAAATTCCTCTGTTTTTATTAAAGCAAGGAATATTGACTAGGACTTGGGATAATTTAATTTTGAAATAAATTTATAGTATGAGTAGTGGTGGGTCACAGATTCCATAGGGAAAACTTTTAAGCCCTTTAGGAACTTTGTCACCACCTCAATACAGTGAAAAAAACACTTCACTGGCCATCAGTGTATTGGAAAAATGAAATTTTACCTGCTTTTACCCACAAGAAAAGTGTAGCAGGTTACTTTTCATTACTGCCTAAACTACATGGAACTACACCCAAGATTGCTACAAATCCTGGTTTGCTGGCCTGCCAAATCCCAGGGATCCAGTGGCTGAGGGGATTTTAAGTGCCTAAGGAAGAGGAAACTCTAAAATATTTTACTTCAGGTATCTCAGTTTTGTATCTGCAAAAAAAATCAAGTGACACTTCTTTCTTTAGTGATTAATCGAAGATGTGGGGTGCAGAACCCTTCTGAAGGATCTTTTCTGATTTCACCCTGCAAACATTCATTCTGTAATTTAAAAGCTTAGAGAAAAACTTACAAAATACGAATCTGCACTCTCAATTCCTGTGAGGCTGTAAGACTCTTTGGTGATAAGCAGGACAGGAAATCTACTCAGGGAACAAATGACACTGAATGGAGCAGGTGAATGCATCTTATCACAAAATCCAGCTCAGCAGAGGAAATTTATGGTCTAACACAGTTAAAACTATACCAGCAAGTTCCTGCTTGCCCTTTGAACCACGGCACCAAGAGAGAGATTTTCTGCATCCACCTCACGTGGCTAACAAATGAGCAAAAGTGTCATTCCAGCCCTCATAAGAATTTAATTTACGTGTTTGCTGCTTGCCCACAAATGGCCAGCAGTGGATTTTCAGTCCTGCCAGGACGAGTTCAAAGAATTTAATGATTTAACGCAGAGGCAGAATTTGCAAGGCAGGGAGAGAATATTGGATTAAATCTTTGCTTGTAGAGCTCCCAAGAACTTTAAAAAATAGATCTTCTGCATAAAATGTACAACTAGTGCTAATTTTACCTAAGACTTGGGGCAGACAAGATCATGCACATGGACAGAAGGGACAGTAATGTGGAAGAGCAATTATTTAACTCCCCCATAATTTATCATGTGCCTGTGCCATAACTCAGCATCCTATGTGGTGGTGACATGAAGGGGAACATAGAGAAATAGAGATGTAAATATCTATTGTAATAAAATTACTGTTGATGTTTGTTTGTTTTTTCTGGGTTTTGTTTGTTTGGGTTCTCCCCCCCCCCTTTTTTTTAAATGAAACTCA
Organism: Acridotheres tristis; assembly: GCA_037013685.1. NCBI lineage: Eukaryota > Metazoa > Chordata > Aves > Passeriformes > Sturnidae > Acridotheres > Acridotheres tristis. Next base: position 110,730,565 of record CM072884.1, read on the forward strand.
GGAGCAAATACTTAAAACAAGATGAGAACTTCTAGATACTTCTTTTGTGGATATACAGGATTAAAGTCAGCTTCCCCAAGATATGCAAAAACAGATCATTTAACCAAGGGCAAAAAGCAAGCATGGATTACTTTCAGCTGATAAGCTGGAAAACCTGTAAAGCTTGTGAGTCTGGGGCATTGCTGGACCACAAAGGTGGGGCTAATTTGTGTGTTTTTCTTCTGCTTTTTTAATCCAGAGAAACATGTGGAAAATATATTTAACTGCACTACATCCCGATAGAAGATGGATACATCAGCAGTCAAAAATAAATCAGCAGCTAAAAATCAGTATAAACCCCCAGCCTAGAGAATGTTCAAGTTGTCCAACAATAAAAATAATCTCATTCAATAAGAATGCAGAAAGCAATGTGAAATTTACAATTAAAAAGCACTCAAGGGAAAAGTAAATAGTATTCCTACTCAGAGTACTTCAGAACAATTCTGGGTGCATGAAAAGAGAGAATTTGAAGAATCACAATACCTTGTTTAGTCATAGAAAGCAGTCTCATCTAGCTAACAGCTATAAAAATCCAATACTCCAATATTTGTGTAGGCACTGGCAGCACAGATCCCTGTATTCTTTACAACAATCTGTATTGGTAAATACTATTGAATTCCCTAGCCCAACAGATGATGAATCCAGGTATAGGCAAGTGGTACTTGTCAGCCTCTAGAAAGAAAAAAAAAATAGAAACCACATGCCATTTATTTTTAAAGAGTTTGTTTTGGTGGAGAAAGGGGAGAATAGTAGATGTTTACTGTTTAAGTGGCCATCAGAATGACACATTGTACTGGAAAATTACACAGAGCACTTGCACTGCCAACTTTCACGTATTTATGTACACTTCACTGTCATTATAAAAACACCCCATATTCTTGCAATAAATTCTTACTTTTGTGTTTCACACACAAACTTAAAAGCTGTTTTGTCTAAACAGGCCAGTTTTCATGGGCAAGGCCGAGACAGGCAGGTGTGAATAAAAAGCTTTATAGTTCTGGATTCAATGAGCCTGAAGGGTGCTCTCAAGATGATGGCAATTTCAAGAGCATAAAGAAAGTTTAAACACAAGAAAAATAATGAAATGTTGTGAGCAGAGCTGTGTAATAGTGGGATCATGGAATGGTTTTGAAGGCAACTTAAAAATCATCATCAAGTTCCAAACCCCTGCCATGGGCAGGGACACCTTTCACTAGAACAGGTGGCTCAAAGCTCCATCCAACACCTGAACACTGGAAGGGATGCAGCATCCACAACTTCTGGGGCAGTAATGGAGAAGCTTTGTTGAATATCAGAACAGAAATAAGCAAAACCTGCCAGCTTTGAAGGAAAAATATTAAACGGTGCCACTCCATCCTACTTGACTAATACCCTAAATTTACAACATACACAATAAATACACTGTGCTGCTTTTAAAATGCTCAGGGCTTAAAATAACGGACTTTTAAAAGAGGCGTTTAGGTGGAGGGAAGAGGGAGATGATAAACCATCAGAAAACTCTAAGCTAAGGACCTTTGAGATCGGATATTCAAAAAAGAAAGCGAAAATAACTTTAAAGGGAATTCGGGGAAGAAAACCAACCAGAAAGTGCTGCAAGGGCTCCCGGAGTTGGAAAACGCCCCTTGGGCTCCACCTGGCGAGGAAAGAGCGCGGAGCAGGGATTGGGAACAGGGACAGGGATTTGTGTCCCTTCCCCATCGCATCCCAGGGCAGGAACAGCCCCAGGTGTGACCCGAACCATCAGCAGCTTCACCTTCTCGGCATCATGGATCTCTGCTCGATTCTGCCTCATACTGAAAGGTTGAAGCAGGAATATCTGACTCCTCGGGTCTTAGCTTTTATGTTTTCCAGAATCTCTGCTGCTTAGCGTGTAACTCTGAAATTTCATATTGGGTTAGTAAGTTCTCTTCACAGGGTAGTTAGACAAAACAATTCCTTTCTAGCTGGAGAATCAAGGACGACTGGTACCCAAAAATCATAAACAATGGTGAGGGAAAGGGGGCAAGCCAGGGGGCTGAGATTTCATAGCCTGGGGCTGTGCTTGGATAATTGACCCCAATATGCAGATAAACCAAAACTTATAAAAGTGTAAAAACTCGTGACGGGATCCATTTGGATTTGATTTGGGTGTAGCCCCGGCCAGGCTCTTGCACGGCCCAAAGTGTATCCTTTCAATAAATACCTATTTTATTTCTTTTGCTCTGTCTAGTCTCTGTTCCAGGTCAGCCTTTCCAGGCAACAGTCTGTGATTCGGGAATAAGCCAGGGAAAAAAAAAATCACCTCAGAGCTAAACTTGGCTGCCTCCCCATCCTGCCAGGGTCAGATGGGATCTACAGCACCTCTGTTTTCCCCACGGAGCCACAGCCAGAAGCTGGAATTGAGAGTCACAGGAGGAATTTTGACGGATAAAATTCATCAGCTTTGAAGTTCGTCTTAACAGGATTTAAAAGGACACACAGAATAGGTTGAAAGAATTAATCATTTATTTTATGCAGCATAAAATCTGATTTTTTACATAGTGTTTATCTGAAAATGGCAAGACCTGAAAGTACAAAGTATCAAGTTTTGGAAAATTGAGTGATGAGGCTTGACAGTAAGTGGGATAGACATCCTAACATAACCTGAAGATTGAATTAGAAAGACTATGCCCCTTTTTTCAAAATTTTGATCCCATTTTCTTTTCAGTCAATGTTAAAAACATTGTCTAATTAAAACAAAACAACAGGTGAAGCAATGCCTCTCTAAGTTGGAATAATTTCCTTAAAGGTAAAATCCTTCCCACACTTCCTGAATATCTATCAAGTAACAGTTAATGTAGTGTTAAAAGCCTTAAAAGGTCTATGCATCTCCATATAAAACTTGCAATAAAAAAAGTGAACTGCCTATTTCAGGTAAGTCTGAAACACTGAACTTTGTATAGTTTATGCACACACAGAGTGCTGGCTAGCAAGGCAATTTTTTCCAGCACATATTGCAGTAATCCACGCCTTTGTGCTATCTAGAAATTGTCAGTTGTCTTCTTATTACCTCTAAACATTCTCAACTCCTTTTTTTTTTACCACAGAATTTTCCAAAGGACAACCATGCTGCAAATACAGCCATTTAAACATTCAGCTCTATAACCCCTCTCTGCAAACACAGGAATAAACATGCCCTTTGCAGGTTTGGCTTGGCCCTGTGAAAATTTCCCTCATCAGAGGGGGACTGGATGAGAGGATTGTTACAAACAATCTCCTTTATTCAAGTGTTTTGTCTCAATACACATTGCTGTAAAAATCAGAGCAAACTCAGTTGCTCAGCTGGAGTTGTTTATAGAACACAAGATGTCATTGATGGTGCTTTTACAACTCCTTGTGGTCCTCCTCTCCACCCCTGGACTTCCTGAGGATGGAGAAAAAGGAGAATATACAGGACCAGGTCGTATTTCCAAGTGGGATGTGAAAGAAGTCCAGGGAACATAGTAAAATGCACAAAGGAGTTCTTGGCACACAGTAAAATTCAAGGACCATTGGCACAGGTAAAGTTCTGGCTCCAATTCTTCTCCTAATGGCACTGCAAGTATTTTCAACCTACAGTTCATTTTTAAAGTGTTAAGGAACTGCTTGAAATGGTAAACAAGAAATATGTATCTTTTGTTAGAAAACTGAAATTTGAAAATGGAGATCTTAATCTTTCTGCAAATTTTTTTTTTTTTGGGGGGGGAGGAGGGAATGAGGAAGGGTGAATGGCCTGGAAGACAAATCAGAAAAAAATCAGATTTGCAACCAGCAAATTAGCAGGATAGCAACTATACTAAAATACATTTATTTTAAGTGCTTGTTATCAATAGGAAAAAAAAAAAGGAAGAGAGCACTTATTGAGGGCTAGTTCTTTGTAAATTCTAAAAATTGCCTTTTGTGTTTTACTTTTTGGCTAGCTCAAATTATGTATGTGCCTTCATGGTCTAATCTAAAATTCCCAGTATTTCAAAGACTACCTGACCACAAAGATCCAGCCAAATACAATCCATTCTTACATTAGTACTGCACAGACACTGATATCAGCATATTTTGTGATTTCCTGTCCTGCTGCTTACAAATGCCACTGCTGGGGGTGAGAAAGAGCATTGTGTGCACTGGTACATGGAGAGGGGAATATTCAGCAGCTGGGCAATGATCCAGCCTAAAGATGATCGTGCCCTGTGTTCACCTGGGGGTGGATAATTCCCAGTAGCACCAAAAGGCACCTTGGGGTGCTGGTTTCCAAAATATTGAGGTGAGTGGAGCCTTGCCAGAGGAAATGGGGACTGTTGGATGTTGCACCTACAGCAGCTTCTCAGCAGCTGCTGTCTCTCTGTGGCTTTTGTGTTTTGGATCCATCTCACCCAGGGGTTTGGCTGAAGCCAAGTATTTCTGCTAGCAGTCCCAAAGAGCCATAACCAGCATGCTGGATTACTCACAAGCCTGGATTAGTATTTAATTAAGCCTCAAAAGCCAGCAAATCTGACTGGCTCAGAAGATTGCTCATATCCCATTACCAACCTGTCTTCACTTCTCTCAACAGCAGCAAGGACTTCAGCAACCAGAAATGAACAATTTATCAACCAGAGAGTCAAGTTTGACAGGAACTAATATCTTGGTAAACAGTACAGCCTTTTCTGAAAAGGATCAATCTCTTATGCTCTTGCAATTTTTAATGAAGCTAGCTAAAGGCATCCTCTTTATTTTTCTTTCTGTAATTCCCTTTAATTACACTTCCATAGGTCACTGTACTAACACCCTTCATTACACTGCTCATGTTGCTATTTATATTCATGTCTGAGATGAGGATATGACAACCAACACCAGCCCAGTTGTTGGAAACCCCTACAGAAATCAAAGAAACTTCTAGCAGCACAACCATTTTGTAATACTGGAAAATTTAAGGATCTCTCTTTCTGTCTCTGGAAATGTTGCTGTGCTATGCAACTCTCACAAGCCTTTTAATATTTAAAAGGAAAAGCTTGGTAGACAAAAGGCTCATCCTTCAGCAAGACAAAGCCAACCAATAAACACCAAGGAACTGGGTACTCATAGGTTGATTTTAGCTGATAAATTTTACAGCTATTGAGCACAAGAGATACCAAAACCCCTTGATACACTGCATTTAGGCTGATTCAACATGCACATCCTAAACACAATACTTCACCTTAAAAACGGAACAATCCCCTCCACATAACTTCTTTTACAGCGTCTGAACAAAAGCCTTATTAAAATGCTTCATCTGTTTCCCTCAGCATTTAAATTGCTCCAAAAAACCTATGATAATATTTCTAAAACCTGCGGGGGCAGCGGTGTAGAATTAACCTACTCCTAGGGCTGGGCTCAGGTTTAACCTCTCCAGCTCAAACCACAGCCCTTCAAATCCCTGGCGATTGCACCGATGGTATCAAATTACCTGCGAGGCTGCAGCCAGGGGAACGCAGATTTCTGACACTTTCCTGGGGTGTGGTGTTACATCCCCATCAGAGCAGAGCTGGCTCAGCAACAAATATTGATATTTCTTACGAGGGATGGTTTGGAGTGCTGAGATTTGGAGCATCCTGTCTTCCATAATAAATATTTTCCAGTATCATCTTTACTCAATGCTCTGGTTTTTTTCCACTCCTCTTGCCTCCTTTTATTTTTAAGGTATGGTTTATTCTTACACCTGATGTTGGTTAACAGGAGCATAATATATCTCATAACATATATATTTTTTGAAATACATCAGGGAGAGAGATCACTATGAGTTACCAAGTGACTACACTTGGTTATATTGTAGTCTATCACTGTGTTTCATCTTCCATACAAAACTGCTCGAGAGCATTATTTTTCTTAATGTGTTGTAGGCTAAAAATGAACCCACCAGGGTTTCCACTGCTCTCCTTGTTGCCAGAGCAACAAAGCAATGCTCACCTGAATTTCTGCCAGTGTAAGTATCAATTTACAAGCCCAGATGAAGTTTGTGCTGCTCACAGGTGTCACTCACAGCATTTTTACTACAAGCCACATTTTTAGTGTGAAGGAATGCCAGGAAAACTCAAGAATATATCAGCATTTCATTTGTGCTACTTGGTTATTGCTCCTCTTTATTCAAGTGTTTCCCTTAAAATATCTTGACCAAGGACATTCAAAGGGAAAAAGGTAATATTAAATCTTTTATAGGAGATCCAGTGCACTAAGAAGACTTTGTTCACTCAGAAGAAATCTGATTAAAAAGCCTACTCAGAATCTTTCCCAGTAAATACCTTCCTAAAACTCTTTGTGGTGAGGAGATAGGAGGTTCTGAGTTGAGGAGAGCAGTGATGAAACTTTTTACAAGTATACAAGTTGTTTTCACTTTCTGAATTGCAAGAGGGTTTATTTTTTAACCCAATCCATCCAAAATCCATACCTTGTTTCTGTTTGAAACAAGTGACAGAAGAAGAACTTCTATTGCCATGATGTAGAAAAAGAAGGAATACAACTCTGGAGTTATTTGTTATGTGTAAAACTGAACCCAGGAGGACAACGTGCCTATATTAATAATATCTAATTAAAAGATATTAAGAAAGAGAAATGGAAAATAGAACACTGAGAAAACAGCTAAGCTCTATGGCTTATGTAATTCACAATTCTTCTCCTCTTAAAAACTAAGAGGCAGAGGAAGAAGGAGACAAATTCAAAATCCCCTCCTGTTTCCAACTCCAAATTCCACAAGAAACCATTTTCAGACATTGGATCACAGCATCAATTATTTAACTCTACTGAGCCAAGTAATCTGAAAGTGCAAGAATTGAAAAGAAAACCATAGGCACTTCCAGTTATGACGTGAAAGACATAAGTTAGTTAAAAAACCAAACCCCACAGTGTTTTATTTTCACACACATGACGTGCACCTTGTAAATGCACCATTCTTGAAAAAAAAAATCTTTCCTTATTCCATGCAGAATCAGATGCAGAGGCAGTGTGAATCACAGAGCTATATGAAGGGATTTTGGGCAGAAAATTGTCTAGGCAAGGGATTGGGAAATTCAGAGCTAAGCTTTTTTTTTTTTTCCCTCATTTCCCACAGATATGCAAACTGCTCTGCTATAAAAATGCAAAGGAATATTTTTCCTTTTTCTATGTATTAAAAAAAATCCTCAGCCTTGCACTGTTTTATCTTTCCAATCCAAACACTCAGGCCAGTGTTACAGAGAAGCCTGCAACTAGAGTAAAGAAAAATTGTCCTATCTGCAAAGAAAATACCTCATTCTGACCTCAGCACGATGATCTGCACTTGCAGAATGGAAGCCTGGTCAAATACATTCTGCTCTGCTCTTCCACTATTGTTTCCAGTCCCACCACGTGTTTGTTTTTAGCCAGGACACACACACTTCTTATTTGATTGATGCCAAACTGAACACCTCAAGTTGAAAAAGAAGCCAGCATAACGACTTTCACTTCACAGCCTGTCCATAAAGACAGGTACTTCTCCTTTGAATTTCTAGGTTGCTGAGCTCAGCCAAGTGAAAACAAAAAAAAGGGTTGTCTTTCTTATTTGGTTTTTCTTTTTGTTACATGCTCGCTAGAAATACAGCAGAACACAGACCTTTCTTTCTTGTCTGTCTGTACATATGCAGATCAGCCTTTTCTAAATATCCAACTCAGAAAAAAACAACAAAACCCCACGAGGGGGGGAACTGAAAGGTTTCTTTCTTTTTTTTTTTTTGTGCACCAAAGTGGAAAGTCATGAAGTATTAATTTTTATAAAATCCAAAAAAATTCAAAGCCAAGTAGTTCCATTTGGTTGCATGGAGCACCTTTGTGCTTCAAGACCAGTTCTAATCCACACACTCACCAGTGGTAGCATCCTTGTAAATTAAGAGAGGTAGTCTTGTTTTACTCTAAGGCTGAACAAGTTTGTTTCCCAGTTTTCACCACCTTGGACCATTTTGTTACAGGTCTCAGGGAGGGAGACCCTCTCAAGTGGCAGCAGTGATCTTGAGGGAAAGAAACCATAAACCAACATTTCTTCTTGATCTCCCTTGCTTTTTCTCTGCTGCTTAAGTCTGACTTTTCTCCCTCCCTCACACCATAAGCACAGTTTCAAAATAAACTGATGTAAACAGAAAGCAGTATTCATTTAATGCAATTAATAAGAAAGATTATTAATTTTTTTTCTCTTTTTCTACAGTCAGGGCTCGATTAGTTAGAAAATACTGACAGCTCCTTTTTTTGTGAAAGAGAGATGGGCATTTTTGTTCAGACAGTGGAAGAACATCATGGTGTGGTTTTTTATTTTTTTTTAAAGTTTTTAATTTTTTTTTTTTAAGAAGGTACTGTAGAGAGCATAAAGGCTCACTGTACTGCAGTAGCAAATCCAGTACCGTAGCACTTCAGAGGTGTTTAACAGTGCTTTGGTTCAGAACCGGTGTTAGAAAATAAAGCTGTAAAAGTCACGACGTGGGATATTTGGTGGGATTTTCAACAGGAAAACGTTTTGTAGGAACGTAGAAAGGACTGAGGAGGCATTGGCTTCTTCTCCTTGGCAGAGCTGTTTGTCCTTGGCCCTGGTTTTGAGTCAGTTTTTGGGATCCGGCCTCTCATTTCCACCGGTGGCGCACGAGGGAGGACTCGTCGTTGACCACGTCGTTGTCCGTGTAGCGGTGCTGGCAGCGGGGAGGGATGAGCAGCAGCACGATCAGGACCAGCAGGATGATCCCACACAGGCTCATCAGGGCGTAGGAGGCGATCCAGAGCACGGGCTCGTGGAAGGAAACGCTGGAGACGCAGTTGCTGGCGACGTCTGCTGTGGTGAAAGGGCCCTCGATCTCCGAGACGGGAGAGCCGTCAGCTTCTGGGGAGGTACACAAAGGAAAGGATCAGCTCCACAGACACCATTGTCCTGGGTTACAATGTAAGGATGTGCCCAAAAGTGTGTATTCTATCACCATCTGTTGAAAACAGGTGGGGCTGTGATCCTTATCTCTGTGGGAGATATTTCCTGTTAATGGGCCATTGGGTCACACTGCATGACTGATCAAATGACATCATCCCATTGGGAGATGCTCCAGTCAGGGGGAGGAGCCAAATATTTCCTACCCAGATCAAATCTGAGATTTGGAACACCAAAGCAGCCTTTACCCACTGGTTTCCAGAGGACAAGAGCTACCAGACCTTTCTACAAGATCACTACTTCAACAAGACCACTTCATCTGGACTGCTACCACCACCCTAACTAGTGGGGTGTCAGGTTGTATCCTGACTCTGTCAGTGGTTTTCTTTTGTACTATTGCATGTATTTTATTTTTTTCCTCTTTTTTTTCCTATTAAATGGTATGTCTGACTTGGAGTCTCTCACTGGTTTTGCTTTTGAACCACCACAACCATTTCAAAAGTACTTGTGTGCCCCTCTCCCACTGTCACTGCACATCTCGGCACGCTCATGTTTACCACATTCCTCATTGCAATAAAAATTCAAGAATCCCGTGTTTATAAAAAGGGATTCTGGAGCAGAAGGAGAGCGTGACTCTCCCACATCTCCACAGGCTGCCTAGGAGAGAACAGGCATTTCAATCAAAGCCCAAACCACTGGATCATGTTTTTGCCTCTGCACTAGTCTTTCCAAAATATCCATTTAAATATCCTACAACATCCACCCTGGCGTAGGGCAGCTTTTTGCTTGTTTCTGGCACTTCCAGCAACTGGGAAAGCACCTCGGGTGATTCCTTGATCTCCTGTCATCTTAGGGAGCAGCAGGAAGGTGCAACAGCTTCACAGACACCTTTAAGGACTTTACCCTAAACACAAGGAGTAGTGTGGGAAGCACCAGACAGTTTTGTGGATGAAGATCCAGAAGGAAGGCGAGGTGAGGCAGGAGAGCTGGGTGACAGCTGTCTACAAAAGGGGAGTGGAGGAGAGGAAGGTCAATGAGGAACAGGGACATGAAGGATCAATGGTGTTGGGCCAGGAGAACTAACCCAGCAACTCAAAAAATGATGACAAAGTTAAGGCAAGAAGCAGTCGTAATTCATTTCTCTAGTCAGCCACTCCCATGACACATCTATTTTTTCATGAAGGTCTCAGTTTTAACTGTCCTGTTCTGGCACATTTTACAGACAGGCACACTCTTGCCTGATTGGAAGTGATCCCATCTACTAAAAATTGTATCTCTTATTTTCACAGATCTTAGTCACAACTGCTGAAACCATGTTTAAAGAGATTACCATAAACTACCCACTTGGAAGGAAGAAGGGAGCCTGGATTTTGCAAAGGTGGATTTTAAGGTTCTTAAGGTACTTTTAAAAATGCAGAATAGGTTAGTTGCTTTATCTGCATAGATTTTGGTTGTCATTCAGTCCCTGGCCTCATAAGACCTCGTATTATTTTAAGATTTAAGTTTTCTTAGGCTTAATTCAACTTAATTGTGGGCTGGTGTTGAAATGGACAATCCTGCACCCTCACTCCTGTCCCTCACAGCCTCTTTCGTGTTGGTGGAGGGAATGGGAGGCTGCAACACACATATCAGATGGGAAACCAATCTTCACAACAAACAAAATGCCCAAACAAGGAATTTTCTGTGGAATCACTCATCCAAACCAACCCTTCCTCCACCCCTAAGTGTGGGAAGACTCCTTTAGCAGGAATATTCTGTGAGAGCAAACTGGGGGAACCCAAGGCTGCACCCACGAGGACCCTGGCATTGGTGGATAATCAAACACCCACTCCCCAAACTCATTAGACTGTAAAATTCTGCCTAGAAGGTCTGTGGCAGAAATCCTTTTTGTCCAGAACCCCAGGATTGCGTTTTGTCTGCTGTGCAATTATTTCTTCTGGATATCTCACCCCCTCTCACCATTGGCTTTTGTCTCTGTGAAGTTCTGCAGCAACACCAAACTCAACCACATTTAACACCAATTTGAAATGCAAGGCCTGAGTATCATTACTCAGTTGCATTTTGAATAAGTGGGGGAAAAAAGAAAAAGCAGGACAATTTTCCACCTTGGAAATAGCTTTGAAAATAAACAGTCTCTAATTACTCATTATTTGGCTTGAGCACAATAATTACTCCTATTAAAGAAGACAACACAAAGCTGTTGCCATAGTGGCTGACATTTTAAATTGCATTTTGAGAATGCTTGATAGCACAGCCTCTGCCTTCTTCCCTCCAAAAGGGAAAAAAGTTTTCCCTCACACTCTTCCACCCCCAGAGAAATCGAGAGGAAATTTGCCTAAATTGTTCAAAGAAGCCCTTAACATAAACTAACAGTCACACATGCTCAGCTTATTACACATTAACTGAATTAGAGTATTTTGATGTATTATTTTAGAATAACTGGTGGTACCTAACTACACTACTTTTATAACCTTGAATAAATGATATTTTCTTCTTTGTTGATGATTACGGGACAAAAAAGGTGCCTCTGGAAAAATGTTATTTTCTAGCATTTGTGTACAAGTGCTACACACGTTAGCTCACCCACTTGGGTGGTTGCAAAGGCAGTAAACCTGGAATTAGATCAAATTAATCATAGAATTGTAAGGTACAGCCTAAAAATGGCCCCTGGAAGTCACCCAGACCAGGATCCTACTCAGAGCAGGACTGTCAGGATCAACAGATCAGTTCTGCTGCAGATTTATCCAGCCAGGCCTTGTAAAACTCCGAGGATGGGGACCCTGTTTCAGTGCTGTACCACCCACTGGTGAAGAAAAAACTCCTCATGTCTAACCTTCCTGAATGTCCCTGGTAGATATTGCTCTTGGTTATGTAATTTCATTTTCACTTACCTTGGCTTGCATGCAGTTTAGGGCCTACCAAAATCCCAACTCTTTTCCCACAGGGCTATTTTCTTTTTCCTTATTTTTCTTTTCTTTGTTTGGAATGGGACCTTAAAGATTATCTAGTTTAAACACCCTGCCATGGGCAGGGAACTTTCCATTAGACCAGGTTGTTTGAAGTCCCATCCAACCTGGCCTTGAACATTTCCAGGTTGCTTCACTAAAACCAACTCATTAATCTGAACATCCTGTCTCAAGAAGGGACCTGATCCAAAAACCTGTCCTAAAAAATTCCTGTAAACACGAGGTTATCAACAGGCAACTCAAAATTATTTGTCTGAATAAGTCTTGAAGGGTTTCATGTAGTGAGGAAAAGGCAAATTTCCTGCTACAATGGAATAGCTTCCTGCAGCCATCTAACTTTCCTCTTTCTTGGTACATCCTGGAGAATGAAAATGGTCCAAGGAATAATGTGGGATAAGCCAGTTCTCATCTCTAGCTAAGTCTGAAAAGTAACCTGGAAGTTCAATGAAATTTAGGTTTTTAGTCCTGTTCCCATAATTTTTGTATTCATCACGTACAGCATTAACACTTTACAAAAACAAGGATTTAATTTAATGTTCACACTAAGAAGGCAAAGGTCATTGCAAAGCCACACTGAATGGTTGTTGGATCCCAGAAATCTGGGTTTTTTTGAATTTTCTGTGCTTTCTGGCACTGACTCCCAGGAGAACACTGCTTTTGACCTGAGGCCTTGGAGAAGGCTCCAAATTTGAGTGATGGAGTTAAAATCATGGGTGTGTAGTTAAACAGAAGCGTGTGCTTTCACATGGTAAAGGGTTTTAAATTTGAAGTTTTTATAGTACAGTAATAGGTATGGGACAAGATAGAGGATTTTGGGTGGTGTCTCAGTGTTCATCTTCCTTCTTCTTCATGATTTCAGGCAGTGGTTTCTGGTTGCACAGTTAGTGCTGCGCTGAGGGTCATGGGAATTTGAGTATTGGGTTAAAAGTATAAATAATATAGGTGTTAATTCTCTATAGGACTGTTTAGCTTTAAGGGACCTTGTAGCAGCTGGATTTGTCTCCATTTTGCTCGATTGTAGCTTGTAGCTAGAAGTGTTGCAGAACTTTCTGTACTTTAGATAAGATTTAATAAATAACCAAGCCTGAACATGAGAAATCAGTTTCCTTCATGTTTTTTAATCCTGACTCTGAGTGAAGGCAGAAGAAACTTGAGACAAACCACTGACTGAGTGGTGCAAAACACCACACCATTACAAATGGTCTTCAACGTTCCTCTGTTTCTGAAGATTCGAGCCACCAGTAATTCAGTTTAATTTATGCCCAGGAGCTGACCAGAAGGCTCCAAATAAATGCCATTAATGTAGCTGCTGGGGAGGGCATGGGGAGGCAGTCAGGCAGCTCAGTCCCTCATCCTGCACTGATCCTTACCACTCACAGCCATGGCTCTCTGATCAAAGTGCTGGTAAATATGGAAACCACGAGCTGTGAAGAAGTGAAACTCAGCCTAACTGGCACAACCCAGAGAAATGTCATCTGCCCTGTGTGAGTGGGATCTGGCAACTCCGTGCATCTTGTCTGAGCCACTCGGCTGGTTCCTCAGGAAGCAGAGTTCCCATGAGGCTGGGTTAGACATGAGCAGAAAACGTGGACAAGGAGACAAGGAGGAAAAGTCTTGGAGGTGTAATCACATGCCCCAGCTCATGGGAATTCCAATAGCAGCTCTATTCAGCAAGCTCAGTTCTTCCTCACTGGCAGAACTACGTGAAATGGTCAAACTATGCTTGCAGGCAGCAATATTAACACCAAGGTGGTGTTATTATGGCTCCCTGATTATTTTTCTCAACAAAGCAGTTCTAATGCACAGCAGCTGCCTCGTGTCCCCTGCTGACCACACGTGGTCAGTGTGTTCTGCCAGATGTCCCCTCCTCCCCCCACTGGTGGCTGCAGCAGGACAGGGACAGGAGGCAGCTCCACACTGAGCTGCACTCAGGAGGCACCAGGGAGAATGAAAGGCAGGAAAACCTGGCCTGCAGTATTTGCCCAGTTACACTCTCCTGCCAGATGCATTCAAATCGTGCCTTTCATCACTGCATGGCACCTCACAGAAGTGTCCATAAAGCAATTCATATCAATATCCAGATTTTCTCTGGGAATGAGCTCAAAGCTGATGAGTCTGAGCTTGTTAAAAATGGAGAGATTAAAAAAAAAAAAAATAGAGCTTTAAAACTTCCCTAGAGCTACAACTCAGCCAGCCAGTATCTCTGTTTTCCCCCTCTGTGATTGCACTAAGCATTCCAGACCGAACTACCTTTACTTTCCCTGAGATCTTAAAGAAGCACTGCCAGTTCCAGTGCTTCTCTCATGCAAACCTCAGGTGAGACAATGTTTTTCAGGGCATAGACCATTCCTGTTTGGGACAGAGACCTGAGTATGGGTGTACATCCATCCCTTCCTCTCCCACTTGGAGGTTCTTGTGATGTCAAAGCAACGTCTGAACAACAAGGAGAGGAACACCCAAAACTTTTGGGTTTTAGCTACTCTTGATGAGAAAAGAGAAATCATGAAAGTTAACCAGCACAGTAAAATCAGCCAAAAATTATGAGCTTTTTCACATCTCCTCAGCAGCTAGTTAATAAATTAGTGGTTTTGTGCTTACAATGAGAAAAGTAATTCTTTAGAATTAACACAAACACTAATTGAGTCTTAATGTGAGTCTATTTTCACCTCAGCTCTGTGAATTTCTGAGGGGCTGAACAGGCTGAATTTACATTAAGAGAAAAGTGTGAGTAAGGCACTTCACTGCACACTGCAAGAGTTGGTTGAAGAATCCATTTATGCACAACTCTGAGCAGGAACCAGCCCAAAATGAAGCTGTATTAAAAACAGGGACTCGTCTGATGTAACTGTTGGGGAAACTGCACACACAGACAGATGTCCCAGAAAGATAATTTCTGTGAGAGGGAAGAACCCAGCACAGACACCCAGAGCTGAGGCTGATTCACTTCATGCCAAAAGATGTTGAAATACAGTTTTAGTTTCTTTTTTTTTTTTTTTTTTCCTCTTTCCTTTGAAATGTGAATATCTTGGAATTTCTTTAAAATACACCCTTCATATACTGTGGGAGTAACCACACTTTCTGCCAACAGATAAGTGGCAAAGGTGTTTCTCTGAGTTTCCTCACTCCCCAAACCCTGAGAAATTTTCCTCTTACCTGCACAGGGACTCACTGCAAAGCCCACTCTCCTCTGGGCTCTGTCAAAGATGACATAAAATCCTTCCATGACTGTAGCACCAATGACCAGGGCGTTTGTGGAGGAGGAGATGCCAAATCGGTAGCACTGCAAATTATCTCCTATTACAAGGATGGGCTGAATGTAAAGCTGTTAAAAAGAAAATTTAAAAAAAAAATTAAAAAGAAAAAATGGAAGCCAGAGTGTAAAAAGCAATACCTCACAGCAGATGAGACTGAAAAGTTCAGATTTTTTCATTTTTATAGTTCAGACATGCAAATTCCACTGGAAATAGAGAATGGATAGGGGAAAACAGATTTGTGTACATGATTTAAAACTGGTCAAAGCTAACAGAGAGGCAAGAGGTAAAGCTCATGGATTCTAAAATAAATTTAAACACGGTCAGTCACTACATGCAGGTCAACAGCAAATTCTGGAGATTCTCACTTTTTACCATATTTTCCATAAGGGAAGGATGGCTCAGGAAGAACTTGGGAGATGAACTCAAATTAGAGAATAATTTAGTTATTAAAAGAATTATTAGGATGGAGTTAATTCAGTGTCAGCTTCAAGGTTCTAGATTTTATAAATTCAAGTCACATTTCCCCCCCGTCTCCTCGGGGAAGATGAATGATTGCCAAGCTACATGATCAATACAGAAAAAGCTTATCATAAGGCTTTACTATATTTCAAGTTAAAATGTACTTAATAGGTTCATTCTTTCCTTTGCTCCTGCCTGTCCCTTGAGGTAAAAGAATGTATTAGTAATGTGAGAGGATACCAGCCTGTACTGCAACTTATACTGGGAGGAGAAGCCAGAGAAGAAAAACAAAAGTGGCACATTATATTCTAAATATGATGGAATGGATGGAATATTAATAAAAGATAAACCAGGCAAGTTGCAGAAACTGGTGAAGAGCTCACAAAGGGTCATAGCCAAGATTTTCATATTCAGAAGAAGTGCTCCAACTCAAAATGCCACGAGACACAAATCAATTCCGTTCCCAAGACGAGAAGATCAAAATGAGCAGAGACATTCTGTATTGACATCTGATGTAGCCAAAGCTCATGAAAACAAAACAAAAGTTTGCCTGTTTTTCCTGACAAATTGAAAAAAAAATAATTCCCAACTAGATGGACTGCACTGAGAAGGAAACTGTGCTTTGTGCTTTTCTATTTTTCGCTTTTCTATTTGACAAATTTGTTATTTTCCCTATTTAAAAATTGATTTAAAATTTTTGATTTTAAAAGGTTTTCCTTACATGCAACAAGCCAGCTCCCTATTACTGCTAAAAATAGCTCCTATTTTTTAAGAGCATGTGCTTTATAATAGAAAAAATAAATGCACAGATGAATAAACAAAGAAGGTTGAGACCTGTGGTAGGATAGAGATCCGAAACGACCTACTGGAGTTTTCATCCCTCAGGTAAATGGAGAGTTTGGGAAATAAGGACCAGGGTTTTTCAGTTCTATCCCAGCATGCAAGCTGTGAACCAGTCCAGAAACCAGAAGAGAATTCTTGTATCTGCAAAACAAACCAACCAAACAAAATTATACTAACAGACTACAGACATTTTGATAGGTTTTCGTGAATGATCTCTACCACTATTTGATACTTATTTCCATGGAGAAATTCAAGATCACAAATCTGAGCTGCTTCTTCAAGGACCAAAGCAAAAACCCAAACCCCAACACCCAAACCAAGGTGAGAAGGGGGAAGAGCCAAAAGCAAGTTTTGCTCTCCCTTCCCTCCCCATTTTTGTCTCATTATTTCCTCTACTGCAGTGAACACATGGGGCCTCCCTGAGCAACCACTTCCACAATGGGATTTTATTGCCTCCCTCCCTCCTCTATGACCAAACACCAACACTTTGAAGCAGCATTTTACGTTTTATAAAAAGCACAAACCAAAATAAAAACCACATGAGAATATAATGAGATAATGAGGTCATCTCCCTTCCTCATGCACCTACAGCTGCTTACTCAGCTTCAGAGTTTTGAAACCAAGGGCTAAGCCAAAAATCTCCTGGCATCTAAGGGAATCAAGGTTTGCTGTAATGGAAAGAAACACACCCCTTTGTCTCTTTTGCTGCCCTGTCACTCCCTATCAGTACAACCCGACATGCTTTTGAAATAAAACTGATTAACAGTACTTTGTAATATATCCATGGAACTAACAAAACAAAAAGCAAGCTCCTACAGAGCTTGTTTGACTAAGACAAACATCTTGCTCAATGTTTCTGCTCCCTGAAGCTGACCTCTTGCCACATCTGAGCAAAATCCTTCCTCATTTCACTGCATTATTTTGGCTGGTTCTTGTTGCCCCACAAAGCAGCAGTCAAGGGAGGAGCTCGATCTGAGGCTGCACAGTCAAAGCCTCCCATCCGGGTGAAAGAAAAAGATGGAACCCAGCCTCTGCACTCTCCTCACTGGTATTTATCTGTGATATCGACTTTTCTGAAAGCATCAGCTCGTTCATTAAAAGATGGCATTTTACAGGTGACAGGCACTCACCCCTCCCCAGTGAAGTGTTTGTTGGGGCTGCACGGAGACTCCTTCACATTTCCAAGTGCTCTGCTCTGTTCTTGGGCCTCAACAAGCACAGACTCATGTGAGGCAAGGAGATTTCCCACCCCAAACAGCCCTTTGACCCTTAACTCTCAGCTCATGCTGAAGTGCATCCCTTGGCACGGGGCAGAACACTCTTCCCTCTCAGCTGAGTCCCAGGCCAATCCTGCTGAGAAATACAGTTCTCTTCTCTTTCCACTTTGTTTGAAAATCAAATCTGATTGCAAGATACCACCCAGCCAGGTCAGGCCAAGCCTACAAAGTGCTGTTTTAAGTGCCTGCTTTAATTTCCCAGAACGTTTGCTTGAGGCATTGCATTTCTTTCCCTTCCTTCTGCACACTGCAGTGATGCATGTGGGAGATTTGAAAGCACAATACCCAAAAGGCTATTAAAATAAAGATTTTGGGATTATCTGAGCTTTTCTTCATTCAACTTTTTAACTTAACATTGTATTACTGCTGTCCTGACTTCAGCTCAGGTAGGTGCCACCCCCCCAGCCCATCTCTGCCCATCTGCCAAAATCACCCTTCCACACCAAACTGCATCATAACAGCTGCACCCTGAAAGATGTCATTCCAGACAGTTTAGGTTTAAAAAGCCATCTGCAACACTGAAGAGCATAGAGTTCACAGCCTTGTTTTTTAACTGAGCTGCATAAAGGAATGTGCCACACACAGTTATCCCAGCATATCTGAGAGGGAAATAACATCTGGCTGGGGTGCTCATAACAAGCTATGAGGAGTAGGAACTTGTTAACCTGGCTCACCTGTGGTCAGAAAAGTGTGTCTGACTACAGCAGATGATTCTTTTTCAGTGGCACATCTCCTGCCAGAAGCACAGAGCTGCAGTACAATTGCTGAAAATACCCATTTTCCTGACATTGCTCCTACACAGCTGGAATCCCATCCTTGCACCCTGTAACTACTTTCTTATTTAGTCGACTGTTTCCTTTGTTTAGAGCTGTCAAAGTAAATTCTGGGGTGTGTGGAGGGAAAGGGGTACAGCAGGAAGGTCCTTGAGATTAAAAAGAACTCAGAAAATACCACGACTTTATGCATTTTTAATAGGAACAGGCAAAAAAGCATTAAGTAGAGCGAATGGTTCCCCTCTAATACCTTATTGATCTGTCCAATGTTTCCTTGTCAGGTGGAAGGCCTCAGATCAAATGTCCTGACCAACATCAGAGGGGGGTGTGGAGCACAGTGACCCACTTCCCAGGAGGATTCCTTATCCACAGGGTGACCTTACAAGAGCCCTTGGGGTGGCTGCTCTCAATTCTCCCCCCATGGACTGAAATTGCTCCAGTCAACACTTAAGTGTTGTGCAAAGAGAAGAACTCGTAACTGGTACATTTATTTCAGACACTGGACATCTGCAGGCAGTGAAGAACACTTCATGCCCAATCTCTGCTCTCAATCAAGTAGGAAAAAGGATCTCAATCTTGAATTATCAGCACACAGGCAAACACTCTGTCTTTGGGGCAGCTGCTTACTGTGTTTCTTGTGATTTGCATCAACAACCACAGTCTGATTGTGAGTCCATGACAAAAATACTAAGTTTGCTCACACTGAAATAGCTGGTGTTTATTCTTCCTCTTTTAACCTTCTTGGTGCTGTTCCTTGTATTGAACAAGAATTTATGAATAGTTTTTATTAACTAGAAAATGCTGCTTCAGCCACTCTACACACAGAGAACTCCACCATCCCCATGCCCTACTTCTAAAGCCCACTCTGTTCCCAAAGAAAGATGCTTTTGAACATAAATAATTCAATAATGAAGGTCAAAAGCAGCTTTATTGATATGAATAATCCTAATGAATGGCATTTATTCTAGACAGCTCTAAGAATTATACTTGGAAAGGAACTGCTTGCAGCAGCAGGTTCTCCTACTGTATAAACACTCTGTTTTGAATGAAAAGACTGATTTTTGCACTCTTAATACTTTGAATCAGAGCAACAGGGATTATGTCCGTGTTTCTTCAATGCTTAGAATAAAACACTCCATCTCTGCCCTATTTCTGATGCATTTCCATATACACATTTCTTGTCTGCACTTGTGGCCCCCCCTTTTCCCTCCTCTCTTTTTTTTCACCTCTTCCTTTCCATCAAAGGCCATCAGTCATTTCTCCCTTATTACCAGGGCTAGACCAGGGAAGGTTCTGCTCCCCTCAGGTGAAAATCCCACGACTTGCAAGGCAGGCAGCAGAGATGACACTCCTTTCAAAGACCCTGTGATCCTTTAGCAGGAATTTCACATTTTTGAGCAGGTTTGATGGCATTTTCTTACCAGGGACGTGCGAGCTATTGCCTGCACCACAGCACTGAAGACTTTCTCTGGCAGTCGAAGCAGAGTGGTTCCACTGTCTACTATGGCTTTATCAGCATTGTACTGGGGAGGGGAGAAAAAAAAAAAAAGGAGAGAAGTTGTACTCTGTAGTTACTGTAATGCAGATCCCACTGTCTCCTAACCAGAACAAAGCTGCTCCTTTTTGGCAGCTGCCTTCCCAGAACTGCATGTCATACTTGTCAGCAGCTCTCTCCAGCTGACAGCTTCAATTCCAGTGAAATCTGAGAGCAAAAAAAAAAAAAATAAATCAAGATACCATCAGCCTGGAGACAAGAGTGGGTTTATCAGCACCAGTCAGGAAATTACTGTGCCACCACAGCTGGTGTAAATGGTCATGCTGCTGTAAAAAAGTCAAGTCTGGCCCCTCTCAGAGGGGGGAAAAAGCATTTTAATATTCAGTAGAAAGGTGTTAAAACAGCCTGATGCAGCTTCCAAGCCCTGAATTAAGGTCTCTGCTAGCATGGGAACAATTCTAGTTTAAACACAGAAGCCTGGTTTAACGGCTGGCATATCTAATATAAGATAACCAGAAAAAATAGGCCTTATTATGTGTCTGTACTGGCTCAAGAGTACAAATGCCACACCTTTATCCCTTGACTGCTGAAAACCCCTAAAATATACACACAAAAAAAAAACAAGTACAAAGAAACTTGAAGTTTCAGTCTTGCTGCCTTAAAATCTGCACAAAAACCCACCCACAGCAAACGGGTCTCTTATTGGTAAAAGTTCAACCCTAAAATTAAGAGATTTCAGCAAACTTCAGATACTGTAAATGAGGTATAAACTTTTTAAAGTGCAAATCTTTTTTCATGAACTCCTTAAAAACTATGATTAACTATGAGAAAAAAAAAAGGCAAGTAGCAGTGGCAGCTATTTGCATTAACTACTTTTGCTGCCAGTTTAGGCAGCAGGATTAATATAACTGAACTGTGACATTTTTATGGCATAATCATAAGACACAGGATGATATAAAGCCTAAGCTACTTAGGAAGAGGTCAAACAGCAAGTGAATTTAAAATATACTGGTTTGGATGTTATCAAGTCACATGGAGTCCCTTTAGATGCGGTGACAAAAATAAAATACACCAAAAAAAGTAAGAAAAAGTAAGTCTGACAGTTATTTCCACATTTCTTTTTAAAAGAGCTGCTATGGGGCTGCCATGTAGAGCTGACAGAAAACCAAACAGGAAACCATTTATTACACACTCGGAAATACTTCTGAAGAGTGGAAAGAAATGCCAAGGCATTTTGGAGTCCATTTTAACAGATTTGTACCACAAAATACACAATCACTGGCATCCTGTAATGCCACCCTTGGGAGAAAAAAAAAAAATAGTTAAAAGGGTTGATATAAACCTGTGCAAAAACCTGGGAGTAGCAGGATTGGTCACATGGGGACTGAGCACCTGGTTTTGCCTTCCTGGCTCTCCTGGTTAATATTTGCCAGTGCAAAGTGCACTCCTGGCAGCTCAGCACTTCTCCCAGCCTGGCTGCCAGGCTCAGGGCCACAGCTGTGGAGCAGCTCTGGACACATTCCCAGCATTGAAGCAAGGGCACAGCTTTTCCCTGGCAAGGGAAGGAGCAGTCCCTGGTGAAGGCTGTGAGAAAATGTTCCGTTTCCTAGAAAACAACAGAGAGGAGAGAGGGCACACGGCTCCTCATCCTAGGGTGAATCACGCATCCTCTGCGGGCTCCCAACCAGCCAAACTTTAATCGTACTGCTCCTGTTTCACTGCTCTTCCTCTGAATTTCTGTGGGAAGGTCTCCTTTGATCCAGGAAGGCTTGATCCTTCTGCACCAGTGAAAGCAACCCCTGGCTCAGAAAAGAGCAACAATTACAGGAAACTTTCCTGACACACCACTGAATTTTTCAGTGAGTTGTTTTCTGGCAACAGCATGTGTTAAACCACTGAAGGGCTCCCCTTCAAAAACATGTTGACTGTTTCTTAAGGCAAGGAAGAAAAGCAAACATTTACTTTAAAGGACCAGTGGTTTTGCATTCCTAACAGCACAAGAGAAGCATTTAAACAGACCTGGTTCTGCTTATTGAATTGAAAGATGCTGCGACTCATTTTAAATAATTGATATGGCAATATGATTTCAATATTTTGCATGGAAATATAATATTTATGCACATGTAATATTGTTATCATGAATTCCACTTAATTTATACGAACTATACTAAAATTATCACGTCCCATTGATCTCCGACTAAGAGCATGAGAGTAAAGTGAAATTGGGATAACTAAAGAAATTGGGGCATAAAAAAATACAGAACTAAAATCGAAACATGAAGAGTAACAAGCAAGAGTAAGAAAGAGATAAAGCACACACATACCCATATATCTATCCTCCACAAAAAAAAAAAAAAAAGAAAAAAGGAATGGCTTTGGAATAAAAATTGCAACAGCACAGTCTCATTAGACTGATCCAGATTCAGCAGAACATTATTCCTAATAGAAACAGAAAGCTTATCCATCAGGAATAATAACTGCCAACCATAAGAGAACAAAAGTTGATTGCAAAAACACAAAACAAAAAAGGAAGCCTAGGATGAGAACATTAGCAAGCAGCCCAGAGTGACACCTGGCCACTGCCATCATGAGTTTGTGAGCTCTACAGGGGTCAATCCAAAATCTCCCATTCCCTTTGTTTGACCAGAATTGCTTTAATTCAGTTCTCAGGAGACTGCAATGCTTGCCAAGACAAAACGACCAATTAGGGTTTTTTTTTTTCCTCAGCCAAACCTGGATTTCACAGAGACAGGAGCACAGAAGGGCCAGTACCTCTCTGCAGTCCAGCTCCAGGTTCTGTCCCCCGACCTCCAGTTTGAGGATTTCAACCTGGTAGTACCACTCCTCCTTGATGGGTGTGTACCAGATATCCCCCGTGTACAGACTGGGCTCAATTCCACCCAGCACCTAAGGGAAAGGAGAAAAGAAGTCACTCACTTTAAAATCCCACGTGTTTGGTTTTGGGGCAAGTGCACACAAAAAAGGGGGAATATTTAATTGTGATATTCAGGGGCATCAAAGTTTTAATTTAGCAACATTTGTTAGGATTTTACTGTCAAGTTCTCTGTCAATAATAGAGCAATGTGAAACATCTAGATGTTAAACAGATTCAGTGCTTCAAACAGAATTCCCATACTGGGCCAAATGATCAGCATTTTCACCTACAACCTCACACTGATTCCATTATGAAAACACCACTGCTTAAAATTAAAACAATATCTTCAGTGGTTACATCTAGGCAATATATAAAAATGATTCAGAATAATACACATAAAAATTTGGTTTATCAGATCAGAAAAGCATCAATACTGACCAAGAAAATTTCATTTTTTCTTGCACACATCTGAAACGGAATCCCACCCTGTCACTGCTATCACTATTAGCTGCATCAAAATCTAGGCTGAGAATGGCTGGGAGCATTTGTGGACTCTCTGACTCTGAACTAAACCTAAGGAAGTTCTCTCTTGGTCTTCAGTTATAAGAGTAACATTTACAATATGTGAATTCTCTGCAAAATAAGTATTTGTGATCAGCTCCTGTGCTGAGATGTTTATTTCAGCATCATTTGGGAACAGTCATTCCATCTCCCAATTCCAGATACATAATGTGCCAATTCATGGTCCCACTAAAGATGATGGAAAGACTTCCCAGCAAGCAGGAGATCTGATCTGGAGATTTTTCCCTTTAATATGTTGTTGAAAAAATAAAAAAAAAAAAGAAAAGCCCCTTGATTCCTCTCCCCCTTTTCACATCATGTAAAAAAAAAAATAATACTGTAGCATTTTGATGAGATTGAACAAATTTATCAGCTGAATAAGGAACTGCTTAGTTTGAGAAATATAGCAGAATCTGCCCTGAGGAAAGACCACAGCATTCATGTTTTTCTTTGTTGAAAGATGAAAAGTTTACTCAAACTTGAGAGAGAAAAAAAAGAATTGAGAATGAAAATAAATAACACTCGAATTTTGCCTAAAGGCTTAGCTTTTCTTTCAAAAAATAGAAAGCATATTTAAAATACGAAAATATATTTAAACACTAAATTTGGCAGAAGCAGGATAGCCAGAGAAAAGAGGGAGAGAGATGAACAAAGATACATCTTCCCTCTCCTATTGACAGATACCCACAAGACTACCTCCGTTGGTACCACTTCCAGAAACAGGGAGTCCAGCACCACACATCTGCAGGGAGAAAATGTTGGGGATCTTTGCCTGCCTCACGAGGGAATCAAAGAATGTCTCCACAGAACTCGAAGGCTTGAAGGTGTTGAAAAGCAAAACAAACAAAAACAAGAATTGTAGGGTTCATTAGAAAGTTTCTTCACAGAAATCAGCAAATCATTCAAACAAGACCACTTTTCACAAGTAAATTGAATTTCTGACATGCAGCTGATGAAAGTTCTAGACATAATAAGTCATTAAAACCCCAATATCTGTCATTTTTCTGTTTCTGCTGTTTTTAAAAACATTTTTACTCTTGACCACTGTCAGCACTGCTGCCACCAAATCCCTAAAACACTGGAGTAATTTTCAATTGCACTTTCCAAACCCAAACACCAGCTTCAGGCAGAAACTCTCACCAGTAATTTCTGTTTGGAAAAGGCTTTTCATTATTAGAACACTTGCCTTTCACACCTTCCCTTAGTTAAAAAAGCAGAATTTCAAAGTCAGGATTTTCAGTTTTTCAACACTATTGAATTCTAACGAACTTTGAGTTCAGCGGCCCTGATTTCCTCCCTTTTCTCTTAAAGAACTTCATATCCAAGCACGCTCCCTTCAGCTGGTTACTGCCAGCAGGTTCTTCCTGACACTGCAGGTCCTGTTTTCCTCTGCAGTCACTGGAGTGCTGCAACTTCCCTGTAATTCAGATTTGTGTGCACAGAGGTCTGAGGGGCCAAGTGCTCTCAGTACACAAAGCCCAGAGCAGCCTCAGAAACCAACAACCCTGAAGTCCTGGAAGAAGGGAAGAACAAATGCCCTGAGTACTCTGTTTGCCCAAAGCAGAGTTTGAGAATCTCATCTCATCTCTTCTCTTCTCTTCTCTTCTCTTCTCTTCTCTTCTCTTCTCTTCTCTTCTCTTCTCTTCTCTTCTCTTCTCTTCTCTTCTCTTCTCTTCTCTTCTCTTCTCTTCTCTTCTCTTCTCTTCTCTTCTCTTCTCTTCTCTTCTCTTCTCTTCTCTTCTCTCCAAAAGGTCAGATAAAAACACTTCTGTGATTTTTTTTTCCCTTTCTTTCTTTTAAAACGTTTTGCTTTAAGAAGCTTTAACATGCTTTTTTCTTCTCTCTTCTGTCTCCTCTCACTTCTTTCTCTGCTGATAGTCCATGAAGCCAATAAAAACAGCTCTCACACAATTCTGGAGTAAAGCAGACTCGTCAGGCAGTGCTGAATCCTTTGTTCTGTCTTGGTAGAAATCACTTTTGGTTGAAAATTACAACTTTGTAGTTTTCCAACCACATTTTCAATTTTAGATTTTAAGGTTATATATTTTGGCCTATAAATTTCAGGTTTTAATTGAATCTTCTGCCTGGATTTCCTGCCTCCAGAGGAGCAGGATGTGCTTGGTTCTGTGTTCCTGGAAATACTGTAGCTAATATTTGTTCTGAAATTATCCATTCACCTCAACTTGATGAATGGAGAATGTCCTAGGATGAGCTGCTGAGGGCTTTGCCTTGGGCCAGTTTTGAGAATTATCATCAGAGCTCCAATAGCTCCCTCCACACACATCCCACAACCACACTCTGGTACTACAAACTCTGTAAAAGCTTATGCATTCCAGAGGAGTGAAAATCAGCATTTCCATCACCAGAAAAGCCAAAATCCTCACATGGGGCTGTGGTACCATCACAACCCAATTTATTCTTTCTGGAACACAGGCCGTAGGAAAGAGTGGCTGGAAGGGTGGAGTGTAATGCTGGCAGAACACCTGCTGGCTTTATTTTAACAGATTTCTATTTATTGTCCTTGTGGAAGACAACCAGTGGGGAGGGGATGGTTTACCTTGGCTAAGGCATCGTAGGCAAGGCCAAGGATCCCGTGCCATTTCACCCCTGGCAGGAAGAAGTTCTCTGACTCGAGGATGGTGGCAATGTTGATGGTGTAGCTGCCATAGAGCCCTTTGGG
Source organism: Acridotheres tristis (assembly GCA_037013685.1). Lineage (NCBI taxonomy): Eukaryota > Metazoa > Chordata > Aves > Passeriformes > Sturnidae > Acridotheres > Acridotheres tristis. The sequence continues at coordinate 110,756,647 of CM072884.1, forward strand.
CATGGTGATGACATCTGTGCCCAGCACTCCAGTCCAGCTGCCTTGGCTGTACTTCACTGTGACCTCGATGCCTTGAGATCTGTATGTGCTTGACCTTTAAAAGCAAAGGACACATTGATGCACAGGCTGTTCATTTGCAATGCAAGACAACAGAATGTATTCAAACTCAATTTTGCCCAGAGAGGGAAAAAAAAAGTAAATTAAGTATGCAAAATATATATTCATACTGCTTGTAAGATCAGGAAAAAGCAGAATTAACAAAATCCCCAAAACTCAAAACCCCATTTTTATCCAGAAGCCATCAATAACTCAAATCTTCACAATTTGTTTTTTTAAAACATAAATAATCTAAGGTTATTATGGCATAGGTCACTCCCTGACTCAGACTGGTCTATGGGAGCAACACTCTTAACTGGAGAAGGAATGTATTAAATGGCACTAGAAAATGGAAAGCTGCTGAATTCCAATCTAAAATTGAAATGCCAAGCTAAAGGAATAGCTGTAGACTAATAGCTCATTAATATCACTAAAATATCAATTTTGAGTAAATTGGAATATTATTGTGAGTATCAGCAGCAAAACAGAGTTTTCCTAAACCTGCAGTTTGGCCTGTCTGTGAGGAAGTAAGTAGAATTTGATATTATTAACAAATGATTCACTGACTTGGAGGAGGAAAGGAACTTATTTTTTCTAGAGCAGGGAAGCAAAGGCAAAGGAGCAGTTAAGTATGGCAAGCAAAGGAAGGAACTGAATTCTGTTTAAAAGGCTTAACAAAACCATTAGTAAAAGCTTCAATAGATTCTTCATTTTAAAGACCTGTAATCCGTAAGGACTGTAATCATATCCCACCCTCATCTCTGCTGAAGAGCTATAAAAGTTCTAGATTCCTCACAATTTACTTTGGATCCCCTTCCTGGCACACAACTTCCCCTTTTGGAGAGACAGATGATCACACTCGGTTCATCTCAAGAGACTTTCCACAGCTTTTTGGAAAGTAAATTAAGGGGAGGAAAAAAAAAGCATAAAATAAATTTATAACAGCATCTTTACATGTATGTAGAACAATAGAAAGTGCAAGGGTTCATCAGGTGCAGATACTTTGATCAATCCAGCTTTAATCTAACAGCCACATGAAGTGGTTTCACAGGTCCTGGGCCTGAGCTCACCAGCATGAATTTGGAGTCATTGTCATTATTATGAGGAACAACCTTCAGATGGCAACCTGGACAAGTCCCATCATTCCAACACCTTCTCCTGAGGGACACTCTGGCCATATGGACAATGCAACTGACTTCTCCTAGCTGAGCAAGGGAGGGAGGCCAGGCCCTGACCATAAGCAGTTCTTGGCACTCCCAAGACTTGACCCTTCAAGGATTAAAATCCAAGAAATACAGGAGAGACTATTTCAAAATGCAGAGATACTGTTATTACCTGCATCTGATCACCTCCACTGCTCCTGTGTAATTCTGCATTTGTATGACACTTATACAAAGGAACATCTCTGCTCAGGCAAGGTCTTCAGAACACCTCTGTGACACTGGCAGTGCATTTTATAAATCAAAATAGATTCTGATTAATTAGTGGCATAAAGGAAACTAGGGGGCAGGAAATGAAAGGGAGAATACAGGGTTCTTCATGTAGAGAAGTGTCTGGCTGAGCAGCAGAAGAGGAAACGTGAAATCAGAGAGAAAACTGAGTGCTGGGAGAATAAAGCGAAGCAAATCTGCAAACACAAGCAGGGCACGACTAGAACAGCACACAGCTCTTCTTCCACAGGCAGGAAGAGCCTGATGGATTGAGCTGTGCACCAGGACACAGAAAGACTGGATTCATTTTCCAGCACAGCTGGTGACCTTTCCCTTCCTCAACATTTGTGCCTCAGCTTCCCCACCTGTAGAAATGGATATGAAGACACTCATCTCATTCGTAAAGTTCACAAATGTCATACTGAAGAGAAGACTTTATTACTTCCTTCAAGGAGCAAAATTGGTAACATGGGAAGGGATCTTGCAGTAAATTATATTCTGTTCTGCAAAACAACTTCCTGCCCCATCCTCTTGCAGGTGATCAGTCACTCTGATTTTTTTCACCTTTCCACCTCACTGATCTAAAGGAAGAAAACTTTAGAGGTCAAAACTAGAGACTTCTTATAATTCATGGGCCGAGTGTTTTAAAACAAACACACAGCACAGGAAAGAAAATAACAAACAAGCTGTTTTGGCTGTGGTGAGTAAAGAAGAAATTCACCTCTTCCAGCAGGACAAAGTGTATCTTAGCCAGAGGTAAGGAATAAGGGCTCCTAGATCGTGGTGCTGTAGTAACCCTGCTCCATTCTCCCTCTCCTTCTCCTTCCCATTCCTGTCTTCTCTCCAAAGCAGCCTCCAGAAACCTGGTCCTCAAACCTCAAATGGATCTTGATCCCCAGCTGAAAATACCAGCAATGGGGTGATTTTCTCTTGCAGAGTCAATCCTCATTACCAGCACACAGCACAGAACAAAACCCAACCAGAATCTTATTTCTCATGTCACCATCCCTTTGCAGCAAGCTCAACATTGGAAACAGCAAATCCACCACAGGCAGGAAGCCCTGCATAACACCAGCCTCACCAAACAACTTTGAGACAAAGCAAACATGAAAATACAACAGAAATTATTGATTTCTAACCAAGAAGCCCCATCTAATCTGCAGGGCTTCCAAAAAAAGTTTCTAATTCACCCCAAACCCCAACCTCTACAGTGCACACAACTCACCTTGCAGGATCTCACTGCACAAGCAGCAGTTTCTTTTGTTTGATGGTATATAACTTATTGCATTACCTCAATTTACTGCCTATATTTCTCTTATTTCCCTATCTCTTGAAAAGATCAACTCTTGAGCAGCTTGCTTTTGAACCTTCAGATGGTGAGGCAGTAGTACTCTTTATTTATTTACTGAAGTAAGACTGAATACTGATCCTGAATACTGAAAGCCTTGAGCATGTCAGATTTACATACTGCTGCAGAGCCATCACTGATCACTTGGGTTCAAGTGTAAAAATCCCTTTATATGTCTGTTTAAGTAGCTCTTTTATCATAAGTGGAGTACTCAACAAAACTACTTGTTATTTTGAACAGCATAAAAAACAAACACTGTGATTTCTTTTCAGATCAGGACAAATCAGGTCATTTTGCAAAACCTTATACATCGTGGTGACTTTACAGAGTGTGATTATCACAGCAAACTCAGAACTTTTCACAGCAGAAGTTTGTCAGAGCCACTCAAAAGCCCAAGTTGTGAAGGAGTTCATGGTAACAGCTTTACTTGCTTTATACAGATAATTAAACAGCAGGATTATATCACATAGATTATGATACACAACATCATATAACAAGTTAGTTCTGGAATTGCTCCAGGAGGGCTCTTCCTGAAGAGCACACTCTCTGGGTCCTTTGAAACAAAGATAATGCCTTTCCCATGCACCCCCCTCAATTTCAGTCAAAAAAGAATCATGCATTCAATTTCTGATTTTGATCATCTGAATGAAATTAAACTAAGAGTGTGGCACCAGGAAATTAAGACCCATCACTCTCTCCAACACAACATGAATATTCTAATAAGCACACATCTATAACTCATAACACATTAATTTAACAAATTACTAATCTTTCTTTCCCCTTGTCTTCAACTTGCAGTTTAAGATGTCAGAAGCACTCCAGGACAATATAGGGAGAAACTGCAGGAGTGATTACCAGATGAAAGGACACCCTTTTATCTAATTTTAAGTGTTCTTCCTAGGAAGGAAGAAAAGTGCCCACAGGTTGTTTTTCTCATTTGCACGTGGGCAAAGGTCGCTCTTGGGTAATTTTACAGATGCAGCTGATGTGATATCAATGCCCTTGTTTACCATCCCTGCAAAATCATGACAACCAAGTGTGCTGGTTTGGGCTGGGGATAGAGTTAATTTTCTTCACAGTAGCTAGCACAGGCTGTTTTGGATTTGTGCTGAAAACGGAGCTGAAATGTAGGGATGTTTTTGTTATTGTTGAGCAGCTCTTACCCAGAGCTGAGGCCTTTTCTCCCTCTCACCCCACCCCACTACTGCCAGGCTTGGTGACAATTTGGGAGGGGACACAGGCAGCACAGCTGACCCCAACTGACCCCAGGGATATCCCACACCATGGTGTCACACTCAGCATATACAAAGGGGGAAATGTTTGGGGTTATGGTGGGGGAATGAGTGAGTGAGGGGCTGTGTGGGGCTGAGCTGCCATCAGGGTTTAAACCACAATGCCAGGGAAGGTGTTCTGACTGCTGGGAAAGGTCTGTCCTAAGGCCAGTCTCAAAAAGAGACATGCAGCAGCACCCAAGGAAGTCGAGGTGACTGGGCTTCACCTCTAGTCAGGAAAAGTTTCAAATAAAACCTCCTGGAATCTGTTTCCAAGCATGTTCCAGTCATGCAGTCACAGACACCCAAGGAGGAATTTGACAGGCACATCACCCCTGATCTCACTGCCTTCTACATCAAGACTGGATGCACAGATGAGGAGAACAGTGGCTGTAGCACATTTGGCTTCAGACAGGCTTTGGACACTGCCTCCCATGGCATTCCCATTTGGAAGCTGAGGATGTGGGGCTGGACAAAGCAGCCATGGTGTGGTGACGAGTGGAGGCTGCACCCCTGGGTCCAAGGAGCCATTGGCTCATGACAAGCAGAGAGCCCCAGGGGCTGTGAGTGGAGGAAAAACTGTTCCACAGCTGGGGAAAAGGAGGCTCAGGAGAGACTTTCTCACTCTTTACAAGTCCCTGGCAGGAGGGTGCAGCCAGGTGAAATTCAGTTTCTTCTCCCAGGCAAACCAGCAACAGGACAAGAGGACACAGCATCAAGCTGTGCTAAGAGAGGCTCAGGAGGACTAGGAGGAATTTCATCATGGAAAGGGTTGTTAAACACTGGAACACTGCCCAGGGGGGTGGTGGACTCATCCCCTGGAGGTGTCCAAGGAAGGGCTGGAGGTGTCACTCAGTGCTCTGGGCTGGGTCACAGGTTGGACTCCACGGTCCTGGAGGTCTTTTCCAGCCTAAATGACTCTGTGGTTCTGTCTTCACCAAGAACCTACATGAAGGACAGACTGCACACTCAGATGTGCGTGGGATCTACACCATGCTGACTGTCACAGCCACGAGTTGCATTTTTTGAGTTTCAGAGGCTGGACAGCAGGAAATGTTTCCTCGCCAGGAGACTGGCATGGCACTGGAACACTCTGCCTGGACAGAGTGTGGATTCTCCATGCTCAGAGGTATTCAGGACTTGGCTGGGCTCATCCATGGCTCACCTGCTCTGGTGACAGCTCCAGCTCATTTAGGATGTGTGCTAGGGGACCTACAGAGCTTTCTTGCAACCAGCATTTTATAAAATATCTACCTGATTTCACTGGGGCCATGATCCCTCCAATTTATTTATTTAAATGTAGTTAAAATATTAAAAATGGAAGAAGCATGGTGCACCCAGGAGTCTGCTAATGTTTGTACTCTGAGCACACTCCATCAGTGCAACCCAAACCACAAACTGTTGCTGCAACTGCTCTGCACTGTAATGACTTGGTTTGGAGTAATTTTACAAAGCACCCTTAACTAACTCTTCAGGGCCTGGACTTCAAGGTTTCATTATTAACCTTCCATTAAAGTTCTCAAAACACAGTGTCCACTGAGAACACCAATCAGAAGCTGTAACCTTCACATGATTTCAGTCTCTTTCCCCACACACAAGCTCTGCTGTGTTCCTGATGAGAGAGGCCTTGTCCTTCCAGTCTCAATAACATCAATTAAGAATACAAGAGAGAAAGAATGCTTGTGCTTCTAATTCTTGCAATTAAGTTTACTCTAGCCACTGCCTATGGAAGGGGATAGCTGGCTGGCATGGAGAACCCTGCAGTAGTGCAGAAATAGCCATCAAATGCAAATTCTGGATTTTCCAAACCTGAATCATATCAGCGTGATGTGAAGTATCTCCATTAACATCAAAATATACGACAGGTGGTGAGGCTACTCTAGTAAGCAGCATGGAAATAACAGATTTCCCTCCATTCCCAGTGCATCTTATGGGAAAAAAAAGTGTAAAACTCCATGTTAAAACACGTTTGAGGTAGTAAGAAGGGTGATACTCTCCAGTTTCCCAGTTTTAAATACTCTTAGTATTTTTATCCACATGCTTCAGCTAAAGATAGACACTGCATTTTGGAGAAGTTTACCTGAAATAATTGGAACTAGAGAAAGGCAGAAAGGAAGGAAGAAAAAGAGGAAGCATGATTCAGGCAGACAAAGCTTGGCTGTGATTAACGTCAGCTTATGCTAAACACAGCAAATTTAGTGCATAACAAACACCAGAACCACCAAGTTGTATTTTATAAATAACCAGATTCATCAGGGTCTGTCCAGATCACTGACTGATTGAGGCCTGTGGCCAAACTAAACAACAAATTAGGTTTTGACTAAGTAATTTTGCTTCTGGATGAAATGTCAAGTAACTGATACAATTACCAGCTTTTAATTTTTGTTTTCAAACAAAGGCAAAGCATATTGAAACTTTGAATTCCTTGCAAGTCTATTCAGGTAAGAAATTGGCTGAAATTGGTGTGATTTTGCAAACAATTTTTACCCTGTAATCATCTTCTCTCTTCCCCAGTTCTAATTAGTGCTGCTGATGTTCACTCAGAGCTCAGCTGTGCTGCCATCACTGGGGCTGTTCATAGCGTCAGGCAGGATTTGGCATCAGGCAAAGCCAAAATTCCCACCAGGCAGCCAACATCCCACTCCCATGGGATGTCACAGGAGCCCCAGGAGCTGCCTTATCATCCTGCCTTGCATGGAGGAGCCAGAATCCAAAAGACCCCCCCAGTTTGCACCATGGGTGCAGAACAGGTACTTACAGCTCTGGATTGAAGTAGGATGTGACATCAGGATCAGGCACACCTGCTACAGCAAAATTGCTGCTCCCAGTGTCAACTAGAATATTTAACTGCCAAAAAAAAAAAAAAAAAAGAAAAAAGGAGAGGTGATTTGCATATCCAATTAAGCAAATGAACAACAACAAAAAAATCATTGCAGATTTTGTCTAAACTACCTTCGGTTTTAAAATCATGGTGAGCATTGATCTGAGAAATAAATTTAGTGTCACTTTTGGGAAAGATATGCTGCTGCAGCCCATCCAAAACAGCTGATCATGCTGAAATGCTTTAAAATAGTCCTGTTCCTGGAAGGGGGAAAACCCGCCAAGCCCACATTTGCACAGCAGATGAATTCCTGATCATCTCAATTTTTTTTTTTGGCCCAAGCCCACATTTGCACAGCAGATGAATTCCTGATCATCTCAAATTTCTTTTGGCCCAACCCATGAGTCTTGGCAGTCTGTCCAGAACACAGGCTGAATTATGGACTGCTTAAAGCACTGTTTGTCTTAGAGCTTGGGAGATTTCACAGTAGGGGCTGAGTGCAGGTCTGGACAGAAATAAGCAGAAACACGAAGCTGCCTCGTGGATTGGAAAACACAGGAGCAATGCCCAGTTCATCCTGAGCAGTAGTAACCTTCCACAGCCTTTACCACCTTTAAAAATGAGGATGGCAGAATTAATAACACCATGATTGAAAGGTGGCCCAAGAGGGGGCCACTTGTTTGCTTCACTGGGAGGGTGATTTAGGCTGGAAATTGCCACAAAATGGACAAAAATTGGACAAAATGAGACACCTCCTGTCCCCACCTAGCTCAGGTAACCAGGCTGGTCCATCACAGCTGCATGATGGCAAAGCTGAAGGAAACTGCAGGATAACTTCTTTCAGTGAGACCTGGAAACTACATCAGGTACAGAACCATTAAATGATAAGTTTAAGTCAGCCAGAGACTCTACTGCTACCAAAATCAATGGCCACACTCTTCCCCTGCTCTTGGCTGGATGCTTCCCAGGCCTCCCTGGCAAAGCCACAGGGCTGTGATGCAAATCAGATCAGGTTCCTCATCTACAGATGTCTAGAAAAAACAGCAATCTGCCATATCAGACAGCCACTCAAATTTGGTAGGAGAAGATATCAGAAAAGGGTGAGCCCCTCCTTTGCTGACAACACGGCCTCAGATTGGCTTAAAACACCTGCTCCCCAGAAAAATATTAAAGAATTAAGAATTTTCCTGTAGGAGGGAGTGAGACATGAAGATTTGGTTGCCCATGGCTTAAAGCCAGCTCAAACCAGCCCCTTTGGTAGTGCCCATCACTCCTTAAGATGTGATGTAGCTTGGGATCTACAAAGGGAAGGGGATGTGGGAAGGGCAAGAGAGAACGATCAGGGAACCAAGTTTGGTGTTGACAAAAGAAGTGGAGAAGAAGGGCTGAGCTCAGAAATGAGTGAAAACACAAAGGGGGATGAAGCATTTGAAAAAGATGTGCTGAGTCCTTCCCTAATTAGACTGAGAGTAGACAAAAAGTGTGAGTCAAGGTTTAGAAACACCTTTGGTTTGCTCATAGAGGAGGAGGGAGGTGATGGTTACCCTTGTTTCACCCTTTTACTATAGTATGGGGCTGAGGAACTCTGAAATTTAAACAAGAACACAAAAACAGCCAGTAATTTCTGAGAATCTCTTCTGATCTGCAGGCACACTCTGTCATTGGTGTTCCCAGCCCTAATCTTACAGAAACTTTAAGACTAAAAAGAAACAAACCAACAACCTTAGCCAAGTGCCTCGCTGCATCCCAGATTTTAGATTAGGCAAAGACAAGACATTAAAATTTATTTTGCAGCCACATGAGCTAGATAGAGACATCTAAGAACCAAAGGACATCCACAAGTTCACTTGGCTCCAGGAGCTGAGGCTTTAAAAGAAAAGAACCTCTCAGGCACTGCAATAAAATCCAGTTTGCTACATACTTCATTTCAATGATATCAAAAGTCTAACATTTTTTCCACTACCTAACAAACTATTCATTTCTCCCCCTTCTCTGGCATAGAAATAGCATTAAAAATAAACAACAAAGAGCAGCTACAAGGCGTGCATCTATCAGGAGTGACAAAATTTGCCTCAAAGGGGTGCTGCAGGGCTTAAATTAATTAGCCTTTCCATGGTAGTCTGTGATTCTTGAGTAATGGGCACTATACATCAGCTGCATAAATACATGTAGGTGTTGCCTTAGCCTCAGTGATATGCATGGCACCATACACGGAGGAGGACTTGGGGGAAAAGAATAAAAAAAAAAAAACAAACAATCAAAAGCAAACAAAAGTCAGTAAATATGGTAAATATGACACACACGAAAGATATTTTACCCCCGCACCTTAAATACAATGTTATCATCATCATAGAATTCACAGCCATGGAAGGAAAGGGCAAATTTACTACCCACAGGATGGAGCAAATCAAGATTTCCAGAAGAAAATAGATATCCCCACAAAGAAAGAGGGGAAGCACAAAGCTGGCTGCCCATGCAAGCTCCAGCCCACTCGGACAGAGCAGTGCTCACATGACAGATGCTATTGAGGCTGACATTCTCTGCTTGTGCATAATGAGATGCAGGCAGCCAGGGCAGACACTGATTTATTGTAGTCCTCACAATAGTGCCAGTGATTAGCAGCTCATTTTGGGGTGGGTATAACTTACTGAGTTCCCTTTCTCTCCTGGCTACCCTTCGGGTCTGAATTTTCTTTAGTGCTACCACGTCTCATTAAGAGCCACTTTGATGCTGTCCCCACTGGAGCCTGCTTCATTCCGTGCTGGGCTCATGGAGCAGCTTCAGGCAAGCTCTGGGGAGTCACAAGGTGGCCACTGAAGGAGCCATGGCCCGGGGGTGTCCATCCTGTCCTGTCTTACTCAACCACAGAGAGCAGCCCTGCTGAGAAGGGCCTGGGGGTACCGGTGGGTTAAAGGTTGGACATGTCCTTGGAAATGTCAACTTGCAGCCCAGAAAGCCAAAAGTGTCCTTGGCTGCATCCAAAGCAGGTGGGCAGAGGTGAGGGGGGGACGCTGTCCCTGTGCTCAGGTGTGACCCCACCTGCAGAGCTGGCCCAGCCCTGTCCCAGCTTGGGGAGGAGCTGGAGCTGCTGCAGAGAGCCCAGAGGAGGCAGCAGGATGAGCAGAGGGATGGAGCAGCTCTGCTGGGAGGAAAGGCTGGCACAGCTGGGATTGTTCAGCCTGGAGAGGAGAAGCTTTGGGCTGAGCTCAGGGTGGCCTTGCAGGGCCTGAAGGAGCTGCAGGAACCATGGAGAGAGACAATTGCCAAGGGATGGAGGGACAGCACCCAGGGAATGGAGGGACAGCACCCAGGGAATGGCTTCAAACTGCCAGATTAGATATTAGCATTAAAAACAATGTAAAACGACTTTCCTTTTCCTTTTGCTAGAAGGAAAGCCTTTTTTTTTCTTAATTTTTAGTGGGATTTTTTTGTGGTTTCCAAATTCAGTTTCAGACCTACACAACACTGAGAGCAAATGCACTTTCTTCCCCCTGCAGGTCACCTTAACCACAGCTGTGGGACATGAAACCTGCATCTAGTAAAGTACCTGGAGATTTTTTTGCTGTCTGTATTTCCTATATGCAAATAGTGTTGTTATTATGAACAGGAGGCTCATAAAGATCCCTATTTTACAGTAAGCAAGACAGGATCATCCACCTCTGCCATGACAAACTCACAGAGGGAATCTGACGCTATCTATATGCCATTAATTTGTGGTTTTAAAAAGAAGCAAATCCAAACTTTTTTACTGAAAGTCACAAACACTGAAAGCAGAAACCTCTGAGGTCATGCATTTTACATTTTTTCTACTCTGCAGGGGTAGAGACACGAAAAAAATCTCCAGTTCTAATGATTTGTTTCAACTGGAAGTCAAACACTTTGTCAATACTTGAAGGATCCCTTAAACTTTCCAGTGCTTGATTTAGCACCAGCATCAAATAACACTTACTGCATGCTACACGGCTTCAATAATTTAACTTACCGCTATCTCTTTCACATTTTTAAGCCTTCCATTGCTAAATATTGTTGTGTTTTGCTATCACAAAAAACAAAAATTGCCTATTGATGTGTTATCTTTTTCCACTCAGCAAAGCTTTGGCCGTGTGTGGTTCAGGCACCTGCCTTGGTGCAGCAGGTGATGTCAATATGATGACATCCACACTAGACTGGCTGTTATTCATGCCTCATTTAACTGCCTGGCGTAAAACAATTTGCAGTTATCCACCATGCCTTCACAAAGTGACTTCCTTCACATTTTCAAAGGAAAGTGAGAGCAGCAATCATTCATTTTTTGTTGCATAGAGGTGGTTGGTATCTCTTAGCTGGGACAGAAGGTGCCTCTGTTCTGGTACACACACCCTGCTCAGACTTTGCAGAAGTTTCTGTTCCCTATTTTAGTTTGAGGCTGGGACGTTTTGGTAACTTCCAGAAAAATATACAAAACAAAACCCCCAGGCTGAAAGTGCAAAATAGATTTCTTTGAAGCAGCTGTCTGCACGATTTAGCATCCACAGCCTTTTCCAGGTGTGGAATCCTAGGGCTTGTCCACAAACTTGTTGCTTTTGATGTGATTCTCTGGGTCACCCACACTGAACTAGGGATACTCTTCACCCCCACTAAAAGACTGGTCCATAGAAAAATCCACTCTATTTTTTTTCTCAAGTTCACGGGTCTGATCAATCTTTTTAGGTCAAGCAATAAAATTCCACCACTGGACAGGCTAACTTTCCACAACTACTTGAGTGAGCTGCTGTCAGTCTTTTCTCCCAGATAACAAGTGACAGGATGAGGGGGAATGGCCTCAAGCTGCACCAGGGGAGGTTTAGGCTGGATTTTAGAGAAAAAATTTTATTGGAAATTGTTGTAAAGCACTTTACCAGACTGACCAGGGAAGTGGAAAAGTCATCATCCCTGGAATGGTTAAAAAAACATGTAGATATGGCACTGGAGAACATAGTTTATTGGTGAACATGGTGGTGGTGCTGGGTTGATGGCTGGACTTGATCTGAAATGTCTTTCCCAGCCTTAATTATTCTATGATTCTGTAAAGAAACCATACTGCAAAAATATATTTGGCTCTTCATTCCTGCTTCAGCTGAAGCACAGGGAGTGGGGAAAAAAAGGAAGAGGATTTGCAGACATAGGGCCACAATAGACTAAACAACCTCATTCAGCCTGACATTTACTGCGGGGTTCAGTCAAAACTTTAATGATAATTAAATCGTTTCCTTCACAAGGCAGCAGAGGAAATAAGCTGGCCCTGTCAGAATTCATGGAATCCCAGGATGGTTTGGGTTGGAAAGGACCACAAATCCCATCCAGTGCCACCCCTGCCATGGCAGGGACACCTTCCACTGTCCCAGGCTGCTCCAGCCCCAATGTCCAACCTGGCCTTGGGCACTGCCAGGGATCCAGGGGCAGCCACAGCTGCTCTGGGCACCCTGTGCCAGGGCCTCACCTCCCTCCTGGAGGAAGAATTTTTTTCTGATATCTAATCTAAACCTATTCTCTTTTAGCAATGATCTCTCTTTTCATGATGAAAACTACAAGCCATTATTCCTCCTCTGGGATTTTAATTCGACCCAAGGGCACCCCTTTCTTCTCCCTTTTCTCTTGTCCTCAGTAAAGAGCACAACCATTCCACACCAGTAACATCCAGGTGCCACTCAAAATCTTGTCCTGCTGTGCTTTCATGATTTCTCCCAAAGCACCCACTTAAAATAGGGCTTGTAATTCTACTCTGCTTGCTGGAGCATGCCACACAGTGAACTATGACAAAGTATAAAAGTTTTTATCCCCATGCAGAGACCAGAAATAGGAATCATTCCATTACCTGCTCAGGAGCTGTTACCACACATCACAATGTAGATGTAGAAGTCCACCCCATCTCACCCCTGAGCTTGTAACATCTCTTAATAGTCTTTCTTATTTTGTCCCATACATAATAAACTCTTCAGAAAATAATCTGCTAGCCACTGCTTAGGAAAAAAAAAAAGAAAAAGGTTCAAAGAAGTGCTGTTTCTTGTTAGGGATTAGCAGCTAGAAATCATTTGGGTAACAGCTCTTCTTTTGCATGCTGGTTAATAGATAGGAAAATTAGTTGGCAATTTAAATGCTGCCTCATTTAACACAATGATTCCTAATTACATTATCAGCCCATCTGGCAAGAATTGCTTACAACCATCACACAGAAAAGAAAACACCACTAACTATATGCTGTGTTTGCCCACAGTTATTACGTGTTATTATTGGCACTGACTGTCAGGTTATTTCAGCAATTTGTTTCTACAAATTAGTAATGTTACAATATACAGTGGCTTTTTAAGTACAGACATACTGTATGGGTTTTTTCTCTCCTGTGTAACTTGCAGTTAGCATTTACAGCCTACTTTCTAATAAAAAAAAGTATCAGAAGGCTAGGCTTTAATATAGATTCTTCATCTGTTCCTCTGAAGATGCAGAAATAAAAGCAATTTAAAAGATGAGTGGAGAGAAATTTTTGGAAGCATTTCTAGATGTAGAGGACTGCAAAGTCAGATATAAACTTGAAAAGCCTCCACAAAGACAGATTTCTGCTTGCAGAATATGTACTTTGTGTAAAAGGTAAAACTGAAAATAAAAATAGGCAAAATTTGTTGGATTGGCACAGTGCCCATGAACACTGGGGCAGGGATGGACTCTCCCATTTCTCACTGCTCACAAGCAGTCCCTGCACGGGAGGAACACCTCAGCCCAAAGCCAAACGAGCCTCTGCAGCTTGGGTGGAATCATACTGCACCTTGGAGGAGGAGCAGGAGGAGGAGAAGGAAGGCAGACTCCCATTTTACACCAAATCCAGGAGGAGTATTTCCACTGTTGCCCTGAGTGAGGTCACCGCAGAGAAAACAGACCAATCTGTTCCTACCTCCAAAAAAAAAAACAAACCCTCCCATAGTCAGAAAGGTTCACGCATGCAGCCAAGATAAAGGGGCATTGTGAGGAAAGAGAAAAAAAAAAAAAAAAAGAATGAGATTAATTTTCTACTGACGTTTGTTCAGCAGGTGGTGCCCACATTCTGCTGCAGCTCCGGGGATGCAAAGGAAGGTGATTTATTGCTGCACGAGGACGTGGGCAAACCAGAAGGTCAAGTTTATCACCAGAGATAATTCCTGCTTTCACAACAGCAGAAGTTTGTCACAGAAACTGTGCTGTGTTTGTAGTCTGGGGAGTTAACAGGAGAACAAGTGGCAGCCAGACCAAGCTCTCCAGAGAGTGTTTGGCCTTTGCTGCCATTCCCAGATGGTGCCAGCACCTGGGATTTACATTTGCTACCTTTGCATTTACTGCCTCCACATTCACTCTCTTCCCCAGCCACTTAAAACATCTATTCCCAAACGCTCTCACACCCTCACTAGCCTCAGCAGAAGACCAAGAGATTTCCCCTCAATCTCTCCATGATCTGCACTGCTAGACTGGAAGGAATATTTCTTTTTTTCCTGCCTGAAAAGCAATAACCTCTTTCTTTGCCAGAAGATTACAAAGTACTATCTGGATTAGCCAATCTATCCGTGCTTAAGAGCACTGCATGTGTCTGTAGTGGAGATTTGTATAAAAACACAAATGCTAAAATGACAGATTGCTCTGAAGTATAAACTTGCTAAACTAAATTGTGAGTTGAAATATGAGCATCTGACTGTGGGACTGATGAATAGTCATTCTGAAGAAAAATATTACAGGAAGTGCTTTATATATATTATCATTTTGACAATAAGGGAAAGCTATTATGGTTTAAAGACAAAAAAAATAGTCAGCCAATCAATCCTGGTAACAAAACAAAATATCTATTCTTCATTTCTACGCTCTCCTTCCTGCCAATGCCCTCGGTTCCATAAACATTAGCATTCTTTCTGCACATGCCATCTCATGTGCTATCTTATTTTTCAGGCTGAAATTTATTTGCTGTGTCTAGATTTATCATACAACACATCCATCCTATTCATGCTATATGAACATGCTTTGCTGTTGAACATGAGCCATTACTTGCTTATCTTAGAGCTGTGTGAATCGTAGCAATTTTGTCTCATTGCCTTTTCAGAAAAGATTAACCTTTTTTCCCTCTTTTTTATTATTTCCCCCCCCCAGATATGAGTCTCTCTCCCACCTCACACCCTACAGCAGACAAAACCAGGTATGTGAAGCAATCCTGTAGTAGTTTATGTACTTCACATAAACCAGCTGCAGCTGAAGTCATGCTCTGCTCTAAACTCTGGGTTTTAAGGAAAATCTGGACTAATTAGAGAGTAACAACAATAATCCAGAGGGACTAGAAAAATATCACCTGTAAATAAGCATTGACAGGCTTTAAATGGCTTGAGAAGATGAAGGGAAAGTGTGATAGCCTTTTAACAGATGTAGGGGTGCCACAGAGACCCCAGGGAGCCAAACCTTTCAGAAGGAAGGGGTTGCATGGAAGCCAAGGGGTGCCTTCATCAGCCTTGCCCAGGGCCACCAACACTTAGGCACGAGTTAGAGCTTACTGAGAGCAGCAGAGATCCTCCCAAATTTCAGCAAGGAAAATCTGTATATTTGCTGTACTTACACCACACGTGTTCTTGAATGGAAAGATAATGACATGGAGGATTAAGAAAACCCCCACAAGGCTCTGAAATTCAAGAACAAATGCATGAGACATCAGCTATTTGCGCTTACGTGTAACACACAAAGCTCTTGTTAAATCCAAAAGCCTGTTTCCACCTGTTAGTAGGTGTAAAGGAACTAAATTAATCAATTTTCTGGTAATTACAGCACAGCACTGATGAGACAGGGAGGCTGTAAGACAAATGCCACTGGGAGCAACTCTCACATTTAACTGCAAGCCTCGAGAGGAATCCCAGTGCCCACGCAGCCTTGGTTTAGAGACAGGCTAAGTCTAAGCCCTGTGCTGTGTCCTAAATTAGCAAGAGTCTCATGCAGAGCTCACCCCTCCCTCCCTGGAGAACAGGGTGACTTAAGGTGCTGGAGAGACAGCTATTAGTGCAATAATTCCACAAAAAGAAAAGGAGCTTAACTCTTGGAGATGTGCTGGTGAACGGCATCACCCATCTCACAGGCATTAAACTCTTTCTCGCTTGCAAACCACAGAGTGTCACCAGCACAGGGCAGACCTGCAGGGCACTGTCCAGCAGGATTTTGAGCTCTTTGGAACAATCAGCCACATCAGATGGAGCTAAGGATGCTGAAGGAGGACCTGAGGAGGGGGAGAGCTTCCAGCTCCACAGCAAACAGGGTGTGAGGTGAAATGTCTGCTGTGGCTGCTCTGCTCACCAGCACTACTTAGGGCATGATCTTTCTAAAAAGTACAATCATGCCAAAGAATTGTAGAGGTTGGGCTTTTTTAACAGAGGCAAAAAAAAGAGAAAAAAAAAGAGAAATCATGCTACTACATCACCTTTCAGAATACAATATTAAGGAGGGCTTTCTGCCTTTTTCTTTTTTTTTTTTCCTTAGGTTAAGGAAATGAAATCAGTAAGCCTACATTAATATATTATACCCAGTGAGTGATTACAGTTAGAAGCCGCATTCAGTTCAGAATTTCAATTTTCCGAGGCTTTTGCTCTCCAAAATTAGCTTCCAATTTATTTTGTCAGGTCATTCTTTTCTTTTCCTCTATCGCTCATTAAATCCAGCGAAACTGCTGTCAAATAAAAAAAATTTTAAAAAGGCATTTTTAACTCTTCTTCTCTCCCTAACTTCAGAAGTCCTAGAGTACAAAGAAAAAAAAAAAAAAAAAAAGCTTGTTTTGAAACTAAATCAACAACCCTCCAACTGCAGTAAAACCTAAACAGTTTTTTACATATGCATAGAGCCAAGTCATGCTAGGCAAACTCAAGACGGCTTGAAGTGACTAATCCCTAAACCTTCCTCACCCTGTAGGTGAGTCACTGCCCATGTTTACTGAGCCATCTGGAAATAATAAAATTCATCAGGGGAATGAAGCCCATTCCTAATGCTCTTGAGTTTAGGCTAGGAGGCATCCCTCGCCTCACGGGCACTGCTGTTCTTCTGTAATCTCCCTTCTGCCAAAGACACCAGAGTCCTCCTGTCCTTCAGCACAGGCAGGAACCCTGCAGGAGACGTTCAGTCCCACTCCTGTATTCCTGCTTCTCCCAAAGGTCTCCCTCACACCAAAGAGCTGAACTTCAAACTCAATTTTAAATAAGATCCTGGCTTTTAATTGCATTGGAGATGTGAAACCAAGTGCCAAAGCTGCTCCTTCAATACTTTAGAAGATTTAGTTTTGGTTTTTTTAGAGGACTATTTACAAGAACATGGGGAATGGCTTCAAACTGAAAGAGAGTAGGGTTAGGTGGGACATTAGGGTAAACTTCTTCCCTGTGAGGGTGGTGGGGCCCTGGCACAGGATGCCCAGAGAAGTTTTGGATGCCCTGGATCCCTGGCAGTGCCCAAGGCCAGGTTGGACATTGGGGTTTGGAGCAGCCTGGGACAGTGGAAGGTGTCCCTGCCATGCCACTGGATGATTTTTAAGTTCTCTTCCAACCCAAACCATTCTATAATTCTTCGATTTGAAGACAGTGAGTAACTTTGAAAAAAGGCTACATTTCAGGGGCAAATAGAAAGAAAATTAAACTCTCAGGACAGCATGAGAAAAATCAGGTTTTTCAGAAAGCTGCATGCCAAGTCTGATGTCTTACCTCTCCTCCCCCCATCACCTTGCTCTTGTAGTGACACGATTCTTTCCAGGTTATTCCTCTCCCTCCTCTGTCAAGATGTTCGTTTTGGAGATGAGTGTTTGTTAGCAAAGGTTTTTCAAAGCCTGGAGAGCTGTGATGAGGAGAGGTGAAAGCAGGACACTCCTGACTCATCAAGTCTATCTGTTCTCCCTGGAATGAGTTCTTCCCAGCAGCACTTCCATCCCCACACTGTGGGGCACCACTCATTAGAGCATCCTTCTGGCTGAACTTGCTGCCTGCTTTTAGGAATTCCTCCTTATCTTTTTTTTTAGTGCTTCTCTTCAAGGACACTGAATGCTTAGAGACATTTTCCAGTCTGTTCTCCTAAAACTCTGTAACAAACCCGAAGTGCAAAAGTTTTCCCTGGGTTTTCTTTATCCACACACCAAAACAGTGAAGCAACCAACCTTCCCAACACATGGAAGCTGATGGATATGATGCCATGGGAAGACCCAGCTTGCTGCTTAAGAGAAGTTCAGGGCCCTGAAAGCAGCCTGTCCCTCCTGGAGGGCAGCAAAGTACAGACATCCCCATGCTCACCCAGTGGGATCCCTGGATTAGCTGGGATAGTTGGGCATGGAGAGGAAAATAAACAAGCACACACCTTGGAAAGCCATCTATGAACTCTCTGCATTTCAAGGCATGGCCTCTGCTATAAAAATGCCATGACTTGTTCTTCAGGCCTGATTTGCAGCACTGACAGATTTTATTTAACACGAGATCTGGGTTGTGTCAGCCTGAGGAGCTGAAAAGACCAATCTCACCCTCTTAACCACCTTGAACCACCTCTTCCTCACCTGTCATAGCAGCTCCCACCTCCTTCCTCCCTTTCTGCCCAGCAACAGCCACCATCCCACACTTTCACACACCTGCTGGGCTGGTAGGATGGCAAAGGGACATGACTGGATCTGCCAGTGCAGGAGAGGGAAGGGAAGGAGGGAAAGATCAGGACAAAGCCCACAGGTTCATCGGTGTTGGGCACAAAGACTGGAATTTGGTCATTCTGATCGTGCTTCCTGTTAGAAAAGTTGTGCCACACCTCTGGGGAAAAGGTGTAGGGCCAGGCTTCCCACTGCTCTGTGACCCCTTTGGTGGCCACAGGAATGTGCACAGGCAGTCCCAGGTCCCAGAGCACAAACATGGTGATGCAACTCCCGTGGTTTTATTTCTCTGGCAATTAATAAAGGGAATACAACAGACGGAAGGCTTTTGCTCCCCATTGCACCTGACCTATTTAGGATATAGCCAAGCAGAGTTTGATTGTCATCATGGGTGTTCCTTGGAATTATACAAGGGAGTTCAAAGGCACAAACAGAAAACAGCTTTATGCTCTATATTAGCAGGAGGGACTATTTGATTAGGGAAGAAAAAAAAAAAAGGAAAAAAAGCTGTTAACCAATGTAATAATGATGTGTTTGATTAATTAAAAATAAGAATAATGTTTTTTATTCATATTTGTTCTAATGTTTCTACTTAAAAATTTGGCAGGACAATTTAAAAGGTAGTTTTGATTCTCAAGTGAAATAAGATATGCTTTTTTAAAAAAAATCTTTTTTGAAAGCAGCACTGTTCCTCCCCTGCTATTGGAGTCGTTTATTTCTCTCTCCTTCTCAAACATTCATACTTTACTCTTTCCCCTGGCTAATACTGGAGAGGCAGCAGCTCTGGGAAATGAACCAGCTTTGCCCGTGGCTCATACATCATTACAATTGTTAACCAAGTTCCACTATAAAAATCTTGATTACACAGGAGAACACAGAGGCATGCAGGAACACAGCTTCATTTCCAGATACCAGATTGAGTTTGTAGGGCAGGAAGTTAAAGGACTTTGTTGTGCTCTGGGATAAAGTCTGCCAGGACACACCATAACAGCACACGTCAGGCAGCTCCTTACAATCCATTTCTCCTCACAGCAACAATTCCAGGGCAGGAATAACCTTCCTTCTGCTTTGGCCAGGGGTTACATCCCACTGTGTGATGATGGGTGTGTGATGGGAGCTGGAATTGGATGATCTTAAAGATCTTTTCCAACCCAAACCATTCCATTCATACCACTGGAGCTGATGGTGCTCTGGGCACTGGAATTGTGGAATTTTGCCCACTGGTAACAGCAAATGCTGTTGTGCACTCCTGCCATGGAGAAAAGCTCCCAAACCTGGACAAAAAGCTGCAGGTAGTGCCACTGGCATCTGGTCACTGGCCAATGACCAAAGGTCATTCAGGGTAAACCTGAAGGCTCAGCAGTGCAAATGAAAGTTAATTTTAGCTGGAACATGTAGCACACACCAGTGCTCATAACCACAGCTCCTGAGAAATTCTGTGAACTTTCCCCATCCCCCACATTGTTTATCTCAGCGGTTCAAATGCAAAAATCTGGCACTTTGGCTCATGTGAAATGTTTGTGTTATTCCCTGAAGGACTTTGCTTCTGAGAAGTAATGAGAAGATTATTCTCTGACAGTTAAGCTGAAGCACTGTGACTGCATCAGATGTTACATTGCTCCAGCAGCTCCCAGACTTTTGGGAAGTGTGTGACCACCTCTGAACTCCTCTGTCTTATTTGCAACCCGAGAGTCACTGGGAAGAAAAATGAATGAATTAAATAAAAATCTCTTTAGTCACAGAAAAAGGTGAGATTGATGAATTGTTTTCTGACACGCCTCACACTTCACTCTCTCCTGTAGCACACATCCACCAGGCAGCACAGGGAATAAAAGCACAGCCTTTCCAAACCACGCTTAAGCAGCACAGTAATGCTGCCCTGAAGAGCTCTGGGTTTGAATCATAGAATCACGGAATGGTTTGGCTTGGGAGGAACCTTAAAAATCATCCAACTCCAACCCCCTGCCATGGGCAGGGAACCTTCCATTAGACCAGGCTGCTCAAAGCCCCGTCCAACCTGGCCTTGAAAAGATGCCACAACTGTTAATTTCTTATACTGCAGACACTGACAGTCAAGGTTTCTGTGTCAACAGGTATCATAATGGAATTTTGGAAGTAAAGTTTCCATTTACATAGAAAAAAAGTGTGAGGAAAAAGCCTCCCTCGAGATTTCACAAAGTCACAACTTTGAAAACAGATCCACATCCTGGAGTCAAAACAAAACCCCCAGTATTTTATTTTCTATGCCAAAACTATTGCTGCCAGTGGCGTTCTTCAAATTCTTTTCTTCCCAAATGCCACAATAAAATTTTCAAGTTGGAACATGCAGGACCCAAGCTTCCATATGATGACAAAGCAGGTAAGCCTTTTGTTCCTGTAGAAACCCCAGATCCTGATCTTCTCTGGTGTGAAGCTTCTTATGGAAACAAAGTAGGAAGCAGAAAGAGCCTGGGTGGTGAAAGAATTCTCACATCTGGCCTTGACCTCAGCCTGAGCACTAGGTGGGCTCCAAGGTGCTCTTCTAAGAGCCACTCTCTCAGGCAGATCCACTCACAAATATCAAGGAATTATCTGAGAGATGGCTGCCAAAAGCATCCAATTATTTTTCCCTTGTCAAATGGCAGGAGCTGGCCTTTAATCCCTCCCTCAAGTGGAAAGGTGACTCTCAGTTCTTCAGTTGTCATGTCTTTTTCTTTAAAGCAAAAATGCTAGTTTTGGAGTTTTGGATCCCTAAGGATGGATTCTTCTCTGTATTTAGGGAGGAGAAGCTTACCAAGTGTTACTGCAGCATTAATACCTTTCCTCTTTTAAAGTAAGACCAGACTAGGATGTGAGACCAGCATTTTCCCTGAACACATGCAATCTAGCTTAACAGCAGTTCTTGCTAGTAAATAGGTACAAAAATAAGCCAACCATAAAGCTAAATAAAATCAACTAATTTTAGTTCTCGCAAGCTGAGCAAAGAGGACAAAATCTACAAGTAATTTGTTTTTTTCACAATATCAAATTATTAGTAAGCAGTGGAGAGGGGGAAAAGGGATTGCAGAGTGCAATTACTGTCTTAACAGATTCCCTTCAAAAGGGCCTAATTATGACACATTAATTGTATTCAGTGAATTGTAATTTTCACTTGAATAAGATCTTTTCCCCCCATCTAGCTTGTTTTCCTCAAACTCCCTCCCTGTAATACCCCACAGGTTTCATCTGTTTGAGAAAGACTCTCAAAAATAACAAAATAAAAGTCTAGAACATTCATCCCCAGCTGCCCTCCCTGTAAAATACTCTTAGACATAAAAAAGGCAGCGAGAGCAGTAGGAAAGACAGGCAAAACCAAGAATGAGGGAAAAATTCTGAGGGAGGAGTGAGAACAAGGGGGAAAAGGTGCTATTTTATCAGCCTTTGGCAAAAGAGGGAGCAAGCATTGACTCTGTCCCGGGGCTTTCTGCAGGTTCCAGGTCTGGCTTTGCTACGTGGCTGCTCTTGGATGTGCATGGCCAAAAATCCATCAGACAGCCACGCCTGGAGCAAGGCTGCTGGACAGCAGCTTTCACCCACGGGGAAAAGTTTTTAGAGCTCCTTGGTGAGGCTGTCAGGTGATCCCAGGCTGGATTTTTTTTTTTTTTTTTTTTTTTTTTAGAGTTGGGATTGAAGCATGAGAGACAGGATTTTGTGTCCAAACTCAGTTGTTTATTAATTTTTATTTATAGTACAGTGAGTGCTACAGTACTTGTAGATAACAAGCTAAAAACGAAAAAATGGAGTTTTATCTTGTTTGTTACAAGTTTTTTTTAAGGCTTAATTGTTTAATTAAAAACTAACACTTACCTTATTTTTACTTTTGACCTAATGATTAAACACTTGTGACTCGCAGTGCGGTATCCTTTACTCAATTAAAAAAGTATTATTTAAACTTAAGAAGAAGAAAGAATAAGAAGGAAGAAGAAGCCACTGCTTTAGAATGTTTGTCTCATATTTATTATTATATTCTAGAACCTCAAATTCTAAACCCTTTACTATGCAATTTTACACGTTTCTATTCAAACTACCCACCAGTGATTTTAACTCCACCACTCAAATTTGGAATCCTTCTCCAAGGCCTCAGGTCAAAAGCAGTGTTCTCCAGGGGGTCAGTGCCAGAAAGCACAGAAAGCTCAAAAACCCCTTCAGGCTTCAGGGATCCAAGAGCTGCATCCCTCGCTGTGCTGAGCAGCGAAACCAAAGCTCTGGGGTTGGTGCAGACTCGAGCTCCCCCAGGTGCTGCCAGCAGTGGAGGAGCTCCCTGAGCGTTTCAAGCCAAGGGAAAAGCACAGTGGGTCGCTCATGCTGATGCTCTCCTCTGAGCCAGGCTGTTACCAGCCCGAGTGAGCCAGGTCCTGCCAGCCCAGCTCCTGAACACCGTGGTGCAGTCACTGCAGGCTGGGATGGAGATGCAGAAAGGAAAATAAAATCTATCTGGTCCTGGGCTACTTGAAGTGTTTTGAAGGGCACTGAGCTGATGGATACACATTCAGGTGTAAGAGTGACCTTAGAACACGTTCTGTGCTTGCTTCATCAGCTTGGATCTACAGAGCAAACCCAGGCTGGAAAACAGCAAGACATAGGACAGGCCTGTCAATAGCAGGAAAAAACACTTCCTTTTTTAAAGCAGATGAGAGCTGCCTCCTTTACTTTGAAGATTTGATCTCAAGCCCTAATCTATGCTGAAATAGAAGCAACAAGTTCCTTCACTTATTTACACAAGTTGTTTGTTCAATTAAATCTGTATTTTATAGCCAGTAGGAAAAAGGGGGATAGAAGTCTGTCCAACCCATACTGGAGAGACACATGTGAGAGCCATTGTACCAGCTTCCTTTTTCCAACAGAGCTGTGCTTGACAATGACCAGACAACACTTCAGGTCAGACTCGTTTCACTTACACTGAGTGAGGAAATTTCAAAGATAATAATGTGTGGAGGCAATGTAATAGCTATGGTGTTCTCATACACTCGAAGTCATAAGTGCTATTCAAGAAAATGAAGACCCCTGCAAGGTGTAGTAGCTTTTAAATCTGTCTTGCCAGATGCAATCCCTAGAGCTCACAGTCCTCTAGTTAGAGAGGGGGGGGAAGGGAAAAAAACAAAACAAAACAAAAGCCCAAACAAGAAGAGAAAGATTTCTTCCTTAATAATCCAAATGAACCAAACACACAGAAATTCCACACGGGCTTTCTTTCGTCCACTGTTTCATTTTCATCTCATTTCTACTCCAAATCCCAACTAATTTACACTTTATTCAGGCAAAACAGTTATTTGCTCGCCTTCTACTTTCCTCTTTCCAGATTTAACTGATGCTTTTTCCTTGACAAGGAAAGAAATGCAAAGTGGTAAAAAATGTGAGCCTGACACCTATTTCCACCTCCCCTGCTCCTCACAGCAGCTCTTCTGCCCCAACCCACCAGGATCTCAATTCAGGATTGCCACAGCCAGAGACCCTGGATAATAAAGCTTCCATCACTCCTCTGAAGAGGAGAAAGCACCTTTAAAGGAACAGTTAGTGGGGCTCTAATCCCTAAATCTGGGAGAGGAGCACGTCCTGAGGAATGACCACCACGAGCCATGTAATTAGCACTCATATTTTGGGTTATTTCTATAGTATTACCTCCACACAGTGCCTTTTGCCAGGGCTAGTTTTGGGTGGCAGAAGGTGCTAGAATGCTGATTTGTAAAGGCAGGGACTTTCTGGTCAACCCAAACCTGGTATGTTTGCTTGCTTGTCTTGGGTCAAAAACACATCACAGCCCGCCAGGCCACAGCTGTTCACTGTATTATTCTTGAATTACAACTGCCACGTCTTTGTCCTTTTTATTTTGCAGATATTCAACAACAACGACCAAAAATGACTCAAATCACCATTTAAAAACAGTAATATTTTGCATTTCATTACTATTTCCACTAGACAGATCTGGAGGGATTTTGATGCTGCCACCTCAAAACACTACTATGCACCACAGAACTTGTCTTTGCTTCACAGCCTTTTGTTTCTTCAGCTTTCATAAAGAACTCAAAAATAAATACAAAAGACCTTAGTAATTACTAAAAAACCCCAGAAAAAACAGAGAGACCTGAGATTGAACCTGCCTTCTGATATTTGAACAAAGAAAGATCACATTTTAAAACTTATTGTGTCTAGAAAGACAGTGAGCCCCTTCTCACCAAAATTAAGGAAGTGGAGCTGAGCTTGTTGTGGAATAGCACAGCACCAAAATCAGATTACAAGAACAGTTGAATCCTTCCTCACATCTTCATTCCTTCCAGCACTCAGGGAATGAGAGCTACCACCAATTAAGGAATAATGGCTGCAAGTTCAGAACTTGTTAATGTGTGTGTACATCACCTTCAAAACACGAAGCCATAAATTCCGAGTCCATGTCACACTAGAGGTATTTAATACATATCCTTCTTTACCATTCCTTTCTTTAATAGCTGGAAGAAATGGAAGGGGAGATAACCTCCCACCAATTATGTGGGAACAGAAGTTTGTGTTTTGCAGCAGAGCCCGTTAGACCCAACATCCACACTGACCTTAAAACTTGGGAGCAAGTTCATAGGAGGGGTTTTTGCTCACCCTGTGTACAGAACAAACCGCCATTAGGATAAACACCACCTATATATTCTCTTCATGAACAGAATGACAAACTGACACTGAAAGAAAGGAGCTGTGGCATTCAGAGCACAAGTTGGACCCTTCTGTTGTTAATCAGACCGGAGCTCTCAGGGACCACACGCTCCCTTTCACAGAGAAGGTGCAGGAATAACATTTACCTGTTCTCAATAAAAACACAGCTTGGAAATGCAGTGGGATCAGCAGGACTTGCACCACCTCAAGATGAGGCAATGGTTCTGTCCCTGCAAACATTCAGTGCAGTCCAGATGGACTTCAAGAAAGCTGTGAAAAACATGAGGTTTTTTTTAAGAATTTGACTATTCTTTTGGTCAAAAGCTTGTAGGAGAAACAAAATTAATATGAAGAGAACTGCAGTGAACATAGCAGAAAACCCTAAATGATATTTGATTCAATTTCCCGCAGTGCTTATAATCGCAGGGTAGGGAAAATAATAAAAGATAGAGCAAAGGAATTCCATGGGATTATTTAAAGAAATAGCTAAGACCACTGCACACAATTCATATTGGGCTCTTGCCACTTCTTATTTAAATCTGGAATTGGAAGAAGTGCACCTATACAGACAGGTATGAAGTACATAATCCATCAGGAGTGGGACACATAGTAATACATCCATGAAATAAGGGACAAATATATCACACCCTTCAATACAATAGACTGTTTTCACCTTTCACATAATTCTTAAGTAGGTCTACATGTGAATGAATAAGAATTAGTGGGAGTAACAACATTTGACACCGACCTGGGAGCTGGTCTGGAAATCTGATAGGATTAGGAAGGATACTGTATCATAAAACCGGAAATGATCAGAAACGCTTTGGCTGCAAACACTTTGCAAAACTGGATTGACTGCACTGAAGTTTCCTGTCTTGGAAATAAAATAAATTTTGACTTCACACAGCTGCTCTATTTTTGTACCGTCAGAACAAGTGTTTCAGAACTGCCATTGTGAATCGCAGTTCTGTGCCGTGTTTATCTGCTATATGACAAATCAGAACGAAAGCCAAAAAGTATGCCTTAAATGACCTAAAAACGAAATTCTGTCATAGTAGCTTCCTTCCAAGAACAGAAATTAAAAAAGGAAAATTTCTAAAAATGCAGCTGAGCAGTAAAGCAAGCCCTGTAGTGCTGAAGCCTTTCACAAATGTTCATTCCCCATTCTGGCTCAGCAGCTTCCAACACTTGACGCACACGCTCCCGAAGTCACTGGGCACCAACACTGCTGCAACCACGACGTCAAACCCTGTTCCTCTTCTCACAGCCTGCTACTTGGTCGTGGTCCACCACTGCCCTGTGAGCATTTCCCCATCCCCTCCCTGCTCCCATGCAGAGCAGCAGCTGGGCCAGGCACCTTTCAGCTCCCAGAGCGCAGCCGCTCTGATCCACCGCTCCTGGCTGCCAGCATCCTCCTTCCTCTTGGCAAAATGTCAGGGCAGCGCTCCTGCTCCCTGCTCCCTGGGCTGGCAGCCCTGGGACTGGCCTGCCTGAGGCAGGCAGCTGGGAAGCTCCAAGCTGGAGGGGTGCAAGAGCAAAGGAAGGTGTCCAAGCACCGCTCTGCTGACGCGGAGCAAAGTCAGGTTGGGAGGAGCGTTTAAATCAGGAAAAGATTTTCCTTTCCGACACCATCGTGCACAGCCCACTCCCAGCTCCAGCAAAGACTTGCCCAAGGAGTTTAACACAATCCAACGCTTGGCACTACCCAGACACTTGCTCTTCGTAGCAGCATGTGAAGCATTCAAGTACCAACAGTAGCAGCTTTGTAGCTTTATACTACTCCATGCAAAGCAGAAAAAACAGCAAGTACATTTGTGATCTTTAAGTCTTCTGGTTTCAGGCAGGGAACGAGATAACAAATTCATCCTAATCAAAAGTACAGAATAAATTCCAAGTGCACTCCACTGAGTCATTACACACCAAGATCTGATTCGGGAAACAGAAGCATTTATAACCTTCCTTACAACCTCAGTGGGTCTACTTGTGAATAAAACCTCACATGTGCTAAACCAGTGGCAGTCTTTAAAATAATTAACTCTGCAAGAAATCAGAACTAGTTCGAAATAGTAAAAGCTTTGCAATCAGATTCAAATCATGTTTTTTTTCATGTGGAAAAAATAAAAAATCAGAGGCAAGTCTAGCTGAAACCTTCCATCACCTGTAATACAAGTGATACGAGCTGTTAAGCATAAGTGAAGCCTCTGGGTGTACTGAGGGCAGCACATTTCTCCCTCTTAGACCTCCAGTCATATTATTAAAGGCCTGTCACATTTTTCCTTCTCCATTTCTTCCAATTTCAGAATCCCCCTAGACATGTAAGGAGATGATATGCTTGATAGTCACTTTTCCTACCTGAAATAATTTTTTTTCATCTAAGACATGCTGAATTGGGTGATTAGTCCAATCAAATTTGGTGCCTCGATTCTGGCAGAAGCCAATATTGAATGTTTGGATGTTCCCTGGAGTTATGAAGCACACACTACACCACACTAACAGAACTAGTGAAATATGCATCACTCAACACAGAAGAAAAATTATTTCATAGCCTCTATGGCTATTGGGCCACACCTTGATACGTCAGACCTAGTTAAGATTTTTTTTAAAATCTCTATTTATTGGTCATAAAACAATGCCAGCCTTTCTCAATGCATGTATTGATATCTTTTGATTAGAGAGATGATGTGGCCAATCCTATTATTTGAGGGGCAAAAAAAGAAAGAGCTCACAAACGTCCAAAAATGCAATGACGGCTGAACACTCCCCATTGGCTGCGCATTTTGGCATTCACTGGCTTTTTATTACGCAGGGGAGTTAAACAGAAGAATAAAGATTTTATTTTTTTCTGTCTACACTGGGAACCTAAGGACCTAAACTCCTGAAGCAAACACAAAGTTCTGAAGGGAAGCCCCGAGGGCTCTCAGGAAATTAATCCCCACTCAGCTGACTAGTCATCCCCACCAGCAGCCCAGCACCGCTCCTCCTGGGATCTCATGACACAGATGAAAGAGCAACTACACGGCAAAAAAAAAAACCCAAAAAATCCGAAACAAACTTCAGCCACACTGGTGGAGGCAGAGAGGGAAGATTCAAGGCAACGCGGTCTCTCTGAAAACAATGTTCAGAACACACACACGTTCTTTGCCCCGTTAATGAGCAACACATGGATTCCCGACAGAAGGGGCTGGTTGTGCCCAGCCACCACTTAGTTTAGCAGGAAGATGCCGAGTGATTCTCCCGGGAGCACCGGGGGAAGATCTGCCAAAGCACCCAATCACGATGTAGAGCAGCTTAAAAAAAGCAAAGGATAATAAAAAAAGCACCCTCTGTCTCTAAAACACGGTCAGTTCCACTGGCAGAGCGACTCGCTCCGGATCCAAACGCCGTGACACAGCCTAAAAGCAAGCCTGGGGACCAGCTCCGCAGATTCCCCGAGCAGGGGCAGGACAGGGGATGCTCCTCTCCTTTCTCCGCTCCCTGCCGACCCGTGGAAAGTCTCTGCTGCTGCTGCTCCCCCTCTCCGGGCACCGGCAGCGTCTGCCAGGGAGGGAAGGAGAGGGAGAAAGGGGAAGGGAGGAGGCGCCAGCGCCGAGCACCGGGACAAAGTTGCGTTGGAGCCGGGGGGGCGGCAGAGCCGCTCCCACCCAGGAGAAGTTTGGCCCCTTCCTCCCCATCCCTCCCGGCGCCCGCAGCCCCCGCAGCTCCTACCGCCTGCGGCGGGGTTCCGATCAGCATCTCCAGGTAGTAGCCGCGGCCGGAGTCGCCCTGAAGGTTCTCCACCATGGCTAAAAAGTTGAGTGTGCCGCCGGGATCCGAGGCCAAGGCCAAGCCGTCCGCAGCCCCGGGGGCATCCTGCTGCCGGCTGCCGCTCGCCGGCCGCAGCACCACCGGGGCGGGCGGGGAGCCGGCGGGGGCGGCGGGGTGGGACACGCGGAGCGGCAGCGAGAAGAGCGCCCGGCAGAGCCCCGCGGTGCCGGCCAGGAGCAGCAGCAGCAGCAAGCCCGGAGCCGCCAGCGCCGTCCCCATCCCACCGGAGCCGGGAGTCGCTTCCCAAGCGCGGCGGCTCCGGCCGGAGGCAGCGGCCGCCTGGCTGCCAGACTGGAACAGCCGAGGGGTGGAGGAGGAGGAGGAGGAGGAGGAGGAAGGAGAAGGGAGCGGCTTACCCACGCCCCGGCTCCATCTCCCCCTCCCCCGAAGCGAGCTCCTCCTCGCGTTCCTCCCGCACGGCCCCCGGAGCGCTCGGAGCTCCGCGGTTCGTGCGGGGAAAAGTTACTGCGACCCAGCGCCCACGGGAGAAACTTCCCGGCTCGACTCAGCCCTGCCCGCAGCCCCGCTAGCGGAGCGTGACGGCACGGTGGGGAGAAAAGTTTCCGAAAGCTTTAAAGGGATGGAGCGGGAACCGCGGCTCCGCTCCCCTCCCGCTGCGGTGGCCACGGTGGCCACGGTGACCGGGGAGCCTCCGTGCGGAGCCGCTCCCATCGCTGAGGCTGTGGTGGGGCAGGAGGGGGTGGAGGTGGGGATGCGGGATCACTCGGGGGTGCGGGAGTGTCCCCGTGTGCCGGTTCACACGGCGCTGAGGAGCGGGCGTGTGTGTGTGTTTGTGCGTGTGGAAATTCATCTGCTGCACCGGCAAAGAGCGAGGCACGCAAAGTCTGCTTGAGAGAGCATGCGAGGCTTTAAATGTCTTCATCATGCACGGAATTAATAACGGCAGTCAAGTGCGGCCTTTTGAAAGATGGGAGCACTTAGGGTGGAATTAGTCTCGACATCTCTGGAGTAATGACAGTGCCTGATGGATCGTTGGATGGAGCGGATAGTTCGAAAACCTTGAAATGTAACACTGGGCAAGTCTAAGCAGAGTCACTCTGTGGTTGTTTCTGGCTCTTCCCCCAGTCCTCTGTTGTAGATAAAGTTGAAAAATATCCAGCTGAAGTCATGTGTACTTATCGGTGTCCCCTGATAAATTTGCTGTCCTAGGCAACCACCTGGTCTGTCCCCGTGTGTAAATCTGTGCCAAACTGCGTGGACTGAGATCCCTCCCTTGCCAGAGTAAACTGAAAGAGCTCCCCCTTCCCCTTCCTTGAGTTGGAGTAATCGACCGCAAGATTTCCAGGTGTTTCCCAGGTATTAAATGAAGTTTCAGTGAGAGGTAGGCAGTGTTCATTCCTGGGAAGGCTGAGCAGCCTGTTTGGGGGAAAGATACTTGGGCAAGGCTGTTAAATGTAGCCATTTGTCAGAGTTGCCTAAAGAGGATAATCCTTAAAAAGAAAGTGGGAGCCCACCTTCCCTTGCTGAAGGAAAAGAGGTGTTTTCACATTTTTTCACTGATGTTTTTGTTACTCTGCCTCTGTCACCTCAAATCTGGAGCCCTTGTGCTCACTTTGTAGGGCCTCCCTTGGATCAGTTCAGTGCTTCTGGTGCAGCTGGATGCTCTTCCTCCTGCATCCATGGCAGGAGGGGGATGCACACCCTGTCCTGGCTGGTGGAGCTCTCTGCAAGAAGGAAAAGGCTGCGGGGCAAGCCTGCAAGGACCGTGGCCTGGCTGGGGACTGGAGGTGAGGTTGTAAATGAAGCTTCCTCCCCGGAGGTTTTTGTGCTTGTGGGAAACCACGCACCTTGGTAAGAGGTGAAATTGTGCAAAGTTCCCCTGCTGCACAAAGCTTTCTATTTGCCTGACAAGTAGGAAGGTGAAATATTGCAGCCCTGGTCTGTCTAGTCTCACCTGCTCCAGATAGAGGGAAAATGCTGCTGGCAGCTGAACACCTGAGGGAGTGGCAGCCAGGCTCACACAAAGAGGTTATCTCTGGGGTGCTGCAGTAATGGCTTTTCCTAACGTGGCTGGGATAGTGACAGGTTGCATTGTAAGGCCTGTCTAGCTGCAGCTGAAGCTGAAGGGGAATTAAAATGCTTGGGGCTCTTCATGGGTGAGCTGAAAACTGGAGAAATGCCCCCGCCCCTTTGGAAAGGGGAGTGTGAAAAGTAATCAGGAGTATAATTGAACACCCCCTCAGAGTGGTAGGGATGTATTTAGAACAGTCAGCAGCTATGTGCATTTTGTTTTAATTCTTTTACAGTGCAGTAAGTCTTCCCCCTTGTCGCTGTTGCTAAGATACGTTACCACACTCCTGGCTAAAGCAATTCCAGCCGAAGAAGTGCATAGTTTTCAGAGCATAGAAGATATAGCATAGCCTTTAAGTGTTTAAAAAAAAACTTGTCCTTTTTTTTTTTTTTTTTTTTTTTAAATGCTGTTTGGTAAAAGTTCTTCCTGTCCTGTTTTCCAGAGCCCTGGCTCAGTCTCGCAGCAAATGCACATCAGACAGCTGCTGTGTGTGAGATGCTGTGTGTGAAACCTTCCTGTCCTCCCATGGCATCATCCCAGCAGGGCTGGTGTGCAGCCTGCAGCCGGGTTTCTGCCTTGCCTCCTCTGCTCCTTTATTTATTTAAGTATCTGAGAAGGATTAGGCTGTGCCATGTACAGGTGAGAAGTTCCAGTGCATTTCTGAGCGCTGGCAGGAGTGGGCCTTTAAAGTGCAATGTGAACAGCTGCTTGGGAAAGGAGATATAAAAAAAAAGTCCTCCCAGAGAGCCAAATGTAACTACATCCAAGATGTTCCTTGGAGGAGAAGTCATCTGCATGCAATGAATGCCACAGTAAACATGCACATTTGGGTTTTTTTTATGTATCACATACAAAAAATAAATGCTAGAAATAGACTCAAGTTTTAGTGTCTGTACGCTTTGTATTCTGCAATATTTGGTGAATCTTGTTTTTCTCTATTTTTCTAATTCCAAATATATGTTATTCGAGTAAATAATAATAAAAGTAATTTTAAGTATCAGTCTCTGTGAATAGGCCTTTTTTTTCCCTTCAAGTTAACTGTCCACATATAAATTTTCAGGTAAATCTTGATCTTAATCCAACTCTGCGTTAATTTAATTTGATGGCACTGTGCTGCTTTAAACCTTGAGCCACTTGCCAGTGAATTAACATTTGTCCCTATAACACAACCTTCCACCAGGATTTACAGAATACAGAGCATCATGAAAATGCAGCTGCTCTGTGCTGTGGACAAGGTGTGTGAACTCAGTCAGAGGGGACAGTGGAGATGTTAAATCAGGCCTGTTGAGAAAACAAGCAGGAACAGAGGAGGCATCTGAAGATGCAGAGGAAGTGCTGGAGCTGATCTGAGCAGAGGAGCTGTGTGTGGCTAAAAAGAGATCCTCTCCCTGCCGAGGAGGAAGCTATTAGGGGACTGCTCAGATCGAAGTGCCTCTCTGCTGAGCTTCTCAAGGAGTCAGGCTGACCTGTGCCAGCCTTACACAATGATAAGGGCAGATGGGCACAAACACTTCTGTCCTAAAATTGCTTTGTCTGCTTTCTGTGTTCTTAGCATAATCAATACTTTGGTTTTAAGAAGAGTGATTGTTCTTTACTGTAATTCCACCACGTTCCGGAAGGAAACCCAGCTGGACCTGCAGGGTGCAAAGGGTTAATTCACAGATTTCGGTAGGAAAGGAGAGGAGAGGTTTTGTTCTTCCTGGACGTGACTGGGAAAAGGTCTTCTCTGTCTGTGGTTGTCTGGCAATCAGTTTTTTCATATTTTGGGGCCTAATGCAGTGAAGTATTGCTTGTACAAGCCAAGTGTAAACAATCAAGGGGCAGCAGAGGCCACGAGGTCTGGCTCTGTTTTGTGTCTGCCAAGGTTTGGCTCTGTTTGTCTTCAAAGGGCACAAATAAAACAGCTAGCCCAGGGGATGAGAAATGAGCCACCCAGGAGAGCTGTTCCAGAGGTATTCGTGGGGCTCTAAAACATCTCCTGTGCCAAAGGGGGGACATGGACACTTCTGGGACTTTTTAAAGGATGGAGTGTATGCCCTGTGTGAAGAGCTCATGCAAAATGAATCTTGTGGCTGAAGACTCAGTGCTTGGGGATGTAAGTGCAAATCCTTATCACCATCCATCTCTTTATTTTGGGTAGAGGACCTGTGGGTAGGAGTGTCTTCTTTGATCACTTTGGTCTTCTTTTGTCTGTGCAATGAGTTTTCTCAATGATAACTCCCTTGGGCAGCAGAGGCTGAAGGAATTGGGATTGTTCAGCCTGGAGAAGAGAAGCTTCAGGGTGACCTAATTTTGGCCTTCTGAGAAAGATGGGGAGAGACTTTTTACAAGGGCATGCAGTGACAGGACAAAAGGGAATGGGTTCAAACTGACAAAGAGTAGGATTAAATTGGATGTTGGGAAGAAATTCTTCCCTGTGATGGTAGTAAGGCACTGGAAAAGGGTACCTGGAGAAGCTGTGGCTGCCCCTGGATCCCTGGAAATGTCCAAGGCCAAGTTGGACATTGGGGTTGGAGCACCCTGGGACAGTGGAAGGTGTCCCTGCCATGGTAGAGAGTGAAACTGGATGATCTTTAAGTTTCCATCCAACCTAAACCATTCCATGGTTTTATGATCCTTTTTTCTCTAACAAAGTGGCGTGTGACCAATCAAAGGGCAGAGATGCAAAATGCACCTTGTTTTGTGCTTGTCCCAGTGCTGGAGCAGAGGGGCTGTGCAGAGCCATGATCCCTCTGTAGGAGTAGGAACCAAGGAAGGGGAGGCAGAAACAGCTGCAGGTCAAAGTGGCTCCGAGTAAGTCCTGCTCAGGTCATGTGGTCTCAATAGGCAGCACAGAGCTGAGGTTAAGGGAAGGGTCATGAACACCATCAATATATTTGGTATTATGTTTATTTTGACTGTTTATCACCTTCTCTTTGAGTACTTCTGGTCTGGTGTAACTCACTGCTGCCTGGGGAGCTGCCATTTGAGCTCCTGCCCTGCACCTGAGGCAACCTGCAGAGCTCGTGATAAATGCATTGACCACTCTCACAAAAGTGTTATTCCTCCTCAGAAAGTTCTGCAGCTGGCACCATGGAAGAAATAATTTGTGGGTTAGACCTTAAAATGATCCAATATCGACCTTCTGATTCCAGACCTTCCTACACTACAAACAGCAGTGTTATAAATTCATAAACTATGAAAAATTAAACATGGAGTGAACTATAACTGTGCTTTAAAAACAACACAGTGAAATCTGGCACTGCTGAAATTTCCCAGATATAAATGTGGGGCTGCAACCCACTTGCCCACAAGTGGTGGAATGTTCATTTATTGTTAATAGTAAGAATAGTAAGAATAGCTTGTTACTATAGGGTTTTCAGGAAACCACTCAGCTTGGTTGAGATTTTTCAGAAGTGCTTGGACTCCACAGAATTTACTTGGAAGTGGAGGATTTGGGATAGAGAGCCCTCATGGAATTTCAGGCAGTAGCTGTTGAACTGGAAAGTTCAAGAAATAAAGGAGCTCACACATGGCAAAATGAGTTCCTGCAACCTGTCTTTATAATCTGCTGGTTTTTTGGTCCACCTTGCCTTATGATCCTGGTGCTGACCCTGGCAGAGCCTCTGCAGACTGGTAAATTTTGTCATAATCTATGAAAATCTGCAGTTTTCTGAACTTGGAGTCCTCAACCCAGTGACTTCCAGCTGGACATAGAACTTCCTTCCTTTCCTCCGTTCCTGGGCCAGCCCATTTCTGAATTCTAGTTTAGGTAGGCTGCTGTAGTAAATTCAATGTGAAATGCTGAAGGCTGAGCACAAACCAGGTGCCTGAGTGATTCTGGGATGAAGGAGAATTAAGAGGGACAACCTACATATAATTGGTGCACATAATTGGGGGGATTAATTGAAGGTTTGGGTTTGTTTTTTTTTTTTTTTTGATAAAAGATTATTTGTAACCTGATGATGAGTTCTTGATTTTTCATTTTTGGCGTTTTGGTCTTGAAATGATACTTTGTTTACGAATTATTTATTTAATTATTTTTTAAAACCGAAATAGTAATACAGAAATAATGGAAAAAATTGTTACACTCTTCCTGGTGACCTTGATCAAAATAACTAATTCTGTATCCCATTTCTTTAGAATTAAAAACAAAACAAACAAAAAACATTAGAAAAACCCCAAGAATCCAAAAAACAAAAATTAAGCTCTGTTTTTCCAAAATTCTTAGAAAGGTTGAAGTTTCTCAGTTCATGCATGTATAAAGACAAACATGTGCATGACAAATGAAGATGTCACCAGCAAAGCAGTCCACAGGCACGGAAACATTCTTGGCTTCTAAGCCATGGGGAAAACCTGATGTACCAAAGAGAGGTTTGCATCTATCAGCTTTGCAAAATGAGGTCTTGTTGTCATCCTCCTGAGCCTCTGGAGATCTCTGAAATGCCAGAGAAAGGTGGAATGGAATTGTGTTTTACAGAAAGAACTTCTAGTTCAGGTTGTACCAGGGTATATTTAGACTTCTGAATGTTTGTGCTAATGCTAAATCCAAAATGCTGCTTAAAATTCACACATACTCTAAAAAAAAGCGATAATGAACTTTTTTCAGCTGTGAATGTTGGACTTGCTGCAGGATAGAGCTGAAAAATGGTTTAGGTACTTTTAGGTTAGGTAAGTCAATTAGTAAAAGGGCTGTTATCCAGCATTTACCTGGTAATGACAGTAATGAAATGGTCCAGAAAAAAAAAATGTCTTAAGGCAAAACACTTTGATCTCTTTCTAAAAAAATGAGTAAAAAATTGTCAACTTAGAAAGTTTGATTAAGTTATTAATGTGTAAAATGTTACATGACTTTGCACTTCAATTTTCCTGTCTTTCCAGCAGTTCATTATTCCCCATCAGACACAGAGGTCTTCTCATAATTTATGTCCCCTGCCATTTGTTTCCAGAACCCAACAATGAGAATAATTATGCTTGCCCCTTGGAATTCTTTGTTTTCAGGAAACAATGCATCAGGGAGGCTGTTTCAGAGATTCAGCCTCTGCCAGGCAGGCAGCCAAAAACAGGCAGAAGGCTGAAAATAAAGCCTGAAAAACTTCAGGTGATTCTTCCCTCGTTTGTAATGGTAGGGCCCACTGAAGTAAAGCAGATTGATTTGCTGCTCGTAAGGGCAAGATCTGGTAATTTTACTTCAATTTGTCTTTCCTTCTGAAATAGTTTGTACTATTTCTTATGTTGGGCATCAGAAATATGTTTCTTGGAGTTGTTTGCATGATTTCTGATTGCTAATGCACAGAACATTGAATTAGAGAAGCTTGTAACTGCTGAACTCAGAGGCTGAAGTCTTTTGGGCTGCAGGTCTGCCAGAGACTCATCCTATTTTCTTCAAGTTTGTTCCTGGCCGTTCTGAGGAATCCACTGGAGAAAAAAGCATGTTGTTCTGTAGTTTAAAAAAAAAAAAAAAAAAAAGAAGTCGAATTGGGGTATTCATGTGTGAGAAGCAAATCTGGGATGTCCAGGTGCTAGAAAACAAACAAACAAACAAAAAAGACTCAAAGGAAAATTACCTATGAGTTATAGATAATAAGCCCAAATGTCATGATGGTTATTTTCCTACAAAAATCAGTTTACATGTGCTCGGTGGCATCCCATCTGGCAGCTCCTTTCTTCCCAGGGCCCCTTTTACACCACATTCCATCTCTGGCACCCTCAGGCTGGAGGAATCTCCTTGTTCCTGGCGTGGGGCTGGAGCAGCCTTTCCTCAGAGCTCCTGCTCCTGGGCTCTGCGGTGCTGAACACGGGGACAGGAATCACAGAAGTGACAAGGGACTCTCAGCAGAGGGCAGGGAGGGACACAGCTCCCAGCTGAAGTGGCCTGGCGTGCTCAGGGGTGGACAGAAGAGCTGTGACAGCACAAAGGGACCTGCACAGTGACGTGACTTGGAGGGAAAAAAAGGAGAAAAAGGAGAAAAAAAGGCCCTGTTGGGGTGACAGGAAGAGCACAGGAGCTTTAGAGCACTTCTCACCAAATGAGGATGTGAGTGCAGGAATCCAGCACGCCTCGGATGAAGTGGTTTGGTAACTAATTAAGATTTTCCATGCAGGAATCTGTTCTGTCTTATTTTGAGAGCAACGAGGCTTTCTGGATTCTCAGAGGCCTTTTCCTTCTTAATCCCTAATGGATGAGCTTATTGACTGCATTTTAACAGTTTCTGAAGTACCACAAAAAAGCCCTTCAGGGTTTCACCTTCCACTCTGCTCCCTATGACAAAGGTTCGGGTGGTGTTGCTTTTGAATATGAATTTCAGGATTTAGGACCGGTAATACTATTAGTTTATTTAGGAAATGGAAAAAAAAGATAGAAATAGAAGCTGACTCAGTGTTGGAGGTAATCTTCTTTATTAGACTTGTATGAGAGAATACATTTTTCAAAGAGGAAAACCCCTCAGGAATTTCTGCTTCATCTTTTTGGGTGTCATGTAGGCTGAATATAATGTCTGTGTAAAAGGACTGAATAAGTTTATTGGTTACCTCATATGAGCAATACCCTTATCCATCTCCTGTGCTCTGTTAACACTTGGGCAAATCTTACCCATTTATAACAAAAGAGAGCTATAACACATGGTTTGGGTTCACCCCACCTTGTATAAGCAGGCTCTGCTTTAAATACTTCATAATAAGGATTTGGATTTGGAGGGGAATTGGCAGGAATGCCTTCTGCTAGGTGACCTTTGCAAATATGTCTGCTGCTGCTACATGTAGTACCTAAGGAGATGGTGTTTACTGCACTGGTTCTCTCCTGGGAGCTGAGAAAGAGGACAAAGCAGCTCTTTGAGGCTTGGCAGAAGATAATCAGAAATGTCACTCCCCACTCCATTCCTGCCAAATGCAATTAGGACCTTTGCCGAGGAGAAAATCATTTAGGGGTTGCACTTAAATCTTAGAAGGCACATGTGAAATGCTTCATTTTCAGCTGCTGATGCTGTAAACAGAATGTAGATACGAGTAATGGAGTAGAATTTGTTTTTCCCTCAATGAATACAAGGTATAAAGTGTTTATTGACTTAAAAAGAAAAACCTGAACAAACAGAATAAAGAAGAAAGCATTCACGGCTGCTTTGAAGGAAAGAATGTTTTTATTTCATACTTTGAAGAAATTGTTCAAGTAGTTCAGCCGTGTAAAAATGTGACCCCCTCTAATGCTGCCAAGGGCAGTGAGATCAGGGATAATCTGCTGAGGAAATGCAGCTCACGCAAGCCAAAGGCAGAGTTTTAAACTTACAGCACCAATTTTTTTTTTTCAAAAAGGGAAGCATGGGCCGAAGGGTGTTTTTTTTTGCTTCCTGAAGAACCCCATTACCTGTTTTGATGAATGTTCTCTCTTTGCTGTAGATGCATGTGGATGTGAGGCACAGTCTGACACATCTTCTCCCTCCAAACCTGCTTTGTCTTCCCAGTTAAAAGCTCCACACAAGAGTAAAGGGGCTTTAGGAAAACTATATAAAAGTTACCTTTCATCTTGCGTTATTCTTCTAAAAGAATTGCAGGATAAGTGCCAGAAAAAGTAGACTAAACTGGACCTTTGCAGAACCTTTACATTAAGCAGGGACACCTTCCACTGTCCCAGGTTGCTCCAAGACCCATACAACTTGTCCTTGGACACTTCCAGCCACAGCTTTGATGTGCCAGGGCCTCACCACCCTCACAAGGTGGAATTTCTTCCCAATACCCAATCTAAGCCTGTTGTCTTTCAGTTTAAAGCTATTTTTGTGGCCATACAGAGATGAATGCTCTTCTCATTGCTGTGGTGAGAGGTGACATGCCCGTGTCAGGCTCATCACAGTTCTGGGGATGTGCAAATTATTCTTCATATTTGTGTGGTGCTGTAGTGCCCTTGGACACTGCTGCCTGCACCCTCTGATTCCCAATTTCCTCTGGAAAATTTTGGCAGTGCTTCATCTGCAGAGGAAGAATAGACGGAGAACTTTTCCTCCTTACCTGTCCCTGTGGTTTTAGTGCTGCCAGGTCTGTGTGGCCTGTGAGTGCTGAAAGGCTGGCTGAACGATGGGTTCTGTGACACAGGTGGTCCTGCAGTCCTTGCACTGACAGAGATGAAATATCCTAGAGCAAGTCTTTAATTAGGGAGAGATACTGCTTCCCCTAAAATGTCACTGACTTCTTGTTCCTGGAATATCATAATATCTCTCTTTGCTATTCCTGTTGTGAGAAAACCCCGGTGCAATTTCTCAATAGTCCCTCGCAGTTCCAAATATAAAATCCTCTTTAAAACCTGGGGGTTTTTGGGGGGCCTGAGCCCCCAAATTGTTTTCTCTGGCCATGCCCTGGGTTGGGTTTTCAGGGTTGCTGTGTGGATGTGCTGTGAACCTGATGAAACACCTTCAGGATGGTGTTTCCTAGGACAGTGTGGGTGTGTAAATGTTTAGTGCACTGGTGAGGCCACACCTGGAGTCCTGTGTTCAGTTCTGAGCCCTGTAATGCAAAAAAGACCTGGAGGGGCTGGAGGTGTCCAGGGCAGGGAACGGAGCTGGGAAGGGGCTGGAGCCCCAGGAGGGGCTGAGGGAGCTGGGAAAGGGGCTGAGGCTGGAGAAAAGGAGGCTCAGGGGGGACCTTGTGGCTCTGCACAAGTCCCTGGCAGGAGGGGCAGGGAGGGGGGGTCGGGCTCTGCTCCAGGGAACAGGGACAGGAGGAGAGGGAACGGCCTCAGGCTGGGCCAGGGCAGGCTCAGCTTGGACAGCAGCAGGAATTTCCCCATGGAAAGGGAGCTCAGGCCTTGGCAGGGGCTGCCCAGGGAGCTTTGGAGTGCCCATCCCTGCAGGTGGCACCTGGAGGTGGCACTCAGTGCTCTGGGCTGGGGACAAGGTGGCCATGGGGCACAGCTGGGACTCCGTGGGCTGGGATGGCTTTTCCAACCTCAATGATTCTGTGAATCCTCTTTCTCCATGTATTTCTTTGTAAGCTTAAAACGGTTTCCTACTATATGAGCTGGCATCCACATTTGCCTTAAAGCAATGACACCTGAAGCATCTTTCTGTTCTGTGGGCAGCAGGCTGCTGGGGCCTTTACAACTTGTTCTCATCCTTACCCTGCAATTTGTTTTGGCTGTCGTCACTGAGCACTTCCATTCTCTTGTTTTCAGAGTCTTCCCTGGTACTGCTTATGCTGTAGCTGAAGTCTGCAAGGTCAAAATATCAATTTGCTTGGGTGGGCAGTGCTGCTGTAGCTGCTATAACACAGAAAAATGGTGGTGTTACGCTTTTCTGCACGTCAGACTTTGTTCCTTCACCCTCCTCTGTTTCTGCTTTTCCCCTTCTGGGAAGAGAACCCCAGACACAAGTCTGTGGAATTTACCAAGTTAGGAGTGCACTGAGTTAGAAATGCTGCAGGAAAGAAATGTACCCTTAATGATAATCCTCAAGCATCAAGGCATGAGCTGCTTTGTAGCACTTTGCCCTTCAGTGCTCTTGCCTTGTGTCATCCTGCTCCCAGACATCCTTGCTTAGCTCAGGAATCACATCCCCACTGCTGTGTTTGACCCAACAGTTTGTTCCTTCTTCTTTATTGTGGTGCTTCACCTCATTTCCAGCCTGACTGCTCAAGTTCTTAGCAGTTTTGAGGTGCTGCTTTTAGCACTGTGCCCAGGGTATTGTTTTGGCCTCTGTTATCTCTATATTTACATTATCAGCAACACTTTTGCTGCTGGCCAGTGATATTGGTATGCTCATGGCACCCAGGTATGTTCCTTCTTTCTTGTCTGCACGAGTACCCATCAATAATTCTGTTTCTGCCTCCCTTATCTCCCTCTTGGAGAGATACAACTGCTTTAAAGATAACAAAACCCAGAAATTCTATTCTTCCCCTCTGATTCTCACCATTCATCTTTCTCCCCTCACTAGCAACGCTGGTGTCATTTTTGTTGTTATTGCCAAGAAAATACCTTTTTAAGAAATAGTGGTGCTCAGCTTTGGACTCGGCTCGCCCACACTATCAAAACATGGCATGTGTATTTTTAGGCACAGTTCATCACAATTCTTAATTTTGGTTCAGTGGATAAGCCCTTCCATGTGTCTTTGTTTTGTGCCTCAGCATCAGCCATATTATCTATGATTATTTCTTCATTTCCCTACCCTGCACTCTCCTAAAGCTGATACAGACCAGACTGATTTTTTAGCTTTTTTTTCTGTTCCTCATGATCTCCACCTTTTCACCTTTTCTGAAGAATACCTTTCGTAGTCTGATATTCTCACCTTATGCTTATTTTTCTCATCTCATTTACGACCTGCCAAGTCACTTTTTTTTTCATTTTAGCATACTTTTCTCATTCCTTGCTCTTTCTGCATCAAACTTTTCTCATTTTGTACTTTAGAATTTTTTTATTAACTCCTTTTACTTCTTGTTTATTTCCAAAGTTTAAATCCCTTCTTAAAAGGACTTGCTGTGTTTTTCTCCCTAATCCCATGCATGTTGTCTCTTATAGATCAGCATTACTTGTTTTCTTTTCTAGGCTATATTGCCTGGAAGATATTGAACTTGCCTGATGTTTTTATGTTTTTGTTGTTACTTGTTTCTTTATATAATCCTCCTCCAAGTATTGTACTAGAAACCTTTACAAAGGGTATGGACCTTTTATTTCCAACTCCATCATTATTCTGTTTCTGCTCAAAACTAGCATAATTTTAAGACTATATTTTCCAGAAAGACAAAAACATAAGAGGGCTTCTTTTCAAAGGAATCAAAGATATAAGAACTCACAAACAACTTCTTCAGAGCCTGAAAAAATACTGCATTGGGCAATCCAAGTGTGGAAGGGGAAGGAAAACTTTGGAGAGGGTTCAAGGCCCAGCTAAATGTAACACCTTGGGCTGCAGACAGTTTCTTGGCCTTTTTTTATCCGATGTGATTTCATCCCAAGTGCCAAACACAGTTGGCCACAGATTCCTGAAGTGCTGAACGAGATACAAAGAGAAAGAAAAAGCCCACAAAACTGTGCTGGATGGGTGGCTGTAAGCCTGGAAGCAGCATCCAACTTTGAAAGCCAGAGAAAAATACTTCTGGTTTGTGATTCAATATGTTGTTTAGGGTGCTGATTCCATCTCAAGTCTCTCTGCATTTGAGACAATGCTCAGCTCCTGAAGACAGATACTTTTGGTGCAATTCTCTTTCACTGGGAAAAAAAAACCCATTATCTATCCTTTACATCTCTAGGGGAAAGAACATTTGATGTGACTGTGTCTGAAAGATTCATAAACCAGAACGTGTATGAAGTCTTTTAAGATTTCAAAAAGAAAAATCATACTGTGGTTTTTAAATCCATCTTCCTGATTTGTGGGACAGGTGATTTGTCATTTGCCATCACAATCAGAATACAAATACCTCTCATTCCTACCAGAGGTAGGGAGATGTGGAAAGATCAATTCCTTCAGTAGGCCTTTGTAAGAAGAGTGACAGTGGGGAAGAGGAGTATTTCCAGGGGAAAATCATGGAAGCACCATTTATATGACACAATACTGGGAAAAGCTCCATCATGTACAAACTGAGGAAACTGGGAGAGATTTATGAGAAACTCTTCCATGTAGGGGCATGCCTGGGAGGATTAAGGTCTCTTAAAATGCTCTTAGCTGTACCTAAGCCTGGAGTGGGCTTACACCTCTGTTTCAGAGATGTGTAAAAAAAGCTCACAGGACCTTGAGACACCTGGAAGGATGGTGCTGTTCCCTGTGCAATTCAGTGATGCACAGCTGCAGGGATTTACACCAGGCATTGGATTTCCTGTCTGGCTTATAGAATCCAGCACAGGAAGAGGGAGGAGAAGATGCTCCTGAGAAAGGGAAAGGTTATGCTTTGGATGAGGGAAGATTGAGGCACTCTGGTCTTTCTTTTACAGAGCTGCCCATGGCTTTTTATGGGGGAGGACAGGAGGTTTCTCATAGCAGTGTCATGATCCTCCCTGTCCTGGAAGATGAGAGCAGCCTGTGGCCACTTTCAATATATTTTCAAAACAGTGGGTCTGGCTCAGGGGCTCTGACAGTGAATTTACTGCTGCCTCCTTGGCACCCCTGGGGGTGCTGAGCTGCAGGAATGGTTCTTAGGGGAGTTCTCTGGAATGTCAGGCTGCTCAACACAGCTTTTGGGTCTCAGCCAGGACGTGTAGGTGCTGCTGTGCTGAACAAGGCAGATTTGTGGGGCTGGGGAACATCTGCTCAGTGGTCTCCTGGAAACATAAAGGAAGATCTGCAACTTCAGGATGGATGCAGATTAATGAAACTGAATCAATTGGGTCTGAATCAATCGGGTCCTCAACACATGGACCTTTTTCTGTCTCCTGCACTGCAGGGTAATGTATTGTCTGCACTCCCAAAAATAGCTCTGGAAGGAATTGTTCTCCAGAAAAAAATCCTCTGAAGTATATTTTCTTCCATGACATGAAAAAGCATTCATGCAAACTCACA
Organism: Acridotheres tristis; assembly: GCA_037013685.1. Classification (NCBI taxonomy): domain Eukaryota; kingdom Metazoa; phylum Chordata; class Aves; order Passeriformes; family Sturnidae; genus Acridotheres; species Acridotheres tristis. The sequence goes on from CM072884.1 coordinate 110,800,160, forward strand.
CCTGGGCTTTATTTTATCAATAAATTACAGAAATTAGCAGTAGTCCATATGGGCTGATTTGAGTTTAGGGGTGGGAAGAAGAGATTTTCATGTGCTTCCCACCTACCTGCAGGAGCATGGGAATATTTGTTTTGAAGTGCCTGCACTCCTCTCTAGGCAAAAGTCACAATGTGGGATTGTGATGTCAGCAGTGGATTCTTATTTTCCTCTTTTTCTCACACAGACACTTTCCAAAGTTATGAAATCCTTATGTGGATTTTAGGTCCCAACTCTGATCTTGTTACCATATTAACTTGTAGACTGCTGAGGGGTTTTTTTTGTTTTCTTTTTTCCTCTTCCCTGGCATTTTCTCCCCTGAAATATACCTGAGCGATTGTCTCTGCATACATAAAGACACAATTATTTCAATATCATACAATCATGGGAACATCTGATGGGAAAAGACTTCTGGAGGGTACAGAGATCAGATTTCTTTTCTTGCAGTGAACCCAAAGCCCAGCTTCTCTCAGCTTCTCCTCACGAGTCCTATGTTTGTGCATCCTGAGCTATCTGGTTACCCTCTGCCTGTCCCTCTTCTTCCAAATCCCTGCTGAATGGGGTTCCTACAGCTGTCCCCAGTCTGCTCCAGGTGTGATCTCACCTGTTCTGACCAGAGGGGAAGAGTCACTTCCTTGGATATTTTGTCCTGGCCCTCCAGATGTGACCTGGTGAGGAGTTTGCTGACTTACAGAGTTGGTGCCCAGCAGCCTGGTGCCCACCATCCCCCCTAAATCCTTCTGAGCCCTTTTCCATTGTTTCCCAGCATGTCCTGATGCATGGAGTTGTTTCCTCTCTGCTCCAAAATTTTGGGTTTCTCCTTGTTGCATTCCAAGAGGGTTTTTGTTGGCCCAATCCACCTGTTCTACAGGATTCCCCTGGATTCAAGCTCTGACATTCAGTATGTGAATTACTCCCCTTTTCCTGGTAGTCAGGTCATTTTTCCTGATTATCACAGATTTGCAGAGATGGCAGACAGGGGCCTTGCTATCACATCAGCCAGCACTTTCAGCACTCCTGCAGGTCTGAGTGAGCTTTTCTGTATAATTTGCAACCAGTTGCTCTCCCACTGTTTGCTGTCATCCTTCCCAGACTCCATCTCCGTGGTAAAACACAGAGGAATTGAACAAGACTTTAAATTTGAATACTAAGAAAAAAAATGAGCATTGAGCACGCTGCCGCTTTCTGCACTGCCCATCCCTGTGCCTTTTACTGAGGTACACACTGAGGTTCAGGCTGTCTGCAGGAACTGTTGGCATGTGCTCAGAGGGTTTTTAGTGCAAACTGCCCGTGGTGATTGAGAAAATAATACCTTTGTATTGCAGCAAATTGGCCCTGTTTGTAGTACTCCAAACTGCCTTAGCTGAGGTGCAGCGTGCTCTGTCTGAAAATGCCACTGAAAACAACTCAGGCAGCCTTCACTGATGAAACAATCACGCTCTACAACTCCATCTAATGCACAAGAATGTGTGCTCCAGTGGTAAATCCTTTCCCTGAGGATGTGTGTGCTTTCAGAACACAGGAATGCTGATGTAATGGCCATGGCTCAGCTGGTACATGTAATTTGTTAAGGTGCAATGTGATGAAATCCCTGGAGTGTTTTGGAGGGGGCTGCACAGAAGTGATGGGGTGGGAGACAGGCTCGTCTTCATCCTCAGGACATTTGCTGTGTTTGGGGTGTTCGTATGAGGACAGAGGCAGCAGAACTGTGTGAGACTCATAACCTCCTTTGTTTTACTTCTACTGGTAGGCAGTGATCCAAACAAGAGCTGGCCAGGCCAGTCTTAGAGTAACAGAATCCTAAAATGGTTTGAGTTGGAAGTAACCTCAAAGATTGTGTAGTTCCACTATCTCAGGTTGCTCCAAGCCCCATCCAGATTGGTCTTGGACACTTCCAGGGGCCCAGGGGCAGCTGCAGCTTCTCTGGTAACCTGTGCCAGGGCTTCAGCACCTCACAGGGAAGAATTTCTTCCTAATATCTAAGCTAAATGTCCCTTCTTTCAGTTTGAACCCATTACTCCTTGTCCTATCACAGTTACTGATAAAGAGTCCCTCTCTTCTATCATTTGAAACAAGAGAAAATCAAATTATCTGAGAGATCAGAGGAATTTGATGAAGGAGGGCCAGAACTGCAGGACAAAGCCACGCTTCTGCACAAGAACCTTAAATGCAGTGCTTGTATAACTTGCTAAAGAGTTCAGATTAAAAGATTATGAAACAAGCCTTTTTTTTTTTTTTTTTTTTTTTGTCTCCTGAAACTCTTTCCCACTTCTAAGAAGGAGAAGTTTCCTTACAGGAATGAAAGGCAGCGTGTTGATAACAAACAAGTCAAACCACAAGTGCTTTGTGCAGCAGTGACCTGCAGGCAGCAGAGATGAAGGGCTCATTTCCTTCTAGGAGCTGAGGGTGGCTGGGCAGCTGCACTGGACCATGAACCTTCTGAGCTCAGAGCCTGGCAAAATTCCACCCAAGGCCTGGCTGGAGCTGGAGCAGTTTTGGGGAAGCTCCAGTCACCTGGATCTACAAGCCACATCACTCCCTGTTGTGTCCCACGTGCCAGCATCATCTCACTGAACCCTCCCTCAGCAGGGAGTGGGAGAAATGCCAGAAAAAGGCCATTGTGTTGGCTTTTCCTGGTGGAAAAGGAGCCTTGTGTAAAGCCTCATGTTGCCTTGTGCTGTTTCTTCCCTTCCAGAACTTAAAAAAATCAGGTGTCCATGAAAAAATTACAGCTGGGAGCAGAGCTGATGTTTAACATACAGAATTCACCTCTCAGGGAGTTCTTCCAGTCACAGAACTGAACTAACGTTGAGCTTGTTCTGGGTTTCATTTTCTCCTTGGGAATACCTGAAGTTTAGTATTTTCACAAATGCTGCACCTTGAATCACAACTCTTCTCTTTTTGCCTATGTAAGTCTGTATAAGTGTGTGAAGGCTGCAAAACCCTTCAATCCCTTCAATAACTAGAACTTCCTTAACTTAAATGTCCAGCAAATCCTCTGTGAGGCAATTAATGTTCTGGAATATTTGCTTCAAGACAACATTGTGATGCTTTGTAGTGCCAAACTATCTCATCTGAAGGATGAAAATGAAGCAGGCTCTCACTATTTTTTGTCACCCATGCACATGAAAAAACCCTGCAATTAAATATTTAGTAATTTTCATGTCTTTAAACAAAAGGTAATAAGGAATAATGGTCCAAAAAGGGGAAATACCGAGTGCTCTGAAAATACTTTTTGCTATTCATGAACGGTTTATTAACTGTATCTGGACTCTGCAAATCTGTTCAGTGGATAATATAGATAAACAATTGTCAATTTACATGTGAAAACTGTCTAGTTTGACTTTTTGCCCTCTCTGATAAAGTGCTGGTTGTGTGGCTACATAGCTGCTCATGGACTGGAGAACAGATTTTTAGGCAGTGGAATACCAAATAGCAAATATTTGTGCTGCTGCATTGAAAAACTCAATTACATGCAGGCATTTTTCAGGGAATAGGTACTTTTCAAGCATTCACATGAATCAAAAAGCTATTCACTGGGATGTTTATGAACTTCAAAGCAGTGGTACATGAACAGAAAAGAGCATAAGAGTGCTTCAGAATTCAAAGAGACATTCCTAAACATAGCTTGGCAGTGCCAGCCTCAGGCCAAGTGTCAATGCTATCTCCCTGCTTACAATTTATTATTCTGGTGCAATATGCACTGAGCATTTGGCATGCCAAAGCCTTCTAAGTCTCTGTTTTGCGTAAAATATTTGTGTCAGCAAGGGGTTGTAATCCAGGGAGCTGCTTGGAACTGCAGGCAGCCAGGAAGGGGAATCAAGGCATTAAATCTCACTGCCACTCCTCACAAGAGACAAAACTTTTTTCCTTATCCTCTCTTCACAAAGGATCCCTGGAAACTCTTTGACTGGGTGAATGATCGTGGGGTTAGGGAGAGCGTGGATAAATTTTCAGCTGTTGATTGTGGAGGGACTCCAAAAGAAGTCTGGGGAAGAGTATTGAGCTGATTTTTGGTTTGTTTACATGGAATTTCCCGAGTTGCACCAGCCCATCTTGGAGAGACAAAGAATAGGAAGTCACTTGAAGTTGGCCACTTACCAAAGCAGGTATTTTGGACTACAAATGCCATCCTTGCATCATTGTGCAGCTGTTTGATTTATAAATTACCTGTAGATTTATCACCTTATGAGTCTTTGGTGAAGGATGACTGGAATTGGAGAGGGATATCCCACACAGGAGAGTGGTCCAGTAGTGGAAGAGGTGCCTGGAGATGGCTGTGGTGTCTGGGAGACTTCCAAAAGAATGAAGATCTGGGAGATGGCATCCTGGAAGGCTTCCAAAACCCTTTTGGATGGGGCCTGGATCAAGCAGATCTCACTGTGAAGTTGGCCATGCCCTGAGGAGTGGAGTGGAGCAGAAGTCTCATCTAACCTGAATTTTCTGTGCCTCTAGGTGCTGATGGAGGTGTCCCCAGGGAAACAGCAGAGGGAGAAAAGCATGAGATTAGTCTGTATTTCCTATCTGGGCTGCAGGGCAGAATTCCGAAGAGCATAAATGGCTGGAATCTCGTCTCTGTGCAGTCAGCCTTGCATGGATTCTTTTTTCAGCCTTGATTTTTCTCTTGTGGATTTTATCTCATCTCTAAAGTCATGGGAACTGAAATTTCATGTTACAATTTGTCTCCTCTTATCAGCAGTGCATTGCTTTGTGTTATGTTATCTGTCTTGTCTACAACCATTTTAGCATGCTTTTTTTTTTAACAGCATAAATATTAGGAAGAGAATTATTGTATTATTAGATATTACAGTATGAAATGAAGAGGAAAGTTAAGGGCAGATAACAAGGAAGGCTTTCACTGCAAGACTTAAAGGGATGTGGCAGCATTAAGTCATTTAAAACAAGTCTGAACAACTTATTGAGACAAATACTGTGGGGAAATAGCCAAAATTTCTGTCTGGAAACTACTGAACTCTTGAAGTCCAGTTGTAGAGGACAGAGCATATATTCAGCTCCAGTCTTTTACCTCTCAACAATTTCCACAGTAGCACACCAAAATGACTTTATAAATAACATTAGATTTTGTATGTGCTGGCCTAAACTCTCAGTTTTCTTATCAGGAAGGACTTGGGGATATCTAAAAGCTCAGCTGACTCTTGTATCTGCATACACAGGGGGAAAAGTTTGGTAGTGTTTGTTTCTATTGGAATACAAAATAGGAAAATGAGCAAAAAACTTTCTTTTTCAGGGTTTAGATTGCAATTCTAGACTGAAGCTGAAATATATTTAGGGTATTTCAAATACAGAGCTGGCTACATTCTCAGGGAAGTAAAAGAAGTTACGAGGTGGAAAGTCCAGGTGGATTCCCTCAGCCAGGACTGGACAAACAAGGGCTGGACTTTGTGTTGCTTCAGCTGCTGGAAATGATGAGAGCAGAGCTTTGGTGTGACCCCTGATCCCCCTGGGGTTATGAAGAGGGTGGCAGCACCTCATCCAGTGGGGTTTTCATTGGGCTGATGGCAGTTCAGGACTGTCCTGATCCTGTGCTTGCTCACATTTATAAATTCTCTGCTGTGCCAAGCCAGATGTCACCGGGTCTCTCTGAAAGCTGAAAGGCTGATATTTAGAGTCCTGGGTGGAGCCAGCATATAAAGACATAACGTTCCCTCATAGAGCCATCACCACTAACAAATAAATTAAATTTGAGCTAGTGTCGTCTCTTACTCCGGCCTTGAGTAATGTTGTCAACATTTTTAAAAGAACAGCCTGGAACTCTGCTTTGCAAAACATGTGCAACCAATGTTCTTGACCAGAGAAAGAAATTAATGAATAATTAACCACTTCCATAGATCACAACATGTTCAAAGCAAGGAGGCCTGCATTGGGAGGACAGTCATAAATTGCAGGGCTAAGGCAGCTGAGAGCTGATGAGAACTGGGTTTGAACTTAGGCTGGGGTAACTCTGTGATCTATGGGAGTCCTTCAGTGTGACAGTTTCTCCATGCTTGTGCCAAGTATGCTGATGAAGTTTCAAGAGGTTACCAGTCATGCATAGTCTACAGATATTTGTATTACTGGGTGAAGCAGAAGTGAAAGATAGCTGTTGTAGTCAGGGAAATGACTAATGAGGAAGGTTACCAGGAGCTTTGCATTTTAAAGGCCTCTCAGTGAAAAATGGTGTGGGGGACAGAGGCTCCTTGCATGCTGATGTGTTGGGTCCCCCACCTCAGCCTCTCATTCAAATAATGAAAATTCCTACGACAGTGCTTTGTTTGATGAACACAATGTTGTGTGCATGAGGCAAGATTTCATACCTGGAAATGGAATATTTTCCAGCTTTTTGTTACATGCTGTGATTTGCAAGGCAAGGTTTTGTTGAAGCCCAACGAGGTGTCAATGTGTTGATTGTGAAAATTGGGATGGTAGCAGAGGACAAGGCTGGACCAGTAAATTTCTCACTGATAGAACCTCCAGAGCAGCAGGAGTATGGCCTGGTGTCAGGTCAAGGGAGGAACCTGATATTCTTGTTATGGTCTGAGGTGGTGAAGTGTCTGTGACCCTGAAAATGGAAATTCCACTGTGAAACACCTGAGACACAAGAGCTTCCAGTCCCCAGGACTGTGATGATGTGCATGGAGGAGATTATAGCTCTGATCTGGACTTTAATTACATTCAGCTATATAGGAGTTTGCTCTGTAAATTCAGGAACTTCCCTTCTCCCTGGAATGGTGACTTCTCCAAGTTCTGGTCTTTCTGACCACTAATGGTCTTTCTAATGGAACAACATGTAAATGAGATAACCACTGCAGCTGATAAAGAGCTCAGGCACTCATCCTATAATCTTGTCCTTGTCACTTGAATGCTTTATCTTTCAGATGATTAACAGAATCACAGAATCACAGAATGGTTTGGGTTGGGAGTGACCTCAAAGATCATCCAGTGCCACCCCTGCCATGGCAGGGACACCTTCCACTGTCCCAGGCTGCTCCAGCCCCAATGTCCAACCTGGCCTTGGGCACTGCCAGGGATCCAGGGGCAGCCACAGCTGTGCCAGGGCCTCACCACCAGTAAATAAAATACTGTACTTTTTTTTTCTTTTTTTTTTTTTTTTTGGTGGTTATATTTTGCATAATATATGAAAGAAAAGCAATGTAGTTCTGGTTGCACCTCAGAGCAAGCTGGCAAGGTAGGAATAGTCCCTTTTGTTAAGGTTATTTCCAGTTTGATTTTGCAAAAATGGGAGCACCAGCCTCTGTGTGGAAAAATGTTTGTGTTTGTGCATTGGTTCCTCATTAAAATAAGTAGTAAGCATCATAAAAAATTCTATTTGACTAATAACAACACATCCTGTGTGCAATTAATTTTTAGCTGTGCCTATTTTACCACACACACAAAAAAAAGATTAAAAATCCTCTATAGACTTCTCTAAAGAAGATACATCTATTTTTTTCTAATTGTTAAAGAGTCTAATTATAAATAATTTGCACTTTCTGCTCACACGTTGACACTTCAGGATGCATTTCTGTCTGCAATAATGCAGGAGCAGCCAAGCTCTCTCACGGAGCTCCATGCATGCTCATGGCCACCGGGTGTCACTATCATATAGATAAAAAGAGGCTCCAGCACAAGAAAAATAAAACCAAATTTCAGCTCTGCAAAGCTCTTCTGCCAGAATTTAATAGTCGTGGCAGTCTTGTAAAGCACATTCATCTCTTCAGGCCCAGGATAATGGAGTCTATAAGGAACAGTTTGGACCCTGGTGGTGCTGGCACTCGTTCCGGGTGCCAAAATCATGCCAAGGTTGAGTCTCTGGTTCTGAACTCAGGGCAGAGCCTGGAGTGTTGGGATGTTCAGTAATTAGGGCAGGAGATTGCATTTATTTATGAGCATCGAGGGCTTTCTGGTTTTACTGTTTTTCATTATACATTCCCGTGGCCAAAATGTGAGGAAGAAAAACCCTAGCATCTTGCTGCTTCATCCCTCCAGCACCCTCCTGAATTTATGTCTCTGGAGCTGTAATGACAGCTAATTGGAACCTTTTGTCCTTGCTATGCTCACATTTTCCAGCTTTTCCTGTGTTATTCCAACTTCTCTTTGCCCTGCCTCATCTCTGAAGTGGGCCTTAATCTGAAAATGAAGATACAGCTCTGTGAAAGGCATCAGCTCCACATGGGAACTGTGCTGCTGGGAGAAGGAAGAAGGAAGTCATCTTGTGGAATCACTTGCTTCTTTGTTTGTTTCTTTGATTTTTCTGTTTGTTTTTCAGCCACCTTGTCGTGTCCTTGGCAAACTGAGTCCCTGAAGGCTCCTGAATTCTGCCTGTGTGGGTGGCAGGAGTGCAATTCAAGGAAGGTGCTACTAAAAATAACATTCTTAGTAAAATACTATTTTTTTTTTCTGCATGGGACAAGATTCCTGTTGGCTGTGCCTGGGGTTGGTGGGTGGACATTTACTGGTGGGACACAAGATAGCTTTATTTTCCTCCTTGCTATTTGTTTTTCATGCTTTCTAGGAGAATGTGGCTTCTGTTCTGCAGCCCCTCACATCTTTAGGCTCCTCCCTGTGGCAGTCATGGGTAGAGGTGGAAATCCTTCACCTCCTTCACACCGAGCTCCATTTGTCTCTGCTCGGGTTGGAAAGGACCAGGCAGATCCATCTTAATTGGCAAACAGAAAATGATGCAAAACCTTTCAGACTTCACCAAAAAAAAAAAAAAACAAAACAAAATCAAAGAGACAACTGTCTATCTCCTGATCATAGGGAAGAGTTCAGGGTGTATCTTCCATCTGGAATCTATTAAAGGAAACATTCTCTACTCTGCTTTGTGGGAAAGGGGAAAATCCAGAGGTATGGACTGGCTCCCTCCAGATCAGCCTTGGAGTCTGCACCTTCCATAATCCCAACCAGAGCTTGATCCAGCTTCCATAGCCAGACTGGGGAAGGCAAGAGCAGGATGACATCTCTTGTATTGTGCAAACTCTGACATTCATTTTTCAAAATTACCAAGGAGTGTTGTGCAGCAGGCTTTTTTTATGTGCCTCATTATTTTTTTTTTTTTTTGGCTGGTGCATTGCTGGCTGCCATACGGCTCAATATAAAAATCTTTATGGGTATCTGCTGTCTCTCATAATACATAAAGTTATTTTAATTAACACTAATTAAATCAATCTAAAACATATATGACACATAGCCCCACAAATTAGATAATTGAAGTGAGCTGGCCAAGTCCTTAGATTTTTGCGAAATGCTGCTGGTGCCTCATGAAAGCACTGATAACACTCTCCTACTCTGCTTGTGCTGTGCAGACATTCCTGGTTAGATTCTGGTGCTCCTGAGTTTTCTTATTCACTGGAGCTGCAGGAACAGGAAGGGAAATGCCTCTTGTCATTTTGAACACAGCAGGAAAATCTAAGTTGCAGCACAGTGGCATTTCTTGCTGTTGCTCTGAACTTTTTCTCAAGTGTCCTTCTGACATCAGTGGCCAGTTTGGATTCACAGCCTAAAGCTGGCTTATTCAGCAGAGCTGAATTTAAAACCTGAGTTACTAAGTAGAAGGCAGGTTTGTTTAGATGAAAGTATCTGGAAATTTTTTTCAGAACAATGAGGAAGCACGAAGAATCACAGGCAAAATGTCTCTACACAAGGAATTTCACTTAATTTATTGTCATTTAACATAAGCCACGAATTACTGATTCAGACACTGAGAAAAGATGGAGAGAGAAACAATTAAGCACTTAGGGCAACACTTTTCCTCTTCTCTCTCAAGATAAGCTTCAATCCAGCACCTCTCCTCCTTCCCCCTCTCCACAACTCTTGTCCCTGTATGAGTCCTTTGGGCAGGTGATGGGCAGAGGGAAACTTCTTTTGGCCCTTCTTGCCTTCCAGGACTGTGCCTCCAGCCCTGTTCTCAGGAGCATCTTCCACGTGTCCCTTACATTCCTCCAAATCTCTCTTTTTGCTTTCTCTTCATAGTTTTCCTTGGCATCCAAAAAAGTGCCTTTATGTCCTTTGTCTCCTGCCCTCAGTGCTTGCCCCCATTTCTTAAATACGTCTGAGCAGAGGAGCCAAGTGCTCCTCTGGCTGGCTGAAATGTTGAGATTTAGGTTGTTTTTATGTTTCAGAGCTGTCTGGATGTGGCTGTGATCAGCCCAGGGCAGTTCATGGCCTCCTCCCACACAGGTCACTCCTGCAGTCCTCTGCTACCCAAATCCTGCCCGTGATGCCCAGTACAAGTATTCCCAGTGGGGTGTGAAGAATGTCCTCACTTGCTCTCCAGGTTCCTATAAAGCACTGAAACACAGCTCTGTTATCCAGAAAGAAATAGCCAATGCAGCAGTTCAAACATAAAATGAAAAAAGGGTATAAAATAAGAAAGGAAAAAAGTGTGGGTTTGTTTTTGTTTTTTATTATTGTTTAAAAAAATTCTCCAGCTTGTTTATTTTCTTTTAGATTACTTATTTTAAGGAATAAAGTGTTTGCTGACAGAGGCATGAGACCTTTTATAGGCTAAAATAACAGCAATCTGTCTCCTCCTGTAACTCTGTGACAGCTACTGAATCAATGGCAATAAAGCATCAATGGTTAACGCTGTACAGTTTATTCTGGAAAAAAACAGCTGTGAGGGTGGTTATTGTGATCCCATAGTTATGGACAAAAGGGAACTTGGTCTACAACTGGTCACTTGGCACCTCCTTATGCAGAAAAACATGGCAACTCAAACCAACAAGGTTAGAGCCAGACCCAGAGAAGATTTTGGAGCTCAATGGCAAAAATTCCTGACCTGGACACCGCTTTCCTGTTTGACCTTGAGAAATGACTTCAATCTCTGATAAAGGCAAGGCTGTTGGTATTCTCCCAATGGTAAAATGGGAATAGCATCAGTTTTTGATCAGTTATTTGAAGGTGCCTGATGGAAGGCACTGAGCAGGTATTGATTTATAGGAATTCTATTCATACTTTCCCCATAGGAATAGGAGGGTCAGCATTGTGAGAGAACTTGCACGTGATGTGAAGTAACTTGGTTTTCTGGTTTGATTGGTCTGGGTTGCTTACAGATAAATCCTAGTTTGGTATGCAGTGAAACAGCATTTATTTTTTTGCTAATAATATTACTTAGTACTAAATTTTAAACTTTGTCGCATCTCTGAAAATAACAGAAAGTACTAGTTCTGAAAAGAGCTGGGAACTGCTAGTAAAATATTGCATCTGTTTAGATTGCATTTTAAACAGGATTATTCATTAAGAGAGAGACATGGACACATTCCCTGAAACAAGACTGGTTTAAACACAAGATAGAATTTTGCCAACAATGAAAGAAGAAGTCATTTTAAAAACTCTCCTAATAAAAAAATCAATGATGTTGCTTATTTAGAGGAAGGAGCTGGGTTGCAGAATTTGTTTTTGTTCAGAAAAACATTGATGGTGAGATGTGGAGTGATGGGCAATAGGCAGCATGTCTGGAGCAAGGTCACTCATTAAGATTAGGGTTCATTTGCTGTGGGCAGCTTATAAATGACATAAGTGTTAAGTGTAGGACACAGGTGGAACTCCAGAGCTCAGCTGGTCCATTCCCCTGAAGAGGATCAAACAGACCTTGATGATTTTAGACAAATTTCTCTAACACATTCTTAGACCTCCAGTGATGGAGAATTCCTGCAGCAGGAATTCTACTGTCCTCCTTCACCAGGCTTTCCAGTAAAATGTTTTTCCTAATGTTTTAATCTTTCTTGCTGTGAATTAAACCTTCTCTCCTAGATACTATTTCCACAAAGAACAGGTTATTCCCTTCCTGTGTATGACAGCTTTCTATCTGAAGATGGCTACCTGGTACATTTTCCTCTGCTTTCAGCTGCATATCCCAGTTCTTTCAATGTTTTCTCCCCTTTCGACTATTTTCTTTTACTCCACACTTTCCTGGAGTGCAGTGCCCAGCCCAGCTTCATTCTTGCCAGTGCTGGGTAGAACAGAAGGATTGATTCCTATCTCAGAAACCTTATTTTCGTTTCTGTATCTCAGTGTGACACTTGCCATTTTCACAACAGTGTGACACTGCTGACTCATGCTCGGTTTGTCATTGACTGGAACACCTACACCCATCTTTGCAGAGCTGTTACCTAACCTGCTTCTCCACATCCAGTATTTGCACTGTCTGTTGAGTGTAGGATATTGCAATTGCATTTATTGAACTTCATTTCATCTCCCTATTTTGCAAGTTTGCGAACATAATTTTACGTTCCATGTGCCTCTAGTTTCTTCCAGCTTTATTCCATGGTCATAGCTATGAATGAAAACACAGAGCTGGAGTGAATCTGGGTTATGTCTACATAGACATGTCTACATAGCTCCTCCTAGACTGGGTTTTTGCAACTTGCTTGTGTACATGTTATATCAAATAAAAATTCTTATTAAAATCAAAAGAGAGGACACAGCATCACAGAATCACAAAATTGTTTGGGGTGGAAGTGATCTCAGAGATCATCCAGTGCCACCTCCTACCATGGCAGGGACACCTTCCACTGTCCCAGGCTGCTCCAGCTCCAATGTCCAACCTGGCTTTGGGCACTGCCAGGGATCCAGGGGCAGCCACAGCTGCTCTGGGAAATCTCTGCCAAGGCCTTATCATTCTCATAGTATAGAATTTTTTCCTAATATCTGATCTAACCCTACTCCCTTTCTGCTTGAAGCTGTTTCCCCTTTTCCTGTCACTACAGCCTCTAATAAATGGTCTCTCTCCATATTTCTTGTCTGCCTCTCCTGCATTCAAAAGACCCTTATCCTTTCACAGATAGAAATGAGACTGACTTGAAGTAAAAACATTTCTTCTCATTTTTCTAGGGAAGATTTGATGCAAAAGGGCATTTACCATTCTGGTCTTCTTGACTCTTCTGACAGTCACTTTCCCTTCCTGTTAAATAGCAGAGCAACACTCTCCTTGTTTATAGTGAACAAAGCTTTTCTCACTCTCTATTAGTGTATTTATGGAATGTTTCTTGTTACCCTCTATGTCTCCTAATTATGGCTTTCTCCTTTATCCTTATGTGCTTATGTTTTCCTTTTATACTTGTCCTTGGCAATCTGATTTAGTCCCCATCTATTGGGTTCCTCTGACTTCTGTCTGACATCAATGAGCAGCTCATGATATATCTTAATTGGTCCATTATGCATGGTAGCAGAATGAAGGATAAACAGTTTCAGCTCCTGATAATTTTTGCCTAAATTGCTGCTGTGCAATAAGGGTCACTCACTGTAAACCTTTATCATTCATCATTTTGGAAGCTTTGACAAGGTGAATGTCCAGGACTCGCTTTTCTCCCCTCACGCTCCCTCTCACTGCAAAATCATAACAAATGCCTATCCAAAAATTCCTGGCTGTGATTAGAAGTAGGGTGACCTATGGTTTATTCTGCTGTTCTGCAGAGATAGACCTCTGCTAGTGCTCTGTGTCCAAAGAGGTGCCAAATGTTCTCTTTGCTCCACACATCTTAGTGGCTCATAATTGACAGGCACTGATCTCTTCTCTCTGTCACCAGGGACAGGACCCAAGGGAATGGCTGGAGCTGTGTCAGGGAAGGTTTAGGTTGGGTGTTAGGGAAAGATTCTTCCCCCAGAGGGTGTTTGGGCACTGGAACAGCTCCCCAGGGAATGGTCTCAGCACCAAGAGTGACGGAGTTCAGGAGGTGTTTGGAATTGTGGTGGAATTGTTGGGGATGCAGGGTCAGGATCCTTGTGGGTTCCAGCTCAGCATACTCTATGTTTCTATGATTAATAACAACACTGAATCAACCCAAGAGCTGCCTTCAGTCTGTGTTTTGGTTTCAGATCCACATTTGAACTTCCAGGGCTCAGTGTGGTGAGATGATGGCTGTGGTTTTACGCTAATGATGATCGTCTGCAACTCCCACAGGGCGAGCAGAGTGGTTTTTATTAAGTGCTGTAATTCAGCATCTCATTGCATATGAAAATGAAAGAGATTAGTGCATTTGTGCTGAACATATTTCCACATCAGTAAAGTGAGGGTGCGGTGACAAGACAGCTCCAAACCCAATTAGCTGCAGTGAATCCCAGAGATCTGGCCCTGTCTTGTCTGAGGAATGTCACCTAACATTGGAACATGTGTTACCAGGAAACACAGAGCCTGATCACGTCAGGAGCCTTCAAGGAACCGGTGTTCAGACAACCTGCAGCTCCTCTGCCAGCAGGTATGTGAAAGGAAACACAAGGTAACCTGAGATAACTCATTTTCAGGGCTTTAAATCAATGCAACTCATCGAAATCCTCCAACAAAAACCCTTTGAAAATGGAAATAAAAAAGAATACGACCATAGATGACTAATTTCATTAGTTTGACTAATGCTCGTCGGGGATTCTGGAGATTTAAAGCACCATATGAAGCTGAGTATTCTTTTAGACTGCTGCAGGGTTGGATAAATGATCTCACATTTCTCACCTGCCCACACTCTGTGTTTCCACCCCCTCTGCTCACAATCTGGGTTTTGCTACTCTCTCTGGCCTAATGTCTCAGCATGTTCTGACTCCTTCTGGGTGCCAAGACGTTCTGAGGAACGGGCTAGAAATAAAGGCAGAGGCAGATCCATGTTTACTTTGTACTCAGACATTATGTAATTTCTATGGATCCTAACAGATGCAGGAAGAGACACATTTGTGGGGCACTGGAAGTATATATTCATTTTTCTGTGGAGTGTACTTGATATTGAGCTGGAACTCGTTTTCTTGGAAGACAGTGCTCAAAGCAAGGACCAGAACAGTCCTTTGTACAGGAGGGGTTTGTAGCAGAGGTTTCTTGAACATTGTTGTTAAACAAGCAGGAGAGTGCTGCTTGATGCCTCTTAAAGCCCTCATTTTGCAGAAAAAAATAATCCTGCAAGGCCCCATAATTTGGTTAACTACTCAGGCCTGACACTGAATCCTTGGAGACATCATGAAGAGGCCTTCATTCTGCAGCAAACAGATTGGCACTGCAGTGATGATAATTGTAATTATCGTGAGCATAATAAATAAATGGCAATGCATTTTGCTAGCTTTAGGAGACTGAGTAATCTGGCAAACAGCTTGCTGCACTCTATCACACAATAATGATATTCACTGCCAGCCCAGGAAGTTTACCTAGGGGCTGTGACTCATGTTTGTTTTGAAAGGCACAGCATTAAAGGCCTGTGAATTATGTCTGTTGTGAAGAACACTGCATTTAAGTAATTACAAATGCAAAACTAAAGCAAATCCACCAGGCGGGGGAAAAAAAAAAGAAAGAAAAAGGCAAGCTAATTGATCTCCCTGTTTCACACACTTTCAGTCCTTGTTTTTCTTCATAAAAATTTTGCCACTGGGGTGGTTTTCTTGGGATGGTTTAATTTCTGGTGCATCTTCTGGGGTCACTCTCTGGTCACTGGATGACTTTTACTATAGCATCAGGGTTGCTCTGACTCTGGGAGCCAGCCCTGGATGAGCCTGAATTTAAGGAATGTCAAGGCTTTTCCTGACCTGCTACTTGGGCAGATAAACTGTGACAGAAAAGGTAAGTGAATTCCTGGGGATGTAGCAGGGAGATGTCAGGGACACATTAAACATGCATTTGTCTGAGAAATTGCAGATGTTTATGTTTTTCTTTAATGAGAAAGGTTATTATAGGAATGGTTTCTCCTGTTGTTTCTCTCACCTGGAGGTTACTTCATCAGCAAACAAAAGGTCACCTTGGAGCTCACAGGACTTCCAATGCCAGTGTCCTGCAGGCTTTCCTGCTGTAACAAGCACAGCAAGAGTCCTTAAAAGAAGGTGCAAAACCTGAAAAGACATTGAAATCACAGATAAATAGTTAGTCAAGTATGAACGGTAGAAGAGAAATGCTTTAGTATAGACTCTAATAACCAAGAGGAAAATATAATTCTGAGTATTTTTTTTTCTTTAAAAGTTGCTCCCTGGACATGTTGTATACAGACCACTGAAAAATTAACTTTTGCTTCTGATCTTGCAAACAATCAGGCAGGAATTTAGCAGCTTTCCTGAAGTGGGACCAGAGCAGGGAATAGATGATAACTCCAGTCATTCCTCGTGTGCTGAACTGTAGGTTTTCCTGCTGTGGTCCCAGAGCTGTGGCAGGTGAGCTGCCATGGCAGGGGGTTGCCTGACCCATGGACTTGCTCCAGCAGCTTCTCCTGCCTGCTCTGTGCTCCTCTGGTTCATGCCACACCATCCAGCATGCCTGGGATTTCACCAGGTGCATGACTTTGCAGATAAACTGGCAGATTTATAATTTTTTTTAATCAGCAAACCCTGTTACCTCTGCCAGCCTTCTAATTTCTCACCCGAATTTTGTTTAGAGTTACTGTCAACCTTTGCTATTGCCAAGTTTTTAGTCAAGATGAGACAGGCTAAAATAGGCATTGAAGAGTAATGCATAAGATTTTGGAAAATAAGTTAGAAATCTTTCACATTTGCCTTCTAGCTTCTGAGTTATTCATAGCACATTTGCTTGGCTCTTCCGTGAAAATGTTGAGGCTGGAAATTGTTTTGGAAAAACAAGTGAATTAAGGTAGTGTTATGGAATCATAGAATCCTAGAATGATTTGGGTTGGAATGGACATGAAAGATCATCCAGTCATGCCATGGGCAGGGACACCTTCCACTGTCCCAGGTTAAGCAGAACTGCATCCAGCCTGGCCTTGGACACTTCCAGGGATGGGGCAGCCACAGCTTTTCTGGGCAGCCTGTGCCTCACAACCCTCACAGAAAATAATTTTTTCCTAATATCCCATCTAAACCTACTCTCAAGGTGAAGCCATTCTCTCTCATCCTGTCACTCCAGGCCCCTGTAAATTGTCTCTCTCCATCTTTCTTGCAGGCTCCCTTCAGGCACTAAAAGGCCACAATTAGGCCACCCCAAAACTTCTCTTTTCCAGGCTGAACAATACCAGTTCTCCCAGCCTTTCCTCCTTGCCTCCTAGACTTGAGGCATGATGGAAAACGCCCAGGCTGACCAGGGCAAACTTGAAACTGCTCTTGATGCTGGGTCCCCTGGTACCTCTGACATGGGCAACAAACCCCTATCAGATGGCCCAGTGGCACCATTTCAGCTCTGTGACCTGTTCTTCTCCCAGGTCTTTGTGATTTCTCGAGGTCTGAGGTGATGTGTTCCCTTCCTGCAGGAAGCAAGATACTCAGAAGTTCACTTGAATTTTTTGTGCATTCTCACAATATGCTGTTTGGTTTTTTTTCCCTAGCGCATGTAGAACAATTAATTTGGTGTCTCATCTTATATCAGGGTTAATTAGAGATATCTGGTGTTTGGTATGTGCAGCCTTCCTTCTTTCAGAGAGGCTGACATGAATATATAGGAATGCTTTCAGGAGCATGATCTGTTACTGCTGTGTGTCATTACTGTGTGGTATCCGTTTCTGCATTTTACATTATCTATATAAGACATCTTATTCATTTTGATTGTGTTCATTTAATAGAAAACATTGAGAAAGTTGAAGAGTTGCACAGGTTAAGGGCTGCAGTAACCACTGAAAGTTCACACAGCAATAACAAATTGTCTCTTGTCACCAAGGAGTGCTGTCTGCTTAACTGTAGTGAATGTGGAGTAATATGTGCTAAAAGCAATAGTTCAAAAATACATTTCCAGTTTATTGGATGGGAGCTCAATAATAATCCCTTGCTGTGTGTTTTGATTCACAGTTCCATTATGGAAACTGCCGATTTCTCTGCCAAAGTCTTGGCTCAGAAGATTCACAGTTGATCCCTGTGAAAAACAGGTGATTGGATTTTACTCTCATTATCTTGCCTCTAGTTGAGTTGCTTTAAAAGTATGATTCTGGCAAAGAAGAAAGGATGGATTTTAGAACTACCCTTTAAGCATCAGAAATCAGAAAGAGACTACTTGGGCAGGAAAATGGCCAAGATCTGCCTCTGGAGCAGTTGATGCTGGCCAGTGTCAGAGCCCAGAGGCTGGAACAGGAGGGCTTTGGATTTCATCAGGTTCTTTCTGGTAAAAGAATTATCAGCAGGATAAAGACCTAAACCTAAGCCTAAGACATCTGGGTAAATAAAATTCAGAGTGGAAAGAGTACAGACTGGAGGAGAAGCCAGAGAAGGAAAAAAAGATTGGCGTGGAGAAGGGATTTAAGGAGGACAGCTTTTCATTACCTGTTCATGTGTAAAAAAACCAAAACAGGCAAATTAATGACAAGAGAAGGAAACAGCTGAAAATGCATGTGAGTCTTTTTTAGTTTGTTGGCAAAACAAGAACTGCCTGAGACTTCTGATAACATTCACTGTAGACTTTAGCAAGAAAGTTGCAAAGTACTGGAAGAAGCTAATGATATGCTAATTTTTAGAAACTTTAATAGATTTAACCGCAGAAACTTTAAACTGGCTCATTTGATATGAATTCCAGGAAGATTCCCAGAAAACCTTTTGCCTCACCTTGAGTAAGGCAAAAATTAAAATGTGGTTGTGTAGTGCTGTCTCATCCAACATTCCCTCCAGGCAGAATAAGTATTCTCCAACTTCATCGCTTTTAATAAAGCAAGAAGTCACTGTTGATGTGATTTTCTCTGATTTCTGAGAGGTATTTGAAAGGTCCTGTGGGCCCCTTTGATAAAAGAAAAACCAGTACAAAGGCAGCAAACCCACAAACGTGGGTTAAATTGTTCTTGTTCTTGGAATATGGGAGTGAATGCAGGTAGTAAGGCTGTTAACATCAGGATTCTCCAGGAATCTGCTCTTGGTTCAGTCTGTTAAGTATATTCAGAGCTAATAACAATAAATCTCAGGTGAGGGCACAGCCATGAATAAACAGAAAAAAGAGCTGGTTACGATACAGCCTTGCCTCGATCTCTTGAGGAGCAGCATCCATCTGAACAACATGGATTTTACAAATGTGACATGCCAGGGCACACATCCAGGGACAGAGGCAGGAGTTCTCACTCCTAGGATGGGGCAGCGCATTCCCAGGGCGGCAGATCTGGAAAGCAGGCAGAGGCAGGAGCAGGTAATCAATCAGGCATGAGCTGTGGTGCAGAGGCATTGCTAAACAGCAATGAGAGAAGGAGGCAGGGGGCAGGACTTCTGATTATTAGCGAGATCACCTCGGGAATGCCATCTGCTCCAACGTCAACGCCTCGGCAGAGGGATGGATGTTGACAACTCGGAGGTGACAAACCGTGCGAGGTCTGCGCAAGTCGCCTCTGCAGAGGGGAAGGTGCAGCTCCCAAATATTAGTAAAGATAACAACAAAAAAAAAAAATACAGCCTTTGAGGTATTAAATGCTTCATTCTGACAAAAGCTGGCGATGTCAAATGACTTGAAGTTTCAAAGGTACAGAATTCCTGTGGCTGTGGGAGCGTAAATCAGATTAGCAGGTGCTCCCGCGCCTCTCGGAGCATTTCTACTTAGGAGCTTAGACATGAAGCCAAGAATATTAATTTTATTGACTGGCTCTGAAATTCTTCTTTGGAATCAGGGAATATCAACAGCAAGCTGGTTTTGTCACACACCTTGAAGTCATCTCAGAAGAATCTCTTGTTTTTCAGCTAAAGGCACCTGGGATCCTGCGAGTCATCCTTGCCTTAGCTGTGTGCACCCTTACACAAAAGGATTGACCTGTTTGTTCAAAAAGCCCAGCATCAGCTCCAGCAGAGCAATCTGCTTCCTATGCCAGCCTTCCGAGCTAATCTGAATCCTGGTATTGCAGCCTTTCCTCTCTGCTCTGCCCAAATCTGGAGTTTTCATCTGAATATTCCTAATTTTTATTTATTTATGAATATTTATGAAATGTTTATTTGGCTAGGGGTCCCGAGTTAACATCTTTGAGTTACACTTTGTCAGGGTATTAACTTATTAATATGGCAGAATAACTGTGTTTCCTCCCCTCCTAGCACTAAGCAATCAGACAAGGGAAAATGTCAAGTTTTTGGCCATATTTGACACAGGAGTTCAGCACAGCTTTCTGATTTTTTCCTTCAGATACATTTAGCAGCATCTATTCAAGGAGCTGTGCAGAGATTCTGTGAGTACTTTGGCACATTCTCTTGCAATCCCAACACTGCTCTTTGAGGGAAAGGCACCACAGAAATATTTCAGGTGCCATGCTGCCCGTGAATCGTGCAAAATGCTCTCGCTCCAGTGAGAGTTTCTTTTAAACAGTGTGTTTTTTCCCTGCAATCTTGGACTTTTAAGTGTTTTTCAGAGCTCCTGGTCATGGAGGGTGTGTTCTTGAAACAATATCTGGCAGCAGAAGTGCACACAGAGCTCTCCCTGCGGCTGGCGCACAGGTGAGCAGTGACACCTGCCCTGAAACCATCTGGGCTCAGTGGCAGGACAGAGAAGTGGGGACCATGGCAGGGCTGGGACCACACCTTGGGGTGAATTGAATTTCCCCAGTTCACAGAGCAGGGGTTATAAAAATGACAAGCACCAAAGAAAGCAGATGTCAGGGGTTGTCATGCATGAGGGAATTAAGCCACACCAAGCAGAAGAGGACATGTCACCCACTGGGGCCACTACAGTGTCACATCTGATGTCCCCCCTCACTGAGACACTGAAGAAAACCAACAAAAATGTAGGGAGATTGCTAATGGACCACTTGAAGGGAATTGCTGATGAAAGAATGAATCTTTGGTGGCAGATCTGTAAAAAAAGGAATAGAAGTCTTAGCAGATCAAAAATAAGAAGTGATCCCAGCTTAGACAGTATTTTTTTTTCTTCATAAAATTATTTTTGTGAGAAAACAACTTGTTTTCCTGCTATTTTTAATTTCCTTCAAGGAGCTGTAGATTTTTTTCTAGAACTCAAACTATGGGCAAGTCTTTTCTGCAAATCTTTCAATTTTCAGCACCAAAACCTTTCCTTGTAGAGTGAGGAGAGAGGATATGGGATGAAAAGAAAGCCAACTTGCCTAAAAGTTTCTGGGTATCAAACTGCATCCAGAAAATCCACAAAACAACCATTTATTCTGGCCAAATTACAAAAGAAAATCCTTTCTCCTCCCTTGCACTCCCAATTTCCAAGAGCAAACCTGTACCACCACGGGGTGAATCATTTGGGTGCCATGAATGTGACAAAGCTGCAGAGGGAGTGACACTGCAGTGACATTGTCCAGGAAAAGGGGCAGGGAGAGCAGTGAGGATGGAGGAATGACCATCATCATCATCATCATCATCATCATCATCATCATCATCATCATCATCATCATCATCTGCAATTATTGAGGAAGGGAAACAGCGTTTTTTAGGAAGGAGGGCAACAAGATGGGAGCTGTATTCTGGAAGGAGAGAGAATTGGAAACAGGAAAACCTCAGGAGAAGGATGGGGGTTGTATCACAATGAGAGTGGGTGTTTCAGCTCTGCGTAATTATTATTATTATTTTTTTAAAGATTAAGTAATAGAATTAAGATGTTTCCTTGGGTTAGCTGAGCTTACCTATGAGACACTTTCTAATTTTTTTTTCCCCTAATAAAAATACATTCAGAACTGGTATTTTAAAATCTCTTTCAGATGCAGTGGTTGCCTTCCAAGCCTCCCAGGAAATCCTGGATGCATCCTTAACATCTGCTAACAGCCAAGTAAGGGAGCTGAACACATTTTTCAGGTGAGGAAGCATCACCAGGCTATTGCCAGGTAAAGGTGAGCAGTTCAGACAATGGCTGGGAGGACTCGTGAAAATACTCATTCAGCACCCTAATGTTTAGGTAAATGCTACAACAGCTCTTTAAAAGAGAAAAGCGAGACACTTCATATGTATGACTCACTAATCACTGTCTGTGCTGTGGAGCCTGGAGTACAAATTCCTTTTGTCATGAAAATGCTTGCTCCTTTGATCCCCACAACATCATTAAACAGTTCTAAAGAGTAAGTAAATCTTTTGGCACATTCTTTGCAAAATAAGCGTTTCAGGATTCAGACGCATGTGGGTGTGTTTGTGATGCTGAGGAGATTGATACCGATACAATTTTTAGCAGCGGGTGCAGACTGTGCGCGTTGCTTTGCCGAGGAAAAGAGGGAGAGAGGTTTCTCCAGCTCCTTTTCCAAAGCAAATATGTCGAAAAATTGCATTGTGCAGGGCAGCCATGCAGGATTGCTGCACAGGATTTGCTGGTGCAAATTAAACCTATTTAGCCTGGCTGTAGGATGGCTGAGGATGTAGATCTTCCCTGTTGACACATGGAATGTTCTTCCCAAAGGGTTTTGAAGACTTTTATCTTCATTCTGGTAGTTCAGGTAAAATACATAGATGGTCTTTCTGGAGACCCTGATGCTGTTAAGGATATTACCAGCACTTTCCCAGGAAAAACCAGGGTTACAGATTGGTGGAACACACACTCTGAGTTCTCCCCTGTTTTTTTGAGGAGGACCCAGTGCAGGCTGAAGGCACATGGAGGTTATTTCCTTTATCAGAATTATGCATTATGGTCAATTTATTGCTTTCTCAGCTTCTTTAATACCAGTGGTGGTTTTTTTCTAGTCCTGTCAGCCCAGTGCATGGATCAGCTGCCTGATGACTCTTTGGAGCTCTGCATCTAGAAAATTTAAAGGACAGGGGGAAGATTAGTTATCCATGAAATTTTCACCAATGGTTCTCTGGTATTTATCTATTAACTTCACAAGGCTTTAGCTAAAATGAGAAGAGCTTACTGAAAGAATACTGGGGATCTAAACCATTCAAAGACACACAACTATTTAGAAGTGTAAGAACAGCATTCTCATGCCACATAGCACTCTGTGTGAAATAAGTTTGTACCCTTCCAACACACCATCTGGCAGCAAACAGCACATTGGTTTGCATCCCAGCCTGTGATCTTGAAAGAAAAATGAAATCATACGTAATAAAATGCACTTTAAAAAGTCAACAGTTTCATAATGGTCAGTGAAACTAATGGACTTAAGAGTGTTTTCACATTGTCAGAAAATGTTTTGGTAAACAAGTGTCTGCCCTCAGTTGTGATATGCATATGAGTGAAGGGATTTGTGTCACACTCAGACACGTGTTCTCGGTGTGCATCTGCACCTTGGAGTTCTCAGAACATTCAAATCTGCACTCCTGTCTGAGCCATTGCAGTGGGAGGAATCAGATTATGGGCTTTCAACTGGTACCCAAAATATGGGTGGAAGGAGTTGGATGTTTGAGAGAAAATGGGGCAAGGAAATGAGAAACTGGTTGGAGTGAGATGCAATCTGTGGAAGTTCATATGCCTGAGTCCCCCTAGAACTGCATCCTCTCTCTTATTTTGATACCTTTAAATTTTAGGGAAGATGATTCATGTCTGTGTTGGGTAGGGCATCTCTCCAATTTAAAGCATCTTCTTTCCCAGCACTGTGATATTTCAAGGGAAGGCAAGTCTGGTGAAAGGAAGTAATGGACATTTGTTTAAAATTCTCAGCAAATCAGGCAAAAAGCTTTCGTGCAGTTGGATAATGGTCAAGTGTGTATCTTGGAAAATAAACAAGATAAAATATAGGCTGATAGATCTGTTCTTATTAGGTTTTATATGGGGAAATTAGTCTGGCCACTTGATAGATGATGAAATTATTAGGAAGAACCTTCTATCTAGCTGTACACACAGGGTTGTAGAGATTTGATTATGTGAAAAATAACAATGGAGGATCAGCTTTTCAGGGATGAGGATGGGTTAAAATAATTTACAGAGAAATTGCTGTAATTAAAACCACTCTAGCTGGTATTCAGTCGGTTTGTCTCCTTCCATTCCGGGTGCATCCTCAAGTTTGCATTAATATTCTCTGTGCCTCATGGTGTTCTAGGAACTCTTTCATTTGCCACTCCATGCAAATTTAAATTCCAGCCTCCCAGTCAGTGTTTTGAATCACTGGGATATTGAGTAAGTATATAATTCTCAGCTTAGACACAGAACATCTGTTGCCATTTGTGTCCAATATGTAATTACAGCAGGGGGAGCTGGACAATCGGAGATTAAAAAGATGCTGCTTAATCTTCCACCACATGTTTCTACTTAAAAAGAATAACACACTGGAGAAATCTCATGGCAGCTCGTGGTGTATCTTCTTCTCCCCCTCTCCTTACTCAACAGATCAGCCTTCATTTGGTCTCTGTCTGAGATTTCCACAGTCGTCCTGTTTGGACCTAGAATTGGGTTCACTCGGACCTGGTTCTAGGGCTTGCTCTGAAAGACTCCATTCCTGGTTTTCCACAATTAAAATATCGTGCCTTGTGGCATTCCTTTGGCCTTTAATAATATCTTTATACAGAGTGATTTTTACCAGCCATTTAGAGAGAATGGGCACTAGGAAAGCCTGTTGAGATGGATAATAAAACCCTCCCTCAGGATTTCTGCCTGTGCCATGGAGTGTGCTGGACATCAGACCAGGAGGAGAGAGTGATGTGTTTTCCTCCTTTCTCAAGATCAAGCTGTAGATTTTCCAGTAGGACTACTCAAGTTCTTTTACAGAAAAGCTAAAAGCGGCAGCTGTGGTGCAGTGAAGGCAGAGCATCAGGAAAAGGCCAGTAACCAGAGGTTGCAGGGTCATAAACATGGCACAGTGTGCTTTGTCTTACTGCAAAGCAATGTGACCAACATCCTTTGCAAAAGCTATTTACACAAATGTTTCACCTAAGAGCTGATTCCAGATAAGAAGAAGGGGCAGGAAGGAAAAGTGCTGCTCAGGAGCAGGCTGGATGGGGCTCTGAGCAAACTGGTCTAGTGGAAGGTTCCCTGATCACGTCGGGGAGGTTTGAGCCAGATAATCTTTGGGGTTCCTTCCAATCCAAACCACTCCATGATTCTATCTGGAGCAAGAGGTGACGTTGCAGAAACAGTGGGAGAGGAAAGGGTCACATCAGTGACGTCCTGCAGAGGAAGGAAGGAGGGAGAATGTGGGTTTATCTCACTTGAGGAGATGTGGAGACACATTAAAGGAATTTAAGGAGCCCCTCTGAGGGTGCTGCCCGGCCGTGGGTCGGCTGCCAGGTCTGTCCCTCCCACGGGAGCCTCGTGAGCTGCCACGGGGGCGTGTGTGATGCTGAATAAGGAAGTTGTGCCTCTTCATTGACTGGAAGAACTTTCTGTCCTCTGCAAGTCTTTGAAAAACGCGAGTGTAAAGTTGTAAGACATTGATAAAACAGTTGCTGTGTTTCAGTGAGAAGTGTTTCGCTCATTTTGTACTTGAGAGGGGAAAACGATTTTACTGCTGGTTGGAATAGCAATATCCAGTGAGATGTGCCCAGTATAGAGAGATATCCATTCCAAACTAATACACTTTTCATATTTGTGCTGTTGGCTTGTGTGCTTTTCCAAGTGCATCCTTCTAGTCTTTATTAAAACTCCAGAAGGTTGGGTTTTTAGGGCTTTTTTTGCTTGTTGTTTTTAGTTTGTTGGTTGTTGTTTTGGTTAATTTTAAAATTTATTTATAAACAGATAATCTAGTCAAAATTTCATTTTCTCTGTTTTTCTTTAGGACAAAATTGAAATAATTTTTTTTCCCCAAAAGAAAATTAACTTCCCTGTTACTTCAAGAGAATTGTGATTTTGTTAGGAATGGGCTTTGGCACTTGAAAGGATTTATTTAGAGGTATTTATAATACACTGAATTTCAAAACATCAGAAGTATTAGGTTCAGCCCTTGATATAATGACATGGTAAGGTGGTCTGGCAGATTTATGCCCTTAGAGAGGGTTTTGCTCAAACACTGTGTTCTTTTAGCTGCATAAGGACAATTAAAGAAGCAATATTTACTTGTTCACTCTAAAATATAAACACAGATATACCATAAATATCCTCAGAATTTCTTTAGATGTGAAATTAATAACAGTGACGTGGATGGGGGAGTGCACAGTGTGGGGTGTTGGAAGTCAGACACAAGTAATGCTTCCCCTTTCCAGTTTAAACTGCATTTTACCCCCTCTCCTAGTGCAGCTTTCATCCTGGAAAAAGCAAATTAAGATAGAAGAGACCTGGGTATGGACTCAAGGCTTGCTGGAAGCAATTGGAAGGAGTCCCTTTGGCTTTGGTGTGACCTGCAGCAGTCACTGTGCCTGAGGTTTCTGTCCCATTCTTCCTTCTCCAGGCATGGGCATCACGTTTGCCTCAGCACCGAGGCAAACAAGCAAACAAACAAACAAACACCTCCTGGAGCTGCTGGCCCTGGAACAATCCACTTAGAGAATCATGGAATCACAGAATCCCTGAGGCTGGAAAAGCCCTCCCAGCCCATGGAGTCCCAGCTGTGCCCCACGGCCACCTTGTCACCCTGAGTGCCACGTCCAGGTGCCACCTCCAGGGATGGGCACTCCAAAGCTCCCTGGGCAGCCCCTGCCAAGGCCTGAGCTCCCTTTCCATGGGGAAATTCCTGCTGCTGTCCAAGCTGAGCCTGCCCTGGCCCAGCCTGAGGCCGTTCCCTCTCCTCCTGTCCCTGTTCCCTGGAGCAGAGCCCGACCCCCCCTCCCTGCCCCTCCTGTCAGGGACTTGTGCAGAGCCACAAGGTCCCCCCTGAGCCTCCTTTTCTCCAGCCTCAGCCCCTTTCCCAGCTCCTCCAGCCCCTCCTGGGGCTCCAGCCCCTTCCCAGCTCCGTTCCCTGCCCTGGACACCTCCAGCCCCTCCAGGGCTCTCCTGCAGGAGCCACAACTGGACACAGCCCTCGAGGGTCTCAGTGCCAGCACAGAGGGACAATCCCTGCCCTGCTCCTGCTGGACACACAATTCCTCATCCAGCCCAGCTGCCAGTGGCCCCTTGCCCACCTGGGCACCCCTGGGCTCGTGTCCAGCCCCTGGCACCAGCACCCCCAGGGCTTTTCCATTAATCCACTTTCCAGCCATTCTGCTCCCAGCTTGTATAATGAAATTAGAGCAACTTCAAGGGGCTGAAATGGAAAAATATATATAATAATGGAATAATAATGGAAAAATAACAGCATACAGGGAGTTCAGGTATGTGTCAGGTAGTGAGGGACATACCAGTGAAGCTGTTCCTCATAAGCTAAATTCTCTGTTTTCTCTATCCAGATTAAACACCAGACCCTTTGACATCATGAACTCAGGGCACTGGCCCTGGCCAGGTGAGTTTAAGCCTGTGGAGCATTGCTTGCCTGAATCAGTTCTCTGGTTCCAGTAACACAGTTTGTGGAGCAGCAAAATGCAGACATTGAACTTGAAGATGACAGATTATTTACAGAAAATGTGTGGGTGTGTGGCTGGGTGTGTTTGTCTGCAGTTTTTGTGCTGCCAAAATGCCAGTGGCCATTTCACTACATTTATAAACTTTGCAGAGTGTTCAACCCATCCACAGGAAAATATGGGGAGGTTTCAGGGTCAGCAAATTCATGACCTGCATGGTTCTGGGTGTAGCTGGCATGGCACATTCTCGGCCATTGTTAAATTTGCTTTCACAGCCAATAATGAAAACAATATTATTTGATTGCACCATTACTGTTTTCTTGGTTTTCTAGTTATTCACTTTTTGACTTCTTTGTTTTTTCTAGAGCTTATTTTTCCCAACAACCTCCAACCTACCTGAATTTCACAGAACTCTGATTGCCTCAAAAATATTTCAGGAGTTTTTGCTGCAAGCTTACATTTTTTAAGGGATTGTATAATACATTTTTCCATCCTCTATGGCGTCTTCAGAAAAATATGTCAGAAGAAACATACTTAACACAGTAGAATTTAATTATGCATTAAAATGCATCCAAAACCATGTCAGTCTGTGGGCCAGAATAATGGTATAAGCATCTTCACAAAGATTTGCTGGACTTTGCCCATATGTGTAGCCTGTGCTACTCCATTGTTTTGGACATGCATGAAATCTTTATTTGTATGAGTTCTTCAGTCCCATTTACTCTGTCTGTATATAAAATGAGACCATCCCAGCAATATGATTTCATGCATTTATCTCTAAGTTTATGATGAAAATTTGATGACTGAAATATACCTAAGTACTTCCAGAACAACAGACATTATTGGAGCTTGATTGCATTTTCTTCTTCCCCTTACTTTAAAGACCTCCTTGTTTTAGTGATCTGTGATTTTTTGCTTCAGTGATAATGATTTATATTACAGAATCATTTACTGCCAGGAATGGATATGTAGGTACTCACAATCCTTTTGATCATTCTAATCTGAAGAAATCCTCCCAGTGGAAGATCACAAGGAAAAATCAAGTTCTAGTTTTCCATTGATGAATCTGCCCTCACTAGGTCGTGGCCTGAGTTCAATTTATCTAATATTGTGCAGAAAATCTGTGTCCAGAGGTAGGTTGGGACCCTGAGTTTTGGTTTTCTACGTTGCTCACAGCAAGATTGTCCTATGGAGGGGTCCATGGGTTGTGTATTTTTGTTATTTCACAGGCTGTTTCAACATGAAAATTATTTTAATGAAAATTTATTTTCATTATTAAATGGGCCCAGTTTTTTAAGTGCAGAATGCATTGTCTGCCCTTCCTTCCTCCTAAGCATGCTTTTAGAAAATGACTGCAAATTCTATGCAGAGTGATTATAGAGTGACAACTGCAGGAAACCTTCAGCTCTGCACAAAAATGATTGATGGTCAGTGGTGGACACCTGCATATTGTGCCCCTCTTGAAATGCATTCATCAATCTTAGGGGCTTCATTTAATCCAAACTGCGTTTTGCAAACTTGAGCATCCTGCTCAAGTTGAAGGGAAGTAGGTTTTTTTTTTTTTGACAGTGTTCATTTGTGGGAATAGTGTATAGCATGGAATATGTATTACTAAACCTGTCTCAAAGCAGAAAGATCTGGACATTTGCTGAGGATGAGATGTACTTCCAAAGTCCTGTTCCTTAAAATGCAGGTAAAAATAGCCAAGCTCTTCCCTCACAGACTCCACTTAATTTGTTCACTCTCGGTGACAGTCGTTTAGTATTTCAGGGGCTGCAGAAGCTGCAACTTGTATCTCTTTGGAGAAGAAAATTTTATCTTCTGTCTCATTAGCTTCCTTCCAAGTTCATAATTTTTTTTCCTGTGCCAGGCAATGTTTGCAAAGCTTCCAATCTCAGAAATTCCTTATCCCTTTCACAGCGCTGTCGCTGTTTCAGTGGCTTTTTTTTCCATTGACTCCGCCAGGCTCTGCATCAGGCCAATAATGGCTATTTGTCAGTGTATCCAGGAGTTATATTGACCTGTAGCATGCCAAATTTCATCAGTGTGTTTGCAATTCCCAAGCTTTTTGGCGCGGTAAGCGTGTTACATAGCTGGCGACGCTCAGAAATTGCAGTTTTGTGGTGCTAGGAAAATAATCATGGTAATACTACATTTCCTATCTGCTAATGGGAAACACGAAGTTCTTTTAACGAACCCATAGGCTGCTGTTGTGATGGGGGCATTTGTCTCTCCACCCCCCCCCCCGCCGCCCTAACAAAATGGATTTTCTGACATTTCTGTGACCTCTTAGAGAAAGAATTAGGTGCACAGTTACCAAGCAACAGAAAGTCAGGCAACACACTTTCGAAGGCCTCTAATTGCCCATAATGGTAAGAGCAGCATCCACACTCACAAAGGCTTCATATTCTTGGTACTTACTGTGCTGCAGGAACTCATTTACCTTTTATTGCCAGCGTGGTGTTAAGCTGTAACCACCAAAGGAGGAGGTGGAAGTCTGAAGGCTCTGGAGCTGCTCTGCATATAGAGGGCCATAAGGATTGTCATTTTCACAATTCATGCCTCACATTTCACTTATCCAGAATATTTTAAGTGCTTAACTCGCAAGAGAGAAGGCGCATTCATCTCTACAATACTAAAACCAAAGTGAACGCAAAAAAAAAAAAAAACAACTTACAAAGTCTTTCAAAGATTTAAATGAGAGACCAAAGAAAGGCTTTAAAGCACAATGTATTCTGACAACTTATCCTCTAAGGATTTAAAATGACATGTTTCATGAGTCACACAATGAAATCTCTATGGGGGGGTGGGGGAGAAATACATGAATACATGTTTGAGACTTTGAAGGATTTTGGTTTTTTTCTCCTCCAGCTTGTACCCTGCCTGCCTGTGAGGAGTCAAACTGTCCCCTCCTTGCATGGCATATCTGGGACACTGAGTACCACTCCTTCCTGAAGCTCTTCCAAGCTTTTCCATTTTATCCGACAAATGTAGCAGCCTCCATCCACTTTTCACAACCCACTTTCCTCAAGGGGGATTCAGGAAGATTTTTCTTCAGGCACTGAAAGAAAGGCTCCTCATGGAGTCCATCGTGAAGGGACAGTCCAAGTCTTTGCCACTGGACGTTTTGGCTTGCCCGTGGAGGATGGTGCTGGGACAAGTGACAGTCACTATCTCCTGCTGCTGTTCCTTGGGGAAGCCCTTTCAGTCCTGGGTGGGAGAGGTGGTGTGTCTGTGCTCTGGGTGTCCCTGATCTGCTTTCTTTCTGTCCAGCAAGGGGTAGGTTTTGTGCTCAAAAAGGGCTTCTTGGTGATTCTGTATGTGTTTTCATTTATTTTCAAGCATAGTTGTTTCTAATTGTTCATTAGAAACAAATAAAGCTCTAGAGGTTTCTTCTCATGTCATTTTTGCACTGCAGTTAACTCTGGCAAAATTAATAGATATTATATTGACATAAATGAAGAAAGTGCCAGAAACTAAAGTTTTTTATCCCAAAACATAAAAAAAACTGCACTCTAAACTTGGCACTTTAATTTTTTTTTCCTTTTACTTCTGTCCTCCAGCAGAAATGAGGTATAATGCAGAGGTATCATAGAGTGAAGGTGAAATGGCCAAGGGCTCAGCCATGCAATCTGTCACATGCTGTAACTCCAGCCCAGCAAAGCCTGTAGGCATCTGACAGCTTCCAGAGAGTCTCACAAAACTACACAGTTCTTCCAAATCAGCCACGAATTGCCAAGAAACACGCACACAGGGTAGGTGGGGACTCAGAATTTTGAACTTAGAGGGAATAAAAAGAAGCTGAGGTTAAAGTATCTACATGTACATAGACATTTGAGCTGTGTTTTTCTATTTAGGGCCTTTTTATTTCAATGACTGTGCAATTACCACCATTTCCAGTGGAGTTACTTTGAAAATACTATGTAGCTTCTTGTATCTGTCTAATTAACTTGTCTCATGACTGTAAGGGGAATGTACCACAATTTCTAAAGTGGAAAGAACTTCTTTGGAACCATGTTCTGACAATTCAAGAATATTTCTCTATTTTCATTTCTAAGGGTGGGTATTTTTTGGAGACACACAGTCTGGAGGCATAAGAGGAAAGTGAGAGTTATTGTGTTTGCCTAGTGCCTAAAATGAAGCTATTTTTCCTGGTTTTGGCTAGCCTGTTTTTAATAGGAATTGATCATACTCTGAATTAGAATTTCCATTAGGAACTGCACGTTAGAAAAGCAAAAGTAGTTCTGGCTGAATTTGGACTTTTATCGCATAGGGTCCCTTAGAGCATGTTTATGCTGAGTCTTGCTATTAATATAGAAATATAAATGGTATCCTCCTACAATTAAACTAACCCCTTAAATCTTGCCCACCTTCCTATTATTAGAAATTTAAATATTAACAATCTAATAAGCACTACTGTTGGCAGATACATCAAGACATAAATATCAAGACTCCTCTGTATGAGCCAGGCTGATGACTGGGAATAATATTGGAAAGCAAAGTTGTTGTGGAAGACTGCAGAAGAATTCCCATCCTAATGTTATTTTTAAATTTTTTTTCCCATTATTGCAAGAGTTGTGGAAGCAAAACTGATGTCCAGAACATCTCCAGCTGAATTTTGTGTAAGATCCTGCTATCAACAACAGTAGTCTCAGTGTTTTGATAGCAGAAAGCCACACAGATATGGCTCTGTAGGGATGATAAGCCTTCACAGGAACCTTGCTTTGAAAAAAGGTTCATGTGCACAAAGATCTCTTGCAATACCCTAATGAAGGCTGAAGGAAATTCCTGATGAAAAAATTGCTGTTGACTCCAGTGAGGGTAGTGAGAGAGTGAGAGAAAAATGTAATAGTTTGATATCTTCATGATAGAGGCACCCTCTGGAGAAAGATGCCATGGTTCTCTCTAATTGGGCATGTTTCTGTTAGTATAAAGATACAGACCAGAAAAATAAGGGTTGTCTATTGGAAATGAAGGGATGATTAAGAATGGGATTTTCATTGCTCATTCTTCTCCTCAGTCCAAAGGACACACACATCCACACATGTAACCATCCATACGTGTTCTCTCCAAACTCTTTGTGAAAGCTTTGTAAGCCTAAACCACTACTTTCTCTTTTTCTTTAAACATGCTGCAAATACCTCTGATATTTTTTCTTAGTGGTTAGCATTAGACTGCACAGCAGAATATTAACCATCTGCCATGAATTTTCTTTACTATTATTGCAGCTTTGGTAAAGTCCCTGAAATATTATTACTGGAACTTTAATCACCCCCAAGTCACACCTCTGGACATTTCTATGTAGGTTACTTCAGAACACTGAAATTCTGTGTTGCAGCCATACCCTAATTACAGGGTTCCACCTCTACACCACAACAAATCACATGGGCACCCATCAGTCACCTGCCTTAAGAAAATGCCAGAGGGAGTGATCTCTAGGGAGAAATTCCCTTTTCTCATGCATGGGGTGGAAACAAGAAGAGCATAATTTGAAACAAATTGGGTTATCTGCAGACTTAAACAATTCCCTTCTGTGGGCAACAGTGGTTCACTCTGAGCTCACAGTGTTTTCAAAGAGGACCAGGTCAGACCCTCATCTCCTTTGCAGCACAGATCCCACCTGGGAAGTTTTCTAGCTCTGTCTGCCTCCTTGAGGACCTTTGGCCCTAATCTAGGGATCCTTTTTTATTTTTTTTTCCTGCATTCAGGGTGGAATCTAGAGCTGTCAGTAGAGAAAAATATGAAAATATCTGTCATTCTCAAATTCCAATCTCCTTTCTCCTGATGGCACTTCTGGATTCTGGACTAGCAGCCCTCAGCATCTCGCCCTTTGCAGACTTCTTCTCTAGCTCTCAAAAATAGAAAATTGCTCTGGGATTTTTCCTGGAAGGCACCATGAGTTTGCAAAAGTGATTGCTGCAGAGAACCTCAACTGAATAGCAACCCTTATGAGAGTGCTCAAGAGAAAGCACTCCTACATTGCTGTGGAGTGTAACTATAACTGTATTTTATTTATTTCATGAACATCATGCAATATTACAGGCACAGATTAGTCAGTCAAGTCAGATGTAGGTGGCTGGGGCTTTTGGCACTTGTTATGCAAATAGCAAACAGCAGTAGTAACTCACTCCTAAAGGTAATGACAACATATATCTGCTGCCTTATTTTGTGTGCTCAGTGTGCTCCTCGGAGCTGTCTGCACCTTGGGGCGAGTGTCAGGGGAAGACTTACTAGTTCCAGCCATTCACATGTAATATTAAAAAGCCAGGGAGCTGTGGATGGCATCTCCCTGCTCACTGTCAGACCCTCCTCCTGAATGCAGCCAGAACCATTTCACAGCAAGGAATGGCCTTGTTATCCAGCTTGGAGCATGGCAGCACTGTGATGTGACTGACTGCTGCTTGTCTTCATCTGCCTGGCTCCAAAACTGCCACACTTTCACCCTCTGATGTCTGGGTCCTGCCACAGAGCATCTTGGATCTGGTCCTAATTCTTGAGGGCGCAGCTCATGAGTGATTTCTGTGTCTGCTCTTACAGACCCACTCCTGGAGGTGTGATCCGGGAAGGGGGTTTGAACAGGGGGTTTGAACAGGGGTTCAGAGAGGCAGCAGGGGACTGGCTGAGGTCCTCATAGCTGCTTCAGTCACTGCAGTGAGGAGCTGTCCCTGCAGCTGGTCCTTTAGGCTCTGCAGAGCTGGGGTGTGTGCTCAGCACAGTGCTGGGCTCTTTGTGGAGCTGTCTGGAACATCCATCTGGAAAAGGGAGCTTTAAAAGGGAGCACTTTGGGTTTGATCACCCCAGGTGTCCCTGTTCCTGGTGGGGACACAGGGCCTGCAGTGATGGAGGACTGGCTTTTACAAAGGAACTGACACTATTCCCTGGAAACAGTTTTGTTTTAAAAAATGAAAGCTGTCTCTTCAGCCAGGATGAATGAAGATGAAGGGAAAGATTTTTGTATTGGAAAGCAACATTCTACAAAGTCTCTGTTCCCAAATTATTTTCAGCTTTGGCAACCAAGAGGCTGGGTCATTTCTGCTCAGAGTCAGAGCAGAAATAAAATAGGAGAAAATCTCAAACTGAGGAGCCTTTCTTTTTCCTTCTGAACTTCCCCTACTCAGGCAGATGTGGTTCTGTTTAGCTTTTTCTTTTTAGATTTTTTTCCTGAAAAATTTTACATGAAAAGAATTAAGCAGCCAGCTTTTTGACTTTGACTTGGTTTGTCCTCAGTGCTTTTGTCTTTTCACCTCAGGTCCTTACCAGTCATCCCTGTGTGCTCCCTGCAAGGACTCAGTATCTCTGTCTGGGGACTGGATTTGCAGGGCATTTGCTGCAGACCAGCCTTCCAGCATTCAGGAACATTCCTCACTCACAGATTCCAAGCTCAGCTGGGGAGCAGAGTGCCTGGCCCTGTGGGTAGGACAGCTTCACCCCTTCTCACCATAATATTTTTCCTGAAGAGGGTTGCTCCAAACCTTCCTGGGTGACAGCTTTGCTGTCCCTCAGAGGTGACCTTCAGTGCAGGTTTGGCTCAGGGTGGTAATTTTTGTGCACAAACTCTTGGAGAGTGCAAGCTGTCACAGGGTGACCAGGTTGCAAACTCCTGGGTGCTCCAAATTAATTTTTAACACTTCAGACTCTTCAGGTGCTTCACTCAGCTGTTGTCTCC
This sequence comes from Acridotheres tristis, assembly GCA_037013685.1. Classification (NCBI taxonomy): domain Eukaryota; kingdom Metazoa; phylum Chordata; class Aves; order Passeriformes; family Sturnidae; genus Acridotheres; species Acridotheres tristis. Next base: position 110,834,961 of record CM072884.1, read on the forward strand.
ATCTCGGTTTTTTCTGGAATGCTTTGCCCACAGAAATTAAGATACTTTAATAACCTTTTCCTCATCTCCTGGAAGGCCCTCTAAGTAAGAGAAAATGAAAGTATCATTTCTGAGGTAAAGATGTTCACTTTCTGGATCTGCTTTAACAGATTGGATAGGTCTTATTGTCCTATTTATCCACAAATGAGAATGAGGCCAAATCTGATCCTTCAGAAGGAACACAGGTTTGATTTTCAGGCTCACAGTGGACTGTGAGTGCTCAGACTTGGTAGAAGCTAGGATAATTTTGTAGAAAAGAGATTCTGCAGCAGCTCTTTCTCCTGAAGGCAGGGGTATGATCTGTTATACTCTATTCATGGTCTGTAGCAGAAATGAATGGTTTAATCCAGCTTCTGACAAGCCATTATCCAAGAGACATACAATGTTTATTTCTTGTTTTCCCCACAGCAGAGAAGGTTGATGTTGGAACTCGGCAACCTGGGAGTTTTAACTTTCTGTGCTTTCTGACACTGCCCCCCAGGAGAACACTGCTTTTGAACTGAGGCCTTGGAGAAAGCTCCAAATTTGAGTGATGGAGTTGGAATTACTGGTGTGTACTTAGAATAGAAGTGTGTAATTTCACATGGTGAAGGTTTTTTGGGATTTTTAGAATATAGTAATAGGTATGGGACAAGATGGAGGGTTTTGGGTGTTGTCTCTTTCTGTCTTCTTCTTCCTTCTTCCTCATGGTTTCAGGCAGTAGTTTCTGGTTGGACAGCTGGTGCTGCACTGTAGGTCACAGGAGTTTGGTTATTGGATCAAAAATATAAATAGTATGGGTGTTAAATCTTTATTGGACTGTTTTGCTTTAAAAGACCTTGTAACCAGCTGGATTCACCTCCATTTTGCTCACTTTTAGCTGGTAGCTGTAAGTGTTGCATAATTCTCTGTACTTTAGATAAGATTTAATGAACAACCAAGTCCAAACATGAGAAATTTTTCTCCTTCGTGTTTTTAATCCTGATTCTGAGTGAAGACAGAAGAAAATTAAGACAAGCCACTAATTAAGTGGTGCAGTTACCCCATTTACAGGTTGGTGCACTGCCCACTTTGCAGTGGGTGGCAGAATGCAGGATACTGTGGGAGCAGAGACAGGCAGGGACTTTGTTCAGCAGCTCCAAACCTGCCCACAGCCCAGTGGGCACAGGATATTTTACATCAAAGGAGAACCAAGGCTGGAAAGCTCTGACTAAAGGCAGATTTTGCAACCTGCTTTCCCAGGAGTGTGTGCTTAGTCCTGCCCTGTTCAGAGAGCTCATAGATCAGGGTATGTGACTGCATAATGGAAGCCATGCATGAATACAGAACTAGATTTATAGCTTCACATGGTTCCCTTTTGTTTGAATTTTTTTAGTGTTTGGTTGAGCAATGCAACGTTTTGAATGTAGTCCTTTAAAAAAGAATCCTGGAAGATTGAAATCAAATCACGTGAGACCTTAGTGAGTCCTTTGTATCAGTTGTCATTAGATTCCCAGTTCAGGTCTCAACCACATAAGCTCCATGAATGTCAGGGAGCAGTGGCTGCTTTTTCTTTTATCTTGTATCCATGGAAAAAAGTCTGGAAGACAGATATTGCTGTGGGGTTATGCAGTGTTTGCTAGCTAGAAACGTTTGAAGGATATTTCTTAGATTTTATTTGTGACTTTGGGGAGTGTGGTCACTTAGAGATGTCACTGTCAGGGACATAAACTTCATACACTCATGCAGAAAGACAGGATGAGTCATTGGTGGAGACCTGAATCTGCCACCTTACAGCTGAAGTCATAGTTTCACATCTGCAGGGAGTGAAATATTCATTTGGCAAATGATCCCACATCTGAAATGGGAAAAATATTCTATTGGCCTGCTTCTCTCGTGAAGGTTTGAGACACAGTCTTTGTCCCCTGACTGGAATCATACACAGGGAAGTAACAAGGAATTTCCCTCTTCGTCTGGAATTTCTGGTCAGTAGCACCCTTTTCTTCAAACTGCATGTCCTGGACATTCATGGACGCTGAAAAGGAGCCCACTGGAAAGATGGAGAGAGGCTCCTTACAAGGGCCTGGAGTGACAGAAAAAGGGGAAATAAATAATAGAATCACGGAACCCCATAATGGTTTGTGTTGGAAGGGATCTTAAAGATCATTCAGTTCCAATGCTCTGCCATGGGCAGGGACACCTCCCACTAAACCAGGTTGTTCAGAGCCCCATCCAACCTGGCCTTGAACATTTTTAGGGATGAGGCATCCACAGCTTATTTGGGCAGCCTGTGCCAGGGCCTCACCACCTTCACAGGGAAGATTTTTTTCCTGACAGCTAATGTAAATCTACTCTCTTTCAGTGTGGAGTCATTCCCCCTTGTCCTGTCCCTCCACCCCTTGGCAATTGTCTCTCTCCATGGTTCCTGCAGCTCCTTCAGGCCCTGCAAGGCCACCCTGAGCTCAGCCCAAAGCTTCTCCTCTCCAGGCTGAACAATCCCAGCTGTGCCAGCCTTTCCTCCCAGCAGAGCTGCTCCATCCCTCTGCTCATCCTGCTGCCTCCTCTGGGCTCTCTGCAGCAGCTCCACATCTTCTTGTGCTGGACCCTGGAGCTCTGCAGCTGATATCTGTTTGCTGTGTCATACTATGAATACAATAAATATCTGATCATGCAAGAGTCATTTGTTCCTGCCCCTGACAAATGGATGCTCCTTTTGGTGTCTCTAACAGCTTCCTGGATGAGCATGCACTAATAACAAGTGAATCAAGAGTGAGTATGGGGAATAGAAATTCAATGCAATGTGAAAGAATCCCAAGCAATGTAAATCAAAGGTTGAGAGTGAAACCAGTCTGTGAGGTTTGTGGGCAAATGGGGGGTGGGTGCTGCACGAGCTCCTGGCTCACCCACTGGCACTGACACTGATTTGGGATGAGTGGCATTTGGTCCAGTGCTTTAAAGGTCTAATGACATCTCCTGCTGTCCCAGCTAATAAACAAGAGAGGTGTGGACTGGCTGTGTGCTGATTGCAGTTTATGAAATGAACAGCAGGTGGGAGAGAAGCAATAGGCATCCTCCTAGACCTCCAGCTAACAATGCCACATCTGACAGAATGTCGCCTGCTGGACCCGAAATCAAACCTTTCACACCATGCTCCTTGGAAACGGGGAGGGGTGGCAAGGAGCAGAGTGGTGGGGTAGAGGAAGGGGAAAGGTGGAATAATGGGATTTGTGTATGAGATTATTTTTGGTTTCGCTCTCTTTGGTCCTCCTTTTCCCATTCCATACTCATATTTCTCTGTTGCCTGACAGTTCTGTCATCTGTCGGCCTTTCCCAAGCAGTCTGCCTCCAGAACATATCTGCCCACCTTGGTGGCAGGCACCTCCCTGACTATTCATCTGTCTCCTGCCTCCTGCCTTTCATGTTTTGTCAATCTGTTTATTTCAAATCCGTTTCTCTGTGCCCCATCTTGCTCCTGTCCTTATGCCTATCCATCTATCTCCATTAAAATCTGAATATTGAATATCAATAAAAATAACACAGCCTGTTTGGGGAGGAGGTCGTTTGCGTGATGCTTTATGACTGACTGTTGATTTGTGGTCAAACTCCACGGTCATAAAAGGGCTGTGCATCAGGCAAACGCCATAAAATGCACACATCAGCAATTAAAATCAGCTGTATTATCTGGGCACCCAGCAGGGCTGCCTAGTTAAGGCCCTGCCAATGTTTTGATTATTACAACTCTGTACAAGAATTCACGCTGTTCCTCTCTCCTCACCCCCACCTCTGGTAGCTGACCCTTCCTCTCTTTCCGTGTGCCTCACTGCTGACCCTGTGCTTGGATTCTCCCCTGCAAGATGGAGCATCCGCGATCTTTCCTTCCCTCCCTCCAACTCAGCCCAGCGCAAATTCCTCTCTCCCTCTCTCCTCCCCAAGCACGGACTGCATTTCTGCAGGAATGCTTGGCCATTCCTGCCAGCAGCGATGTTTTGTTTCCTACCTGCCGAGTCCATTCCGAACGCCTCATCCCACCTGTCTCTGTGTCTGTGCTTCCCTTTGCTCAGCCTTTCTCATCACCTGAGCACTGCAGGCTGCGGGTGGGAGCACCGGGAATTGTGCTGAGCTGCGGGTGGGCAGAACCGGGGCTCCTTCATCATCAGAGACGATCCCTTCCTTCATCACCTTCATCACCTTCATCACCTTCATCACCTTCATCACCTTCATCACCTCCCTTCATCACCTTCATCACCTGCACGCTCGCTGCATCCCTCTCGCAGGGATGTGCTCTCACATCCTTCCTCTCTGTGCTCCAACCTCTCTTCCTGCTGCATCCAGCTCTCCTCCCATACCCTCTCAGTCTCCCTGGATATTGAGCTCCACCAGGGGAATGTTCCCTGAATGTGCCACCCTCTATTCCCTGCTGCAGTGTGTTTTTGGAGCCCTTGGGCCATCTACCACTTACAGCATATATTGGAAAGACCTCGTGGTGCACAAGCTCTGTGGTTATATTTGAGCACTCATCTGTCTTCACATCACTGTAATATTCGTTAATTGTAAATACTTAGGCTGCTTTTAATAAAATGATTTCAGAGTGGAAAGTCCAATGTAGTATTTAATTTAGTGCTGTGGGTTTTTTTGGTGTCTGGCCAGTAGACACTCTTTAAAGTAATTCTATGCCTGTCATTTTTCACTGTGAGGATTGTCAAACACTGTCACAGGTTTCCCAGACAAGTTATGGATGTCCCATCCCTGGAAGTGCTCAAAGCCAGGCTGGATGGGGCTATGAGTAACCTGGTCTAGTGGAAGATGTCCCTGTCCACGGCAGGAGGCTGGAACTGGATGATTTTAAGGTCCCTTCCAACCTAAACTATTTTATGATTCTAGGATTTTGTGATATAGATTTCCTTCTGATTGAGCAGTTGCAAAAGGGGCTGGAGAAAAGTACTCCCTGCATCCTGTTTGTGGACATCTCTGGTCATGAAGTGAATCAGGGATGGTGTCACCTAACCACAGGCAAGAAATGCCATTTGAGACTCTCCAGGGTATCCAGAACACAGCCAGGAGCTGGAAGATGTGAGGCAGGTCCTAGGAGGGGCATCTGTGGGGACAGTGACTAAATGAACTCCCTCTTGATGCTGAATCTTGCAGAGAGTGTCAGAATCAGGCTGTCCTGAGGACACACCCAGATTCCATGCTACCTCCTTCCCACCTGGTGAGAAATTCTCCTGCAAGGTGCAGGAATGGGCAGATTTAGATTTTTTTAGTTGCTTTATTCCTCTATACTAATTATTTTCCTTCCATGGAGCCTTAGGGAGACCAAGTACTGCTCCAATAGTTAAGAGAATTAGGAGAAGGAAACCTTTGAGATGGTTTGACAGTATTTGGATGGATTAGGAGGAACTCTGGAGAAAATCCACCTGTCTCCCAGAAAAAACTTTTGTGGTCTATGAGATTTGAGCCTACATAATGCCCTGTTAACTCTCACAATCTTGGTTAAATGATCATTCCCACTGGCAGACCAGGAGGAAGGAAAATTGCACCAGCTTGTGCTGCCCATACGGTGCACGAGGAAGATATTTTACTGGGTGCTTTGCATGAAATGCAGATTTTTGCATGAAAGGGTACAAAATAATATTTTTAAGTGGTGAGTTCCAAACTTTTGACTCATGATCTGGCTTGCTTAGACATTTATCTTACCTAACAAATGATTATAATTTTCTGGCAGAAATTTTAGAATTATCCAAGGTAATTAAAGAGGAAAACCAAAGGAAAAAAGCCCAACTTTTAATTCTCCTTTTCCTACTGTCTAGCATGCAAAGAAATAAAATCACCCAGGCAGCTGCACACCCCTAACTTTGGAATTGCTGGAAATTAGTTCTACTTACCTAGAGCAGTACTTCCATTTCCAAACACTTGTGGCTATCCTGGCCTTGCTGGAACCAGTGACAAAATTCTAACTAGCTACCCTGCTGTTGGATCCAATATTCATGGCAAATACTTATGCTCCAGATGGTTAGGAAGATTTCCATTTTCCATGTGCGTTATTTCCATGTTTTGTAGATTCACAAACATATTTTGCTTTAATCTGTGGCATTTGTTTTATTGTGACAGTCAACAGTAAATTATGCCTTAAAACTGATGCTTTCAAAGCTCTGAGACCAGCCTTAGAAATGTTTCCTAAAGTTCTCTGTATGTTTGCCTAATGTTTAGGTTTAAAACTGCTTATTTGGGTTTAGTGTTGTGTGAGGTCAAGCCAGGAAGGTGAGGCTGCTTGCTGAGTCACCACTAAGCAAACAGAAGCCTGCCTTAAATTCACAAAATCTGAGAATCAAAGAATGGTTTGGTTTGGAAGGGACCTTAAAGATCATCTCATTCCAGTGGAAGGCAGGGAACCTTCCATTAGACCAGGTTGCTTAATGTCCCATCCAAACTGGCTTTGGTTGACAGGGATTTATACCCCATCAAAACATAGTTCAGTCATTTATTCTGGTGTCTTTTTCTCCATTCCTTTATGATACAACATGCCAAACGAGGTGCATTTCTGTTTGGGTGCAGGGAGTACTTTTCTCCAGGCCCTTTTGCAACTGCTCAATCAGAAGGAAATCTATATCACAAAATCCTAGAATCATAAAATAGTTTAGGTTGGAAGGGACCTTAAAATCATCCAGTTCCAGCCTCCTGCCGTGGACAGGGACATCTTGCTGTGTGTGTGACACAAACCTGAACAAACATTTGTCCACGTGCTGCTTGGAAAAGTGAAATCAACACTCGGCCACAAAGGGAACGTGTTATAAAGTATTCACTGAGGTGGAAAAGCAGCTGCAAGGCTCACTTGGCCAAAAGTGTTTCCCCCTCCTTTGCAAGGGTGTGACACGAGCATGGCCTCACACTCGAGGGTGTCACAGGGTGAGGCATCTGGGGTGGGAGAAGTTTGACAAAACTCCTGACAAACTATTCTGCTGCTGTAGGGTGAAAAGGAAGCAGATGGAGGGGGAGGATGAGCACTGCCCCAGAGGGAGGGATGCCAGGCAGCTGCAGGAAGAACAAATTCCAGGGCTTAACTGAAGTCCAGAAAGAGGACAAGACGATGGCACAGGGGGATTGTTGCTCTTACCATGCAAGAGGCTGCATTCCATGAGCTGGAAGGGCACTGCCTGGGGAGGCAGGCAGGGAAATGACACTTGGCAGGGCTATCATCAGCATGCCAGGCACGAGGCAGGAGCCAGCAGCACGGTGCTTCCAGGAAAGTTGCCTGCCTCTGCAACCTTTAGCAGCCTCATCTCCCCTCCGTGGCAGGGATTGGAGGGATGTGAGGGCTGTGCTGATGAGGAGCTTCGGTGCTGAGACTCTTCTCGTTGGTGTGCAGGTGCCTGGTCATGCTCCTGGCTGCTGCTTGGGAAGAGGTGTTTTGCTCCCCTTCTAGTTTAGAGGGGTGGCCAAACACAAAACAAATTAAACATCAGAAATGCGTGTTGGGAGGATCCGAGATAAGCTAACAAAAGCTGGGAAATTTGGGGCTACTTTCAGTTTAATGCTGTGATTTTCACCTGCCTGGGTAGAAGAGGGAAAAAGGTAGTCCCAAGGTCACTTCAAATTACAGGGCTTTGTGAAGCATTGCTACTGCTAACAGAAGAGTTGAGCTGGCAGAGGAGAGTTGCAGAGGTACAGGCCTATAAAATGCATTATTAAAGAAAATCTGAGTGAAATGGCAACCAGAATGGAAAACAGCAAATAATACTAACAGCATTAGAAATTCATTTCAGTTTTATGGCCTATAGCTTGGGTATAAATATAAAGCATTGCATTAAAATTCATGATAACAGATTATAGTCTTCTCCCCTATCTGCACCACTGCAGGCATTGTGCCTGCAAGAGAGTTGTGCTGAGCAGTTTGGGGACAGGATTGATAACTCCTGTGGCAGTCAGTGGTGGCTTCCTCCATTCAGCACTTCAGTAGCAGCCAACAAGCAGCACCACCCTGCCCGGTGACAGCCATCCAGACAATCCAGCCTGACAGCAGGAGTCAAAGTGCTGCAGGTGCTGAGCGATGCTGGGAGGAGCTGTGCTGCTGCATGGCACTGGGGGACATGGAGGGACACGCCTGCCTGCCCCTGTCACTGCCAGCTTTTTGGTCTTCTGCAATCTTCATGAATTATTTTCTACAGCTGCAATGTATTCTAATTCTCTTTAAGATTATTCCAGCCGAACTGGACACGTATCTGTGTGAAACAGAGGTGGCAGCAGCACAGCTAAGATTTCGTCACAATTTTCCTTTTAAGACAGCTTTACTAATCTTCTCACTCTGTTGCTACTGGAGGTTTTTGGTGTCATGTGTGAGAGACAGAGATTGCCTTCTATTTCCCAGAATTTCCTGGAAAACATCATGAAAATTGTCAAGGTGGGATGGGGATGAATGATGTCACCCAGTATGTGGAGAGCAGGGATGGATGTAGCTGCATTTCTTGTGGCTCCAATTTTGAGAAGCAGCCTCTGATGGGACAGCATTTCTCAGTCAATTGACAGCTTTGAGAAACTTGCCTGAGGTATTTATTATGTTTGAACAATATTGTAAAATATGTTTTATATCTCAACTTCATGATTACTGGCCTGAGCTCCAAGTTCATGTGATGTTTCTTGTGAAGCTAATGTACAGCACAGAGATATTTTGCATTAGAATAGTCTTTGATTTAGCAGTGTGAGCAAAGTGCTGCTGTAGGGAATACCTGAGCTGAGGAGTTATCTGAGTTTTCTTTCTCCAAAAAAGACAACAGGGTTCTTCAAAAGACAATGAACATTTTTGTAGTGAACATTTTGTGAGACAGGAATGGCATTAGCATTGTGATTTGGAGAGAGAGGAAAAACTCACATTGATTGTTGTGGTTTAAGGCTCTGTCCATGCCTTTACACTTCCAGTTTCTTGTCCAGATTCACTGACAGACTGCCCAGAGAGGGTGTGGAGTGTCCCGCACTGGAGATATTCCAGAACTATCTGGACACAATCCTGCTCCATGTGCTCTGTGTTGGTTCTGCTGGAGCAGGGAGGTGGGACCTGGTGACCCACTGTGGTCCCTTCCAGCCTGACCATCCTGTGATTCTGTGACTCTCAGTGGATGCCAGCCCAAGAGAGCTCCAAAGAGTGATTTAGTTATTTAGTTTTTTCTTTAGTTTCTCACAGCAGGCCACTGAGGGTCTCTGGAAAGCAAAGCAACTCTCTCCTGCCTATGCATGATGTGCCTGCACAAAGCTCTGTGTCTTTGAACCAGTGTTGGTGTGATAAACCCATATTGAGCAGTGTCAATTCATGCATTTTACCTGCTCCATTCAGTGAGGAAACTTCTAATGGTCACCAATTTTTATGTGAAACAGAAGTAGCAGCAACACAGCTAAGATTTTGCCACAATTTTCCTTTTAAGACAGCTTTACTAATCTTTACTAATCTGAGGATGTGTTTAATGCCATAAATAAAAGTACTTGGCACTGTTCATCATCAGGATGACCTCGGGATGAGCTGGCTGGAGGATCTGAGCCTCAAACAGGTGGACAGCACCGTGAGGAGCAGGAGCACGTGCAAGTGGGAATGTCAGTGGAAAGCTGGATATGCAGCTGGGTGCATTTTACCCTGGACAATGCTCCTTTCTGGGACAGGGACAGGGAATGAGTTCATCATTCAGGGGCTGCATTCAGCAGCACACAAGCCCCAGTGAGTCACTGCTGGAATGATGGCAGGGCAGGAAATCACAGCTGCCTCCTGTGCAGTTATCAAATATTCCTGCTGCTGGCAGACACAGCCACTGCCAACACGAGCAAGAGGTGATTTTTACCCTCTCCTTTGTCTGGGTCTGAATCAAGCCCAGCACCTCTACCCCCTCTATCTGTACAGGGAGATTTTTAAAAGAAAATGACTCGAGCCACGTGTGACCAGTGACAGCTCCTGTAGGCAGCAATCAGGCAGCAGCAACAGCTCTGAGATGCATGGACTGCCCAAAAGTAATCTTTTGGGTCAGCTTGGAACCTAAAGTTGGGAAAGGCTAATGTAGCTAATTTCACTGCTAATCAATTTAGCAAAAGCATCTAGTTAATATAGTTATGTATTAATCCTAAATAATTTTCCTGGGCTTTCCCAACGGGGTCCATGATGTTCTTTGATGCTAAAAGCTCTGTTTTTCTCCCTTTCACTTGCAACTTTGACTGTGCTGTTCTGCATTTTCAGAACAAAACTCTGCAGCATGCAGAACACTAACAGTGTAAAGCAGGATGAAATAAATTATATTTACTGCAATATAGATAGTGCAGTGGACACTGCACGACCTTATTTTTTTTCATGTTTAATTTTTATAAAAACCCTTCACTGAGATTATCTGATTCGTCTTCTCTGGATGGAATTTTGTAGTCTTTTGCCAGATTTCTAGTCTGGTTTGCTGGGCATACACAATTAAAGGAAAGCCTTGATTATAGTGTTATAAATGAAGTAAATATATTTGAGGCCAGGATTGTGGATAAATTCAGAAATACAGGAAGGTGTCCAGGAGGGGCAGTGATTGGATGGGTCAGTAACCTGGCTGTGGAGGGGAAGCTGGACAATATGAGCCTTTCTCTACCACTCCAAGATTAAAATAAAGATCAGCTTCTCTGAGGTCCTCCACTGACAGACAAATTCAAGTGATGGGAACGACCTCCAGACCTTCTCTTACCCTGAAGCTCTCCAGCAGAAGTGGAATTAAGAACAAGCCTTTCTGGTCCAAGTGGCTTGTCCATTTTGGGATAACTGTAGCCACTGACCAGGTAATTCCCATCATTTTGAGCTGTGTCTCTGCTTGAACTGCAGCTCCCAGAGCAGATACAGGAGCTAAGAAGTGATTATGAACATCTGACCTTCTGGATCCATTATTAGTGAGAAACAAAGGGTTTGTTTAAGCATGGTCCTAGGAACTTTTGATATTCTTTCACAGAATCACAGAATCCATTAAGTTGAAAAGACTTCCAAGATCATTGAGTCCAACCTTTGACTGATCCCCACCTTGTCTCCAGCCCAGAGCACTGAGTGTCACCTCCAGGTGACACCTCCAGGGATGGGCACTCCAAAGCTCCCTGGGCAGCCCCTGCCAAGGCCTGAGCTCCCTTTCCATGGGGAAATTCCTGCTGCTGTCCAAGCTGAGCCTCTCCTGGCACAGTTCAAGGCTATGTCTTCTTGTTCTGCCACTACTTGCCTGGGAGAAGACCCTGACCCCCACCTGGCTCCAACCTCCTTTGGGGTATGAGCAGAACTACGAACCTGTACAGATTTGTTGTTTTCCATAGGGTTTTTTAATTTTTTTTTCAGTGTTCTGCAGGAATGGGTAGAGAAAGAGAGAAAATTAATTTGCTGGATGTTTGTTTTGAAGGAATTCAGATCACCTGTCAGCCTGATAAAACAGCTTATGAATCAAAACTGGAAGTTTAAAGGGGAGAAACAAGAGTAACGTCATCCCACATTACAGAGATGGACTAAACCCAAGGAAATGAAGGGCTCCTGAACACAACACAGCACGAAGGAAGTGTTGCAAAAATTGCAGCTGGGACTTTTCTCTTTGGATGATCAGACAGGAACAGGACAGGATAGATATGCACACACACTCTGAGCCTTAAATCCTCTCTTTTAATCTTTATCAGCCTCAACTACTTCCAGGGAATGAAGGCACTTGGTACAAAGAGAAGAGTTGACATGACAGGAATACCTGTAAGCAGAAGCTGTCATGTGGTTTTGATCATTTTGCTGCTGTAAAAAAACCCCACATCTTGATGCATCTTGTCTTTCAACAAATAACCATAGTTGTGTCTCTCATTCTGTCTAGTTACTTGTTAACACTCACTTCTCCAGAGCTTTGTGCTTTCCAGCTGCTGCAGATGGGATAAGCTGTGGTGCCAGGCAGCCTGTGCATGTTTTGGGCTTTCCTGTGTGGAACAAGAGAATAAATTGTGCTATAAATGGGGAATATAACACAGTGTTCTATGAGAGACAATAGGGTGGGATTGTGGGGTTGTTGGAGAGGTATTTATTGAGTCTTAGAAAGTGAAATTGCAGATACAAACCATAGTCTTCACATGGATTCTGGATTTTTTTTTTCAATTTCTTTTATTACCCAGGAGTTCTGGAATCTTTAAGAAAACCAAGAGAAATCAGCAGGCTCACCAATCCAAGAAGCAGTTTTTTATAAACATGTCAGATGGTGACCAAACTGTGTTCAATTGCAAATGCACCCAAGGAAGCAAGAACACACCTACGGGAGAAACCACAGGCACCATCTGTCTTTATTTAGGAAGTGCAGTCTTCCCACTTCTTCCCCTTTCTTTCCACTCCCTTCCTCTCCAAATGACTTCCAACTCTCAGACTCCCCTTGAATAAAGCTCTCTAGTTCTGTCAACAGGTTTCAGTGCAATAAAAACAAAAAAGCCTTATTTTTCCCCCCCTTATCATTGTGAAGTTATTCAGCTACTAAAATGAAATGTCCACCTTTTGCATGCTGTAAATTCCCTTTTTCTTGGTGGGGAAGTGAGTTGTGTGAGACAAAGATCACAGCCAATATTTCTTAGAATTCTTATTATTCATTAAGCTCCTATTAGGGATCAAAACAAGCTGTTATTTTTAATGGCAAATAACTATTCAGAGAGCACACTCACCCCAGCAGTGGACTTGCACCACCATGGAGCAGACAGCTCCCAGTTGGAGCAGAAGCTTTGGGGCCATTTACCCAGAAGCAGAGGGTTGTCCTCAGCAAGAACAGGGAGATCAAGGTGGGGTTGAGGAGACCAACAGGGTGACTTTCCAAGGCAGAAACACTGCACAAGGTCAGAGAAAGTTTGTTTGAAGGATGAAGTGACTCTCTGATCTGGACAAGTCGGGCAAGGGAGGAGCATTCCTGGATAAGCCTAACTGCAACCTAATCCTCAAAATTATTGTGGAAACTGGGGACAAGGAATGTTTGCCTTGTTTGTCATGCTGCGTGTGGTGAAGGGTGGTTGTGCTGGATAACCCTGCAAAATACAGACACAGCAGCTTTCTCCAAGAAGGTCCTTGAAAGGAAGACTTTGTGCCAGAGTGTACTTTGTATTGCAGAAGGAGGGAAAAGTGTGCCTCTTTCTCTGCTGCTGGGGTCTGCACATACGCTGGTAGAAGCCACTAGTCCTATTTCTATGAGTCTTTGTCTAGAAAGAAAAACAGAGAAGGCAATTTAAAAGGCATTGCTGGAGTGTTATACCAGAGAAAGAGAAAAGCACATTTGTCTACAAAATAGAGGTGACACCTGGAATTGGAGAAAAGTGCCCCATTTAAGCCTAGGAAAACAAATCCCCATGGCACATGTGTGAGTGGATGCTATGTTTGGTGAACAGTGAGAAACATGACTTGTCTCATATGTTTTCCCTGAGATTTGAGTGACTACTCAAACAACATATGTTTCACTGTCCTTGTTCATCACCAGAGCATCCTGACACAATGATGGGCTCCAAAACATTCAGTTCCTTCCCTGTTACTCTATTATGTGGGACATCTCCTTCTCTGCAGTTTGAGTCAAAACCAAGGGATTGAATGTGGAACCCACTGCTTTCCTTTTAGGCTTTTTCCTGCAGTGTGTCTGCACATCCATGGGATGATTTTGGATAGTCTGGCTCAGAAGAGAAGGTTCTGCCTGTGCATATACATCATGATGCATATTCCAATATCCTTTGCATTTTACAGCATCCACAGCTTTTCAGTGTCATTTGTCATCTCCTCGGTAAGGTGGGAACAGAGAAAACAGTAGAATCAAAAGGGAAATATTTTTTCGTTTTGAACATTTTCTTCTTTCAGAAGAGGAGTCCAGTTGCCCCCAGTGGAGTTCTAGGGAAATACAGGGCAACCAAAGGAATGCAAAAAGTTTCAGTGATGGCCATAGAGGAGATTTCTGCCTCATTTTTTTTCCCCGCCTGCCAAATTATTCACAAGGCACATCTTTACCACACGAGACTCATGCTCAGACTAGTAAGGAAGACTCTCTTTACCCAAAATTCCATTCCAAATTAATTTCCCAGCAAAATTTATTATAGCTTATTCAACTGTTAGCAGACCATCAGAAGCAGTTCACATGAAGCTCTGAACAAGACAATCAGGGGTGTTTGTGCTCTTTTCCAGGTCCTTGTTTTCCAAGCCATTTGCGTGAGATTTTACTGCAGTCATATTTCCTGAGACCCACCTCTTCACAATAATTTACATTCTTCTCCAAAAAACCATACCACTGGGAGTCTTGCAGAAGTCCTGAAAGCAAATCCTGCATTTATTGACTTTCAGCTCATGGAATGGGCTCTGTTAATCTGCTAAACTGGTTCTTCCTCATTGCTTTTCTAGTCAGTAAAGACCTTTGGCTTCACCAGACTCAGAACTTACAGCCTTTGCCTGTCTTTTCAGTTTGAAACCTCTGCTCTCTGCAGATCTTTCACAAGCATCGCAGGGATCTGCCTTCTAGAACTTGTCCTTCCTCAGGGCACCTGTCCTCAGTGACAGGAACCTGTCCTAGTCTTTTGTTCATGCTGTTTCTCCTCCCAAAAGTCGTTTTTCCTTAATGGCCTCTCACTCCTCCCAAGTGTTGTCATAACACAGAGCCACGTCTCTGAAATGTGACTTGCTCTGTCCAGACAATAACCACACTATGTGATAATCATTTTTCCTTTAAGTTGGCCCGTAGAAGGAGAAACTGAACCACAGAACTGTAAAAGAGTTTCCTGGAAGGGACCTCTGGAGATCACCTGGTCCAGGCTCCTGCCCCTGCAGAGCAGAATGATCATCACCACTGAGTCAGGGCAGCTGTGGCTTTGTCCATCCAAGCCCTGATCTGGGTGACTTGTCCCAGTGCTGCCCTGGTGTCCTGGAGAGAAGATTTTGGCTATGTCATCTTTGTCAACATGCTCATCAAGTAGTTGTTGAGTGACAGAGCTCAAGGAGTGTTAGGGCAAAACTCTTGGGGATAGTGCTGTGCAGAGCTGGACCCTAATGATGCCTTAAGTTTTAGCTTTTATATTTTTCAGATTCCATACTGCATTGGTGTGTGATTCTGAACTCCATATAAAGTGTTCCAAGTTCTCCTCCCAGCTCAGGCACACAGAACAATCCTTTTCCAGCCCCAGAACCAAGGACACGCTGCAGCTTCAGCCCCAAAAAGTGCAAACAGCAGAGAATGGAGGAGAGAATCTGGGAGGATGGGACTGCAGAACCTGGAGCTGGAATTGGACAATGAACCCCAATATGGAAATGGACCAAAACTTATAAGTGTGAAAACTCCTGACCTGTCATCCACCTTGGGTCCATCTTGGGTGTAGCCATGGCCAGGCTCTTGCACTGCCCAAGGTGAATCCTTTGAAGGCCTTTCAAATCCCTATTTTATTCCTTTAACATTGTCTAGCCTCTGTCCTAGGTAGCCTCTCCAGGCATCATCACGATCCTTGTGGGTCCCTTCCAGCTCAATGTATTCTGTGATTTACTGCATGATCCCAGATCCTCCCACCATCAATTTAAACAAGCTTAGTTCCCTCAGCTGATGTTGGCCCTGGGCCATCCTTTTGTCCTCCACTGGGTCCCCTACTTTTTCTCCTTTCAAACTGGGGTGCCCCAAGCTCAGCACAATAAATTCAGGTATGGTCTGACCACTGCTGAGCAAAAGGAGATTCATCAGTTCCCTTGATCTCCTGAGCTTGCTCCTCCAATGCAGGAAGGCACAAAGCTTGTTTTGTTTCATTTGAATTGAGGCCACACCAGTGTCCACCATGACAAATAAATTTCAGCTGCTGCAGAGCCAGTTGCTCCTCATTTGGTACTGATGCACAGGGTTGCTCCATCCCAAACTTGCAGAGCTTTGTGCTCCTTTTTTAACCCCATAAGGTTTCTGTTCACCATGACCAGAAGTTTTTCCCAGCCTCTCTTATGGGAGGACTACAAGGAAGCCAGACAGGAACCCCTTTTTCAGGAACTGTAGTGGCAGGACAAAGAGGAATGGGTACAAAGTGAAGTAGGCCAGGTTTAGATTAGATATTAGGAAGAAAATCTTGATTGTGAGGGTGGTGAGTGCCTGGAACAGGCTGCCCAGAGAGGTTGTGACTGCTCTCATCCTGGAAGTGTCCAAGGACAGGTTGAATGGGGCTCTGAGCAACCTGGGATAGTGGAAGGTGTCCCTGCCCATGGCAGGGGGTTTTAACAAGATGATCTTTCAGGTTCCAACATAAACCATTCTATGATTCTATGATTTCTCCCCTGCTCACACAGCCCTGCTGTGGATGGGTTTGGCAGGAAAGGTGAAGAGGAAATATTCCACATCTTCTGCATCCCTCAGCAAGCCACTCTCATTTGGCCCAGAATTCTGAAGGCATTTCTGTGCCTGGGAGTCTGGCACTCCATGCTGGTGTCTCTCTGGTTTTTGGGGGCACAGGGCTCCTGGGTGCCATGCTCAGGGATGTTTTAGCCCTGCACACTGTCCAGAGGGATTACCCAGCTGTGTCCTGTCTGCATGGTCAGAGATGTTTGTGCTATCAATAGTTCCTGGGAAATTCAGCTGTTAGCGAGCAAAATGTGGCTTCTCCATTGTGCTGTGGGTAATACACTCTATTGATCAGAATTCTTCACTAAAGCACTGGTAAAATGTCTAATGACATGCCTGAGAGAGGAGTGCCTGGTGCCTGTGGTCCCTCCCACACTGGACTGAAATGCCCTCTGCACTCAGAGAACCTAAAGCACTTTTGACAGCTGAACACAGTCTATGCAGCCCTTCCAAAAATGTTTGGGGTGTGCGTCTTCTTGAGATTCTATGAAAAGATCACAAACAGCTTTTTAATGAAGCCTTTGTTTTGGATGCAGTGTGTTGTATAATAAAGCTGAAAATAGTTATGGGTTTGGTTTTTTTTCTGGGT
Organism: Acridotheres tristis; assembly: GCA_037013685.1. Lineage (NCBI taxonomy): Eukaryota > Metazoa > Chordata > Aves > Passeriformes > Sturnidae > Acridotheres > Acridotheres tristis. Next base: position 110,851,863 of record CM072884.1, read on the forward strand.
CAGCTGTCTGTCATTTCTGCTGGTTTCCATATTCCTGCTGATTCCTCTGAGAAAAATGAAATTATAGAAAGCACACTATATGAATAAACAGATCAGCCAGGTTGCTTTCATTTAAGTTTTAAGGGGTTCACTGGCCACAGGCTCTGTAACTTTTTCTGGTATTCTACTCTACAATTCCCTGCTCTTGATTCCTCCTTTTCTTTCTTTGGTCAGCTTGGGTGAGTGATCTCCACAAATTTGTTTTCCTCTGCTATTGGAAATATACTTTTCCACTCATCACTCCAGTAAAAGCGTTGCTCAAACGACCCATTTAAAAGCTTTCCTCTCTGTTTAAAATTTTTAGTTTAAAATTTTGTCCAAACTGCTTCCCATCCTCAGCTTCCTCCATATCCTCTTTTCCTGGTACATAGTTCTCATGGAAAAAATCCATTCTGACTTCCTGTTTTCTGGGGTAAAAATCCTATGTACATAAAACTGTACTCTGAGATATAAATCCTGCACAGTGGCCTCTATAAAAAAACCTTTATAAAGCTTTTATGAAAAAAGCAACACCAGAACAGAGAAATGTGGGGTTTTTTGACTATGGCTCAGCCTTCTGAATGAATAGAAATGAAAGAATAAATGCCAAAGATGATGAGTACAAAACTACAGTACTTAAGATACTGCTAAAAGAATAGGTGAGGCTAAAGTAATATATGTGTTTCTCTTCTTTGTATACAGTTATTCTACACAAAGAATGAGAGACGCTGGGCAGCAATGTCATGGTTTGACAAAGAAGAAAACAGGGATTTTATTTTTAACCATGCTGCTTCTTGATCCATTTGTGATAATGTCAGGAGATCCAAGGGGGCTGCAATTCCATGTGGTGACAAACAGCCTGGCAAAACCCTGCTGGTGCCTATTCTGCAGCAGGAATAGACGTAGGTGTCTATTTGGAAACACTGCACTTGTGTAATGCCTTTCAAGTTGCTTTCCCTGCACCCTGGGAAGTTGTCCCCATGCCCCGTTGGAGAAGGGGCCTCATGTTGCCATAGGAAGAAATTTGGGATGAGAAAAGAAAGTCACAGTTTGCTCTTTCAGAAATGCTGCTGCATCAGGCCTTGATCCTGTAAATTCTGTTGAGCAGAAACTGCAGGCGAAAATAAGGGATTCTTCATCAAAATGAGGTGATCTGGTCCACAATAAAATTGATTTGTCTGATTTAGGTGGTACCACGAGGACTATGCAGATAGCATACTAGAGAAAATTATGCCTGGCATGAGCTCCTAAAATCTTAGCTCTGAGGAAGGAAAAGCTGTAAAAGAGAAGATGAAGGCACCTGTGAAGATTTCTCAAGTGAAACTTAGAATTAAGTCTTTAGAGGATATTTGTGCATAAAATAAAAAGTAGTATATTTTGTTCCAGATGTGATTTGCAAGTGTAACACAACCCTCAGTTTGCTGACTCTCATAAAAACTCTCATTGTGAAGCATATTTGCTATTTCAATAGATTGTCTTGGCTGAAATTTCAATCAGACCAATCTGAAAGTGCTCAGAAATTTTTATAGAGTCCTTTCATTGTGTCTCAGAAGTTGACTGCAAATTTTGAAATAAATTTCCTGTCTAGATGTAGATACCAACAGTTTTCCTGAGGTTGCCAAGCAAGTATTGTAGAGAAACTGGTGCATTGATTCTTCTTCCTACAATCAGCGACTCGAGGCCAGTGGGTTTTTGTGAAATAGTATTCAAGAGCCCTAATTAACACCAGGATTGCATTTTGATGTTAGAGAAGGTGATGTCTTCATTGCTTTATATTCACAACAGCCATAGTCTGCTCTTCCAAGTTAATGGCACATGGGATGCTTAAAATCCAAAGGAACAAAATTTCTGTCTTTTTTCATATGTTGGACAAGTTCTTTCCAGCTAATTCTGGATTATATCTGTGTTGGTCTGTAATTTTTGACACAGTTCATATCTTGTTTTGAAAAACTTAGATTTTCCATACTTAATTCCTAGAACTTCTGCTACTTTTAAGTTTAAGCATATTTGACTGGATGCATTCACTCAATGATATAATCAATACAGTTAATTGAAATAGTTTGTATTTTCAAGATTACCATGAAATACAAAAGTTTGAAATAATAAAAATCACAGAGTATTTTTTTTAACATTTCTGTTCATTACCCAGTACCTCTGGGGGATAATTTTGAAATCTTTGCAATTTTTTGGGGAAAAAAGAGAAACAACTCAGACTGTAGATATTATTTTAAGTGACAGCATTTTCTGTCTTTCTAACAACCCTCCTATTTGCAATTCAGGGATGGCATGGATCATCAGCTTTCACTTTTTGCACAGTAGACTGCAAAACAACCACTCTGTGTATTGAACACAGAAAATTCAAGCTGGTGATTGTTTTTATAGAGAACTTCATTTTGAGATGCTGTGCCTACCCACTGGAAATTTCTGTTTCCCCTAATAGTTCACAATTCCACTATTTTCCTATTATGTATCCAGTGGCTGTGGATCCCATTTGCTTTTTGCTTCTGCAAACACAAAAATACCCCATTATCTTCCTCATTCACAAATCTCAGGTTTTATTTCAGTTCTTGTCTTAACTTTCTCAGGAAATACAACAAGGGCCTCATTTTTCTCATTAACACTATTTTAATTTTTAACAATAGCTTTCTTTCATTGAGTGGAAAGATTTTACAGCATTTACCAGAATCTATACTAAGAACATTTATTTCAGAGGAATATAGGCATTCATGGATGCAAACAATAAATCAAATTCTTATAATCTCTATCCCACCTTATCAATCATGGCTGTGTTTTCATTTTGTAAAGGGTTAATATACATGACTGTGTACATGTACACAGATAAAATCATAAAATAGTTTGGGATGGAAGGGATCTTAAATGAAATGAGACCCATTTCTCTGTTTTAAAACACTATTAATCACACTGGTTAATACTCTAGATGAACATTTTTACAGAATATACAGATTTTTTTTCTTCAAATACCAAAATTTCCTTCTTACCCTATTCTTGTAGTTTTAACTTGTATGTTTATCAAATGCACCTGAGAACTAATCAAATACAGTCCTAGTGAGCAAGATTAAAACAGCACAAGCAATCACACTGCTGAATTTTGTAATATTATGATCCCATTTCTTAGCATTTACCTTTCAATGAAAGGGAGGTACACTGAACAAAGTAATTCAAAGCTAACTCAAATACTGGGAGCCTGCTGGGTCTCTTCTATCCCTCAAATTACTGATAAAGTAGCTTTCCAAACAGCTCTGCTCACTGAAAAAATTGAAATCAGATATCCCTACAATGTGTTTCACTTGATAATGAGCGTGTCCCATCTGAAGGACGATGCATGTTCACATTCATATTTTCCCAGTTTATACATTTTTTACTATTTTTTTCCTAATGCCAGGAATAATGTAGATAAAATGTGGGAAAAACTAATTTAAGAGCCTTTTGTGTTAGAAGAACACATTTGAGGATGTTGGTTTATAACTGTTCAATGTGGACCAGATTCTGCTGCTCTATAACTTGGCTGCTTTCAAGGGTAATGTCTTAGGCTGCAGTGCAGGATGTAACCAGCAGTGAGTATTTTATCACCATCTGTTGAAACCAAGTGTAGCAGTGAGTGACCTTTATCTCTTCCATGACCCATCCCTCAGAACTCTTGGGGGGGATATCCTCTGTTAATGGGCCAGGTGTTAAACCAGGTGAGGCAGTGTTCTTTATCTTTTCCACAACCCATCCTCCCTCCAGGAGATCTCTCCTGTCCATGGCCATGCAGTCCCAGGGCAGGGCTGAGAAAATTCCATCATCCCATTGGGAGATGCTCCAGCCAGGGGCAGGAGCCAAGCATTTCCTACCCAGATCAAAGCTGAGATTTGGAACATCAGGGCAGCCTTTTCCCACTGGATCCCAGAGGAAAACCAGGCCCATCTTCATCACCACTGGACCTTCAGAGGAAAACTATACCTTCTCCAGGAGCACTGCTTCCACAGAACCACATCTGTCACTGCAGGAGGACTGCAGCCACCATTGAATGGGACTGCTGCCAACACCCTGACTGATGGGGTGTCAGGTTGTGTTCTGACTCTGTCAGTGTTTCAGGGTTTTTTTTAACTGCATTTTTATTTTAATTTTCCTAGTAAAGAATTGTTATTCCTAGTCTCATATCTTTGCCTGAGAGATCCTTAATTTCAAAATTATAATAATTTGGAGGGAGGAGGTTTACATTCTCCATTTCATGAGAGGGTCCTGCCTTCCTTAGCAGACACCTGTCTTTCAAACCAAGACAGGTAGACATCCAGGTCCTGAGGGTGCTAAAAGACCTGAATAATCCTAACTGGCCTCAGCTTAGACCCATGTCTGTGGGTATGGGAATCAAAATCCAGCCCTGCCATGAGGTGATGTAAAAGCCTTTCACAGGAAGGAGCATTGTCATTTGCTGATATTGGCAAATGTTAATTTTATAACCATCATGAGTAATTGAAATAGTGCAAACTGCTCTAGTTAAACACTGCCTGTTATTATTATTCCTACAGCCCCCAGAGGTTTAGATCAGGACTGTTCCAGGGTACTGCTCGCTGTGTGAACGTGGAATGGGAGACCAGCTCTGATGCTGAGGCGTTTTGTGCTAAATAATGAAGGGTTGAGGAAAGGGAAAATCATCACCTTTGCAGAGAAGGAACACCAAAATGTAAAAGGTCAAACTGATGCCAATCAGAAATATACAGGTTGATCTGATCTATCTGGGCACTGGCATGAAGAAGCAGATGGAATGAACTTTTAATTTCCTTCTGGCACTCTACAATATTGGGGTTAATTGGGGTTTTTTTTGGCCTAAGTTTTTGTGTGTGTGCGTTTTTCTGTTTGTTGGTTTTGTTTTTTGGGTTCATATTTCTAGTTCTCTAGATTAGGGAGGTGGTTGGGATGTGGAAATGAAAATGTGAGATTAAATGGGAGAGACTGGGATATGGTGAAGATCCTGAGTGGTTGCAGAGCTGGGAAATTTTGCTACTGGGACTACAAGTGACTTTAGCTCCACAAGTGCTTGAAGAAAGTTGTTGAGTGGACACAGATTTGTTGCATTTATTTATTTATTTATTCCTATTTAAAGCAGATTTGGTTTAAGACTGTTTGTTCCTCATTTGGCAGAAAACCTGGGATGACTGTCAGCTTTTTCAGGAGCATGGTAAGACCTATCTGTGACACCATGTAGCAACACTGAAATGGCAGAGGTTTGAGACCTTTGTTTTCTCTGCATGTTTTTGGTTGCAAGGCTGGGTTTAAGGATATCCTGCATTGTTTCTTTTGGCAGACCCACATTCAGCAGAAAAATAGGTTTCTCAGAAAAATAGGTTTCCTCTTAAAGACCTCCCACAAAACTCTCTGGTGTATGCAGAAACACCTGTGAACAGTGCACAGCTATTACCTTTTAGAAGTTACACTCACCCATCATTCAAATATGAAATCCCCCCAAGCTTTCTCCTAAAGCTTCACTGTTCATAAAGTTTCCACTGAAGATTTTCCATTGCTTAGAATCCTCCTGCACTCCTGTCCTGGCTCAGATGAGGAGTCACCTGCAGGCACAAGTCAGTCAGTAGTTTTTGCCTTTCCATCTGGGGGTAATGGCAAGGGATTATCAGTGCTAGAGCAGAGGAATTTGGGATTCCTACATGCAGACTTGGAAAACTGTCTGCAGCTGCAGTAGGAAACAATTCAAGTCAGCTCTGGTGCATTGGGGGTGGTTCACAAGGTGATGGCGAACTTGAATTATTCCTGTTGCACAAGATAATTATTTTCTTTCATAGAGAAAGAAAATGGTGGATTAGAGAGCTGGTGGTGGTGCCCTCTCATATTTCGAATATGCTTTCTCTGCCACAAAAAAAAAGAAAAATAAACACAAATAACTCATTTTGAAGCAGATTTGTGAAGACAAAGCTCTCTTGTCACCTCAGCACGATGAGTCAAGCTGAGCCCTGAGGGAAGGATGGGGCAGAGCCCTGAGCTGACCTTTCCAAGCCCTGTCCCAGTCCAGGTGATCCTGCTGGGACTCTGCAAGGCACGACCAACACCTGCCCAGCTGTGGGTCCTCCTGCTGCCTCATCACAGCTCTTGTCACTGCAGATGGATATGGAAAATGTGCTGGCTGATGGAGAAAAGCTCATTTGGCACACATTGCAGAGGAGCTGCTTTACTTGCTTGTCTGAGGCAAGAAATGAGGTGCAATTCTCTCCATTCAGTCCTGCATTATTGCCTCAGTGGAGTTACAACGTGGGGGCAGAGCCAGAAGCTGCTGGCTAAAATTCCCCCCAGAGGCTGCCATCATTCACCAGGGCTTTGATGGTTGTTTTCAGTATGACATCTCCTTCCCTGAGGTCTCTGCTGACCCCCACAACCTGGACACTGCTCTGTGACCCTCGAGCTTTTTATCCTTTTTTCAAGGGTCCTGTATTTTCTAATGAGAAGAAAAAGATGTGTTGGCTTGGTGGATTCACAGCTTGAGTCACTGCCATCACATCAGCCAGTTCTTTCCAAGAGTACTAAATTCACTTTAAAAAGTTCCAAGGAGTTTTATGAGAAAAGCTCATCTTTTCATGGGTGTGCCAATATATAGAAACAGTTATTTCACATCTGGGATCTCTCTGTATGGTAAGTATGCATAATTTTACAACTCATCCACTTTAATAGGTGCCCAAGAATGCTGAAAATAGGACCATAAATTTGTAAGAGATAAAACATTTTCACAGAAAAAGAAAATTCCAAAAATACCAAGCAAGGTCTGGGATGTTCTGGCACCCGTTTGAAACAGACATTAAAAACCCCAATCCTGCTTTTTATTTTATGACCGTGTATAAGAAAGCTGAAAAATTCCCAACTTCCAGTAAAAGATAAAAAATATACTTCTCCTCATTTTGTAGAAAACTGCTCTGTTAAATCTAAAATTTAAATCATAGTGTTTGATTATCAGCGCTCACCAAGAGGATTACAGAACAGTCATTAAATCTTATTACAAAGCGAAGTGCAGAAAGTAATTGCACATATTTGTAAGTAGCTTAGAATTGATTAAAAATGCATAAAGAAAAAACTGGAAAGTTTTCTGCAGGCTCAAGGCTACTAACCCCCTCTGGGTAAACACACAGCAGCTCATCCCGCCAGGAACCTTCTGTGCATCCTCACGGATGCAAGGGGAGGATTTCTCCCTGCTTTGAGGACAAGGGCTCGGCACATGTGATCGTTTGAGTTGCTGTGAGCTACAGGAGATAGGGAAGGCCTGCAGTCCTGTTAAAGCTGGGAAGCTTTAGGAGAAGTTTAATTTAAGCTGCTCCTCGGGCTAAGCATCCCCTTCCCCACCCCCATCCTCCACTGAAGGCTGCATTTTCAAAGCAAAGTGTGGGGAATTAAGTGCTCCGGTTGCATGGATGTTAATGTGATTTTGTGAGCAAATATCCTCTACTCCAGCACGGCTCTGCTCGGGGGTTTGTGTGTTCCTTGTGAGCAGAGGAGCTGTGCCAAAGCAAGGCAACTTTAGAAGCACATTTAACTCTGGATAAGTTAGGGGCACGCAGGATTTTGGCTTTTTGTTGGTGCTTTGGGGTGGTGGGTGAGGAACCTTCCCTGCAGAGGCTGAGCAGGAGGATGGGGTGGGTGAAGTGAGAAGGACATTGAGGGGCTGGAGGTGTCCAGGGCAGGGAACGGAGCTGGGAAGGGGCTGGAGCCCCAGGAGGGGCTGAGGGAGCTGGAAAGGGGCTGAGGCTGGAGAAAAGGAGGCTCAGGGGGGACCTTGTGGCTCTGCACAAGTCCCTGGCAGGAGGGGCAGGGAGGGGGGGTCGGGCTCTGCTCCAGGGAACAGGGACAGGAGGAGAGGGAACGGCCTCAGGCTGGGCCAGGGCAGGCTCAGCTTGGACAGCAGCAGGAATTTCCCCATGGAAAGGGAGCTCAGGCCTTGGCAGGGGCTGCCCAGGGAGCTTTGGAGTGCCCATCCCTGGAGGTGGCACCTGGAGGTGGCACTCAGTGCTCTGGGCTGGGGACAAGGTGGCCATGGGGCACAGCTGGGACTCCCTGGGCTGGGAGGGCTTTTCCAACATTCAGTTATTCTGAGTGCTCACCCTCTGGATGACACAGACAGAACAGCTTGAGCACCTTTCCACCCTCCTGTGTGCTCAGCTGTGGGATGGTGAGCCCCCAAGTCAGCCTTTGCCTAAGCCTTGGCAAGTCTGATCCTCTGCAACCCTGGCCTCAGCATGCAACTTGTTATTTTTAACTTTCCATTTCAGCTACTCACACATCTTCCCTGGCAGCGTGCAGAATATTCCTGAAATGCTGCATTGTGTCATGGTTTATCTTTCATTTTGGATTCGTTTTTTTTCTCTCCACAAGAGTGGCAGGTGGTGTTTTGGAGGAGATGGAGGTTTTTCCTTGCTGCTGCTCTTCTCTCTCTTTTTATGAACAGTGCTTTCTCTGACGTACATCATACAAACCTCTTATTTTTCAAACTTTTCATGGACAGAGCAGGGCCTGTGCATGGGAAGAGAAGGGATGTGCCTTTTCCATCAACACTCTCTTACCACACAGTGGCTGGACAGTGACAGAGCTGGGTCTGGTGCCTTTAACTTCGGGGAATGAGGCACAGAGAGTCATGGCCTTGAACCTGCAGTGCAGTTTCTCTAGAGGGACCATTTAGATACAATTCTCAGAGCCAAGGCTGTTTGGTTATTCCCTGCTGTGCCCAAATCTGGGGATGTCACAGTGAGGGCATGTTGAGTTTCTAATTACTAGTCCCATATTGATAAATTTACACCAGTTCATCTTATTTTCCTGTTTCAGCTCTGACAATAGTGTGAGAACAGAACTGGAGAGATTACAAAAGATTTTGCTGTTCTGTATTCATTCAGAACATCTATACAGGCTTTTGGATAATCTTTATTTGTAACTAGGAGAAAAATGCACATTTTATCAATTTATCTTCAACTCACTGCATGGGATTAGACCTGGGTAGCTGTCCTTCAAATTAATACAAACATAGGAACTAAAGCACTACCTAATGAGCTGAGAATATATCTCTCAGAGTTTACTATTGATTTACTGTCCCAACATTCCTGAGAATTACCCAGTGCATAATCTGTAGAACCAAATGAGTTCTCTGCAAGCTTGCTGCTATTTCTTAAGGTTTTACCTAAAGCCTTGAGAACTGATGTTTTTTTCCTAAAAGCCATCTAAGAATCTTAGTTTTCTTCCTGTACCAAGAAAGTTTCTTGCTACAAGGAGTGTGGAGAAAGCTGACAGATGTGAATGTCAGGGAGCAGTGAGGGTGTAAGGGCCAGAGAGCTGGGCATGGAGATGACCCTGGCACTGGTCACCTCACTGGTCACATCAGGTGCTGTCCTGCATGGTCTTGGTCATTGGACATTGTCACATTAAATACACCAGGACCTCGAGGGGTGACAGCTCAGCTCCAACAGACACAACATTTTGTTGCTCACACAAGATAATAAGGGAAAGACAAACCACAAAAGACAGGCAATCAGCAGCATAGAAACCATTAGATTGCTGTGGTTGCAACGAGGTAAAGTCCTGAATTAATTCCCAAAGGTATCCTGTAGGTCCCTCTCTGACCCTGAGGGTTTATTCAGTCTCTAACAGCAGAAGTCAGAGGTTATCCCACATCTTTTTGCTTGCTGCTTGTTGCAGGTTCTCCTGGATAATTCTGAAAAGCACCTGTAAAAATGGCTTTTGCTTGGAGTTTCTCCAAGTTCTTGCCATGGTGGTTTTTTTGTGACTCAGGAATGGGAACTCCTTTAACAGGCTAGTTTGTTTCTACATACAGAACTTAGAAAACATATCTGTTGTATTTCAGATTCTCCATCCATTTGAGAATTCATTGGAGCATTCAGAAAACTCCAGCCTGACTTGTGACTTCATATATTGTAGTGGATCAGAGATTTCAGTGGCACTTTAGCACTCTCAGATTGTTACTCAGCCCAATCTCAGATCTACTTTTCTTCCTCTCCAGTCAAAGCTCAAAGCAATGAAAGAACTTCCACAAAACCCCAGAACTGATTTTGCCTTGACATGCAGCTGGGAGAAGCCAGAGACCAGGTGTTACTATTGAAAGGGACATTTTCACAATGATTTGGGTCCTGATTTAAGAGATCTTTTCTGTCCAGAAACATCACTTCAGCATGTTTTAAGCACATGGTGAAGCCATGGAAGCCAGAATGTTTCTGTTCACGGAGTGTGATCCTGAATCTTGTTCTTTGCTGGCGAGAATTATTCCTTTTTATTGTTTTCATTGCTCTGCATTTTTCTATGCTCACTTACACCATCATTTGTTTATCATCAACCAAGTAAACTTAAAGGCAAACTGCAGTTTGTTTAATCACTGCCTTGAGAAAACTGTAAGCTGATCCTTGTATAAATGAGCAGGCACTAGAATTTGCTTTAACAGTTTTCAGTCCCTTTGGTAATGCAGAAATTTTCTTTGATTTTTGCCAAGTGGATTTTTTTTTTACTCTGTGTTTTTAGGTAATCACTATTTAGCTGGCTTATGTTCTTGGATTTTCCTTTTTTTCTGCTTCCCAGGAGATAAACCCAGTAAAATCCTCCCCTATTGAAGTCAGTGACAAAACTCCCACTGAAGCCAGGGTTTTATCCAGCGAAAGAGTTTCTTGCAAATAAGGTATTTAGATACTGCACTCTGGGGTGATATTCATAAATTTAATGCTGTTTCCTCAAAATAAAAATTCGTATATGTTAGTGAGCCTCTGTGTGGCTCCCACAGAAATGGTTCTCCTTAAATACTTATTCACTGTCCTGGAGCTTAATGCTTTCACCAAAATCCTTAAGACAGCAGTGAACTCAGCTGCCCTGACTGCTTTACATGGTGCCAATAACATTGACAGTGGCTTGAAAAGGAAAATAAACAAAAAAACCCCACAAATGGGAAGGCTGCCTTCCTGCCTGGACAGGTGGGACACGTGCAGATATGTTACACTTGGGTAAATCTCAGCCAGACAGTGGTGCCAGACATAAATGTCTGAATCTGTGGGAGCCTTTCAGGTCCCAGGATCACTGAGATGGGAAGAGAACTCTGGGATCGTCGAGTTCCAGCTGTGCCTGATCCCCAGCTTGTCACCTTGGACACCTCCAGGGATGGGCACTCCAAACCTCCCTGGGCAGCCCCTGCCAATGCTTAACAACCTTTCATGAAGAAATTCCGCCTGATGACCAGCCTGAATCTCAAGTGCAGTTTGAGGCCATTTCCTCTTGTCCTGTCCCTTGTTCCCTAGGAGCAGAGCCCCACCCCAACCTGGTTTCAATCTCCTTTCAGGCAGAGAGCAATAAAATCTCCCCTGAGCCACATTTTCTCCAGGCTAAACCCCCTCTGCTCCCTCAGCAGCTCCTTATTTCACTTACAGGTAGCTTTCATTAGGTACCGACCCTGGAATTACTTCTGCATGAGCCACACTTTGCATTTGGCTCAGAGATTTTTCTGATGCTGATCTCAAAATGTCTGCTCTGACCTTTGAGTCACTCTGGCCCCAGAGTGAAGATCCCCAGCTCACCAAAGGTCTCTCGTGGATGAGGTTGCCCAACAGGAAATAATTTGTCCCCAGGCAATGGAAAGTTCAGGTGACAGGGTGCCACAGGGACCTGTTTCCCTGTGGCAAGGCTCCTTTTTGGGCAAGTTCTCACATATTGGCTCAGGGCCCATTTACCTGTGCTGAAATCAGTAATTTAAGAAGGAAGCAGAGTTACTTTGTCTTAAAGAGTATCCCCAGGAGTCTCCACTTCCATGGTGATTGTTATTTTTGTGTTATCTGGGTGACATTAAACAGCCAGGGTTGCATGGACCATGGTGCTGCTGATTGAAAGGAGCATCTTTAGATTTGAAGAGATTGGGCAGGTTTCAGCTCTTTGTGTCTGTCTTCCACGCAGACTCCACACAGGGAGATGCAGAACAAGAGATCTGTGATATGACCTAACCTTTAAAAAATGACTGCTGAGTTTGAATATCTCTGTGCTTCCAGGCCCCTGTGGGCAACGCTCAATACATCCTGAAAATTATTCCTCTTTAAGGTGTCTCTGGATAGGCATCCAGGAGGAAAAGGCACACAAAATCACAGGTCAGCTGGCTGAGATCAGGAACTGCAATTAAAGATTGCATTCTCACACATGCCAACACGCACAGACTGCAAGTCTCACTGCAAAGCAAACAGGTAAATTCTACCCATGGTTACACTGCATGCCAAACCTACATAAAATGTGCCTAATTATGCTACATGAGCTCTAAAAATAAAATATTAAGGTAAAATACTACTGTAGTCTTTATACAAGTACTTCAAATGGAATACATAATACAAAATATTGATTCAAGAGGTGTTGGTGTATTGAAAATCAAATGAGTTTTTGCCATTGCTGAGAGCACAGGAGCCCAGTGTAATCAGCCTGTTCAACTAATCATTACAGCAGTGCTGTTTGTGGCACTCTACTTAACAGTCTGTCAGCAATTCTGTGAGAAAAAAACCTTATTTTCCAGGGATTTTTATTTCGGCCATAAAAGGCTGCTCCAACATGAAATTAAAAATACATATAGAGATGTGAAAGAACGGAGCTCCCCCACCCCTCCACCCAAGTGGCTTTTGAAAGGTTTGATGCTGGGTCACAGAGGACAACAAGAATTTTGCCTTTTATGTCAGTAGGAGTAGAATTGGGATGAAAGGCTCTTCTGGTGATTAATTGCAGTCAACAGGAGCTTTGCTTTTGACCTTAGCTGAGCTTAGTTTTGCCAATATGTTTTAATCACCACTGTGTGGGGAACTCTGAGATGCCTCTTGGAGGGTTATTTTTTTGCCTAAAATCATTGTTTCCTCTCTGGTAACACCCTTGTAAAAAGCTTTGCTGGTGTGACACTTTAGTCAATGAGGGCCACTGCTGCAGCCCAGGTTTCAAGCCCAGTAAAAGGTGTTTACTTCTGTTCCAAAATGGAGATTTGCCACCACAGTATTTATGCTGAAAGTTGGCACCAGAGGCAGCAGACTTCAGGACAGGGGAGTAATGTATTAGTTTGAACACTCCTGACTCCCCTGCAAGATAAGAGTTGACACTCAGCTGCACCAGATCCTGAGCAACCTGATCTGATCTTGATGCTGGACCTGACTGCTGCGGCTGGAGGTTGGAGCAGGAAACTCTGAGGTCCCTCCCCACTTCCATTATTCTGTCTCTCCAAAGTTATGCAAGAATCTGTCACCTCTGCTGACACTGAGAGCTGCTCAGATGCCAGCAAGGATAAATCTTCCTGGTTAGGACACTTGGAGTCACAGTTTGCTTTGGGCCCTGGCACGGGGTGCCCAGAGCAGCTGTGGCTGCCCCTGGATCCCTGGAATAGTCCAAGGTCAGGTTGGATGGGGCCTGGAGCAGCCTGGGATAGTGGAAAGTGTGGTTTGGAACTGGGTGATCTTTAAGGTCCCTTCCAAACCAGGTCATTCTGTGATTTTAGGATCATAGATGTGATTAAGCTTGCTGGAGAAATGTCTTGGATTGCTGTTCCATCTCCAAAATGAGTGATTTATCTGAAAAGACCTGGATTCAAATGATTCATTTCCTTCTCTCTTTGGGAATCACTTAAAACTTAATTTATACAAAAATTAACTTGAATTCAAGTGTTGAAGTGCTTCTGGAAATATTGCCCTGTAGAGTTACATGAGCAGTAGCACTGGAATTATGTTTCTTTTAATTTTCTCTGTACTACTAAGCTGCTAAAGCTGCATTGATGTAGTGGAGGTTATTGAAAGGTATATTTTTACATTTCTTACACAGTGACTAAAACATATTTTAGTAGCTACAAGAAAATTAGCAAAATCAAGGGACATGTGAACAAAGTACACCACAATGCCATAAACCATGCTAGATTTTAATGAGATGCTAATTAACTATTTGCAGTCATATAATATAAACCATACCTGTCTCTTTGTTCAAAAGAAAGTAAAACTATCAATGTGATGAAAGAAATATCAGTTGCCAAGTAGAAGTAATGAGTTTTTTTGGAAGTTGGCAAGCTCTCCAAGAGAGAGAGGGGACAATGTGACCCTGAAGAAAATTTGAAGTATGGTGACTCGGTGAACACTGACTTTTCTTCCATCCTGAAAATGGGACAGCAAGCTTGTATTCAAGTTGTGACAGATAATATCAGAGTGAGAAGGTAAAAATGAACAGACATAAAGCTGTGTTACTTTGCAATATGAAATGTATTAGCAAGTTTACCTATGGTACAAAAATAAAACAAAAAATCTGTATTCACATTTATGCGACCACTTTCTAAATATTTTGCTTTTCTATTGACTGGTTTATTAAGTTTCCTGCATGTAGAGAAGCCTTTCTCAAATTCCAGACAGCCCTTTCCTCCTTGTCTCATTCATGTATGATTCCTCAGTTACTGGGAGTTTCCAGCCACCTTACCCACCTTTAAAATACTTATTTTCTTTCATCTTTGCTGCCATCCTTTCAGTGACTGCTGTTTGCCTTTCTTGGATGTGGTACTATCCTTTGGTCAGCAGTTGAGGTAATTTCTAAGCTTGGAAAAATTGATTGATTATAATGAAAAAAAAGGAAAAGAAAAGGAAAGAAAAGATTGTTCTCTTGTGTGAATTTTAAAAATAAATAAAGAAAGAAACAGTAGCTTCTGTGCTCAGCTACTTTGCAGCCTCACACCTTCCTCCTGAGTCAGCTACTGTGCTTGTTTGCTCCATCATTATCCTGGAGGAAAAGTGTCAGAGTGATGGAGCACCTATGAGCAGCTTCCCAGAGAAAAAAATAAAGGGATTTGCTGAGCAAGCACGAGATGTGTTCCACAGAGAATCCTAATATCTGACAGCAAATCCAAGACAGGAGCAGGTCCCCTTGCAAGGAGGCACCACTGCTGGAATCATGACTGTCACAGGATATACTCATATACATAGTATATATGTACATATATATATATATGTATATATAAAAGTACATATAGTATACTTATATGTACTATAAGAATACATATTTATTTATTCATTTATTTATCTAAAATGTATTTATTCACACGTATATTTGTAAGTAAAGCCACATCCCTAAAATATTATAAAAATGGTAAGGCTCTGAAGCCAAAGCCCCAAACCTTAGGGGATGTCAGAGTGAAGTTCTAGTGGTATTTTAAATGTATTTATGTATTTAAATATATTCTAATATGTATTTTAAATGACGTTCCTCTCTGTATGTGGAATGATATAATCTTTAATTACATGAGTCCATACTAACTTTTCCATAGCCAGGCTGTGCCCTTCAGCACATGCAAGAGGCAGAGCCTTTGGAATGGGGTGAAATTCTTTGTGACTTGGCTGGCTGATTTTCATGGGGTTTTCTGTCTGTATTGCTGAGCAAAGCTTAGCATCTGAAAAACAAAATAACCTCACAGAATAATATTTGCCTTCCTCAACCTCTTTTCTGCCCTTCCTACAGACAAGTGGGGCAGCTGCAGACAAGTGAAAATTTGAGAACAAAATAGAATATTCCTCTAGTCTTGTGCTCCCGTTCCTGGTATTTCTGTAGGAGGAGTGGAAATTTTAGGAGGAAACCTCATTCAACACCTCCATCCCTAGAGTGGTATTTGTTCAGTGGAAATGCAAAAATTTATTCTACATGACACCAGGAACTTGTAAAGAGATGGAGCAGGCCCAGATCATCCATGTAGATACCCAAATAAGACATGGAACATGCCAGTCTGCATTAGTGAGTCGGAATTTTCACTTTTCTCTTGAGGTTAACCCTTAGCCAAACTCAACCCACAGCACATCCCTGGGGCTTAGAGCCTTCCTCTGCCTCCCCATCATTCAGGTTATTGAGAGTCAATAAAATACCTTGAATTTCCAAAATAAATGTTTATGATTAGGTTCTTTTTCTACATGGTCTCTACATAGTTGTATTTTGCAGAGAAGAGTCCAAAAATCTTTCACTTAATGGAAGCTGTGAAAGCTGAAGGTTGGTCATTGCATCTCAGTAGCAACAAAAGCTGCTGAAATGGGACGGGTTTGAATGGAAAATTTGGAAAATCTTTAGTTGTAATGCTGCATTACCAGGACAGCATCCATCCATCCATCATCCATCCATCCATCCCCCATCCCTCCATCCATCATCCATCCATCATCCATCATCCATCCATCCATCCATCCATCCATCCATCCATCCATCCATCCATCCATCCATCCATCCATCATCCATCCATCCATCCATCATCCATCCATCCATCCATCCATCCATCCATCATCCATCCATCCATCCCCCATCCATCCATCCATCATCCATCATCCATCCATCCATCCATCCATCCATCCATCATCCATCATCCATCCATCCATCATCCATCCATCATCCATCCATCCATCATCCATCCATCCATCCATCCATCCATCCATCCATCCATCCATCCATCATCCATCCATCCATCATCCATCCATCTCCATCCATCCACATCCATCCATCATCCATCCATCCATCATCCATCCATCCATCCATCCATCCATCCATCCATCCATCCATCCATCCATCCATCCATCCATCATCCATCCATCCATCCATCCATGCAGCACTGGAGGGAGAGGGGAGCTTTAACCATCTGTAATGGTAGATGTAGAGCCTGAGGTGGTTCTTCATTATGAGACCCACACCATCACAGCTGTGGAGAAATATTCACCATCTGTATGTATCAAAAAGAGAAAATCCCCAGACTAGGGAGCCCCAGAGCTTTCTATGGCAGCTGGAAACCAGCAGGACTTGGCCTGTAATTCCCTCTGCACAGAGCAGGACTATGTTTACATCCTCAGGGAGGAGAGCTAAGGTTTGTGCCCCACATTGCTTTAAAAAGTAAAACAAATCAGCTTCCTGTCCCAACTCTGATTTGAAATGAAGATGTTCTCCTGTGTACTGTCTGTTTTCTCACACATTAATTTCTCTACCAAAACTGGCTCTTTTTTCACTAATAATTATTGTGTTCCACTGATGGCAAAACCGCTAAAATTCTTTGTGGATGTGGAGAAATTAATTATTTTTTAGCTCGTGTCTGAGAGCATCAAAAAAGGGAAACTTGAAACCTTTGTTCTGTGCAGTTTTATTCCACCCAGCTCTGAAGAACACAGAACGACGTCGTTCACTGGAGAGAGATGTTCTGTATTATTTCAGGGGTTTATTGTTACCAATATAATTTGGGAATGTGCTTTGCTCCCCACGGAAGAAGAACTGTTTCACGATGTACTGTACTTTCTCTTCTGAAGTTCTGGGTCCTGCTGGATGCAAGCGGTTTGGAGAGGACATTCATTCCCCTACAAAGTGGATAAAAATTATTCAGTGGATGTCTCCTGGTCGCACACTGATCCTGTTTCTCCCACTGCAGAAGCCACAAATAGCTCTAGCAATGTCTGCTGTCTCCTGTTTCTCCCTATTTTCCATAAGGCCTGGGGTCATGCAGGTGAAGGGGAGGTGGCTCTCAAGCTCGGGGTTGAATGATTACCCAAAGCAGGGTGCTTGAACAGCATTTCTCTCTCCCAAATCTCTCACAGGCAAAAACTGGCATAAAACCCCTTTTTTTTCCCCATAGGAATTCTGTGCTTTCCATAGGAATGCCATAAGAATGTGTCAGTAACAGAATATGGGATGTGCTGAACAAAATATGAACCCCACAGAGGCTGACCTGGCAACTGGGCACACCTGATTCAGGGATGAGACCAAAGATCTGACCACTGATCCCACCTTTTGTCAGGAACTACAGCAAGGGAATTCTCACCACTACACCACTTTCAGAGCTGTCCTTCTAGAAGTAATGAGATGCTCCATGAATTGATGTGGGTTGGATGGAGGTACTCAGGGATATTTTCATGCCTCTGGAGATAGAGGGGAGTTTTTGGCTTCATTTTACACATTTCAAACACATACTGTCACATTTCAAACAATAACAATGTTTTTGGTTGCACTAGTTTTGGGAGGCCTTAATTATCTCTAAGTAGAGAAAAACAAGATAAAAGAAGGCTGTTCTTTTATCTCTTTTTCAAGAGGAACACAAGGGAAATTTTGGAGGAAATCTTACTTTTAACCAACAAAGAAGAAGATCCTCCACTCAGCAGCTGGCAGGCAGCTTTTTTTTGTGCCTCATGCTCACATCTCAGGGGTGTTGCACACTGTTATGACCATGGTGCTTTAATTAGCAAAACCTCTCCCCAGTGGCAATGAGATAATGACAACCAGAAAGTCAACATCCAGTGAGATCAGATGTCCTGCCCCAGACTCCTCTTTCTGGTCTGTTAAAATATGACAGACTCCAGGAGTGTGTTTGGGATTAAACTGCTTTCTTTTTGCTCAGGGTTGAGTGGTCTCTATTAAATTTGAGTGTTCTGACCCTGCCAACTTTTCCTCAGGAATGCAACCACCCGTGATGTGGTTTGTTTAGGATGGAGTTATTTCCTGGGAGAAGTTACCCCCACAAAAAATATATATTTCTTATTGAATATAATTTTAAAGTGGACAAATGCTCACAGTCCAAATAGGTATTTTTGCTCTAGAAATGGCTGGATGTGGCACTCAGTGCCATGGTCTGGTTGACAAGGTGGTGATCAACCAAAGGTCAGACTCAACAATCTCAGAGGTCTTTCCCAACCTAAATGATTCTGTGATTTTTTAAATGATAGAAGTAAACTTTTTAGCCCAGTTTTTGTAACCTAAAGACATACAACTTGCTTACTATAATTCCTGTATATTCCTTTATCAAACTCTAATAGAACAACTAATTTACATTTTAAAGGCTTTAAAAACTTTTTTTATTTAGAATAAATATGGCAATGAAAAATGTCATACTTCTCTAAGAGGGAGAAAAGTCGTTCTCTTAAAAGCTGAATTTTAGTAATTTTAGAGTGAAGGTTAAAATTAGATTAAAGAGAGATTTTAGAGCAAATAGGTGCAGAAATCAGCTTGGGAAAGTAATTTAAAAGATCCCTTAGTTTCAACTGGAAATTTTGTCACACAGTAAAAGCTTCATCCTTTCCCTGACATAAAGAGCTTTGTCAGGAAAGTTTGCAGAAGCAAAATGTTATGCTTTATTCATCTCACAAATGGATCTCAATCTCTTGTAACCTTAATAGCAAAGGTTACATAAGGATTGTTCAAAATTCAGTTTTCATAAGGAAAAACCCTGGAGAACAAATGATATTAGTCCCGAGGAAATTACTTTTACTGAATATATGTGACTGTAACAGACTGAGAGCAAAAATCGATGGCTTATCCTCACACCAAGTACCCTGGAGATTATGAAAAAGCAGGGCCTGAATAACTTATTTTACTTTCTGAACAAGCTTTGGGACAAACATAAAACAAAAGCATAAAAAAAATCCCCAACCACCTATTCTTTGTGCCAGGTTCAGTTCTTGCAGCCCTTGACCTTATTTTCCCAGTGTCTGTGGCAATGCTGCAGAGCACCTGGGCCTGAGGGAACACCAGCCTCTTCCTCAGGTGCTCAACAACAATATGAGAAATGCAGGTTTTTGCTCCTGTGCAGATTTCCTGACTGATCCTCAGGAATCCATTTAATCTCCCTGTGTATCAATTCCCTATACTACAGAAGGGGGCTGTTATTTCACATTTTTTTTCAATGATGTTTTGAAAATGTATTGTAAAAATTGTAGAAGGTAAACAGCCATGGAAAGAAAATATCATTATATACATATTTATATATTTGTTCCTCCTCTTTTTCTCTTTTCTTTTAGTTGCTTTTATTTGTGATTTTAGTAGAAAATAATGATAGGAGCCTGTGGTGTCTTGAGAACTAATTGCATTGGAGTTTTTTTTCCTACATAAGGCAATTGGCTTTCTTTTCTGGCTAGAAGCAGTATATTTACAGTAGAAAATACACAGCTTGAGTGGCTTCTTGTAGTTTTATATGGTCATTTGACAAGGGAACATTGGTCTGCCAATTGTTGTAATTTAGCTCAGTTTCTATCATAAATTCTTTGGTTTTTACTAGCTGATCTGGGCAACAGATTAATGTTGGTTTTGAGTTGCTGCACGAATGACTCAGCTTTGCCAAAGTAATTTGCAGTGCCCTGCTTCTGTGTTCCTATAAGTCAAGGGGGTGATTTTAAGGGTTCTTAATGCTCCCAATCTGATTCTTCTGCCCAGATCGATTCACAAATAAAATCCTGGCATTTGCTGTTGTTCCATGGAGTTGTTAAGTCAGGATTACTCAACCTGTGTCTGGTTTTACTATAAGCATGTGAGAAAGAGAGAGTAGAAGTTGGCAACTCTTCATATTTGACTCATGTAGGTGCAATGAATATAGATAGATATAGATATAGATATAGATGATAGAGATACAGATATAAATGATATAGATAGATATAGATATAGATATAGATATAGATATAGATATAGATATAGATATAGATATAGATATAGATATAGATAGATATAGATGTAGATATAGATATAGATATAGATATAGATATAGATATAGATATAGATATAGATATAGATATAGATATAGATATAGATATAGATATAGATATAGATATAGATATAGATAGATATATTTATTATTTAACAATTCTTTTTCCACTGTAAGTTACTTTGATGCTGGGGGATGGCAAGCAGCTTCTGACACTTAGAGTCAATTTCAACATTTGTGTCGGGCATCATGTCCACACCAAATGATCAGAACTCTTTATTCAAACCCCCCAAACTCATTTTCAGCCTATGCCAGCCCAGGAGCTCAGGGCACGTGGCCACATGGGCAAGTGCCATCGTGGCTTGGCAGGGCGAGTGGCATCTTCAGTCTCTGGAGGTGACAAGCGTGTGCCAGCTTGTCATGGCTGGGTCTCGTTTGCCTCCCTATTTCAGCCATTCCCTTTTCATCACAGGTTTCCCTTTTTGTCTTTTCCCAGGCAGTGTTGCCATAGCACTGGTGTGTCTTGAGCACCCTGCCTTCCTCCCACCAGGGCCAGCCCTGCCAGCTCCCTCCTGAGAGGTTTCACCCACCCCAGGAGCTCTCCCTTGAAGCTTTCCGAGTGTGTGAGGGGAGTTGATGTCCTCTGCTGTTGGGGTGTCTCTGGACATTGCAGGTGGAGCCACTGGGCTGGAATCCAGTTTTATGTTTGGCACAATTCTCCATGCAAAG
This sequence comes from Acridotheres tristis, assembly GCA_037013685.1. Classification (NCBI taxonomy): domain Eukaryota; kingdom Metazoa; phylum Chordata; class Aves; order Passeriformes; family Sturnidae; genus Acridotheres; species Acridotheres tristis. The sequence goes on from CM072884.1 coordinate 110,873,053, forward strand.
TGTCTGCAGGAAGCAGCTCTTGAGCAGTCCAGCCAAAACTCAAGGGATCTGTCAGCGTTTGTAGGCAGGGATGCAGCATGGTAGGCACAATACTCTGGTAACTCTAGTGTTTGAATCTGTCTTTTCACAAGCCAAGAGCTTCTCTGAAGTGACTAACTTGTGATTTTGATTTGCAGCATCCTTTTCTCTTGGAAAAAACACACTTTTTCTATATCCTTAAGGTAGATCAAATAGTAAACAGCCCCTTTCCCCCTCCTGAAAATCTCCTCTGCATTTAGACTTGACCTGAGCCTGATGCTGTCCAGCATCATTTTACCAAGGCTAAAACCACAATTTCAAACCCACTTCCTATTTCCAGGACAGAGTTTTTTCTAGAAAAATTATACAAATAGAATCATAGAATGGCTGGGGTTGGAAAGTCCATCAGAGATCACCTAATTCCAGCCCCATGCTACGGGCAGGCACACCTCTCACTAGACCAATTAACTCAGTGCTCCATCCAACCTGGCCTTGAACACTTCCAGGGATGGGGCATCCACAATTTCTCTGGACAACCTGTTCCAGTGTTTCACCACTCTCACTGTAAATAATTCATTTTGGAAAAGCAATGTTACTGGTTCCTCCTCAAGCACCTTCCTAAAACCTTTTTGATTCATTTCACTTTTGAACAGGATCTATTCAGCAGTTGTAAATATTTCTTCTCAACAAGACCTCAGTGTATAGAAGAACCTTTTGTAGGGTTTGATGAGTGTGTTGAAATGATTAATTAAAAAAAGATTTCCACAAATATCTAAATGCATAATCAAATATATTTTTAATGAATTATGTAACAGTCTGTCACAACAAGCTATTTATATGAGACATTTCCATTTGACACAAAGTAATGCAGCTGTTTATTAAAATAAGGATTAATCTCGTGTGTGTTACATGTGCATGCCATTTTCTACTTTATCACAAAGAAATACAAGGTCGGACTTAAATGATAAACTCCCATATGTGATGTAGCTAATGAACAGATAAATGGGTCTGAGATGGGTGGAAAAGAATATCTAGAGAGAAAATATCTAGGAAGAGGTGATATCATCTATTCTAGAAAACCTGTTGTTTAACAATAATTTACCTGAATCTAAGCTGAAACTTCTATGAGGAACAGAATTAAGACTGTAAGAGAAAACTGCATGTTAACGTGTTAGTAAACTGAATTTCCTGTGTGTGTCATGTAATCACTGGGTGTCTGGGCCAAGGATTCTGCCTGACATTGCTAAAAATACTGTCCCAAGATAATGCTGTATTTACTGTCCAGTGAGCCAGGAGATAATAAGTGGAAGGATACTAATAAAGTTGGTGAAACTGGTAGCCTATTACTACTCTAAATGGTGGAGTGGATAGGATTGTACCCTATATATATAATAATTATAAACAGAAGCATAATAGACTCTAAATTAGCTGGTACTGAAGAGTCCTTAGGGAAATCATTGTGAATAATCCTCTGAAAGCATCATCTCACATGTAGGGTTCGAAAAAACAAGTTGGATCATGAAAAAGAAAGAAAGAAATACAAACTGGAAAGGTTTATTAAACTCTTTGGTGTATTTATATCCTGAACATTTTACAATTCTGGTCATGGTTTCTCAGAAAGAACCTCAATGAATAAAAAAGGTATGGAGAAGGGAAGGAAAGATGGCCAAGGACACAGAGTAACTTGTCTGCTGAGTGAGAACAAAGTATGCTGTATTTTTCTCTTGGAAATGAAATCAGAACTAACAAGGGTAAAGTGGATGCTGTGAACAGCGTTAATAGGGGATAAGTTTTGGGATTTCTAATCATACCAAAATTAGGTAATACCCAGCAAGATGATTAGGTAATACATTAACACACATACACACAAAAAGTGGATTTTCATTGACTGCTTTATTTGTGTTGTAAAGTTCACAGCCACAGGATGCTGTGGAAGTTAAACTATATGCATCCTTGAAAGAAAAAAAGTGGATAAAAAGTTCATGGACATACTTTTGTCAAGAAAAGAAGCTCAGATGCAGCTGAGGCTGAGAACCTGTGTGGTTTGTTGGGACACTGGGGACACTGGGGACACTGCTCCATGTCCTTTCCAGGGCATCCACCACTTGGAGTGGGAGTCCTTTCATCCCATGTGAGCTTTTGATCTGGTCAAACACAGCTCCACTGTACCCTCTGATGGCATAAGATGGAGAAAAAATGTTGCTCCTTACAGGTGAATGTCTTTTTCTCAGTTTCTATATTGATGGATTTATGTAGACATAGCCACTGGCCAAAATACACATCTAATTGCTCTTTGGGGATAATTTTCTCACTAGAAAAATAAGTATTTAATATAATTTAGTATTTTATTTAGTAAGGAACTTACCAAACCAATTTATTTATACAATTAAAAAAATTTATACAAGTATTTTAAAAATAAATTATTTCAATAATTTCATTTAAGTGACAGGACTTTTTTCTTGTTATCATATCTTAGAAATACCTCAACCTATCAAGTAGCAGTAATAAAACTCAATAGAGTAGGTCAAATTCCTGTAGAACTATATAGAGTTTGAATTTGATTTTAAATAATGCTTTACATCTTTTCTGTTAAAGCACTCAGAGTACTTTGGACTTACATGGCTTAAATCTCAGCTGGGTTTTGGAAGCTTTTTTATGTATCACCACAAAATGGTATTTTTTCAAGTTAATTTTTATAGACTTTTTTTCCCCCTGTTGCTTTGGGCATGAATTACTTTTCCATTCCTGGTAACTAAAGTCCTGGGTGGCATTCACTGTTTTGAAGTAGCAACAGGAAATGGAAAAATTACAGTTTATTTTGTTGCAGTTGGGTACCTTTAAAAACACTTGTAGACACTGCAGTTCTATTGAGACTTTCAGTGAACTGTTGCACGTTCCTTAATTACAGAGAAAATCAGGTCAAGGAATGGATTCTATCCCCAAAGATTATTTTATTCCTGCTAAAGCCACGCTGTGGTAAGAAATAGCACATCCTTTCTTTTCCCTTTAGATAAATTTCAGTTTGCACTGTCAGAGACCAGCATGTGATGTGGAACCTAAGCCAACCTGTGGGCAAAACATCTCCAGGCAGACATAAAATTATACCAGGAACAAATCCCCTCCATGCAAATGTAAGATTTTCACTTTTGTTTGAAATAATCGTGGCATAACTTCAACATTGATACCTGCTTGAAGATGTGTCTGCTCTTGCTTTCTGACACAATTGCTCTCTGAATGAAGACGTGAACGACTCCTGGTCTTCATCTTGCTTTCAGCTTTGGGGGAGCAAAGGAAGGAGGCAGATGGGAGCTCTTATTATGTTCCCACTGTTTATGCTGGGGAGCTGCAAGTGGGATGTCACATCCTACTTCATCCGTCACAGTGAGTCAACGCATGTGAAGAGTTCAAGATGTTCCCTTCAGCAAAGCGAGGCAGGGCGCGCCAGGGAGAGGAACCTGGAGGTTTTGTGTTCACAAATAACTGCAACTACTTCAGCAAAAAACACAGGTGCAAACCTGAACGACACAACTCTCTACCAAGGTCGGACAGCAGGGCTCGGGGAAAAACAATAAAGGGTGAAATGTGCCAACCCCAACCACTGCTCTGTTTTGCTTGTCCCACCCAAGCAAGAGGGAAGAAGAAGGAAGGCTCAGAAGAGACAATGAAAATGATTAGCAGTGTGAAAATGTTCCTTGACAGAGTAGATTATACAAGGTAAAAGTAGATTGCTCCTCAAATGTATAATGGGAAGCATGGCAGGTCTGTAAGAGAAAGTCTGATGGAGATGATGGTAACAACTTCAAAATCTTCTATCATGTTAGTTTTCCTCATATTATTTCACACAAAAAACCCTGATGGAACTAATAATATCATAGAATAGTTTTGGTTAAAAGGACTTCAAAGATCATCTCATTCCATCCCCCTGCCACGGGCAGAGACACCTTCCACTAGACCAGGATGCTCAGTGCCCCATCCAACCTGGCCTTGGACATTCCCAGGGCTGGAGCATCCACAGATTCTCTGTTCCAGTGCTTCATCACCTTCACAGTGAAGAATTTCTTCCTAACATTAAAAAAGCTCACTGCTTTTCTTTATCATAGAAAAAACCTACTGCTACAAGATATTATTAAACAGCATGCTGATAGCAGTGAAAAGAGCTACAGCAGAATATGAAAAATGGAAGCACTTGCTTTCTGAAGGACACAGTTTTATGAGAGCTCAACACTTGCACTTCAGGATATAAATTGAGAACTAATTAACTTCATCCTAGTCATGAGGATGTTTATTTCTTGCACTCTGTAGCTCTTTATAAAGCCTTGTCAGACACTGGCCAAGACTGGTGACATGTCTGACAGCATGAGACAATGCTCAGTGTGTTGGATCATGGTGCAGATAGCACCAAGGCTGTGGGTACAATCCCTGTATGGGTCATTTACTTAAGATTTGAACTCCCTGATCCTTGTAGATCCCTTCCAACTCCAAATGTTCTGTGAATGGCCTGACTGGATATGGCAAAACTCTCTGTCCTGGGTTACAATGTAAAGATGTGCCCAAAAGTCTGCATTCTATCACCACCTGTTGAAATCAGGTGGGGCAGTGATCTTTATCTCTGGAGGGAGAGACTCTCTGCTAATGGGCCATCTGTTAACAACCAGGTGGGGCAGTGTTCTTGATCTTTCCCACAACCCATCCTTCCTCCAGGGAACTATCTCCTGTTAATGGGGCATTGAGTCCCAGTGCATGACTGACAAAATGACATCATCCCATTGGGAGATGCTCCAGCCAGGGGGAGGAGCCAAACATTTCCTACCTGGATAAAAACTGAGATTTGGAGCACCAAAGCAGCCTTTACCTACTGGTATCCAGAGGACAAGAGCTACCAGACCTTTCTACAGGATCACTTCTTCACCAAGACCAATTCATCTGGACTGCTACCACCACTCCAATTAGCTGAGTGTCAGGTTGTATTCTGACTCTGTCAGTGGTTTTCTTTTGTACTATTGTATGTATTTTATTTTTCTCTTTTTTTTCCCTATTGAATTGTATGTCTGATTTGGAGTCTTTCACTGGTTTTGCTTTCAAACCAGCACACTGCCACAATTCGGAGAGCATGAGGCTGGGTTATTCCTCTTGTATTTTATCACGTATGCTTGTCAATCCCAATAGTGATAGGTATGAAGAGGTTATGTTTTCAGGAAGCTTCATGTATTGAGCTGAGGCTGAAATACAGAGCAAAACTTAGAAGGCAAATCTTGGAATCTAGAATTTAAGGAAAGAGAATGCAAAAGGTTTTAGGTTTGGGATCAGACCCCAGCCATTTGATCCATTCTGCATTACATGGTGCTATTGTCAATAAAATATTCTCTGAAGTGATAGTCTCATGATACTGTCCAGGCCAGAAAGGCTCTTAGTTGCTCAGCATAAATGTGCTAGAACTGTGGTCCCTAAAAACGTGTGGAATTGTTCATCTGATCTCACAGCTTCATCTTTTCAGTTTAAAATCCTGAACATTTACCAGGTTTGTGGGCAGACTCTGGAGCCTGCACTGAGCAATGTTACTGCAGCAACATTGCCACGATCTATGGAAAGCAGGAAAAGCTTGGAGAGAGGTCAAGGTTTTCCAGTGGTGTTGGCAAAGCTGAATGAGGGCAACTTTGGGGGAAATTCAATCAGTTCTGATGGCAGTAAAGAGTGGAGGAAGGCTAAGATGAACTCCGAGGAGAACTGGATGATGTAGACTGGAATAGGACCACAGCTTCAGGAACTTGCAGATAAAAGAAGGATATTTGGATGGGTTCCTGGAATTTCTGTGATCCTGGGAGAGATCTATGGGGTTTGTGGGGACTTGTGCAGACTTTGGAAGGCTGTTGGGGTTCATAGAACTATTTCCCTCTCTTTCTTATTCCTGAGATTATAATTTTCTGGAAGAAAACCAGCTCCTTTATCTGTGACTGCTTTCCATCTGGTGTAGGAGCTTTTCCCTCCTGCCCCAGGTGTTGTGAATGAGTGGTTCAGGTTAATTAAAGAATCACTGTCAAAGGTATGGGAAAAAGCAGATATAATATAAATTCGACCATGTTACCTGTGCATCCCTGAGCAAATCCCCTCTCCCTTCTGAGTAGCATGCCCCTCCTGCTGTGGTCTCAGGAGCTTTTTCTCACCTGAACTCTTGCTGCTGTGTGAGAAGGAGGGAAGGGGACAGGGCAGGGGCAAGACCTTCCCCTGCAGCACAGAAAGGCAAACAGAGGTGAGCAGTGAGAAATCAGACAAGAGAGAAGTGGAAGAGAACTTTGGAGGTTGTTCAAATGCTGGACCTTCTCTCTCCTCTCATCCTCCAAAGCAGGAATCCTGGGGTGCTCAGCAGTTAGCTGCCTAAGGCAAATGTTGATTTTTGGCTATGCATAAATCCAGCCTATAATTGCCTACATTGGCTTGAGCTACACTCATCTCTATGGCTTACAGCAATACCCTGAGTTCCCCTCATGCTGTCTGGGCATTATTTTTGGGGTGTGTGGGAGGACTAAAGGGAGAAAAATCAAAGAGAAGGGCTCTGGTGTCCCCAAAAAAAGGACATTGATCTGCTGAAGTGAGTCAAGAGGTCAGCCAGTTGATTAGAGGAATGGAGCAGCAATGTTGGATCCCAGAAGCCTGGGAGTTTTGAGCTTTCTGTGCTTTCTGACACTGACCCCCAGGAGAACACTGCTTTTGACTTGAGGCCTTGGAGAAGGCTTCCAAATTTGAGTGATGGAGTTAGTCACAGGTGTGTAGTTAAATAAGAATGTGTGATTTCACATGGTGAAGAGTTTTAGAATTGAGGTTTTTAGAATATAGTAATAGGTATTGGGACAAGATGGAGGATTTTGGGTGTTGTCTCCTTTTTATCCTCTTCCTTCTTCTTCATGGTTTCAGGCAGTAGTTTCTGGTTGGACAGTCAGTGCTGTGCTGTGGGTCACAGGAGTTTGGTTATTGGGTCAAAAGTATAAATAATATAGGTATTAGTTCTTTATTGGACTGTTTAGCTTTAAGAGACGTTGTAGTAAATTCACCTCTATTTTGCTCACTTTTAGCTGGTAGCTAGAAGTGTTGCAAAACTCTCTGTACTTTAGATAAGATTTAATAAACAACCAAGCCTGAACACGAAAACATTTGTCTCCTTCATGTTTTTAATCCTGACTCTGAATGAAGACAGAAAAAACATGAAGATGAGCCACTAATTAAATGGTGTATATATCACCTTTACACAACACTGCTGTGAGGAAAGGCTGAGAGCACTGGGATTGTTCAGCCTGGACAAGAGGAGCTTCAGGGTGGCCTCATTGTGGACTTCCAGATGGAGAGAGACTATTTACGAGGGCCTGGGGTGACATGAAAAGGGGAAATGGCTTCAAACTGACAGAGTAGGGTTAGGTTAGATATCAGGGTGTTGAGGCTTCAGCTCAGATTGCCCAGAGAAGCTGGGGCTGCCCAGTCACTGGAAGTGTCCAAAGCCTGTTTGGAACTCTGAGCAACCTGGGATGGTGGAAGTTGCAGGGCTGGAACTCAGTGATCATTTGGATCCCTTCCAACCTAAACCATTCTATGATCCTGTGGTTACTGCTGCACCCACAGAAAGATCTTTCACATTGCCAAAGTTGTTTGTCTGAGACTTCGGCAAACATCTTGGAAAAATACAGTCTCTTTTCTTGTGAGCATCCCCCAGTCAAAGCGCAGGCACGTATTTATCAGAAACCTATCATGCACCAGATGGCAGAATAAAGTGGTTGTTTAAACACACTGTGACTTAGGGTAACCTGGCATAGCACGTTCTCAAAATACGCCGCATGTGTTTCTTCACAGATCTCAACTTAAGGATAGCAATGAATAACTTCTTCAAAATCCTGGTACAACAACATGCCTTTTGTTTCCTGCATGTTATCTAAGAGCTGCTGTAGCAAATGCAAGGAAGGAATTAGATCTGGAAATCAGCTTTGCTGAAGACAGTGCTGAAAGTTTTCTTTTAAAATGTAGGCCTGCTCCTGTGCTGTGGGTGAAATCCTGAGGGATTTGCCTTCTAGAGTCTGCCCAAAGCACTCAGCTGCCACCACGTTGTTTGGCTGCTCTCCCCCATGGGCAAAATCTGTGCCTTTCACAGGGTTCTGGTCCAGGACAGAGCTCTGCCTATGCATGGAGGTTTTGGTCAGGTGTGGTGAGAACACACAGGATAAGAACTGGGAGCTGTAGTGGGTTCTCATTCTCCTGTTCTGGGATTCTGTGAGGATGTTATGTCAGTCCATGTGGCTAAGCTATTCTTTGCCCAAAATTTAGCCATGAAGAACAGTCCTCACTCCCTACATTAGGGATCTGTGTTAGAACTGCTTCCATTCATGCATTATGGAATAAGCTCAACAATGATTATGGTAAATCTCCTCAACAAACAAAGCAAGATCTTTTAGGGGAAGCAGCAACTTTCTCTCTGTTTGCTCTATATCATTGCCTTGTATTGATGTGTCAGTATTCTGGGACTCAGAGACCTGGATGAACTCTCCAAAACTTTAATCATTGATAATCTGCACGAACTTCCTTGGGGTGAGCTTCTCTGAGATTTTGACTAAACCCACACTTCATAAGAAAACAAAACATTCTTACTGAATTTTGACTCCTATCTTTCTGTAGTTTCCTAATTACCCTTCTCAGTTCCTAAATCTTCAAGTAGAGAGAAAAATAGAAAACATATCACAAGGAGATTTGCTACAGGTTTGATTGTTTTCTCCTCTCTCTGTTACATAACTGTTTTTCCCTTCACTTGGAAGAAGTGTTATTACTCACATGTGATGCATAATCCTCTCCCACATCTCCCATCTCTGCTTTCCCTCCTGAGCATGATCTACTAAATTTTCTGACAATATTTTTTAAATTACTTTCCATGTCTGCTGATGCTGTGAGGGGAATACAGGCAGCAGAGAGCAAGGGGGTCTCTGCTGTCGCTCGCCTGCTGTCCGAGGAATTATGAAATACATTTTGCTTGCAGAATCTCCACCTCAAATAGAGGACAAAGAGGCTTTCAGACCTCAGCTGGTCTTCCTTATAACAAATGCTGTTTGCCAGATTTATTGGTTTGGTGCCAGTGAGAGGATCTGCAGTCGTGGCTCTCAGAATCCAGCGGGTGACAGTCAGAACAAACTGAGTGGGCTGGATCTGAACGTGACTGCAAGACAATAAACACAGAGCTCTCAGTGCAGCTCCTTGCACACAGTCTCTCTCGAGAGAAAAAACAACAACTTTTAAATCTGTCAACAATGGTTTTATCAGGAGACAAGATTTCTTGTGAGAAGTACCCCGTTCTGTTAAGCATATGGTCAACAACTTGCTGTGTCAAACGAGCAGTAGCAAGTGTCTGGGAAATGCAAAACACCACAGGATCAATGAAAGAACAAGAAATGTTCAACAACCAAAAATGTATTGAAATGTTCTCTCCTGTCAGTGCAGGGCCCAGCACAAAATCTCAATGTTCTTGGTTCCATTTACTCTTTTAACCTACTCGATCATGTTTCTATCATTAAAACAACTTAATCTTTGCCTTATTTATATTGCTTTGTAGAATTCTGCTTTATTTGTTTTTTGGTTTTGTTTTTTTTTTGTTTTATTTTTTTTAATCTGTGTGTCACCACTGCTCTTTCCCTGTAAGCTAAGCATATGTCTTGTAAAATGGTTTGCCATTATCTGAAGGTTTCCCTTTGCTCCACAGCTCTGAGAATTAAAGATATTTCCTTCAGGTGTTTGCTAGAAATATACAATAATTTGGAACCAAATGACAAAGAATGGTATCTTAATACTCTCTCAATCTTCGTACTCTGTGGCCTCTTTACATTAATTTTTTTTTTCTTCTGTGATTGCAGGATCATGAGGTGGAAAAAGAGGGGCAAAATACAGTGTTTTTGTATATAGATTTTAGTGATGAAAACTGGGCTCTGCAGACTTTTCTCAGGCTTGTCCTTCCTAGAACAGCATTTTAGGGGCTGAGGCGCCTCTGGCAAGAGAAATCCTATAAGACATTGGAAGGGTAACCTTAGAGACACGTGGGATCTGATGTCTCTAAAACTAGAAATCACAGAGAGGATAATAATTCGTCAAGTGCTATTCAGTAGTTAATTTTCACTTCAATTTTACCAGAAAGGAAAGAAACAAAATCATACGATCAAGATCAATAGTAGGATGAGATTAACTGAGTTTTTTTCTTTACCATCCTAATTAATAAACAAATGTAACACATGGAATTGTTGATAAATGATGTTCATGAGACTAATTGTCCATTCCTGTCATTTTAGGGTACTAAATGGGGTTGCTGAAATAGAAGAATAAAACTACACTTTAAAATAAAACAATGTTTATTAAAGTAATTGAAAAGAAATAATTGAATAATTTAAACCAAGAAAGTCTAAAATATACAGATAAATAACACTTAATGAGGTAGAAAGGTGAGTGAAAGTATATATCTTATTGAAATATATTTGTCATAAGTTTTAACAATATTTCCTTTTTTATCTGAAAGGAAAACTTTTTTTTTCTCAATATTCATGCAGTGCTGCACTTTCTGGTCTATGACCAGGTCTCTTGGGTACTGCAGTAATTAGTAATGAATTAGTAAAAGAAATAACGAGTAAAGTGGAAGCCAATGACTTCAGTAAGAAACACGATTTCATTGTGGCATTATTTAGCCTATTACTAAGAACACAGAAAACTTCAAAGGAAATTTTTATCCCGCAGTTGCAAGACAAGAGAAAGTCGTTATCTCTATAATGTAGTAATCAGACTTAAAGGGATAATTCAAAAATATGTGTTTATTTAGTGAAGAAAAATAGTCTCAAACAATATTGTTTTCTACTTAATATCAAAGATCCTTAAAAAAAAGAATAAAGAAGAAAATAAATAGACTGGATAGTACAATACAGTCAAATTAAGATAGTTAAATCTCTTAAGAAATATTCTTACTAAATCGAAGTATAGGATTTAGAAAGAATTTTCAAGGTCGTTTGCCAGTGAGTGCTCAAGGTCATACAGCATCTTTGTGCACCTTCCAGAAAAGGTAGAATAATTTTCAGGAGGGCTGAGTTACAATAACTCTGTTTTGTATGAGTGTCAAAGTGGCTACAGGAGCTCAAATTTATTATAGGATTAGTGTTAAAAAGAATGGAAGGTAAAAAAATGAGTACAGTTAAGTACCATATAAGGAGAAAGATGAAATTAATTAATATGAATATGGATTAAATGTTTTCAGGAAGTGCAGTGCAGTGTTGTGCTGGTGTTCTAGAGATTTGAGATGCTCTCCCAAATGCAAAGCCCACATGACAGAAAAGAATAAATGCTGACCAGTTTAAGGTGCACAAAAGAAAAAAAAAGAAAAATAAACACCAAACTCCAAGCTTTTGGTATTTATTTAGGACAATTACTATTGGTTTTAATTATTGAGCAAGAATGGAAATACAGCAGGATTCAAAGGAATGTGATATTTGCACACTGAATGGCTTCCATAAATAGAAATGCAGAACACATTTAAAATGAATGTAAAAACGGGTTCTGCTTTTTTTATTCAACACAGCACGAAGGTTTAGAGCAATACGTGAAATTATGAGGAAATTCTCCTTCCTTTGCCCCTCAAACACACAGATGAGAGCGGTTATAAAAGGCAGTGAGGTAGATTTTTTTCTTTTGCTTGTGTTAGTTGATATGCAAACACACATCAGAAGATGGGTTGGGAATGAGCTAAGCTGATCTTGTAGGAAAAGAAGGACAAAGCCTTGTTTAAATTAGTTATTAATTGCATTCTGGTTAATGTCACAGTAGTGTGACAGTACTATGACTAAGGAGTATGGCTTTGGCAGGGCTAAAACCTTCACTTTCCTGACAATTCTTTGACCTTTAGAATGAAAGGCAGCCCTAAGACAATAAACTCAAAAACATGACTTAATACAGAATACTCATGGGTGAATACAATTAATATTATTGTCAGGCAAACATACTGCAAGAATGATGACTTCTTTGCACTTTAGCTATAATAAGACCAGTGGAAAATGTAACTTAGTAAATTAGGTTATGATAAAATTCAGCTTAAAAAACAAAATGCAGACCATGTCTTCTTATGGCTGCCACACGCTCCATGTGTATTGCTTGTGTAAAACTGACAATTAAATTAGTTACTAGGGAAAACTTGTCTCAGATATCAAATGTAAATTCCATCATCTGGCCCAATTATTGTTTTCCAGAGAAATGGAGTTCACTTTGGAGTAGCCTCTTTTGTCTTTTGCTCATAGTCTTCTCAATTAATACATGGACTGAGAATTCTGCACAGAAATCTGTGAGAGCATGCTAAGGGTATTGATTTTGGATATTCCTGAGTTTTTAGAACTAGGATTTGGATTCCAGTCAGGCCACTGTTCTAGAAAAGTAGTTTTTTTCACTCCTCAAGGACAAATTTTTGCATCCTTTGAAGTGCAGAAATTCCCAGCGGAGTTTTTAGTAATAAATATTGATTCATCTTCTCTCTGTCCTTTGGACTAAATTGCAACAGCCCCTCTCTTAGATGTCCTTGCATTTTGTCATGTGATTGTTAGTTTATGTTGCTACCTTTGACAGGAAAGCACCAAATCCACAAATCTCTTTTCCATCAGTTCATCTTTGATCACAAGGGAACAACTTCCTTGAAGATTTCCTCCTTGAAGAATCTTCAGCCTTCCTGGATTGCTTTGCCCTTCAGCACATCCTCTCCTATCAACCAGGCTCCTAAAAAATCTGCTCTGCCATCTGGAAGGTCAAGGTAGATGTTGTGCTGATCCCCCTCCTTCTCCAAGAATTGAAAACACTCTATAATTTGATTATCTCTGTGCCCCAAATAGCCTCCAACCATCACATCCCCCACCAGTCCATCTCTGGTCACAAACAGGTCCAGTGGGACACCTCCCCTGGCTGGTTCCCTCACCAGCTGTGTCAGGAATGACCTCCCACACTCCCCAGGAACCTCCTGGCCTGTTTCCTCTCTGCTGTCTTGTATTTCCAGCAGATACCTGGTAAGCTGAAGTTTGTAGAGAACGAGGGCTAAAAATGGTGACATTTTCCCAGCTGTCCACAGAATGTTTTATTGATTGATTTACTCACCCTGGCTGGGTGATCTGTGACAGAATCCCACCACATCTGGTTTGATCTTTCCCAACTCTTACCTATAAACACTTGATCCTGTCCTTGCCATCATTTAGCCCATGGCAGTCAAAACTCTGCCTAACACACCCCACCACCTCTCCTTCCTTGCACTTCCCTTCTGAAGACTTACAGCCACCCATTGCAGCACTCCAGGTGTGGAATTCAACCCCCCACGTTTCCAGGAATGCAGCTATATCCTGGTTTTCCAGCTGTGCAGTGGCTTCCTGCTCCTCCTGTTTGTTGCCCATGCTGTGGGTGCTGGTGTAGATGAATTTCAGCTGGGCTATTGATGCTGCCACTCTTTTTTGATGGCATTCCCACACATGAATAACCCTTATGTCTTTTCTGCCACATGGATTTCCCTCCCCTGACTCCACTAACATGGCAGACAGCAGGACATCACCATCACCATCCCTCCAACATCAACGTGCCACCCCAGGCTTAGCTCTACTGAGCCTGGTTTTTCTCCTTCTTCCTTCAAATCTAGTTTAAAGCTCATTCAGTGAACCCTGTTAACTCCTGCACAATAGATTCTTTCCTCCTTTTAGGACAGGTGTACCCTGTCTATCCCATAGACCAACCCACAATTAAAATTCTGACAGTGACACCAGGCTTGGAGCCAGGTATGAATCTCTGGACTCTTCCTGTTTCCTCCTTCATCATTCCCTGCAGCTGGAAGGACAGAGGAGAACACTGCTTGTGCTCCTGATCCTTTAATCAGTTGTCCCAAGGACCTGAAGTCTCTCTTGAGGTTTCTTGTTGCAACTTGATCACTACCTATTTAAAAAAATCACCATGGATAATAATCTGAGGGCTGCAGCAGGGTAGGAAGCTTTATCCCTGGTCCCAGGGAGGCAGCAGGCTTCCCTTAAAAACTGGGGAAGTCTGCATATTGCATATTCTTGCATATTCTGTTCTCAGGACAGAGTCTCCTATGACAATGACCCTTCTCTTTCTTTATGGAAGTGGTTTTGATGCAGGACATTGACCAACTTCACCTTGGAGACTCCTCCAACTTAGATGAACCATTGTCCTCATCATTGTCTGGTTTCCCTTGCACTGGAATCACTTTGCATTGGTTAACACTCTTGGCATTTTCCTGGATAGCTTTGAAAATACCAGCAACAGTATTCTTATTTATACCTCCAAAACCAACTCATTCTCAGATTTTACTCCTCATTTTTACAAAAATCTCTCTATGTAGTAGTAAATTGTTCCTGCTAAGATTTGTATTCATCACTTCCTCTGGAAGCTGCTCCTGTTTGGTGCAGTCTGAGGGACCCCTCAATAAAAACATGCAAGTCTCTACAGTGAAAGGCACACAAGGAGTGATATAACTGCTCTCATAACTGCAGAATGACAGGTCTGGAGTAGAACTGGGTTTAAAAATGAGACTCTGTCCATAGCAAGATGCCTTCATGCTCTAAATTTGTATCCTGTGCCATATCACACAAGAAATTGGTAAGATAATATATGGAGATTGCAAGACTTCCAGCAAAATTACATCATGGAGCTCTGCACAAAGGTAGAGTTCCTATAGAAGAAGAATTTGGGAGTGTTGGCTGGTCTCTTAAAAACAAAAACCATTTGTGCTTCCATGGCTGTGCGAACAAAAAAATCACTGCAGTGTTTACCAAACTAATCTGAAAATCTGGGAACTTGTGTGGTAATAGCACTTCCTTGCACGTGTTTTGAGTCACAGGAAGAGTGGCAGACTGGATGGTTGGTTCATAAACAGAAAAACTTTCTCCTAGATAAAGTGGAACGACTGTGTTAACAATCCTTAGTGGTTTGGAGGCCTGCCTGTAGCCAGTCACATCATTTGTGGCTTCCTGGGTGTATTTGAAAGTGCTCCTCATGAAAGGTCTCATTCATTTTGGAGCACAGAAGCTTGAATCAAAGCGTTCTTTATACAACTCTTGAAAAGATGCTGTTGAAGTTGTGCTTTAAGAATAATTATGGTTGAATCTTTGGTGCATTATATCAGAGCATAAATGGAACAACACAACCACCTAAACAGCCAAAGTTTAAATTTGGGCACAGAAAGAAAAGTAGAAGAGTGAAAGACTGTTTTTTCTGTCATCCAGGATATTTTGAAGAGACTAGTGATCAACAACAATTGTGTATTTTTCGCCTAGAAAAGAAATTTGCAGACATGTAGGGGCTCTATCTGAGGTTGCAAAGACCCAAAATAATAAAACAGCCATATTAACGTTCATGGAAACAGGACAATGGCACATGAAATGCAGTTTGTTACAGGTTATTTGCTTACAAGGTCATTTTCTATTAAGTGAAGAAAGGCAAAATTTCATATTCAACCAAAGCTTTTGTCTCAGTGACATCATAGGAGCCTGTTTCATGGCAATTTCCCAGCTCTTGATATGTGTTTTTCCAATGACTTCATGCCCATTCTGCATTCTGGGCACTGGGTGGGCTGAAACTCCTGCACAGAGACATGACAAGGACAGGGCCTGATGGAACAATGCAGACAGACTGGAAGCCAGGCAAAGCTGCCTCCAGGTAAGATTCCATCCCAGACTTGCAATAAAATCATAGAATCCCAGAATGATTTGGGTTGGAAGGAAACTTAAAACTCATCTTATTCCACCCCCTGCCATGGCAGGGACACCTCCCACTGTCCCAGGCTGCTCCAGCCCCAATGTCCAACCTGGCCTTGGGCACTGCCAGGGATCCAGGGGCAGCCACAGCTGCTCTGGGCACTCTGTTCCAGGGCTGCCCACCCTCCCAGGGAAGAATTATTTCTGTAAATACCAACTTCCCCCAGGTCATCTGTGATTGAAAGAAGCCTGGTGAGCTGGGTGTGCCCACAGCAGCCTGTGAATAATCAGTGGCTCAACAAACTGGGGAACCTGAATTTACCAGTGCAGAGTCTTTGAAGCTGCAAAAGAACCAGGCCCTGACCAAATGCCCTCAGTAGCAGAAGAGGGAAGTCCTTCAGCACCTCTGTGCTCTCTCAGCAGCATTTTCACTTTGCCTGGGCAATGGTTTGAACAACTGCTCCTTTGTCACACATTGAGTGACTCCCAGGAAACTGGGAGCTGGTCTCACTGACGTCTGGTTGCTGACATATTAACGAGGACTTTGGCCTCCATTTCTCACTTCACTACCTGAAATCATTATATATCAAATGGCTCCAGCACAAGGACCAACCAAACTTTAAAAGTTCCTGCAAAATCAGGAATTGTAAGAGCTGATTGCAATTCACAGGGTGTTTCTACTGTATTGCATGATAAAATATACTCTTCTTCTCTTTATCTTTTTTTTCCTCCTTTTTTTTTTTTTTTTTTTTTTTTTTGTGCAAATGTTGGTAGAAAAAGAGCCTGCAATTTGATTCCTTCAAGTGTTTGTGTTGGGAGAGCTCTTGTCGCATATGTTCAGAGAGAGTGAACATAAAAGGGGCCCGAGGATAGACAAAAAATCTGTTTGACTATCTGACAAATAGTTACAGAAACATTTTGCATATTTACCCATCTTCTGAGAGAAACATATTGCTGTGCAACAAAAATGTGTTTACTGTAAAACGACATAGACAGCAGCACTTAGAAGACACTTGAAAGAGTTGGATTTTGTAAGCAGCTCATTTGCATAGAGACACAGGAACATTTGAAGCCTCAGAGACAGCATCAAGGAATAAAAGACATCCACTGGGACCAGTCTGCATTAACCTTAGGTTTGTAGGGTTTTCTTTTCCTCTCAGGACTGAATATTTCTTTAACTATTAAATCAATTCATGAAATCATACCATGTCCTTAAAAGTACAGTGAGTTACTGCCTTACCACCAGATTAGTCTAAATTCCTCTTGGACTGGTGCTAAATTTATATAACTTTGTTATATCGCTGGCAATTTATATTTCTATAATTTCATGCAAAATAGATTCATTCTCACTTATGGGGTAGTGCTCCTTCTCAGTTACAGCCTGAGACCTGCTGATTTTTACTGAGTTATCCCAATAGATGGTTGGCATTCATACTCATTTTTTTTTCTCTCTCCTCAGCCAGGCTGTGAGCCTGAGTGAAGGCATCAAGCTGAAGCCAAATTAATGTAGCATATTCAAATTTCAACCTTGTTACTGAAGAGAATGCCAAGAGTTTAAAAAAATGTCAGGCCCTTGAGATGGAAGAATAAAATGCTGGAAAAGAAAACTTTCAAACTGAGCAAGATGATAACTTTTACCTCTGGGAGTTCTATGTAAAAACCTCTAAGTAGATAAATGAAAGACATCTTCAAGCACTAATGACAATAGAATGGTAAATGTAGCTATTATGATGCACATAAAAACCCTGAAAATAATTTCATTGTGCAATTAAAAGTGGCTAAAATCCTTCTTCCCAATCCAATATTTTAAACAGCTACATGAGAAAAGAGGCTTTGGAAACCTAACCAATATTGCAAGTTTCAGTTACTTTTAGCTAGTGGGAGATTAAATAGATTTTGCTCAAGTATTTATTAGCAGAAAAGAGACATTTTTCACCTCTGTATAGTTCTGTCTGACCATACCTGAGTTAGGAGCTGAAAGCTGTTGCCTTTTCTATGTAGCTGTGTAATAGTTTCTCTAATTTCCTCTCTGTTTTTGTAGTAAAAATAACTTTTTCTGTTGGTTGCAGTGCAAGAGGTTAAGGATTCCTGTTGATTTGATTGTACAGCTCTTGGACTTGCAAATTTGAACTTAAAGGTAAAAATAGAAATCTCTCTTAAATATTGCTCTCCCAGGAAGCATCTCACAATGTTTCAGTGGTACTTGCAGAGCCTAGTGCTATCCTTGATTTATGTCTTAAAAAGTGACACTGGAGCTGTCTGAGGCTAAAAGGAGACTGGGAGCCAACCAGGTCTAGAAGACCAAGAGTAAAATGGTGCATGGTCGTGCTGGATAAGGTGAGAAACAGCAAATTTATGTAATCACAAGAAATACTCACACTGGTGTGCATGATATGGGCACAATGTTCTGATGACACCCAGAAATGGAATCACTACAAAATTTGAAGCTTTTCTATGTCTGTGGAGATCCAGCAGAACAAATTAAACTATCATCCTTTAGAAATAACAGAAAATTAATAGTGGCCCCGTTTTGGGATAGGGACAAGCAACTGGGTTAGCTTCAATGTTGCTTTAAAGTTGTTTTTTTCCCAGGATACAAGGTAATTTCTGTCTACAGCAGTGCTTTCTTAATCCCTAATAGCCACATAGTAGGTAAAAAAGACATCCAGTATATCTGATAGCAGCTATGTCCAAGTAACTTCATGGTGGCTGTTTAACTCATAATGTAGGAGCATATATTGATAATAACAAAAATGAAACATTGGTAACCTAAAACCAGGCCAAGGAAGGGCAATTAACACCTCTGTTACCAGTAGCACCAGTGTCCCAAGGGGCTTTCTTTTTTTATTTGCAGGGTACATCTTGTCTGCACCAGCAGTGCTTCATGAAATGGAGTTCTAGCTGAGAGACATTTCATTTAGAGCAAATATTGAAACTTTACAGATGCTTGCCTGCAGCTGTACAGAACAGACAAACAGCCTCAAGACAAGGCAGCCCCTGAGAGCTTTTCCCTTGCTTTATTTTAGCAAGGTAATATGAACATCTATGCAGATGGGAAGCCAGAGCTCGGGTGAGACATTAATAGAACCCCCTGGGAACCAGGTCCTGATGCTGCCAGAATCAAAGCCCCTTCAACTCTTCGTGCAGAGGGGGAAACGTGAAGGTGCACAAGGCTCTGCTGAACCAGGACACGGAACAAGATCTGCCAAAGCCCCATGCTGGCAGTGCCACGAGCTGGAAGGGGGCAAGAGGGCTGTGCAAATACCTGTGGAAATAATGTGGAGGAGAACAGGAGGGAAAGCCTGCTTCGTCACTAAAAGCCCAAGATGTATTTTACAGGTGAAATTTTGCTTCTGTAGAGAGAATTTGTGTCTCAGAAGAGGAAATGACCCAGTAATGTGCACTCACAGCCCAGAAAGCAGAGCTGTACCTTGTGCTGCACACACAGCAGTGTGGGCAGGGAGGGAGGGGATTCTGCCTCTCTGCTCTGATGAAAATCCACCTGCAGAGCTGCCTCCAGCTCTGCTGTCACCAGCACAGGACAGATGTGCACCTGCATGAAGGTGATCACAGGGCTGGAGCACCTTTCCTACGAAGCCAGGCTGAGAGAGTTGGGGTTGCTCAGCCTGGAGAAGGCTCCAGAGAGACCTTGGAGCATCTTGCAGTGCCTAAAAGGGGCAACAAAAGAGCTGGACAGGGACTGTTTACAACATCATGTGTGGATAGGAGAAGGAGTGATGGCTTTGGGTAGAAATAGGGTAGGTTTAGGTCAGATATTAGAAAAAAAATCTTTACTGTGAGGGCAGTGAGGCAGAGGTTGCCCAGAGCAGCTGTGGCTGCTCCATCCCCGGGAAGTGTCCAATGCCAAGCTGAAGCTCTGTGCAGCCTGGGATAGTGGAAGGTGTCCCTGCCCCTGGCAGGGGACTGTGCCCCTTGACTCTGCACCTCCTCACTTCCCTGAGGATGTGCTCCAGGCACAAACAGCTGCCAAAGCTCTTAGCAAAACGTGATAACCCAAGCGCAGCTTCTGCCTTCCTTTATTGTTAGTGACAGCTCCATTCTCAAAGCCACCCCTGCCTCTCTCAGGAAGGAGGATGCTCCAGGAGCCTTCCTCCTCTCTGCTGGCCACCCCCAATGTGGGCTGGCGAGGTTTTAACCTCTAACTGGTGTGGGAGTTTGATAGACAGACTCCAGCTCTGACACAGGAGGCCAAAAGCCTTTGAGGAATATGACTATCTGCTTATTAAGCCTGTCCTATTCCAGCCAAGGAGTACTCAAAGTAATCTCTGGTAATAGCTACAGAAAGGGTCACTGCTTGAAAGAAACATCGTGATCAAGGGTTCCCTTGTGTTCTGTTTTTCCAGCTTCTTTTTTCCCCTTTGAACTGGAAGACTGTGGGCAATAAGGATAATATTCCTTCGTGTGTGTGTAAAAATACCTTATTAGGAAAACTAATTTATTCAGACAGAAATATCTTCCTTTTCCTAAATATGCAGAAAATCAAATGCACAGTGGAGCAGCAAAAAGGAGGGTCTTCCTTGGTTACAGTTTATTGCAGTGAAATTCCCTACTGTGCCAGAAGTAATGTCACAGTAATGAGTAATGTCACAGAGTTCCTGGGTAAGTGCAAGTTTTGGGTGAATATCATGCCATATTTATTGTGAAACAGAATCACTGCTTTTAGGAAGGTTGAACATGAGCTTTTCTACAAAAAAAAAAAAAAAAGAGTGCATTTTCCTCCCTTGCAAGTATCATGTATTCTGACGTGTTGAAAGTTGAAGGAAATAAAAGACTTGTACATCAGGAATATCTAAATTGATTACACTGTTTCTGCAAAGGAATATTCTGTATGTCAAAGATCACCTCTGGGTGGTAAGGGTCACTCAGCCTCAGCTGAGTTGGGAATAATCTACTGGAAGGTTTCTTCACTGAAGGTGGAGTCAAACAAAGGTATTATGGTTCCAGAGACAGTGTAGAAAATTAAAACATAATCTGAAGTTCTATTGGTTTTCTGAAATATGCATGTAGTGGGATTTTGATTTTCCTTTAGAAACATGCCTGGAAAATCACCGTTTTCTGCAGTCCCAGATCCATCATTTCCCCTGTGGTCAGGGATTTTCAGGGCTTATATGATTCTAGTACAGGTCAATGACCCAAGTGCTGACACTTATTTCTCTCTTATAGGTAATTTAAAAATTGTTCAGTATGAAGCAAAATCAAATTTTGAAGCCATTGAAAATATTTACTATTCATTCAACATCTTAAAAACATTGTTTGCTGTTTCTCTGATGTGCTGGCATTTATTTGATGGCTCAGCAACAAGCTCAGTGGTCCTACCCAACAGATAGTGTGGTGACCTGGCTTTCCAGCTATTCTCTGCATGTGTTTGTGTGTAAACCTGTGTATGTGCACACCTGAAAGTATCAGCACGTTTGGTGCTGCATCAGCAGAAACATAATTTATTCTGTCACCTATTTAAGAAGCTGCTGTAAATGATGTGTAAAAAAGAAAATTGAATAAATACATTTTGTGCCATACAACTCTATCACCTGCAAAGGCAGGTGTTGATGCTCCAGGAATACACACAGTGTTGCAGACAGCAGAAACCTGGAGTGTGTTTGTGTTTCTTGTAGCACTTCTTTTAACATTTGATTATTTGTTCAGGGCCAGCGTGCTGCTGCTGCTTATCTATATATTGACAAGATTGGTTCCATGTAGAGCATTTGCCTGTATCTAACTTAGTTTGCAAAGACTATTTCAAGATGATGCCAGTGGGGGTGGGGACGTGAGAGGAAGAGAGGGAGAGAATATTTTTAATTAGTTTTGTGTAGGCAGGAGGGAGAGGACAGACGTACACTGTAAATGTATCATATTTTTTACATTTTCCTTGTGATCTCAAGCAGCAAACAGACCAATCACAGCAGCCCAGCAGCTTTATTTGTGCTGTTTTTGGAAGACTTGGCGCTGCTAAGCACCCTTATTGTTGTTCCCAGCTTGACATTCCCCGTCCTTGACATCTCCCTTCCCTGGAATCGATGATGACTGCCATCTCAGCCCTCAGGCTCCTCCACGGCTGCTTTCAACTGAGACAGCCTCGTCCCTTATTCCTTGCTGCCCTACTTTTGCCCCTCACCACCCTCTCTCTAAAAGTCTACAGCAACTCGAATTCAGCTGGCTGTGGAGAGATGTTTTGAAAGGCTTTGCGCGCCTGGCTGAATCCCCGGTGGAAACTGAAATTTCCTGGTGGAAAAGTGGAGGGGGCTGTTTGCAACCAGCCCCCTGCCTTTCTGCCTGCTCTGACACAGTGTGGCAGCTGGGACCCAACAGGGCCATTTGTCTGGGTAAAACAGTTAAATATAAAAGCCAACAATTTGCGGTACCTCGGCCTGTCCCGAGGAAATCGCGCCCACGGGGGATGAGAAGCTCTGGTTTCTTCTTGGTGCTTGATTACACCCCAAGGACACGATTATCCCGTGCCAGTAGTCATCTTTCTTGTTAGGCCTTATTGCTTAATTGCAGCAGGACTGCAAAAAAATAGGGGGGAGAAAGGGGGGAAGGGGAAAAAAGGGAGATCAGGTGAGATATTTCAGAAATCATCGGAAGAGATGGGGATGGTTTGGGAGCTGCTGGCTATGTACGTTAATTAACCCTTCTCAGAGGAAATCCACAGAGCTGTACTTTCAAGAGAGATCTGCCCCCCTCCTCTCCCACACGCAGAGATGTGGTGGAGTCTCTCTCTTGGTATCTCATCCACTGCTCCAGGCTCTTGATGTCAAAATATACCAGCTGAGAATGTAGGATAAGAACAGCCGTAGGCTTTCCTCTGGTCCTCAAGACATTTCAAATCTATACTTTCCTGATTACTATAATACCCTGCTTCATCAAGAGCACAAATATTTTTTTTTTCTCTCCTGGTCTCCAAATAGGCAACTTTTACAGCAATACCTGAAAAACCTTGAAATAAAGAAAACAGAGAAACCCAGAAAATTCACTTGGGAGTGCGGAGCTCTAACCTATATTTACTTTTCCCATTGTGAGAAACATTTGAACAATTCCTTAACATTTATAACTGCACATCTATCTGAAATAATTGAAACGGAAACGTTAAAAGAAATTACATTTCACTAATCCATTTACAATGGTATAAATTGCTTCTCATAGCCAACTGCCAGACTTGCTGTTTTATTTAATAACTTTAATGCTGAGGTTCCCTGAGGCAAGGAGAGAGTTATCCCACCAACTGCAGGAGGTTTTACTGTAGTGTCCCCTGGCTATTGTCCAGGGACTGTGGAGGAGCTCAGCTAACATTGTCTGTTAGCATTCCCTGTCGCTGACAAAAATGTGTTTTAATGTAAAATAATTCTAAGTGAAAGAGAAAAAGGTGTAAATGGTGCATCCTAGCAAATCACACTGTTTTATTGGTATATGATTGTGGCTGGGTGGCCAATAATTTATCACTATAAAATGTGTTACTACATTTTGACAGCCAGCAATTGAGCAATGACCTTACTCCCCAGCAGAATCCCAAATACATCTCAAATTTAAAGGTCTCTCAGGCAGAAAAATCCTGCAAAGTCCAGCAGGAAAAATCCCAAGCACAGTCCCTTGATACTCATTGCTTTACAAGCTCCAACTGTTTCTGTAGCTCTAATTCTCGTATTCAGTTGTGTCTTGGGAGATAATTCTTTCTCCTCTCTCTCCGTGATGTGCTCCTGCATTAGGCTGACTTTCTTTCCAGGCTGTGAGTAAATATGATTTTCCTCATTCAGATCTCCTTTTTCTCTGTGTGTGTGAGCTGGTTTGAGTGGAGATCCATATTCCCTGAGTTCTAAAGTACTCTCAGTCTCTTGCTCATCCCATGAAGGACAGGGTTAGGCTCAGGCACACTGTCAGCTCCTGTAGCCTGAGATATGTTAGAGGAGCACCAGGTTTCTCCAAAACCTGAAAAATTGCTGACTAACAAAAATGAATCCACTTTTCAATAGATTCTGCACATTCAAATGCTGCCAAATATTGTTTTTGAGGTTAGAAGAACTTGCACTTTCTTATAATGTGGAAGACTGCAGAACAACCTGTGAAGTAAGTTTTTATATATCCTATAAAGAAAATACAAGGAAATTAGCAAAATGTACTAAAAATGTGAAATAAATGCTTTTGATTGAAAATACTTAAATGCTGTCAAAATAGCAGAGACATTCCCAGCCATGTTTGTGTTTTCAAATTGTATTGATCAAAACTGCTCACCATCTATGACTTCTATAGGATCATGGCTGCTTTCTTTCATCATTCCTCTTAAAGAAATACATTTTTATTTTTAGGAAACTTGCCCCGAGGCAAAGACTAGAAATTGTTCTCAAGCAGATAGTATAATTAAGGATTGATCTGCACAGTGGGGAGATGTTGGATGAATCAGACACTGACATTTCCTTCTTTCCACTCTTTCTTATGACTGAGAGCCTGGATTCCTTCCCAACAAAATAAGACACTTAACTATGTAGAAGATGTGGTGTTAGGAGTTTAGATACCCTTGATTGTCAAGGATTGTCAAAGCCACACAGGTATTTCCAGCTGGCAATTTATTCTCTGTCTTGTCATTGGCTTTAGCAGAAGCCTCAGGCAAATATTCTCCTGACACCTCAAGCAGGTGCCTGAGGTTGGAAGTGGGATGAAAGCAGGCAGAAAATTTTGTTTTATTTCAGCAGAGAATACCTGTTCCCAATTACCAACCAATTGGGGTTGAAACAGTGATAAATATTCACGCAGCAAACTTGTGGTCACACAGGGAGGTCTTTGGCTTGTCTTCAATTCTTTGATTGCCTCCTTTAAATGTATTTTTGGATTAAGAATTGCTCAGCAGCGTGTCATGATTGGGATCCCCACTGAAGGCATGCAACCTTTTATTTAAATGTCCCAAGTTTAATGTCAGCTCTAAATAAATTTAGTGGAAAAAAAGTGTCAACATTTTTCCCACAGCAAAGTCTGGGCCCTGAAGTCATTGCATTTCTGCACATAGGGATATAAGAGATGGATATCTTGTGCCTTGTTCCTTCATGCTGCAGTAGAAGGTAGGAGATGAGCAGTTTAATCTGCTTTGCCATGCTTGATATTTACTTTGTTTAAAAATTATTTCCATAATAAATCAATTAAAGTATATATTTAATAAGCCACAGGCATTGAGAAAAATTGTAGAAGTCTTTCAAAATAGTACCTGGTTAAGAAGGATTAAAAATACACCCCAAAAAACCAGAAATAATTTGGGTTTTGTGCCACCTATCGAGAACTTCATGAGCAATATGAAACTATCTATCAATTATATATAATCATGCTGTCACATACAACAGTGAAATGCAAAAGGCCATAAAATATCAGCACAGAATATCATCAATAACACTTGTGTGCCTTATCAGACCCAAGACTGAGATAATCAACAGAGAGATACATGTCATTATCTACAAATGCATATGAAATTCATTTTGGTTACAATGAAGAGGAAACAGGAAGATAAGTCTTGAAATAAATTGGAATTTAATCAAAGAATTCTGCTGATTGACCTGACTCAAGACAGTAAACATTTTGTGTTCAGTGAAGCCTCCAGCAACACCTATGAGCTTGATACAGCTGGTGATATTCCTTAGCAATATATCCAATTATTGAATGTTATAAAATATTTTGGTCTTTTCACCAATGCAACTAAATAAGCATTTTCCTCTAATACTCTTTCCTTTTTGCTGTGAGAATTGATCATATGAAAATATACTAAATCTGCCAAGAAAGAAGATTCATGAAGAACAGCCTTTCCCCTGGATGAAAGGAAAGGAAAAAGCTCTAATGGGCTCTTCACAGGATATTGAAGGAGGAACTGAGTTTATAACTCTGTAGATCAAAAAAATCAAGGTATCCTGAACCCATTTTGTGAACAGAAGGACAAAATTTTGGTACTGCCTGCCTGACTTGAGGAAGCCCTATGAAGCTTTATGAAACGTCTTTAGCAATATTTTTTGGCGCCGCTGATTTTAAGTTCTGAGGTTTGGGTTTTTTTTCCTGGCTTTAAATCAGGCCAAACTTTTTAACTATGAAAGCAGAGAATTTATTTAAGGGACTATGATTATGATTTGGAAAATGAAAATCATGGTCAGCTGATTCATCACTATTCAGGTAAGAGTTCTCTTCAGTGCCTGGCCAAGCCATCACTTCTATCTTGATTTCACAATTTCCCCCTGGTGCTGCCTCTCTGCCAATGCAAAGTTTTTTGCACTTTCCAATTACAGTCGGGGCTGCCACAACTCCCAGCTGGCCAATCCTACAGAATATATTTATTTAGTGCTATGGCAGGTTTTCAACCTTTTTCCCTGCCTTACTTCATGTTTTCACTTTGTTCCTTTGGTTAGACCGAAATGAAAACCCCTCTGACCCCTGAACCCAAAATAAAATCTCCTTTGTTGTAACTTTTTGTCCCTTCACTCTGGCACAACCCACAACTCTGCTATTTCCACACAATAATTCCTCTGCCACCTTGAAATGTACAAAGCTCCTTTTGAGTTTACATATACATGATATTTTCCAAAATTAGCATGGATACAGAGATTTAGACCTACAAGATAGATGCAACCACCGTAAGAAATCACCTGGGTCCCACTGCAAGCAAAATTTCTCCTTTTGTCTGTTGGATTGTTGGTTCATTTGTGAACCAAGAGGAAAAATTAGTTGTATGAAAACGACCCAAGTAGGAGACAAGCCTCATTCTGTGCAGGAAGGAGGTGGTGGTGGAAAAGTTGCATCAGAAAGGTAAAGCAGCAGACCCCAAAAATGGCACCTGGCACGTCACTGCCTCTAACACTCACTACCCTGTGAAGCTGTCAGCTCTGGAGAAAATAAACTGAGGTGGACTTGAAGAACCCTAGAAGTCCACATTTTTATGTCTTTTTGGCTATATTGCAGAATAAATGTTTAGCAACTCTTTTTTTTTTTTCTCTCCCGAAGACAAATAGTTCTTATATATTAATTTTAGTGATTTTTGTTGTTTTACACCTCTTTTGTGTTATTCAATGTCGTCCTAACCTTCTGAATGCAGTGAATGAATTTTGTAACTGTGCCTGAATGACTGCTTCAAACACAGGGCTGTATTTTCTTTTTAAATCTTGTGGGAGAAAGAGACCAGAAGAAACCTGATTCATTACAAATGGAGATGTTCTGAGCCATTAAACCAGCAAAGACAAAATCTGAGGCAAGAGCAGAACAAAAACCTGGTCACAAATTTTTGGAATGAATTGTTTAATGGGGAGTTTTCCTGGAATACTTTGATAAAATGGAGTTACAAGTGATACAACTTGGAGTTGTTTATTAATCAAGAAAAGTCATCAAGATGTGATAAGAGCAGAGAGATGTTACATGGAACTAATGGGAAGGTCTGTGCCACAACAGTCTCTAAATCACTTTGAATATTTTGCTGTGGAACAGGCACATTATTCAGTGGGGTTTGGATGTTGAATGTCTTTAAGTAAAAGTTTGAGACTCTAGAAAATCAAAATAACCTTAAGGCAAGCTCTTATTTACTGATGGTGAAAGGTGTTCTAATGGGTTGGTTTTCTTGTTCATTAAAAGCCAAAACTTTTTCAGAAATAATTACAATAAATCACATTTCTGAAGTAAAAACTCAGCAGGTTCCTTTCTTAGCACCATGAGCGAAATCTATTGATTTTTCCAGAAGTCAGGATAGAAGAAACTTTCCTTTTTAATATTGCTTCTCATTCTAGTGTCTTATTTTTATTACACGTGGATCAACCTCACCCAAAACATTTTCTAAACTTGTTCTGCAGGACAACTTCTATATTTTTTTCTTTTTCTATTTCTTTTAGGAATCGGGAGAAAAAATGCCAATGTTACAACATTCTTGGTGTCAAAAGCATTCATTCTCTTAATAAAATTTTTTTAATTCCCTTTCAGCTACCTCATGATGAGAAGAGGGGAAAATCCAATTTATTCTGCCTGAATTTCAGACTTCCCAGAAAACTACTTATGACAAACAAAGCTGGTGTGGGAGTAAAACTCAAACCAAGGACGTTTTTGGGAGCTGTTCCATCACCAGGGGACAGAGCACAGGGATGCAGGGGAATTTCTGAGGATACTCTTTGTTTGCACACCCCTTTGGAGCATCTGGATGTTGAAATTTCTCACCCAGTCTAAAGGGGGAAGATGCTCTGAATCCCACTATGCTTTGGGGGACACATAAATTTACTGTATAAGTGAATTCCTTTGCCTTTTGAGACCTTTAGGAGGCAACTTTTAAATCTGTGCCTGGTCAGACGTGTACAATCTTTAGAAAAATGATGGTGTCACCTCAGTGAAAATGTTCTGACATCATTAATGACCCCAAAGAAGGCAGACCCAAGGTCACTGACCCCCTGGGTATTGTTGCACACAAGATATTAATGATAAAAACTCTGCTTGTGGAGGACTTTGCAATTCACTGTTATGCTGGACCCAGCAACATCGGTTTCCTGTGGGGAAAAAAAGAAAAAAAAAAAAAGAAGGAACATTTTGGGCTAGGTGAACAATCCTGCTTGAATTTTGATAATGCAAGTGGATTTGGATTGATTACCATGTGGGAATCAACCAGGGGAATAACTCACTTCCTTTGGTGGGAATGCCATGGAACCAAGAGCAACCAGAGAAGGAAGGAAGAAAATAAAAACAGGGCAAATATTTTCTCAGTCCTCCTATGACATTGGATGGCGTGAGCTGACTGAGAGATCACCCACAAAACTGGACAAGAGTGATGAGGAAAATGCAAAAAATTGTGTGTCCAGCTGATAAAGTTTGATATTTTTATGGCTACCAAACAGTTCTCCAGGGGTATTTTTTTGGAGAAGGACTTGTAGCAACTCTTGAAGCCGCTTTCCCTCTCAGCTCTGTGGTCTGAAGTAGAATTTTTTTCTTCTTGCATCTTTGTTACTGCTAAAAATTGGTGCTGGGATGAATCAGGCTTAGTCTGAATTTGGGTGTGTTTGGTGTTGTTTTGTTTTGTTTGCTTGGAGTGTTTTGGTTTTTTGTTGGTTTTTTTTAGTGTTTTTTTTTTGTTGTTTGGTTGTTTGGTTGGTTTTTTTGGTTTTTTTTTAACTCATGTGATTTCTGTGCAGCCTCTGGAATGAACATTTTCCTAGAGACATTTGAAAAATGTTGATATTTAAACAGAAATTTAAAAAAAAATGTTGCTGACTTAAAAACTCTATTTTCAAGGTTAACTGCTCTTCCTTGAACCTAAGAATTCTTGCTGGTTTTCACAGTGTTTCCTCAGCTGCTTGAACAGCTGGGTTTGGAGGCAGTGATGCTATCACCTCTAAGGAGAAAGAGCCTTTGTAGAAATGTATTACAATTTGGTTTGAAGGGAAGCTGAAGTACTGGTTAATAAATTTGTGAAGCATAAATTTGCAAGTTTCTTCTTTAAACAAATTCAAAACTTATTAAATCATGAGGGCGTTGCAAAGACATAGAAACTGTTTTTTAAAACAATTAACTATAGTAAAATGAAAACTTAATGTTGATATTTGAATAAGTGTCCACTGATATTTGAGTTATAACAAATTGTTAAATACAGATTGTATCTATTCAAATGAGATATAAATGTTTTGTACCTTCATTATTTTAAGAATTTCAGCACATAATGGATTTTTTTAACAACAGTCTTGTCAAAAGTACAAGTTACAGGTTAAGGAAATTTTAAAACGTTGATTTTAGCAGAGTTTCAATCTATTAACATCCTTTAAACTGATCCTTCTATTCTTTTGGCTAGCAATTTACTATCACCTCTTCTATTAGACAACGGCAGAAAAATGTAAAATATACTGACTTTTCGAGCCTTAGCATGAAATGCATTTGCTCTAATAGAAAGCCAGAGAGACTCAGTGTGTGATCAGACTGCAGGGTGAGATTTTCACTCACTCCCAGCTTTGGCCAAACTTTGCTGCCCTTGAGGGAAATGTGATTTTTCCCTGTATCCTCACTGAGAGAAGGGTTTAATCCACCATTATCAGCCCTGGGTTAGAACCAGATTTCTGTTTCCACGGCCCCAAAAGGAACTCAGGAAAAGTGGAACCTGTCAAATATTAATTTCCTTGGCCAGAACAGGGTTTGCTCATGGCTCTCTGCAGGATGCTGGTGAACAAACGTGCTGCCCGTGTTAATATCTGTCTGGAGAGATTCTGTCTCCTGGGAAGTGAGTTTTAAAAGCACTAAAAACACATTAATGCAGAGTTTTGAGGTGGCTCATGCAGCCCCCTCACTGCCCTGGCATCTCAAGGGTCCTTGTCTGCAGGGGCTTGGTGACCAACCTTGGGCATCTCTGGAGAGTTTCCTTCCTCTGGTGCTGTTCTGGCAGAACTCGACCCCAAGAAGATTTTTGAGAGTGTTTCAGGATTAACAAAACAGCCAAGGTGGGAGATTCAGTGGTTTGGGTGTTGTTAAACTGGAGTTATTTTGGCAGTGACAAATAAAAGTTAATTGGAATATAAAGCGTGCTGCTCCAGGAAGAATTTTTTTTGTGGTTCAAAGTAAAAAAAAAAAAAAAAAAAAAAAACACAAAATGCCATAATAAATATTTAAACTGACCTGCTTGCAATATATGTTCTAGTTCCCATATAAGATTATTTTTAGAACCTTCAGAAAAATTGCTGAGAGTTTAAATCCTTAGGGATGGTCATTCCACAAAACGTAGTGAAAACTCAGAGTTTGCTATCATTGCGAAATTTGATTTAAGGGAATTAATAACATAAATGAATGCTCTTAAATAACAAGTACAGCATTCAGGGTCCTAAGATAGAAATAAATTATCCTTAAACAGGCACATGTTGTCTCAAGATAGAGATGACTTCTAATTCTCTATTGGTTTGCCAACATATTTATACATTGTCGTTGTTTTTTACACTGTGCATCAGCCAGATAAAAAGATGTCTATTTTTCAGGGAAAAGAATAAAAAAAAAACCAGCAAAAAACATATCAGACATCAACAATTGTAATCAACAATTTTTAATAATTATATAATTGTGAAGTTACTGAAAAAAAATTCACTATTCTTACTCAGATCCTATTCTTTTTCCATCATTTAATTACCTTGTATTGATTATTTAAGTGTTGTTTAGTAAAGCCTGTAAACTCTGGACTTCACTAAGTACTATGAAAAGAATAAATACACTAATACTAATACTGTGAAAATAATAGATACATTTCAGAAGTCACACCTGGATATAAATTAATTATTTGGATATTAATTATTCAGATAAACAGCCTTATCTACAAAACAAAACAAAACAATCTCAATGGTAGCTTGGTGAGTTTTCATACAAATTCTTTTCACTTTATGAATTTCTAGGGGGAGGTTGGCATTGCCACGTGAATACTCAGCCTATTACTCAGAGTTTTTCACACATAACCTTTCATCTCTTGGGTCTGAGCTTCCTCTGAATCACTGGACTTTTTATGCCACAGTGACTCCATTTAGTTCCTTCCTCATGGAGTCCTCTGGATTTACAAAAGTTTACAGAAAAATCAGTTGGCTGCCTGGGGAATTCTGGTGGAAATGCATCTTGCCGTGGTGAAAAGTGCACCCTGTGACAATTTGGGGGTTTTGTTGCTTCTGAATTTCAAATTATGTTTCAACATTTGCTTGTATTTGTTTGTAGAAAAATCTCTCGTAAGAGGTCTGATAATAAAATTTCTTAACCTGATATTTATTCTGAGCTTTTTTTTGCCCTGCTCCTCTTTTGTCACGTTTAATTGCTGTAATGGAATGCACTTCTGGCTGGTCTTTTGTTTCCTTTCTCCCTTGTATTTACAATTATATGAACATGTGTGTATTTGTGTGAGAGTTGGCATTTGAGGTATCAAAAACGGATTTGTGTATCAGGCAACAGAGGAGAGCAGCCTTTCTGTCACTGATAAAAATCTCTATTCCCATCCCTATTGCTAAATATTCTTGCTGTATTCAGAATAAAAATACAATGGCTTTCCTTGAATTTTTTTTTCCTTGAAGACTCATTGGACTTTTCCCTTTCAGGAAAACACAGCTCTGTTTTTTTGGTAAAAATGCACATTTTTCCTGACCTTGGGTTAGTACTTTCTTTTATATGCTTTCAGTGAAATCATGTCCTTTTGATGAAAATGTTTTTCAGTATTTTGCTATAAAGTTAAAAAAATAAAGTACAGATAAAATGCTAAAACATTGCAAAGCAGCTACTGAACAAAACATTTCACTCAGCAATATTGGTTTAGCTGAAGTTTGTGTATTTTTTCCTTGCCATCAACTTACAGAAGTCTAATGCAAACAGACTCTTGAACTCCAGTGGGAGTCAAAATAAGATAAAGTTCAGTTATTCTTGACCCCATAAGAATATATATATAACTCTAAAATTGAGATTTTCAGATGATATCAAAATTGAAGTGTAAATTATCATGTAACTGTGAGCTAATTTTCAGACTATCTTGGAATTTTGGTTTACAAATCTCTTCTCGTTTTGTAGGTTGGGTTTTTTCCCTTAGATTTGTAGTGAAAATTTCTCTGCCTGTTTCAGATAGCTTAATTAAAGAATCAGTATTTTAGTTCATGCAAGCCTATTGTTAAAAATTTTTAAAAATGAGCTATAAAAAGAGGCTACTTTAGAAGGAGGCAGAAACAACAAAACAGGTTTCTAGATCAATTAACCTTCCCATAAAAAAATGATAATAAATTTTTGGAACTTTTCTATTTTACAATGTGCTACAGTACACAGAGTTACTCTTTCTTGAGAATTTATTTATTAAGATAAAATTGAAAATATTTTCTTTAGAACACACAGCCAAATCACAATTTTAAGAGCTGGGAGACACTCCCAGCTTTAACACCAAATGTGAACAGGACTGGGGACTGGGGCAAGATTTTTTACTTGTGATTGTTTCTTTTATTCCTTCTGCTGCAACGATATGACTTTTGTCTGTGTGCTGTTGCAGATTATGGTTTTTGAGTTACACACAGTAAGGAAAGTGGTGCCAATTTACAGAGCTCCAGTACAATCTTTCCAAGCTGAAACACTGGCCCATGAAATCCTGACCATGAGCTGCTTGGGCAGTTTCACTGCAGCTTTCCATGAAGTCCTTCCCATCTGCCACTCACTCACACTCCTGGCTGCCCAAAAAGGAAATATCCAACCTCACTCACCTTCACTGTGAGGAATGCAGCACAGGCTGAACCATTTATAATAACAACTATTATTACTAGTGGAACATTTGTGTGGTTTTTCACAGTTTCCACAGGAGACTCAGATGTGGTTCCAGTGCTTCCCTTGGGCCATCTGAAAGGAGGGAAGCCCCAAGTGCAGGCAGTGATTGTGTGGTGTCATAACAGCACTGTCACTCCTGGAAAAGGGGTTTGTAACTCACACATCAGTGAGAACCACAATCCCTCCTTTATGCCTGAGCACACAGCCTGTGTGTGAGCCCAGCCTCACATTCAGCTGGAGACTCTAGTTAACCTTCACTATGATGGCCCTCATTCTCTCTTTGAAATACTGGGCTTGTTTGGAGTCCTTGGAGGAATATAAATCTTCCCAGGGCAAACACTTCTTGGCTTCCCTTCACAGGCTCCTCAGATGCACACCAGTCTCAGGAGGGAGAAGATAAAAAGCCCCATGTTTGTCAATACCTGCTTTGATAGGCAGGATCAACCTTAATCTCACACCTAAATCCTGCCTCCCACCTCTGATCTGATCTGATGGGGAATGGGGAGCTCACTCTGCTGGGCCTGGCTGATGGTGGCTGCAAGATTAACTCCAAATATCAGTGTGGGTGGATCTGGAATGTCTTCTCTCACTGAGGGATGTGACTGATTTTGCAGCTGAGTCTCAGTCGGAGCTGTCATGTGTATGAGGAATCTGCTGGGATCTGAATGGCAGTTTATCTCAGAGCAAGCTTTGTTTGATCTGAGTGTGTGGAAAAACTTTACCTTGAGGGTGCCAGAGCAGTGGAACAGGTTAACCAGAGAGATTGTGGAGTGTCCTGGCTGTGCAGTCAGCTCCAGGTAAACCTGACTCAGCAGTGAGTTGGACTGGGTGGTGTTCAGAGGTTCCTTACAACCCCAACCATTCCACAATTCTCTGATTCTGCAGTTCTGTGATTCTCTATTCTGTGTGTTGTCCTGTCAGAGGAAATATGGGGCTGTCAAACACCTCAGTCTGAGGCTCTGCTTTACCAGCTGAAGATGCAAATGCTGCTGCTTTTGGGTTTGGAGTTCTGCATATCAGATCTTGAACCTGATATGTGTCATTGGATCAACCACACATTCTACTTATTATTATAAACTTTTCTGTAAAGTTTTCACTTGTGGCAAAAAAAGACCACAAAGCAACAAAGCACTTTTGATTTTCTTTTTTACTGTCCACACAAACCATGTGAGTTTTAATCAATTTTTTTTAATGAACTGTGTATCTCACTGCTGCTGTAACCCCTCTGAAGTCAAGTCATGGCCTGATCACTCTAGACTGAAGCAGAAAATGTTGTGCCATAGAGTGGCAACTCCAGCTCCTATTCCTATGAAATATGATGGCCCAGATCCTTTAAATATTTGTGTACTTGTGTAATCTTACTCACCTGGGACAAGCACACAGATAAAGAAAAGAACCTAAGCAGCAAGGGAGAAAATACAGAGTTAAAAATAGCCAAGTACTTCAGCAGTTATTGGTGTGTCGATTTTAATGTGAAAAATAAAATAAAATAATAATTTTCCTTTGTCTATTTGCTGGGGTGTATGTTTTTGGCTTTAAGATTTCAGCTTTGCCTTGTGCCACAGCACAAAATTAAGTGTCAAGTCCAAATATCCAGACATGTCTGTGTTGGACAGTTGTGGATGGCTGCTTTTTTCCTGAGTGATTACCAATAAATATTCCTATCACAAATACCGACTTGAATTTTCTGGGAAGTAATTAATTGCACAATCAATCCTCTAACAGTTGCAGCTGCAAGACACAACTTAGCTTTTTTCTCACTAATAACAGGGCTGTACTTCACTGTTCTGAACACCACCACCATTCTGCACATCTGAGAATAACATTTTCCCTCCCCCCACAAATTAATCCTGGCATTTTCTGTGAGCATCTTATTGTGTTATGAGGAAATTTAGAGAAATGGTGTGGGAAGGAACATTGTGGAAGAGGGGAAGCATTGCCATTCTTCTTTCCTAGGCAGTCTGCAGTTATTTTGCAGTTGTTCTGCAGATTGTTGGGGACAGAAGAGCTTTCAGCTTTGATCCTGGTGTAGTTCAGTACTGCCTGCAGATGATGATGTGATGGCAGGGGTGGAAAGAGGAGTTTGTATGTGAACTAGCAGGGAAAAATGCTATTGTTCCAATTCCCATTTAAAAAAAAAATAAAAATTTAAATGCTTCTTTTTGGTGACCACTAGCACTGTATTCTTAATATATTCACTCCCTCTATAATGTGAATATCACCTCAGTATTACCAACAATAATTCTATGCAATACTTGCCTCTTCCAAAACATTTAGTGTACAGCTCTCCTAAAGTACTTTGGAAAATCAAACAGAAGTTCTCAATTTTTAGAGGAAAATGTGATCTGCACATTGATTTTGAGACAACAATATTGATGCATTTCTTTTCTGTATGTAGATATAGTAAATATTTTTTGTATATGATATTAAAATAAACTATGTAAATTTTATTTGCAGCCTCTGGGAAGGTATTAAGACCAGAGAGATTATTTATTCCTGTTCCCTACAATCCAACATCTATTCCTAATCAATGTTAAAGAAACTATTGCTGAAAGTCAACCTAAAAAAATGAATTCAGGGCCCTTATTGGCAGTTGTGTCAGTACTGATGTGACCAAAGTTATTTTCTCTATTTCAATCCTGTCTTCTAATCAAACGTTCCCTTAATTCTTAAATGAAACAGCTGAGGAGAACTACAAGAGTTAGGAATGAATCCTTGGAGACAAGCTCAAGACAGCTTGAGACAAAGGCTGGCATGTTTAGGGAAAGGAAAAATAAAAACCCCACCTCCCTAAATGACCCTCAATCAACCTGAGCATTACTGCATCTTCCCTAAATATACCCTGCAACAATGGGTTTGCTCTGCTGGCTGTATTGGCCTTGCAAATAGACAGGAAAAAATTCAAACTGACAGTCTGAATGGCATGTGCAAAGGGACAGTAATTAGCTGGAAAACAGAAAAATTGAGATAATCTTCCAGTTTATGTTTAAAAACACTTCTAGGGAAACAAGCATCTGATATATATGTGTTCTGATTTCTTTATTCTGGG
The DNA here is from genome assembly GCA_037013685.1 of Acridotheres tristis. NCBI lineage: Eukaryota > Metazoa > Chordata > Aves > Passeriformes > Sturnidae > Acridotheres > Acridotheres tristis. The sequence goes on from CM072884.1 coordinate 110,909,095, forward strand.
AGAATTTAAAAAAAGGGGAGGGGGATAAAGAAACTACTAAAGAAAAAAAACTAGTGAAGGATATCAGAGAGAAGTAACCCATGCAGAGCATTGCCAGACATCTGTAAGAAACAGGAGCTGTAGGAAATGCAGGTATGACAAGGTGCTGGAAGCAGGTGCAGGATACGAGAATAACCACTGCCAGATCCTGCAAAACTCCCCGTTCCTGAAGGCTGCTGAAAGCATCAGAAAATGTTAACTTTACAAAGTGAGAAACAGCCCTTACTCATGTCCATAGTTAAACCCAGAAAGGGGAAGGCTGCCTGCTTGATTAAATAGAAATAATTGCAGTGCCTTGTGAGAGAATGGCCAAGCTGCCTTTTACTGTCTAAAAAACCAGTTCTGCATGTTCTGTTTGCTCCAGAGACTCAGACAAGGGGCAGGTGCTGCCACAGTGGTGAGGAGAGACAGGATGAAATTGTTGTGTCACCAGCGAGACTGAGCTGGCAAGGTGAATTAAAAACTGTAATTATGACTCAAGTCTTTTAAAATATTGTTCACAGATGATGGTAAAGGGATAAGCACTAAAGCACTGTTAGCCAGGCAGTACTTCTGCTTCCATTGAAGTTACTGGGTAAAAATCTCTTTAATTTTGGTGGTACTGAAGTCAGGCATATTGATCATTGTCAATTCACTTTTAATTCCTCAACACTCCCAACGCAGAGCTGTGTGCTCCGGGTAAAGCTGGCAGCAGTGGGGAGCAAACTGCTGCTACATTTCTCTGTGCATTGAAATGACAGAGGACTGAGGGGACTGGAGGAGAAGGTGTCTGCACTTTCATGACTGCCACTTCTGGGTTTCAAAATCAGTATCTCCTTCTTTGTGCAGCAAGTCCCTGAGGGAGAGCCACAGGCTTCTGTTCCACGCCTGGTTCTGTCCTGCTCTGTGTTATAAATGGACTCCAAAGCAGATTCTCTCCTTTACACACTGTGCTTTGAATCCTGGGACTTGCCTTCATCAAAGCTGCCTGAGCCCTGCAGTGAAATCTCTCCTCAGCTCTCACTCCTGCCCTGCTGCTCAGGCCAAGGGGAGGGACAGGGACACAGGGGAAGGGACAGGGACACTTCTCTGCAGCCCTGCCCTCCCCACACACTGTCAAAAACCTGCCAACCATCCTTCATGCAAATGAGTTTCCAGCTGACAATCTATGTTTTTAATTTAGCTCACATGGTTATACATGGGCAGGTGAGAAGGGCCCATTTCCCTTTTTCATTTTTTTTTTCTCTTTTCCTCCTGAGCTGGTAAATGTATTTCATCTTGTAACTCTTACTTTGGATTAAAAAGCTGTTGCCTTTGGCAGTGAAGCAGCACAGCAGGCTGAGGAAAGTAAAGCTTCCTTTCATTGCCATGTTTGAAACTAGAGGAAGTCATCATATTACTTTAACAAGCAGAAATGAATGAAAATGTTTAATACGATTATGCAAGCACGAGGAGCTGTTCTGGCTGCCACAGACTCTGCTCCGTGTGATTCATCGTGCTGGGGGAGAACGTGATCCTCTATTTTCCCCTAACAGTCAAGTCAGGATTTTGTTGTGAAGACTCTCACAAGGTGAGATCTCTCCAAGGATCTGTTTCTCTCTCTTCAGAACATCGAGTCCCTCAAACACCAGGCTGAGCTGAAGATCTGGCAGCAGGGTTTATTTTTTCTTTTTGCCACTGAGCTTTTCATACTTCACACTGAAATATCAGAGGAAGGAGCACCCCTCTTCTACCCCAGCTTCTGCTGGGGGCACCTGCAGGATGAAAAATCAGCTCCTGGCTCTGCTTGGGCACAGCAAACTCCCCAAAGCCATTTGGCAAACCCCTGAGTCACAAGGGCAGCCCTGAGGTAATTGGGGTGCCAGGGGGGTATTACCTCATTAGCATGGTGCTCGTTATGGTTTGGTGGAGAGCACTGGAATTCACCCCATCTAATTTTGGATGTTGAAATAAGTGCTGGCTAAACTTTGTTTGCACTGGGGGAAAAAAAGGTGCAGCTGATGTTACCAGCCTCATTCCTATCTTGGCAGAAAATGAATTTTCTTCTGGTATGCACTGTTTTTTTCCTAAGGACTCTTTCTAGAAATTATTTTTATTTTTCTTTAACTGTTTTTGATTTTGAAGAAATTACATAATCAGGGAATAGCTGAGGCTAGAAAGGAGCTCTTGAGATGGAGTCCAATTCCTCTGCTCAAAGCAGGGTCAACTACAGCAGATTTCCTTAGGACCATGTCCTGACAAATTTCTAGTATCTCCAAGGATGGAGTATTCAACAGCTTCTCTGGGAAAATTGTTCCCAGAATTTGATTACAATTTAAAAAATTAAATTTTTAGCTTTAAGTGGAATTTCATGCATTTCAGTGCCCATTTACTGGGCAACACTGAGGTCACAGCATCTTCTTTACCCCCCTGTCAGCTGCTTCTACACAGCCAAGGGTTCCCCTTGAATCTTCTCTCCTCCAGGCTGAGGAGTCTCAGCTCCATTACCTTTCTTCATATTTTTCAGCCCATTAATTGTCTTTGAGGTAGGGTCTTTCTGGGGGCCCATGGCTCTTACAACAGAGACCTTCAGACTGTGTCTGCATCCATCCCAAGCAGAGGGGAAGGATCATCTCCATCAAGCTGCCAGCAATGCAATGAAAAATTAAAAATAAAAAAGGAAAATCAAACTCTCCTAATACAGCCCAGGCTGATTTTGCCCTTCAACCCAAGCCTCTTTTGAATTTCACCATAATTTAATGTTTCCTGTGACATTTCAATTTTTAAGGTGACATTTCTTTATGCAAAGAACCCATTCCAGCAACAAACTTGGCAAATCCTGGCAGAATTAATCATGTTTCTCATACCTCTGCTCTGACACAGACAGCCCCAACTTCATCCAGACCCAAAGCTGGCCTTGTTAGTGCACTAATTGGCCCACAGTGATAAGACCTACCCCTCATTAATGAGGTTTTTATGGCTTTTGGGCTGGAGCTGACTCACACCTGGCCAGATCAGAGGATGGACGGAATTAGCACACAACTGTCTGCATGTGGCCATGGAGACAGGCCTTTCCCCTTAGGCTGTAAATAAATTAGGGAGAAAATGATTAGTTACTGTGATATTGGGCCACTGCTTATAATCAGGTCTCTAATGTGTGAATATAGTTTGGGTGATGCATGAAAGCACAATACCCCTGCTAACATCCTCACCTTTTGAGAAGGGGCAGTGATTTTGCTAACTGAGCTTTTTTTTAAACTTAGGCATGCAGATATTCAGTGTTCTTATTAATGCAGCTAGTGGTGAATCTCTGAATGATAGTTTGGTAAGCTGTGATTTAGCCTTGTGACTTTTCCTACTCTTCCACCTTCCTTTCCTCCCCTTTGATTTAAGTTACTCAGAGATTGGTGCTCAACAGTGAAGTAGATGAATTTGGTTTCCTAGTAATCATTCATTCCTATTTTTTTTGCCATTACCAGCATAATTCAAAGCCATATATATGTATAGGTGAGCGTAGAAGACTTGAGTTTCCTATTAATCACTCATTCCCATATTTTTTTTGCCATTACTAGCATGATTCAAAGCCGCATCTATATATATGTGAGTTCCTGTAATTGTTTATTGTGCTATTTGAGCCTTAATTAAGAAGCAGGCCCGTGTTGTACTCGGCTTAGTAGAGAAAACTATAAATAAATAAATATATTCTCAGTTGCAGAGAGCACACAATGTGCTTCAGGCAGAGAAGGGTTGGTAAGCACAAGAAATAAAGTTAATCAGGGTGTTTTGAAAAGGTAAGGGAATGCTTAGGGAAAAAAACAAGCAAAAATTACAGGCTATCCCTTCCCTAATTCATAAATTGTATCCTCATTTAGATATAGTGACAGAGTGAGGACCTGAGAACAGGTTGAGGGTGATTTTTTCAGTCCTGCAGGATATTCCATGGAAAGGACAGCATGAGAGTGATGCAGCCACGTGGTATCACACAGGGATGAACAGGACTTGGGGAGCAGGAAAAGTGGTGTCTGATTGTTTGCTGACTGGAAATGAGGAGATGCCTCCAGATTCAGGGTTCTTGTTGGAAATGGAAAGGAGGATTTTCTGTTTGTATAATTTTGAATTTTTATCTGTATATTTTTTTTTTTTATTTTTTTTTTTGCTAGAGTTATGATGTAAGGCAGTTGGTTTCCGTGACCTACCTTTGGTGGAGCATGGTACTGAAATGTTCACTTGAGGATTATTTTATGTTGTGAATCTTGGCTCCTTTTCCTGCATCTGTTGTGAGACGTTATTTCACACAGGCAAATGCATTCAGAGGCAATTTTTTTAAAATTTATTCCCACAATATACTGGATGGCAAATTTCATCTTTTTTAAAAGAGTCCTGAAGCTCGTGTTTTCAGACACCTCTGCTGAGAAAGGAATCTGCATCTTGTGAGACAGGAAGGTATTTCTAATGATGAAACACGAGCCTTGCTAATTTAAACGATTCATTTGGATCTGAAAGACTGTGATTTTTCAGTGCTAGAAACACATTGGCTTATGTAAAAGCAGGTGCTTGTAAGTTTAGCAGTTACATACATCCTACTTTCACTTCCTTGCAGATGAATTCTTGGTTTCCAAAGGTACAGCACATTTTGAGAGCAAGCAGTCGTTCTGTTAACTAGGAGTTGTTAATTACAAAAAAAAAAAAAAAGCAGTGCAGTTCTTCCTATAGATGTTGTAACTAATCGGGCACAAAAAGAGGTTTTCCATGGATTTCTCTACAGCCATGGGAACCTGGTGGAAAACGGTGTTTTAGGGATAGCACTGAAGGTTTTTTTTAATATACAAGAACATCTCACAGATGATTTCTTAAAAAAATGTGAAGTCATGAATTTTTATCATCAGCTCTCTTCCACAAGCCTGTTGTTTCTCTGTTTCCCCCCAAGAGACATAAATTAAGACATTATCTCTGCAATACTTGCAGATGAACCTCTGCAGCATTGCCTCACAGAGGTGAAATAAATCCAAGCCATTTGGAGAAAACTCAGCATTCATAAATACTATCAGCTCATCCACAGATAACAATACAGGATTGAATCATTTAGTACCAGGTTACAAATCCTTAGCATCCTGAAAATTAGGTTGTTTTTTTTTTTTTTTAAGTAGTGTAATTGGCTCTGGTTTGATGGCTTGATTTCTTTGGATTGACATAAACTGGGAATAAAGTCTGCCTCTTTTTTTGGTGGCAATATGATTTTTAGGAATATATTATTGAAGGAACCTGAATACTCAACACTTCCTGAGGCCCACAGCCTGCCCCATGCACTGTCCAACGCTGAGCAATCAGTGAAATTCAGTGAAAAGTGAATTTCAGCCACAAAAGCTCACTCTTGCACTGAGGTGAGGCAAAGTCTCTTGTCCCTTCCCTATCTTTCCTGCAACTTGGCACTTTTTTTTCCAGGGTACAGAATAATTCAAAGCAATTGTGCTCCAGAACATGCAATAGAGAGGCACTGAGCTGATTGTGAACCCGATCTGATTTTAAAGGCTGGAGGGAATTTTTTTTTTTCATGTCACCACATGGAAACTGTCAGTATTTTAAATTCTTGGTAGAACACTAGGAATGTGATGAGATGTAAGTGTGAAACTCCTGTTTTCAGATATCTCTCCAGTGAAAAAAAAAGAGAGACAAAGTCAAGAAAATATAGGTGTAAAGAAGCCTTCTCAGAATGGAGTGACCTTAATTTCATCCATGCTCTATTGGAAGACCATGTAAAGTGTAAATATAATTTTTTGACTTAAGTATGTCACTCTGACTGCTAATAATTACAAATGCTATTTAGATTGTGGAATTAATTACCTCAGGAATTCATTAAGGTGATTCTAAGCCTCGTACTCCAAAGTTTAGGACTATCTTCAATTATTGGAGAATGAAGCTTAGAATTTCTGAGTTCTGTATGAAGTCTGAACTCTGTGGTGAACCTAAGCTTTGCCCCTAGTGACTTCTAGGGGTGATGATTTTCATGGTTTAATAACATGTTGTGTGCAGAAGAATTTCCCCTTATTGGTTCTATTTATTTATTTATTATATTGATTATTTTTTTATTTCTAGATTTAATATAAATAAAATTAATTATTTTATTTATTTCATTTACAGACACAGATTTCTAAGCTTGCTCTTCTTTTTTGATAGTCCAGGTCCACCCCCGTTTGATTTAGCAGATACAAACCAAACAAAGCTCTATATACTTCCACACATTCACATTTATTTTATACACAGCCGCTTTCTCCTTGAGAAGGGAGAACAGGGGGAAAAAAGCCATTTTAAGAGCAAGAAATACTGTTTAAAGGGTTGGTCTGAACTGAAGGACACAATTATATATTTGGCAAATGTTTCTACCTTTGAAGCAATCAGTGGAAGCCTGAGGGAGACAAAGTTTTGGAACATTAGAGACATGAACTTTGTTTTTAATAATACATGAAGTTGCCTTAATAAATCCTTATGGAAACTGTAACAGCAGAAGGTAATGGCTGGTTTTAGTTAATGACCCATTAAAATGTTAGCAAAGCAACACTAACTGTGATATTTGTTGAGAATCAGTTTCAAAGGGACAATTAATATTAAAATCTGATGTTGATTTATTAACCAATACATTTTTAAGGTATTACATTCTACCTGGAGCAATGAGTGCATGCTGCAATGGCAACGTTGGTAAATCAGTAATTCCATGAGGGTTAATAATCTCTTTTGCTCCAATTAGGCAAGAGGAGAAAGGAATAGCTGTCCCTTCCCATGGATGTTATTGCTGATGTAAAATTTCTGTCTTGGATGATGCTTTGAAATAATATCCTTGCTGTGGGTCTTACCTGAACACCCACAAATCTGAACCATCCAAAAGCAGCAGAGATGAAGACCCAGTTTTGCCTAATAAGATTAGGGGAAAGGAGCTTCCACCAATTCTAAGAAATAACATAAAAAACCCACAGGCCCCTTGCAACCAAGAAACTGCACTGGTTGAGATAACTTTACCCACTTATTTAATGCAATTACTTATTAATTACTTTTTGTGCTCGTGTCACAGGCCCAAACTCTCAGTTCTGCAGTGCTGCAGAGTTCTGCACAGCAGGAGACTCGAGGTGCATCCCTGTGGCTGTGCCTGCTGCTGGGATCAGTGCTGCTTTTGGCAAGGCTGGCATCTCTTATGTGGGGATAATTCTCCTTTTATGTGTATCACAGATTCATGTCATCCATATATCTGCTTTGTTTTCACCTCAGACAAGGTAAAGCCAAAGAAATCTGCCCTGTACTTCGAGGGAAGGGTGGCAAAATCTGTGCTGGCACTTTTTGAGGAACGGGCTCCAGGTTCTGGGGTAAACTTGATGAAATTGCTGTGTTTTGTGCATTAAGTTTTGTCACTCTATGAAATTCCAGAATTATTGATCGTGGATTTCATCTTCATTGCTTCTCAGGAGCAAAGGCTGCAAATTCCCCAGAGGAACCTTTCCCTGAGTTCATACCAGCTGAAATTCAAGCACATTCTTGACGTGTTCATTAGCAAGCCTTGCCTGCCTGAGCAACCACCTGGTCTCAGCAGGCTTCCTTCCCTTTTCCCCTCTCCAGTGTGTGCCAGCCTGTGCTGTGTCCTGGATCCCTGTGGCCTTCCAGGGGAGCTTCACTGCTTCCTGAAGTTTTTTCATCCTGAAGAATGTATTTTTTTTTATCTCCTTCAGCTCTGCAAGTGGAGTCACTGAGGTACAGAGATATAAAAAGTGTGGCTGAGGTCCACCAGCTCCAGCCTCTCCAGGGCTTTGGTGCTGTGACACTCAAGTGGTTTTGGCTGGTAGTTAAACCCCTTTTTTTCTTGTTAGTAAATAGCATTGGGGTGGGGCTGAGCTGCTCAAACATTTCTCTGGGGGGTGAAATTGCAGCTACAGCACAGAACCCAAGTAAGAGGCCAGGTCTCACATCCATCACGGGGTGGCAGAAGGCAAAGCCATGCCAGGAGGAGCATTCCTGCCTGGACATGTCCAGCACAATCAAACACCATGAAGAGGTCGTTTAACAACCATTATAAGCCAGCTATCCTCTGACTGGACTCCTGCCAGAGATATTTTGGCTGGTCACCTACAGAGAGCATTCATCTGATGTTGACCCACAGCTTTGTTTTCCATTGTGGTGTGTGTGTGTGTGTGTGTACTTTTGTTTTTGAACACTTGGATTATTTGCCAATCACTTTAAGATGCCTGTCTCTGAACAGTTTACTTTGGAGCCAGTGGGCCAAGAGAAAATGAGCCTGACTTGTCACAGACCTCTCAGGTACAAGGCACTGCCAGGGTGGTGAGGGAAGATGGAGCTTAAAAATAAAAAAGGCAAAAAGCAATTTGTCCATGAAGAAATGTGGAGAAAAGTGTCCACTGGAGAAACATCTTTTTGTGTAATCCAAAAACTTTTCTATTCCCTTGAAAAACTAGCAGCATCACTGTAAAAATATTAATGAAGTCAGAGCTGATTCATGAGCCAGTGACAAATCCACTGACCATTTATTACTGATCTATTGCTACGTGAAGTTTTCACAGGCTGATTTTTTCAGTATGACACTGAAACATGAAACAACTGACCCCAATGAAAGGTTCCCCAAATGCAGTGCTGTCTTGAGCCTTGCCTCTTTGAAGAGAAAGCAGATTTATTTGGGGTTATTGCCATGTCAAAGGAAATTAGTTCAGTCATGCTGTTTCCTTATTGGTACCTCCTACTGTTTGCAGTTGCTGGGAATCACTAAAAACACTCTAGATCTGCTTTTAGTTGATACAGATAGCGTTGCATTTCAGGAGAATGAGGTCTGCTTTTTTAAGGAAGCATTATTTAAACATCTGCTCAAGAAACTGTCTCCTGTCCAAAATGTCTTGCCCTATTTTTGAGCCTTTCTTTCTCTTCTCCACAGGTGAACTGTGGTAAGACACAGCTCTGAAAACCTCAGGAGTTCTCTGGGATGATAAAGGGAAGTGGAGCTGAGGCATACCCAGAAAGACAACTTTGCCTTTTAATTTATAGCAGTAACAGCACCTCAGCAGCAGTTCCATGTGACAAAAATTCTAATGCTGCCTTGCCCTGAGAAAATCTTCCCTTGTCAGTGACAGCACTGTGAAAGGCACTGGTCATTTTGATTTTGGCTTGGGTAAAGCCTGAAGCTGAGCTCTGTATTAAAGCAGTGGTGAGGTAGAGGTGACAGAGGGAGATTTTTATTTGTCCTTGAGGTTTGTTTTAGATTTCTTGGCCCAGTTTTTTATAGCTGATTCAACCTATTATTTTTAAATTTTGTTGGGGAGTGCTACCAAAAACCACATCGAGGGAGTGATGCTGTGCAGTTCCTCACCTGCCCTGAGGAGAGGATTGACAGGTCTGAGGTGACCACCCCACTCTCTGTGTTTAATGTGCAGCTGAGAGCATGAGATAAAATAAAAGCCCAGGCCATGCTACCCTAAGCTTACTTAAAACACCCACCTTTGATGTTTACCTAATCCAGCTCTGGTACTTGGAATGAGCACTTTGGTTGGAACTTCAGCGAGGCTGGGGCTTGGATAAATGCCAGCTTGCTGATCCTCTGACTGATGAAGACTGAGGAAAACAACGGGAAGATTTGGCAGAAATTATATCAGCATCCCTGATTGAGAGTGTGCACCTGCCACTCGCTGTTCAAGTCTGTAACTCAGGTCTTTCAAAATTTACACCTGCTCCTTTTTCATGTTTAGTTAGAAGTTGTTGACAAGGCTGTGTTTTATTATCTGTGCATCTATTTCTTTTCCCTAATGTGGGATGTCAGGGCTCAGCATGAGACTGTTTGGAACTTCAGCTGGCCTGGATGTGAGGAGAGAGCCTGTCATGACCTGCCACGTGCTCAGACACATTGAGCCAGACCCAGATGTTCTGGGAAGAGGGGGAAGGATGACTTGAGCATGAGCATGAGCATGGCTGCTGAAAATATGGTCATTTTGGGATGGGAAGAGGCCTTCTTCACCCACTAAAATAGATTTTGTTCCATCTGGCTACAAGCTGTAGATGCACCCATCCCTCTGAAGAGGAATTAACCCAGGAACTGTGGCATAAATCTCTGTGAGAAAGGATCCTGTGGAATAATTGCAACTAGACAGACTAAAATACATTATAGCACAGTCAGATGCTGAGAGGAGTTAGCTGGGCATGGGCTGTCCTGCAGTCCCTATTCTCTCTTTCCCTCCTCTCCACTCCTCACATTTTATTCTTTAACACACACAGATTCAGAACAATAACTGAGATAACAGTTCTGCATGTTGTTCATGCAGCCTGCAGAGAAGGTCGAGGTAATTTCAGCTAATTACAGAGGGCAAAACTGATCTTCAGTTACCTCTGGTGAGGTATTAATAAAGCTTTCACATGAAGATAAGATCTTTCATAAGATCCTTCATAATGTTATCTCTTAGAACTATCTCCATAACAATATATGTAGTATTAGAGAGATATATATAGTTGTACTTGCATTTTTAATGACTTTGGATACTCATAGAAAAAAGAAAGTGCCAGGCAGACGACAGAAGGGCTCGAGAAAAAACTGCAAGGAGGCTTTCATGAATTAGAAATCGAAAATTCTGTTTAAAAAATCAGAAGGTATGGAAGAATCTCTATAAATTCTCAGGTTATTATGCACATTGCTCTACGTTTTTGTGCAAAAAAACCCTTTCAGCAGCAGAGTATCACTGTAGGACTATCTCTAGAGCTGCTTCTTGGCATGAAGATGCTGATTTTGGAGGCATGAAAATCTCATCTGGCTCCCCAGGACATGCTGGTCTGCTGAACTTCTGCCAGTGAAATGGAGTGGAGATGAAGTGTCCCTCCTGTTTCCCCCATTTGTCACCCCATACTCAAACCCCAAGAGCACAGGCTTTGAAAGTGTGAGATCCATAACCCAGTGCATTCCTGCTTGCTTTGGAGAAGGACTCCAACTCTTTTTGCCTAAGAGAAGATGAAGTTAATGTGGCATCATGTGGCGTCTTCTAAGTCACAAATGGTCTGTGTGAAGAAAGTATGGAAAAATATTATTTTGGAAAAAAATAGGAGCAAGGTTTTAAGTCTCCTGGGCAAGTGAACTGCTACAGGAAGACAATAACTGGGATCAAACATTTATTTAATATTTGTCAGGTGATAATTTGAACCCAGATCTCTCTCTACTGGGCACAGAATGAGTGCAGAAATCAATTGTCTCCTCCTCTGCCTCTCCTAGGAGAACCCAGCCCACTGGTTCCTCTGGGCCACTGCAGGGTGAGTGTCAAGGCACTTCTCTTATAAATGTTTCCCAAAGTGTCTCTCCACTAACTTCCCTTGAATCTCATTCTACAGTACCTAACACTTCTACATGAACCACCAGGACACTGGGTTCTACATGAAGTTGTGAGTTCCAAAATTATGAGACCACCTAAACCTTGGCTTTTGCAGTATGGACAATTTCAGTGCCTGGATCTCTTGGTGGATTAGCACTTGGTTTCCCTGGGCTTTAGTTCTCTGACACAGGAGCAACAAAACATCCCAAACTTACAGGGATGCCGTGGGAAACCAGTGCACAAAAAGTTGTCAAGAATTCTGAGGAGGGAGTAGAAGCAGCTCTAAGGTGAGTCCTGAGGAGGAGTCTGGATCACATTCCCTTTATGTCATTAAAAAAAAGAAAAATCCTGTGCATTATTATCTTGTTTTAGCATTGATACATCCCCAGACATTCAGTACTGGTGCTCATGAAAGCTTTTGCAATAGAATTTTTGACTTAGATAATGCTCTCAGGCACAGGGTGGGGTTCTTGGGGTGTCCTGTGAAGAGCCAGGAGCTGAACTTGGTGATCCTGATGGGTCCCTTCCAACTCAGCCCATTCCGTGATTCTGGGAATGAGGAAGCCAACAGGAAAATTATTTAATACAACAACCAACAATAAAATTATCTTTTTTCTCCCCCTCTGCTGGTTTAAGAAACCACTTTGGTAATTTCAAATCAACAAGAGAATATTTGTTACACAACCGATCATTATTTCTTTTTGAGGAGGGTATATGTAATATAGCAAGGAAAATGTTTGGGCACAAAACACCTGCTATCCATCCTATAATAAAGAAAATGGCATGGTTCTACAGAATTCTTGCTGTGATTTTTCTTTATTTAATTAATGCAACAAGTGAGATGAAGCCAAGACCATTTTTAGAATCTCACAAATAATTAATTCAGTGTTTTTGCAGTTTGCTCTAATTTGAAAATTGATGATTCCCCCCCCCTTTTTTTTTTTCCCAACAGTTCTTTAGCAGGCATTACAAAGTATTGCATTTGCTTGTAGAACCAGTAACAAGTTCTCAGAAGATGACTCAACTCAGGGAATTACACTTAATTAATTCACTGGCTATGAAAATAAACTTTTAATTACTGATTTAGGTATTGAGAAGAAAGAAGACATTAAATTAAAAAAACAATTACAGAAACATCTTTCCTCCCATTCCCAAGACCCAAATTCACCCCAGATCCCCTCCTGCCCTCCTCTCATCACTGCCAATGTTTGCATCCTTACAGCTGCTCCAAGCCATACTTTGGATTTTGTTTCTGACACCTCCCTCTTTCTCCCACCTCCTGTACCCAGAACCTGCTGCTTTTCATTCAGCATGAGCGTGGCCTGACATTTTTCCCCCCACAATCCCATCACGTGTCTGTTCTCCACTGTAGATATTCTCTCTCTCTGCAGGAGCTTGCTTTCTGTCCATCCAAGCATATGTGAACATGTATCTGATCCCAAAATCCAGAAGATAATTTGCCTTTCCAGTATAAAAACCAAACCAACGATTCCATGTTTTAAATGCTTTGATAACTTTGCATCTACTATTTTGTCTTAATCATTAATTCAAGTGCTCATGTACTACATCCTCCATCTTTTTTATTATTTATTTTTGTTACAGCTGTTTTATTGAGGAGTTTCATGCCTTTATCACAGACCCTTCTTCAGCTCCCTGTAAAACCACCTCAGCTTTTCTTTCATACAACCTCTCTAGGGTGCTGCTGAGTTGATGGTGGGACAGGAAGATCTTGGAGGTCTCTTCCAGCTTTGATGATTCTGTGGTTCTGCAAGTCATGAAGTGCCCAAGGCCTCTGTGGCCACTATAAAAGCCAGTTTCCACCCTCTTGTATGACTACACTTCCCTTTGAGGGAAAATAATTGTTACCATCTTTTTATAGTAGGACCCACAGCTGGTCTGTGGGTTAGAGAGGGTTAATGAATGAGGTTTGTTTTGAGAAATATTCTCTCACCAAGGCTGTTGGTCTGGAGACCAAGAAGAGAGGAAGATAAGCAAGAAGAAACCTGCACGGGGAAAAGTATTTTTAGAAAAGTCTTGTGAGAAACAGAGATGGAGATGGGTTTTACACCAATGAACGTTATGTTGACTAATTGTAACCAATGAAGAAAGTGTAAACTTTGTAGAGTGTGTAAGAGACAGTCAACTGTTGTAATAAATGGAATATTATCCTTCTGAAATGTAGTGTGTCTATTTGTGTGTCACGCCTGCCCCCATGGTGACATCTTTTCACTTTGAGCTGCTGCTCATCTGTGTGAGCACCTACAGTGAGGATGTTTCACTTTCCTTATGCAGAGGATGAACTAAATATCTGTAGGATCCAGGTCTAGGGTGTGTGTAGCCGTGAAAGGGGTTTTAACCCTTTAAGTGCGGTGGAAATAAGATGCACAGCTACATGGTCGTCTTTCATGACAGGAAGAAAGAGACAAGTTTATTCAGAAACACACTTGGTTTTATAGCATGACTGCAATTCCAAGAGTAGAGAAAAGGTGATTGGTTCAGAGAGAAGACACTTCATTCTCAGGGTCTGGTCATGCACAACAGGTGTTCTATTTTGTTCTTAATTCCTTTTTACTTTGACCAAATTATCATCCTGGGAGAAATTCTCCCTAGCCTTGAGCTGGACCAGCTTATTGGCTGGGAACAGATCTGAGAAACTCCAGCCTGGAATATTCTTCAGGCTGTAATTTTCTTACTTTCTCAATATGTGTACCACAGGTGTGTGGCTTGGATTTCACACTGTCACCAACCCAGGAGAAAATACTATATTCCAGAGAGCTCCAACACCCCCTCTCTGATTTATACACAATTGGGAAATCAAGCTATTCCATTCACTGGAAGATTTGCGACTCGGCAAGGATATCTCAAGCAGGAGAGGTCAATAGCCAGAATAAATTACGTGCAACACATACAATTTGATGATCAAAAGTCCTATAGAACAAGGTAAACACTGCCTTAAACATAGTCCAGCCTGAGTTCTTCCCGGTGTTCCCTCCGGAGTGCCACCTAGGACGTGCTGCTGGATGATGCCTTGTGCACACACCGATATTGTCACATCACACCCCACCTCCCAGCGCTTGTTTCTTTAGGTCTCGCTCTCCCCCCGCGCTGTGCGGACCCGGCGGTGCTTTAAGGCTGCGGAGGGCTGGGGTTAGCGCCGGTCCCTCCGCCGCACCGGCAGGGAGGCAGGGGAGGTGAGCGGCGGGCTCCGAGCGCTCCGAGCTGCCGGAGAGCGAGCGAGGGGAGGAAGATGTGCCCGCCGAGGGGAGCCGTGTGAGGAGCAGCGAGAGCATTACCAGGAGGAGGAGAAAGAAGAAGAAGAAGAGAAGGAGGAGGAAGGAGAGGAGGAGGAGGCGTGCGAGGAGCCGGCTCGCCGCGGCTCGGGGTCGGCTTCTGCCGCTGCTGCTGCCGGGGATGCTGGTGTGGCCGCGCCGGAGGATTTTGTCACCTGTGGCCCTGCCCCCGCCGCCCTGCGGGCGCCTCCCCGAGCCAAGGACACACCTGGGCCCCGCCGCGCACCCGCCCCCCGCCCCCGCCGCCGGCCGCCTCTTCCCCCGCCCGAGCGCCGGGCGAGTGTCGGCGGAGCCGCGGGGCTGCAGGCGGGGCTGAGCGCTCGCTGGGCGGACGAGCGGCCCCGCAGGCTCCGAGCAGCCACCAGCCGAGCCAGGCGAGGCGAGGCGGGCCGGACCCGGAGCGGGGAGGAGCGGGCGAGCGGCGGGGGGCATGTGGATGTTGGCCGTCGCCTTGCTCCACAGCATCTCGCATGGTGAGCCCCGCCGCGGGCATCCCTTCCCTTGTCCCCTGCGCTGCCCCGGTCACGGCGGTGCCCGGCGGGGATGGATGGGTCGTGGTGGCTCCCGGAGCCGCCAGGTGAAGGGCGGGTGAGCTCTGTGAGCGCTCAAAGTCGCTCACCCCGCCAAGGGACAGCCCGCAGCTGAGCGGCTTTTTCTGCGAATGTCAGAGCATCCTTGGCGAGGAGGACGCCTTCATCCCTTGCCGTCCTCCCAGCCCCCCCATTTGGCTAAAGGACGTGCTCTAAAACGGGTGAAATAGTTACTCCTGTGTTACATGCCACCCTGCAGGAAAGAAAACTACTATATGTGGTATTTGGAAGATCTTAGTTTGCATTGTATGTTCTGAGAAGGTGATATGTGGCAGCTGTATCCGTTTTTTTCTGCAGGTTCTGTTAGAATCCTTTTCTGGTTCTAAACAGTTTCCTGTTAATCTGTTTAGAGAAACATCTTTTCCAAGAAGCTGGATTCATAAATAGGTTTAATAATATGTATTGCACTCACGGAAGGGCATTGGGTACAAGAAATGATTGGGGCAGACTTCCAGCACACAGAGGAGAATTCTGTGTCGTGATTAGCGAGTATTGACTTGTTGAGAACTCATTTCTTGATATTAACTATTGAAGATAAATGAGATCTCACCTCTCTCTGCCCCCATCACCCCTCCCTCACCTCGTAAAGTTTTTTTTCGGGGGATCTGCTTATTCTCTATGTGAAAAATCTGTGACACTCGAGCTGGACGTGTACATGTAGGCATCTTGCCATTTTCCCACAAAGCTTTGCCAGCTCCCGTCAGTCATGACCTGAAACAGCTGCTGATAACTTTTGCAAATTCTGAGGGCAGAGATTTGTCTGTGCCATGGTCTATGATAATTATCTGCTAGGGCTTAAAGTGAGATCACCAAACTTCTTTTCCTGTGTGTCTGGAAGAACATCTAAATACAGAAAAACAACTAGAAAACCACTCCTTACAGTGAAGTCCTCGGTATGTGTATTAATGATAACTGAAAAACAGAAGTTTAATTCAGTGTCCAATGACAAAAGCTAACCTGCTATAATTTCAGTTCTAAACTGATAGAACTCCCAAAATTCATATGGAAAAAAATGAAATTACTAGTTTTCTTATTCTGAAAAAAAAATTATTGTCGTCGGAACATGCTAGTTAAGAAACTGTATTGAAATTTTGAACTCATATAGCAGAATGTTTCAAATGTATTGAATTCAGCTTTTTCCAAAAAGGAAGTGTTATCTCAATTAACTTTTTGATCAACTTTAAACTTCTACCTAAAATTAGTATAATTCAATAATTCAGTGTTTCAGCATCTAGCATATTCTATGAGGTTTTTTTCTTTAAATAAACCTATTTTGTTAGAATATCTTCTTGATTAATTTATTGCTTTGTAATTAATTAAGCATGGCTTTCTTTTTGCTATCCACGTTTTGGAAAATAACAGGAAGACCAAAATAGTAAGAAGTTATTCTTTCCACATTGCTGTGCAGGGAAGACAGGAGATATTATGCAAGACAGGTGTATCTTTTTAAGATTTCTGGCTTAACCTTCAGCTAAAAAATGCTTTAAGCTCATTGTGCTGTGGTCATATCGTTTCAAAGAAGGAGACAGCAGGATCAGACAGGACCCAGATATGCAGGAGAGTGATGGGAGCAGGGAGGGATCCTGTGTGAGAGGAATGTCAGGTGGGGAGAGAGGAAACAGCCTGCTCAGAGAAGAGATGAATCAGCAAGGATGTGATCCTTGGGATGGAACAGGATGTATGGAATGATGGCTCTGGAGGCAAACATTGTCACTCTGTGCCAGGTGCCACATGCCAAAGTCCTTCCCTGCACCCCACCCACCTCTGGGTGCCACAGGGGAGGTTTGCTTGGTCTGTGCTTTTGGGAGAGCTATCCAAAATAGTGGAGGAAATGCATTTTCAACCTACTTCTCTCTCCACTAAACTGCAGTCCTTTTCAGGGAAGGCAGGGAAGCTCTTTTTATTTGCCCATTTTTCCTCTTGCACAGATGATATTGACACTGTTTACTCAATAAACTTTATGAGCACTTCAACTCAGAGAAAACCCAACTGTGGCAGCTGTTAGTAAATATAGGCTTTTCAAATGAACCACCATTACATAAAGCATACATATTAGTGGTTAAGCGACCACTTTGGACAGGTGGCTATACTTAAAAAACAACAACAAAAAAAACCAACCCCCAAACAACAAAAAACTCCAAAAATAAAAACCTAACCAAACCTGAAAACAGTGTCTGAGTAAATGAACACAAAATAGCATAGCACCAGTCTGTGTTGGACCAGATCAGCTTCACTGTGGAGAACGAAATCACTGGTTTTACTACAGATCCATGAGGCTGACCTTGGCAGGTCTAGACCAGCCCAACTGCCCAAAGCAGGGTCAACTACTACAGCAAGTGGCTCAGGACTGTGTCCTGTCAAATTTTGAATAACTCCAAGGATGGACACCCTGTAGGAAACCTCTGCCAGTGCTTTTTACCTTCACTGAAAAAGTAAATGCATTTTATATATACATAAAATCATATCTTTAAACTGAACTCCTTGGTTTCTGTTTGTGTCTTTTGCCTTTTTTCTGCTCACTGAATACCATCAAGATGAGTCAGGCTACAGCTTCTTTACACCATCCCATCCACTATTTTCACTCATTGCTAAGATCCTCTTGAGCTTTCTCCAGTCTAAATAGCCACAGCTCTCAGCCTCTCCTCATGGATCAGATTCTCCAATTCTTTAGCCATTGTTGTGGTTCTTCACTAGACTCTCTCCAGTCTGAGTTTTTCTTGGTCTGAGGAGACCAGAAGTGGTACACAGTACTCCAGATGGGTTGTCACCAGTGGATGACGTGACAATTTTGATTTTTTCTTCTTTAATACCAGTTCAATGTATTGCTGTCACTCCTATTTATCCAGGCTTTCATTTTAATCTGAAACCCTCCACAGGGCAGGATATTCCATTGTTTCTCTCTCATATAATTCCCCTCTGCTGATAAACTCCTCCATAACACATCCCTACCAAACTTCTCCCACGAAGTACTTGGAGGAATTTTCCATCTCCAGCCAGCATATGAAATCCCACTTGTTTGCCAGACTTACAGCCAAGTGCTTTTCTGCTCTGGTAGAAGAATTTCCTCCCCAAAAAACAAGATCTCCATTAGCTGCCTTCAAATCCTGCCTGTGGGCTTGCTGCTATTTAAAACCTCAGCAACAGTTGGCTGCTCTGGACATTGCTCATCTCGCTTAATTTAAAGTGTTTGTGGTGCAATTCACTGTAGCCTCTGCACATAGGGCTTGGAGAGAGAGAGGAAAGAGCAATGCCAAGGTGATTTCTGTTCTACCTTGGCCAACCACTTTAAGATGGGAGGAATCATCTCTTAAATGTCTTTTCTCCTCTCTTTTGTCTATTAAAGGAGACCAAAATAGCTGGATAAAAGGGAGATAAGTGTCTGCCTTATAATGTTTTGTGTTTCCCTGGATGATGGAGTGACACGGAATGCACAGAGAATGTATTCATGTTATCTGTGAACAATTTCCATTGGTAAAACTTAGGTTCTGTACTTAAAAGTAAATGCAGATGCAGTTTCCTCCACAGTCTTTTGTTTCCTTTTTCTGTAAATAAGTTACAGGAAATGCAAGGGGAAGTCAAAATTATTTGTGCAGCGGTGTGTAAGCACACAGTTGGTTGGTGCTAATGGCTGTAAAGTGTGGACAGGCAAGAAAGGGTTGACAGAACAAGGAGGAACATAAATAATTTTTGTGGTTAAACTGAAAACCTTGAGTTGTACCAGAGAGCAGCACGGGGAACAGCTGGAACCAGCAGCTGGCTTTGGTGAAAGCTGCGGTGTGGGACATGGCCATGAGGGGCTGGGTTAATGGGAGATTGTCCTTGCAGAAGGAGGCTTGGGGCCAGCCTTCAGAAAAGTCTTTCCAGTATCTGTAGTCCAGCCCCATGTGTGGTCAGGAGTTTTTGTTTTTGTTTATTCCATCCCCTCTCAAACTGGTCCCTCTTCACCAGAATAGGTGAAGGCTGAAAGCTTTTAGGCTCTTGCCTAAAGCCTTTGTGAAGGTCTCCTCCGATGCTTCAAATGTGTATGTCCTCACAGAAGAGACAAGAACTTTAGATGGAAATAACACAGAGGCTGTACTTGTTGCACAGAATGGCATGAAGGAAAAATAATCTTCCCTAAATTTTGTTTTTTAGACAAAGGATGGAGCAACCCTGACACAGATGTGAGAATGGAGCAGGTCTGGTTTCACTCTGTGTTCCTGAGTCTTGGGGCAGGCTGTGTGGAGAACCTAGAGCAGCCTGCTCCTGCTCTTGCTGCATTATCCATGACAACAGGTTGGCAAAGGAAACATTTCCTAGGGTTCTCCCTGCTGCAACCTCCTGGAGGAGCCGACTGGAGCTCGAGGTGCAGGACACACTTGTGGCCAAACCTTCTTGTGAAATCCAGACCTGCAACTCAATGGAAGCCAGGGGAAAAGCAGATGGGAGGGCTGCTGTGGCCCCACACGGTTTATATCCCATTTTACCTCCCCCCTCCCGTGGTAGGCTGTTGCTTGGCAACCCTGCATCCTTGCTCCACTGCTGCTCTGCAGTCCTGCTGCTCCCTGCAGCCCCTCCTTTGCAGCAGGCTTGGGGAGAGCCCTGCTCACACGTGCTCCCAGCAGTCTGCAAGCACAGACATCATCTCCTCTTCAGGGCCTGCAAGCAGGTGGGAGTCAGGGAGATGAAAATGTGGAAGACACTGTGCATGGCCCTAGGCATGGAGAACTCTGCCCTTCCTGATGATGACTCTGGCCAGGGGCTATTGGATCCCAGTAGTTCAATTCTTGTTTTGTTTATGTGGTTGCTGCTCCTTGTGAGCCACTGGCATCCAGAGCAGGAAATAGAAATCAGTATTTGGCTCAGGATCAGGGGGAACCTTCTTCCCACATAATTACAGCTCTTAATGGATTGCACTGTAACAATTATTAAAGAGAGGTCTGCTTTGAAGCCATCATTAATTTTTTTTTTTAAAAAAGCCTTGTTGAAACTGTGATATTCCTTCAAATTTCCTCTTTTCCTACCATTTCTTTTCAATGAGAAGCAGTTGTGTGTGTGTCGACCTGCCTGCATCCAAACCCACAGGAGTTCTAGATCTATTACTAAAATGCTCTGACTCCTAACCCAAATAATGGAAAATCAGATTTAGAAATTAAATAGTCCTCTTGACTCATCCCTTTCATGCTGAAAGGTTATGATATCTACAGTGTGGCACAGCTGTTCCTATGATTTCAGTGTCTGTAATTCATTCCATCCTGTCTTGGCATTACAATTGTTTGATGCCATGGTCTTTAATGCCTTGTCTTTGCACACACATCAGACACGCAGAGGGGTTCAGTTCATCTTTATTTGGAGGCTTTCAATGGATATCTCCAGTGCCATAATGCTTGGGGTGTCGTTTTATGCTACTTCCTCTTGTGAGTCCCAATTAGCACTGAGAGAAGCCTCTCTGCCCTTCTTCCAGCCCATGTCTCACCCTGGACAGTTGGCTGAAGGGTTGTGTGCTGTGTCCCCACCTTTCTTATTTACCTGCTTTGCATGCCACCCTCCTCCCCTACCCTATTTCATATGTTAGGAACAAACTTGTCTGTATGAAGATGCGAAAATTAAAAAGAAAAACAAATCCAACACATTTCTCCTGGCTTCTCCCCTCTGAAAGGAAATATTTTTCTTCTAGCTGAACAGTTCTTTAAGCAGTGAGATTCTTACCTGCTCTGTTTGTTTGCAAGTTGCAATGCAAAGAGAAGTCTACAGCATCAAAAAAATAATCACTACCCTATGTTTTGATGATGTTGCTTGAAATAGAAAAATCTGGTATTCTCTGAAGAAAACATGAATCATACACGCTTTTTAAAATCCTTCCCACAGACTGGATTTTTCCATGTCTTACTCTAGCATGGATTTCTAAGAAACATCTTTGTCAGCTGCTCTCCTCCTTCTCCCTAATAACTATTGAATCTGCTGTCCAGTCTCAATCCATTTGCTTGCTGAGCTTAAGTAGAATATAATTAATTAATTGCTTTAATATGTGTATAAGAGTATAAACACTCACCGGGCAGAGGAGAGAGAGAGAGATTAAACCCACTGCAAGTTGTTGAAAAAATTGGAAGAATTCATAGACATCTGACTTGGGTCTTCAGTCTTCTGACCACACATCCAGAGGAAATTCATTTTCCCACTGATCCTGTGCTCACAGAACCACCTAATGGGGAAAGCTGGCTTGTTCACATCTTCCAGATGCTGCTGGAACCCCAGGAACGGGCTGCACGAGAAAAGAATAACTTCAGGCAGGGTAAAATAAATAATGCCCATTTTATGCTTTAAAGCTCAGAGTGTTTTGAAAGCTGCTGCTTTAATTCATGAGCATATCAAGACTGAATGGCTAATTGTGTGTGTACTGTAAGAACAGGTCATGCGAGAGAGCACATTTTTTTGCCAGATAACAATATTCCTGCACATTATCAGCTTGGAGCAGTCAATGGCTTCAAATGAAGCAAATTGTAGTTATTCCCTTGCATTTTTGGGGTGGAATAGATAGGTATCAGCAGCGTAGATGTTTTCACAAGTAGCTGCATGTGGATGATTAAGATTTTTTTTCTCCATCTTGAGCATTCCCAGATGCACGGTAACAAACAGAGCTTTTTAACTGGTATCTTCTTAATGGTACTTACAGAAGCAGAAATTCCTTTTCCATTCTTAAGTGTCTTATGGAAAATATTTAATTTTTGCAGCCTGCCCTGATAAAAAATGGCTGACTGGGAGCTTATAGATATGAGCATTAAGCTTGGTAGCCAGTGAATATCAGAAGGTTTAGCGATTGGTTTTGACAAGCATTCAACATTTATCTGAATCTTTCCACTATCAAATCGGGCATGAAGTCTTCTGAGGAAAACCTGTTCTCACGAGGCTTTTGATTCTCCTCTTTCCAGAGTGATGGAAGCTACTAAAAAGCTTTCCCACTTCTGCTCCTCTTCCCTTCTTAGCCCCTAGTCTCTTTATCCCTCTTTATGTCCCTTTATTATGGGTGCAGTGACAAAGCTTTAGTTTACCTGAAAATTTGGGGAAGAATGGTTCAAACTTGTCATCTTTGAAACAGATATGAATCGGAGATGAGATGGAGAATATTTCCCAGTTTGTTTCAGAAGATCGAGATTCGAATGCTTTGGACCATATTACAGCCAAATATTCACAAATTCTTTGCATATTTTCATTAAAAAAGGATAAAAAAATGCTTCTTGAGTGATTCCAGGTTTTGTTCCTTTATTGTTATTATCTCAGGGGGGTATGCTGATTTGGTTTTATTTTTGAACTCACTGGGACTACAATTCCTTTCTTAGCAAAACTGAAAAATTTCTAAATCTTATTAAAATGAAAATCATGACTAAATGTAGAACAAAGTGAGTTTTCTTAGTTACAGTCCTCTGTGGTTATCTTTACCTAGTCTACAAGATAATAACTCATATTTTCCTTTCAAATTGCTGTACTGCAAGAAAATAGTCAAGAAAGCTCCAGTCAGGGAAAGAGGTCAGTAATGAGGAGAGACAGAATGATTTAGAAACTGAGGAATGACTGAGCCAAGGTGTCATCTCCCCCAGAACCTGGGCTGATCATTCACTTAGATTCTGATTTCAGGCATGTTCATTTTTTATTGTTTCTTTTCCCCAGGTCTTTTGGCTGTTGAGAACTTCCTCTCTCACCACACTTTCCCTTCACTTCCTCTCTACTTCCCTCCCATTCTTTCTTCCTTCAGGTGCTTTTAAAACCACTTTCAAAGCTGAAATTGCAAATGAGTTTTTTGCATTCTGAATGACAATGAGGGGCTCTGTTTGAATAGCTGAATGCTTCAATGGCAGATATTTGACTGAGTTCCCTAAAGCCCAAAGCCTATGAAACCATCCACGATCTGAATAGAACCAATTACCAATTACAAGGAGCTGCTGCTCCTTGGAAGATTCTTTGGGTTTTTTTTTTTTAAGTCCTAATCAATGCAGACTTACTGTAGACAGACTATTTTATCTTTTTCTTTGAAGAATGAATTTCCCTGCAAGACTGGCTATAGGAGTCATCCACCAGATACATCATCTTCCAATATGGGGATGTGAAAACTTTCAACCACCTGGATCCTTAATTTTCAACTTACTTCATTTTCACGAAGGCTTTCCACAAGGCAACTCTTACTTGTGTTGGTCTGCTGTGGTCATTCCTTGTGTGTTTGCTCACTTAAGGTGAGAATATGATGAGGTGCATTCAAAATTGGTGTGCAGACCTCACCATTAACCCTTCCTGCGGTTTCAGTCGAGGTATTTCAACTGTAAGCTGATGGCTGGGTGAGATGTTGTCAGACTGATCATGCTGGTGATGTTTCTGCCTGTTCTTCGTGCTGGTGGCTGGGGAGAGAACTGGAATGTGCATGGCCAGAACTGTCAGAAAAATGTTGGGTGTTCTGGATATCCCATTGGAACCAGATGGCTCAAACGCTTTAGGGTTTCAGTGAGGAACTAATATAAAATCTTCTCCTTGTGCCTCCTGCAGTACAATGTGACCTGGGAAGTTGCCTGAGATGCATTCAGGGTGATCATCAGCTGGTTTGAATTGTTGCTATATCTCTCTTAACTTCAAGAGATCTTCCTCACCAAGCTGTGTGGTAGCTGCATAAAGCAAGGGTGGTCAACTCAGTCCAGTCAACCAGTAGATAATCTAAACCCAGATTAAGAACTAGAGACTATTTGAAGATTTTTGATCCTTACAACTAAATCAATAACTTCAAAAGCTTTTATTTATTTATTTATTTATTTATTTATTTATTTATTTATTTATTTATTTATTTATTTTTTTCAGATAAGGTATATGCAGAGTCTAATTGAGATACTTTGCTGGGAAATTGTTGAATTTGTTTTAGGAAGAACTAAATAATTTCCAGCCACTCAATCTAAGACATTATATTTTAATCAAACAAACAACAACAAAGAAACATAAATGGGGATTCTCCTTCATGACCTTGAGTAGCCTTGATTGCAGCTGAAGCCTGATCATGCTTGATATTCCAGACTTGAAAAGTAGCATCCTGACTGATTTCATGTACTTGGCGTGGAAGCTGTTGTATAGTCTTCTTTCTTCTTTGACAGATTGTTGAATTTAGCTTTCAGTCAAGTCATTCCCTGAGCAGCAGGACCACTGAACCCTGCTCTCATGCAAAATTGCATCCTGCCTTCCTCTTCCCCTCCTTAAACCCAGCTCAGGACAAGGATTATGCTGCCTATATGGTTGGATTCTGCTTAAAAATGTTAAATATCCTCTGGCAGCTGTTCCCTTTGCCTTTTGGTGCCACTGAAGAACAAATTAAAGGTTTACTCTTTTAGTTTGCAGCTGCTGTGGTTGTTTTAAATGAACTGAAATGCACAAAAACTTGTTTGAGATGGCTCTACAGGAAGCTGAAATTTGCCAAGGGCTACCAGAGTTATGTAGATGAGTAAAGGAGGGAGAAAGGTATAAGGAGGTTTATTTATTCTGTCATTGTAGAATGTCTAGAACATTGCATCTCTTAAGCCCCAAACATGTTTTTGGCTTCAGAAGAGGAAACAAAACAATTCTGAAAGAGCTGCCTGAACAAATCTGTCATGAACTTCTCCCAAATGCTCTCAAATCTATTCTTAAACATTTCTGCTAGTCACCAGCTCTCTTCTAAACAGATAAAATACAGATATTGTTATTTTTAACAGAACTTCAGTCTCAATAAAACCAAATTTCTCTCTTTTTATTTCTTTATTTTTTCATTATCTATTTATTTATTTATTTAACTTCTCCCCAAAGACATTTGCACTTCTCTCTTTAATTTTTGTTTAACAGCATCAGGTTCTATTTTCCCCTGAAGAGCTTCCCTGGTTTCCCACATCTTTTTCTCTTAAATGCAGCTGTGACTCCCTGCCCAATATTGGTGTCATCTCTCCTGCTTTTCCTTCAAGGCTTCAGTCTCTCCTGGCTGATAGCCCAGCCCAAATGGGATGCAGGGAACTGAGCTCTTCTGATGCCTTTCACTGTCCCTCAGTTTGGTTTTCTCAAGAATTACAAAGAAGGGCCTTATACAATGCCTCAGGGATATGTTCTGATCTGTCCTCTATGGCTTCAGAAACATCTCCAGACAGATCTCCTTCCCTGCCCAGTTCTGCTGCTGGTGAGCTTCCTGCAGATGTCCATCCCAATGCCTTTCTGGGGACATCCTTTCTGGGATTTCATTGCAGTGCACAGGGCAGGGTGTTGGCAGCAAGGCAAGGTCTGGTGCTAGAAAGCATTTTCTTACAGAAATATTGTCCCCCAAATGTGAAGTCATCCTGTTGGTAATACACGGGGGATTCTGCAGGTTGAGATTCCTTATTGCTTTGTTGTGTTTGCTTTTCATCTTACAGCTTAAATCCAGAGTTGCCCTAATGCTGTTATGTATTTCACAATATTGATTTTTTTTTGCTGTCTTCATTTAATATTTTCCCCCCGTTTTTCTTTTATTCCTTTTCCTTTTTAGACCAACCTTCACATCACAGATGTGAAGAAAGAATAGGCGCAGAAATTGCTTTTAGTTAGAGAGACTGTAATTTACTCTTTCACTACAGGGGGAGAGAAACGTCTCAGCACAGAAAGAGACGCAGATGAAAGGCCAAATAGTATCTGGACCTGTGTAAGCACTGCAAGATGTGTGTGTGTGTGTGTGTGTGTGTGTGTGTGTGTGTGTGTGTGTATGTATTTTCCTTCAGTGGTGCACAGAATCCCAGTCAATTATTTGATGCACTCGCCTGTCTGGGCTGTGACCTTCTAGAAGGGCCCCCTCCTCCAGTCCCCCCACACGACTTGTCAACACATTAGTCATATACAACTCAGCTGATGCCAAACGGCCGCAGTTCAGCCAACTATTGAGAGGCAGGGAATTCTGCTGCCTTCTTCTATTGGTCTTGGGTTTTTCCACCGTGCGGACCCGGCGGTGCTTTAAGGCTGCGGAGGGCTGGGGTTAGCGCCGGTCCCTCCGCCGCACCGGCAGGGAGGCAGGGGAGGTGAGCAGCGGGCTCCGAGCGCTCCGAGCTGCCGGAGAGCGAGCGAGGGGAGGAAAATGTGCCCGCCGAGGGGAGCCGTGTGAGGAGCAGCGAGAGCATTACCAGGAGGAGGAGGAGGAAGAAGAAGAAGAAGAGGAGGAGGAGGAAGGAGAGGAGGAAGGAGAGGAGGAGGCGTGCGAGGAGCCGGCTCGCCGCGGCTTGGGGCCGGCCGCCGCCGCTGCTGCCGGGGATGCTGGTGTGGCCGCGCCGGAGGATTTTGTCACCTGTGGCCCTGCCCCCGCCGCCCTGCGGGCGCCTCCCCGAGCCAAGGACACACCTGGGCCCCGCCGCGCACCCGCCCCCCGCCCCCGCCGCCGGCCGCCTCTTCCCCCGCCCGAGCGCCGGGCGAGTGTCGGCGGAGCCGCGGGGCTGCAGGCGGGGCTGAGCGCTCGCTGGGCGGACGAGCGGCCCCGCAGGCTCCGAGCAGCCACCAGCCGAGCCAGGCGAGGCGAGGCGGGCCGGACCCGGTGCGCGCTGCCTGCCAGCTCCGGCCCGGCCGTGGGCGCGGCGGGCGAGGGCGAGCCCGGAGCGGGCGAGCGGGCGAGCGGCGGGGGGCATGTGGATGTTGGCCGTCGCCTTGCTCCACAGCATCTCGCATGGTGAGCCCCGCCGCGGGCATCCCTTCCCTTGTCCCCATCCTTGATCCTGGCGGCCGGGAAGGGGAGCGGGTCGCGGTGGTGGCTTTTGTGCCGGGAGCGTCGCGCAGGCTGCGGGAGCCGCGGGGAGAGAAGGGCGAGGAGCGAGAGCGCCGTGATCGCTGAAAGTCGCTCACCTCGCAAAGTGACAGCCCGGAACCTCCGTGCCTGCCTCCTTCGGAACGAGACGGTGTTTGCAGAGGCAAAGCAGGCAGAGAGGCGCTTTTTCCTTCTTTCTTTCTCATTTGGAAAAGTACAGATTTTTTTTTTTTTTTTGCCAAGTGCCGTAGAAATCCGTCAGAGCGCACGGGGATAATTTGAAGGGCTTTCATCCTAAGCGGTCGCATTGAGATATTGCTTCCTTCCCCATTTTTTAAAAATGTTTTATTCGCCCTCTGCTTTCACCTTACGTTTTTAACTTATATGTAGGAAGTAGTATTTTACATTTATTTCACTTTCATAATTTCTCCGTGAAGGTACCTGCTCTGAAATTTTTTTTCCCCTCACTCATTTATGTAAAAATATGCACGGATAAGCATTACATCATCTGAAAAGGTTGAAGACTTTTAGTCAATTATAAAGTTAGGAAGGGGAAATTAGATTGGGGATAAAATAAGTGTAAACCTGTTATTTTTTTTTTTTTTTTTTCCTTCTGCCAACTCTTTGACTGACAAACATTTATTGCAGTTTCTGTGCGATTTCAATAGTGGGTTGGGGTATTTTGGAACATTTAGATATATGCGATTGAAAACCATGGCATGTCTAAAAATATGCTTAAATTGCTTAAGTTTTATTAAAAATGCACGTTCAGCACTGCAGTTTTAAGGAGAGAAAACAAATTATTCTGGGGTGCCAGCTCTTCTATTGCACTGCCTCCTCCGATCCGAGAACGTAAAATTGCCTATAATGCTTTTCACCCTGCCAGATAAATCAGATTAAACACACAATTCTCGAAATAGGCAAAGCAGGTAGAACAGGGAAAAGATTTATTGTGTGGAATGAATGAGAGAGGAGCACAGGGCAAAGTGTGAGGTTTTCCTGAAGGATGGAAATAATTGAACCTCTGGCAGAGGGTGAGGGATGAATGCTGGATGAGGGTGCCTTCACATCTTCTTAAGTAGACACTGGATGAGAAAATGCATTGACAGGCATGGCTGGTCCAGTGTGAAGCGCTGGGGAGAGCAGAAATCAGGAGGTGAATCTTAAATGTGTGGGTTTAGAGCGACCTTAAAAACATTTTTGTCTTCTGCATGCCTCAGAATACGAAAAGATTGAAATCCCTCAAAGTGAAAACTTAGAAATTTTTTGCATTTCTTTTGGCAGTAAGGAAATCGCAACAAGTTTTAACATTAAGAAATTATCTGTTTATTTATTTATTTTTGATAGGCAGCAGCACTGTGCCTTTTGGTCTGTCCTCTCTAGCCAGATACCTTGGAGGGAGAGATTTGCTGTTAAAAGGACAGAAAGAATCAGCCTGGAAGTGCGGTCTGACCAGTGCTATTCATTTAAAACTAGAATTGCATAGAAATTAACTCTGTTTCTATCCAGAAACCTTAGATTAAAAAAAAAAAAAAAGCATATTTTTTTTCTACTGTACTGATGCTATAGACTATCTTCTAACCTAGTTAGTCCTCCTTGCAAGGGATTTTTGAAGAACAGACTAATTTTTGCTTTATGAGGTTGAAGTACCGTGAAAATCACTTCCATTTATTCCTTGATCTATGAAGTCAGCAGTAATTTCACTTTCAGTTTCCATGTGTTTTTGGATCCCAGTCAAACCTGAATTTGTCTCCCAAAGACTGAAGAGTGTCATGTGTACATGATAGATGCATCCGCATGGATTCTCTGCTGCCACACAGCAACATCTGTACATTTGTGACTCCAGGGGGACTAAAATTAAATGTTTTTGTGTACAGTAACATTCCAAGATGAAAGCATTGTGAAAACCTGTAGTGGGTGGTTCAACAATTCTTTGCAACTTAAAAAGTCTGGTTTTGGCATCATACTTAATGTTAAAATGCAGATTTTTAGGGTGTTTTTAAGAAAATCTTTGAAGAAAATGGCACCCACCTTCATGGTAAGACTGGATAAGATGGTTTTATTCATTGGTAACACTTATTAGGGCCATTTTATCAGAGTCAAAGAGTCAGAGAATCATATTTTTAAAGGACTTCAGATTTTAATGCAGTGTCATATCAGATATGTATCTCTTTGAAGGAAATGACTGCATATATAAATAGATATGTCACGTACACATTTATTTTCATTATTCTATCTATAACTCCATCTGAACTCCATTGTGTGACAGGCAGGGCTCTTTCATGAGTGTATCTGGTGAGGGGGGAGAGGTTTCTGCTTGGCTTCTGCCATTGCCTTTTCTAACCCCTTATGGAAGCACACCATGTTTGCTTAAAACATCAGCATAGGTATAAGTGGTTTTCCATTGTGTTACATCTCATTCTAATTTTAACTTTAAAATATGTAAGGTTGTTCATGTTCATGTTGGTTTTTAGCTTTTTTTCTTTTCTTTTCTTTTTTTTTTTAATTTCTGAGGGGAAAAATAGGTTAAAAATAAACCCATGGGTTTAACTCTGCAGTTGTAGTCTTGGGCTTAATTTCTGTTGGAGATAATGGAAACCATCTGAATAACAATAACAAGGTTGGCCCCCATATTTCCCTACAGTCACTCAGCACAAATACATTTTGTCAAATTAGATATGAGCAGTGTCACTGGGAAGGCTTTATGTTTGTGAAATAGCTTCCTTCTGGGGACAATAAAATACTGACATGCTCTTCCATCCAATTAGTATTTCTGAAGCCTGAAACAAAAACCTCCCCAAATACCTGGTTAAAGTTTATGTATTTTGTGAGGGTTTTAAACTCTCATTGCTGTGAGTTCCTTAAGCATACAGGTAACTATTAACCCTAAATGCATTGCAGCCCTGGAAAGTGCGTGGGATGATATAGACATCAGTGGGAGCTCTGCAGCTGAATTCACTACCTTGAAAGCCTGAGTCATGCAGTTCTAATCCTGAGCAAGGCTTTTGAGTTGCCTTTCAGGATTACTCTACCTGCACCACCTTCCCTGTTACTCTGCCTGAGTATTCCAGAAGTGAGCATTTCAGATGAACAGCAGAAGTCGGCTGTAGCCTGGTCATAATTAGTAATGGGGCATTTCACTAATTACAGTGAGAGAAGGCAAGGGGGGCTCTGAGGGGAGAATGGCCTCCTTCAAAATCCTGCCTCTTTTTAGTAGTGACTGTGATCAAGCTAGTTCAGGTGCTGCTTTCTGAAATGAGGATCTTTCAGTATCACTCAGTCTCTGCTGTGGACATGCTGAACCCATTTCCAGGCTTCTCTCTGGCTGCATTTCTTACATGCCCGTTGCCCATAGATGCTCTGCTGAAATCAATCGTGCATCGGGAGGCACCAATACAGCACAGATGACACTAAAAATACATTTCCATTAAAATGATTTCCTGTTTGAATCCTCTCCCTGCTGTATGTCTATCAATATGGGTTTTAGCAGCGTTTTGGAAGGTGGAGAAGGATCACACTGAGCTGAGAGCAGGGGTTAGGCTGGAGGATGAGGAGCCAGAGCGACGATGGTGCTGAGACTCCCCAAAGAAAATGGTGATTCTCAGAGCTGGGGATGCAAGATCCGAGCAAAAGAGCAAGCTGCTCTCTTTGTAGAAACATACTGAGGTACCTGCATAGCTTGTGTGGAATTGTGTAACCACAGCCTCACCTTGGGAAGTTGCATGGATGTGCAGGAAACATTCAGCTTGGTGCTTGCGTGCGGACGGCACAGCACAGCTCAGGGTGTTTTTAATCCAGTGTTACCCGAGCTATGAATAGCTATTAATTAATCACCAAATGCCAAGGGGAGCAAAACTATTGTTGCTGGGCAGTCCGAGGACGTGGGGATATCTCTATCTGTTTCGAAAGGTGTGTTTCTCCTGTGCTCGGGGTGTGCTGCTCGCCCAGGTGCTGGGGAGATTTCCTCCCGTGGTGTGGGCAGTGGCTGTGCTGGAGCTGGAGCCACAGGACACTAGTGGGCAGCAAACCACAGAATCTGTGTCTTGCTAAGCTGTGAGACAGCTCAGAGAGGCATTTTGCCCGTGTTTTTCTATCAAGGGTCACTAAAAGCTGGTGGATGCTGTGTCTTCTTCCCGTAGTGCTGGGCAGCAGATGTGTGACAGTGAAGGTGTTTTTGGGAGTGGTTCAAAGAGAAGCTGTTTGCTGCAAGTTGCAAAAACAAACCTTGAAACCATCTTAAACAGGGCTTTATTGCAGCTCACAGCTCTTCACTGGGATTTCATACAACCACACAATTGTTTGGGCTGGAAAAGACTTTTGAGCCCAACTCTTCCCCCAGCACTGCCAAGTCCAGCACTAACCCGGGTCCCCAGTTGCCACATCTGCAGGTTTTCCAAATACCTGCAGGGAGGGTGACTGTTCCAGAGCTGAAAAACCCTTCCCATGAAGAAATTTTTTCTAATATCCAATCTAAACCTACCTGATGCAACTTGAGGCCATTTCCTCTCATCCTATCCCTTGTTCCATGGTGAAAAGACCCTGGTCCCCATCCTTCTCTCATGGAGTTTTAGAGGGTGAGAAGGTCTCCCCTGAGCCTTCTTTTCTCCAGGCTGAGCCCCTTTCCAGCTCCCTCAGCCCCTCCTGGGGCTCCAGCCCCTTCCCAGCTCCGTTCCCTGCCCTGGACACTCTCCAGACCCCCAAGGTCTCTCTTGAAGTGAGGAGCCCTGAAATGAAAGCAGGATTTGAGATGTGTTTCAGTGGAATTTCCTCAGTGCTGCTGCATCTGGAAAAGTTTAGAAGTTGATTTTTTGTTTGTTCTTGAGTAAACTTTTGTCGCATAACATAATTGGTAATTTGAATTATTTGGGAAAATCTCATGAGTTTTGGTGATTAGCTCATCCAGAAAGTTCCTCCAGCTCATGAGTTGTCCAAGTCTCTGAGCTGGGCTCAGGTTGGGCCTCACTTTTTGTGTCTTTGCTTGATTAAGAGACTAAACAAATATGCTGCCCTCTCAGGTGAGGGGGTTGTTTGGGGTGGGGAAATAATCTCCTCTACCTATTTAATAAACAATTGGAGTGACAATAAAAAGCAGAAAGCAACAAAATGAACCATCTTTCTGGGGGTGGGGTGGGGAGGTCAGGGCAGTGGATCAAGGAGCAAAATATATGGACTTGTTTGTTTTCTCCACAAAGTTTACTCTAATTAAAAACTTAAGATGTGTGTAGGATCAAGGCCTGTTTGAACATACCACTCGTTTAGCCTTTGATTTTATTTGGCTCATGTCATTTACCAGTCTCTTGGTCTTGGAGTCTTTCAGATTTGCAGTAGGAAGGACTAATTCCATCTTCTACTTTAATAATTGAAGATGGGAGTAATTCTATTCATCTTTTATTCTAAGGTACATATTTTTTTACATTTTAAGTGTTATTTATTTTGAGTCATTGAAACTCTAAATATACTACAAAATTCATATAAACAACATAAGTCTGCAACATACATCAGAATACTTAATTGTTTCAAGGTGAATGTGTAGGTGTCTGGGGTTAAATTACTCGTTTCACAATATATTTTGAGTTGTTTCATAATCTTATTTATTCTTCGCTTTCTTTTCATTTAAACTGTTATGAAATCAATGAAATTAGGATCTGAAATTATAATTCTTCAAAAGAAGCTTTATCTTCTCAGTCTTCACCTCCCTGCCCCTTAGAAACAATTCATCAAACAATTGGTGTTTTCAAAAAGAAAATAACACAAAATGGGAGGTATTTAATAATAAAAGCCTTTCACAGCTCAATATTTTAGAGCATTGAAGAGAGTATCTTCAAGATCAAGCCACTGATTCCTCAGGCACTTGTTGGCACTGGGAGCTTTTCTTGTCATTGCTTGTCTTTGGATACTGCCATTCACAAAAAAACATTCTTATTACTTCATAAGTACTATTTCTTTTCCCCATCAGAGCATTGGGTTACTCATCAGAGAAAGAAAAAGTAAGGTATGTCAATAAATACCTTTCACAGTGGAGTGGGCGACAAATGCTATGATCTGTTTTGAGGAAGGAAAGAAAGGCAAGTGGATGGACAGACAGGCTGACAGAGATTAGCAAGTCTTCCCAGCATCCCTATTTAAGCTATTTTTGCTCAGAAGGCAGGGAGTGAGACTTAAGAGTGAGCCAGCAATCCTATTTATAGAAAGCCGTTTTTAAATGCAAAGGCTCTGAGGAGGAGTCACCTCCATCCTAAACACCAGGCTCCCTGGAGCTCCCTCAGCCTGGCCAGCCCAGCTGCATCACTGATGTGCTCCTGCTGAAGCTTCCAGAAGGACAGAGCCCTTGGAAATGCAGGAGTTTGGGCGATGGGGCAGCCCAAGAGCATGGCTGAAAATAGCTCTGTGCTCCACATCCACGTGGCAGAGACAAAGGCACACACAGGGATCACCTGAGGAATTTTTTGCCTGGTGCCTCTCCGTGTATTCTCTTGGAGATCCTGCTCGTGAGGCTCTCAGTGTGATTTGTCAGGGATACAGCTCCTTCTGAGATTTTAAAGTAAACATGTATTTCTGCACATTTACATATGTAAATCTGCATAGCTTATAATTGCTTAAAAACGACTGCGTATGGAAAATTTGGCACTTGCTTTGCTGGCCAAGTGAGCTTGATGCTATTTCCTTCCAATTAATTACACTGTAATCCCATGCAGAAGATTTGTGGCTTAAGATTTATGTTTTGCACTAGGCTAAAAATTATTCTCAGTAACTTTCTTCCATCTAAATTTTTTGGAGCAACTTTGGGGAGCCCTCCAGCGTTTTTAGAAAATCAGAAGCATATTCTTGAAATGACCGGGACTATTTCAACGCAGCTAGGATCTAATTATACTGCACTGTAGCTGCAAATAGTTGCCTATCTACATAATCTACTCACAGAGAGATTCTATAGATAAGATTGTAGGGTTGCTGTGTCTATATAAATATCTGTTGGCGTGAAATCCTCTCATGTGGTTTTGCAAATTGAGTGGCTGATGCTGAGCCTGCACGCTCGGGGTGTTTGTCTCTCAGCACTACAGAGTGGCAGCCCCCAGTGGATCCAGTTTTTTGGGTGCCATGGAATTCAGGAATTTATGGAAGAGCTTGTTCCCTGCTCAGCTCTTTAGGAGGGTCTTGTTCAGTAAAGTTTTCTAGGGGTTTAGTAGTTAGTGCGGAGTTCAAATAACAAATGTCAGTCTTTGAAGCGTGGTTTTTGTTTAAGCCAGCTCCTGTTTTAGCTGGAAGAGTTTTTAGGATGCTGGAATGTGCAGGCTTGGAGGAATCCACGTGTTGTTATTACACTACACTCCACAGATCTGATGGTAGGATTTGAGTGCACCCAAATCTACTTGGTTGCATTTTTTTCCCAGGCCATGGAAAGGTGATGCATAAAGTGCAAGCTCTGGCTTCTGTTGAATTCTCTTGTGCAATTGTTTTTCTATCAGAAATCATTGTGTTTTGGGCTTTGTTTGATTGTTTTTGTGGTATTACCTTCTGAAACCTTTGGAGTTTTCTGTGTGAGTTTGATTAGGAATTTTGGCCCTGACTCAGGAAAATATTGTGAGTGCATAAAGTCAGTCCCTTGGTAATTATGAGGTGAGCATGTGACAAGCTGTTAGAATGCTCCTGGCTTGAGCTAAGGACAGAACAAGTCCTTGACAAAGTCCTTTTTGTTATGAAAAGCAGATTCAGATGTCCCTGGAATGGGATCTTGCTGGAAAAAATGTAATTCCAGCAGAATAGGCTTTAGGTGGACCTCAGTTTACACAGCAAAGTGGTTCGCCACCCACACCACACATTGCCCACCTGAATTTTTTCCTCTCATTGAGTGGCTTTTCTGTGTGGCAGTTTAAAAGCCAGTTCACATATAATTTCTAGACAAGTCAACCATAATTTGCGTTGCAACTGCAGTTGTGAAGTACAAAGTAAAGTGTTTGCTGTGTCATGATATGAAGGAAGTAATTTGGGAAGCTGTCAGTGAAACAGAAGTTCTCCAGTTCTATTTGCAGACATCGAATATAGAGAGTTTTTTTGCATAGTTAAGTGATTTTCAAATGTCTACAGTAATATTTGCATTATACTTCTTTATGATTTTAGCTCTATTTATTTAGGGAGCTTTCCTCTGTGTCTTTCTTTCTAGTTTTGTTGTATAACCTCAAGGTTTCTCTTCCACAATGACAACCCATTCCACAGTTCTGTTGTGTAGGGGCTCCAGAAACTAGGTTTTTACTATTTCAAGCACATAGAGTGAGGTTCATCTCACTATGGAACTTGAGTGATAGGTGATGATTACCATGGTTTCTGCTGTGTCAGCTGTGGCTGGGGCTTTTTGTTCTCAACTTTTTGTAAATATATATCTATAAAATGCAGAATGAATGCTTAGGGGAGAGGGAGGGATGGGGGCACAAACATAACTTTTAGTGGGGAGGGTAAAGGAAGTGAAAAGGGTGAGCTGGAACTGCACAGGTATCCATCCAGACAGTGATGTGAGGTGTGGTGAGGAGAGGGAGGGCATTCCCAGGGCATGAATCCCTGTGGGACAGCAGGAGGGCAATGTCTGAAGGCCAAACTTGAGCTGGATAAGTTCTGGTGAGCGACCCTGAGGTCTTGGCTTCAGTTTGCAGTGGGGAAGGCAAAGCTGAGCCTGTTCCCCTGTGAGCTGTGGGTGGAGAACCCGACAGAATGTGGCTTTGGGACTACCCAGTGCTCTGTTTTGGCTGCTGGTCTGTGCCAGAGGAAGCTCCCCATGGATCCTGCTGTGTGCCTAGGGACTGGGAGCTCAAAGTCCCAGCTGCCCTTGTCCTTCACTGCCTGCACTCAGATTTTTATTTTATTCTTACTCCTGTTATTTAATCTCTGCTCTAGGCTTAGTTTGAGCCCTACTACCTGTCTTCTCTCCACATTTTTCCTAGTTATTTATGTTTATTTTGCCTCTTCCCCTAAGGCAAATGGATTTGAGGGAGTGGAGGAGATCAAGGATGGACAGCAATTTTAGGAATGTCAGAGTGGCTGAAGGGTAGGAAGGGCAAGTTCCTCATCTGAGAGAAGGAGACAGGAGCTGAGCTCCTTTATGGGGCAGGAGGGAGATAATTAATCCTCAGGAAAAGAGGCTGAGCTGTCAGGCTTTCAGAGGAGCCCTGGCAGGGGCAATTTGCTGTTCAGCTGTTGGGATCTGTCAGGTTTGGTGCAATGGGGTCTGCTCAGAGCATGTGGCTGATCCCCCTGCCTCACTCCTGGGGCCTCTCAGGGTGGGAATCCTGGGATTCTGCTGGCTGGAGAAGAGCAGGTCTCCAATTCCCCACTCTTTGAGTGAGCAGCTCTCTGTAACAAATTGGAGAGCTGCTTGCTTAGCAAACCCTGAGGAAGACCAGTCATGGTGGGAACACAGCCTGGAGTAGGGAATTTTAACTTTTTGTCTGGGGAAGAAAGAAAATATAAGGTTTTAGCTTTTCTATCCCACTCTAGAGTAAAAATCTTGTACAAAGGTCTTCTGTTCTTCACCAGTTTTTTGCCCTTATCCATTGTGCTCATGCTCGAGGAGCAGTGTGGCTTCAGAGACATGTGACCACATGTGCTCAGACTGTGCTTGTCCCAGTGGAGATGGAGCTGGAGGCCTTTTGGAATATCCAACCCCTGGCACATGTGAAGGCAGTGCAGAGCAAAAGAAATGCCTGTCTGAAGACACTCCAGCTGCAGCAGT
This sequence comes from Acridotheres tristis, assembly GCA_037013685.1. NCBI lineage: Eukaryota > Metazoa > Chordata > Aves > Passeriformes > Sturnidae > Acridotheres > Acridotheres tristis. The sequence continues at coordinate 110,945,754 of CM072884.1, forward strand.
TCAGTGCATATTTATTAAGTCCAAAAGTCAGTCCCTAGTGGGTAAAAGCAATTACAGCATTTCTACCACATCTCAAAATGTGTTTCCATAGAAGAGAAGAATGCTGGGCCTTAGTAATTTCAAAAGGACTTAATGAGGTTTTAAAAAAAATGTTTTTCTAAATAATAGTAGTCTGACTGCTACTTAATTTCAAGAGGTTTTGAGAACTTTTGGTGTCAGAAAATTGAGTTTCTGCCTTGTCTGTGTTCAAGGATAACAACCTTATTTGCTCACCATGCACTGCAGTTGCTCTCCATCCCCACACTGTTTCTGCTGCTTTCAGTCCCTGGTGTGGACACTCATTGGAATAATTGGGGTAGGGGTTAAGGTTGGCTGAGCATCTCAGCTCTGCCATTTCCTAAGGCATGTGCAGCTGGCCTGGTGCTCAGAAAACGTTACACAAAATAAGCAGCGTGTATGAAACAGCTTCCAAGTGGAAAACGAAGGCATCATGGCATGGCCCAGTGCTGGTGCCCCTACGGGCTGGGAAGTGGAAATGTGGGAGCTGAGCTGTGATTGCAGCAGGGGATGCTCTCACTTGGCCAGGACCTTCCAGAGGGCAGGAAGAGAAGAGATTTAGGGATGATTTTGGGGAGATGGTTGCTGTGCTCCAGCCTGTCTCTGATCATGCTGCAGTCTCAGGGAATGTTACCAGCTCTGTGTCCCTCCCCTCCCATTTTGCAATATCGCAGCTTTTGGGAAGAGATACAAAATCTCCTGAGTTTGCTTTTAAGCTGTTGCTCTGAAAGAAACAAACAGGAATTTAAAGCTAGATGTAAACAAGTAACATATTTTAGACCCTATAACTTTTAAATCTGAATGGAACTACTTTCACTTTTTAATTAAGTGGCCTCCATGTGTGCTGGTATAGGATCTCTCTTTGAATCAGGAGTGTGTGCAGGATGGTGGTTTTACCTTCATGTCAGTGAGACTTATTTATTGATTTATTGCCTTATAATTGGGCAACCTGAACCACTTGGTCAAGTGAAAGGTGCCCATGGCAGGGGGATTGGAACTGGATGATCTTTAAGTTCCCTTCCAACCCAAATCATTCCACGTGTTTTTTTATTAGTTCATCTATCAGTCGCTTATTGGAAGTATAACAATGCTTTAAAGGGACATACAGCTCTGTTGCTGGGAGGTTTTCTGGCATCATCAGCTGCAAAGGAGAGCTGCTTCCTCCTTTCTTGACAGTTTCCAGACTCTGAATATTGATTGCACATAGGAGGGTGCCCAGTATGGGCAAACCCCTGAGGTAAATTTGCTGTGTGCTGTATCTACTTACCTTATTTTATTAATGTACACTCATTCTGAGGAGCTGAAAGGATTATTGGTAATAGCTCTGTAAGAGGGATACAATCAATTTAAATTAGCTCACGCTTGAGCCTGTGTGATCTGGTGCCTTTAAAATGTAGGTAAGCAGCTCATCATTTTACTCCCTTACATAACATTGGAGGAAACTTTTCCCAAGCCCAGTCTTGTGACACATAAGCACATGGGTTAATTGTGGGCTAGTGATTGGATTCAATGATCTCTGAAGTTTCTTCTAATCTCAGTGATTTTATGATCTTCTCTATGAATGTTGCAATTAATTACATTTGGATGTTTTTAATGTCCAGAAGAATTATCCATTTGAAAACCTAAACATTTACCAGAGTAATTCAGCTGCGTTATTTTATGTAAAAAAAAAAAGAAAAAAATCAAACAAGGGACACTTCAGAGAGTTCTTTTCCCTGTCCAAGTCCTGCTTCTCTCCTTCCTCCTTTCCCTAAATTCTTCCAGGCTTCCTCCTGTCTGTATATTACATCCTAACAAGTGTCATTCAATTGTGTGGGTAAACACCAGGGGTGATTTTCCTGGTCTCTCCAGATTTCTGCCTTACAAAAGTGGTGTGATTTTGCCAGGAAAGCCAGACAGTATTACACAGCAAAGCTCCCTTAATATCTCTTGCTTTTCCATTCTCACCCGCCCCGAGCCAAAGCAACCCAGCTGATTTAGACTAATTATTTCAAATGCAGTTTGTAAAAGGATGCTAATACTTTGCTGTATCCCTGAAGGTCATCTAAGCGATCCATAGTTAAACATTCATGTGGGAGACTCTGGGGGAAACAGTGAGGGATGATTATAATGGAAACACAGTGGGCTGAAGTGTGTGCTCATGCTCGAGTCTTCACAAGGCAAGCCAGGGTAGTGCTCCTGTGCTTTTACAGCTCTTAAATCTGAATAAACTGAAGCCTGCAGACCCTGCTTCAACATCTTTCACGCTGGAGAACTGTGTGTGATCCAGGACTGCTTCAAACTGCTTCTTCAGCACCACAATCCCCAATCTCTGTTGTGTTTGATTAGGGGGGAAAAAAAATTTATCTGTGCACGATCTCGCGTCATTAAAATGTGCTGGGTGCCCAAGGTGTTTCTTCGTCTGTTCCTCTGGCAGCTTTTCCCCTCAAGTGATTATGCTAATTAGTGTTTGATCAGATGATTAAATTATAATTCGATTAATCCTACGTGCTAAATGCTCTGAATGCATTTCCACCGCCTGAATGCCTTGTGCTTAAGCATTCCTGTTTGCAGCTTGATAGGAGGCTCCTGCCTTTCCCCGTGCCTAATGGATTTTCTGTATTAAACCCACTACGCTTCCTTTTCATGTTGGGGATGCAGGGGAAAGGGCTTTTTGTTTTCCTCCTCTGCTGCACGGGACTAGAAATAGGTAGGTTCCTCCCAGAGGATCTGAATGTTGCGAGGGATTGCAAAAAATGATAGAGGGGGAAAAAGGTTCCAAGCTTTTTATTTTCTGTTCATGTATACTCACCCCATGTCCCGTTCATAACTCATAATTTACCAAGGCAAAAAACTATGGTATGGCTAAATCCTCAATTTGTTTGCATTCTGAGTGGTATTTCCTCCCCAAAAAATTCCCTCCTTTTCAAAGCCAAGATATATTTTGGTACAGAGACTCTCATCTTTGCAGAACAAATTTTCTGTCTGAGTGAGAGTGGGGTAGAGAGAGAGGGAGAGAAGGTTGTTTCTACTGTTGTTTCTACTCCTACTACCTGCTTTGCCCTCCTCTTCCCCCCAGGTTTATTTTTGCATGCCATCTCAAGGAGGCAATCTCTAGCGAAGGTGTAGAATGAAGAACACACTAAAATTATAACCTTGGTGCTGCTGAGAGATTAATGCTCAGCTGCAGCATTGCTTTCTTTGTCTTTGGGGTCCTGCATTTTTAGGTCATCTAATTTCACATAATTCAGTTTTTCATACTGGAGAAAAACAAAAACCCCCAATAATAATATTAAAAAAAATAAACGAGAGGTGCTTTGCTTTCAATAACAAATATTTACAGGTGTTACATAGCTGAATATGTTAACTGGCTTCTCTGTTTATATGGAGGTAGGCACCAGTGTCTTCCTCTGTCAGAGTCTGATAGTAATGAGTGGCTGGAGTTTAGAGGGAGGATGTTAAATTTAAATCCCTTGGTTTGTTTCCATCCTACAGTGCAGAAAACACTATATGGAACATCCTCCCTTCCTCCCCTCTCTCCCTCTCCTGAATTTATCTCAGGGGAAGTGTGAAACAGATTGAGCACAGGGTTGCCAAGACCCGTCTAGGGGGATTTTGCTATTTTGTACCCCAGGTGTGGGAAGGTAGAGCAAGGGAATAGGGTTGTAAAGGATGTTTTCTCTTCCCTCTCCTTCCCTTTGTTTACCTGAAAAGCTGTCAGAGATTCATACAGCTCCTTTAACATCTTATTTTACTCCTTTCAGACTGTCTAGGAAAAAAATTTTACCTGTGAGGTGACTGGCATGCTACAATCTCTTGCCAACTATAAACCAATGTGGGGTAAATGAGTCCTCTATTATTAAAGCCATAGAGGCCAAAAGCACCTTCATTCTACCAAAGTGCAGTTGTGTGGCAGTGATGGAATACTGAGATCTCACGATTTAAGAAAACCTAAGCCCTGCCAATGAACTCAGCCTCATCCTTTGCCAGAGACCCCACCCTGGGTCTCTTCCCTCACCCTTGGCTCCCCAGTTTGCACTCTTGCCTCAGTTCTACTCCCTCCAAACAGATTGTGGGCAGATGTTTGCTCTGCCAACATCTGGGCAGATTTAAGAAATTAAAACCTCTGGCTGTCTCCTGCTATGTGTTTGGGAGGGGGAATTGCCCCTGATCCCACACGGGATGGATGCAAACCCCCTGCTTTATATTGCTGCTGGACCACTCCACGAACCCCTCTGCTGTCAGGGTTTGTGGGGTGCAATCCTCCATCTGGAAGGCAGTGATGAGTAGCTGCAGGCAGTAATACCTTCAACCTATCCAGATAAATAGATCTGCAAGTAGGCTTGTGTCACCATCCTCGTTTTAGAACTGAAAGAATTAGGCTAAGCTGAATTAAGGCTCTAATTCTAAATGAAAGTGCTAGCTTAGGATGCTGCTTAGCTCATTCTTTTTAAAAGTTTAATTTCAGATTCATTTCCTGAGTATCCCCATGTGGACAGGTCCTCAGACTCTGCCTGGCCTTGGGTAAGCTACTTAAGCTTGTGACCTGAGGACGTTACTGCAAAATACACTAAAGCATGTGTGGGAAGTGCATTAAGAATTCCATGGGAGACAATTGTGTGTCTGCTTTTTTTGTTGTTGTTGTTTTGTTTATTTAGCATTCTCTGTATGGTCTTCCAGGAAGAAATCATCTTTGCAAAGGTGATCTTGGAGTAGGGGAAAGCTATCCAAGTGGGTAAAATGACTGTTCTGAATGAGGCACTCCAAGCTATTCCATTGAAGTCTCTAACTCACCTCCCTGTCTGTGTAGTGGGAGCACATCCCCTGCCCACCTGACAAGTGCTCTTTTGGGTGGATATAAATATCCTTAGAGCTTTGAGCCTCTGGAAGTAGAGGAATTCACGGTGAGCAGCATGAAAACTCTTTGGAAAATGCCATCTCCGTGTCACTGCATTGTCCTTGCTCTCTCCATGGGAAGAACACATTCCAATAGTCCAGCAGCAGAGGTCAGTGCTGATTTGCATTGGAGAGGCAAATCTAAGCTCAGAAGGAAGGGGCAACCTATCCACATGTCGTGTGTCCAAAAAAAACCCCACCACACTCTTCGTTGGCACTGGTGTCATGTTCCTCAGTTGTGTTTTCCTGTGGGATCTTCATATAAAAGTTGGCAGCTGTTGATAGGATTTCAACATCCAGGTGCACAGCATGAACTGTTGCTGTTTTAAGCATAAAACTTCCTAAATGAATCCCAGCTCAATATACCTGTAACTAGTCTGGCTTCCCACCTTCAGGCAGCTACAAACAGATAGAGATGAGTTTTGAAGAGAGTCTTCCTTTAGGAGAGAGAGGAGGGACACATGGCTGACATGCAGCTCTGACCTCAGTTGAAGTCTCATGAGTTTTGCACAGAAATCTGATGGACTTCCTCTTCCTTTTTAAGTGTAGCATTGAATATTTTCATGTTCTTTTTCCCCTGAGCACAGCAGGTTTGTCAGAGTGCTGGTGTTCTGCCTGGCACACCTATTGCCCTTTCTGGGGCCAGTCACGCTTCCCTGGCTGGTTTTAATGGGTGTAAACCTTTCCCTGCTTCTCTCCCTGACCTTCACACTTTCTCAGTGTATTTGGGGTTGGTTGGTTGGTTTGATTACAGTCTGAGTATACTGTTCTAAAGGGAGGATGTGGTCAGGGCTGCACACAATTTCATCTGATAGTGGGGAAAAGAGAACAGGTTCACAAGCTGGGGCAGACCTTTCCCTTTTTAATTTGATTCTTTGATTCTGGGGATACCCTCACCCCAAGGTTTCCCCACTCTCCAATCTGCCTGTATCTAGTTTGTACCATTAATTGATCATTTTTCTTTTTTTCCCCCCACAAATCAGCATTTACATGTTGGACAGCGAGAAATATTGTCAGCTGTCTCCTAATCCCTGTGTCTTACAGGTGTCTCAGTCCTCTGCTGTTTGCAATGTCTATTTTCTGTATATCTCAAGAGAAAAGGAGGTACAGGAGGTTATTAGAATGAGGAAACGATCCTCTGGCACTAACCTGGATATTTTTCTCTTAAAAAAAAAAAAAAAAAAAAAAAAAAGCCTGCAGCTTCCTCTTGGAATTGGGTCTGTGAGCAGCTGACTACGTTTGCCATGAATGACAATTAGTAATGCCTAGAAACAACAACTAAACAGAGCAGAAATAAGATTGTCTGGGGAGAGGGGAAAAAAAAAAGCCAACAAAAATCACTGGATAACCCATATGCTTTATTTTCAAAGTGGAATTAGTGAATTCAAACTATTTAGCTACTGTATGCACTTCAACTCTGGGCCACCCATATGTGGAAGGTTTTCTTGGCCGGAGGGCAGGAAAATTGAAATTTTTGTGTCGTTTGTCTTTTCTTCTTGCATTAACAGCTAGTGCAGCACCAGCTCTCACCTCAGGAGGAAAAGCTGCTTCTCCCTGCTGTCCTCCCTTCTCCTGCCCAGCGCTGTTTCTGGTGCCATCTCACAGCACTTGCCAATCCCAAAAAATTGGTTTGAAAATGAGGAGAGTAATTTACCTGTGTTTTAAATTATTTTTCTCCTATTGCTTCCTTTTCTGCCCTCCCTTAGTCACACCAGAAATGTAAATATTCATCCTCAGAGATGACTAAAATTGCATGAGAAATTTTTCTTTAGCTCTGCCAGAAAGAAGTTTGGATTCATACACCTGGAGTGGATCTTATTCCCTCTTGGAAACACTGACTTAATGATAATAAATGTGCTTCTACAAAGTCAATATTCCTTTCAAGTTCTGCCTGTGCTTTCATCAGCTTGGGGTGTATATGTGGGAGAATGTTTAGAAAGAGTATTCATAAAAATGCTTTCTGGCAAAGGAAGAGATCACAGATCAGATCAATGAGATTTCCACAGAAAAGAGAATTGAAGTGATTGAATTATGTCAGCCAGCAATCTTGTATTTGAGACCAGTTATGTTTTACTGATGTCTCCAGCAAATAAACTTTTTGAGAAAATATAATAGACAAATAATTTTATAAAACCTCAAAAACCAAAGCTTGGTATGCAATTTCAAAACGAGCACGTGTACCTCTATAAAACCATTAACATGCATGGCTTTGGATCCTGACAGGCTCTAACAAATATGAAGGTCCTGGCAAAATGGTGTTTAATTAGTTGTGCTCTGGCATAAATGTGCAAATATTGGAGACCTTTCAGGACTGAGGTTCTCAAGGGACAAGATACATCAACAGTGAGGAATAAGCAAAAGAATAGAAAAGGTGTATCTTGGATTATTTTTCCTCATCAGAGTACCCAGACCATTTTCATCCTCTCATTTATGAGACCCTGTCCAGTTTATTATACCTGATTTAAAGTGGCTACATTAGCCCTCAAACCCTGCACAATTTGGCCTGAACCACACGAGGAATTGCCCCCTAAAAGATTCTGTTATTCCTGTTTTCTCTGTCTTTGCCTTGCAGGAATAACAGAGCTGTTCTATTTGTGTTGGGTCTCAGCAGTTGGTGGTGACTTAGTCTACAATTTTTTGTGTATAAATGATATTTTGGGATTATTCCAGGATAAGAGTGCTAGAACCACAACTGATGAACTCTAAGTACAGAAATTGTGGCAAATATTAACACCTGATGCACGTGCAATTGTGCTTCTGGAAAAAGGCCTCTCTTTATAATTTTTTTCCCACCACTAAGCAGTAACTGCAGTTGGAAATGTTATCAAGTCCTCTTTATTTTTGAATTTTCACTGCTGACTTGTCATAGCTCAAAATTCCTTCTGTCTGAAATGGACAATTCACAGTTTGTTCCACATCACAGATAGAGTTGTGGTGCTCCAGAACCCAGGGAATAAAATTGAAACAGCATTCCAACCTCTGGAGACCTTCCTAAGCAATAAACATTAATAAAGACACTTAATTTTATGCACTTACAGAAATTCCTAAATATTCTAGTACACGTAACAAAGATTTACTTGTTCTTGATTGTAGCTGATTGCTTTTGGATCTTGCTGACAATTACATTTGCCTTTACACAGCTTCCCAATTCATCAATAAATTTATTGGAACATGAAACACTACATAATACAGGATTAAATAGCAGCTCACATTTGCCAGCCTACTCTTCTCTTTATTCAGAAAAGAAAGAAAAAGTCATCACTGAGCCATCACATTGGTCAATAAATAAAAATGTTGTTATATGACCCTTTCCTAGAACTATCAAAAAAACTCAAGCATATAGACATCTTCAATTTTATGTTCATAGTCTGGGGTTTAATGTATGTAATGGAAGAAAAATCCCATCACTTTCTAGACTCCTGCTATACTTTTAGACATGCTGATTGACAAGTCATAAGTAGTGCTCCCAGCAACATTTTAGTTCTGTGGATTTACAGCTCATTATCACTTATGCTTTCTGCTAAAGATTTAAAACTGCCACATTCTTAGAACCTGAAATAGGAATAAAAAAAAGACTAAAATAATTACCTCTGAAATGTGTATTACTGGTGTTATCAAATCCTTATTTTAGCAAAAGGATGTACTGGTGTTTTAAAACTCAGCAGCAATTGATATAAAGTTTCAGTGGAAATATTTCTGTCAGGGTTTTGAAACTGTGGTTGATCTTAATGGCTCCAGAACGAGGCAGAAAAGCAGAGTTATGTGGTTTAGCATTAGCATAGAAGACCTGAGCTCAAATCCCTGCTTTGTTACCTGTTTTCAGGTGCAGTGGCAAAAAAATGCTTGGTTTTCATGGGTTCCTCAGAAAATGAGAACACCCCATGCTCAGGAACACGATAGGTGCACTCCATGCTGCTGGTTCCTACATGGAAGTCCAAAAGGAAAACCAAATTAATTTGCAGTTGAGTGAATCATTGCTAAAGAAAATAGCCTGCAGAAATGCTTATTTTAAGCAGTGTTTGCACTGTTCAGCAGGCACTTCAGAAACCTTGGGGGTGATTGGAGAACGAGTCATGGGATGCAAATAAATCAATCCCTCCTGTGTATTTTAGTGTGGAAAACACAGAAAACCTGAGCTGGAGTGCACACACAGCCAGCTGCAATGCAGTCCGTGGCTGAGAAGCAGAAATGTGTTATTCAGGTGAGAAATAAGCTCCCAGGTATCAATTTTATTTTTTCTTCCCTGGATCAAGGGAGCTCTTTCAAGGTAATCTGATTTCAGCGTTCGCTGTGAATTCTGCTGGCTGCCTCTGGAAAGCTGTGCTCTCTGTGCCAGGCAGTAATTGCGTTAATCATCCATTTTTAAATAACTGCATTTGAAGTTAAGTTGAGAATTGCTTTTCAGATCTTTAATTTGCTTTGGAAAAGTGAAATAATTCCCACAAGGGTTGTGCTAATCAATATTCCAGAGGCAAGTAACCTTTGCTAATACTTGAATATGGGATACTCTATATTCTTCTGCTTAAAGAATTCTGGGGGAAAAAAATACGCCAATTCCAGCTGTAATTTGGCAGGTTAATAACTTTTCTGACTGCCAGGCATAGGGGTTTTTAGTCAACAGGAGATTCATCAAGTACAAAATTGCATTATATTATCTTCCTTTCATTGTTGTTGTTTTTATTTTAAACCTTCTTGCTAATATAAATGATGACAAATTGCAGGGCTGTAAATGTGAAAGTCCCTAAATGGCATTTTTGTCAAAGCCTTTCTGCTGAAATGCTTACTTGGAAAGATTTTTAAACCTCAGGAGCTGGGGGAGGGGTTTTAATTATTATTATTATGCATCATGACACAATGCATTATGCATCATGGTTGTTTTTCTGCTTTTTAAACCCTTGTTATGGATGATGAAACTAACACAAATGGACATCCAGAGAGAGCTTCTGCAAAACCTTTCTGTGATGTCATATTCTGTTTCCAAGGAATTGCAGTACTTGGAAACGAGAAGATAGGCAAACTTAGAGACACTTAGAAGCACACTAATAATCAGCTGACAGGTAGTCATCAAGGGAAAGTCACCTTTTTTTCAAAGGTGTCCTCCTGTGGAACAGGGTAAAAACCTCATGTTTTAAAAACTAAAAATGGTAGCATGTGGATGTTGCTGTCTTAAACATGGGAGTGTTTGACCCTGCCTCCTTTGAAGCCACCTGCAAATTACTGCTGATGCTCAGAACTTGCTTTCTTTACCTTGTTTTTCCCACCCAGACATGCACATAACTGAGAAATAAATTGGTAGTGAGGCTGATTGAAAAGTTGATGGGATACAATACATTCAGTGCCAGAGCTGCTTTTTCATCTTGCCTCTCTCCACCAAGTAAATATTTCCTGTTCCCTTGAAATCAGTTTGATATTTAGGTTCTGCACAGGTACAAGAGGAACAAAGGGGAGAATTGTGCATTCATTTCTTTAATAAAACCTATTTTTTAAATAGTCATAGAGCTTGTATAGGCTGCATCCTGTAAAAATTAAGGGAGAGAGAGAAAATCTGAATAGATTTTTAAGGAGTCACAGCAGGCAATGGATATGAGAGAGGGAGGAAAAATAAAAATACTGTGCTTCCCCGGGAGGCAAGTAGAATCCAATATTTCATATTTCAGGGTTAGGGAAATGAAATTTCAATGTCATTGTGGATATTAAAGATGATACTGGTGGTGACCCACAGACAATTGGCATTTACATTTGTTTCCTGAGATGCTGATCAGGAAAGTCTGAAATCTGTGTGTCCCTCCATCCATATATCCAGAATAATTGCATGGTAGTTGCACCCTGCTTTTTTAAAGAGGAAAAACAAAACCAGAACCCCACAACAATCTCTTCTACCTCTATACATGCTCTGCACCTCCACACTGGCTCCAGTTTCTGCCTCCAAGTTAAAACCCGTGGTTGTGGTTTGGGGGTTTTGCCAGGAGGCTGTAAAATGAATTGATTTGTTCTTTTTTTCCCTGCATTTACTATCTCCCCCTTATGTTTTTCCAGCTTTGTGGTTACAGAATGTTAATTGTGTATTTTCCCCTACCCTATAGGACCCAAATTCAATGAAATTGAAACAATACCTTTGGTGTTGTGCCTTGGTGTTGCTGCTCTGCTGTAGATTTGGGAAAATCCTAGCATTGCCTCCTTGCCTGGTCAATCTTCTGTAAAGATGCAGGAAAAATTATTTATGTGTTCCCTTGTTTACTGCCAGGGCAGGGAGCAGAAGCCTCTGCTCAGAATCCCAGGATGGTTTGGGTTTGAAGGGACCTCAAAGTCCACCCAGTGCCACCCCTGCCATGGCAGGGACACCTCCCACTGTCCCAGGCTGCTCCAGCCCCAATGTCCAGCCTGGCCTTGGGCACTGCCAGGGATCCAGGGGCAGCCACAGCTGCTCTGGGCACCCTGTGCCAGGGCCTTGCTACACTCACAGGGAACAATTTTTTCCTATTATCCCAACTAACCTTGCCTTCCTTCAGCTTCAGGCCATTCCCTCTTATCCTGTCACTCCATGACCTTGTGAAAAGTCCCTCTCCAGCTCTCAGTGTAAATACCTGACATCTCCAGGATGCATTCTCTAGCATCCTCCCTTCTATCAGGAATGGTGTTTGTCACCTCTCAGCAATTTCTACCCAGGGTTGCTCCATTCTGACACACTTTGCTAAGCCTGAGCTTACTGAATGTATCCCACACAAAACTAAAATCCTTATTCTCAGGTGCTGCCAGCTGAATCAAAGGGAATTTTGGTATTATGAAGAAACTCTTGCTGGATCATTCCCTCTTCACTGTGCCCCTGCTGTTTAGACAAAGCTTTCAGGCATCTCTTGAGAAGAAAGCACAACGAGGTTGTGTTGTTGTGCTGCTGACTCCAATCTGAGCATGTTCAGCACATCTGCCTTGTGAGTTTGGTCTCCCTCCTACCGAACCAACAAGATTCTTTCAGTCACCTTCTGCAGGAATTGGAGAAAGCTGGTGGTGTTAAATGGTTTTGTAAAGATCTCTGCTGGTTTTGTTTGTCCTTATAAATATTTTATGGCATCATGGCTCTATAAAAATGCAGTGGTTTTGTGTAGTAAACCTAAATAAGCATAAGCCCGCACAAGGTATTTTTTTTTCTCTGTGCATCAAAAGAGAAAAGAAAGTTAAAATGCATAATGAGGCACAGCATGTTTCTAGTGCTGGGTAACCTGTATTGTTGTTAGAAGATTTAGTAGAAATGTTTACTAGAAAATACAGTATTCAGGCTGAATTTTAACAAGGGATGTTAAGCTATTATTTGTATTTGATATTCAGGCTGGTGACAGAGAGAGCTGCAGGTAGTGGTCAAATATTGAATGGCAAACCTTGACTGACATTCCTTTTTTTAACCCTTAAAACTTTCTCATTGTGGCCAATTAGCCTTTTTCATTGCAAAAATGGAGTAAGACTTCTTGTGGTTATTCTGTATATTTCTTAGATTTATTTTGCTCTTTGTGTGTACTTTTCTTTTTTTACCAGGTAGTAAAAAAATAAATTCTAATGAATTCTTGATTCCATTATGATGAATGTCTTTATTTCAGAATATGCCTCTACCGAGCAGGGAATGGGAATGTGTGACTAGAAGTGAAGAGGGAAGAAAGACTCAATCTGATTCTTTATAATTAACCAAATATATTCAGAACTTGCCTTCAAAGAAAAAAAAATAGGGAGGAAATAATTTGGAAAATTTATGCCCCTTTTTATTTAGTTAGAAACTTTGACTTGTGTAAAATAAAGCCTCAAATTGCTATTAATTCCTGACTGAGAACTCTCTCCCTCCATTTTAAAAATACTTCCTAAAAGTTCCAGTCAGACAAAAATGGCATTCTGAGTGGAAGTGCTAAATAGGTTTGTACATAATTAAGAAACGAGCAGCAGGCTGTGACTTTGAATGTTTGCAGCACAGAATGAGGATTTTCCCTTTGCTGAGATTCTATTAAATTTGACAATGAGAGAATTCATGGTTGACTTGCTCTTGGTGGTTTGTCAAGGCTGAAGCCAGTGGAATATATTGAGGTTTATAAACTCTTTACAGAAGCTGGGTATCCCTTTGTACTGTCTGGTACAGTGATTCACCCCCTTTTCTCACTAATCATCTGTGCAATTAATGGCTTTGGGTGTTTAATAGCATTAATTCAGTAGCAATGTCTTGTGAGCACAGTGGCCACTGAAAAAGCCCAGCTCTGTGGTTTGTTTGAATTAAAAGGTGGGTGTAGGCCGTGTGCCTTGGCCAAACACACCTGGTCATGTCCAGTCTGCCAAGTTAAACAAAATATTTTTAACAAGGGGACATAAAAGTGGGGGGAAAAATGGTTTTCAGAGTGTAAAATAGCTGGATGCCCTACTTAAGCAGACAAATGCTGTGACAAAGTGGAGGAGAAGCTGATATTTTCTAAGAGATTTCCTAATTTCTATGTCTATGGAATGGGTTTTCCACAGAAAAAAAGAAGAGGCTAATCCTAATTTTTTATTTACTTATGTGAGAGACTTGAGGTTCTCTACTCTGGATCCAAGGGTGGGGCAATTTGTCTCTTATTTATCACTTACGAATTTTTCTTCCTTGTCAGATGTTGTAAACAACTACAATAGACCTGACAGTTATTATACTTAAAGTTTTAATTTGGGGACATGTACATTTCCAAAAAAACTTGATGTTATTCTTTAGAACACAGAGTTATCATGAGCTCTATTTTTTATCAAAAGAGATTTTTCTTCCTTGCTTTCCTTGCACCTCCTTTCTTTTGATCTCTTTCCTCTTCCCCAGAGAAAAAAAGGCATTGAAGATGAAGTTAGAGGACACTCATGTGGAATTTGAGGATACTGAGTGAGATAAAAAGCAGGGAAGATGAAAATTTTGTTTGTGTATCAGTGAAAATGGAAAAAAAAGTAGTTTTTAGAATTAGGAAAGTTCCATCATGAACTTGGATAAGACTTGAGAACACAACTTGGTGTTGAGGGAGTTAAAGAGGATTTGAAGTATTTACATCCTTTAAAAAAAGCGCTGCATAATTAGCTGATGTTTTTATACTTTAAAAACAAAAGAAAGGATGTTTAACTCTATACCAGTAAAAATTTTTGCAGCTTTGCAGTCTTAAATTGTGGCAAAAAGGTGTATATGGATGGCTGCAGAGAAGAGAGGAAGACAGGGTAAAACTAAACTGTACTTTTGATTCACAGTAGCTAATTCAAATTATATGTGTTCTGTAATTATGTTGCCTCGAGCTCCCATTAACGTTGATGAGCTAAATGTATTTATCAGTGGAAAAACAGGCTTCATTTTATACATCTAAATAGTTTAATGTTTTTAATGCAGATTGCCTGATTTGTAGAGGCAGCATCATCAGATGATGAGGTGGATGAGGGATGTGTGATTTTTTTTTTTTTTTGAGCCTGTAAAATGCTACCAATTAATTCCTTCTGAGAGTGACTCTCAGCAACCTGAAGTTGTTGCTGTGTGATAGAAAGTCACTGCTCTCCATCTTTATTTGTTATTTTCACCCAGGCTGCAGCTTGAATGACTTTGTGGGTGCATCCTACAAGAGGAGGACAGCTGGGAAGTTGCTTTTGGTGTTAAAAATGTATTTGAGACCAGTTTGAATGGAGCCCTGAGCAACCTGGGAGAGTGGAAGTGAGAGAGGCTGGGACCGGATGATCTTTAAGGTCCCTTCCAACCCAAAACATTCTGTGATTCTGTGTTGCTGCACTTTGAAACAATGGATTCTCTTATGTAAAAGTAAGGAAAAAGACTGGTTGGAGTGCTGTGGTATTTTAGATACACTTGGGGGCAAGAATCTGGAGAGATCCAGGCTTTTCTGGAGGAGTAGAGTCCTTTCCCATCTTCCCCTGACATTTTCCTCTCCTCCTTAAAAGCACAGATTTTGAGCTGGTATGAAGCATCTTTTTTTCTTTCAGCACTTCAGAATCAGTAAGAAGAATTCAAACCTGCCAGTTGTGGTCCCATCTGTATCTGTTTGGACTGCAGCTCAACTGTGTGATTGAATTGGAATGAACAGAGCAGCCCCCCAACAATCAAATAAACAACAAGGGGTGTTTTCCTCTGAATTTCTCTGGTGGAAGTGCCCTGACAGGCGAGAGGGAGCTGCCCCTTCCTTCCTACAGGTGATTTCTTAGTAGAACCAGGCCATGTTCTGCAAATTTTTTCCATTAAAAAAAAAAAGTTAATGGTGCCATTAAGTCTTTCTCATCTGACAAAAATGATGTTGCCTTCAGCCCCTGCCCTGCTCCCTCTAAATTCTCTCTTTTTTTTTTGACTGGGAGATTTGCTCTGTGAGGGTCTGAGGCCAATATTCAGCCACAGTGATTCAATTCCACAACATCATCTCCAAGTCTTTTAAAATAAGTCAACTCTGTAGGTGAAATAAATCTTGCTTAACAGAGTGAAAAATTAAAATCTTCTTTCTCGTGTTATTTACACTGTTCTATTAGTCATTGCTATTATCTGTTTCATCATTCATCAGGATTGCAACAGCAATTCACTGAGCTAGGGTTGGCTTTGGGCACCACATGGTCTTGCTGCAGCAGTTAATGCACCTTTTGATCAGGTGCTTGCTGAGTTTCAAAGACAGACCTTGAAAGGTGCTTTTCAGGGGGGTCAAAGTGGCTGCTCAGGTGCACAGTGTTATTTTAGTCTATTTGTGTTTGAAAGTGTCTTTTAAAAGCTGAGGGGTGTAATGTGGTACAGGTTGAAGTCAGGAGCTGAGATCACAAGACAACTTATTATTTTCCTTTCTTCCACCTTGCTTTCCATTTTTTTTTTAATTTTCCTTTTTCTTTTTTTTTAAATTATTTTCTCTTAAAATTTTGTATTTTTATTTCTGTCACGAATGGCCCCTCACCTTGATATGTCCCTTTAAAACCACAGGATCACCTGCATCACCTACAAATCTATATAAAACATCAATCCTCCATACAGGGCTACTTGCCAGGGATTTGTGTAGGGAGAGGAAGCAAAAATCTTCTCCCCCCAGCTTGGGGTCCTTCTCAATGTCTGAGGGTGGCTCCTGCAGCTGTTGGTAGAACATGGGGTTGAGTCAAACCCTAAATCTGTGACAACAAAATTACCTGCAAGTGATAGGAGAGCCCTTGAAATCCCCACAGTGCTGTGCAGCATCACCAGGCAGGCTGCCAAACCCACAGCTTTTTAACTAAACAAACTAACAAAAGAAGCCCTTAGGCCAGGCAACAAGAAAGTGTGTGCTTCTGACAAAGAAAAACAAAAATGGCTTTTGGAAAGGTAGGGTTTGTGTAACCAACCGAATTAAAACATTGTAGTACCTGAGGGCATGGGAATCCCTGTGGGGGTTTTTGCTTCAAGTCTTATTTGCATGAGGACTTGTAAAACTATTCTTGGCTTACATAAATCATCAACCATAATAAGGCTTTATTTTAAGAGGGAGATTCAATAGGAGATTGTTTGCTTTGAAAACATTTCTAAAATGGTGGGGGAAACATCAAACAAGATTAAATCAAAAGGTGAAATAGAGCCCCCCTAAGGGGAGGAAGAACCACGTGCAATCCTATATAACTTTCCTATTAGAAATAAACAGTGCAATACAGCACTTTTGCATAGAAGGGCTGAAAACCATATTTATTTTTAGGGAGAATTGAATTGTTCTTGCATTTCAAGAGTGAAAGAATCCTATGGCAGGATGGTCTCTTACTCACCTTGGGTTCACATTTAGTTGTGTCTCACAGAGCTCCTCATGTTTTCTGAGCTGGATGTGCCAGTAAAACAGACACTGTAGAGGAAAGATGGGCCCCTCAAAGTGAAGAGATCTGTTTTAATTGTCCTTCAATTTATATTTGTTTAGGCTGCTGACCTTTAGCATCCTGACTGATTCACTCTACCCACAGGATGTGTTAAGGTGATGATGGTAGGTGTGTACTGAGCTTTCTCCCTCTCTGTATTTTGGGGAGGGGTGAGATTTGTAATTTTTTTTTTTTTTTTAAATTTGATTGTTTTCTGTTGAGACAAGAGTGCAGTGAGGCTTTGTGAGCAGCAGCAGTCAGAGCTGCAAACCTCAGGAGGATCCAGCAATCCCTGGTGCTGGTGAGCTGAGAGCTCCTATGGAGAGCATCTGTGGGAGCCCTGGTGTGCTGCTGAGTGTGCCTGTGCTGAGGAGCAGGGAGGCAGCTGCAGGAGGTTTTGCTGGGAATTCCTCTTAGTTCAGCTCCTGGGACCATGGAGGTCTTGCACGAAGAGGTATTTTTAGTAAATCCTTCCATGTGAGGGTGGACATCTGTGGCTGTCCCTGGATCCCTGAAGTGTCCAAGGCCAGGTTGGATGGAGCTCTCAGCACCCTGGGACAGTGGTGGGATGAGATGATCTTTGAGGTCCTTTCTAACCCAAACCATTCTGTGATTCTCTGATTTTAAAACCCATGTAGAAGTGGCCCTTCCAGGCACAGGTAAGTGCCATGCTGGTCAGGTTATGTTGGAACCCTGAAGCCTGGGAGTTTTGAACTCTCTGTGCTTTCTGGCTCTGACCTCTGAAAGAGCACTGCTTTTGACCTGAGGCCTTGGAGAAGGCTTCCAAAATAGAGTGATGGAGTTGGAATCACGGGTGTGTAGTTAGAATTGTGTAATATCACATGGTGAAGGCTTTGGAATTTGGGGTTTTAGAATACAGTAATAGCTATGGGACAAGATGGACGTTCTTGGGTGTTGTCTCTTTCTTCCTTCTTGTTCCTTCTTCTTCTTGGTTTCAGGTACTATTTTTTGGTTGGATAGAAAGTACTGCACTGAGGGTCACAGGTGTTTGGTTATTGGGTCAAAAGTATAAATAATATAAATGTTAGTTTTTAATTGGATAATTAGGCTTTAATAGACCTTGTAGCTCCATTTTGTCATTTTCAGCTTGTTAGCTGTAGAACTCACTGTACTTTAGATAAGAATTAATAAACAACCGAGTCTAAACGCAAAACTCCTGTCTCTTGTGCTTCCATCCTGACTGACTGAAGGCAGGGGAAAAAAGAAGATAACGGTTGGATCTCAGGAAACTGGAGTTTTTGAGCTTTCTGTGCTTCCAGGCACAGATCCCCTGGAAAACATTGCACTGGGCCTGAAACCTTGGAGAAGATTTGTAAATATGAATAATGAGTTAGAAATCACAAATGTGTAGTGGGTTAGATGTGTGTGTTTTCACTGGGTGATGGGTTTTAAATTTGAGGTTTTTATCTATAGTGGTGGTTAGGGGACAAGATGGAGAATTTTGGGTGGTGTTTATTCTTCTTGTTCATCTTCTTCTTCTCTTCCTGCTTCTTCATGGAACTTAGGCAGTTATCTTTAGATTGGTCAGCTGAAAGTCACTCTAGGGGTCATGGGAATCTATTATTGGGTCAAAAGAATAAATAATATAGGTGTTAAACTTTTACTGGCCTGTTTAGCTTTAAAAGGCCTTGAAACAGGCTCAGCTTGGGGCCATTTTTCCAACTTTTAGCAAGCAGCTAGAGGTACTGTTGTACTTTCTGTAAATTTTGATAAGATATAAAAAATTTCCAAGTCCAAACAGGAGAAACTGTCTCGATAGCCTTTCTAATAATCCTGGCTCTGAACAGAAACAGATGAGACTGAGACAAAGCACTAATTAGTGTGCAAAGCCTGGCACACTCCAACAGATAACCACTAATAAGGTTAGTGCTCAGACCCAGCGAGCTTAGAAGATTTTTCCTCCCTGAATAATTCCATCTCAGACATGGCAGGGATGAGGACTGGTGATCTGTGGTCTCACAGAGACAGTGCATAAAGTCTGTATACAAAGGAACAAGTTTTTCATGGGACAGAGGGGTTGGAGGGGTCAGAAGGGTGGCTCAGGGAACTCTCAGGTTATTGTGGCTGTTTGCTGGGTTGGCACTGCCAGGGTCCCCCTGGGCTTGCTGGGCCACAAAAACTTGTGGAGGTGTTTTGCACCACTTAATTAGTGATTTGTCTCAGTCTCTTCTGCCTTCATGCAGAGCCAGGATTAAAATTACATGAAGGAAACTGATTTTCTTGTGTTCAGGCTTGGTTGTTTATTAAATCTTATCTAAAGTAGAGAAAGTTCAGCAACACTTCTAGCTACCAGCTAGAAGTGAGCAAAATGAACCCAGCTGCTACAAGGTCTCTTAAAACTAAACAGTCCAATAGAGAATTAGCACCTATATATTATTTAAACTTTTAACCCAATAAATAAATTACCATGACTCACAGTGCAGCACTGACTGTCCAACCAAAAACTACTACCTGAAATCATGAAGAAGAAAAAGACACCACCCAAAATCTTCCATCTTGTCCCATACCTATTACTGTACTATAAAAACCTCAAATTTTAAACCCTTCACCATGTGAAATCACACACTTCTATTTAACTACACACCCGTGATTTTAACTCCATCACTCAAATTCTTCTCCAAGGCCTCAGGTTAAAAGCAGTGTTCTCCAGGGGGTCAGTGCCAGAAAGCACAGAAAGCTCAAAACTCCCAGGTTTCTGGGATCCAGCACAAACTGAACCCTGTTTTTCCTGTTTTCCACATAAAGCTCTGTGCTCCAGAGCCCCGTGTGCTCTCTGGGGCTGTGAAGGAAATCCCAGCCTTCCTCAAGCTGGGCATGCACAGGGATGCTGCCACTTCCCCATCAACTCAGATTTGGGATGAAGCAGCTCAGTCCTCCTCTCCCTTTCCTCATGGCAATTCAGTGGTGCAGATTTCAGTACAGCTTTCCATTATTCTTCTCTTAAAGTCCAATTGTTTCTTAGTCAATTGCAAAATTGAGGCAGGGTATTGTAAGTGTTAGAAAATATAAAATATCTGTTAGAGCTAGGGTGTTACTGCATGCTGAGCTCTGACTGCCTTTGCAGAGTTCTGTGCTTTCTTGAGGCCTCTCATTCTGAGTTTTGTGATTTATACAGGAGAAATGCAGCTTTTGTTGCACTGTCACCAGGTTCCTTGGGAGAAAGTGAGCTTTAGCAATTTCTTAAACCCTTTGTTAAAAATAATACATTTGTGAAAATTATCCAGTCTTAAGGGTATTTTTTAACATTTGCTTTGTCTTATAAGTGCAGCACCTTTTGTCTCTTAGAAAAAAAACCCAACAAATCCTTTTAAGTTGCCTTGGATTTTATTGCACAGCAAAATACTTTTTCTTTTCCTTGAAAAGGCCCACCTGTGTGTGGAGCCCTGTGATGGCATATGCCTGTCAGCCTTTGCTTAAGAAGAGGGATGTTTCTGACTCTTGAGACCAGGGAAGAAATCTTAAATCTTTTCTTTTCTACTTCAGATTTTAAAGCTTATCATTTTAACCAGAGACAAAAGGAAACTTTGAAATCTTGATTTTTTTTTTAACATCTTTTATTTTTCAAGACACCACTCTGAGAGGGCTTACACTCCCCTTCCTGACACTTATTCACTCAACACCAGTGTGCAAAACAAAACCCCAAGCTTTCTCCCTATTTACTTCCAGCTGGGATAAACATGGTAGAATAAAAATTGTGGTGCTTCAGGCTGTGGTGAGGGTGGTTTGGTGCAGGCAGGGGTGAGAAGCAGCTCCCAGTGCTGCCTGCCCTGGTCCATCTGTGCCCAGTTCTGCTGTTTCTCCCATTGTGTGCAGAGTGGGATGGAGCCATCCCTGCAGCAGTGAGAGAATGGCATGGAACATCTTATTTCTATTTTCCTTCAGAATTTCTTGCCTCCCATGCTTCTTGTAAGCAGTTCCCCCTCTTCTTTTTTAGGTGAAGGAAAGAAATTGTTTGCCTTGCTCAAAACCAGAAGTACCCTTGGTGGCTGTTCACTCAGCTACAAATTTTTCCTCTTGTCCTTCAGTGGAAATGAGGAAGAAAGACCTGGGTTTAACTGGGATTGATCCCAACCTTTCCCTCCTCACCTTTACACCTCCAGTAGCTCGTACAGGTGTGGTCTGGGCACAGCTTTGCCCAGCACCTCTCCCTAGAAAAGTCCTTGCTGTCCTTTGTGTCTTGAGAGGGTTAATGCATTAAAGCCAACCAAGGAGTGAACGGGAGTTGTCTGAACCTCTGGAGCAAACTAAAACAAAAGTGACATGAGAAAAGCAGTCATCCATTGTTGCCTGATGATAGAGGAGTTTTTAAAAATCAAACGCTCTGGTATAGCCCGGCTGTGCACAGAGAAAAACCTAATTAATTATAAATAAGATGGATAAATAATTTAAATGTATCACTTATTTCTCCTTTATAGTTTAACTCATGAAAAAATCATTTCAATTAGAAACTTCAACTCAATCTGAAATGCAGAGAAGCATGATGGTTCAAGATGGATGTGAACTCCTTTATGATCTTTATGATTTTCTTTCAAAAATGTGAGGTTTCTTTTTTCTTTTCTCTTGGCAACTTGGGAGATAAAAAAAGGAAAAGGAAAAAGATTGCTGAGAGACAGAAACAAGCAAAATTTCCTTTGATAGGGTAACAGAATATATTTTTAATTTATGAATTAATAAGTATGTTGTGTGCAATGTCCAATTTGTCAAAAATGTCTTGGTTCCCTTAGAATTCATGTTATATGCATGAAATGGATGCAGTTTCTCCCCATTAATTATAATATCCCATTTCCTCAAGAGTAACGAAAGATGATTCATTCCTCTCCTCTGGCCCTAACTGGCTCCTTGGTATTACTGATAATGGGTTTTCACATTTATTTTTGACCTTGTGAAACTATTTATGTTGGACTCAGCCGTGATGAATGGAGTGGGAACAGGGAACACATGGAATTAGCAGGTTCTTTTCCTCTCTACTCAGGGACACCACCTCAAATATTGCCCCAAACATTCTCAAGCTCACTCTGCTCTACTGAAAGATCTTCAGCCTTGAAAATTATATTTGTGGTCTATAAATATAAAAAATAATTAATGATCCTGATATTCCTGATGATGATTCTTCACTCCCTCTACTCCTATGTCTTGGTTCTAATAATTTCAAGGGTTCTACATTTAGGGCTACATTTATTTCTCTGTAGTTCTGTGTCTTTATGTCTCTGTGTTTTCCTCAAGTTTAAAGATGTGTATATATAGTAGCTGTATGCTGATGGCTCTCATCTGAAGCACAAAATATGTCCTAATTGCTTCAAATTACTGCTTTTGCTTCCAGTTAATAGTCTCCTGTTTTGTTTCAGTTTCTGCTATGCAATTTTCCTGTTCAAAATTGTATATGCAAAGTACATATATGCTTACATCTGCGGATGGCTGCAAGGGAAACACATTGGATGTGGCGTGAAATGGGGATTTTTATTAGAACTTGACTAGGAAAATGTCAGGAGGAGACTAAAATCAGCAGAGATGGAATCAGAGCAGCATCTGCTGACTGTTATTGAACAGGAAGGTGTAAGGAAATGATGAGATTTGATTAGGCCAATTGCCTTAAGTTTTAGCTTTCATATTTTCCAGATTCTGAACTGCATTAGTATGTAACTCTGAACTTCATATAAAGTGTTCCAAGTTCTCCTCCCAGCTCAGTCACGCAGAACAATCCTTTTCCAGCCCCAGAACCAAGGACACGCTGCAGCTTCAGCCCCAAAAAGTGCAAACAGCAGAGAACTGAGGAGAGAATCTGGGAGGATGGGACTGCAGAACCTGGAGCTGGAATTGGAAAATTAACCCCAATATGGAAATGGACCAAAACTTATAAAAGTGTGAAAACTCATGAAACATTGTCCATCTTGGGTCCATCTTGGGTGTAGCCATGGCCAGGCTCTTGTACTGCCCAAGGTGAATCCTTTGAAGGCTTTTTAATAAATCCCTACTTTATTCCTTTAACACTGTCCAGCCTCTGCTCTAGATCAGCCTCTCAGGCCATCAGGCCAAGAGCTGATTCTGCTCCAAGGCTGGGTGTAGCTGTGGAAAGGGGTTTTAACCCTTTAAGATGCACAGCTACATGGTCGTCTTTCAGGACAGGAAGAAAGAGACAAGTTTATTCAGAAACACACTTGGTTTTATAGCATGACTCACAACTCCAAGAGTAGAGAAAAGGTGCTTGGTTCAGAGAGAAGACACTTCATTCTCAGGGTCTGGTCACACACCACAACAGGTGTTCTATCTTGTTATTAATTCCTTTTTATTTTGACCAAATTATCATCCTGGGAGAAATTCTCCCTAGCCTTGAGCTGGGCCAGCTTATCAGCTGGGAACAGATCTGAGAAACTCCAGCCAGGAATATTCTTCAGGCTGTAATTTTCTTACTTTCTCAATATGTATCCCACAGCTGGGGAAATCCCTGGTATCAGGGATATTGTTCAGCCTGGAGAGGAGAAGCTTTGGGGTGACTGAATTGTGGCCTTCCAGTGCCTGATGGAGACAACAAGAAAGATGAAGAGAGAGACACAATTTCCAAGGACAAGGGGGAATGGCTTCACTCTGCCAGAGAGTAGAGTTAGACGGGATATTAGGAAAAAATTATTGACTATGAGGTTGATGAGGCCCTGGTTGCCCAAGGAAGTGGTGGCTGCCCCATCCCTGGAAGTGTCCAAGTTCAGGATGCTGGAGCTTTGAGAAGCCTGGCACAGTGGAAGATGCCTCTGCCCCTGCCATTGGAACTTTATGATCTTTAAGGTCCCTTTCAAGCCCATTTTGTGATTTTTTGATAACTTTGATACCTAGGAAAGAAAGATGAAATTAGGTGTTTGGCTGTTTTCAGGGCAGTGAGTATTGAGCATGCAGACATGTACTTGAGGGAAAATTTTAACACCAGAGTAATTGGTGTTAGTTTTTCTACTGCTGGGGTTTTATATCAGCAAGAGCGAATTCCTCAGCCATTGGTTCTGTCCTCTATGACCCTAAAACAGAGACCTGTTTGAGTACTGAGGAGTTTCATTGCTATTAAAATAATTTTTATGGTTATTTTGCTGTAACTCTTAGAAACCAAAGGCTTCGTGCAAAAAATTTAAATATTCCACTTTCCATTTGAATTCCATTTTTCTATTTTCTCTTCATGATATGTGGAAGTCCTGATGCCCAACAGGTCAACTGTGCACATCTATATTTAATGATTTGATAAGCCTCTTCCACCTTCTTCTGTTCTGAATTTCCCGAGAAGAGCTTGTGAGTATGCATTTCTGATGAAGCATTTGATGGAAAAGCATTGGGATTTTTTTTTTCCTCTTTCCTCACTCAAAGTACATTTAACATGCAGATCTGGAAAGCTCAATTTTTAGCCTAATAAAAGAATCAGAGAGAGGATGATGGGGGGAAAACAAGGTTTTAGAATTAAATTGAGGCTAAAGGTATAGTAGAGGAGAAGTGCTAAAGAAAAAGCTCTTTGTGCTTAGGGTTCTTTACATTCGTACCCAATCAGTCAAGGCTTTTAATTCTAAGAGTATATTTGGAGCTTGAGATTTTAATATTTTTCCAAGGCTGTATTACAGACTCATGGATCGTGTGTTAATGACATAGATATTTTGTTTCGAGGCTAATAATGCACATGTCACTTGTGGTAATTACCTGTACAATGGTGTGACCAGGGCAGGGATTGTCCCTCTGTGCTGACACTGAGAGACCCTCGAGGGCTGTGTCCAGTTGTGGCTCCTGCAGGAGAGCCCTGGAGGGGCTGGAGGTGTCCAGGGCAGGGAACGGAGCTGGGAAGGGGCTGGAGCCCCAGGAGGGGCTGAGGGAGCTGGAAGGGGGCTGAGGCTGGAGAAAAGGAGGCTCAGGGGGGACCTTGTGGCTCTGCACAAGTCCCTGGCAGGAGGGGCAGGGAGGGGGGGTCGGGCTCTGCTCCAGGGAACAGGGACAGGAGGAGAGGGAACGGCCTCAGGCTGGGCCAGGGCAGGCTCAGCTTGGACAGCAGCAGGAATTTCCCCATGGAAAGGGAGCTCAGGCCTTGGCAGGGGCTGCCCAGGGAGCTTTGGAGTGCCCATCCCTGGAGGTGGCACCTGGAGGTGGCACTCAGTGCTCTGGGCTGGGGACAAGGTGGTCACGGGGCACAGCTGGGACTCCCTGGGCTGGGAGGGCTTTTCCAGCCTAAATAATCCCATGATTTATGCAGTTCAACAGCTGCTTTTCTGTTCCCTGACAGTTGTCTTAGCCCCTGCTCCTGGCTCGTGCATGAAAAGCTGCAGAAGCTCCTCTTGAGAGGTAGCACCACCCCAGCCCTTCTGTTCAAGGGTCCCTGTGCCAACAGGCTGCACTGTGATTGTGGTTTTATTATGTGATAAAGTAGCTGGGGAATAATTTTGCCCTCTAAAACTTCCTTTAATTTTCTTTTAATGAAGTAAAATAAGGAAAAAGAATTCTTCATTGAAGAACATATAAAATCAAGTAGTTGAACTTTGATGGGTTCTTTTGCAACCCTAGTGAGCACCGTGGTTACAGAGCTGGCCTCTTCACTTTTGGGTTCAGTAATAATTTCTGATTAGCTCTATTTGAAAATGAGCTTCAGCTGGTGATTTACACAAACTAAAGCTCATCATTCTTGCAAATCTAGTCAAGTAGTCCTAATATGGAAAACTCCAAGTGGAATATGTTCAAAATGTGGTGGAAACATGTGATTTGCATCTCTGTGTTGAAATGTTGCTATTAGCAAGGAGCACTGTGATCTTGCTAAATTTCACAGGGGAATCTTCCAACAGCCTTAAAGAGAAACGATGGTGCTGGTTATACTGGGATACAATGACAGATTAGGACAGAAATCAGAAAATTGTCTTGTGAAAGATGGAGGAAAAAGAAAAAGAAAAAAAAAAGATTCTTAGGAGAGTGTACAGGCCAAATAGTCCAGGACAAGATATTTTCTATAAAAAAAACCATTAAATATAATGGCTTAAATAAGAATAGAAGAAGATTTGGTCAGCTGGGGAACTGTAGATAGGAATAGGAATAAATAGATGTGAAAATTCCAGCAGTTTGGAAAAAATTGCTAAAAATTACATTTCGCCTTTTTATTTTCTCACCTTATCTGTTCAGTGTAGTTCAAGCATCATTTAAAGGCAATCTTGATTGCCTGGTGGAATTGGAGGTTTTGCTAAAGTCTATACCCAAGCTCCCAATCACTGCCATAACTTCCATCCCCATTATGTTTTTGAGGGTTGTTTTTTTCTCAAAACCATATTCTGTCTATGGAGAGGTAAGATGACCTCTTAGTTGTATGGAGACAACTTGATTTGTTTTGCTTTTAAACCAGCCTTCTAATTTCCCACCCTAAATATTTTCACAGCCAGCTTTCTTCTTCTGCCAGGGTTATGCTTCAACTTAAACATTTCTCCTACTCCCTCAGTGTGCACCTCTCTGATATAATTATGTTTGGAGGAGGACAGTATTTATATCTTTCCATTAACTTCTGTGCATTAGAAATCAGATACAAACATAATTGAACAAAATTAGATGCATTTTCTTCCAAAGAGTCTCACAGAGTAAAAAAAATGAATCATTGAGCATTTTATTTGAGCTCCTTGTGGGATTTGCCTGGCACCTTTTGACACTTAATTTAATTCCGTTAAATTTGATATTGAAATATACATGAAAATTCTTTGGTAAAACACTGCTCTCCTCTACTTTCTATCAATCACACCTTTTGGAAGAATCAACTCTTTTGTGTGTGTAACAATCCCTTTTAAATCAGCAGTTTCAAGATGCAAGGGAAAACACTCATTTCATTCAGCAGTAGGATGTAGCTACACTGTTGTGGCTGGGAAAGAGAAGTGTCAGTGCACTTGTAAGGATTCCAGTGCCTCCCCTGGCACTGGGGCTCACCTTTTTGGTGCAGGAATGAATATATAACCTCAGGAAATAGGGTGGAAAATCTGCCTGTATCACTGTATTATCTGACACTCTAATCACATAAGCAGTTCATCAGTGCGTGTTAAGGTAGTGGCTGATTTTTTTACCCTAAAATATTCCCACTTTTACATCTTCCTTAGTCCCCTTATCAGCCGTCTGCTGTTCTGTAGTTGCACTCTCCCTTGTATGACCATTTTTGTACACTGAGAGAACCAGCAGCAGCCTCTCTGCCTTCTCCTTGCATCCCCTAAAGGGCACAGATGCTGCAGGAGTCTGTGGAAATACTCCTGAAGATGAAAAATGATGTCTTAAAATTATGTCATGAAATTATTGCTCCAAAGCTGTCCTGCTAAGATCATTTTACACCTTGGAAACGTGCTCTCATCCTTCTCCTGCTCTTCCATGTCACCACTTCACTTTTAAAATAGCAGTAAATGTTATGTTAATATCTCCTTTAAAATCACTCCTTAATGTATGTATTCATCAGAGTAAAATGCAGTACCCTAAAATATTGTTAGCACTGAGCATTAACATCAGGGGAAAAAAAGTCGAAATCCTACTTAAATGAATATTAAAAGTTGTAATATTCTTTTAAGACAAGTCACTGTTGGATATTTTTCTTCTGGTGCTTTTAGTTCCAGCAATTTTTATCCACACCCTGCATTGAACTGAAGCAGAATTTTTGATTAATTTTGCTGTTAATTTTGACCTGCGAAGGTCAATGAAACTCTCTATTAAGGTATTAGGCATAACATATGCTCATTATATCATAATGAAACGCTTATCTCACCTTGATAATACAGCAGCATAATAGTGTAATAATATTCTGTAAATCACAGCCAGGTATCTAACATCTCTTCTAACATCTCTTCTAACATCTCTATGTAAATGGAATTGGGAGCAGATGGGGTTTTTTATCTTTATGAGTATTTCTGGTGGTATCTGATATCCTGGTTGACCTACATACATATCCTTTTCAGTGGTAATCACATTTCTGTCACTCCACATCTGCCATGTTCATCCATGGGCCTGGACTTTATTGGGATTGCCTGTGGAGTTTGAAGGCATGGATAAAACACTTATTTTAAAGTTTGTCCAGTTCTCTGCTTTAGCTGTGCAGTATTTCAATCCCAAATGCCTCCCAGCCACAAGATTTCGTGTGGAATAAAAGATTTGGAGTGAAAAGTTTTTAAATTAAGATCTTTCAGTGGCTTTACACTTTTAAATTGTTGTCTTTGCATTTGGAACCACCTAAGAGCACTTATTAATATTTGATGGTGTGGTGAAAGCCCTGGGTATGCAGATTTATGGAGGCCACAAATGGCTCACCTGGGCTTAAACATTCTTACTCCTTATCCTTTAACCAAAGCCTGGAAGGTGTAAATTCAAGGTGATGAGGCAAATATACCACTCAGGAAGGGCTTTCCATATGTAAACTTAATCTAATTAAAATATGCTCCATTCCATATTTGTTTTTGATAACTTTTAGGCAATGCTGTTATGAAATGAAAGACTGCATTTCACTTAGTGAGCAATGCAAGGAAAAGGATTCTTCGTGCGTGTTTGGTTTTTTTCTTTAATAGTTTGGCAAAACTTTGAAAGATTCTTTACAAATGTTAACTTGTTGCCTGAATCTGCATGCTGAAGAAGGCATTGCTGGGCTTTTAACAGCTGGCAGTGAGATCTGTCAGTATTCTTGATGGGGATGCACTCTGATTTTTCTAAGCTAATGATTTGTAAGAAATTAGATTTGGGATCTGGAAAATTTGGGTTAAGGAAAGGTCAAGGAATTAAAAGATTATTATGGGCAATAAAAACCAGATGGAGTACAACATTATGCAGTGAAGAGGAACTTCTGGCAGGATGGGGAGTAGGACAAGTGGAGCAAAGCCAGAACCAGCAAAGCAACTGGGGTTTCCACATAAAACCTGCATGAGACACCTTAAATCTTTGTGTCCTTTGCATGGGTGCAGTAGCTGCTCTCAGACTGACACCTGTAGCAGGTGCTGGCATCAGCCACCTTGCATCCCTGCACTGCTATTTCCACATCAGGTGAGAAATTCAATGTAGAGGCTCAGAAGCTGAGGTGGGACAGCACCCTGAGCTCACTCCCCTGGCAGCTCAGGTGCCACATGTCCTTTGGCCAGGTCAGAGCATTGTGCCAGTGCCAGCCCAGCCATTCTCCATTTGGGAGAGGAGGACAAAGGGGTGGGGAGGCAGCCCTGGGGGCCAGGATTCACATGCAGGCTGCACCAGCAGGCAGGCAGCTCCTAGCCAGACCCATTAATCTGCTCAGCCTGCTGCCTGTCAAAGATGAAATCAGACTTGCTGTGGGAGCACTGCCAGGCTCGGGTCACCCCTGTGTGTTCAGGCTGGCTCTGGAGGAGACTGTGCCTTCTCCTGGGAGGATCAGGCAAGAGGGTGACACAATTATATTTTTGTTCCAGCCATGGTGCACAAAATATTGCCCATTACACGTTTGTCTGCTGTTTGATTTGCTCTGATGCTGAGGTGATTTGTGTTGCTCATTTTTAGTGGCCGTGTGTCCTCGGTGCTGCTGCAGGAAGTTATCAGGACAGTGTCCCTCCAATTATGTAATGCAGGTTACTTAAGCCTATGGAGGTGTTGTTAGCTGCAATGAGAGCAGGGATTAGGAGCAGTATGTGCTCCAGGATAAAAAAAAGCTTTGGATTGACCCAGAAATTGTTTTTTTGTGACCTTATCCCACTGTAGGAGAATTTAGGTAAAGATAAACTTTGGCTGGTGATGGCTCTGCTGACTTCTTACTTGCAAAAATTGATGTTGCTTTAAACAGAGAGAGGAAAAACTCCCTAGAGAAAAACTTCTTGTTTCTAAAAGGGAAAAATCTATAGGCTGATAAAAGACATTACAAATTTGCATACCTGCTCACTTTAATAAGGAGAGGAGGTACCACATGTTATAGATTAGGTGAGAGGACCCCAAAATGGGGCACGTGGGGAGCACGGGGATGTGGGGTGAGGGTTCCTTACTCTGTAACACACAAATAGGAGTGTCTGGGGAGGTTTCAGTGTGGGCAGCTGCAAGTAACTCTGCCCACAGAGATCCTTCAGCTTCCCCATGGGATCTGCAAAACCAGACCCAGTCCCTGGCCAAGGGCATCCCAGATGGGGACAAGTTTCTGCTTTTCCAATATTTATAAAAGCAAACCTAACATCTTCGTTTTTTTCTTCCCTGGCCAGCAGACTGCCAGTTTTCTCTCTCTTAATTGTATTTTCTACTGAGACTTGCTCCTTGTGTAATAAGTCAAAACTTTGTTTTTAATGAGGAAAACTATTTTGATGAAATTCTAATTCAACAGCATATTCAATGAAGTTGCAAAATTTTTTATACCACCAATTGTAAAAGTGCAGTGAAATTTAGTGCAGGTGAATTCTTACATGTGCTTTCAGAATAAAGCTAGCAGGCTCCATTGTGCCATCTTTAATACAAAACTTAGGGGTTTTTTTTCCTAGTCAGAATAAAATTGTTCTGTATGATTTCTTTTTTTTTTTTTCTCTTCAGAGAAAAATAACATTTTTCCTTTACACCCTCATTTGAGGGGAAGAAGAGGTCATTTCAAAAGTTGTTATTGCCTCATGTTAAATAACACAAAAGATTTATTTCCTGAGCTGCTTCAGGCTTCCTGAACACACTTTTACACTTCTTTCCCCCCTAAGATTAATTTATTTGTTTTAAATATATTTTATTTCTTGCTTGAATGTTGCTGACTGGAACTTTTGGTGCTGACTGAAACAAGTGGCACTTCCTTTGCTTGAAATTCCGTGGCTACAAACATATGGAGCAGCAGCCAGGTCTCCATCACAGCAGCACTGGATGTCTCCAGAATTATTGCTTGAGCAGTCACTTGGGTAAGATGAACAAAAATTGGTTTAAAATACCTTTGCCACTCATTTTCATAGCAAAGCACTGAGGATGGGCTTGGGGGTGGTCTTGGTTTTGTTTCTTGAAGACATTTAGGTTTGTGCTTGAGAAATAACAGTGAAATAAAGATTCTGGATTTTGTTCTGTTGGCCTGAGCCTGGAATTCTGATCTCTTTTAGAATTAAGTTCTGATAGAAATGCTGTATGCATCTTCATCAGCTCTTCTCTTGCCTTGCTTTCCTTTTCACTTCCCTCCAGCCCATTTTTCTTCTTCTTTCCTTCCCTTTCTTCTTCTTCTTTCACCCTTCTTCCCTGTCTCCTCTGAGCTGAATTTGGCTCCTGCCTCCTGATGAAGCAGCAAGAGAATGAAAACAGGAGAATTTTTAATTCTTTACAACACAATAAATTAAATGTTGGACATGAGAAAGCAAAATTTGATTACTTTTTGTGGGTGAACTTCTGAGTCAAGAAATAGGAGGTGAATTTCATTTACAGAAGAAACCTTAAACACTTCACCAGGGCCCGTGGATTTATGTAAGTCTTGTTCATTTATGTATTCCCTGAACTCATCCTCTTCCACCAAGGTCTCCAGCCTTTCTCCTTGGTCTCTGGGGAAAGAGTTTGGGATTCCTAAGGCTGATCTTGCCATTAAATCCTGAGATAAATAAGGCACTCAGTGCCTCAGCCTTCTCAAATGAAAATGCCCGAGTATTTGACAGCCTTTTTCTGTAGACATTCAGCTCGGACTTAAAAGCAAACCTGTTTCCAGGTGAATATCTTTATCTGGAATATATCTGTGGTTAGAGATTCTCCTGGAAAGAGGGCACAGCAAACTGTGATCCTGATGGAAAATTCTTTCTTCTTGCAATATAAAAGCACCTGCTCTGCTGGGCATTTGTTTTGGGTATCTTATTTTTTTTTTTTGGTCTTAATTCTCTCCTGAAGGATTTTGTGCTATACTGAAGGACTCTCGGGTGTGACACAGCCCAGATTTGGTACCTTTCTGCCTCTCCTTTGCTTTTTATTATTTGACAAGTCGAAACTAGCACCATTCTCGCCTTTCAGAACTAAATATAATGAAAAACAATAAATCTGTTCAGTTACTGGCTTTTTGTTTCAATTACTAGTAAAATGAAGGCAAAATAAGGGTCAGCTTTGGCAAAAGTGTAGCTCTAACAACATGATACTATTATTCTATTGTGCTGTTTATTTCTTATTAAACACATTTATTCTATTTTTACCAGGTACCTATTTCTACTTAACCCTTTCCTATAATCCTATATAAAATCTCCATGTTTTACAACACTTCTGTAATGTCAAAGGCACAAATATTTGATTTTTCTGGGACATTTGGCCCCTAAATCAGTCCCTGTGTTTTGTCTGTTCGTACTGAGTGGAGAGCTACTGACTTACACCTGTGAGAGAGCCTGCTATAAATATGATCAATAGCTGTTTGCATCCTATTATTTTTATTCTAGGCACATTCCTATGGTCAGGATGTCAGATTCAGTGTAATGTGGTATGTTGTCTAATCAATAGTAATAATGATAAGACAGCTTTTTATCCTGATGGCAGCTTCATGGGGGAATTTGGAAACCATTTGTTATCTGAATGGTGATATGAAACCTTAACATTAATGCCAACTATGCTGCATGTTCTCTCTGAGTTTTCAGTGCATTTTGTGTCACCTTCCATTAAGTTTTATCATGTCATGCAGCTGCACTTTAAAGTGCTTTACTTGTTCCTACGTTGAGAATTTGAGGCAGAAGGGTGTATTTCAGCTTTCCCTGCTGCCAGCACATCCCAGGAAGCATCCAACTTCCCTCGGAGTTGGGGTCTAATTGCTGCTTATTAAAAATAATGAACTATCTTACAAGTTGTACTTTTCTGCTGCGGATTTAATTAGTGTTCACCCCCCCATGCTTTCTATCCCCCCCCCCCAACTCCTTTGCTAGGCTGACAGAGCTGAGAGGAGGGAAACTGAAGCAATTTGAAACCTTGTTAGAAATTTATGAAGTGCTAAAATGTTTTATTCCCAGAGGCTGGTTTGCCAGCTGTCACTGGTAAGCCATTCTCTGCCTGCGATAGCAGGGGGAGGCAGCAGGCCACAGCCAACACGAGCGTGTACATCGTTTGGCAGATTATACACTCTGTAATTAGCAGGAAGTAGAGTGAAACTAATTATTTTTCTCCTCAATTGGGCCAATGACATTTGAGAGGAGGACGGATGTGGTGCTGGATGGGGAAGTTGTGGAGAGCCACGGATTCCCTCCTTTCCCCGCTCGCTGTGCTGGGTGGTGACCCCACTCCCAGCTGGGAAAGGCAAGGAAAAGCACCTGTACCCCTTGCTCAGAGCAGGAGAAAAGCTGTGTGTTTGCTCTACAAACCTTTCCTGGCCTGTGGGAATGATCCCTTCTGACTGTGGAATAGCTGGGCACGGTTCTGTGTCTCCTCAAGGGATGCTGTGCAGGGCAGGATGCAGGTCTTGAGAGAGGAGGTGCTTTCGTGTCCTCTCGTTAAACCTCCAAATGGCTGATTTGGCTACAAAGTGCACTGCCAGTAGGTTATATCCAGGAAAGTCTGTTTGTGACAAAGGGAGAAGCAGTCTATTAGAATTTTTTAGTTTTGGTTTTCTGAGCTGAAATGAAAATCAGTCTGGTTCCATCTTACAGTTCTCATTTGCAAGCAAAGCAGCCACCCCTTCCTTACCTGCACATACAAGCTGCAGCCTGGAAACCAGATCTTTTTTCTCTCCCCTCTAAGGCTGACCTTTAAAGTTCATTTCTCTCTGTGCATTTCCAAGGGAAGACTTTCACAAGGTCAGTTCAAAGACCTTGTTATTTGAGTAGAGTCACTTGAAGTACAGTGCACGAGAAGCATACTGCTAGAATATGAAGCACTAGAAAATGTATTAAGGGCATTTAGAAACACAAAAATAGCTGCTGCTTTCTGTCTTTAACACCAGGTGAGCTTTAGTGTTTTAAAAAACACTAGCTTTTGCTTTTTATTTTGTTTCTTTCCTATAGCCTGATAAAACTGCTGCTCTATATTTTAGGTGCTGGGCCTGGATTCTGTTCTCCACCTCCTGGGTCATTTGGTCAGTCTTTTAATTAGACCAAGAAGTGTGTGCTGGGTTTTTATTTTACCCTTTTATTTTAAATGTTACCTTCTCCTTTTATTTTTCTGTCCCCCCACCTTCCATCTTATGGTAGTCCCTTGAGTTTTGCACTGATCATATTCTTAACAGGTCTAATGACAGTCCCTCAGTTCCCTCCCTGAGCAGATCATTTCTGTGCCTAACTGCTCTTAAAGTTAGTAAAAGCCTAATGTGTGTAGCCTTATTATTTTCTTCCCCTCATTTGGTTTCAAAGCCTTTTCTCTTCATTATGCCAAACAGGAGTGAGGAAGTTCTTTTCAGTGAAATGTTAAGACCAGGAAGAAGTGGGTGTTTATGTGTACTCAGGAAGGGAATTCAACAATAACAAGGCATTTTAGTGTCAGCTGTGTATAAATTAAAGTGCATGCTCCATGTAGACAATGCACATCCTTTAAGAATGATCTATTTGTTAATAATAAGGTGGGTTTTTTTTTTAACAGTCGTGTCTCTCTTACAAGCATTAGATATTTCTTCAAAGTAACAATGCTTTTGTGTGAAAATTGTTAGTTTAGGTTGACTCTACATTGTAAAATCACAAAGGAATCTGAGCTGGAGTCTGGAATGCATCAAGCAGGTAATTCTGCATTTGCATTAGGATGATGTTTACTGGGCCTTCAAAAGCCAGGAACTGAAAGTGTGCTTCAAAACTCTTGACTTCTCCCTCTTTTCCTGCCAGCTCTTTGTGTGCATCCCGACAAGCCTCGCTCATGGAGTGCTCTTGCCTGGTTTTCAACCAAGAGTGTTTGTGTTACCACTGCTCACAGGGTCCACAAAGCAACCTCGAGGTTCCTCAGCAGTGTGGGCAAACCCCGTGTGCTGAGTCCTGCTTCAGGCAGGAAAATGGAGTTTTGTGTCACATCACCTCTCAGACACCTTGGAGATGCTGAGGGTGCCCAGCCTGGGCAGCCTGTGGTGCCTGGTGCTCTTTGTCACTGGTGAGATGGAGAGTGATGGCCAAGCAGGGACTGACCTTCCTGCAGCAAAGCTGCCCCTGAAATTAGGCAGTAATTCAGTGCAGGCATTGCAAAGCAGACTTTACAGCTGTTTTCATGGTAGCAGAATGGCTCAGTGGCTGCAGATTTGCATGGGCAGAGGTGCATGTCCCTGGCAGAGGGGGCAGTGTTCCCAGTGGAGTTTGCAGCCTTAGTCCTTCCAATAAATAATCACATAATTCATAGAGTTTTTGCCTATTTCCTTCCATTCCTCTCCTTTACACCAGCCCCAGATACTCCATGTAGACCTGACAACAGTGCTGCTTCTGAGTATTTTCTCCTCTTAAATGGTTTCTCTCAGACTGCTCCTTGAGAGGGAAGTTTCTGGTCTCTACTGCAGACAGTTATGATGTCTGAGTAGATTTTCATCCCCTTATGGGACTAAAACATGCATTTGCAATTGTAATAAATACTGTAACTGTAAATACTTTATAAAAAATATCCTGTAAACATATGTTTTCTCTTTAATAATGAGGTCTGCAGCAAACCAACTGAGATTAGGGCTGTTTCATATATTTATTTATCTTATCTCGTTCTTGTACTTGACATTTTAATGAATCATCTCACCATTCTAATGAAAATTATCCGACATAAGGTTTTCAGAAGGTCAGAATGTAGTTACTGGATCTGCTGGTTTATTAATATTCTGGAATCCCCATACACTCTTATTTTTTGTCATGAGTGTTATCTGTGTTTTGCTAAATCCAAATTTAATCTACAAATAATACCAATACTATTGTATACTGCAAAACTGTACTTAGATATCAACCAAATAGAGATAATGTAGAGAGCTGTTTCTGCTTGCACAGGCCTCCCTGGAAAATCTGGCCTATTTTCTTTCTGGTCATTTTTAGATACTTGCACATAAGATCTGTTTTCCAAATTTAACATTGCAGATTGAGACACGTGACATCATCATAGCATAGGCTGCTGGGAAAAACAAAATGGGACTCACCATCCTCAAAGCAGTTCTAGGACTCATCTGATATTTTGTGTATTTTTAAGAGAGAGAAGCTAATTATGCTTTCAACAGTTAAAAGGCTCAGCTTGGTTTAGTGCTTGTGATCTGCATGGCATAATTTGCTTGTCTCTTTTCCCACCTGATCAATTGCATTTTTTTTATTAGTGAGTGAAGTGCACAGAAAAAAGATCTCCAGAATTATGGAAGAAAGAAGTTATTTCCAGTCCTCTTAAGAAGAAGGAACTTAGAATTTAAGACTATTTTAAACCCCCTGTTGAACCTGTTATATCAGCTGAGCAATGAAAGCATCGAGTTTCTGTATCATGGTATGACAGGATGGTTTGGTGTGCTGGTTTTGCACATTTACACCAAAACCACTACATTTGGGCTGGAAGGATCTCAAAGATCATCCAGTGCCACCCCTGCCATGGCAGGGACACCTTCCACTGTCCCAGGCTGCTCCAGCCCCAATGTCCAACCTGGCCTTGGGCACTGCCAGGGATCCAGGGGCAGCCACAGCTGCTCTGGGCACCCTGTGCCAGGGCTGCCCACCCTCCCAGGGAACAATTCCTTCCCAATATCACATCTAAACACACTCTGAACTTGAAGCTGTTTGCCCTTGTCCTGTCACCCCATCCCTTATAATAATTCTCTCCCCATCTTTTCCCTTGGCTTTGTGTTCCCAGTGAGGTTCCCATGGCCCCGTTCTCGAGCCCACCCAGGTACACACACTGTGTGTGCACAGTGGGATCCATCTCACTGCTGTGCCATTCTTCTTTTTAATTGTGTGAAAAACAGCTCTGATGTTTGTGTGCACCTTGTTCGGGATGGGGAGGTGATGTGCTGGTGAGTGATGGACTAGAAAAACCTAAAAATACCCTCTTGCTACTGTGGTTCTTCTGCAGACTGTTCCTTAGGGTGGCCTTTTGTTTAATTCAAACACAGAACCACTTTATTTTCCAATTTTCAGGGCTGATATTCTGGGAGTCTAAAAGGAACACCTAAGCTCATGAAAACTGATACAAAGGTCAATTTATACCCTTCCTCCCCAACGAATCCTTGATGTAATTAAATGTGCAGTACTTGAAGCTTACCCTACTTGCTACACTTTTTTTTGTTGTTGTCTTGATTAAACATGACAACAGATCAATGGGAGTTAAAACAGGCCATTAAAAATAAGCACAGGCTTAAACCAAATATTCGGTTTCACTACAGAATAATAAAACAACCCGAAATGTTTAGAGTGTTTTTAATGGGACAAATCTACATGTGAATTGTATAGGGGATGGGATGATTTGGTTGGGTGACATATTTTTAAAAATTATTTCATTTTAAAGCCAGAAGTCTTACAACAAATCAAGAGGGATTTTACCAATCAGTTCATCTTACTGGGTTTTTCTTTTCAGTTCATGAATGGAAATGGCTCAAGGTGATCATAATCAATAAAGCCAGATACCTTTCTTTAAAATTGGAGTGAGGAAAGGAAGAAAAGGAAAGATGAAAAGATATTGTTGGATAAACCCCAAAAATTTCTCTACTACATCAATTTCTGTATTAGGAAATGAAAACAGGCCCTGGGGATACCTTGGTATCAATCTATGCCCTGAACTCAACTGGTGCTGCTGCACAATCTGATATTTCTACAGATTACATAAGGTCTTTTATTTGATTAGTGTGTCCTTTTCATCCTGTCCCCTTCATATAAACTTTTGGGTGAAATAACATTTGGAAGTCAGTATTTTTTTTGTCACTGAGTACTCCTGGCCTTCTGTTTTATTTATTTTGTTCTTCTTATGCTACATTTTCAATGATGCATAGAAATATTAGTAAGGCCACGTTCAGGACTTGATCCCCTAAGAAATGTTGGATATAGAAGCACCTCTATCAAGAAACCTGTGCAAGACAATTATGTTTGCAAACCTACTGTTCTGATGATGGACAAAACTGACTCCTGTAGTTATCCTTTCAGCTGGTCATAAAAGAAAAGTATTTACAAATGCATAGGAAATTTGGAAGCAGATAGAATTTTTTCTCTCCTCCTTCTGCTCTCTCATGATTTGCTTATGAGGTTCATGGAGCAAAGGAATCTTATTCCTCCTTCCTCTGTCTCCCTTTTACCCCTTTAGTGAGGTTTGTGTGTCACTGTCACATCTATTTGAGGTTACCTCCATATCTTAGGTATAGATTTGTGTGTCTGATGGGGTAGGAGCCTCCAATCATGGTTTTCTAGTTTAATATTGATGTTTAACACATAAAGGAAGATTAAAAGGGTAAATATTAGAATCTTTGCCCACACAGCATGACCTCCTCATGTCTCACATCCAGGCTGCTGTAGTTGGCTTGGGTTCTGTGTTTGCAGAATCACCTGCTAAAGACTCAAGCAAAGGCTGATGTTTCAGTAACCATTTGAAACCAATATAGAGTTAAAAAAAAAAAAGTAATAATATATACGAGACACTTTAATTCCTGTTCATATTACTATTCTAGCACAAATGTCATTAAATTGTAAAAGTGATTACACATAATGACACTTGATACTTTGATTTCGCTCAAAAGATCCCTTTTATCTCATCATTATTTACACTTTAAACTCTGCTTCAGAATCTACATGCCTGTCAATTTGTATGATGCACATAATTAATTAGCTCTGATTAGGAGCAGAAGTGTGTGTGGGAGAAACTATTTTGCCAAATGCAGTGATTGTATTAAGCCTTAAATATTATGGTTTAATGTGACTGATGAATGAAAAAGGTGTATTTTCAACTTGGTAGAGTTGACTCATGTAGATGAGAGGTGAAAGGTGGATGCTGTGCTTTGGAGCCTCCAGGGAAGGTGATTTTGCCTTGATCTGG
Source organism: Acridotheres tristis (assembly GCA_037013685.1). Classification (NCBI taxonomy): domain Eukaryota; kingdom Metazoa; phylum Chordata; class Aves; order Passeriformes; family Sturnidae; genus Acridotheres; species Acridotheres tristis. The sequence goes on from CM072884.1 coordinate 110,984,325, forward strand.
CACAGGAAATGCCCCTGGAACATTCCAAGAGGTACCAGCAACACAGGAAATAATAGAGAAAGACTTGCTTGAAACAGATTGTTTCAATAGAAGGTTGAATTTTAGGACCTCTCCACTCAGCCTTTAATTGTAGGATCCTTTATCATCTGCCCAGCCCCAAAAACTGAGTTTAAAAAAAAAAAAAAAAAAGTAGTGTTGAGATGAAGGAGTAAGACTTACAGGAGGAAAAGGAAATATTTAAAGGTAAGTTGGATGTGATACAAACCAAAACAAGACAAGCAAACAGATGGTTTCAAACTTAAAGATAGGGAGATTTGACAAGTGTGGGGGTAATTGGCAAGAAATTCTCATGTAATTGGTGAGAATTTGTCTTCCAGGGCTGAAATCTTGAAGAAAAAACATATTAAATCCTGCAGTCTTGGACAAAAAAGTAAAGGTGAAAGACAGTGAACCTAGAAAATTCCCAAATAACCTAAGTGTTTGAAAATGGGCATCTGGGACAAAGTATCTCAATCTCTAAGGAACTGATGCTAGAAAATGAATTTAAAATAACTTTTTAAACTTCTGAAAAATCCAGACATCAGATGTGTTCTTGCTATTTTATTTTGGGTACTTCATGTCTCAGGATTTTGTTGTCTTAAAGGACTGGGTAGACAATTATAAGTTATCAGGCCTTAAAGAACAAAGTTTTTAGAGCACATAAATAAATGCAATGCAGTGGGGAAAGAAATCTGACAGACTTAGAAAAGGAAAATTGTGCTTGGCAAATTATTACAGATTTTTTTCTTTGAGGGAATCGAAGCAGGTGGGCAAGGAGAATGGAGTCAGTATAACATGACTAGATCTTTAAAACAAGTCCATCAAAATGTCATATCAAGCAGTATGGAAGAAAGATGCCATGGGGTAAGAGAGGTCCTCATGTAGATTAATGATAGGTTAGGAAAGAAATAGGAAACATATAATTGATTTTCCTGCTGGAGAGAAAACACTGTCAGTGATCTGTGCTGGTTCATGGGTTGGTTGACATAAATGAACTGAAGAAGGTTATAAATATTAAAATCTTCTGATGGAACACTATTCAAGAGACCCCAAAATGCACAGAAGTAGAGCTGCAAAGAATTAGAAAGATCATGCAATAATGGGGAATAAAATGGCAATTGAGGAAGAAAATGAGTGTAGAGCACTGCAAACAGCAAAGGTAATTCTAGTTATTTGTGTGATACTGGGCTTAAAATTAGCTGTCACCACTAGGAAAGGATTGTGACAGACCTTCCCTAAACATCCTTTATCAGCCACTCTTGGAGCACAGGTGATGGGCACTTGGACATTTGGAATAACACCCTATTCTACTGTTATACAAAAAAAAGGTGATTTTTTAAAAAGAAACTGAACACTGAAGAATTCTTTTTTTCCTTTCACTAAGATTTATGTTGAACGTTGTCATCCTCCTCCCAAAAGTGATAACAAAATAAATGAGTTTGTGCAGTGACTCTTGAGGCTTGGTCTCTGTAAAATGTTCTCAAGGAAAACTGGAAGGGAACAGGTTTGTTTAGGCTGAACTGACACCAGTGTGGTCAGAAATACCTTCCTGGCTGCAAGAAGCTGCAAGGACTTCATTTTCCTTGCACTTCAGTGAAAAAGTGATATGTTATTTATTTAAAAACTAATGGAAAATACAAGAAAGGCCCACGCCCAGATTGTCACTAGTATTTAAGTGTTTAAATTGCAATTAAGATCCAAGAATGCTGGGTTTTGCTGATGGTCTTTGAGGTTTGTGATTGCCTTGATGTGACACAGAAATTCTGATGGGGAGAGCAAAATGGAAACCAGGATTTTCCAAGTAACAGCTCAGCAAGTCGTGTGCTTATTTCTCAGGTAAACAAAGAGGCCTTCAAGGCAAGTTAGTCTTGTACTTTGTGAAGAGCATATAATATGTAAATCTATATAATATACCCATTCTGTACCACCTTCATAATATCTTCATATGTGTTTTTATTCCTCAACTGATTACCATGCTAAATGGGCCATTTCCAAATGGAATGTTATCTTGGGATCATTCAGAATGTTAAAATACTTTTGGATAACTTATTTTATATTGCTAGTGTCCTCTCTCCATTTTAGATGTGATATTAATATTGATTGATGTTATTGTTTTAATTTATTTGAGATACATTTAATTTCTTTTTCTTAAAACCTTTCTTCCTCCAGCAAAACCCAAATTCCTGAGATCTTGTCCCCCACTGAGGAAAATAAATTCCTCATGGATTGTGACTATTTTATAATAATGTTAATATACTTTTTTCTTTGTATGCTATGTTGTATGAATTATACAGTAAACCCATGACAAAGAGAATACCAGATTGCAGTTGTTAAGGTAGTGATCATTCCATAAGTTGTTTATTTGGTTTTTTTAAGAAACAACATTAAATCATGAAGCCTTGTTTTGCACCTACCCTTTTTCTCTTCTTTATCCCATTTTCCTTTCCCCTTCAAGTGATAGGTAGAGTGAAAAATCTTGCTTTTTTGGTATTCTTTTTAATTAAGATTGCAGTACCTTGTCACAGCTCTAGTCTTCTATAAAAATAGCCATGAATGCCAGGGCATTTTCCTTTCCTTTAATTTAGTGAGATGCAAACAAAAATCAGTGGATCATGGTGATCTTGGAAGCAGTTTAGGAAAAAATGTGAGCAGTAACCAAATGGTAATTCTGCTTCTCTTCTTCATTATAGAATGGAATCACAGAATTATTTGGGCTGGAAGGGAAGTAAAAGCCCATCCAGTGCCACCCCTGCCATGGCAGGGACACCTCCCACTGTCCCAATGTCCAGCCTGGCCTTGGGCACTGCCAGGGATCCAGGGGCAGCCACAGCTGCTCTGGGCACCCTGTGCCAGCCCTGCCCACCCTGCCAGGGAACAATTCCTTCAAAATATTTAACCTAACCCTGATCTCTTTCAGCTAAAGGCTGTTTCTTCTGGTTCTGTCACTGCATGTCCTTATAGTCTACGTACACTTACATTATGTGGTAATATTCCTTTCTGTCTTGTTTTGTTGTAGTATGCTACTCTCTGCCTCTGTCAGTCCTGGGTTTATTTTCATGATTAATAGAGCCAGATCACTTTCAGAGCCTATCAGCAATTTCATTATTACAACAGTAGCTATATACAACTTCTGTTTGCTCTACAGCAGTGAGACTGCTCAGATCTGTTGGTGCTGGATGTTTGTGCTGAACAGAAGCAATTGCTATGTGGGTTTTGTGAGTTTCTCCTTCTTTTTCTCCCTCTTATTGGAACCCTGGTCACTGAGAATTTGAGACTTTCCGTGCTGACAGGCACTGACCCCCAGGAGAACTCTGCATTTGACCTGAGGCTGTGGAGAAGCTTCCAGAATGGAATGATAGAACTGGGATCATGGTGGTGTAGTTTTAATAGAAGCGTGTAATAACACATGGTGGAAAACTTAAGAGTTTAAGGTTTTAGAATATAGTAATATATAGAAAGCAAGATGGAGGTTTTAGGGTGGAGGCTTGTCCTTCTTCTTCACCTTCTTCTTCATGGGTTTGGGTGATATTGTGTGATTCGGTAGAAAAATCTTCAACGTGGGCCACGGGTTTTTGGTTATTGGGATAAGAGTAAAAATAATTTAGGTGGCATTTCATAATTGGGCAGTTTACCCTTAAAAGGCCCTGTAGAGAAAGAGATAGGGCCCCATTTTAAATTTGTTAGCTTGAAGTGCTGTAGAACTCACGGTTTGTGGGACTGTAATATAGATAAGAACTAATAAACATCTGAGTCCAAACAAGAAATACCACCTCAAGCATTTAATCCTAACCCTGGAAAAAGAAGATAAACCTCAACATCCTCTCTCTTTTTTTTTTTGGATGTTCATTGAGAGCCATCCCCTGAGCAAGGCAGGCAGCTGTGCCCTCCTCACTCCTCCTCTGGTGCTGGGTTTGCAGCAGGGGAAGGGCTGCCCTTGTTCTGCTGCTGTGACTCAGCCCCAGCCAGCCCTGGCTGACATGACAGGCAAGCTGTCAGAAGGAATTCACTCACGCTGAGGGCTGGTCCCCACGGGTGGAAAAATCCAGCACGGATGCAAAGCAGCATTAGGGCAGCAAAATGTTTGAGATGTGCTGTGTGCTCTGCAGGGGCTTGAGAGCCCTCACCAGATGAGGAAATCCAAATGCCAGGTGGATCTATGGTCTAGAGAGATTTCTAATCCAGGTTGTTCCACAGAGCCATTTCTACATCCCACATGTCTTCTCCCTTCAGATTAATGGTCAGGGGTGTAGATTTTCATGCCTGTAACTCAGGATTTTCTTCCATTCCTGCATTTCATTGTCCTGACCTCTTCCTTTTCTACAGATTTGGGGAATAAGGACTTGTTCTTTCATAAATCACTTGCAGCTAACTTTGACATGAAAGAAGAATCATGGTGGGGAAGTGAGGGACAGCAAGCCTAACACTTCCAGAATAGAAATGCTCTCATACCCCAATGTTGTATGAAGTTTGATGCAAAAAATGCATCACACTTATATTGCATTTTGTCCTTGATATGCAGGTGGTGATGGTGCTGAATTGGGACTGTTGAACATTCTCTGTTCAACATTTCCTAACTAGGAAACCCAGTAGAGTTCAGTGCTACTCATCTCTTTAGCAGTTTCTGGAAGAACTCTGTTTTCAGGAAGTGCTACAGAGATCACTCTGCTTATTATTCCCATGGTGGGCAGGTTTTGTGTTTTCCTTTAGCAGGGACTACCTAATGTGGTACCTAGATGATGTCAGTGTTGGAAATACTGTGCCACCAAAGTTTTCACAGCTAATTCTTCCTGCATTTTCTTTCAACACCAACGTATTTAGCAATGTTTGTGTGATTTCTTGCAGTAAAACCTCATGTTTTGTATGCTGATGGCTGGCACCACATTTCAGATTCTCCTGCTGTCCTCACTGATGGTGTCTAGGTGGAAGCTGTGCAGGTTCAGCCAAACCCCAAACCTCCATCCTTTCCTTTCCTTTCCTTTCCTTTCCTTTCCTTTCCTTTCCTTTCCTTTCCTTTCCTTTCCTTTCCTTTCCTTTCCTTTCCTTTCCTTTCCTTTCCTTTCCTTTCCTTTCCTTTCCTTTCCTTTCCTTTCCTTTCCTTTCCTTTCCTTTCCTTTCCTTTCCTTTCCTTTCCTTTCCTTTCCTTTCCTTTCCTTTCCTTTCCTTTCCTTTCCTTTCCTCTCCTTTCCCTTGGGCAATATTCTTTTCCCTCAATGCATCCAAGAGAAATGCTTTTCTCCCAAAGGGGCTCAGTATGGAGGAGGAATGGGATACAACCAGGCATCATCCAGATCTCTGCCTCTGCTTTCCTTTTGCCTTCTCTCCTTTCACAGTTCTGGAGCAGAGCTTTCTCTGTTTTGGTTTTACAGAAACATGTAAGGTTGTCAGTTTTCAGCTGTGACAAAAACATTTGCATCCAGGCAGTGGATGCAGGAGCCTGTTGCACTTGCCATCATTACCAGTGAGAGCTCCTGAAGGCTTCCTGAGGGCATAAACAGCATTATAGAATCATGGAATGGTTTAGGTTGGAGGGGACCTTAAAGAGCATCTCCCCTTCCACTATCCCAGGTTGCTCCAAGCCCTGTCCAACCTGGCTTTGAGTTTTTCCAGGGATGGGGCAGCCACAGCTTCTCTGGGCAACCTTTGCCAGGGCCTCACCATCCTCCCATAAAGAATTCCTTCCTAATAGCTCATCTAAATCTACTTTGTTTCAGTTTGAAGCCATTTAGCTGATTTATCTTTTGTGGGCCACTTTTGTAGGTTCTCTGGAGTAACAGTGCTATGGAATAATGGAGCTGAGGGGTTGAGGTTTAAAAATCCCTTGACATTTTGGGGTTTTTCTCCTTCTCCAGTTTCCTGGCTGGGTGGTTGGCAGGATTGTGTGCTCTGCTGAGAGGCTCACTCTGGCAGTAGGGTGAGCAGAGCTCACCCACACAAAATCCCAAAGGTTTTTGCCAAGGTCCTGTCCCAACAGGGTGTCCTGGCTGTTCCCTGCATCCAAATGGAAGATCTTCCAGGCTCTGGCTTCAGCTGGGATGTGGGAAAGGTGACAGAGAAGTCACCAGACTGTGAGACTCAAAATGTAGCTGACTGCTCTTCTCTAAATCATACCCTCATGGAATTTTGTGAAGCATCCTGACACTTAATTATTTTCACTGAAAATTTTTATTTATTTTGCTTTTATTTGTGTGTGGAAGAGATGATGTTTTAAAAACTTGTCTCCTTCCTGGACAGGTCTAATAAAAAGTATGCTTGGCTTTGCTGTTTATTTGTAAAACTCTGTTGTCCCATTAGGATGTGGAGTTGGTGCCATCAGGACTCTCTCAGAAACATTAGGTCAACTGCAGCATTTTGAAGACAAGCCCCAAATTGAAACCTGTTAAATCTCAGCCAATAAGTCATTGGAAATAATGGCTCTGCTTATGGAAAAAGTGGTAATTTTATAAACCAGTTAAAAGAAAATCTATACAAATATGGATTAATTCCATTTTTCAAAAACCTGAGACACATCTAATTATCTTTATTTCTCTTGCTCATAAAATATTTTTGAGAGAAAACGAAATCTGAGACTCTTTTCTTATTTCTGTCCTATTGTTTTTGGTGTTCTTGCAGTGTGTTCCTTATGATAGGAATGAGTGGAATTGGGTTTTTGGGCTCAAGAGGCACAGTTGCATATTTTTTTCCCATAGATTAACACTTACCTGAAGATTTTTGATTTGGTTATTTTTTGTGGGTATTTTTTAAACAAGACGTTATTCCTTTTTAGCTGATTAAAAGCTCCCATCACTTGCATCTATTGCATTTGCCACTCTGCATTTGTGCACTCCACCAAAACCCAGACTTCTCTCCCTGCCTTGTGAGTTCTGCTTCTTTTTATGGTTTCACCTGAGGACCTTTCCTTTTAATTGTGGAAGCCTGCTTTGATTTAATGGAAGTTTGTGTCCTCTGAGAATGATAACCTAACACTGAGTGCTTTTATTCCATAGTGATTATTATTTGTGGGCAAAACCAACTGCATACTTAATTATCCTCATTAGTGGTTCTGATTTTGAAACTGATTCAAATGAGTAACTCTTTGCAATAAGAGGTTGAGCACTGGCACATTGAATCAGAGTAGCAATTTGAAAAAACATAATTTTTTCTTGGTTTTTTTGGTGGACACATGGCAAATTTATATTGTTGAGCCCTAAAATACTAGCTACCCTCACACAACACACAACATGGGAAATAGTTCTGCATTTTGAGATTTTGTACTGTGGGAAGAATTGTGCTCTCCTTTGTTGACTTGACTTAAAACTGTTGTGGGTGGTGGTGATTCATTGGTGTTTTTGTAATTGTATTAGTTTAATATCTTCATCTCTTTGCTAATTATATTTGTAATATCAGATAATTTTGAGCAATTGATTTAATTTTGATTTTAGCATTCTCTCATAATTCTTCTTTAGGGCTGCTTTCACTCTTCTTCATTTTATTAATTCATTTTTAATAAGACTTACTTTGGATTCTGGTCAGAGCATCGTTTATCCAGTGCTGTTTTCCTGCTCTTGAAGTTACTTATTTTGCCTCCACCTGAAACTTCTTCCTTGTGTGATCTGTGTTTTACCCTCCTTCCCCTCAAACAATGAGGAATGTTCAATCCCCATCAATTTAGAAGAGCAGAAGAAATCCCTGTCCAAAGCCAGAATCAAAGCCAACGTTGTAAAAGTACATTTGCTTTACCCTAGCTCTAATAAAATGTATAATATTTATCAACCTTGTGTGTTAGTCATTAGATAAAACCCCTAGAGGGAGACACGATCACAGATGGATTATTGTAATGCCTCATCACTCTGATCTTTCCACAATAGCTGCAGTAATTTCTCTAGGTCACTTTGCATAGCCTGTTACTGGATAATTGAGTAGTGATAACAACATTCTTGTTTGTAAGTGTCTAATCAGGTTTTGATTCTTTTTAAATAAGGGGTTTTTTTAGTTCATCAAGAGGAGACGTATTGGAGGAGAAAAAGGCCAATTTAGCCTTTTTTTTTTTTTTATCTATCTTTTTTAAATCTCAGTCATGGTGATCCAGTATAGAATCTTGAAAAAAAAAAAAAATTAAAAATCATCCTAAATAGTGACATAGCTCACTAGAATTGCGCCCTCCCACCCACTCAGACTCTCTCCCTGTTCTGCATTGAGTAATCAGCATATTTGTGATTGCATTTGTAATGTTTCTACTACTGGTTTGAAAAGCACAGCAGTGCATTCAGAAATGTTTCATTTATCAGCTCTTTGTGTGAGTGTGTTTATGCAAAAAAGATTATCTCAGCATACTGTATTGTTTGGATGTCAACAGGGTCATTAACCTGTAGTATGATCCTGGTAATTCAGTTTCCTTAAATATAATTTATTGTTTAGATGACTTCAGCCATTTTCCCACAAAAGTTGGTTTGAGGGGTTTTTTTGACTGCTTTTTTGATTAATTCCATTAAATTGTCTTACAAGACATTTGTATTTACAGTGAAAAATCAATATTTTATTTTCCTCTGTTAGGGAGGATTTCAATATTTTTTGCTGACTGTTGAAAAATCAGGCTTAAATTCTCACTTTAAATTTTTTTTTCAATTGTTTTGCTATAATTGGGTCTTTTGTTCTCTCTAGGTCTCTACCTCACAGCCATATGTTTTTAATGACTGTGGTCACAATGATGTTTTCTTGCCTGCTTTTACTCTGATTTCAGGCCAGTGAGAAAGGAGCTGTCTGGCTGATAGCAGATCTTCCAAGGGATATGAGATCCTGGGGAATTCCCTGAGTCTTAACATCCTTCTGACTTCCACCTGTCTTGTTACCTTTTCCTTCCATTTTGCCAAATAATCTCTGTTATTTAATCTCTTCCCTGTCCTCTTTTGGGGATGAAAGGGAATATCTGGTGTGGCTGTTGGGGATGATCCTGTGCAGGGCCAGGAGTTGGATTTGATGATCCTTGTGGGTCCCTTCCAACTCAGGATATTCTGTGATCTCTGCCCCTTTTTTTGCTCTGATTCTACTATATCTTTACGTGCCACCTCCCGCACCAAAACAAAATAAAATCAACCAAAAAAACCTCACCCTGTTTTTGAATTTTCTGCAGCCTGGAGATGCATTTAGGGATTGCTGCTGTAAGGACAGGCAAAGGCTGTGATGCTTTTAGGCTCATGCATGTGCCAGGCAGGCTGAACTCACAGTACAAGTGTCCATGAATGCAGACAGCAAACATCCACCCACAAGCTAAAAATGTTGGTGCACCTGTGCTGAGCTTCTCCAGTTAAATGAGACGTTCAAAAAGTTGGAAGGTTGTCCTAATCCCTCTCTATCTGCTGGAGATGGTGATTTGCCCATCAAGGCAGGGTCTCAGCTGAGCCCAGGCTGTGTTTTTCCTACATTACCTATGGAGAAGGCTCAAAAGCTGCTCTTCTACCCCAGGGAGGATGGCTGAGGTCTTTTAGGAAAAGGTTTCTGCCAGAAGGCATCCAGGATATTGATATTTTATTGTTTTTCTTACACTTTGCTGAGAGCTTGATGAGCTGATAAGAATAAACAGGTTCTTAGTCCTTAAACTTCTTAAGGGAATGTGTCTCATGCTGCTTTGCATCTGTTTGCAAATTTTTTTCCAAATGTCAGCTTTTTCTGGAATATGTTGTCCCATCATGGTAAAAAGCAGTTCCAGGTGTCTGCCATTCCAAGTTCAGCACTAGGAGCTGAGATTTTAATAAATATTGTCATTTCTTTCCTTTTTCTGATTTTATTATACTCCATGGGTTTGCTTCTATGTTTCTCGTGTTTAGGCAGCTGTATTTAAGAGTGAGAAATTATTACATTTTAAGGTGGTACCTTATACAATCCAACAAATCTGAAGTAAATACTTGATTGTTGCCCAGTTCCTCAATCACAACCTCACTGAGGGGAAAAAGAGAGGGAGCACTGCTGTCCAAAGCTGTGGCAAACCTGAACTTCCACTGTAACACAGTTCAGGCTGTTTGTACAAACCTGCTGTAGTGCAGGAGTGCAGTCAACTGCTTAATTACATAATTTATCTTTTCTATTTTGATTTTTATTTTATCTAAATAATCTCAGTGGTCTCTTGGCTCCAGACTTTCACTTTGATTCATACCTTTTAATTTATCTATATAAATATTTCATGCTGGATTTGATTAATCAAATGGATGAGAACTAATTTTCCCCTTAGTTTGAAATTGTTATTCATTTAAGACCAAACTTTCCACTTGCAAAGACATTACAGGAACAGCATTTAGTCCTTGAAAAGGGTACAGTAGGTGAATTAAATATAAGTATCAATTAATTGTTCAGAGACATTTTATTCATATTTTTGAGTGGGCTGACTGGTCTCTCAACCAAAAGTACTTCAGTTCCTTCAAGAGCTGAAGAGAAAATTGAGTCTTCAAATGGCCAATTGCAGAATGTGGGTTTGGAAGAACATGAGGCCCAAAAATACATTTTCAAAATGCAGAAGTGTTATTTAAACTTAATAAAAGATGAAGGAGCACATGATGGAAAGGAATTATGTTCAACATTGAGGCTCAGAATTGCATTCTGGCACTGTGTTGAGCAGATACAAAATTTTCTTTTGTTTCAGGAAAGTTTTCACTTTTGGAATCTTTAGGGTAAAGATTCTTGCAGGTGAAGCAACCTGAAGGGGGCACATTGTAGAGGAAGGGAAGAGAACAGATGGTTTCATGGTTTGCTTTTGCATTTTCTCTCTCATCTCAAAAGGGTACTGACCTGTCCTTGTCACCAGATCCCACACGGGGCAAGCCCAAGCTGGATGCAGTGCTGTAATTTAAATGTAGGATCTTCTCTCTCACACCTTAGTGACACCCAGGAAAAGGGAGGATTGAGAAACAGCAGTTTTTCCTAGTTTGCCTTGTGAAGCCTTGACAAATCCCTCATTATCACAATATCACAAGAGGTATTGGCTAGGTCCTTGTAGAAAACCTTCAAGTGCTCAGCATGCACACGTGTAGGAGCTGGAGACCTGGAGGAGTGGCCTGGCTGAGGAGAGAAAAGGCCACCTCTGTCAAAAGAAAAAATGACTCCATTCTTAGCTGTGCCAATAGCTGCAGGTGCTGGAAATGTCACACCCAGCCTGAATCTGCACAGCTGTGTGTCCATCCTGGTTTCACCTGCCCAGCCTGGCTCCCTTGCTCAGGGAGATCAGCTCACAGCCCTGCAGACCAGCTCATAAGGAATCAGTTTAGTTGAAAACAGATCTCTCAAACGCCAACATATTTATTTTGCATCTGGCTGATGCATTCAGCACTTTGCTAAGCACAGCTGCATTGTCTCCACTGAAAATCAGGAGAAAACTCCTTGGCTATAATGCTTTGTCAGTTCCCCTTATTCAAGTACTTGACAATAAGGAATACTGTTTGAACTTTCAAAAAATTTACCCACCTCTTATCTCCCTCCTCTATTTTTCCTTCCCCCATACCTCTCACCCCATTCTTGTAGGAGTGAGATCCTGGCATCTATTGAGCCTTAGACTCCAGAAGTGCTTCTTGTCCTTTGATCTGACGAACTGTCGATGCTCTCCTTTAACACCCAGCTGAGGATACAAATCTCTGCTTTCTTGCCCCAAAGTGCTTGCAGGTGCAGGTTGTTTGTCACCTTTTCATTCCAGCTGGGGCACCTGGGCACTGATGAGGTGCAGCCTTCCTCTTGTTTCCCTCGAGAATTAATGGTTTGGTAACAAATAACCCTTATTCAGGAAGAATCTTTGCCTTTTCTTCCCTTACACTCTGAAATGATGTGATCTCTGTCCAGGCCAAGTGCACTCACTCACCTGCAAGAATTTTCAGTTCTGCCTAGGATATTATTTTTTCTTCTATGATTGCCTTTTTTTTGGTTTGTTTTCATTCTTCAGGTATTTCTCTTTGCTGTTTTATTTTCATAACTTTCCTCAGCTTCTCTTACCTCTCTCCCTTGCAACTCTTAGTCTGAGTTGCTTCTGCTTTCTGAAAAATACAGTGTTTAGTTGGATCATATTCTATCATTAAGTAACATATAATTAATTACACATCGTCTTTGATTCGTCTCAGTTTCAATTAGGTTTCAATAAATCACTTGCTCTGTCATTCAGCTAATCCCTTTCATCCTATGGAATGTTGAGCAGAAATATCTTTTTAATAAAAGCTTCTGAAATCCCATTTTTGTCATTGGATATCTCCAACGTAGCTCACACAGTGAATTCCAGCACAAAAAAGCATCTGGGCTGTCAGCATTGTGTATAAGTGTGTGTATTACAGCACTGTGATTATTTTCCAGGGATCTTGGTGTGTTTGTGGCTGCCATGAGGATGAATGTGTAGCAGATGCTGGTTTGAAATGAAGCACTATTGTACTGGCTGATGGATGCAAAGTTTGTCAAGAGTAGTGAAAGCTTCTACAGGGGATACAAAGCAGCTGGAAAAAAATCATTGTTATGTGCTGCTAGTATGAGTCTCTAGTTCAGCTGTGCTGTGTTTGATTGGGAAGTTAGATTCTATGGAAGTGTCAAACAGAGTTCCTGATAGTCTCTATTTTTATGGTATTCATAATTTGGTATTTACCTCTTTGTTCTTGGCCAGGAAATCTACTGGATTTGCTTGAATATCTGCTAAGAAGCAGCACAGCACAATGAAAGCTGGCAAATGTGAACTATGTTTATTACTTCTACGTGCATGTCTTGTTGGCCAACGGGAATTTAAATGCCCTGTTGATTGTTTCATTTGTATTTGTAGAGAAAAGCTTGTACAGCAGATGAACAATGCTAAATTGTTTTTTTTTCTCAGTTTCTCTATTATGTTACCAACAATACTGTTCTCTGCTTCAAAGTACAACTATAATTAGAAATGTGATTATGTAAAAGTGGCACCATCTTATTCACTCCTTCTGAATGAGGATTCAGCTTCTTCCTGTGTTTAGTCCTTTTGTGCCTATTTTTGCTTTCCAGATGGTTGTGTTCCTCTTGGGATTGCACCCTCTAGGTGGAACTTTTCTTGCAGGGCACTTTATTCTATGCTGGCACCTGCCTCATCTAAATTCAGGAGCTCAGCTCCAGAGTTGAAATTTCTCCTTTCTGAAGCTCCAAGAGCCTTTCAGTCTTCCCTGTGCCACTCATTTATCTGTCTCAGCATGCCAGGCATCTTTCCCTGTTGGAGAGGGTGTCTCTCTTTTTTTAATTTTCAGGGATTCCAGAACCAGTTTTGCTTTCTTTTGCGTCTCATGATATTTAGAATGAACACCTTCCCACCTTGTATCTTTGCAAGATATCAAAAGAGAGAAGGAAAAAATAGTCTATTTTGTGCTCCAAACTATCATAAAATGCAGTGGCAGAGTTAGACAGGAGAGTTCATGGCTTAGCATTGGGACTGCAAATTCTCTCTGCAGGATAATAGGATCCATCTTGTGCAAATAAAGGCTACACTGAAATCTGTCTCATCACTGCTCACTGTGATCTCCTCCAGTGGGGTGATCTTTTCAAAAACTGACCCCTTACCAGCCTTGCTTTCGAAAATCCTGTCAGAATCTACTGCTTTTAAGATATAGTGAAACATCCAAGTCTCTGTTTTTGTGTCAAGCAAAATGGGCCAGTTTTTTTTACAAATAAGCACTATATGCAAATATAAAGCAGATTGGTGGTATTGGAATATATCCTACCATTTATTGAAAATAAAAATCGTGGTTTAGGCTAATCAGCTCTCCAACGGAGGTTAGGAAGGTACTTTAGAGGACATACTGGGGGACCTTTAAACCACCTGGAGACTTCACTCCCTCCAGTGAGAGCTGAATAGCCCATGGCAGAAGTGGTTAGTCTGGTGCTCTAATATTGACTCTTTCCAGTGATACAGAATCTTCAGTTTAAGATTGGGAGTGGGGCTCCATGGAGTCACAGGGATGGTAGAACCAAGATTATCATAGGCACTTAGGTTTAGAGGTCTTTGCTAGAAAGACCTGACCAAAGGATATAAAGCATTTACTAAGCTGTATCTGTATTAAGTATACACATGTATTACTATTAAGGAGTTACAGGATTTTTTTTACTGTTTGCTCAATTCTTTTTATTACTTTATAAATAATTTTTGCCAGGGAAAGACTGTAAGAATAAATTTAGGGATGCTAACAGAAACTGCTAGTGTTTCAGGCAGAAATTTAGTCACTGTAAATTTCATAAAGGCAGATTACTGATAGGGTTTTGCAGGCTGTACCAAGACTGCTGCCTCAGCAAGTGCAGAAGTGAGCGGATCAGTATCCGTTTACACCAAAACAGGTTTCTCATTTTACTTCTGGGTGCAAACCACTTACTGTGTTTAACCTGGTAGTATTTTCTTCGAAAACGAGAAATATTTTATTATTTTATTTATATACTTCCTTCATCAGAGCTGACATTAGCACCCAGATGCTTTGATTACCTCCCCTGGGCGCCACGTTTGACTTGGCGGCGGCATCGGATCGTTTCGCGCGGTGCTGGAGCGTTTCAGGTTTTCAAGGTCCGTTCTTTTTTTTCCCTTTTTGTCTTGCAGTTTTCAGTGAAGAGCTACACGCCAGTCTCTACTTTGTCAATGCATCTCTGCAAGAGGTAGTGTTTGCTAGCACCACAGGGACCCTGGTCCCCTGTCCAGCAGCGGGGATCCCCCCGGTGACGCTCAGATGGTACCTAGCGACGGGCGAGGAGATCTACGATGTCCCAGGGATCCGCCACGTCCACCCCAATGGCACTCTCCAAATCTTCCCCTTCCCTCCTTCAAGCTTTAATAACTTAATCCATGATAACACTTACTATTGCACAGCTGAAAATCCTTCAGGGAAAATCAGGAGTCAGGATGTTCACATTAAGGCTGGTAAGTAGAGTCTTTCGTTGGGTTTGGATGGGATTGAGGAAGGAGAGGACTTGGGTGTTTCGAAGAGTAGCAGCAGATATCAGTCAAGGGAAGTTGGCCAAAAGTGTAACCCCTAAACTCTTAACAATATTGAGTAACATTGTGAACTCTCCTCTCCTCTCCTCTCCTCTCCTCTCCTCTCCTCTCCTCTCCTCTCCTCTCCTCTCCTCTCCTCTCCTCTCCTCTCCTCTCCTCTCCTCTCCTCTCCTCTCCTCTCCTCTCCCAGTTTGAATTATTTTGATGCTGAAAAATTCGTTTTCCAAAGATCGGATGAGCACAAATATAACGAGAAACGAACTGATAATCAAGTCAACAATCAAACCATGCTTACACATTAAAGAACTGTGTGAGAAAAAGGTGGATTTTGTACATGGGCTGGAAGAGAAGAGAAATGCTTGGCCTAAAATCACACCTCCTCTCCCTTGTTTGTGGTCACTTGTGCTCTGTTTGGAGAGAGAAGTTTGTGTCCCCTGCAATGATTCAGCAGCTGATGCGGGTGCATGGGCAGTGCTTTTTCTCTTTAAGCTAAAATATGCAAATGAACAGAATGATTTTGCATCTGTTTTCTGTACTGACTGGGTCAGCCAGTGGGGAATTACAGAGGGATCAAAATCAGGCCTTTTGTTACAACACACAAACATATGATTGCACAGCTTTTGAAAAATTTTGGTTTATCCCCTACAGTTAATTATAATATTCAAACAAACAAACAAAAAATAGTCTGGGAGCTGACCCTTGGCCAATGCAAATCCTTGGAAGCTCTTTGTTGTTGGTGGAGCTATGCTTGGCTTTTCTCAGAAGAGAACAACCTTTCCTCTGGAGATTTGATTTCACAGGAGTTTCACAGGGAAAAAACTGTGAACAGTTAACAAGTAGATTTGCCTGAGATTTTCTTTTTAAATAAGGAAATGCATTCTCTTCTTCTTAGCCACAAGTTAACATTCAGAGATCTGTAGTTTGTAGGCAGCTGGGAAGCAAGAATAAAAACCAAGTTTCCATGAAATTCATGTCTCATTAAAATTTTAGTCCAGGAAAGTGGGTTTTCTTGCACAAGAAGCATCCAGTAGAAGCAAGTTATCATGTTACATATATGGAGAGTTCCATGATGGTCTATGCTGCTTATGAAATTATTTAGTTGTCCATAAAAAAAAAAAAGCTTGAAAATCAAAGATTCATATGAACACATTGTAACCAACTTAATGTTTGAAACTCGGTTCTGGTTTTTGAGCTTTTGGTTTTAATGTCATGGATTTGAGGGCAAGTTGTCAGGTAGAATTATATTTAGAGACAACATAATATTTATTTTTGTCTTTTCTGGATTTGTTACTGTGTCTCCATTTTGAACATCTTTTGGTCAGTATTTTTTTCTAGGATTGCTTTCCAATTTTTTCATTTCTTAGATAAACTAATGTGATGATACAAAGGAAGCTAAAACTTGCAGTATTTCTGGCTAGGGCTCTGAGCTGGTGTTCCTTTAGGTGTAAAACATTCATCCATGGAACTCCAAAACAAGACTTCTCCCTCTGCTTGAGAAATTAACCTTGCAAATAGAAAAAGGACCTTAAGAAAGGACTTTGCTGTTGGCAGTGTAGGTGCTTGGCTCAGCAGTTAACAACTCTTTTTGCCAAGTCAGAAATGCCCCCTTTACCTCTTTTCCTTCCCTTTTTAACCTTTTACCCCATATCCACTCATTTCTCCATTTAACTGAGTTTCTCAGTGTGAAGTTTGGATAAAGAATTAAATGAGTTCCCTTCCTTCCCATGAGCTGATGCTGTCCCTGTGCCTGATGGCAGAGCACAGCTATCAGGGAGCATCTTTTCCAAGGGCTTGTGGAACCCTCAATCACAGGAAAACACAATTTGGAGAGTCTCCTGTGCATGGCAGTCAAGTGTATTTTATGCTCTGAAGTTAAAGCCTGGCTTGCTCAAATTTGAAATGAGAAACTTCATTTCTTTACGTGGTGCTTGCAAATTATTTCTGTTCATGTGAAATCTGAAAAATATTTCAGATCGTCACTAATTTACGTGATTTTGAGTTGGTTGTTTTGTTTGTTGTTTTTTTTAAGTTCCTCCTTCCAATGCACTCCAACAGCAATTGGTTTCCTAAGAATGCAGAAGAAATCAGTGGATAACCTGGACATAGCACGGAGACTAATATGGTTCTGCCTATTCTCAAATCACCTTGAGAAAGTCTGGAGCTTATTTACCTCTTTTCCCAGGAATATGGGCAGCAGATACAAAAATTCCAGCTCACAGATGATTGTAATTGTGATTTTGCACGTAATTTTTGATACAGTGCAACAAATATTCCCAAACTCTTCCCAAAAATTCTAACCTCCACACCTGGACACCCAAACCTAATCCTCTTCCATGCCAGTCCCACATGGGAGTAAAGGTCACCAGTTTATCTTCAAGCTCTGCTGTGCAGTCATGGCAGTGAAGAGTCTGTTTTTTCCTTCTTTAGCAAAGACTGACATTCTCATCTAAATTAATAACCCAGGGACTTGAGGTTTAAAACAAAAAAAAAAAGAAGTAAAAATCAGCAATTTATTCATGGAAACTGGCGAAACTATGATCTGGAAATAGCTGAGCAGCCTTGTAAATCACAATAATGTAATTTTTTTTAAGCAAGGAAATGAATAAACTTCTTTCCAGTTTTTGTGCCCTGCATGGTTTCTGTGTTGGATTTTATTGACAAGATCATTTGGGCAGATTTTCAAAGTGGGCAAGTGCTCTGAGAAGTACAAATACCTTCAGCAGTGAGTTGGGATATTGCTGCCTTTCCTGGGAATCATGGCTGGAGCAGGAGCATTGACACAAATCAGCCCCATTAAGATGATCCATGTGCCATTCCCTGGGTGTAGGACGAGGCCAAGGGAATTATTCACTGCAGGGCAGCCAGTGCTGTAAAGTCACTGTATTAAAGGTGCTTATAATATCAGTTTAACAGTTATAACAGGGTTAAGAATCCTAACCTTTGATTAGAATTCAATTATTGACTTTTTAAAAACTATCTTGTAATAGACAAGACATATTTTTCCTTTTAAAAAGGAAATTTTAATTAAAATTATTTATTTTTAGTTAGGGCTTCTAAAAGTTGCATTGTTATAGCAATGTTTGGGATGGAGAACTTCAATCTTTTTGCAGTAGTAACAGTAGTAGACCTGAATATTTGATGCTGTTGGCATTTTGAGGATTTGTGATTATATTTCATTACCCTGCCTTTTATTTCTTGAAAAACACCCTAAGTGGGGCAAATATTTAGAAATTCCAGTGCTCCTGGTGTTTAGAAACACTTTTGTAAACTCTGAAAAGAATTTACTGACTTTCCAGCTGGAATCAGTGGGGCTAAACGTATTTGTATAAGAGCTTGGTCTGTGTTTGTGGACAGAAAAGGTGGGCAAGAAAAATCCTTGTAATGTGGCAGCTCAGCATTGTAACTTTTAAAATAACTTTTACCCTCAGGCAGGTGCAGGTCTCAGACACACAGAAATTTCCAATGCACTCATCCCATTGAAATGGTTTGTTTTGGCCGTGGTGATTCCTTTTTTTTTTTTTGCACCTTGACCTTGTGCTCCCTTGGGGAGCCTGTGCTGAGCTCCTCTGTCCTGTCTCACCCATTTACTTGCTGTAGAAGATGTAGAATTTCTGCTTGCTGTAGAACATCTCTCTTCTCTGCTCTGCCACCTTCTCCATGAACTCTATCTTGCTCATAGAAATGCTCATCCCTCACTGTTCATGGAATTATTTCAGGATTTCCCTTCTTTCCATTCTCCCACCCAGTGCAACTTCATCTCATCCCAGCAATATTAGTTTGGTGTGGTAGCAGTGATTTTTCCAGTTGTGCTTTTATCCTCCTTGTCCATACAGTTGTTCTTTTTTCTCTTTTTCCATTAAATTAATTCTTTCAGACTCGAGACAAATGCCATGCTGATTCTAAACATTTTTTGAATCATGTTGGATTTTATTATAACGTGGTTTTGTTTAATACAATTGTGGCTTTGTTTCTGCTTTTTTTTCTATCAACTGACTTCTTTCAGGGCTGGTCAATCAAATGTAGCTCTGCACTTACTCTCATTTCTCTCTGTTCCTGACACACATTTCTTTTTTTCTCTCTGTCACTTCCATCGATTTTCTCCTTTGGTTCTCACTTCTTCAAAATCCTAAATGACACTGACCTTCTCTTCTCCCCTCTGGATGTCTAATTCACACACAGCACCTGCATGTGCCTCTGTTCTCTTTGATAGAGCACAAAACCCTTTGTGAAGGGAAGTGTGGCTGGGGAAACTGCAAAAATAACATAAAACATAACACCATTTCCCCACGTAAATTTGCAGTTCAGACCCGAGCCTCCCAGAATTAGGTGAGGGAAGAACACAGAGGAAGAGATGCAGATTTTGAGGAAGCAAAAAGATGTGGGAATGCTTTTGTATCAACTTGCAATCAGCCTTGTAAATGCTCACAGCCAGGTTCTGGGGGGCACTTTGCAAGGCTGACCCAGGAAGTGGCTGAGATGTGGGGATTTATTTTAACAATTTATTTAACAATCTGTTTAACAAGGGCTCCTCTCGTCCCTGCAGTTTTACGGGAACCCTATACAGTCCGTGTGGAGGACCAGAAAGCCATGAGAGGCAATGTAGCAGTGTTCAAGTGCATTATCCCCTCCTCTGTGGAGGCATACATCACTGTTGTCTCATGGGAGAAAGACACAGTCTCGCTTGTCTCAGGTAGGCTCTGATGACTTTTTAATTTTTTTTTTTTTCCCAGCTGGCAATGGCAGAGATGTTTCCTGCTTCTTTTCCCCCCCGAAAATGCCTGATGTTTACTTGGCTCTATTATAACTGAGTGGGATGTCAGTAATGTATTTCACTTCAGCCTTGCTGCATCCCTGTGACTCTGTGTGTGTGACATGAAGGCTTCAGGGGAAAATAACATGTTTTTTGTTTTACACCGGGCAGAAAACCAGCTTTTGGGTGCTGTGGCAGTGGGTTTGCATTTTAACTTTGATAAAGAGCTCCTGCACGCCAAAGAAATTTGAGTGTCATAAACACGTGCTGGGTTGTAATTGGTTTTAGTAGTGATGTTACTCACGGACTAGAAGAAATCCTGAGTCTAAATTAGTTTGGTTATGTTTAAATGAGGTATGTAATCAATATTTATAGTTTCATAGCATCTTAATCCCAAATAGCTTCACAGATAACAGTGGAGGCTTAAGCACTGCCTATAGCTGAACATATTGAAGTGAAACAATCTGTACTAAAGCAGTTATGTGCATTAATCTATTTACTGGCAGAGGGAGAAAATGTCAGGCATTGTTCAGGAATTTGGGCAGAGAAAAACTAACATTTTAAAGCATAAATATTGTAAGAAATCCATGGGAGAACGAACAGGTAGGAGAATTATTTTCAGTATAGAACATGTCTGAATTATATATAATGCAGGGTGCAGCTGTTGTTACACATACAAATGATTTATGTGTGCAGAAATTGGAAATGTATTGTTCCAGGGCTGTTCAGAATGGAAAAAAAATAGTTTGAGTTAAATTGTTGCAGAGTCTACTCAGGAATATGTTTGTGTTTATGATGTTCAACTGTGTGGAAATGTTTCTGTACACCTCCTCAGTATATTAATAATTTTTATTTTCTGACAGATCATTTGGTGGCAATACCTGTGTCTCTATACGGCTCATATTATAGATTTAATTTCTTTCTATGCTTTATTGATTCCTGACATCACCTTGAAATATCTTTTTCAAAAATTATTATTCAAAGAACTTTTTAAGGATTTGGTAAATATTTAACAACCATGTAATTGATGATCAGTTGTTCTGTGTTGCTAGTGCACTGTTTCTGCTTTTAAAATTTTTTTTCCTTAAATTCACTCTTGGGTTTTGATAATATAATAATTTTTTGTCATTGAGCAACTGCAACTGGTTGTGTTTGCACAAAGAGATCTGGAGTATCTGAATTGTTGGACTCACCAGGATTGTATTTATTGTATTTAAATGCAAAAACAAGCTTTCCATTATTCTGTATGTATTGATGCAGAATTATGCTTAAGGTTCTCTAAACTGTGATTGCAACTATTTAACACAACAGTGGATGGATGTGTTTATTTTGTTCCATTTTAAAATAATCTGCTACATGGTGCATGCACATCTGTACATGTGAGTTTTGGCTGGAGGATAAAAACATTATTTTCTTCATGATTAACTGCCTTAATTTTTTTCTAAGTTTATTCATTTTGTGTTATAAGAAAATATGCATGTTTTCTCTGGAAACATAGATTGAGAGGCCAAAATCGGGTTGTTGATATATTTTTTTTTCTGTGACTTCTGCATTAGTTCCTTCTACTTCTGGGATATCTGAGAGTGGCTCAATCCTACCTTGACCCTGGAATCAGGAGTAGGGGACACACAGGTCTCTGTAATCTCCTCCTTAGGAAAAAATATATCAGTTCTTCAAAACATCATATCTTCCACTTACAGATAATTTATTTCTTATTAGCCTATGTTAGTTTTAATCTCAAATTTGGGGGGATAAATAATAACATTTAACTATATGGATCTAAATCTAATATTTTTTTCCTTAGTGCACCCTCTGACAATGGTTGACAAGGCTATAATCATTAAAAATCCATTACAAACTTTAGCAAGTTTCTTATTATCTCACAATCCCTCAATTCTGCAGTTGGGAATTTAATTGAAAATAAAACATAGTTCATTAAAACAGATGCTATAAAAACCCCTATTTATGGTATTTTTTTAGTGTACAAGACCAGATTCTTTGGTTTTGCACACAGAAAAGTATTGGAAGCTAATAAGTATTGGAAAATATCAAGTTATCATTTATTTTCTTCTTCTTCTTTTTTTTTTTTTTTCTAAATAACTGATTTATTGGTTATTCATTAACATAAAATGACAGCCAGCTAGAGGGGAAACCTCTACTGTGAAAGGAAAGAACATAAAGAGAGTTATAAATATATTTGAGAGTGATGCTTTTCATGGTTTGAAGAGGACGAGGTTTTTGTGGGGACAAAAAAGGGAGTATTTACCTGAAAAGTAAGAAAAGCAAAGAGAAAAAGAAAGTGTGTGAGTGGAGAGGATAAAGATGGGAACATTTTCTGAAGGGAGCTGACAAGAAAGATGGGGAGAGACTTTTTACAAGGGATGGAGGGACAGGACAATGGGGAATGGCTTCAAATGGTCAGAGAGCAGGTTTGGATTGGATATTAGGGAGAAATTCTTTACTGGGAGGGTGGGGAGGGCTTGGAACAGATTTCCCAGAGCAGCTGTGGCTGCCCCTGGATCCCTGGCAGTGCCCAAGGCCAGGTTGGACATTGGGGCTGGAGCAGCCTGGGACAGTGGGAGGTGTCCCTGCCATGGCAGGGGTGGCACTCTCATGTCCCCTCCAACCCAAATCATTCAGTGATTCTTTCATTTCCACTGAGGTGAAACAACCATTTCAAACAGAAGCCAGAGAAGCTTTTTTTAAATTTTTCTTTTCTGAAGGAGTTAAACCCCAATGCAATTCTTCCAACAACAATCTAGAGTAAATATTTCATATACCTGTCCCATTCTGACTATGAGGATAGAGAGATCTGGAGATGTAAGATGTACCAGAATCCTTATTTCAGCAGTTACTGTTGTAGATGCCAGCTTTTTGTTTTTCTTTTTTCTTTTATTTTTTCTAAATAGCAATGAAATATTAAAACAAACAACAACAACAACAAAAAAAAAGGAAATAAAAACCCCATGATGTTTTTACTTTTGTAGGGTAAAAATATCCTGCCTTTTTAGACAGATTGTTTTAGAAGGGTGTTCCTTGATTAAAACTGTGCAATGTTTTTGGTCTTGCCACAGTGTGCTATCCTGGGCATATCTGTATATTTGGTTTTCAGGGAGCACAGTGATGTCCACAGTAATCGAAGTGTGTAATAAATATTGCTGGGCAAGAGCATCTTCTGTTTCCTGGCTGCAATTTTATGTCATGCCTCCAGGTTATTGTAAAGTAATTGGGATTTGAAACATATTAAGACCTATTACCAGAGTGTTTCCAAGGAGTATCCCAATAAATCACCCTGCATGTTCAATAAACGGGAAGATGCCCACGTTTGGAGCCAGAAACACCAATTTATGTGAAGTTTCCATGTGCAAGGACAGCTGCAGCCTGGAAAGGTGTGCAGGAGTTTGTCTGTCTGTTAGGGAAGAGTTCCAGAATTGGGGTTTTGCTCCTACACTTTCTCTTTTGATGTGACAGCAAATCTGAGGCCAAAAAGCTTTTACAGGGTCTCCTCTAGGGGCAAAGGCAGCGAGAAAAAAAAATTAAAGCGAGGCAAAACCAATTATTTGGATGAATCCATTTTGAGGAAAAGCAGAAAACAATGAACTCCAACAGCAAATACAGAAAAATCTTTTCATCCTGGAAAACTCCATTTTGAATAATAATAGTGAGATGGAATATTCTGCCCTCTCCACTGGAAACCGATGTTTAACAAACAAACAAACTTTTCAGTGATGTCTCACAAGCTCTCAAGTGTCAGCAAAATTAAAGATTGATGGTAACCCTGAGAAGTCTCGAGGGGCTCACAAAAAGCAGGTAACTGCTCTACCATCTCTGCAGCTGCAGGGTCTCTTTTTCTAAAATCCTTCTTTTCTGAAGAATTTTGCGTTGTCAATTGAGTCTGAAATTCATTTGAATGACAATAGGGAGAGCAAGGCTGTGCAGTTTGCTCTTGTACCCATAACCAAATCCTACATGTTTTCATTAATGGCAATAAACATGAAAGTTTAAATCAGCCTAGAGTATTGTGTTCGTCCTAGAATCACCCTAGAATGTCTGATGGATAGCTGCACATGGCTTGTTCAAAGGTCAAACTTCCTTTCCCTTTTCTTGCTTTCCCTCACAAACCATTCCCAAAGAAAGAGACTTTTGGAATCAGCTTTGTGATGACCTTGTGACCATTGAAAGCAGACTCAGCCCTACAGGACCAAAAGCTCAGCAAAGTATGGGGTTTTTTGTAATAACAAAAATAAACAACGACAACAACAAGAATAATATTAATAATAAACCCAAGGGACAATAGGAGAGTATAGCAAAGTTCCACAGCACAGATTGTGCTTCTGCTCCTGTTGAACAACTGCAAGGCAGAGGGGAGCCAAGTGCTTGACTCATTTCTTCTTCACACACAGAACTGTGAGGCTGGACTAGAAGGGAAAGTGAAATAACTGCTGATTGTGCTGTGCTCAGGTGAAAGCACAGAGCAGAGCCCACTCATGTCTTAATTAGTCCCGGAGAGAGCAAAGGATGGGTGTGGTTACAGGGGAAGGAGGGCAGGAAGGGATTATTGGAACTGAAGGTCGGGGTAAGGGATCAGCAAAGAGAGAAGAGCAGAATGAAGAATGGATGCAACAAAGACTGAAGAATTTACTTGGGTCTGTCACTGCCCTCTCTATTTCTGTTAGGAATGCCTCCTATCCTGATCCTGATAACTGCAAGGGATTTTGAGATTTGCTGTGTTTCTGAGCAATGCCAAGAGCAGGATCATGGGTAGGCTTGTGCCCTGACCTTTCTGAATTCCCATTTTCCTGTCTAATGACACACCATGCAAGAATATCTCTGATTTATACATGGACTGTGACTGCTTAAAAAAAAAAAATAAAGAAAATGGGAGAGACAGATAATACCAACTGTGCACAGTGGCATATTTGAGTGTGCACTGAAGAACAGCAGCTCTGAGGAAAGGTGGGTGAGCATGGATGGAACATGGTTCCCTGCAGGGCTCTGACTGATGTGCTGGTGACAACTGACGAGCCTTCCAGCCAGCCTCCTTCCCATCACCAGGAGTTAGTCACACTGGACCACAGCTTGAGAAGTGTCACTGATGTACACTGACCTACATCTGGCGTAATGAATTGCATTATTTATTTACACACAGTTCCTCAAGTCTCGTCTTTAAAAGGCTCGGGGGCTCCTGGATCTCTTTCTGCACAAAGGGCTTTTCTGAACTGCTGGGGTTGGCAGTGAGCAGTCAGTGTTTGCCAGGAGACATCTGAAACACAGCACTGCAGTTTTGGGCTCTGCTGGGCTTTGGAGATTACAGCAATGGCTCCGTTTGCACAGAGCTGGGTTTTCAACCACGAGGTTCGCACATAGTGCAAGAAAAAACAAACTCTTTATGGAGAGTGGTGCTGTGTGAAGTCCTGTGAGCAGAATTAGATTATTGCTGGGATTAAGTCCAGCCATTTGACTGAGGCTGGGTCTAGTAGAGATGAGCAATGATGTTTCTTGCTTTGCTTTGATGTCAGTGCTTAACCACAGCTGCCAAAACCCAAGCATTCAACATATATTTAACCTATGCCCCTGACAGCTCTGCATGCAAGATTTCTTCTGTTCCAGGTGCAGTGAGATGAAGCTTAATTTTTTTGTAATAATTAAATATTAGCAACACACATGCAATTTTTTCAAATGTGCATGTAAACTACCTTCTACCAAAAAAAGTGTCAGTGAGGTTTAATTATTCTCTTCAAAGTTGTATCAGCACTCAGAAAGTACAGCAGGCAAATCTCTCCATCTGCTGAACTTCCTTGGCTCCCTGGAAAGCTGATGGGAGCAGCATTCAGCCACACTCAGGTCAGGCTGCAGGTTTGCTGTTACAGTAATGTGCTTTCTGAGCTTCCTAAAGACATGTAAAGTGCACTTGCCCATCTCTAAAGACAATATATTGCTTCCTCGCTTTCTCTTTCAGCAAGGTTATTTTCCTGAGGGACTTAGGGAAAAAAAAAATTATTTACTGCATTATTTAAGAAATGTCTAATTTTCCGCGTTTTTTCCTGAGAGCTCTGCTCTTTTAAGAGGATAGTGTCTTATAGAAAGTGGAGATGGTAAAAAATTAGCACTTCCTGCTTGTGCAAACAATTTCCACACTTACCTCTGTCTCATGAACTAAAATTGTACCTGAGCAAGGCCACTGTACTTCAAACTGGAGGAAATTATTAGTAATAAGCAATAGGACAAGAAGAAATGGCCTCAAGACGTGCTGGGGAGGTTTAGGTTGGATATTGGGAAAACTTTCTTCACTGGGAGGGTGGTCAGAACAGACTGCTCAGGGAAGGTGGAATTGTCATCCCTGGAAGTGCTAAAAACACACGTGAATGTGCTACCTAGGGAGATGGATTTATGGTTGAGCTCAGTGATCTTTGAGGTCTTTTCCAACCTAAACCATTCCTCTGTCTTTTCTGAGCTCCATTTTTGCTTTCTATTCCATTACACTGGAGTATTTTGATCTGGTGAACAATTTTAAAGTTATGTCTCTGGTATGGGTAGCGTTGGATGCAGGGATTTCAACAGCCTTGTGGGAGTCAGGAGCTGGGAGCCACTTGAGGGGATGAAGAGGGAAAGCATCTGATCCACATGTCAAAAAATCACTTTTTGGTGGCACAGAGGAAAGTGAGAAATGTGGTTGTAGCACAGGAGTGGTTTCTGATCATTTAGCCAGCACGGGGAAGTGGAATGGAGGTGTTAACATCACAGAGAATTGTTTTTCCTGTAGAGGGAACTTGTGGATTTTCCAGTATGGCTGGACATTTTGGCTTGTCTGGGGGCAGACAACATTGGTGGCTGTTTGTGAGAGATGGAGGAGAAAAATATCTTTGAGTGGGGTGTCATGGTGGTTAAAATCCAGAAAGTCAAAATGTGGTCTGTCTCACAATATCCAGCAATTTTAATTCTAATGAGATTCACAAATTGTAGCAGTGGCTTTGACATTTCAGTAATGAAGCATGTCTAGGAGAAAAGTGTATCATAATTTTTCTTTCCCCTCTGTTGCTGCTGAGTTTTGGACAGCCCTTCATTTCCATCAATGGGAGGGACTCTTTCTCTCTTCTCACTTTAAAACAAACCAAAATACAAACCCAACAACCCCTGAATCCTCATTCTCATTTTTTTTTCCTCAACTCTGTAATTTATTTCCTCTCTACTTAAATTAAAGGATGTAAAAAACTTGATTTGATTCGGGTCCTCTTTAGAATTGCTTTTGCCTTCTTGAAATTAAACAGAGAGAGAGGGAGGATTGCAAGTCTGCTTCTGGGTAGAAGCTTCAGATATTTATTTTTTTTATGATTTATACCTTTCTCTCTCTTTCCATCTCTGTATGAATCAGTGTGTGTATACATGTATATATTCATACACAAATACATATACATTTATATATGTAGTATATACATATATATGTACACACATATATATGTCTTATCACATCTCTCCATGGGCCTGGGGCTCTGTTGGACCGTACATAACATTATCCAACCTGATGCCCAAACTGTTCTGTTTTACCACCTTGTTATTGATGTTGCCAGTCATGAAGAGGTTTCTTTCAGCATGGTTGAATTCAGTGACACAGTTAGCCTTTCACTGGAAATATCTGTGTCACATTATTTTCTCTCCAGATGTGCTTGAAATGTCTTTCATTTTCCTGAGTGAATCCCATTTTATCACCTGGCCAGCTTTTTCTAGCCCCCATGGTTCCTCTAATATTAATTCTCTCTGGGGCTTGCAGAGCCTTCAAATAAATATGGCCTGCATTTAAATGAACTTGATGTTTATCAGCTCCTTATTAAAGGTGAAATAAGAGCAGACTGACTGCTAACCTTCCCAGCTGCTCACTCAACATTCTTCCATTTTGTCTTTGTTCTTAGTTTGCCATTCTTCTGGCAGTTTTTTAGTTCATAGATATTTTCTTGAATACTTAAGGCAATCTTTTTATCACTTTGTTTTAATTGCAGGATTTGGGGTGGGGATGTCTGATTTTATAGACAGCAAAGCTCAGTGCTGTCAGATTTGGTATCAAAATTCTACAAGCCTGGACATGCTCTGATTAATCAGTGTGCTGGTTTTAGGTCCATTTTTATGATTTATTTCCATTTTTGCTTTTTGAAATAGCGATTGTAGCGTTGTTTTCTTCCTTATAAATCTCCCCTGCCAGCAGCTTGTGATCTTGTCACCTTGCTGAGCAGCAGTGGATAAGGAGGTGACCACACTAAGCACTGTGTGCTTGAGGTTTCCCATCAAAACCCAGCCTAACCTGAGCAAACACCAACGAGCTCTGACAGCTTTGATGTGAGGAGACAAAATTGATGCATGAGATTCATTTTAATGAGTGTGTGCCTCACTACTGGGAATCCTTTCTGGCTGTGGACGTGGATTAGCTGCACTCTGAGAGGAGCAGGATGGCAAAACTGCCACCAGCTGTATTTTTAGGTTATTTTTAATACATTCAAAGAGATATCTACAGGTGACATCTGGGAAAAAAAATGCCAGAAACAGAATATTCTATTGCTGTGTGTTGTACCAGGTAACTGATTCCAATTAAAACATCACTGTGGAGCACTGTGCTACTAAGCTGATAAATCCATGATTTTTTAGGGCTGTAGATGGTCATACAATGCTCATTTGGTTTGCCCTCCCTGTCAAGAGTCCAATTTTAATTGAGAGGCTCATTAGAAGAACGACTCATTAGAAGGAATTGGAGGTGCCTTTCTGGTAGGGCTTTGTTTCATTTGCTGTGACATCAGCGTTGTACCTGGGCTGCTGATCTGTAAAGCCACATTTTAATTGAGTTTGTATTTTCCCTTTGGAGGAAGGTTACAATGGAGGCCAGGTGACCTTTTAGTCAGAATCAAGTGAATTTTTAAAGCCTGTGATCTGGTGTGTGAGCTCAAGCTGTGCTGGGGCAGATGCTCTGTTCTGCTGCAGAAAGGTGGTAGATGCAAAGGCCAAACATATTATGTTGTGAGCAGTTGCTGTGCCAAAAATATCTAGAAAACTTAAAGCCAGCGAATTTTTTAAAAGAGTGAGAGTACAAAAAAAAGAGATTAAACTGTTTAGATGTTCTCTACCACCACCACCAAAATTGCAGTATAATTGCTATTATAGATATTTTTCACAGCAAAAGTAGCCTTCCAGTTTATTTTTATCTTTTTCTTTTTTTGGTTGGTTGTTTTTTTGGGTTTTTTCCCTGTTTTTTGTTTTGTTTTGTTTGGTTTTGGGTTTTTTGGGTTTTTTTTGTTTTTGGTTTGGTTTTGGTTTGGGTTTTTTTCTTTTGTTGTTGGGGTTTTTTTTGTTGTTGTTTTTTTTCTTTTTTTTTGGGGGGGGTGGTGGTTTTTGTTTTTTGGTTTTGTTTTGTTTTGTTTTGTTTAAAATAAGCCCAGCATGTTCTTGCCATGCACTCTAATGCTGGTGGTGTGGAATGAGTTGAAATATTTCCTGTGGGCCATTGGAGACCAACGTGATGCCAACGTTTCAGCTGCCAGAGGAGTGTGATCCACAGAGACCTGTCAACAAAAGCAGGTCAACAGGATTGAGCAAGGCAAAAAAAAAAAAAAAAAAATCAATAAATCTTTGAATTAATCATGCAGCTGCCAGGGAGAATTATGGGTGCATGAAATGAAGGCTGTAGGTGTATGTCTATGGCAACTTATTCTCTCCTGCCTCATTGTGTCCTTTTCTGTGCCTGCAGGTTTTCCTTCCCCTGCTGCCATTTGAATGGCTCTGTGTTTATTTGGGTGCCTTCATGGATTACTCACCATTCATTTTAAAGTAACCAATTCTGTTTTGATTACAGAAATTCCCCTTTTCTTCCTCTCTGTCTACACTGTCCCTTTTCTCGGTGTTGTGTGCGTTCAGTGTGAATTAATCCTGGGATTTCACCTCCAGGATTGCACATCTTGTGCAGTGAATTGGACTGAAAGCCAGTGCTGCCTGGGTGAGCAGAGGAGTTAAAGATTCATGCCAGTGCTGCAGGTGAGGGGACACACCCTTGTGAGCCCTTCTGCAGCAGCAGGGCTGGGGAAGGAGCCCTGGGCCACCTCTTCCTCCCTGGGGGATGCCCAGCTCTTCCTCACAGGCAGATGTGGCCATTGGGCACCTCTGCCCAGGGGGAATGTTCCACTCCCTGCTCCCTGAAGCTGCTCAGCCACGGGATGCAGCCCTGGGGAGCTAAAAGAGCAGCTCCAGGGAGCAGTTTGACACCGGGGCGTGCTTGGGAGGGATGTGTGGAACTGAGAATTCAGAGTGCATCCCCTGTCTATCTCTGTGGTTTCACTCTCCCCTCCTCCTCCTCCAAAGGATTTCTCTCTCATTGCAGTGCCCTGGAGAGATTGTTCCCTACAATTTTCCCATGCAAAACTGGAGTGTTTTACTGCTGCAGCTCCTGGGCTGGCAGCACGAGAGGATGGGGAAATGAAGAGCTGGGCATCTTTAAATCTTCCTGCTGCAGCTGAGGCAGGGGTCCCCCCCTGTGCCCAGCCCAGCTCTCCAGCTGCAGAGCTTGGTCCTGCACCATGCCAAGGATCCTTGGCTCCCTGCCCGGGGATCAAGGCTGGCTCTCTTCCAGCTGGGGAACAGCCCAGTGCTGGATGCTCACTTCCACTGCAAATTCAAATTCATTTTCCTCTTTCATCCACGGCTTTCTTTGCAAATAGACACTGATATTCATAAAATCCCCAGGAACAATTGCCCTGCTACTTGTGGAAGGTCAGGGCAGGCTCTGTTCGGGGATTACATATTCCAGCTGACATACAGCACTCTTGTTTTTCAATTGCATGCCATGGGAATTTTTTTCCTAAATGTTTTTTCCCCCTTCTCCATTAAAACAGAGAATCAAATTCCTGACACACTCAGAAAATACACTGCAGTCCAGCCATGGGAGTGACTTTTAAAATTTTTTAACTAACAAAAAGACAAATAAATAGATTATGGTTTTCTAGAGGAAGTAGAGATTTTTTTTTCTGCTCTACTTTTGTAAAATATTCTGCTGAATACATTGTTTAGTAAACCCACATTTTATTCTTTAGAGAGACATAAACTATAGGAAAGTAACATCTTTTTTCTTCTGATATTTGTCTTGCAACTGGTCCTCCAGGCAATACCTGAGTGATAATGATGGAAGAAATATTTCCTTCTGTTCTTTCAGACTCACATTTGTTTTGTGCTTCCAATAATGCATTTTCTGTATTGAGCACTTAAAATCCTTCCATGTACTCCATTTTCCCATCTAATTTAAAACTCTTTTTCACAGAACACTGACTAAAATGTATTTGTTTAAAAACTAAAAAGTATTTCTGATGTGAAAAAGGAAAAATGGCACCAACTGTAATGCTAAAAATCATCATGTGGATATAGACTGTATTAAAACTCATCTCTTACATGTAGAAAATATTTTGTATATTAAAAAATAATAAAACTATGAGGATATATTCAATTTAAGAAATGTTCATTATATTCAGTGTCTTCTAAAATCAAAACATTTCTGTAAAATAATTTTTCAATATAAAATTTCACAACAGTCTCCATAAGCACTGATATTTTTCCATGTATGTACAACAGAATTTAAAATATTTTGATAGATAGTGTATTTATCTGAAATA
The DNA here is from genome assembly GCA_037013685.1 of Acridotheres tristis. Classification (NCBI taxonomy): domain Eukaryota; kingdom Metazoa; phylum Chordata; class Aves; order Passeriformes; family Sturnidae; genus Acridotheres; species Acridotheres tristis. The sequence goes on from CM072884.1 coordinate 111,015,676, forward strand.
CAATTAGGAATGTATTACAAAATAATAAAATGTGGAAGCAGCTGTGGATGTAGTGTAGAGGTTAGGAAAAAAAGCAGTGGAGATAAAAGAAAACTGGAAAATAAAAAATGCTAACTTTGTATGGTATTTAAATGGAGATGTCTTAGGGAAGAATCCAGAGGAATAAGGGGATTGATCATCTACATAAGACATTTTGTTCTGCTTAAATGTTTTCTGAATTCCTAAGTGTGCTGGATATCATGAAATCCTTGTGCTGAAAACAAATAAGACATTAATTTTCTTGGAAAAATTCCATTAGAGCAACAGAAGCAAAGTTGATCTGCTTTTCAAAATGCACATTTATGACCTGCTGAAAGGCAAATTCAGGGCTGGGAAGCAAAAGTGCATCCATAAATAAGAAGTGATGGGATAATGTGTGCTGTGTCACAGCAGCCATTCAGCAGTTTTATACAAGGGGTGAGGATAAAAAACAACTCTCTGAATGTCAGCGGCCCAACAAGATCTTGTGAGATGCTCTGTGCATTTTCAAAAGGGATTTCAGAAAAAAGAAGTTATTCACTGGATTTTGGCCTTCCTTTTCTTTCATGCATCTTCTCCTTTCTTGCATGAGCTCTGTTTATTATTAGAATTTCTTTGCACCCTTATCAATGGTTATTCATAGCACATTTTAGAGCTGACTTGTTTTTTAAGTGCTTAAGAAATTCTGTATCACAAACTCTGCCAAAAATCAAGAGAACCTTTATTTCTGCCTGTTTGGGCATCTCTCTTCTTTAATGAAAAGCCCAGAACCTCTTTTTGGTTAATTGGAATTATCCCTCTCATTTTATATCGAGGGAAACTGAAAAGCAAAGGAACAAGACTTCTTCCGTTTTCTCACTGCAAATCCTCAGGCAGAATCTCCTAAAACCTTATCCTTGCCCTGGATCCATGGTTCCTGTTTCTTCCCAAGTACTAAAATATGAAGGAAAAGAGATTAAGTGTGAAGGAAGCTTAGGAACCCTTGATAAATGGGTGGGAATGTTTTATGTAATCAGTAAGAAACTCACAGACCAGTGCTTCAGATTTCTGTTTGTGCAGCTCTTGCTGCCTTGGACTGGAATTCCCCGTGTGAGGAGAGAGAAGGGGAAGTTCAGTGGGAGAGCTGGGATAGTTATACATTGCTTGTAATCAAAAAAATAACTAAAAATACTTAGCTAAAAGAAGATGAAATGTGCTGTCTTTGTTTTGTTGCTTTCATTTAGATTTATTTTCTCGCTACAGGTATTATCTGATACCTGATAATAAATTGTTGGAAGGAATCCACAGGTACAGAGGACCATAATTATGAATGCCCTAAATTTTCCATCTCCACCACCCCCAGAGCTTCATGTTGTTTTAATTAATAAAAATGAATTGCATTCAGAATCAAAAATCTTTTCCTCCTTACTGCTTTGAAGCCCATGATTCTTATCTCTCTCTCAGGATTGATAGCCTTTGCTGCCAATTACTTTATTAGGAAAAATGTGTATGTATTTTGGCTAAAAATGCTGTCTTCCTATTGAAAGAATTATGTTTCAGCCAAAACAAATAAATAAAAAACTTCAAGGGATGCATAAAAAGACAGAACTTTTTCTTTCAATATTTTCAAAATTGTGTGTTTTCCTCTTTTCAAAGTGAAAGCTGTTTGAAAACTACCCATGTAATTCTCTAGGAAAAAATTATTTCTTACGATAAGAAGTTGCTTGGTTTTTTATTGATTGCTTAGTTCCACTACCAATCTTAGCAGGTTATTTTTGTTGGTTTGGTTTTTGGTGGTTTTGTTCAGTTTTTTTGTTTGTTGTACTCCTTATTTTTTAATTTCCTCCATGCATTCCTGTTTTGGGAGAAGGAGTATTTTGAGCTAATTAACATATGGGCATTAGCAAACTCTGTCACATCCAAATAGGTAATTTTCTGTGGAAAGAAATTGCCAGAGCTCAGAAAAATTTTGTGTGTAGCCATTTAACCACACCATTTATCCGGGATGCCCTTCTTAAATAAAATCAATGCTAATTTTGCATTTCCCTAATGGGAGCCTATTAAGCTGAGTACACAGGCATTTTTAACCTCAGACACGTTGCAGGGCCAAGTCAGCACTGGATTCAATCTGGTGTATTAATGAGAAACAGGAATTCTGTGTCTGGATGACTTGGTTACTGGATTGGGAAGATTCAAACACTTCCCCCTCTAATAATTCACACAATATCTCTTTTACAGTTATTATGGAGCATCATTTAATGCTGTGCTCAGGGTTCTTCTCTTCTGGAGTTCACAGATGCCCATAAAATAATCATCTGGGTTGGAATTTGGCTCCAAATTATTTTTATTTGAACAGCAAACAATCCATTAGGCCACTGAAGACCTACTGGCTTTCAAGCCAATATGGACAGGAATTTCAAAGCAGTCTGGGCTGGCTGTATGACTGAATTCCATCTGAACAGAATGGAGCAGGAAACTGAAAGAGCAAGGAAAGAAAGAGGGGTTTAGATTTATTATGATTTGGGAAGCAGCTTTTTACAAGAAGGAAGAGAGTAACCGAGCTCAGAGTGGAACAGTGTGGGCAGAAATTGTGTTCCCCACACTGTGCTCAAAATCCCATGAGTTTTCTGTCCTGTCACCCTGGAAGCCTTGGGGAGACACTGAGAGAAGCAATTAGGGCAGGTCTCAGCACAACCAGCTGCCTCTGACACAGTCCAGCCATGGCCATATGTTCCCAAAAGAAGAGGGAATGTTTCTCTCCAATTCTAAAATGCCAGGGGAGAGGTCAAGCCATGAGTGCTGCAGGCTCAGAGGAGCAGGGGATTCAAATAGAGTTGTTTTCCAGTTCAAACCTTTTCATTGGGAAATTGAATATTTAACATTTCATATTTAAATAAAAAAATTATAAATCCCCTCTTCCTTTTTTTCCCCATTTCCCAGTGTCATTCACCTCTTTTATTAGAATAAATATCTGAATTTAAATAAAATTTATGGTAACATCACCCCCATTCCACACCCTCTAATTAAGGAAATTTTAGAATTTACATAATGTCTGCAAATGAGAAATGAGAGGTTGTGGAGGGAAAGGGGTGGGAAGAGCAAACAGCACAGGTGTTCTGCTGCATTCAGTAACCTAAAGCTGGAGGGCAAAGGAGGGATAAAATCACCATATCATCCAAATTTTCTCCCCTCCTTGTGTGTGTGTTTTGCCTGGGAAAGCAATGGGAAGCAATGCTGGATAGTGGCTGAGGAGAATGAATTTATTATTTCTATTAATTATTTCCCCTGTGCTGATTCAAAACTTTGGTACCTACCACTGTTATAAATCAACCTAATTCATCTCCCACTTCTCCCAGGGAACAGGGACAGGAGGAGAGGGAACGGCCTCAGGCTGGGCCAGGGCAGGCTCAGCTTGGACAGCAGCAGGAATTTCCCCATGGAAAGGGAGCTCAGGCCTTGGCAGGGGCTGCCCAGGGAGCTTTGGAGTGCCCATCCCTGGAGGTGGCACCTGGAGGTGGCACTCAGTGCTCTGGGCTGGGGACAAGGTGGCCACGGGGCACAGCTGGGACTGCAGGGGCTGGGAGGGCTTTTTTTGTCCCCATCATCCTTGGACACCAGTGCAAATACTCCTTGGATGTATAAAATGTTGAATTTTTAGATGTGGGAAAATGTTTTGATAAATTGCAAGCGTCTTTCCGTGGCTCAAAGGATATTAAAATGTCACAGCCAAGCAACTCAGCATTCTCATTCTTTATTCCTGTCTTTGAGGACACAGCAAACTGTGGAGGAAACAGATAATTTTCTCTAGGAATTAGGAGAGTCAGAATATTGCTATACTGCAGTGAACAATTAATGATATTTATCTCTCACATAAGGCTTTACCCTTTTCCTATATAAATCTTTTCTGCAGGAGCAATTTAGTGAGTGATATCTCCATTTTGCACATACAGAAGCTGAGACACTGCATGAGCCATGGGAAAATATCAAATCTTCTTCAAAGCTTTACTAGATTTAAAATTATGTGGGTATTGTTGAGGCCTCCACTGTGCAAACTTTAGGCCACGCTTTCGAAATGTTTCTCTCACTAAGTTCATGGTTTATGTTTGATTCTGTAGAGCTTTATTAATTTTGGTGGTTTTGGGATTTTACTTACAATACTTTAAGACGTGAAAATGTAAAAAAAAAACCCACTTATTTTATCTTTATAATAATTTGGAACCACCTATGAACTGTATAATATTTATCCATCTACCTAAGCATTGCAAAATGCAATACAAGCAAAACAAGGGATTATGAAAATGAAAACTGAGGGGAGAGTAATTGAGCAAATTAAGGAAACACAGAGTTATATTAATTTTTGCTGTCTTCTTATTTGACTTGAAAATGTCAAATCTAATTCTATATAGACTTTTAAAACAGATTTTTCTGTAGAAAAATCCTTGGCTCTTTGAGACCAAGGGAAGCTTCTATGTTTTGTTAGCACTGAAGAAGAATATTTTTGCTATTCTGAATATTAATAATGCCTTGTTTCTCATAGCTCTGTTTGGCTGCAGCCTAAAACCTGTTTTAGGGAACATTAGTCTGGCAGAGCCAAGCTTGAAACAATATAAACTTGAAGTAAGATATTTAAAATTTGACTTTTGGCAGGAAACTCGTCCATACACACATTCTTAATTTTTTTTTTTTTTTAATTACTCATAGTACCTGAAATAAGTAAGAGAGCTCTTACTTCAGAAGACATAAAAGAGTAATTTGGAGTCTAACAAATGTCCCTATATGTGATTTATTTCTTTTAATCAGCACTGACCTTTTGAATTAATTGTGATTTACAGGAGGACCTGTGTAAGACCAGACCTCCATGATTGAAGGGACTGAAATGACTTGCATTTCTAAAACCAAACAATTTACAATACTAATTGAAAAATCTGCAGCAGAAACAGAAAGCTGTGACTTAAACTCTTTGCAATTTGAAAAACATTCAATGTTGATGGCTTTTCCTTTGTTTTTATCAATGGTGTTAAATATTTTTTGACACTGTGGGTGACATAAACAGTGACATGCAGTTTAGTTGAATTATTAGACTGTAGATACATATGCTTTTGGAAGAGCCTTAGCCTGCAAATAAAGACAATAAATCAGATTTTTCAATCAGCCTTCCACCTGTTAAACATCCTATATAAAACCACCCTGGCTACAGGTTGAAGATCTAGCAGTGCACAGATCAGAAAATGGAATTTTTTATTGCTACAGCTGTTTGGCATTGGCCCTCAGATTCTAAGTGAATGACAGAGCTGCTCAATTTGGGGCAGTTTTTATGTTTAGCTGCCTGTCTGAGGGGAAGCAGCATGTCCCTTAGGTTGGGATAAAGAGCCTTTGGGGATACTTGGTAACTGAGGTCAAAATGTGTGTGTGTCCCTGTAGACAAGTGCAAGTCTCTTCCTCAGAAATTCCCGTGACAAGAGATGAAGCTCGTTTCTGTGAAGTGAAATTCTGAAGCCTATCTTGTTTCTCTCAAGTGGAAAACATTTTGCTCAGAAAGCAATGCTGATACAAAATTGCCTGGTTGAGTTGGATTTTAGTCTTTGCATACCTTGTTCTAGGTTGATTGTGTGATGTTCCACAAAACAAAGGTTCTGTCCTCTGAGGGAACAATATTGTTTCCTTTCAAAGAATAAAGATCTAGAACAGAAAAGAGAGAAAGAGATTCTGCAGTGGGTCTCAACTTAGTGGAATGTATTTTATTTTCTAAGTAGTTCCTGCCCATGGGAAGTCTCAACTGGGATTGTGTTTGTTCATGTAATTATAGAATGACTTTGGGTTTAGAAAGGCCCTTAAAGATCACTCAGCTCCACCCCTGCCATGGCAGGGACACCTCCCAGTGTCCCAATGTCCAACCTGGCCTTGGGCACTGCCAGGGACCCAGGGGCAGCCACAGCTGCTCTGGGAATTCCATCCCAGCCCCTGCCCACCCTGCCAGGGAACAATTCCTAATTCCCAAAATCCCATCCAGTCCTGACCTCTGGCAGTGGGAGCCATTCCCTGGGTGCTGTCCCTCCATTCCCTGGGTGCTGTCCCTCCATTCCCTGGGTGCTGTCCCTCCATTCCCTGGGTGCTGTCCCTCCATTCCCTGGGTGCTGTGCCTCCATCCCTTGGCAATTGTCTCTCTCCATGGTTCCTGCAGCTCCTTCAGGCCCTGCAAGGCCACCCTGAGCTCAGCCCAAAGCTTCTCCTCTCCAGGCTGAACAATCCCAGCTGTGCCAGCCTTTCCTCCCAGCAGAGCTGCTCCATCCCTCTGCTCATCCTGCTGCCTCCTCTGGGCTCTCTGCAGCAGCTCCAGCTCCTCCCCAAGCTGGGACAGGGCTGGGGCAGCTCTGCAGGTGGGCTCTCATCCCCTTTCCTGTTCCCCAAGATGCCTGGAGAGGCTGCCTGCAACAGAGGCTGGACAGTGTTAAAGGAATAAAGCAGGGATTTATTAAAAAACTTTCAAAGGATTCACCTTGGGCAGTACAAGAGCCTGGCCAGGGCTCCACCCAAGATGGACCCAGAGTCACGAGTTTTCACACTTTTATAAGTTTTGGTCCATTTCCATATTGGGGTTCATTGTCCAATTCCAGCTCCAGGTTCTGCAGTCCCATCCTCCCAGATTCTCTCCTCCATTCGCTGCTGTTTGCACTTTTTGGGGCTGAAGCTGCAGCGTGTCCTTGGTTCTGGAGCTGGAAAAGGATTGTTCTGTGTGCCTGAGCTGGGAGGAGAACTTGTAACACTTTATATGAAGTTCAGAGTTATGCACTAATGCAGTGCAAAATCTAGAAATTATGAAAAATAAAACTTAAGGCATCACCCACACTGTGGGATCAGCTCAGGACATGGTTCATCTGTAGATTTTGTGCTTGCCATAGCTTGGCAAAGCTTGTAGAGAAATTCTGATGATATCAGTTAAGGAACATGTCATTTTTTATCTGTAATGTTCTTAATCGAAAAGATTTACTTGTCTTGATTTCGCACCTAATTGCTGAAAATATTGTGACTAGACAGGAATATAAAAGCACTATGATATAATACCTGTTGACAAAACTGATTAAGACTGAAAAACAGAGGAAAGCAAGTACCCTATTATGTGCCAGAGGTCACTGAAAAAGTGTATTTAAGGCTGCTGCTGTAAAGCAGTTCGATATTCTGTTATCTATGGATGATTTTAAAAGCAAGTTGTTCTTTAATGGAATTCCCTTTTCACTGGACTGTCACCACTGACTGCTCTATTATGTATTCAATTACTTTATCTTTATAGAAAAGTACTTGTTCTATAGAATGAAAGTTGAAAAAAATTGAAATTATGAAAGTTTGAGAAAATGTAGCTGTTACCCAATATGCCATCTGATTGTCTCATTGTGCGCCGAGGCAGTTATTGTAGAGTTCCTATTTTATGCAAAGGTATAGCCCTTTTATTTTGCCTCAAAGATGGATAATTTCTGTTTTAGAAGGAAAGGATACACTTGACCTCTGTAATGATTTTGTGTTGGAAAAAACTGAATCATCCAGATTTGGATTTGCTACTACTACTTCCCCTTTCACAAATGTGTGGATTCCTCCCTTTTCTTACAGTGTGCTGTATTTTAGTTTGTGCATGATCAGCCTTTGTTAATATCTGATATATAACCTCAATGACAATCCCTGTGTAGCTCTCTTCTTACTGGAAATGCCAGACATTTCTTCTGTGTAAAAGTCATGATACTTATTTTTGTTTTGCTCAATTTCATCTAAAAAAGAGGTATCACAAAAAAACCTCCTTGGGTGCTTAACATTTGTGCCAAAATCCATGGTTATTAATCAGAGTGAAAATGAAGAGAGCGTCCTCATGTTGCAAAGCTTCTCAATAGTTTTATGGAAAATAATTCCAGTGGTATTTTCTTCCCGTGGCAAGTGTGGGGATGTGTTTTATTATTCACCTCAGTATTCTGATGAGACAAGCCAGTCTCTAAGCTCCAGCAAATGAGGCAATTGCCTAAGGCAGAGCCTGCCAGGGGGGCCTGAACGTCCTTGGCCACACTCTGTGCTTTCCCAGGGCACAGGGGAGCCTTGGGAGGATGCAGCATCGGTTCAGGATTCAGTCTGCATTCCACACCACGTCTGGCACCAGGGATCTGCAGTGCCAGCTGCTGCTTTGTGCCATGGGAGGCAGCAGCATCCACCTCAGCTGCTGCTGGATTGGTCTGCTGTTGGAACCCTGAAGCCTGGGAGTTTTAAACTCTCTGTGCTGTCAGGCACTGACCCCCAGGAGAACACTGCTTTTGACCTGAGGCCTTGGAGAAGGCTTCCAAATTTGAGTGATGGAGTTGGAATCACTGCTGTGTAGTTTGAATAGAAGTGTGTAATATCACATGGTGAAGGGTTTGGAATTTAGAGTTTTAGAATATTGTAATAGTTCTGAGACAAGATGGAAGTTTTAGGAGGTTGATTTCTTCTTCCTTCTTGTTCCTTCTTCTTCTTGGTATTAAGTAGGGTTTTTTTGGTTGGATAGAGGGTGCTACACTGTGGGTCATGAGTGTTTAATGATTGGGTCAAAAGTATAAATAATATAGGTGTTAGTTTTTAACTCTACTGTTTAGCTTTAAAAGACCTTGTAACAAGTGAAATACAACTCCATTTTGTCATTTTAGGTTGTTAGCCAGAAGTGCTGTAGCTCTCCCTGTACTATAAATAAAACTTACTAAGCAGCTGAGTCCAAACACGAAATTTCATCTCTGTTGCTTCAATTTTGACTCTGACTGAAGGCAAAGGCAAAAAAAAAAAGTTAAAAACTAGTAAGTGGTGCTTTGTGATAGTCTGTATCAGGACTTTACAAGAAATTTCTCCTGACTACACCAATTTCTCGGCTGCATTGTCCACTGCAGCTCCTTTGGGATTTCTCCTGAATATTTTTGTCCTTCCCCTAAGGAGCAAGCACAGGATGCTGCTGCATCCCTCAGCTCCACGCCTCCCTGCCTTTGGGGATGGAGCTGTCGTATCCCTCTGTGCTGAGCACGCCTTGCCAATAATTACCCCACCAAAGGTGGAATAACCTGGGACTGTGACCTGTGGCACCGTGACCTCGGTGTGGGTGTGAGCACACAGAGCTGAAGGGAAAGCAGAGGAGAGGAGGATGTGTGGCAGAATGTTCCTATTAATTGTTCCTGCTCCTCCTTGCTGCAAAAACTCTGCTTGGAGAGATGCTCCAGCAGCAGGTGACTGCAGCAGAATATGAATGGGGATTGTGGAATCTTTATGTTGCCCTTTGTCGATGGATTATTGCCTTCTGGCCGTGGTTTGCTGTCACTGGCGTGTTCTGCTCGTAAGCAGAAGGTTGTGCCTTCCAAGCAATTGTCTAAAAATGGAAAAATCTCTCTTCCAGATTTAACAAGGGAGGATGTTGGCTGGTTTTGTGCAGACAGAACAAATACAGAGGTAGATGGTGGCTTTGTGCAACATGGTTATCTTTGAGTTTTGCTTTTAAGCAGAGCAAGCAGAATTTGGAGCATATTTGAGCGTGGAGGTCAGAGAAATGTGTGTCTTGTATAATGATAAGCAGAGGACATGTGGTTACACCATCCATCAATCTATTGCCTAGAGCAAGAGATATCCAAGTTTGATATGTCTGTTGTGGGAGGGGGAGGGAGGAACAGGGAGATAAGAGACTGTTTTATTAAAATGCAGCAGCTGAAGTTGTTGGTTTCCTTTGTTTTGGTTTGTTAGGCTTTGGCTTTTTGTTTGTTTGTTGGTTTTTTCCCCACAAAATCACTTTTAATTATATTTATTGTATTCACACTTTGTGGATGCTACCCAGAAAGCTGATCACCTAACACTACCTAAAGGATGAGCATATTAATTACCCAAAATATTAAAATAATTTTAATATTAAGAATGTTTGAACACTATTTTTAAAAACTTTTCTGGCTTTGAGTTACAGAGGATTCTAAAAGTGAGAAGTTCCTGCTCAGTAATATTAAAAAAAAATTCCTAAAAGATAAAACCCTTTTATTTACACTCAAAGATATTGAGAGTGCTCTCCTAGATTTGAGCATGGGCCAGAATGTCAGTCCAGCTTGCTCATGATTTTAAGTTGCTACTATTTTGTTGATTTCATAACCAAAAACTGCTTGTTGATTGTGAATTCACAATATTCATATTGTGTTGCTAATCCTAATGAAGATAAGAATCATTGGAAATTTTTAAAAATGGTTCATAGTTCTTAAATAGTATTGTGCATTTCTAAAATATGTTATTTTTTTAGCTCTCTGATATTTTTCATGCAATCTGTTCATACAGATTTCTAATTATTTTAAAACACAAAAAGAGTACTGAACATTTTTTCTTTCTGTCATTTTTCTTCATTTTTCTTTTCCTTCACAGAATATTCAGGAAAGTGCTACATTGTGACATTTCTTTCAGATTTTGCCACTTACATCCCTTTTAAAGTGATCTTTTCTCACCAAGAAAATTGCTTCTTGCCTGGATTTTGTTTTCTCTTCATAAGAAGAATTTAGCATTGGCTTTTTGTTTTCATATCTAAACATCTTTGAATGTCCCAAATCTCCTTGAATGCTCTTGATTTACTTTATGGAGTAGCAGCCTGCTTTGTGTACCTTGTTTGAAAGCAAACTTTGAGGAAACTTAGGCCAGACTGGGGCTTGGAGCAACCTGGGATAGTGAAATGTTCCCTGCCCATGGCAGGGGGTGGAACTGGATGGATCCTCAAGGTCCCTCCCAACCCCAACCATTCCATGATTGAAAACCTGCTGTGTTCATTTTTGTGAAAGGTTTGGTCAGAAATGGAAGTCATTCGTTTTAAGAGGGATTTTCTTATAAAATTATTGGTATTGAATTTTAGCTGTAAAAGGATTTCTGAATCTAAGTGAAAACTTTCCTCTGAAGTTGAAACCTCCAGCACCAAACCATGTCTAGATCGAGACAGATACAGTTTTGAAAATCTTGTTGTTTAAAGATAACTCATTTTTTTTACAGACAAAATATGTTCTCTGTCTGTGTCTTGGTAGTAAAGGGCAAATACAAGTTTTTACTTAGCATTTAATAGAATTTAATAGCACTGGCTTTTGCAATGACTGATTTGGTTGTTTAGTAATAGGTAAAACAAGTCTGTGACTGGGCTTTTACAGCGGCTGCACGAATAATCAAATTTCTGTTCAGTTTGGTTACAAAGCCAAAGAAACTCTTATTTCTCCTTTTTTAAACAATATTAATCAAAACTTGCTCTGTCCAACATTTCCCCTGGTCGAGGTTCAGAAAACCTAGAGCTATTCGTGTGAGTCTCACAGCACATTTATCACACTGAGGGAAAACCTTTGTTTGCACTATCAGCATATATTCAGCTAAAGCAATAAACTACCAAGGATTAGATTTGAACACAACTGATTGATTTTGGTACCTAACACTGAATGTCTTCCTGGATATTATGCTCTTCAGAGCTGTTCTTCTTTTGCCTCAGACCCATTTGGAAACCTAATGCTCTTTTGAACCCTACATCTAATCAGGTTTCTCTGGCTCCTTAGGCAGATGTCTGTCTGTCTTTTTCTTTTTTTATCCCCCTTTTTTTATAGAATTCATGGGATCATTCATAATTTTCCATTTTTATTGTAGTGAGCAACTTGTCCTGTGGGAGCAGTTTCATAATTGTAAATATTATGGTCTCCTATTTTGCAGATGTAAAAATTAAAATAAGCTGGGACCAGAGCTGGTCTGGTTTGTTTCTATTCACCACTTGCTACTGAGACAGGGATTTATAAAATCCCCCCAAAAGATAAGTAACTTAATTTCTGGCCTTTCAAAGCTTAATCACTGCAGTTTAAATGCTAATGTTATTATTTCTTCTATATTTAAATGAAAATTAGCATTTCAATAATAGGTGCTGCTTGAGAAGCTTTCTTTTTTTTTTTTTTCCCTCAATGTCTAGAGTTACAGAATTAATATCTTGCAGAAAACAAACATTGAAAGCATCCAAAAGCATTAATGTTCTGTGCAGGTAATGAAGTCATAGGTTTTGTAATGAAGTCATAGGTTTTGTGATTCACACCTTGTGGAAGAAGAATGATTTTCATAAAAAAATGTGTTTTAAAATATGTGTTCCCATTTTTTCCCCGTTCAGGTTTAAGCTGCTGGAAGTACAGCTTTGGCATTTCTCAGTAGGTTAATAAAGTGTTAAAACTTGACACTGAATTAAATAGAATATAGAAGTGTGTGGAGTTGTTGTAGGTGTTTTGGAGGACTTTTTAAAAGGTGTAAAGCATTTATACGTGTGAGGATAAAACCCCTCCAGCTGGCAAAAAAAAAAAAAAGGTTGAAAATATGAAGAAAGACCTCCTGGAGTTACTGCCAGTCCCTTCTGAAATAATAGGATTTATGGCTGGTTCTTTCAAGCCATCTCTCTGACATGTAGGTATTAGTTGGGATTTTTTCTTCATTCAAAGGTATGGTCTGGTGCACCATTCTTTTCTGAAATTGCCTTATCTATAATGATGTAGGGAATACTTTGTTAGCTACATTCTAAATGAGGAGGTTTGAGCCAAATTCATAGGAAAAGTAGCTCTAAATTCTTCCCAGTTTTTGTACAGACAATCACTTTTTATGTTAATCTGCCTGGAGGATTTTCTTGAGAAGGAGAAGAAGAGCATCTTTCAAAACAAGCAAGGTGGAAATACTCCCTTAGGGGAACAGGAAATTCAGCTTGTTAACCACAGGCTAATGAAATGCAGATTTAAATCTCCCAGTCCCTGTCTTTTACTAGGACCAGAAGTGCCTCAAAGAGATTATATCGATATTTATTACTTAAAATCATTTTCTGCCCAGAGTTGGATGGATTATGGATTTAAGATGGGATGTAACATTTATACTGGTTACTGTGGAGAAATTGAGATTAAACTTTTTGGACTATGGCCACTTGCCAAGTGGTTTTCCTTGAAATCACTTGTATAGTGACAATATTTTTCTGTCCCACACGAAAAAATGGAAATGACAGCATCTCAAGCAATGGCAAAAACTGATAAATCCCCAGGAATGACATAATATACCCTGTTCAACCACTGTTTCAAAATGTTTGGCTTACAAAAGGCCTGTCCCTATTTGCTACTGCTCCTGGCAAAGAAATTCCTGTTCTTTGTCCCCTAATGTTTTGCAATGTCTCTGGTTCTGTGATTTTTTGGTATTCTTTTTTGTGATAGCCATGTAACAAGAAATGCAGCTGCTGTAGACCTTTCATGCAGTATTTTAAACTCCCCACATTCCCAAAGGAATGTTAATTCTTTCCTTGGCTGCTGCTCTAACTCTTCCATGTTATAGGATCTGTTGATCTGTCTTTTTTGATTTTTGCTTACATTTGTGCCTCTGCACATCTTGTAGAGGCATCTCCTGGGAAACATCTTCTCTTTGTTCATGTTTTAGTCTTGAAATCAGTACTTGAACGTAGCTGTATTTTACAGATTGGTTATTTTGCTATAATTAAGCCTCATGAATATGAAGATTCATGTAGTATTCCCATGGTGTCCTAGGAAGTTAGGTTTAGCAATATGATTTCATTTCATCTCTCTGTAACCCATCATCATGTCACTTTTGCTAAACTGAAATATCACACTGGTTCTTAGGAAACACAGAGGATGTACTTGCCAATTTTTGGTTTTATTTTTAAGCCTAAGTAGAGGGACTTCAATAATTCTTCTCCAGAGAGCTGAGATAAAAATTTGCTGGGGGAGAGAGAGGGGAAATAAGGTCAATTAAAATCTTAAAGTAATTTTATTTCAAAATTTATAATAATATTGACATTTATTAAAACTTCTAATAGTTGATAGTGTAGTTTACTGAACAAAGCCATGAACCAAAAGTTTTGAGACTTGATTTTTTTTTAAGACTATCCTTGGTTTTCTGTGTGTTTGTTTTGAGGAAAGGCCCTATAGGCCCTATAGGTCCCTGCCTTTGGACTTGTTCCCACCTTCTTGTTCTCTTTTTCTATTTTTGCCCTATTTGTTTTGTGGTTTTTCTTTTTTTTTTTTTTTTTTTTCTTTAGATATAATTTTTTTTTAAAGAGCAAAATATTTTCTGGACAGGCACCACCTTTCATTTCATGAATTCACAGTGTGCAGTACAAAGGACACCAATCTCAGCTTGCTTTTTGGTGTCATACATATCCTGATAACAACAGAAGTTCAAAACTATGCTTTTAAAAGTATTTCAATGTTTTCTAAAAGGTTGAGTAGTTTTTAGTTTATTGATTGCAGCTGAAGAATGAGTTGGAATAAATATAATCAGACTGGACCAAATGCTTAAGGTGGAAGGAAGATATCTGAGTCCCAACAGAAGTCTTGCTAGACCTTTCTTGATGATAAATAATAATGAAAATCTCTTATTTTGCTCTGTCACTTTGCCTGTATAATTGTTTGCTTTGCAATTTATTCTCCTTGTTATGTATTAGTGATTATGAGAAGCTCTGACTTGAAAGTTAAAGCTTTGGTTCTTTGGGAAATATCCTCACTCTATAGGTGGCTGAAACCTGGACCATGTATTAAGATTTTATATTTAATCTCTTACAAAGCAAATTAGCTGTGTGACTAAAGGCTGGTTTTAGTTTTACTGAGAATGGAATTCCTTCATTCAGGTCCTGGGACATTCTGCTTTTCCAGACAGATGAAGAGACTTCAAAATTTTACCTTCAGCAAGTGATTTTAACCATCTAAGGATAACTAGATTAAAAATAGGCAATCATTTTTTTTCCCCCTTCAATAATATTTCTAACTCAAACCTTGCTATAATTAGTTAATAGATAATTATATATAGTTCTGCATAACTTGCTGATCACTTTCATCTCGTTTATATTCAGGATATAATTCTAGCTTTCAGCAAAGTACAATTGCAGTGTACGATAGGGAGGTCTCGTGCTAATCAGATTTACTCATTCCCTCAAAATATAGTACAGAACATTAATTTCATGCCACTTCAAAATGTATTAGCCAATTGGCAATCCCATTCTGAATTATAGAAAGGCTGACTTGGGAATAAAAAAAAAGACCCTCACAATAAAAGAAACCCATGCCCTCAAAAACACCCTAAAATCTCAAAAGACACCAACATAATTTTCAGCTTGATGGGAAATAGGCCTTGTCTGAAAATTTGATCTTGATTTTTTTTTCCTTTATTTTTGAAGACTCAGAAAATATGTTAGAGAAGGAGTACTGTGATAATGTACTGTAACATTAAATAATTGACTTACTGTCATGAAAATAATTAAAAACATTTATCAGCATACAAAAACCTACATGGAACTTTATTAAACAGATTACAAAATAACCCCCAGGTCACATGGGATACCTCAAAAACAATGTGTTCTGTGGGTCTGTTCTTGGTTTAGTCAATATTTTTTCTACCATCCAGAAGAAAACATGAAATGGTCCTGGCCAAATTGCTCGAGGGGCTGAATGTCAGGCAGTGAAAAGAAATATTGCCCTGATAGGGTGGCACTTGATCACACAGGACAGGCTGGGCACAGGAATTACCCTAAAAAAATGAGATATTAGCTCCTAGATAGAAATATTTGCTCCAAACTAGGTTTGTATCACAATATCCTCTCCCCTTTGGGAACAGCCTTAAGGGTCAAGCAGAGCAGCCAGAAATCAGGTGTCCATTTGCTGCTCCACATCCTAGGATAGCCCAGTGACCAGAAGGGAGCGAGGATTTGCCATTTGGAAGGGGAAAGGAGCACCCAGGGGTTGTAAATGCTCGTGGTTGAAAGGAACTACAAAAGTCAGAGGGTCTGCAAAAGAAACAGTTTTATGACTGAATTACACACTTGGCATGGAAATTGGTGCGTTGGTTCCAGATCTCTCATAAGCACATGAGTTTAGGGAAAAGGAAAAGAGAAAGAAAAATATGAATTATAGAGTGGAAGAGAGAGAAAGAAAGGGAGGAAAAAAGCTCACCAGAGTTAATCCAGTATCCAGGTTTGGGTAAAGGGAAAAGCAAGAGAAAAATATGAATTATAGAGGGAGAGCGAGAGAGAAAGAAAAGGCTCACCCGTGTTAATCCAGTGTCCAGGGTCTTGTGATGCTCATGCTCCCAGTTTTTGTGGCATTTGACAGATAAGTTTCCCTACCTTGGAGATAAAGTTCTTGCTTTTCATGCAAATTAGTTTTCATGCACAGTCCCTTCCCCAAAGTCCATGCCCACTTCTCAACCTGCTCTGGCACTGCTTTGTGTTGTGCTGATCTCCAGGAGCCAGAAGAAGGACGTTTGTCACAGCAGAGTGCTGCCCTAGCTCTGAATGGCCCCTGCTCCAGCCACACCCTGCTCTTTCCCACAGAGTGCTCTCACCAACAACCCTGCCAAGAGCCATGGATGGAATGGGGGTCTCCCTTGGAACGTGCTCTGGGATTGTGTGGGTGCAGCCTGCCCTGCTCTGGTGTGCTGAGACTATTGAACTGCCATTAAGTGGGATAAAGTGAATATTAAGAAAAACTGAGAAGATGATAAAACTTTTGCTTTTAGCTTTAGTGAGGCATGGAGCTGAATTCTGTACTCTGGGTGAGGAAGTGCCTGGGTGAGTCTAGAAAATGGTCTGGGTTCTGGAAAAACTATCCCAAAGTGAAGACTGTAGGGGTTTACTCTCCAGCTTCTTCCTGAACATCTAGGCAGAAATTATCTCTTCCCAGCTGACATGGCTGGAAGGACTGTGGTGATACAACTGGAGCTCGTTACCATGGCAGGGGGAATAAATGCAAGGTTTTCACAATGAAAACAATCCTTTAACAATTAGTATTTACCTCAAGGTGCAGCGACTTGCAGAAGGATGTGCTGCAGCACAGCCAGAAATGATCACTGGAGAAGGTTATGAGCTGTGATGACACACATGATGATTTCTCTTCTTCAGAGCTGTGTCTCTCTTTAAAAGCAAGTTTAAAAAGAATCCCGGAGTTGTGTGCGCGCTGTCCAGGGTGCTGACACGAGAGGCTTCTTCTGCCGCTAAAATGAGGAAATGCTTTTCGAAAATTTTAAATATAACAGCTTAATACAGGAAAAACTACATTGAAAAAGGAATTATTGATAGCTGTGTCCCCCTCCCACAGTTTAACATATTTACTTCTGAGAATATTTTGTTCATTGTGGGATACCTCCACCCTTCCCAATCCCCTTTCCACCTTTCTCCATGGGTTGAAGTATGTAGTTCTATGTCACCATTTGTCTATTCGTTGGCCAGGCATGGAAAAATTTTGCATAAATTGTGCAAAAAATTTAATTTCAAAATAATAACTATGCCCTAGAGTGACCAGCTTCTCAAGGGCTACTTTTGATGTATTATCCATGCCAGCTGTGAAAAAAAAAAGCTTTGTAGACATGACATCATCCAATGTGTCATTTCATAATAAAAATACTTCTTTTTGTGATGTGCAGCAGTGTTCTGGAGGGGTGGGGCTGAGACTTTTCCCCACATTCTGCTTCTCTGATGGTAAATTCTAAACTGGATTTCAGAAGTGCTGCCTGCTTCTGAAATATCCTTTTCAAACAGAGATTCCTGCATGCAAATTGGAATTCAGGATCAACTCTACAGAGTGCTACAGTATTCCTGTGTTGTCCCATCCTGCAGCTAATTTTCCCTGTCTTTGGAAAGTAATATTTTTTTCCTTTTCAGAGAGATTTGTAAAAAAATTTTCTATTGCTGAGTTTTGACCAAACATGTTCCACACTGTTCGTATTGTCTTTTCACTTTGTTATTTCTCTTTGGCTTGGGAAGTCACAACATCTGAGAGCCCAGAGAAGGTCATGCTCCTTACATGTGTCAGGCTTGATTGTAATTCCATGCTTCGTTCTTGACTTTTCTTTACCCTGAGGATAGGCAGGCAGAAAGACCCTATTTAATATCACAATTAACTCTCCTAAAGCAATCATATTGCAGAAAAAAAAAAAAAAATACTGTCCTGCTCTCTGAAGAGTGTGTGGAGGAAACTGCAGGAATTGCTCAGGCCATCTTTTTGCACTGAAGTACATAATAACGCAATTCAGTTCAATCTTGTCAGCTTGAGGAGGTATTAAAGAAATCATGCATTGTTTGACAGCCCAGGGACTGATGGAACAATCACTTTTTGCTCAATGCACATTGGGGGGTGCCCAGAAACTTTTGGAAAATAGAAATGCAGAGATATCAGTGGATCGTGGAGCTCAAGGGAGTGGTGGCATCACTTGGGCATAAAGTAGAAAAAAGCCTATGAAAAAATGAAAGTGAAAATTATTTTAAAACCACAAAACAATGGGGTTTGGTTGATCAACAGCATGAGAACACCATGCACTGACCTGAGTTTGATCTAACTGGCTTGGACAGTCAGTAGTTGTGGATGCAGTTTGGAATAGCAGCAAAATTAATAAATAGATTGACTTCATAGCTGCTGAACTTTTGAACCTATAGCTAAATGGATATATTTTCCATGTGTCACAGATGATTACTGGTTTATTTTTGTGAGTTTTGTTTTGTTTTGTTTGTTGCTGCTCTTTGGTTGGGTTTTTTGGGTGACGATTAAAGAAAGCAGGAATTTTACCTGAAAGAATAAGGAAATGGAACATGATTGTTGCAAATTGCAGCTCTATAATTTTGATTGAGTTATTTTGAGGGATTTTGGTTTTCCAGCTAGCTATTTAGTCAAGTGACGTAATTTAGGTCCAGAACTTTACACTTTTCCTGATATTTATTAAATTCAGCATACAAGTGTACTGAGATCTATTACAAGACTTGATATATGAAAGTAACACTTTGTGTCACCTCATGTACGTAAATTATGTTATTTTCCTTCTTTCTTGGACAGAAAGGGGCAAAGTTTAGTCACATAGACCTAAATCCATCCATCAAAACAGGAGAGTTGGATAAGGAGGCTTGATAAGAGTTGGATAAGCATAGCATGGAGACAGCTTAGCTCTTCTAAAAATAACATTTAGGCTGAAGGGTGGGTGGGGAATAGATCACAAACCAAAGGCAAATCTTATTCTTATGGAATTTTCCGATGTATTCGAAATTTATTTGGATGGGACTAGAGAGCTTTTACAGACTTTTGCAGCACCTTTGATCAGGCAGCAAAAAGCAGTTTTCCTTTCAGCTCCTTCCCAACCACACCTCCAGTATGACACATCCCCAACACATTGCCATGGGGTTTGAAACTGAACAGCTCCTGTGATCTGGTTACAACCCCAACAAATCTCTGCAGTGCACTAAAGAACGTTTTGTACTGCTCAGTGTTAGGAATGTATAATTAACTCTCAAAAACCTAAAATACTGCACTAAACAAAATGGATCCTCATTCAGTTTCTATGCACTGTGCCAGACCTTTTTGTCATTGCATTACCAATTAAAAGCATGAGGTCACTATGACATGAGCTTTGCATTTGCTTGCAGAATTTAAACTCCTGTCCTTGAACTGCCTGTAGATATTCTCACACTAAGAGTTTAAATACAAGTATAAAGTCTGAGGTGGAAGTTCATGTGTGCTGATGGGGATTCAGTAGTGTTGAATTGATAGGTTTAGATGACAACTCTCCTGTTCTTCAGATGGCATCACTGGAATCACAACTCCCTCTGATGTCTCATGACATTCTTGGTGAGATATAAACTTGGTAAGGTCTGATGGTGCTGAGGGTGGTGACAAAAGCTCATGGGCCACTGAAATTTGGGGTAGTAGCCTGTGGCTCTCATCTGCCACTGTCAGGGGACACTGTCAGAGGAGATTCTAATATGCAAAAGGAGGAGAGAGGATGTTAAGGAAAAATAGGGAGGTGTAGCAGCCAGGTGGGAGGAAAGATCCTGTGACTGCTATGGAGTGTGCAATGGGAAGGGGATAAAGGGCATGAGGTGAAGAATTGGGTTTGAAATGCTTGGGAAGAAATATCAGGATGGTGCAGACTGAGCAGACTCAGATAAAATGTTGGAAGTTCTTGTAGGGAACATGGTTTGGGTGTCCCTGTATTTACATATGTAGTACTAGGTCCTTCCTGTGTTCACCTTTTCCTGTGTCTGGGATAATGAGATCACAAATAATTGTGTCTAATGGGATTTTAATGTGAGCAGCTTTTTGTGAGCAGTTTAACAGATCTTCTGCTTGTACTTTGGTATTTCTGGGAAGTCAACCAGATTCACTCTTGCTGACAAATACTTACACAAATTCACCCATAAATCCACAACACTCCTGTTTTCTGCCATCAGTTCAGTCAGTGTCTTTTATTTACCTGATAGTCAGCCCTTTTTTTTTTTTTCCTTCACTTAACCTTGTCTGTCTTGCTCAACTCTTTCCATATGAAATATATTTGAAAGCTGATTTATTCTGTACTGGATAGGGCATACAAGGAGGCTCCTATTCTAGTCATCACCCAGATTCTTTTTATTGAATCAGCCACATACACCAATAATCAAAAGAAAGACAATTTTCCAATTCTGTGGGCTGCTCAGCTGAGTCCCAAGCTATATAATCCACTCTCAGTGTTCAATTTCCCAAGTAGTCATTGCCTTTGAAGCTCACAATCCTTCCCCAGCTTTGCATCTTTATCTGATCTCAACCTTTCTACTTATCCACAGCCCTGTGTAAAAGATGGAATACACTTTGCCATTTCAAATGGACTTTGTTTAGCTTGGCTGTCTCTGTGTTTCTTTAGCCACATATTCATATTTACCCAGACATGTCATATTTACCAGGTAAGCATTAACAAGCTATCATTTCCAAATGATGGACAGGGAACGTTGTGAGTAATTCAGAAATATCAGATAATTAGCTGCTGTGTGGCTCTGCTGAATCAAGAATAACCCCTTGCTTTTGTTTTTCTGTTAAGGCCTGAAAAAGGTGTGATACCTCACTGGCTTGATCGGCTTTGATCTGGTCTGCACTTTAAAATTTAGTTACAGTATTTTGTTCTAATTACGACCTTACCAAATCAATTGTGAGAAACATAACCCATGTAGAATAATCTTTACTCTTTCATCCCTTGCCTCCCAGATCAGCTCATCTGTGAGAGCTGATGAGTTTTGGCAACAAAGCTGTGAAGCCACCAACAAAAGCTGTGGTTAGGAACATTTCTAAAGCATCCCTGTATAAAGACTTTATGAAATCAGAGTTTTAAAATCTCAACTTGAGCATGACTCTGACCTTGCCTTCCAACTCTTCTGCACAGAAAGTGTGACTGAAATTCTGTTTGTGCTTGCCAGGAGAAGTGTTTGTTCAGCCACAATTATTCTGTTTTAACCTTGAGAAGCAAATGAGCTAAATATATATGTATCTATCTTCACAAAAAATCTCCATGAAAAAACTTATGATAATTCATTTTTCTTTTCTGAGGCAGGGCTCATAATTTAGTCTTGATAGGCAGCAAATGAATCAGCAAAAACCTTCTTTGGCTCTTTCTGGAATAGATGCTGCCTCTATGACAAAGCGCCTTGTTTTATTTAATCAGGTTGGAAAGTTCACTCCTCAGGTTGCCTTTTGGACTCCAGGGCAGAAGTGGGGAGTTGTTTTTCTTTATCTAAGAATACTTCTGCTCATAATCCCGCCAAAACAATGACCTTTAATGCTCAGCTCTATTTCTTAGCAGAGTGATGCTGATAGCAGGGAGAATGCACCAAGAGTCATCCCTGAGTTCAGAGCAGCTCAAAACTGAGTTCAGCTCCTGGCTTTTCCACTGGTCTTCTCTCTGACCTTTAGGAAAGGAGTTAAATAAAGGGGACACAAGTGCATTTGTGACCTCCAGCTGTTTTGAAAACCTTGCTGAGTGCCAGCCTCTATCTCTCAGGTGCAAGGCAGGAGGATGTTTCTGAAAATGCTGGCCACCACCCTGTGGCTGTTTTCTCCATGGGATCTCTGCCTGCTTCTGTCAGGAAAGTTCTAGCTGCTAATAAGTGGAATGAAAAATGCCTCTGTTCTACATTTTTTTCCTGTGTCTAATTATTTCTTTTATTTTTCTTGCAGCAGCCAGGGGAATGAAATTCTTTTGCATGTGACAATGAACCGGTTCATAATGAAGCAAGTTTTTCAAAATACCTTGGATTTTGACATTTTTTTTTTCCCCCTAGAGAATGGCATGTTAAAATGCTACTAGCTGGCTGAAAAGTGTAAGTAGTGTATTTGTCAGAAATTTCTGCAAGAACCTGACAGAACAATGGTGAAAAATGTGACACAGTACAATTAGTAACATCAATAACTTTATATTTGCTGTTCTGATGTGTCTGGTTTAGAGCAGCTGTTACAGGAGTCACTTGGCAAGGCAGCATCTGTTCAGTTTAACATTCACCTTCACCCAGCCACTTTACTGGTAAAATTATATTTTTTCTTTAGTAATTTTTCCTGCTCCCAGTTCTTTTTGTGTGACATCTATTAGTATAACCTGTGCCTTTTTCAAAATTTACACATGGAGAATTTTTGCAGGCCATAAAAGCAAACACATTCACTGCTGTCTTCATCACTGTTTAGCACCTCTTTGTTCCTCACCATTACCAAGGCTCTAGGTGGAAGACAAAATGGGGGAAAAATGTTAAAAAAGGTCAAGGGAAGCAAGTAGATTAATACTTTATGAAGGAAAGTCTATAAAGTGGTTATACTTGGTGAAAATTTGTTTTCCATTTGTCAACTCTATCAGAGACTTTTCTCATATTGAAAAAACTGGTGTTAAAAGGCAGCTTTCCTTTGCTAAACTTCCCTCTCCCTCAGTAGTGACTTAGTCCCTGTAAAACTTATTTTGGGGGGGGGTTTGTTTTTCTCCTTGGCTTCACTTCACACTGCACATTTCTAAATCTGAATGTTCTAGAGAAGGTGTAGAATGAGCTGGCAAAGTTTTTCATTTTGTTCCTCCTGTTAATAAAAATGGGAGCTGTGCTGAGTAATTGGCCTGGGGTGAGTAGGACTGGTCAGGCTGGAAGTGGCTGTGAGGAAGAGGAAATGTCCTCTCATTCTTTCTCTTGAGCTCCAGAGATGCTCTGCAGTGGTCAGTCCTCAGGGAAAAGGAGGATGGGAACAGGTAAACCCCAGAATTTCTGTGTGTAGTGTAAGAGAAAAATTATCTGTGACGTCATGACGGAAAGGAAATTATATCAGCTCAGTAGGGCAGGTATGTGACTTTTCTTTCTAAGTCTGGAGATGGAAGCAAGTTGTAAATGTCCCCTGACTTCAGTGGGGCCATAATTTCATCCTATTTTTTTTAGTTAAACACTGATATTGATTCACAATGAGGTAACTTGCACTTGAAACCTGGGCTAATTGAACTCTGTGCTCACAGTTGTCCTTCATTCATATACACACTTCAGCTGAAAGGAGTTGGCTTCCTTGAGGGGAAAAAACCCCAAAGATAAAATATATATTTATCCAGAGAAGTTGTGGCTGCCCCATGCCTCGGAGTGTTCAAGGATGGATGGAGCTTGGAGCAACCTGGGACAGTGGAAGGTGTCCCTGCCCATGGCACGGGGTGGCACTGGATGAGATTTAAGGTCCTTTCCAACCCAAATCATTCCATGACTCTATGATTTCTCCATCTGGAGTTACAAATAGGATTCAGCTCAGCTGTCTTTCCACTTCAGCTTCCAGCAGTGTTCCTGATATTACCTACTTTTAAAAAATACAGCAGAAGTATTTAGATGTATTAGTGCAAGAATTGCTGCAGACCCATGCAGCATAGTCTGAGTCTAAATCTCTTGAAACCCTTTACAAATCAGCTTCTAAAACGTGTGTTGAAATATTCAGGTTAAGGCAGTTATTTGTGATGATCCCCAGAATTTTTAAAAGTTGAGATTATCAGTAATGAGCCTCTTTTGTCTGTAAAATAAAACTGAAGGACTTGTTGTAGCACTTTCAGTCATGTTCTGGTTCTGAAGAGCCTTCTTTAATCCCTCTGTATAAACTGGGAGAAACAAATATAACAGAATGCCATTTTCCTCAACCAGCAAGGCATTCCAAAGTCTTACCCAGATCTCCAAGGAGTTTATGCATTTCTTCAAAAAGGCTTTCTACTCTTTTCTATTGATGATAATTAAGTGTTGGTTTGGGTTGCAGGAGGCCATTAAAGTGTGACCTCTCTGCCATGGGCAGGGGAATCTTTAACAAGATTCTCTAAGCCCCATCCAACTGGTTTTGAACACTTCCAGGTATGGGACAGCCACAGCTTCTCTGGATAATCTCTTTCAGTGTCTCACCACTCTTATAGTAAAAAAATAGTTCTTCTTTAAGTCCACCCTAGATCTCTTTCAGTTTTAAATCATCACTCTTTGCTCCCTACAGGTCCTGGTAAAAGGTGTCCATGTTTTCTATAAGCTTCCTGCACCTGGCAGACTTAGAAGGGGTGATGGTTCCCCAAAGCCTTCTCTTCTCCAGGCTGAGCCATCCCAACTATCTCTGCCTTCCTTCACAGGAAAGATGCTCCAATATTCTGACCATTTTTGTGGTTCCTTTCTGGACCCAATCCAACAGGTTCACCCTATTCTTGTTCTGGGGATGCCAGACCTGGATACAGACTGAAGTGGAAGGGGAAAATCATCTCTCTTGACCTGCAAGCCACACTGCTTTTCATATAGCCTAGGATACAATTGTCTTTCTGGGCTGGAAGAGCTCATTGCTGACTCATGTCTGATTTTTTATCCCCAAGTCATGTAAAGAGGATGAAACTAAGCAGACCTCACCAACCAGATGTATCTTGGCACCCAGAGAAATGCAGAGGGAAAGTTGAGCTTCTCTGTCTACCAAAATATTTTTAATAATCACCTATTTTATGTTTATAAAATGCACAAGTAACTGTGGGATGCTTTTCTTCTTGTTCACTTCATTTTAATTTTGAGAGGAAAACCCTTAGGAGAGAGTCCTCGTGAATAGTGATTAATAAAGCTGACAAAGAACATTAATAAAACAACCCATTAATGGACTTGCCTTGGATCGATGTTTGAAAGAAGTTGGCAGTGAAATTACATTGGTCGTCTGCCTCTTTAATAACTGGAGAAATTATTTCTCTCAAAGCTGAGTCAGAAGTGGGAAAGGGAATATATGCTTTCATATTGGAGCAACACTTAGTTTAGTTTGCTCAGCAAAGAAGTTGGTGTTCTGGCACAGTCAGCAAGAACCACTTCATAAATACCTGCTCTGAGCCTGTGTGGGTTTTGCTTGGAAGAGTAAAGGGAAATTTAATTGTGTTGTGCTACTGCTGAAGTGAACCTGCTTTGTAAGTGCTGCTTCATCTGTGACCTCTTGTTTTCTCTGGTCCTGCTTTTCTGCCTAACAAGCTACTCTTCATTCAGGTTTTCGTGCTATTTAAAGCACTTTTCCACACGTTTGGGTTTAAGATAAGCAATCACATTTTGAAAGTTTGTGTTAGGAAGAATTTCTGAATGGAAAGGGAGCTCAGGCCTTGGCTGCCCAGGGAGCTTTGGAGTGCCCATCCCTGGAGGTGGCACCTGGAGGTGGCACTCAGTGCTCTGGGCTGGGGACAAGGTGGGACTGGGGCACAGCTGGGACTGCAGGGGCTGGGAGAGCTTTTCAACCTTTCATGTTTCTTTGATTCTATTTGCCAAGGAATAATTTTGGGTTCTCAAAGGTTTTTTAACTTTTCACACTGTTTGTGATGGTGCAGCTGTAAACTGAGAGTGGAACTTTTATAATAGGTGAAATTGAGAGGTCTTTCACTTTTTTTAAGCTGAAATATTTTGGACATTTTTGAAATTCTTACAAGGGAAAGAGAGAGAGTCTGATTATTTCTCAAAAGTTTTTTTATCAGCTAGGTTCGATCTGGTGGCTTATTTATTTATTTATTTATTTTCTAGCCAGTGGGATTATTTGACTAGGATTGTAGATGGAATGGAAATAGAAATAATTACTTTTAGGCATCTTTTTCTTTCAAAAGAAAGATAAAGCTATCTCCATAAAACTATTCTGTGTCACTTGTGGATTGCAACACCAGAATGTAAATTTTATATATTCTTGTGCAGTCCAGATGCAAGAACTGAGCAGCCCAAATCTCATGCAACTCAAAACAAAATCTGTACCCTAGAATAAATTTAAACTTTTTTACACGACCCTGTGCTATTGTTGCAAAATCTTTTACTAAGACTTACTGTTGCCATATATATATATTTATATTATATTATATTTATTTATACATATATACATAATTCCATCCTGCTTGTACCATCTTTAAAATAAAAAACTACAAAAACTTCTGGTCAAAACAGGTCACTCCTTATGGACTTCTAATAATTCATATTTATCTTCCACTTCATAAGTGGGATATTCTAAAAATTTATCTGAAAGCCATTCAGGAATACTATTCAAATGTTATATAACATGTAATTAATAATGCAGGCTCCTGTGGAGACTGTGATGAAACACAGTTTCTGATGCTCTGAGAATCTTCTTTTACAAAACTGCTACATATTGGAGCAGAATAGAAATTAGAGAGCTATGATCTGCAAAAAAAAAAAAAAAATTGGTGAGAGGTGCCTTTGGGTTCTGCCAGGTAAGAAGAAGTTCGTCTTCAGGTTTATTGAATGATATATACAGCCTTCAATTATTGCAGCACATTTATAAAAATTGTTATTTTTCTTTAACTCTTCCTGTGTAGATCAAATTAAGAGTGTTCAAAATCTGTGCTTCTGCTTGGTGTCCTTGTACAAAACCCTAATCAGGGAGAAAAAAATAATAGATTCAAGCAAATGTCACAGGACAGCTCTCTTTACCCCTCTGTGGAATATATTTGTCTTATCAAAGTACCTTTGTACTGATAAAGTGCAACAAAGAAATGGAGCCCAGCTATGGGTGTGCAGATGCTTGAGTTTACCATGCTTTAGTGCCAAGGTTAAGCCCCAGCTTGGAAATTTTTCACACTTATATGCACATTAATCATCTAACTAGGAAAATCCTTAGGAGCCAAAGATGGAGAGTGCCAGGTGTAATTAAGCATGGGTAATTAAATATCATTAACAGCTCAGCTTTACGACGAGACAGAAATTTTCTTTCTTCTGTCACCATGAGGAAAGTGTTGTTTTCCAAATTTTATTGAAAATGAGAAATGTGAAACTGCCAGTGGTTTTATTTTATTCGTTTCAGAGCACAGCTAAAGGGAAATGATGATTTATTATGAATCGCGAGTTATTACGAATTTAAGATACAAAAAGAGAGTGCCCTGACCTCGGTGCTGCACCTCTTGGTTGCCAGGAGTGTGGTCCCAAGTGTTCAGAGAATAAATAATATTGCAAGGATATCTCCAGCTGATGTTTGCTGGGCAGAAGCTTGACTTGGTGTAGTCTCAGCTCCATCGGATCACGTTTGTTCCAGCTTCAGAAATAATAAAAACCAGCTGGTTTCCAGCTCCCCACCTATTTGAAATTGCCTTCCATCATAAGGCTGGATAAATATAACCTAGACCAAGGCTGGACACGAGCTGGCAATGTGTGTTTGCAGCCCAGAAAACCAATTCTGTTCTGGGCTCATCCCCCAGTGGGGGCAACAGGAAAGGGGAGAATTCTGTCCCTGTGCCCTGCCCAGGTGTGACCCCACCTGCAGAGCTGCCCCAGCCCTGTCCCAGCTTGGGGAGGAGCTGGAGCTGCTGCAGAGAGCCCAGAGGAGGCAGCAGGATGAGCAGAGGGATGGAGCAGCTCTACTGGGAGGAAAGGCTGGCACAGCTGGGATTGTTCAGCCTGGAGAGGAGAAGCTTTGGGCTGAGCTCAGGGTGGCCTTGCAGGGCCTGAAGGAGCTGCAGGAACCATGGAGAGAGACAATTGCCAAGGGATGGAGGGACAGCACCCAGGGAATGGAGGGACAGCACCCAGGGAATGGCTCCCACTGCCAGAGAGTGGGGTTGGATGGGATATTATTAACAAATTCTTCCCTGTGAGGGTGAGGAGGCCTTGGCATGAGTTGCCTGGAGAAGCTGTGGCTTCCCCTGGATCCCTGGCAGTGTCCAAGGCCAGGCTGAGTGAAAATTCCAGCAATCTCAGATAGTGGAAGCTGTCCCTGTCCATAGCAGGGGTTTGGAATCAGGTGATCTTTCAACTCCCTTCCAATCCAGGCCATTCCAATTTTTTTTCTTTCTATGATTCTATGATTGATGATACACCTTTTTACTTTTAGAAATCTCCACAACAGCCTCATAAGTAGGAATTGCCTCATGTACAAAAGCACCGAGGCCTTGCAGTGAATATTTTGCTACATCATTTGAAGTCCTCTGTTATT
The DNA here is from genome assembly GCA_037013685.1 of Acridotheres tristis. Taxonomy (NCBI): domain Eukaryota; kingdom Metazoa; phylum Chordata; class Aves; order Passeriformes; family Sturnidae; genus Acridotheres; species Acridotheres tristis. Next base: position 111,043,869 of record CM072884.1, read on the forward strand.
GCAGTCTTTGCTCTTTCAGCCATTTTTCCTGCTTTCCATTTCTTTGCCATTACTATTTTGTTGCTCTACTGCTGCCACAATCAAAGGCTCTGTCTTGCTCCTGTAGTGATGGTGTTTTTTCCCCCCATCATCTCTCCCTCTAGGGTATGTAGAGCCTCGGCTTGGTCTACCACCTGGCAGTGGAGAAGAAGAATCCACTGCTCATTGTTCTGGAGAAAAACTTGAAGCTATAAGGGCGCTCAGAAAAGTCTTAAAAATAATAGGCACTCAAAGATGATATTTTTTTAGGAAAGGAAATGTATTTCAGAGCTACTGTATGTGTCAGGCCTTGAAAAAGCTGCTTCATGTGCTGCCTTGTGCTGCAGAGTTCATTCATGTTCAGTTGTGGCATCAGAGAGAACATTTATTTAGTGTTGCTAATAAAACCATTGGCTATGAATTCTGAAAGGAGAGGTGGAAAGGAGAGCTCCTGGCAGCTTTGTACCAGGCAAAAGGGCTGGCAGTGGGAAAACTTTCCCAGTCATAAGGTTGTCCATTCCAACCTGACTAACACAGGATTGATGAGTCATGCCAAAATGTTGTTGCCCTAAAGATGCTGCCATAAAGGCAGGAAACTTTTCCAAGGCGTTACATAAATGGGAGATTATCCACTGCTGCCTCACGTGTAGTTTGCAGCCAGATTTCATAACAGGACTGGTTTGGATGTTCCTAGGACTTCATTAGCATTGTTATTCTTTCAAGTGGTATTAGGTTATGTGCATCAGTGAGTTTAAATCAATTTATCAGTGATGCACCGCATCCCCAACATTCAAATCCCATGTGATTTGTAGGGAAATTAATCATCCTTTTTTTTTCTCAGGTTTGTTGCTTTGACTCTTCATTTTGAAGAAATCTGAATGTTAAAGAAGGCAGAGGTGGTTAGAAGGTCAATGAATAAAATTGTGCTGGAAATATTTGAAGCAAAGCAGAGGAAATCTTCACAAAGGGATTCTTTAGGCTTTAGCCTTCAGACCTTACACAATTTCTGAATGGATTCCTGAGGCAAAGCAGGCTTGATCCACCTCTCATCCCCTACAACTTGTGACAAGATCTGTTTAGTCTGTAATGTCAGAAGGATGCATTGATAGGAACATTCATTTGCTTTTTTCCCTCTCCAGTCTGTAAAAAATGTCAGTGATATCCAGGAGTCTGGTGCAGGGCTGGCAGGGGCTGTGTGATGCTGGAACTGAGGAAGAAACAAGCTCTGACCTGCACATTTTGGTGTGCTTTTCTCTGTGTGTTTCAGGTAGGAGCTTAGAAAAACCTTGTTGTGAAAAGAATTAAAACAGGAAGTCTTTATCCCTGGTTCAAAGTTTCAGTATTTAGAAATCTCTCCAAGTGCCTGGTTTCTTTGGAAACTTTGGAAATGCCTTTGGATACTTTGCTCTGCAGCTCAGTCTAACCACAGGTGACAGCCACCTACTCCCTTCCCTCAAACTGTCCCCAAAGATTGGGAATAAAGCACAGTTTGTGCCACGTGAAGGCTCAGAAATCCAGAATTAGGAAGGAGGGGATAGGAAAGCAAACTCCAGCAAGGTGGAAAAAGGAAGGTCCTGCCTCCAGCCTCTTGTGTTTTCCTGCTTACCTGGGGTAAGAGCACTGATAATTCCCTGCAGCTCCTGCCCTGTGAGCTGGAATCTGGCTCAGATGCCTCTTTTGACTAAAGCCTTGTAGCTGCAATAAATATAAAGCAATTTATGCAATAGCCTGGTAATATGGAGCAGAGCCCACCAGGGAAGCTGCCTGTGACCCCAGCAGTGTTTTACCAGCCATTCTGGAGAGGCTGGTTTTTCCTGCACTGCCTTAGTCCTTTTTCTCACCAAGCCCCATAAGGTGCAGCCTGATTTCAACGAAGTTTTAACAAGAGAGCATGTTCATCTTGGAGAAAATGGGGGAAGAAATGGCTGTATCACTTTAAGGATGTAAAAATGAAAAGGCTGTTCATTTCTTTCGTATTTTTCCTAGCCTGTAATTATTCCTAATCAAACTACAACAAACAGTAAACACTAAAAATGAAATAAACGCAGTGACAGTTTGCCAATAACGAGCAGAAAATGTTCCATCTGTCTAGCAGTGAGTAAAATGTGTGTAATTACTGCTCATTTTTCTTCTAATTGCTGAGTTATTAGTTTAAGCTTATGCACAACTGGTGAACAGTGCCGACTACCCATTCTCTAATTACAGCCCCTGCTTTGCTGTGCTTGAAATCAAGAAAAGCAAAAAGCAGAAAATTTGCATTTTAAAAGAGTTGTCTGAATTAACCCCTCTGGTAAGAGCATCTTTTCAGTTTTGGCGTCACAGGTCAGACTCTTGACTAACAGAACCAGTGTCTACTTCTATCAGCTGGAGATTCATGTCTCAGTGGGATTATCACCTCTCTTTTTTTTCCTTCTTATATTTTCCAAGCCTACATTATAATTTCTAATTTAAAGAAGGTTAACGAATGCTCTGAAGTGGATGGTAGGTCAAGGGAAGTAATTCCTGTGAGGAAGGAAAGGTTATGAAGGCCACAAGTTAGTAAGACTTGCTTCACTTTGTGCCCCTTCTTCTTTATCTGATTACCTCCAAGTGGGTCAGATGAGGGTCTGCCTGTGCTTCAGCCTGCTCTTTAGCACAGAGAGAGATGAGCCACCTTTCTCTGTCCTCCTCAGGCTCTCTTAGAGCCAGACTGTGCCTGAGGTGACAAAGGGGTGGTTGCACATCTGGTGTGCAATCTCTGTTGGGTGTCAGAATCCATCCCTTCATGGGGCTTTGGGGTCACCAGACAATCATAGAATGGCTTGTGTTGGAAGGGACCTGAAAGATCATCTGATTCCAAACCCCTGCCATGGACAGGAACATCTTCCACTGTCCCAGGCTGCTCCAAGCCCCAATGTCCAACCTGGCCTTGGGCACTGCCAGGGATCCAGGGGCAGCCACAGCTGCTCTGGGAATTCCATCCCAGCCCCTGCCCACCCTGCCAGGGAACAATTCCTAATTCCCAGTATCCCATCCAGCCCTGCCCTCTGGCAGTGGAAGCCATTCCCTGTGTGCTGTCCCTCCATTCCCTGGGTGCTGTCCCTCCATTCCCTGGGTGCTGTCCCTCCATCCCTTGGCAATTGTCTCTCTCCATGGTTCCTGCAGCTCCTTCAGGCCCTGCAAGGCCACCCTGAGCTCAGCCCAAAGCTTCTCCTCTCCAGGCTGAACAATCCCAGCTGTGCCAGCCTTTCCTCCCAGCAGAGCTGCTCCATCCCTCTGCTCATCCTGCTGCCTCCTCTGGGCTCTCTGCAGCAGCTCCAGCTCCTCCCCGGGCTGGGACAGGGCTGGGGCAGCTCTGCAGGTGGGGGTCACACCTGGGCAGGGCACAGGGACAGAATTCCCCCTTCACCTGCAGCCCAGGCTGTGGGATCAGCCCAGCACAGGGGGGTTTCTGCATCCCAGCACCCACAGGCAGGGCATATCCAGCCTCTCATCCACCAGATGATCCCAGAGGGGTTGATTTCCTTTGTGGGCACTTCAGTCTGAGAGTTGAACAACTGAGAACAGACACAATTTGGTCATTTTCAAAAGCCTGGTGATGATACTGTTATTGGCCTTGAATTTTTCTTAAATTGGATGAAAAGAGCAAGAACTCTGAGGAAGATTCGAAAAGCTGAACAACAGAGCTGTCAGCTAAGCAGTTTCTGGGATTACACCTCAGAGGGATCTGAGGACAGCAAGGCAGATTTACTGCCCAGGACAGTGATATTCACAGCATGGGATCCACACTTCTAATGGGTGACATTTAGAGGCTCACAGATGGGCACAAATCAGGTGTGCTAGGCTATTGTAGGCAGCCTTTTAATCACTTGCTGTCTTTTTAGGCTATTGGTATTGGGAAGAAGGGTGAAGCCACAGGTGAAAATTATGAAATAAGACACTAGAAAAATCTGATACAGAAGTGCAACAGTGAAATTCATTTCTCTGTGTGAGCTCTGCACTGCTTTAGGTGGGGAAATCTGCTTTAGCAGCTCAGCATTAAGTCAGAGCAGTTGGGATGTCCCTTGCCCTCTCATACACCAGTTGTTCCAGGTGTGGCACCATGGATTTCACTGCAGATGGCAAAACCCCCCTGGAAGCTGAGGAGGTGTGTGGGCTTCACATTGTCTTGACTTGATTGCTATCAGTACATGAAATATTCAGTTCAAAACCTTCTGTTTCAATCTGCCTCAAAACAAAAACTCATTTTTCTCTGGCTGGTGTCACTGCTGGTGCACAAGGTGTGAGTTAAACTCTGTGGGGAATCCAAAGAGTATAAATTATGATAAAAAAAATCCAACCAGCTGCCATTCTTTAACACAGAATTCCTTGGACAACTTTGAATCCTCAAATTTTAGACCCAGCTGTTAGCAAAGTGTGATGTACCCATCCACATCCACATTCCTTGAGGACTTCTGACAACAAAACTGAATGTTATAAAAGTCTGGGCACTATATTTAAAGGATTGCCCTAGTTGTGGGAATAGTGTTTTTAAAACAGTGATTAGTGATGCAAAGTATTAATTATTTGGGATTAATTGGGATACACTATCATCAAAAAAGCAGTACCTTTTGGGGTTTGTGGTGTTGGGTTTTTTTGTTTTGTTTTGTTTTTTCAGGTGTAGCTCCTGCGTTTAGAAGAGCATTTGCACATTTTCTTGCCCAGGAATAAGTCTGAGGAGAATGAATTATTCTCTTGCATTCACACCTGCCAGTATCCAAGCAGCCTTGTCTTGATGTTGTCTTGATGGGAGCCTGCAACTCTCACAAATATCAGTGACAAATACTTACCTAAATGGGAGGAGGAAAGAAAATATTCTGTACATTCATCTAGTTCAAAGGAAAAAAAACCCACCCAGAATCCATTTAAAAAATAATAATAATAAAAAATAAAAAAGCAAAAGCCTTTTAAAATCTGCACTGTCTTGGCAAGGTGGGTTTGGTGATGCTTTTAACCTTGCCATGAAAATGGAGGTGCAGGTAGCAGGAGGTTGGGATTTGAGGAAAAGGATGGACGAGAAATAGAAATTTATTTAAGCCATTTTTCTCTGTGGCTTGGGAGCTAAAGCTTTCCCACTTCTTTTCAGTCCTGAATAAATGCATTTCCTTCATGGGCTCACATGCATATTATGCATAATCCTTTAGATATGCTTGCCAGCTGTGTGGTAGAGATATGGGCTGCTGGGACTTTGCTACATTAAAAATGGTGGAGATACTTCACCAAAAAAAGAACAGAAATGGAATAATTATTTGCATAATCTTTCTAGAGTCACCTAGATTTCTTGAAAGAAGCTTAACATGTTTGCAATAATCTATTAGGGAAATATTAAGGGAAAAAAATACCACTTTTTCCTACTGACCACATGTATTTTTATTTTCTTTCTTGGTCTAGCAGATTGAAATTGCTTTATTCTCATTTTAAGAATGTTTTATTTCATAAGAATAGCTTGTATTTTAAATACTGTAGGTACATTTGCTTCCTATAGAATAACAGAAACAATTAAGTTTTTCTGCTAAATGATTTCACAGCAACTTATTTTTACCACATTTTTTTTTCCAAATACTGTTCCTTTTCCACTTGGTATTTATGACCTCGTGTTCTTTGTGATGCTTTACCTATAAGAGAATGCTCATATCTCTGCAGAACGTCAGAAAGAATGTGAACACTATGTAGGTATGTAATCTCCACCATATTTAGCTAATTTACTTTCTTGCAATAAGGACTGTTTGTGTAAAAGTCTTTATTTTTATTGTTTATCTAAACCATCATTCTCTCCTTGTTGTTTTGTCTTTTCTCTGCCCCTCCTTCCCCTTCCTCCCAGCAACTGAGATGAAAATTAAGTCACAGAGGAGTGATATTTTTTCTCTCAGATTTCCAGGTCCCTGTGTAGTTTTGGCTCAGAGAACAGCTGTTCTTCCAAAGAAGGAACAAAAAAATCCACATTTTCTAATATTTTCAGGTCTATTTTTTGTGCTTGCAATGTAAACATCCAATATTTACAGTCTAAATGTCCAGCAGAGCAGTGTAAATATCCAATGCCAAATCAAAATAGATGTACCTCACAGATGTTATTTTTAATAAAAAGGTGTTCAAACACTTTGGTGAATTGATAAGATGGGAGCACTGTGGATAAATACAGACAAAAATGTTTTGCACAGAAACACCATCACTTTGATTTGCATTTCTATTGAACATGACGTTGTGGCATTATATTTATATATTCCCATGAAAATAAGGATAAAAAGGGCTGGTAGGTGCTTTTTAATCATCTCAGTAGGTTTCAAATCAAACAGCTCTTTAAGAGTACTTGGAAGCATGAAACAATTGTCTTATCTCCATCAGATGAGTGTTTTCTTGCTTTCAGGAGCTACATCACAGGCTCTACAGCTTTCCTGCACCTGCTTAATTTGTCAGGGTTAATCTATTTATAGGCTCCAGTTTTGTTTGCCCAAGAAAGTTGCATTTATTTTAATAAGAAGCATTTTTACGCCCATTAGCTTGCCCACTGCTTAAGACCATTTGGAAAGTGTTTATTTTTGTTCCAGCTTGAAGAGACTCTTGATCTCTTGAGAATGAGAAAAAAAACAAATCTAATTTAAATTTTTATGCAACCTCATGTTCCTCGCACTGGTTAACTAAAACAGTATTAAACAGTATAAAATAGTAAAAATAAAAATGATAGTAGAAGTCTATGATGTCATCCACTAAGAATAAAGGCTTAAAAATAAATATTGCAGTCCTTTAGTGATATTGGAAACTGAGGAAAAGTGAGGAATTTAGAGGCAATGAATATTCCTTTGCCAATGTAATAAAACCAAAAACTTTTTTTTTCACTTATGAGATGGTGTTACAAACCATACAGTAATGAAAACAAAAAGTAAAAGCTGTAAAATGTAGCTTTGCATCCTCATAAAATTTAAAGAAAAATAAATTTGTGGGGTAGTTAACATCCTTTATAATACAAAGATAATCATCGCTTTTATTGTAACTGTAACATATGTGAGGATGTTTGTTTAACTCCCCAGTTGTCAGACATGAGGTTGAAAGTTTTTAATAGCCTCTGGGTATCAACTCTACAGCCTCAGGCTGCTGTTTGTAATTTAATATGAGTAATTTATTATGAAGAGAGAAAAAACAAGAATTGCCCAGTAGCTATGAAAGCACATTTACATTATAATTATTAGGCACATAACAGCTCAAAAATAGATAAAAGGAATTTTAGAGTAGCACTGGCAGTAGCAATAGTATCATCTGCTAAGATAAAGCAGGGAAATGCAGCTCTAGAGAAATTACTTGTGAGGGGAGCAGTGGTTATAGTCGAAAGGTCATCCCCATCTCAGCTGCTGACTTGCTTTTAATGCAAACCACTCATGGGAAGTAGTGTGTAACTTAGAAATATCATCTTCCTGAGCTCTCTGAGGCTGTGTGGTGATAAGTATGCATCAGAACAAGAGGGGTTTCCAGGGCAGACTGCTCTGGCACCAGTACATCTGTAGGTGATTTCTAATTTTTCTTTTTTTTTTTTAAATTGAATATTTCCACTATTGGTAAACTCGTTTTTAATTAGAAACCAATACTGTGAAGTTTATATTGGTCCTCCCCTGAAAACTCAGTCCTGACTTCCCAGAAGAGCTGGCACTGAAGAGCAGCCACCTGGATCCCAGGTTTGTAAAGGGTTGCTGCTCACTGAGAACAGCAGAACAGAAGAAAAGCTTCTCCCTGACTGAACCTCTGCTGGGACTGATTATTCCCATGGAGATGCTGGCACTCCATGTATTTCTCCCACGTTTTAATGCCTCAAATACTGAGATAAAATCACACAACTGGCCTTCTAGGTAGTTAAGAAGATGCCAAAGGTTTGCTTTCTGTGTGTGATGCAGATTTACCTCGTGTACAGTATCCTAAATAACCACAGGCAGGACAGCCTGAGAGTTTCTAGGCATGTTCCCTGTGGTGATTTCTCTCCTCTCCCAACATTTTCCTTGTAATTTCTTCTGTACCAATCCTACCTCACAGTCCTGTGCATGTGTCCTCAACAGACCTCTGAATGCCTGCTCAGGGTCCTCATTCATGATGTTTTTTTGGGGGGGAGTTATTTACTGGCTTTCAAAAATGTCAGGACAATGTTTTTAGGCACAGGGTGGGACTCTTGGGGTGTCCTGTGCAGGGCCAGGAGTTGGCCTGTAATTATCCTTGTGGGCCCCGTGAAAATCAGGATATTCTAGGATATTTTGAAAAGTCTCATGCTGCACTTCCACCAGCTGATGCAAGTTGATATTTTTTGTCCTCTTCCTGCTCCCTGCCCTGGACACCCAGCAATTCATTAGTGCCAGTGCTTCCTGTGGGTCCTGCCTCCTGGAGCAGCTGTGCTCACAGATGTGTGCCTGTCCATTTTTAGGAAGTTTATCCCATCCCTGGTGCCCTCAGAAGGAATCATATCCTTTTCCAGGTCATGTTATGGAGGCACTGCTGACCACGCTGCTGGAATAACACCTGTGCTGAAACTCTGGGGTGTTTTTCTGTCACTATGAATTCTGCAGTCTGCACGTACCTGCTCCTGTCAGGATCCTGCAGAGGAAGGCTTGTAAGGTCTCCAGGTCCTGTGTGATTCCATGATTCCTCAGGGGTGTGGTACACAATGACACATGGCTGGGCTCTGCCTGGTTACAACACAAACAGAAACTACTCCTTACCCAGGGGATTTCAGAATCTCTATCCTTAGAGAGTAATATCACCAGAGGTATTCATCTTAATTTTGTTTTATTGTTTTATTTTTGCACAACCATAGGCAGAACATGGTTTTTTTCTAAGGCTTGAAGAGCTCGAATGTGTCCATTTCTTTCTTGCAGTGAATCTGTCCTAATGCAGCAATGACCTAGGGGAAAGCACATCCAACAAGGCAGTGAAATCTGCAAGTGCACATCTGGGGATGCCAAGGGGGCAATAACATCCAAAATTGCTGGAATAAAATAGGAGGCTGTGGCAGAAAGATGATACATGCAATTCAATTCAAAGTGCAATGAAACTACAAAGGAAAATCCAGGAGCAAATAAGATTTTTAAAAGATGCTTATCATAGCAGCCTAATCAAGATAATGGGATTACTGAGCAAACCCTTTAAAATCATTCTCACAGATATTACACCCCATTTGTCATATCATTAAATGTAATTTTAAAATGGCTGTCAGGTATACAGCAGGATTTGTGCTCTCTCTCTGCATGGAATTCTCATAAAATTTATACAGAAAAAAATAGAAATGCTGCTGTTCAGGACATAGAATCAGACTTAGGGAAGCAGCCACAACCACTGCAGACCCTCAGCACATGATTAAGTGCCTCCCTGCACTGGAGTCTTCATTCTTTAATTCAACTTCACCTTTAATAACATTTGCAAATTCTTTCATCTACCCTGCATCTTTAATAAAAGACTGAATAGTAAAGCAATCACTTTTGACAAGAGTTAAAGCATATTTGCTTCAGTTTAGGGTGGTTGAAGGTTACTCACGATGAAAACCAGCAGCACAGAAAGGTTTTCCTTGAAGTCTCTTCTTTTCTTCAAGTTTCTAAGACATCTGTCTTGAAAAGATCAGTCATACACTATGCTATGTCAAGCAACTGTTTTCTATTTCTGCTAATAGAGACATGGACATATTTAAGTGAGAGGAAAAATAATTCAAATTCATGTTGACTGGATGCTTCAATCACTTAATTCACAGAAACTATGAAAAAACATAACAAAAATGAGAAAAAATACAATATGTTCCCTGATACAATGAATTTTCTTAACAAATAGCACACGACAGCTTCTAAACGAGATGAAACAGTAGAGGAGAATAACCAATAATCATTGCTACCTTCAATAACTTGGGGTTGTTATCAATTTGCATTCTTAAGGGGCTGACTAGCAGAGATTTAAAATTTTTAGTTGCAGCCTTGGTGAGTGATTTTAGTGTATGCTGCACTCAGCTGAAACTCTTCTGTCATTTTGGGGTACATCTTAACATCATATATGCATTTGAGTTGCCTGCCATCCTCATTCCTTCTTTGTAAAATGGGAAGAGAATCAAGAACAAGGCGGTCAGATATGTGTGTTGACTTTAGGGTATGAGGTTGTTTCCTAGCGTTTGGTAGAGAACCTGTGTGTGATTCCCTCTTTCCTGAACCCTGTGAATCTGCCTGGTGGCCCAGCCTGGAGAAGGGAAGGTGGTGTGGACACCTCAGAGCAGCCTTCCAGTGTCTGAAGGGGCTACAAGGAAGTCAGAGAGGGGCTCTGCATCAGGAACTGGAGGGACAGGACAAGGGGAATGGCTTCAAATCAAAAGAGGGGAAATTTAGGTCAGGTATTAGGAAGAAATTCTTCCCTGTGAGGGTGGGCAGGCCCTGGCACAGGGTGCCCAGAGCAGCTGTGGCTGCCCCTGGATCCCTGGCAGTGCCCAAGGCCAGGTTGGACATTGGGGCTGGAGCAGCCTGGGACAGTGGGAGGTGTCCCTGCCATGGCAGGGGGTTTGGAATCAGATGATCTTTCAGATCCCTTCCAACCCAAACCATTCCATGGTTCTGTAATTCAGCATCTTCCAATCAACTATTGGATCACTGAATTTTGTTTGCTTGCCTGATGATGGGAAAGTCAGGCCTGGCTTTTTTGTTCATGTGTGCTGTGAAAGAGTCTGGAGCCACCAATTGCTCAATTGAGTGGTGTCTAGAAAAAAAAAAAAAATCTGCAACCCTCTTGTTAGCATAATATATGACTTTACTGCAGCATCAAATTTGTTTGAGACATCCCAAGGGATGTGGACTGTGCCTGTATGATACAGGAAGGAAGTTTTTGTGTCACCAGCCTCCCTGAAATTCTGTTTGAATTCAGTTGTAGTTCTGTGAGCATCTACACACAGAAGGTCATGCTGCTGTTCTAATTAGGGCCTGTCATGTAATTAGCTGCAACTGTTTAGAAATACTGATGTCAAGTCTGTTGTTTGCTACAGGAAATTTGTCACTGCTGCATTAACTGTGGGCAGGAGAAGGTTTACAAAAGTAGCCTCCATATTACTGCTTGAGGAGTGTTTGAGACAATTTTGAGGAAAGCAAATATGCTTAATTATCAAAAAAATCAATCACCAAAAGCACCTGGGTGCCCAACACAAAGTTTTAATGGGAATGAAATTGTCTAGGTAGAAGAAACCACTTCAAATATGAGAAGATTTTTTTTTTAATGTGAATAGATATGAAAATAATTTACCTGAACTAATCATTATAGGTCAAGATCAAAATGTGAGAGATACTTCAGAGTATAAAAAAATAGATTAAATTATTAAAGGAGGAGTAATTTGTGTAAGAGCAGCTCAGGACAGAGGAAGTTGACTAATGCAATGCCACAGAATTGCCATTATAGGATGATTGCTGTTAATTTTTTGATTACCCAGTAATAGAATAAGCAGTACAGTGATTAACTGGCTCATGGAAGAATAGGGAGCAGTTAATCTGAAGCAGTGCTGTCATAAAATCCAGAAAAATTCTGAGCTGGATAGCTACAGATAAGTGGCTGCTGTGGATGCTATGTAGGGCACAGGAACCAAGGCAAAAATGAATGCAGACCCAGAAGGGACCCAGAGCAAAAGAGTTAAACAAATAATGCCTGGCCATGATGGTGCATTGTTGTGTCAGAAAGCAGTTGTGTAACAAGAATCTTTGGACAGCCTTCCACGCCTACTGTTTTAAATCAATCTTTTGTTGCAGAACTGAATGGATTGTATATGCTGAGCTAATTCCTCTGGAAATCTGCCTGTTGGGATTTTCTTTGCATCCTGATCAGAAGCGGCGTGACAAAATCAGTAATTCCTACCTGGCCATGGTTTGATAAGCAAGCTGGGGAGAGGAAAGAGAAGAGGTTTATTTTTGCTTTCTTTTACATCATCACAGGATGGATCAGGCTGGAGAGGACCACAGTGGGTCACTGGTGTCACCTCCCTGCTCCAGCAGGGCCATCCCAGAGCACAGGGCACAGGAGTGTGTCCAGATGGAATATTCTGGAATATCCCCAGGGAGGAGACCCCAGCCCCTCTCTGGTCCCTGCCCAGGGCAGAAGTTGTGCCTCCTGTGCAGGGGGAATTGCTGGGCTCAGTCCCTGCCCGTGGCTCTGGGGCCATGGCTGGGCCCTAGAGCAGAGCCTGGGACTGCTCTGAGCCTGTCTGCACACAGGGACACACAGACAGGGACACACAGACAGGGACACACAGGGACACACAGACAGGGACACACAGACAGGGACACACAGACAGGGACACACAGGGACAGACAGACAGACACACCCAGGGACAGACAGACACACCCATGGACAGACAGGGACACCCAGGGACAGACGGACGGACTGACAGACAGACAGACACACCCAGGGACACGCAGGGCCGAGGCCCCTCTCAGCTGGGGCCCCTCTCCAGGCTGAGCAGCCCCAGCTCCCTCAGCCTTTCCTGGGCACGGAGATGCTCCAGGCCCTTGCTCAGCTCCAGGAGCTCCTGTCCCTGCTGTGCTGAGGAGCCAGAGCTGGGCACAGCACCCACACTCTTTTAATTTAAGGAAATAGTTTATTTAAAATAAATATTTTGACCATAAAGTAGATTTTTTTTTTTTTACTCCTTCATCCACCATCAAATTTATTTGATTGCATTCAAATTAAGAGGCCATATATAGGTCATTGCAGAGCTGAGAAAGCAGCAGAAATTCTGCATGCCAGAAGTACCATTCTGTTGACAGTAAAACATTCTTGATGTCTGTCATTTGAGCCCAACTGGGGGTGAGAATCACCTGGAACTATAACCTTGCCTGATTTGTGTACTTTGTGTAGTTGTTATTATTTCTTGGCAGAAAACCTCGCCACCTTCCTCCTTCCCATTGCCATCCTCACTGGAAGAGCTGAGATAAATATAAATATTTCTCCTCTTGCCACACGTAATGGAACAATAAATCACTCTGTCCCAGTTTTCTCCTGAATGATGAACCCCCTGTTGAGAACATCTCTGAAACTCTCAGCTCTAAACCTGAGTTTTGGGGACACAGACAAAATACTGGCTGATGGTGACATGGCAACCAGGAAATTATACAATTTTCAGTGGCCAGATTCCCTCCAGCTCAGTGCCACCAACCTGCAGTAAGGCAAAACTGAAGTGCCCCAGCTGAGGGCAGAAGGTGACACCTGTGATTCTGCACATCACACCTGCCTTGCTCTGGCAGCTGCAGGTCTGAGGGGGAAATGCCCTAAACGAGCCTCATGTGATGTTTAATTCCAAGCAGGAACAAGGGCAGCTTTGAGCACTGTCAGCCTCAGAGCTGTGCTGCACTGGTTGCTCAGGTGATTGTTAAATACTCAAAAAGCCTCTCTGTTTGTGCACTCCAAGCTGGTGGCAACTGTGGGTCTGTTTATCGAGCACTTACACCTGTGTGCACTGCAGATGGAGTCTGCTTGCACAAAACTCTTTCAGAAATCGTGCAGATTTCATATTTACCTTTGCTAATCCCTGCACTTGGAGGTCATATTGGAAAAGGGGATGAGCAGGTGTTGGTGGGAGCAACACCATTCATGTACAGAAGAACAACCTGGAAGGTCAAAACACCCCATTTTGAGGTTCATATTTTGGTGCTATTTACTTTTCGTGAGCCTGTATGAAGGCAAGATTAAATAGCTTTGATTTTGAGAATATAATTTTTATAGCTTGGCTCCTATCACCTTTCTAAACTCTAAAATTTCCTTTGAAGAGATGATTCATTTGTTGTAGATGAAGTCTCCATTAATTTTTCTTCATTCAAATCAGATTGGTGGAATGTGGAACGTTCATTTTATTTCCAAGTAATGCAAAGTATTATGAAATATATGCAGTACATAAATATTAACCTTTTAATTGCTTTAGCTAGTACATTAATGGAAAAGGAAATGCTGTCTTTAAGCAAACTCTTTACAAAATCTCTGCCTTGCAACTTTTCTTGTTTATGATTCTCTGAATCTCTGTACATCTCCTATTTTTGAAAACCACACACTCATATTCCTTATTTATTCCAATAAACTGTGATTTCTCTTTACAAACATCTTCAGGGCTTATTTTCTCAGTGTTGCAAGGTAAAACAGAAAATTATTATGGTAAAGGACAAATTTCATATGTTAAGACAAAACAGTATTTTGAAGCACCAGTTCTCAGCTAATGGCACCTAAAATTTGCTTAGTTTAATGGCAGAAATTAAAATTAGGATGGAATTTCTTGGAGAAAAAAAAGTGCTTTGAGGAGGGCTTGTGTCAGTGCTGTCACTGTTGTCCATGCATTGAGAAGACTGAACTGGGCTTTGGAGCATCCCTTCCAAGACAGAAGGAAAATCAGAGTGTTCTGCCCCTTCTCTGATCTCCCCTGTTCCCTCAGACTGATTTTGAGCCCACATTGATCACGATATTGCACCTTCAAGCACTGAATACAACAGTTTTGCCACCCAGCTGCCATTGCCAAGAATCATAAAATTATATAAAGTGGTTGGAAGGGACTGTAAAGATCACCCAGATCCAACCCCCCTGCCATGGGCAGGGAACCTTCCACTGGGTGAGATTGCTCAGAGATCCATCCAGCTTGGCCTTGAAGGCTGTATTTCTAATAATAAATAATAATAAATGATAATAATAAATGGTAAACCATGTGATGGGTGCATGCAAGCCACATAAGAAGAGGTACTTTTGCAGTTCAGTAATGTTTAAAAAAAAATAGAAAATCAATATAGGGTGAACATTCAGGGTAACAAAGAGAAATTGGTGGCCTGGAAAATTTTCATGGACTTAGCACAAGGGCTTTTATAGGAAGATTTTGCTGTGCAGTTTTATTTTAGATCAGGAGGAGAAGGTGCATTTTCTGTGGTGCTGACAAGGTGTTGGGCTGGGTGTGACTGTCCCTTTTTCTGTGGTCACACAGCAGCTGGGATGCCATCTGCATGGGCTGGGGGTGCAGCTGGCCAGGGGGGGAGAGCAAACACTCCTTGCAGCAGGAGCAGCAGAGAGCACCTTTCAGTTTTATTTGCTTTACCTTTCCCGGTGTTTGCCAGCAGCAGATGTGTTCAGGAAGCTCAGAAACTTGCCTGGAAGGGAAGAAATGTGACTCAGTGTGTGGTAATTGGTTTATAACTTTGAATAATAATTTTAAAAAGTTCATCCCTCCCAAAAAACAGCATTAAGAGGGGAAAAATCAGGCTGAGAACAATGTGTCTTTTGTTTAATGCTGCACTTATATTTTTATTTAGAAGCCAGTGTTTATCATGGACTTGTCTCACCATTCAAACTACAGTTTAACCTGTATATTTATGATTTCTTTATACATTGAATACTTTAACACATTCATATATTTTCAGTTACTAAAACCACAGAAATCTCTATTGCAATCTTACCAAAGTGTGTTGAAATAGAGAATTATTGTTCCTATCCCTGCAAAAAATTGTAATAGCCGATATTTTCACCTCAGAGACTCTTTCAGGGAAACTGAAAATTTTGCAATTTCCTTTTAATTATCATATAAATTAGCTATGCTTCTGGGAAGGGTGGAGCTGGAGAGTCAAATGGTAAAGGTTTTGGTTATTTCACTTGGTTGTTAATATTTTAATGTTAGCTGCCATCTGTAGAAGAAAACGAGAGTGTGAAAATTCCTGTATATTCAAATGCCTCAGGGACAGGTCAGGAAATAAAAATTGGGGAGATATTTAGCCATTGCAGGGCCATTCTATAAATTACAAAAATATTAAAAGGCACAATCTTCTTTGTGGCAAGGCAAGACTAAAATGAAGGCAACAAAGTCAACTTCAGCATCTCGTACTGAAGCAAAGACATAAACTTTTCTATAAAGTGTCATCCACTTTATTGAAAAGTTACCAACCTTGCAGGTTGTAGCACTTAAATTACAATTTTCAGTACCTGATTTAGAATAACCTGAATTGGGGGTTGGGGACGTGGATATATTCCTCACTCAAAAGCTTCAAAAAAGCAATAAAATATAGGTGGAAAGTGAAAGGCCTGCATCATCTTAGTGGTTTCCCCTCTGATTGTAAGTATTGGAAGTGAAAGCTTTAATATTTTCTTTGTTTTTGAGTAATTTTCTAAAAAAACATTTGGTGGCCAAAGGATCTTCCTCAGTTTTCTCAAACTCCATGTACAGTTTGAAGCCCAACGTTAATTTCCTATTTTGAGTGTGAGGAAATTTCCAACTAAACACTTGGGGTTTTTTTTGCTTAATTTTTGCAGTCCACAGCTGATTAAAGCAACAGAAATGCTCCAGTCCCCCAGGGAAAGGTAAGAAGACAGCCTTATGTCTTAAGGATATTCTAAAACTCACTTTTTTTTCTCCTCCCTCTGCCTCTCTCCACATTTTTTTTTGAGTTGCTTCTTCCTCCAGCATCCTCTGAAACCCTTTGAGGCAGCTGCAGGCTGATGGTAAAAAGGAAGAAATAGAAAAAAAAAATAAATAAGAAAAAGGATTTAAAAGGGTTTAAAAGGGATGATGGGAAAAAGAAATAGACAGGTGTGTTATATCAACACATCAACAAAAATATGAAGGTTGGTAGTCCCAGAGCAGAAAATGGTATCCAGTTCCTACTGGAAGCTGATGGGAAGTTTGGAATGGAGAGCTGTGCTTGTGAAAAAATCTGTTTTCAGAGAGAAAAGGGAGGGGGAAAAAAGAACAGATTTAAAGAGATTTCCTTTTCCCTGCTGGTTTGTGAATTCTCTGGGAAGGCTGCTATTTCCTTTCCCTTTTGAAGCTGTTAAATTGCACAGAGAATGGCAGGAGTTGGTGTGCAGGTGTCATGTCACCAAGATGCTGCAGTCTGCAAAGCAGGATCCCTCTCAGGACTGTCAGTGTGGGATTTAGCCCATCCCACACAAACATCCACGTGGCAAATGCCTACCCCTGAGCCATTTTATCTTCTCTTTACAAAAAAAAAAAAAAAAAAAAAAGAGAGAAACAGGCATTTCTAACGTGATTTTTGTTTTCAAGAGTAAGTCATTTCAGTTCGGTTAGAGAAATCATTCCCTAAAATCACGTTTATCCATCTGGTGTCAAGCAAGGCTGGACTGAAGAGCTTCAGACACAGACATTAACAGTGTAGACACGGAATATCACAAGAGATGAATCCTGGTTTTATGCTTAGTTCTGAGAAGTCATGGTTGCCTTCATGAAGAAGGGATCTCCTGACTCCCCTTGAAGCATTGTGAGGGACAAGATTTCCTGATTTTCCTTCTGGCTTCAGTGGGGAGGCTCTTGTGCCAATGAAATTTTTATGGAAAACCACATTACTCCTGAGAAAAAGGCACTATAGAAAAGAGTGCTCAACCTCAGCCTGCCTGACTTTACATCAGTAACTTTACCAATAATCCCCAAATGAATGCCTTGGAAAAATATTTTGTCTCCTGTATCATGGTCCATGGCTACCCCAGTTGCACAGATTTTGGTAATGGCTGCAGGTGATTTGAACTGACAAGTTTAGAGGCTGTGATACTTTGTGAAACCAGCACTTTCCTTTGAAAGTGTGATTTGATTGTGTAGTCCAAAGACAGCTGGAGGATATTGAATTTCCTTGCTACTTCAGAATGAACTATGAGGCAATGTCGTGGCCTCAAGCTACTGTCATTGCTTAAAAAAAAAAAAAAAAAAGAAAAAAAACAACAAAACAAACAAAAAAGTCCAATTCCCACAAAATTTTGAGTGTGTTGTGGTTATTTGTAATAGGTGCTTGTTACCTTAGCAGGAACTTGTAGGAAGTGGCTTTATTTTAAGAGACTTTTTTTGAGGAATGTAGTGAAGAGCAATGAGCAGGAACAACATGTGATGAGCTGTCCATCACCCCCATTTTCTGTTTCCCTGCGCTGCTGGGAGGGAGAAGGAAAAGCTGGGAAGGAGAGAAGCGTAGGGAGAAGGTGTTTTTAAGGGTTTATTTCACTTCTCATTAACCAGCTCTGATTTTGTTGGTAAAAAATACAATTGATATCCCCAGGCTGTGTTGCCCATGATGGTATTTGGTGGGTGATGTCTCTCTGTCCTCAACTCATGAACTTTTGCTGTATTTTCTCTCCCCTGTTCAGCTGTGGAGGGGAATGGCAGAAAAGCTTTGGTAGGTGTGGGGCATCCATCCAGGGTCCACCCACTACACCATCCCTCACGGGCAACCACTGGTTAATTAAATTGTCCCTCTTTTAATGAGAAGACCCTACATTAAAAACTCCCTTCTTTTTAGGTTTTCTCACTTCCAAGCAGCAAACCCAATCCAAGCAGAGCTCTTGCATGCAGAAAAGCATTTGTTTGCAGAGAATAATTCCTCCCCGGTGTTTGTCACATATTTATTTTGTCTCAGCACCATATAAAGGGGTCTTGTTGCTGACTGAGAAGGAGCTCATTACAGAAAGACTTCACCTTTCAGCTGCAAAGGATGTTTCCTTGAAATGATAATGTAATGAGTGTTAGATCAGCTGTATGTAGCCGTTAGGCGATTCTTTTGATCGGCTGGAAATGCATTTGTTAAAAAGCTACTTTATTGATTTCCTGGCTGGTTTTTTGTACTGTTTGGATCATCTGTACACACACACATATATATCACATTTTTTACCACTTCAAAGCTGTTAATAAATTCACACTACTCAGGAGATTGAACACGAAATGGAGTGAACTCTTTCTGTGGAGAACTGTGTTGTTCCAACTTTGATGGAAGGAGTCTTAGCAGCATGCTGAGTGCCTCCTTTAAAATATTTTTAAAACAATGTGCCACAAATAGAGCAGAGTGTGCTAAAGCAAAGGAATATTGCTCCTGGGGATATAAACATAGTAAGGGGTTGTGATTAAGGTTTGAATAAGTCCAGAGGAGAAAATATCGCTGAGCTTTTAGAGGCTCAGTGTAGATCTTCCCTGCTAACCTGTCCACATTTACATTTCCCACTTCATTGTTTTTATGATGTATTTGCAGTAAAAGTTTAGACACATTGAGTGTGAAAGTGAAATGTGCTTCTACTGCTAGAACTATGCAAGGTATCTCTACTTAAATCACAGAATTAGAATCAAAGAATCACTGAGGTTGGAAAAGACCTCCAAGGTCCAACCTGTGTCCCAGTCCCACCTTGTCCCCAGCCCAGAGCACTGAGTGCCACCTCCAGGTGACACCTCTAGTGATGTGCTCTCCAAACCTCCCTGGGCAGCCCCTGACTACCTTTTCCAGGAAGAAATGTCCTTGGCTTTGTCGGCCTTGAATCCTTCACAGTTTTGGAAGTAGGTGATTAGATTTAAGTGGGTTTTTTTTGTTAAAGTTTTAAGGTCTTTTATATTTTTTATAAATTTATTTATTTCATTATGGCTTTGGTTGAGTTTACTAACCTGCTGATATTCTTTTGGGATCAGAAATCTAGGGGGCTCTTCTTGAATTATTTAAATGAGCCTTGTGACTGGAGCTCTTATGGAACTGTTTTAACTTCTGTGTTGTAATTTGTCATTGATTCTCTGGCTAAGAATACTCATACTCCATTTCCTCCCTCTGAGTAGAGTTACTAACCCGTATTTCACACCAAGGTGATGCCAGTGTTATCAGGAAACTTTTACACCTCTGTGATGTCTGTGAAATAAAATCTACAATTTGCCAAAGTATTTATGAGGCCATTCAGATGATCGTGTTGCTTAATTAAGTGCTTGGCTTTGACTGAGTCCAGGGTATGTTATCAAATCACAAGATGCTGTCCTGACATGAGTTTTAAGGTTTTTTCAGGTGTTTAATTTAAAATGCCCAATATGAAGCTTTCCAGTCCTGTAAAGTTATTGCAATTATCAGGTCTGATATGATGGAAATTAAATTACTCAAGAGGACTTAAGCATATTTTTGGTATTTTTGCATAAATGTTCACATATGTTCAGCATCCAAGGAACCCTGAGCATGAGGAATAGAATAGAAATATTTAGCAGAAACCATTTAAAGTTTCATACCTGAGTCCTCTATCTATGAAACAGGGATAATAGACTTCCTTGCCTCTCAAAAGGATTGTGAAAATAAATATATTAAAGATTGCAAAGAACTGGAGTATTATGGTAATTGATACCATGTGCCCAACTAAGATAGCTGGGAACAATTTCTGAAGAGGCAGGAGTTTTATTCACAGATTCCCAGGATCATTAATGGAGTAAAGGACCTTTAGAATTCTCCTGGTCCAGCTCCCTATAAGGAGCAGAGCTGGAAAATCTTCCCCTTCTCAATCTGAATGTATGAATAGTAGGTATCTGACCTTGAAAAAGATTGAGGGTCATTAAACAGTGCTTTTAAAATTTTATTTCATTGGCAAAATTCAAACAAAGCCAGGTAGAAAATAGAACACTCTTTTCAATTATTGAAAAGGTACAGTGAGCAATACGGGACAGAGTTTGATGCTTTGTTTCTTTCATTTGTAAAGTCTTCAGTGTTAAAGTTTTTAGATTAATGACTTGTGAAATTTGTTCAATGTTAAAATTTCTTGTTTATTTAGTCTTCAATTTGAGGAAAATCTAGCCTGATGATTGCAATCCCAGAGCACTTTGATGCCAAAAATCAGTATTTGTCATTAAAAGATGAATATATTTCACAGGAAAGTGTTGCCACTTTCTGTACTTATGTTTATTCTTTTACTTTTAAAAATAATTGAGATCTGTTCCTTCTAGGATGCTCCTTTAGTTACCTGGATTTAGATTTATAGATAGAATGAAGAAAACCACTGTTGTTTCTGAGGGAGGGGTTTTATTTTTGGACTTGTGGCAGCTTTTTAAGTAGTTGAATTCCTTCTTATAATTCCTTCTTGATCCCAGGAGTTTTACATTAAAGCATTCACAAAAATTTCAGATTAATCTTTTAGGCCAGTGGATGACTGAAGCCAGTCATTCTTTAAAGTTTATTCTCTTGTTGATGATCAAGGTCATTTCTAGGTGAAGTCTTTCCCAAGAGGCACTTGGGGACATGGTTTAGGGGTGACCATGGTGGTGCTGGGGTGATGGTGGGACTGGATAATTGTGAGTGTCTCTTCTAACTTTGATGATTCTCTGATTCTGTAAAAACAAACAAAAAAGCAAACAGCCCCCCACATCCCAAAACGAATGATGAGTTTTAATAGCTGCTTTCCTGAATATTTATATTAAACCATGATAGTTTTTGAGAGAATTATTCACCTGATGGGTGTACTTTTTAAAAAGGCATGATAAACCTATGGTATTTTAATGAGCTGATCTGCCTGTACAGTTTCACCTTTCAGAGACCAAAGCATCATTTTTTATAATTGATATTTTTACCCTTTTATCAGCTGTCACTCTCATTTCCCTATATTTCTTTTCAGATCATTGAGTCCTTCAGATATTTAATGGTCTGCAGAGAGCTTCCACCCCATGTTTCTCTCTGTAGCTAAGCCTCATTAAGCATATAAAAATATATTAATATAGTCTCACTGTTACTTTTCCATATAAAAAGTTGCTTTCTTGTGACAGATGTGTCAGGAGCATAAGTGTAGTATATGACCCTAAAATGGGATTAATGCCCTATCTACGTGTCTCCAGCATGACCTGGATAATATAAACAGGGAAATTTTTTTCTACCAGTCCTTCAAAGCAGAGGAGTCCATGAGCTTTGGAAATCAACTCATTCAGTGAGTAATTATTCTGAAGCCAAACGAAACTCATGATCTAGTTTTACTTTTTTGTTTGTTTGTGGTGGATTTTTGTTAGGTTTGTGGGTTTTTTTGTTTGGTTGGTTGGTTTGTTTTGTTTTGTTTTAATATATTTTGTACTACTGCTACTTCATCCTCTTGTTTGGTCTCTTCACTGTTTGAACTATGTGGGGGACACTGTGCATTTCCCACTGGAAATGGGGATGGTATAAGGCTGTGCTATCCTGTGTTTGTTAAAACTGCTGTCAATTTTGTTCTGACAACTGAAAATTGTCAGGTTACAAACACCAAGGACTGTTTATGAACGTGTGCTGTGGCTCAGAAAAAACCAGAGGGAATGCTAAGCAGAGTTTGAAATGTGTGTGTTAACTGCCAGAGAGGGGAGGGAGGGAGGGAGGGAGGGAGGACAAGTCACCTGCTCTGAGTGATGGGTGATGGCTGCTAGAGAAGCTGGAAGGGGGCACGTTCAGCAAAGCACCTGCAGCCCCAAAAGGGTCTGGATCCCAAAGGGTGCAAAGCTCTCAGTGCTCAAGAAGAGATGAGAAATTAAATCATGCAGTCATAGAAAGGTTTGGACTGGAAGAGACCTTGCAAGGTGATGCAGTCCAACCCTGCAATGATCAAGGGCAGCTTCAACCTGATCAGGCTGCTCAAAGTCCCATCCAGCCTGACTTTGAATAGTTCCAGGGAATGGGGCATCCACATCTCTCTGGGAAGCATGTCCCAGTGTTTCACCGTCCTTGTAAAATTTTTTTCCTTATATCTACTCTGAATCTTTTAGTTTAAAACCATTATCTCCTGTCTATCACTACTAGCTCTTCTCTGGACTTCTCCAACAGGTCCATGCTTTTTCTTGGACTGAGGACTCCAGAGATGGATGCAGTACTCCAGGTGGGATCCCACCAGAGTAGAACAGAGGTGCAGAATCACCTCCCTCAGGAGACTCTTTAAGTCTCTCTAGTGATTTCTTCTGCAATAAAAAAGTTTTCTTGATCTACACTAAGTTTGCATTTCCACTTCAAACCTGAAACTTCAGTTCTTGAACTGTTCCCAGGTGTATAAAAATCAGCAGTCTACAATCAGCACTGGTGAGATCATGGCTCAAACTGTGTCACAGTCTTTCTGCCAAAAGGATTGTGGAAAATTAGAGCTCAGATAAAAACATTAAAGAAAGCTCCCAGGTAATCTGACATCCTGAAAATGCACTTCAGTGTGAATAAATAAAAGAGTAGGATCTATCTTGCCTATCATAGACAATGTTTATCTTTCAAGAATGATTTTAACATGAAATAAGTATACACTTATGGAAAAACTTTGCTAATTTCAGGAAAGTGCAATGAAATCTGGAAGCTATGGCCTTGAATGTTGGAGTGCTTAAAATAGTTTCATTTTCAGAATGTCACCTAGGCCAAAGGTAGTCTGGGCTGATATAATTGTTGGAATATATTTGGAAGGGTCGTGGTCATTTCCCTACTCTGCTGTCTCTCAGTCCACTCCTCAGGTAACCTAAAAGGTAAGCTTAGGACAGCTCAGGGTAGTGAAGGCAATGCCAAAATCTCTGAGGCAGAATTCCTGCATCCTGTGATAGGAGAGTTGAGGTTAGATGCTGATAATGTTCATGAGAAATGTTCTTATGTAGGTTAATCGCTCTCTCAAAACAAGGGTAAGAGTGTTTTCTGTTCCACCTGGCCTTTTTCCAATTTGCTTAATGTAATCAAAGTTGCATCAGAGTGAGCAGAATGATTGCAGCCAACTTAAATGGTTGTTAGATAGGGCTCAGTGGCCACATCTCCTCTGGTAAATAAAACAGCAGCAGGGAGTGAGGAGGAGTGCCAGGCTGTCCTGTGCTGACTGTGCAAACACTGCCTGGTTCTCACTGGGCTCTTGGGCATGATTTTGGCCAGGGCCAGACAGATACTCCAGCTCAGAGGAGACCAGGAGCTTCCCAAGCACAAAGCAGAGACAAGACTGTCCCAGGTCCTGTGATACCACTCAAAGTACTCAAGAAATTTCATTTTTCATTTGTTTCACTGAATCCCATTTGTGGAGTCCAACCCCTGGAGGTCCCCAAGGCCAGGCTGGATGTGGCTCTGAGTGACCTGATCTAGTGGAAGATGTCCCTGCACATGGCAGGCATTTGAAACTGGATGGTCCTTAATGTCCCTTCCAACCCAAAGCATTCTATGATTCCATGAGTATAATTTATGGCCTAAATGGTAAAATGGAAAAAGGTGACTTATAAATAAATGAATTCCTGTGTTATTTTGACAGACAGCACATTTCTGCTGGTGGGCAGCAGAACAGCAGTTTACCTCAAGAGCCTTACCAGCCCATGTCCTGCTGACTGAGTATAAACACTCAGTGTTTGACCAGCACTGTTCTCACTTTGTTTCCTTGTGGAGACATTTCTTGCCAGATAAGTAGAGAAAGAAGGAAGTCTAAACAAATCTGTCTTTGGGAGAACAACCTGATGACTCAAAGGACTCGCTACAGCCAGTTTAGCATGTTCTTGTGGGGAGAATGGCTATTAATATCTATCTGAATATTTTTCCCTCTGTTTGTGCCTTTTTCCATCTGAAATCAGACTTCTAGAAATCAACACTGAAGAAAAAAAAGGCAAAGCAAACCACTTTTGTAAACATCAGAACTGAGCAGCCTATGGCCTAAGAAGGGCAATAGAGCTGGGGAAGGGTCTGGAAAACAAAACATTTCATGCTATGGGGAACAACTGAGGGAGCTGGGGATGTTTATCTGGAAAGGAGGAGGCTCAGAGGGGACTTCACTGCTCTGCACAACTCCCTGACAGGAGGGACAGTGAGATTTTGGCTTCTTCTGCTGCGTCTCAAGTGAAAGGATGAGAGGAAATGACCTTAAATTAAACCAGGGGAGGTTCTGTTTAGGTATTAGAAAAAAACTTTTACTGAACGATTGATCAGGCATTGGAATAAGTTGCCCAGAGCGTTGGAGTCACCATCTTCAGTGTTCCAGGGGTGTCTGGATGTGGCCCCTGGGGACATGGATTTTTGGGGGGATGATGGTGGTGTTGAGGTGGCAGTGGAACTGGATGATCCTGAAGGTCTCTTCCAACTTTGATTTTATGGAGCACCGAGCAGTTGAGTTGCTGCCCCTTTCCCAGTCACAAAAGTAACTTAACAAAACACTGCAATTACATCTCTGATTGCTCTTTAATGGCTTATGAGGTATTGTCTAAATTCATGGGATTTGACAAGGGGTGAAGCTGAAATACCTTATTTAAAATGTTAAAAAAAGTCCCAGATGAAATAAACTAAAAGTGACTCAGGGAATCTGATACATTTTCACTATTCCATAGAGACTTCTTAGTTGGAGAAGATGGTTTATTAATGAATATGTGAAATCCTAGGACCATTCCTGTTTTATAGACTCCATTTTCACACATTCTTTTCACACACAAATACATTGTAAACTTAGTTTTACCTCTTCCTTTCAAACCCATAGCAAATGCTTACTGAAAAGAAAGAATAGAGCTCAAGGCCAGAAACCTGTCAGTATTACAATGAGGAGATATTCTGTGCTTCCTAACCCTTTCTGTCTCCAAGGGAATGTTTTCTCCTCCAAGGTGAAATTTTGGAGGGCAAGTGCATGTGCATGTGCACAGATAAATGCTAATGACAAAGGCTCAGCACCAAATCCTGTTCTTTTCCCCCACCTACAGCTAAAGCTCACTGCATTCACAGGCTGAGTCTGCTGCAGTTCATACTTACCTAGAAAATGGCCACGTTTTAGATCTCACTGACCCAGAAATGGCAGAAACAAAATCAATCAGTGAGTCAGGGCCAGCGAATCTGACAGATCCCAGTGCTCTGCTGGCATGGGTGATGTTCTCTGCTTGCAGCTTCAGCCTTAATGGTAACACCAGCAGGGAGGCAAAATTGGAATGAGAATTTTGTATCTTTACAGACTCTTTCTCCATGTTCTGCAATCATTGGAAATGGATCTGGGTAAAGAAAAATTCTCAGTGCTTGTTTAGGTGGCTGTGCAATCTTGAAAGCTTTGAGAAAGGAGGGCAACAGCCCTTGTGCTTAATAGGTTGAAGGATCAGTGAAACAAAGTGGTAGCATACTCAACATCTTAATCCTTTCCTTGTCCTTATTTTTATAGAGGAGGATATGTTTTGGTTTTGCTTTTGCTGGGATTGGTTTTTGCCACGCAAGTGATTCAGAATGGTGTCTTGTACATGTATTTATACAGTATTCATTACGAATCATGGAAGCACTTGGCTTGGAAGGGACATTTAAAATCATCTTGTTCCACCTCCCTGCCATGGCAGGGACACCTTCTGCCATCCAGGCTGCTCCAAGCCCCAATGTCCAACCTGGCCTTGGGCACTGCCAGGGATCCAGGGGCAGCCACAGCTGCTCTGGGCACCCTGTGCCAGGGCCTGCCCACCCAGCCAGGGAACAATTCCTAATTCCCAATATCCCATCCAGCCCTGCCCTCTGGCAGTTCAAAGCCATTCCCTGTGCACTGTCCCTCCATTCCCTGGGTGCTGTCCCTCCATCCCCTGGGTGCTGTCCCTCCATCCCCTGGGTGCTGTCCCTGCATTCCCTGGGTGCTGTCCCTCCATTCCCTGGGTGCTGTCCCTCCATTCCCTGGGTGCTGTCCCTCCATCCCTTGGCAATTGTCTCTCTCCATGGTTCCTGCAGCTCCTTCAGGCCCTGCAAGGCCACCCTGAGCTCAGCCCAAAGCTTCTCCTCTCCAGGCTGAACAATCCCAGCTGTGCCAGCCTTTCCTCCCAGCAGAGCTGCTCCATCCCTCTGCTCATCCTGCTGCCTCCTCTGGGCTCTCTGCAGCAGCTCCAGCTCCTCCCTGTGCTGTTCTCTGTTTATTTAGAGAGTTACAGAGTGGGAAGGCTCTCCCACCATGTACTTGGGCAGCTTTTTGAGAAGGTTCCTGTTAGAATTAGCCTGAGCAATGCAATTGCATGCATTCACCTGTACAGCAACACATGGCTGGTGCCAACAAGTCATAATTTGTACCAGGGAAGTTAAGGAACTGCAAGTAGTTAAAGTATGTTGCCAAATGAACCCATTGAATGCCAGAAAGAGGAAAACGTACCTTTCTAAAAAGTTAAATGAGTGTTTGGATGCAGATAAATGTACTCCCTAGCTTCCTGAGGAAGATGCTCTTGGTGGGTTAGGTGTGAGACTCAGATGTATGGCATATAAACATCATGCACTTGTGTATGAACTTTTTTATCTCCGTGTCATTTTCTTTTCTTTCTTTCTTTTTACTGTCATTGTTTGCTGCCAGGACTGAATGAGAAGTTACCCTGCTCTGATATATGATATATGTACTTCTCATATATTTTTAATTTCTTTCCTCGATCTTATTTTCCTATGGTAAAGTTTGAGGAGCTTTGTGTTTTCACTGAAGTTGAGTAGATGTTCACACAAGATAAAGAAATGAGTGATTAACTTTGCAGTTTCAGTGTGAAACTATTTCTGACTCAATTGTTGTGAAAATAGAATAGTTCCTCTTTCTTCATTTCCCTAACTTGAAAATGGTGACTCTTTTGAAGAGATGAACACACCTCTGTTTGAATACTTCAACTTTTTGGGAAAAATTAACTGAATTGGGTGCCAGTGTAAATGTTCTCACATGATACAGGGTGCATGCATGTGCAGGGAAAATGCATTAAAGTGACAGTAGGTGGCTGAATGCATCAAAAGGAATCAGATTTGATGTATATTGAATTAAGACAGCAGTGTGTTAAGTTTTTATATTGTGACTGGAAGGGGAAGAGATCTATCAGTATGCAAATTGACTTCATGCTAAACCAAGCATCCTCTAGTATGCAAAATTAAAGTGTGTGTATGAGGCTTGTAGTCCAATTCAGGTTCAAAGGGTTACTTTGAAGTAACATGTGTTGTCTCAGCAGAAATTGTCATGGGCAAATATTGAGCAAACATCTGCTGGTACTGAGTTGCAGGAAAGGTGGGATATGCTGGTCTGTTTTATGAAGAAGCAAATTAGGAGTAACTTTTGACAAGATAACCAGATGCTGTTTAAAATTATAGCACTATATCTAGAGAATAAGGTAACTAGGGGGTGTTGGGAGGAGGAGCAGGCTTGGGGTGAGGAGCAGAGTGACAAAAGCAGCTCGAGTGACAAAAGTAGCTCTGTGTTCACAGAGTGCTGCCTAAACTGTCTGTGGTCACTCAGCCACATGGGAAATTCTGTGTTCAGGGCCTTCCTGAATAGGGAATGTAGAGATGGAATCAGAGATGGGATGGAGTAAATTGTACATCAAAGGAAGCTGCAGCAGAAATAAGCACGGGAGCTTCTGCAGTGCTCTGCCCACCTCTGCAATCACAAACAAGAAGCAGAAATCAAAATGCCCTTTGGAGTTTTTCTGGACTTGCTGATGCTAAAAGACAGAGATGGTGTAGCCTCCCAGAGTCTGAATGTTTCTCTTCTGAGGGTGGCAGGGGAGCATCTTCTCTCAGCTCAGCACTGAGGAAAGCTGGGAAATGTTACTGTGCTGGCAACTGGCTGGCCACAGGAAATATAGCCCACAGCCAGACACCATAACTCTGTTTAACTCAGGGATGTCATGATATCTGCCTCTTCTTGTTCTTTACCATACCTAATGACAGGAAAATGGCTACAGGGTGCCCTGCTTGCATGTTTTTCAGTGTCAGTGCAGTGCTCTCTGTGCTCTGGAAGCCTCTCTGTGCCCACAAGAGGATGTTACTCACCTGTGGTTTATTTTGCAGCCATAGGTGAGGGGTGCAAAATGTGGGTGACATCAGTTTGATATTGCTCTTTCATCTGGCCTTCATTCTGGCTTCAGAATTCACTTCGTGTAGAGAAAGAAGGACAGATGTGTCCAGCTGTGATTTTTAGAAGCTGCCTCTTGCTCAGGATTCTGGGGGAAAGGAGCTTTTTGCTGCCTCAGTTCTAGGACAGAGCAGAGTTGTTATCCCATTTAATTCCTTTTCATGCAGTCAGCAATGCCTGTCTTCCCTGGCAATAACAATTTGTTTTTATGGCACATGCTTTGGGAGGCAGCCAGATTACTTTCCTACTGTCAACATGGAATCTCTGCCTTAGTGTGCATCACATTCAGGTATCAGGTTTGTGTTTTGCCACTTTATTTTTCTTTCTTCCTTCCTTTCTTCTTCTTTCTTTCTTTCTTTCTTTCTTTCTTTCTTTCTTTCTTTCTTTCTTTCTTTCTTTCTTTCTTTCTTTCTTTCTTTCTTTCTTTCTTTCTTTCTTTCTTTCTTTCTTTCTTTCTTTCTTTCTTTCTTTCTTTCTTTCTTTCTTTCTTTCTTTCTAAGACAAAACCTGCACAATATCCTGACATAAGAATCAATTTGCAAACAACGAAGTTTTTAGCAGCTAGTGAAGTGCACCTTGTTCTAGTTATTTGTGGTGTGGATTTGTGTTCACTAAAAAATGCCCCTGCTCTGCTACGAATGATAAGCCCCTTCGCTGCTATTTATTCCTTTTGAGGAACGGATGTCTGCCTGCTGGGTACAGGATCTGAGGATCTGGACTTTTGCCTCCAATAACTGCACCAAGCACTCGGTGTGTGAATTTAGCAGTGGTAACACAGGTTAAATACAACAAGAGTTGGATGGTTTAATCATTTTTCATATTACCTGCTCTTGCATTTTAAATGCTACTGACAATGCAGAATATTACCTTCCACATTTGATGGATAGAGTTGCTCAAATGATGCTTTGTGATCCAAATAAAACTGACAAGAGCATTACAAAGTACAAGTCGAAAATAAACCTTCACTGACCACAAATTGCGTGTGAGTTGTAAAAAAATTGAGGAAGGGACTCTTCTCTCTTGTTGCAAATGGTTTGCACATTCCAAATTCTTTCTTTTGCCTAATGAAAAATGCCTCATGCCTCATCAAACATGCTTCGCATCTGAGATCAGTGCACATTTAACCAAGAGTTAATTAAGTTAACAGGGTTTAGAAATGAACATAATGCACAGTTTAGAATTTTCATTCTGGCATGATTTGCATTTGGCTGAAACACCGTGTAATTGGCAAAGCCCCACGAAGGTGTGTTGCTCTTTTCATGCTCTAAATGAATGTTAACTATGCTCGGGGCTTTGGATGACTTAATTGGTTAATTTTTTCTGGACATCCCTAGAATGTGGGTGTGTCCAAAGCTAAAAAAATATTCCAGCTGTGGGGGCAGTCAAAGGAAGAAGAAAAGAGGCTACTGGGTTAAAAGCAGTTTGGGGAAAGAAGGCAGGGAAGAGATGCTGCATCTATGAGCATTGAGCTGCAGAGAAAACTGTGGGAAACCAAACCCACACAGACTAAGTATTCAAACTGCCTTGTTTTGCCAGGAGCCAAATGATGCACTCTGATTTACTCATTACATGGAAGCTTTTACTCGCATTTTAATCCTTAAATAGATGAATATTGCTGGGGGAAAAAAAAAAAGTTTGAAATTTCAGACAATTCTCTTTTCAGCGTTTGTCATGTTCCACTATGTTTTACCAAACTAAAAATGAAATAAAGAAATGGTGACGCCCTGCCAAGAGCTCTGCTGTTAGAAATAACAGGATCATAGCATGGGATAGCCACTGTGCTTCTGGGAGTCCTGAGGAAGGCTCAGTAGGGCCAGGCTGCCTAAGGGAACAGAGGATTTGTGAGTCTGGGCTCTGAGCAGGGACCAGCACTGAGCAGTGGAGTTCATGTCACACTCTGCCTGTAATGTACATCAGGGATGCCCAGCTCAACAGAGCACTTGGTAAAAAAATATTCAGGCTCTCAGGACAGGTTCCAGTTTCCATTTCCTACCAATGTCTGCTTCCACAATTTCCTCCTGCAGCAATGCCCTTCTAGCAAGGTCTTTCCCAGGATCTGTCTTCGCTCACCCAATTCAGAACTGTACCAGTTTATTTAGGAAAAGGAGAGAGCCAGTTTTTTTCTGGGACTTTCTGCTCTAGAGCTGGTTTTGTTTACCTGTGCAAACTTTGGCCAGCTCACCTTGCAGCCAGACAAGGGTATTCTCCTGCAAACGAGGGGCAGAACAGAAGGAAATGGCATCAAGATGCACCAGGAGAGGTTCAGGTTGGACATCAGGAGGAATTTCTTCACAGAGATGATTGACAAGCATTGGAAGGGGCTTTGGAGAGGTTTGGAGCCCCCATCCCTGGAGGTGCCCAAGGAATGACTGGAGGTGGCACTCAGTGCTCTGGGCTGGGGACACGGTGGGGATCAGGGAAAGGTTGGACTTGATGACTTTGAAGGTCTTTTCCAACCTCTGGGATTCTGGGAGCCAAACAGCAGCTGTACCCTTTCCAGGTGGGCTGCAGGTATCCTGCAGGGCTGTCACTGTCTATGGAGGAGACTCTCCATCCCTGGAGAGGAAAACCCAGCGTGGGGAATGTCCCATGCTGCTATCAGGATGGATGAGCTGTTTTGTAAATCTCAGTGTTGGCACAGGCAGGAGTGAGCACATCATGCCACTGGGCTATGTGTGTGGTTATATTTAGTTTTTTGGGTGTCTGAGAGCAATTTAAAGGATTTTCCCTAGCATATAGGCCTGTAAAGTTTGGAAAAATAAAAATTAAAAAAACCCAAACAACAAAAAACCAACCCATAAAAAAATCCAGTTTAAGGTGCAGAAATGCTATTTTTGTGCTGTGCAATTTGCTGTTTATCACTTCGCATTTCTCACCGGCCTTTTTATTTCTGGTTTCTTTGTGTTTACGGTCTCCCAGACTTATTAACTCCGCAGTGCCATCCTGCTTGGCTGCTGGTGACAGGCTGTCAGAGCTCTGCAGATCTCCCCACCGCAGTGACAAACACTGACTCATCGCCACCGCTGGGGAAAATCACAAACCCGACCTCTGGGGAGTGCCCAAAACTCCTTCAGCTCCTGCCCTCCCCTGTGTCTGTCTCTTCCACTCAGCCCTGCTCCCACAGCTCCCAAAGTGACCGAGCTGTGTTCCCTGGGCTGCAGTGGGGGCCCCAACAGAGCAGCCATTATTGAGTGTTAATTTTTTCTGCCTTTTCCTTTTTCCCCAGTTGTACTTATCTCTCTGTCCACATAGCTGTTGATGCCTTTTTGGGCTACCTAAAAACAGAGGCCGGACAAAATTAAGAGAATGTAAAGCAGTTCTATTTATTGAAAAGTCTTCAGGTACATTTAGGGCAGATGAAGCCCCCCGGGGTTACACCCTAAATGGATGATGGATCACAGGTTTTCACACTTTTATAAATGTGGTCCATTTGGATATTGGAGGTTAATCTTCCAATTACAGCTTCAGGTAGTGAAGTCATTTAGCCCAGTTTTGGTCCCCCACAACTCTCTTTGGTTTCCATCTCTCAGGGCCTGAGACAGTGAGGTGTCCTTGATTCCCAGCCTGGAGAGGAATTGTGTTGTCTGACCAAAATGGGAAAGCAGCAGCCAACATTCTGTATGGAGTTTAGAGTGTATATATACACTATATACACTATATACACTTTACACACTATACACTATATACACTATATACACTATATACACTATATACACTATATACACTATACACTATATACACTATATACACTTTACACACTATACACTATATACACTATATACACTATATACACTATACACTATACACTATGTACTACATACACTTCAGAGTGTTTAGAGTGTTACACTCTATACACTATACACTAAAGAATTGCAGGATCACAAATACATGAAAAGTATAAAAGCTAAAATCCTAAGGCATCACTGTGCTCTCTAGGAATACCATGGTTCCCAGTGCCAGCTGGGCACTTGGAGTATGCTGGAGGAGCAGTGAATTTTGATTCTGCACCACTGGTGCTGGTGCAGCTCAGAGCAGCTGGAAAAAAATCTGAAAGCTTCATTGAATTCAGTGCCTTTAAAAAAAAAAAAAATCAGTGGTGTGGTTATTTCTTTGCTGAAAGGTTTGGATGGTGGTCACAGTGCAGTGGAAAACACTACATCAAGTTGATGGGAAGAACCTAGAGGAGGTGAGTGGTGTCACTTGCCAGGGGAACTAATTTTATTTTCCAGAGAGGGAGGGAAAAGGAAGGTCATGCAGTACAAAGCTGGGCAGGGGCTGAAATTGCATTTTGCCACTTAATTAACAAGCAGCCAATGTATAGCCTGTAGCTGTCCTGCAGCCCCATAATTGGGAGCTGAACCCGTTTTTTCCAAGCCTCAAAGCTCCCCACACATGACATGAGGTATTAGAGTGTGTGACACATCACCAGTGTAGGACACCTGTGGTGTCACATGGGCCACCCCTAGCTGATCAGTTTAATTCCCTAATTAATTATTGATAGCTTCTGAGGCCTCCATTGCTTTTATTTTTAAAATTTAATTTTAATTAATGGTTGGAGGAATGCAATGGTTTATTTGGGGGGAAAAATGGGTAAAAGAGCTTTCCTTAATTAAGCCTGTTATTTGGGTTTTTTTTTAACGGGAAATATTTGAATTAATATTTCAGAGGACTTAATTAAAAAAAAAAAAAAGAAACCCACAACAACATCAGTCTCATCAAATGATGAAAATGGAAGAAATGCTGATGAAAAACGCTGAGAAAGAGAGGGCAGATGAATCTGGGGGAAGAGCATTTGAACAAATGTATTCCAGCTCTCCTTCCTAAGCTGCATCTGCAGGCAGCACTGACTGGAGAAATGAGATGACAGCATCTCCCTCCCCCCTCTGACTGTGCCCCTGAGGACTGGAAGATGTTTAATTTGATATGCCTTTGAGTCCTCCCCCCACCATCTCCAATCTCCAGAGATATTTTATCACTCAACACTGTTAAAATTTAGATGTTGTTATCCCACTACCTCGGCTGAGTTTGTGCTTCATTTTTTTTCTTTCATCGAAAGGTAAAGCAAGTGGAGGATCCAAAATATGCACAAACTTAAGTTTTTAAGGGCAAGCTATAAGCAAATATAGGCTTCAGGAATCAAAGGCTTCTGCAGGCTCCAGGTTCTGCTTTTCCATGGATGAGTGGGTTAACTAAAGCCTATGAGAAGGCTCTCGGTGGTGTGATGGTTGTGACAGGTATTAGATTGGAGGGAAAAATAGACAAAAAGAACTATCATTCAAAATGACACGAGGTTGGTGCTTGCAAAAGGGAAGAAAAATCCTGAGCTTAGGCAGAAAATGTTACTCCTGCTTTACTACTGCTGCAGGTTTGCCATTTTTGGTGGGCAGTAGATGCTCAGCCTTTTCTTCTCAAGTTTGTTCATATAATTTAAAAAAAAATATCAATTTTCCTCTCATGAAGGAGAAAAAAAGAAGAGCTCAAATTAAACCTAACAGCCTCTTTGAGTGATCACAGACACCTCCTGATGTTTCTAATTTTTCAGGACTATGGGAAAGACCATGAGATTCAGTGTATGAATGCCCTTAATGTTCTTAGATGAGCCAATATTTGGGTGGGCATTTCAATACAGGAGGAGCTGATGGTAGACAGGTGAATGATGTATTGTAAAAATAAGCTTAGTGAAGCTGCCAGAAGCAGCCCTGGTTGTGAAAAGCTGGCAGAAATTGCCCTTGCAGCAATTAAGACCTGCTTGAGTGTAGGTGGGATATCAGCCCCATTAGCCATTGTTTTTAATGCTGCTGCATCCTGATAGGAAAGGGAGAAAGCAGCTCCCTGGACCCAAGACCTGCATAAAGGTGTCTTTGTTGTGTGCTTTTCAGCTGTGGAATGTTGCCAGCAGGTCTTTGTGGGTTTTTTAACCTTAAATAAAAAGGAGGGTGGAGGGGAATTGTGTAGGAGAGGGAGTAGCAACACCTTGTCCCATGAGGTACCTGTGTGTTCAGTTCCACTCTTGGTCTTGTGATTTTATAATCCCAAATGTCAACACTCTGAGGATTTTTGCTTGTTGATGGTGCATTGCTGACTCTTATAAAACCATGAGAGAAATGTGGAGAGAGGGAGCTTAGGGCTGTCCCTAATGGAGAATCCTGGATCAGCATTTTACTGGTGCTCTTTTGCAGGGACAGGTTATCCATGATGCTGTGGCAAAGCTCACATTTCACTGCCATCCTTCCTGTTTAGATTTAGCACCTCCAAGAAGCTCAAAAATAGTCATATGGCTCAACTCCTCTTAATGAAATATAAACTGAGATTTAGGTTAGCATTCCACAATTTTATCATTACTGGTTTCTCTGTTATCTACCACAGTGTAGTCTCAGAAATGCCACTGCCTGAGTTTACATTCATGTTTCATTTTCAGGTGCTCATGGGCTAGAAAATAATTAAATAATGAACCTTTAGCTTTAGATGTAGTATTGCTGGGGAAAGTTTAGCAGCAAATTCTGCAAGCATGGGGTCAGAACAGACAAGGTTTTTGAGCCTATACCTAATTTTGGGGAAGCACAGAGGTGTAGGGAAATATTTATAATCTAGAAACTCCTTAATTTGTCTCCTAAACTTCTGCTAGAGGTTAAATCTAGGTGGGTGCACAGGCTTCTTTCTTATTTAGAGCTCAAATATTAATTTTTAGTCGAATCCAAAGGTTCTTTTTGGAAACACATGGAGTGCAAGCTGCAAGCAGCCACAGTGCTGAGGGGGATGCAGAGAGGAAAATCTGTATTTGAATTCCTCTGGCTGAGACACTGCTCAGTGTGAGCTGGTCTAGGTTTTTTTCCCTTTTCCCTGGAACATTGCAACAAGGAGCCTCTCTCCTTTTTGATAAGATTGAGTTGCAAATGGATTAGTTTGAAGAATGCAGAATAAATGAGATCTGCAAAGGTTCCTCTTTCCTCTTAGGGTTAATCTGCCCCCCTTCCACTTTCATTTTCATGCTGCAATATCAACAAAGACTTGACTACACTAAAATCAAAGCAGCTGAGGAGGGGGGAATGGAGGAAAGCAAACAGAAGGTCACTCATTGTATTTATTCCTGCATATATTTGCTTATTTTTTTCTCCCCTTATGCTTCCTTTATATGATTTTTAGCAGTTTCCATCAGGTGGGTACATTATCTGATGCAGTGTCATTACATTGTAGAGATTGCAGCACTTCTGCAGTTTCCTGGATGTCATTCTGCCAGATATGTGAGCCTACAGCAGTTTGCATTTGTTACCCTTTCTGGTATGCTCAAAATATCTCCCAGTATTCATGTACAGATATGAAAGATTGCTTCCCATAGAGATGAATTGAACCAGCTTGTCATACCTATAAAAATCAATGCATTTTTGGAAAGGGTAGACATATGAGGAATAAACCAGAATCCAGATATTCTCAGCATTTTATAGTGCTGTCAAAGCTCTGAATTATTGCAACAGAAGTCACGGATCTTAAAATGAGCGTTTTCAGTAGAGTCTCCATTTTGGTGGAGGGAATCTCCAATTAGGAAAGCTGGGATTTGTGATTCCAGTGGTAATGTCTACATTTCACATACAACTTGTGCTATGTGTCTTGTTCCATGACAGCTGCCTGTGATTAATCACCACTTTTCTCATGACTCAGAAAGAAATACAAATGTCTGAGAAATAATTTTTTTTTTTCTGTACCCTTCTCCTTTCTCTGAAGGTCTTCACAGAACACATATGTCTGCATTTCTTTTTCCCCTGAGCTGTGTTTTCTATTCCTTGTGCTGTTTTACAGTGGTAGTGAATGCACAAATGCTGCAAAGCACCTGGGGAAAAATCCTCACCTGCAGCACACTCAGCTCCTGCACCCTGCCTGGCATAGAACTAGAGGCAAGCTGAGGCAGAGGAAATAAAGAAAATCGTTTATTTCACAGGAGAAGGCAGTTTGCTGCAACAGATCTATCTCATTAGTGCTGTGATGACATTAGATGCCAGGATATTCCATTTTAACTAGATCATAAATTTGACTTTGCCTAAAGGATCCATCATCAGTGATGTCTGTGCTCCAGTAGCTTCTTTATGGTTTGCAATCTCAACTTCAGCCTCCCTCCTCCCAAGACAGGCTTTATCCAGAAATGGGAACTTGGTGCTCTTGTAAATTAGGACTGGAGTGCAAAGCTGGATTCTTGTTGCCTTCCTCCTGTTGACAAATGTTCTTTCTTTTAATCTAGCTAGCTGACAAGGAAATGAATTAAACATTAGCTGAATTGGTGAACTAAGTGTTGAATTCTTTTTCTTGTGAAACGAAAAGGCATTTCACCTGGCAGGTGGTAGGTCAAGACTGAAGGAAAATGGAGTAATTTGTTAATTTATTTTATTAAAAATGGAAGAAACCAGCAAAATTTTTCTTGAATATCTTTTCTGTAGCAATTGCTTTCCTAATAAAAATCACGTTCTCTAACTACAGCAATCACAAATGTCATTTTACACTCTTCAGGGGAAAAAGCAGACAGGCAGAGACACAAGAATAAGT
Organism: Acridotheres tristis; assembly: GCA_037013685.1. Classification (NCBI taxonomy): domain Eukaryota; kingdom Metazoa; phylum Chordata; class Aves; order Passeriformes; family Sturnidae; genus Acridotheres; species Acridotheres tristis. Next base: position 111,080,922 of record CM072884.1, read on the forward strand.
AGTCAAAGTAATTAATCAATTTAAAGAGAAGTGATATGGAAAACTGCTGCATACTGGTAGCTTTACCTAACTACTGCCACAAAGCTTTTAATAAAATTCTTGAGTATTTATCAGAATTTTTTATTATTAAGCAAATCCCATGGTAACACTACTGTTTTAACTGCACATCTGCTTGTATAGCTCCCTCCCAGGGTGGAAGTGAGGTTTATTGTGGGGATTTTCCTCTTGAGTGGCATCTCAATGCTTCTAAAAATCAAAATTTGAGTAATTTCAGCTGATTGATGCTATAAGGTGCCCACTTCTCAAGTTAGGTAAGTACAGATGTGAAATTAAATACTCTAAAGCATATATGGCATTACCCTCACCATGCCAAACTGATTTTCATTAAAAATTTCCTGTACATATGGGATATATTTTTTACTGCTGTAAAAATTCTGTCATTAATTTCTTTTTTTTTTTTTTTTAATATCTTTGTGGAAAAATGTGCTAAAAGGCAAAATTGAAATGGTGAGGTTAGTAAGAGTAAGCTGAAGATGCCAAGATCTCAGTTAGTACAAAATCTTTTACTTTTCCTATAAGCACAGCTGGATAATTTTAGGATCATAGATACAGCATTAAAAAAAATACAACTGCAGTGACCACTTTCACAGTAATGAGTTCAGAACTCCTTTTTTTTATCCTTGGGACACTTTACTGGGGAGTTCCTTGCCCTACTTGCATGCTCACAGTTCAGTGGGGCTCTTTAGGGTTTGTTTTGTTCTCTCCTCACTTTGGCAGGTTTGATTTTTCCAGCTTGTGCCAGCCCTTCTGATCCAGGAAATCCCAAGAGATGGAAGCTGCACTTTGGAACAGGGGATAATTTTCAGTCCATAACAATCCTGGATAATATAAAGGGAAGTCTTTGAAGCAGAGCCCACCAGAGGATGAGGCTGTGTGAGTTAAAGCTGTGGCACCCCCTTCCAGACAATATCCCTCTGCCAGGGACTAGGACAGGATTTGTCCCTGCAAGGAAGTGAAGCAGTGCCTTACTTCTCCATGTGTGAAAAGTAGCCTCCAATTAAGATATCAGACAATATTTCAGAGCAAACACTGATGTCTATACATAAGGGAGAGAGCTCTTGGCAGCTGAATAACAATACCTCCTCAGTCCACTGCCTTTTGAAAGGGAAGCACAACTTCCCTTCTTGTCCTTATCTGAACTGTGCTTATGAGACAAGAAACATCTTTTCTGCTTTTATTTTCCCATGTACTCAGCATAATCTGATAAAAGTGAAAGAATCAAAATCCATCACCTGATGTGGAGAAGTATCATTTACTGCTTTATTGAGCTCTCAGTTTGCAGCTGCCTAGACAGCCTTTTCCTTAGGAGGATTTAACCTGAGGCTGGCTGGTCCTTTCCCTCCAGATGAGAAATGTCCCATGGTGTGTAGAGCACAGATAGTTCTCTTCTAGGCATTGCTTCCTTCATGCACAGAATCATGAAATGGTTTGGGTTGGAAAGGACCTTAATGTTCTTAAAGTCTCATTCCAAACCCCCTGCCATGGGCAGGGACACCTTCCACGGTCCCAGGTTGCTCAGAGCCTCATCCAGCCTGGCCTTGGGCACTTCCAGGGATGGGGAAGCCACAGCTTCTCTGGGCAACCTGTGCCAGGGCCTCACCACCCTCACAGTAAAGAATTTCTTCCATACAGCTACCTTAAATTTCCTTCAGCATGTGAGCTGTTTACAAAAAAACCCAAACCAAATCAAACCACCCACAAATATGCAAAACAAACGAGCAAACTAACAACCCCCCAAAAACTCAAACCAAAACCAAAATAAAAAAAGTGTATTTCCTTTCAAGCACTTTCCTTGGAGTGAGTGGGATTCTTTTCAAAACATTTTTGGCTCTGGGCCCATTCATCCTATCTCCCAAATTTTCTGATGGGCTAAGGACAATGAGGGCCAGGCAAGTATTATGGCTGTGACCCTTGACACGTGGCCTGTCATTCCAGGTTCATCCTTTGGCATATGAAGAATTGATGCTGGTCAGTCCTTGGTGGATTGATCCACCCTAATCCATAGGGAACAGCCTTGTTTGGGATGTGAGTGTACATGAGCCATACACAATCATGTCCTTTACACAGTTATTTCCCCACAGTGTTTTCCCTTTTATTGGAAGGCTTATTGTAATTATCCAGACTGAAGTGAATCCTGTGCTCCTCAGCCCACATCAGGTGCTCCACACCCCCTGGGTAGGATGTACCCTATGGATGCCATCTATGGACACCCCATACAATCCATGGGCTGTGCAATCCCACAGTTAGCTGGGAAAGGATCCTGAGAGCTCTCCTGTGCCATCCTCTGCCTGAGGGCAGGATCCCCTGACATCTCTGCCATTCCTGAGGGATGCTGAGCTTTCCCTGTGCTTCTTGCTCCTGGATGAACTGTTCTGAACTGAAGCTAAATCCACACAGTCAAACCTATGGTGGATGGAGCAAATCTTTTCTCTCTTCCACTCTCCACTTTGGAAACTGCTAGTTTATCTTCCAAAATATTTTCTTGTTCAGACAAAACAACATTCAGCCTTTCTTTCCATGCCCTGCTTTTTAGATGTTCTCATGTTGTCATGTGTAGCATTTAATACTTTAATTACTTGTTGATCCAGGTCAACTGAACTACTAAATTCTCATGATACGTGGCCAAATTTAGATATCTCTTCAGGACATATCTAAAAAGAAAAAAGCCCATGTGCTTATTGATACCTGCAGTTGTCTCTGATACAGTTTTCAAATCCTGCATGAAAGATTCAGATTGTTGTGTACCCTAACACAGAACTGCTGCTGATACAAAACAATTTTCTTCTCAGGGTGGTGATAACCAAGCAAAATTTCTCAGTCAGTGGCATTTTGGTCTCTTGGCATGTGCTGTGGACCTTGTCTTCAGTACACTCTGATGACCTTTGTGTAAAATAATTTGGCACCCTGAAAAGTATGTAAAAATGTCACCTGCCTTTGTTCTATCATTCCCACTGCTCCAGCACTTAATATAAAGGATTTTTTGTTCTGCTTCTTTGAAATCTCAGGCATTTTGATATGAGAAGTTTCAAGATAAGGGGCAGGGCATATTTTGTACTAAGGTGTCACAACAGATCAAAATGCTGAGGATGCTCATCACATCAGATAGCCCTGGTTGGGCTGACCCTCTGTTTTCACCAGCCTTTCCTGGTGATGGACTTGGATCCAGGTTGGGTTTAAGAGGTTAATTTATAACTCTGAATAGCTGGATCTGCTGGTAAAGCAGAGGAAGCTGAAAAAGGAAACAGTAAAAAAGGAAACAATGAAAAAGCATTTACTGAGGCCTGCTGGGTGATTAGGTAGGCCATAGACATGAATTAGATTTTAAACTCTTATTTTTAGAGCCCTGGACATTTGAGTCATGGAGATAAAACACTGTATCTTCAGCAAGACAGATGCTTGCTGTCGAGAGAGGGATCATGGCAGTTCAGCAGGGAGTGCTTTACCAGCCTCTTAAGAGCAGTCAGCATTCACTTGGATGGCCAGAAATCTACCTGATAACCACAAATAGAGGGCTCAGAGAATAAAAGATTTTTAGTGGGACTGAGTTTTTAGCTGGCACACACTTTGATACAATGGGATTGTGTACAAATTCCAGAATATCTTCACTGAAAATCATAAAGGTACTTTAGTGTGGCTGCTGCTTTCACTGAAGAATTCCCTTCACCATATATATTTTTTAGGCTAATATTTTATTTGATCATCTGCAAAACTTCATGCATCTCTGGAAAACAAATGGCAGATGACATTTTGGTTGTTCTCTGATACAGTGCCTTGCATCTCAAAAAGATGGTAATATTGGAACAAGAAGTGTTTGTTTTTGCTGTGGTTCTGCTGTTGATAAATGTTCTGTCTTTTCATCTTGCTTCAGGAAGAAAGCATGAATTAAACATTAATTGAACTGTATTGACTGCCAACATGTAGAAATCTTATTGTAGACGTTGGAGAGTGCAGAAGGCTGCAGGGCAGATTGCTGTTCCTTCATTGATTATTTCAGTGGTAAAAAAGACTTGTTGACAGAGTGCTGTTCTTATGTGAATGATATTTACTTCCCAGAGTATTCCTGCAGAGGTGAGAAACACAGCAAAGACAGCGTGCAATAGATGTTCTGTGTGACACCACGGGGCAGGGAACAGCCACCTCACCTTCCATTTTTATTTGCCTCTAATAACATTAATGCTTTTGGCATTCCTAAGAAAAAGACATTGTAGAAAATTGCGTCCTACGAGTGACTGCCGATTTGCTTTCCTGTTTGCCTTTATCTTTTTGAAATTTTTTTTTTTTATTTTTTATTTTTTTATTTTTTTATTTTTTTTGGTTACTGCTGCAAATCTCAGTGCTTTTCCTTTCTGGTGGCTCCCACCCTTGTACAGTAATAGGCTTTCCAGTACCCATAGTAACGCAGATTGAAGGTGACGGGCAAAGAATCCCAAAGCTGAGATTCCTGGCCTGGATGACGGCTCTGGAATTTAAACGAAACACAGAGCAGGCTCTGCAGGAAGAGACCCCTTAAGCACTGGCTCAGGGGGTGAATGCAGGATTTCAAGACATGCTGAGGCTCAGAGATTTCCATAATGTACCTGTGGAAGGGATTCTGGCTAAAGGGATGGTTTTGCTTTCGAGGCTGGACAGGCAGGTTTTGCAAAAAAGAAAAAAAAAAAGCTTAAAAATAAATACAGCTCTGGCAAATGCTGGTGCTCAGAGCAGGTGGTCATATACTGCATGTGAAAAATAATGAATCCCCCACAAAAATTGCACAAAAAGGCTTTTCTGCATGAAATTTTTGCTTCTTTTCCCATGATGGTTGTTGCCATTAACCCTGTAGGATGCTGTAGCATTTTAATATAATAAATCACACACCATTTTCATTGTTTCTCTCTGCAATACAGGCCACTAAGTAATCCTTTTTGCCCCTGTTATCTTTTTAAACATAAACATGTAAGAATTAACACTAGAAATTCTGCAGGAATTTTGATTTTAGTGATACTGAACATTTAACACCCGTGCTGACAAATCCTTTGGAGCCACAGAAGGTACAAATCCTATTTTAATCTTCCACTCCAGTTGTGTTCATCATCACCTTGCTTAAGTTTTAACAGTTGCTAACAAGTGTATAATGCACCTCGTACATGCTTTTCATATTACTGAGGCTGGATTTTCTTGCTTCTCTCCTCCCTCCCACACATTTTCTGACTGCATTCACTTCTTGCTGAGTTGCACTGCCTGCAAACACTTTGCTGTTATTCTCAGGGTAAGACTGATGCATGAATCACTGGACATTTGTAAATCTCCCTGGATCTCATGAAATCAACCTTAAATATAAGCAAACACCAGTAGGGATAAGAAAGAAAGATTAATTTATCCCTTCATTCAGAGAAGTCCATCCTCCAGGATTTCCAGTCAGGCTGATCGTTGGTGAATTACTGATGGAGAAATTCAATAGTTTGCTTCAGGAATATAAGGACTGAGATTTTGATAAGCAAGAGCTATAAAAAGGGCATTTTGGACACATTTTTACAGGATCTCTTATGCCTCTTGCTGGAAGCTTCAGGCATCAGGTGCTCAGAAGAAGAATTAAAATGGATTCTTGATTTTTCATCATTTTGGGCAAATAGAACGGATGCCCTTGCATAAAATGCCATAGCCAGCTAATTTTGTTTGGAGAATATACAAGATATTTGGAGTCTGAATGGCATCTTGCCTTGTCTCCTTCTCTACTAGAGGAGAGGGCACGAATTACAGTGAATCTAAAGGTACCTGGTGAAGACAACAGATTAACACATCAATACACATCCAGCTCTGCCTAAAGCACTGCAATCTCCTTCCTCAGAGCATAAATCCTTCATTGATGTTGGGTGATGTGGCTTGGATTAAAATCAAATCACAGAATCCCAGGATTCCTGAGGCTGGAAAAGCCCTCCCAGCCCATGGAGTCCCAGCTGTGCCCAGTCCCACCTTGTCCCCAGCCCAGAGCACTGAGTGCCACCTCCAGGTGACACCTCCAGGGATGGGCACTCCAAACCTCCCTGGATATCTCAAGTTTTCTTAGTCTAGAAAAGGTCTGAGCACTCTGAGCAGTGAGGCACTGCCACATCTTCTCTCTGCCACCACTTACCATAAGGAATTTTTTGTTTAAAAGAGGGGAGTTCGATGTGAGCTAAAGAAAACCATGGCACCCTTTGCTTCCAATAAGGCACCTTATTTCAGCCTTTGTGCTGTTATTCAAATTAGTATTTGTGTGATGGCTCTGAGCACTTTGCTTACTCTGGCTTGTAAAATGCCTGAGTTCATTCAATCAAACATTAATTCAGTCCTCAAAAGATCCTTGTGCTCCAGATTGATTGCATAGTTTGCATTAAACCAGCACACTGGTGTAATCCCAACTGCTACAAGCAGCTGCTTTTAATTGTCTCCAATGGTGACCTGTCAAAAATTGATCCTCATCTTATTCTGAAACCACAGTCACTACTTTCTAGTGCAATTACCCAGGTGAGCCCCAGAAAGAAAGATAAATGCATGATTATAAATTCTAGCATACAGAATCAAGTTATTATCAGTATGAAGCATAAAAACCCGAACTGTCCTTTTCTTCCTTTTGTTTTTACCCGTGTTTATGATGGAATAGTGAATTGTACTTAAAAGGTCCACTGCAAGGACCATTTTTCTTGTTTGAATTAGAAATAACACCCTGAATATCTTTGAAATGATCAGTGTATGCTGTTGCTTAAATGAAAGTGTGAGGCATTTTGAAAGTTGATTTTGCAATGTAGTTATTACATAGTGATATTTTTTTTGTTCTGTTAACTGCAAATACTCCACATGAGGTTTAGAAAGGATGATACAAATGCTAAGTCACTGCTCTGGTTGTACTTTATGGAGGACATGACTCCATTTTTCCAAAATCAACAACTCCACGGTGCAAAAGGGTCTGGGAATGGTTATAAATTTGGGCCAGCAGGAACTTTGTGGTTTGGGCTGTGGTGTTGGCTGTATTTCCTTTGAAATCTGTGATACGTGCTGTACTAATTAGAGAAATGAAATATTTGCTTTTGAGGGGGAACTTTGCTTCCATTAATCAAGGTATTTTCCTGGGGTATTTGCAAGAAAAGGTGGTAAAGAAATTATACATATGTCACAGGCCAGAAAGATTCCTTTCCAATTCCATGTCAGGCTCTTCTAAATACAAATACATGAATGATTTAAAGCCAAATGGTATTTACTGCCATTTACTGAGCATTGTTATCAGTAATGTCCCTATGTTTGCAAATCATGGAATGGTTTGGGCTGGAAGGGGCCTTAAAGTTCATCCAGTGCCACCCCTGCCATGGCAGGGACACCTTCCACTGTCCCAGGCTGCTCCAACCCCAATGTCCAACCTGGCCTTGGGCACTGCCAGGGATGGGAACAGTCCTCTAAATATGCATTTTTCTCCTAAGACCTTTCAGCTGAATTCTTCAATCTTAAAAGCTCAGAAAGTGCAGAAGCTTCTGTTTAGGGGGCACTGGATCACTGAGCACTGAAGTGTGCTGGGGTTTTCCTTCTGCAAGGATAAATTTACCTTTGCATAGGAATGGTATATTCGTATTTATTTACTGATTAATTTAATAAGGCTCAAATACCAGTTTGTCACTACAATGCAATGTATCATTAAATATGAAAAATCAGAGGTACATGTGCCTTTGAAACTTTTTCTTGGAAGAAATTAAATTAGGGCTCATACATTATGCTTTTTGTATAATCTGCTTTCTGTATACATCTAATTATCACTAATGGGTGAGGAGGGGGGCTGTGTTAGAAAAGTATAAACAGGCACCTTATTGCAAATCCAATGTAGATGGATTTTATAGCCAGTGGAAAATATTTAACTTCAGTGTTGCTGAAATTTTCCTGGTGTCACTAATCTTTTAACGTCTTTAGCAGTTAGAACATTCCAGAAAGTCTGTTAGGAAAGTGTCCTTGTGTGAAGTAAACCTTTTGTGATCAGTGATTTTTGTCTGCTTTTCCCCATTTTTACTGGTAGCCTTGAAAAACTATAACTAATATCCCATTTCTTATATCCTGATTTAGATATTCCTTTATATTTGCATTTTGCTGCATATTCATTGCAGTAACTCAGTTTCATTCCAATGTTTCTGCAGTTTATTGTCTCACATTTTATTTATTAGAAAATAAAACGTAATTTAAACCTGCAGCACCTTTAACTGAGTAAACACAATCCATTGTTTTGTCCTGAAACATTATTCTTTGCTCTTTAGATCAGACTCATTGCAGGCATGTGACTTTTGCAAGTGACAGTTGAAGATTCCTGATATTTTTATTTTTTCCCTCCACACGCTAATGCTATTAAACCTGGGATGTGTGGTTTTGTTGGGTTGGTTTTTTCTCCCTATTTTTTCTTTTCTTTTTTTTTTTTTTTTTTTTTTTTTTTTTGTTTTGTTTTTGGTTTTTTTTGTTTAAATTTTCCCAGGCAGCTTCAATTTGCAAAGGCTGAGCAGGTCAATCCATTGTCCTTGCTGGCGGCCCCAGATGCTGCTGGGCTGCTGCACAATAGGCAGCCTTTGGGGGTCAGAGCCTGCATGAGGCTGATAACAGAGCTGTTCCAGGCTGGAAAACACCATGATTAGCCAGCTCCACTCTGCCTCAGCGTGGGGCTGGAGCCCAGTGGCAAATCCTAAAGATGCCACATTCTGGGATCTCTTCTGCCTCATCTTTTTCTTTAAGGGTGGAGGCAGCAAACTGAGAAATCAGAGCACTGCTGACTGGATTTTAATATTTTTAAAAATTATTTTTATTGAAATAGATGATAAATAAGATTGCAAGCTGTAATAAGTAAGTGTGTCTGTGTGTGAAGGACAGATTTCAGATTTGCTGCCTCATTTGCAGGTGCAGCATCTGCACAGTTCTGCTGTCTCTGGCATGTAGGACCTTCCTGATTTCCATCCTCACCAACCCACCTCCCTCTCCCTGACCCTGGGATGGACCAAGCCCTCGGCAGGGCTGACTGGGCACTGGGAAAGGTGGGAAAAGCCCTGAGGGTTGAGACAACGAGCTGGTCACGAGGCCACAGCATGTCCTGGCACTGCAGGTGCTACAGCAGGTCCCTCTTGGGTAGGAGGATGAGAAAAACCAAGAAATGAGCTTGAGTGTGAAGGAACAGCTTTGTGCCATGAAAACAGCTGGATGCTGCTGTGGATTATCCAGAGAGTTTGTCCTGTCTCCATCCTTGATGGTTTTCTCCTTTTTCCTGTCTCCATCCTTGGTGGTCTCTCCTTTTCAATTCTCCATCCTTGGTGGTTTTCTGCTTGTCCTGTCTCCATCCTTGGTGGTTTCTCCTTTTCCTGTCTCCATCCTTGGTGGTTTCTCCTTTTCCTGTCTCCATCCTTGATGGTTTCTCCTTTTCCTGTCTCCATCCTTGGTGGTTTTCAAGTCCCAGCTGGGTCAATGTGTCTCAGAGCTGGCCTTGCTTTGAGCATGAGCTTGGACCCCTGTTCCTCATCTCTATTCCCTTTAAATGTTGGCAGAATAGTATCTGAAAATACGATTTTCGAAATCTATTTGAAATATTTAAACACTATGGGAATAGTATTTAAATACAAATTCAATACCAGTACTAAATACTACAAAATACTACTACTAAATACTATGAAAATAGTTTTGAAAATAATCACCTTGAGACTAACTGGCATTAGAAAAAAAAAATCTGGTGAAATTCTAAGTCAAAATGGGGGGAAAATATATAATTTTGGCAGATTTAAAAGAGAGTTTCAAGTGCTCAGATTTTTTACAAACAAGTTGTTGCTGCCCCTGGATTCCTGGAAGTGTCCAAGAGCAGGTTGGATGGGGCTTGGAGCCACTTGGGATAGTGGAATGAGATGATCTTAAAGGTTCTTTCCAGTCCAAATCACTCTGTGATTAAATGAATGTGTATAGGGAGCATTTCTGCAAATATTAGAGTAATCTCAAATGCTGCAGTTCGGTCATTTGTGTTACTACAAAAGTAAAAGAAAGTTTAAAAAAAAATTAACAAAATAACTTTATGAAGTTCTGTTGTGAAAACAAAATATAAAGCGGGCAAGAAATAAAGATATGTGATGAAAACAAAACAGAAAGGGGATTTTTTTGAAGTCATATGGTGAAAAAAATGGAGTAGAGAGAAACAGTTTTTTACTGGTGGGGAAAAAAGATCAAAAGGAAAAAGAAAAAAAGATCAAAGAAAGATCACCATATTCTAGAAATCTACAAATACAGAAGTATATCCTAAAGAATAAGAATCAATCACTTCATATGAGCAAGTATGCCAGAGGAAAAATAAAGATTAAACTGAAAATAGTTTCATTAATAAATGAAAAGGATAAAATACTGTTGGTTTTAGATGTTTTAGCTAATTAAGCACTTCAAGAAGTATCTTCATGTGGAATGATAAGGAATACATACAAGCATGAATTCACTGTTTTAGTCAAAGCTGATGTAAAACTGAAAAAGTGTCTCTATTTCGTGGTATAGTCACATTTTGATTCTCTTCTCCACTTGCCAGATAAGGTGAGATAACCCAATTTCTCTGCAGGAATGCATTCCCAAATTCCTTGTTATTTTGGCAAAACCTACAGCATTCCTACTTCATCACAAAACCAGAGAATTAAAACTGGCCACACTGTCAAAGAAGCAGGGGGGGAAATTCATGTTTGCTGGGTTATTACTGCCAGGTGCACTGTAATTTTAAGATGCAGATACTTTTTCCTTGTGTTATATGCTCAATAAAGCTCCACCATCATAAATTAGAGGGGAAAAAAAAAAAAGAAAGCAGGATTACTAGAGATTCCTCAGATTGAGGAGAGGTAGACTGAACACAGTTTATAAAATTTTTAAAATGCTGAGAGTTGCTTAACAACAAACAGAGCTGTAAAAGAAGAATTAAAAGATATTTGCTTCACTGAATTCCTGCTTTATTAAAACCTTTGGTACACTTATTGAATAAATTAATCTTAGGGGAATTAAATCAGAATTTAACAGCTGATATTCTCACAGGAGCACTGTACACATGCATCCCTGGAGTTCTTTGTTTTTTAAACAGTCTGTTGTCTTTTGATTTTTCTTATGATGTTTCATTTTCAAAAATACTGATGAGATAGAGTTTGGTATTTTTTGAAGTTGTTTAGTTGCTCTCTTGCAATTTTTTATTTATTTAAATGAATGCTGGTGAATAGAAATGTACCTCAGCCATTTTATATATAAATAGACTTTTTGTCTGACTGACTTAATTTTATGCCTTTACCACTAGGCAGAAAACAAAACAAAAAATGTTCTTCAATGTCCTTTACAATCTAGTTTATTTTAACTTTAAATTCAACAGATCCTTACAGTAACTGGCTGGATTATTTTCCTTCTTGAATAGCAAATCCATTAGAAGTTCACCTGAAGTTTTGCACTTCTGATTTCTTATCCAGTTTCATCTTCCCGGCTGGATTCCATCACTTTCCTTTTTGTTGCCTGTCGAGAATCAGCAAGGAAAGCAAAGCCAGTTTTATACATGTCCCACCATATTCCACTTTTCCATGTTCTTATTTGGATTTCCGAAGCAAAATACCTGCAGAAGGGAGAAAAGTCAAGTTGTACAGAAGGGATAGAAATCCTTTTGAATTTCCTCTTGGGAATTTTCAAGTTTTCTCAGAAATCAATGAGTCTAAAGCACTCAACCCGTGGGGGGTTATTTACTGGAGAAATGAGGAAAATGTGCAATAATATTAATATTCAATTAAAGTCTCATTCAAACAAACAGAAATAACAGTATTTAGGTATGGAAATAACAGTTACATGTTATCTAAATTCCTAGAAAAATGTCCAGGAGGGAAAGAGCAGTAGCACGGGAAGAAAGTATAATACCTCCTATTGGAGCAGAAGGTGCCTGATTATCTGTGATGAGAAATTTTACTGTACTAAATTGGATTTGTTATTAAAAAGCTGGGGAAAACAAATTGTGACAGGGCAATTTTTTTTTTCTTTTTATGAGAGCTGGAAAAAAGCAGTCAAGAAATTTTTTCTTGAGTGTGTCTAAATAAAATCAGCAGAAAATCTGTTCCAAGACCTCAAGTGAATAATTATGGTATGAATTTTTGGGTTCAAAAACCTCAGGTCTAATAGAAGAAGAACATAAGGCAAAGACCAGCTGGCACAATTTTGTTCTCTCTGGCACATTTCTTTTTACACTGGACTAATTTCATATATTTCTTTGGAGATATTTGTAAACAGCATCAATGAGAAGACAAGGAAGCCCATAAACAAAACAATACTGTCAGATGCCTCTTAGACAGATCACAACCTCTCTGCCTGTCCTAAAACACATTTCATGTGCAATTGTGGAGGGAGGATTGTGCAGTTCTGATACAGAAAATGCTCTCAAGGGAAATTTTAGCACTGCTGAGACTGTAGGAGAGATTTAGGGGGTTTAGGTGCCTTGAACTCTGTGGTATTTCCAGAAATGTTTGAATCTTATTTAACTGCATCTTTGCCATCTCAACAGCTAATATGGTACTTTGTTCTGCTTCCCTCTGTTCCCAGTGGTTTCCTAAGAACAGACTTTGAGTTTTCAGGTGGACATCTTAAGCAGGCAGACAAAACTTTTCTTTTAAAATTTTTGTTTCATTTTATGAGGTCCTTCAGATGTTTAAAAAAGGATGAAAAATATCTATATGGGAAAGAAAAGGTAGGACTATGAAACAGCAGCTCTAATTTTCTCAGAATACATCTCCAGTTTGTTGTTCTTGTCTTCAGTAAATGTTTAAGTTCATCTTACACTTCAAATTTGCCCCAAGTCAGACTCCACCTGACACAATTTCTTGTGAACAGCTGGGTGCTTTAGAAAATGAAGTTTTTCATTATGTGAAGGGCTGCTCAACCAAAACTGGCAATAAAGCAAGAACAGAGAAGATCCAGGTTCCACAGATGTTCAAGGGCCAATCCTGCCATCATGGCAGATGAACAGTTTTGGAGATTAACTATTTCTCTTGTATGATTGATAAGACATGAATAATGAAATTACTCCCTGAAATATCTAGAGCTGTATATCCAGGTTAGGTTTATTCTCTCACCTGATCACTCCTCTCACTTTACAGGAGGATATGGTCAGTTCTGTTGTGTGATCAGCTTTGCATGATGAGACTCTGAATATTAATTTTTTTCTTTCAAGCAATAACAAAAAAAGGTTTGATTTAGAATTAGTTTTCTTTGGGATGTGACAGTCAGTAGAATTCTCCATGGACATGGCAGGGAGAGCATAAAACCATCTGATGGGGAGGGTTTAGTAAAATGGATCTACCAACAGAGGAACTGGAAGGTAGAAATGGCATTTGATATGTGTGGGAGGAGAGTGGTAACAATATTTTAGACTTCCAGATCATCTCTTTTTTTTCTCCCTCATTGCTGATGAGATTGTGTTTTTCCTTAAAATTTCCCCAAATTACTTCTCTCTGTGAAAGTTCTTTTGTGGTGAGTGTACATTGTTATTTTCCTCTCGATTCCCCTTATATTCCTCTCTATTCTTCACAATATTATTATAAAATAATCGCAGGAAAACCCCTGTGGTTTGTTCACACAGCAACACGCATAAGAATTGTAATAGTTAAGTTATTTTAGGATGTGTCCACCAGGCTCTGATGAATCAAACCATACCTTTAGGGCAGCAGCAAGGCATTTTAATTACCACAAGCACATATTTTGAAAGAAAATATCGGTTGTCTTTATTAACAGCTGTAATAATGACACCTTTGGGACTACCTTGATTATAAATGTGGCAGAAGGAAAGTCATCGAGAAAACTCCTGTGACTCTGACTTATTTTTGACTCTTACCTACAGCACCTAAGTAGGTTTCAATGTTTATTTTACTGAAATTATTTTTGTCAACTCTGCCTTTTTTATGAAACATGAAAACTGAATACCCATTGTGTTCAAGTTATCCCTTAAATTCTCAGGTCGGTCAAAGTGAAAACCTCCATAAAAGTCACTAAAATCAAACCCCAAATTGTAGGCTTTCTTCTCTTGTCTAAGGTGTTGGATAGGTTGTCATCTTGAGAAATGCAGTTGTCCTTTAATCCAAACACGATTTTATGCACATAATAAAAGTGATTTCTACCCAGTAGTCACATCCAGCCTTTGCTTCATAAATTCTCACCAGCCCCATCTTGTTGTCCCTGATGAAGGACGTTCCTTCACTGGAAGCCAAGAGCAATCAGGTATTAAAATTGCTTCCAGCAGGCACTCACGTGGTGAATTATGAAACAAACAACTGTAGGCACCAAAATTAACAGAGAAGAACTGACTAGAACAACTAAACCACAGCAGACTTAGCAGCCAAGCCTTTAACTTGCTGTGATGTCTTCTGAAATAAAACATAAAGCCCCCGTGTATGTGCATACGTATATAAATAAATGTGTGTGCACACGAAAGAGCAATGCTTCTCAAAATATTTTAGGAAATAATTTCCCTGTGAAAGACAGCTGAAAGTCTTTTGGCAATTTAATTTGTCGGGGAATGATGAATAACCTCAGCCATTACTAAACGAAGGGTGAAATCAGGTGATAGTAAATAATAATAATCATACTGCAGGCTGATTACCAGACAACTATTCAATAAACCTGGCTTATTGCAGCAGAGAAACCACTTTCCTGCAGCAGTTATGACCACTGCTAAATCAGATTTCTACGTAATGTGTCAATTCAGATTCCATAAAACCATATTGCTCTGACTCTGAACACTGTGCTCTTTAAGGACTCAGTAAAAACATGGCCAGGCAAGGCTGCCTCTCCCTCCAAGTTCCTGTAGGGTTCTCAGCAGTTTAAACTGAGCTCAGAGGGTCCTCACTGTCATTGCCTGAAGGTTAGTTGTGTAAAGACAATGTATAAGGCTCTTTTAATGCTTTCTACAGGATGTTTTTTCTACCTTGGAAAACCAATTTCTGCTTTCCTTGGAAATATTGGCAGGGAGGAGGTGCTTGCTGTGCTGGGGTAGTAGGACAGGGAAGAAAGTGGCAGCCTGTCTGTCATGGAAAGGCTCCATCTTCTCCAAAAAGAGCTGTGTTGGTCTCCTCTCTCAGATGAATTATAGAAATATGTACTAATTTCACCTCCCTGGTTGAAGGCATAGTCCTTGGAAAAGCATAGCACTCCCTTCTGGAAAGGTCCTACTCCATCCACTGACTAGATGGTGCCCACCTGGCCATCTCAAAAAGCTGGATGAGGTGGATCTCATCCTAGATTTCCATGCTTTTGAGGTGGGTCTCTGACACAATCCAGTTTAAAGACTTTAGTCTGAACCATTTTGCTGGTGTTTTCTGGGTCTGCAGTGTGGTCCTAGACTGGGGTTGATGGGGCAAACATTCCACAGGGATTTTGGCCTTCCTTCAGCATATTCAGCTGGCCCAGCTCCTGATGTCATTTTTTGGCTGCCCTTGGTCTCCTGCCAGAGAAAACAAAGAGAGCTCTGTGTCCTGGTGTTCCTTAGTCCCGTTATTTAGGTTGGCTGTCCTTCCATTTTGGAACAAAACCTTAACAATCCCTTTGGTTCCATAAATTCCTCCATGGGTGGATGGAGAGGAGTGGGGAGGAACAACCATTCCTCTTCTCCCCACCTCAGTAATGAACCACACTGCTCAGAGATTTATATCCCCAGAGATCCATATCCCATCTAGGGAATATGATATATTCTGTTTGACAGATGTGGCAGCGTCAGGGAAAGGCAGAGGGAGTTGTTGGGAGCAGGACTGTGAGTAAATATGTGTGGGGAAGGGAATTCAGTGCACTATAAGAAAATGCAGGAGTACAGGGGAGAAAGGAGTGCTGGTAGATGAGTTGAAAAGAAATGGGAAAAGATTATTTGGGAAAAACAGAGAAGGGGGAGAACAAATTGTGATGTAAGGCCAGAATGAGCTGGTGGGGAAAAGAGTTTCAAGGAGAAGAAACACCTTGGGGAAATAAGAATTGTAGAGTAATGATAGAAGTTCCTAAACTGAGGAGAAACTAACCTAAGTGTAAGGTGTCTCCTAAAAAAAGGAGGCAAGGCTCACCAAAACACATCCTAAATGGAAAGGAGAAAGGAATGAAATTAAAAGGTGACTTCCTAATTTGCTGGAGCAATTAAAGCCAGCATTCTATAACAACTTAAAATCTGTATTAACACATTTCAGTGTCTTGACAAAATGCAATTAAAAGTTTCCCAGATAAGAGCACTCTGGTAATCCCCAGTGCCACAGAAGCAAAGGCAGCCCTCAAACTTTGGAAGCTTTTAGGGATCCCAGCTGTGCCACATTCCCACCATGAAGGCCAGACTGAACTCCTACACTGGACATAATACTCAAGAAGGACCCAATTGAGGGGACAGGTGCATTATGTCCAGGCTTTAGCTCCCTCCAGGCTAATAGTTTTATGCTTAGGTTGATTGTTTTAGGCAAACCAGGAGATAATGATGAGTTTTACAAATCTGGAACCTGGAACTTTTTTTTTTTTTTTTTTTTAAAGGGTTGTTTTTTATTATTTGTTTGTTTGTTTGGTTGTTGTTGTTGTTTTCCCCTTTTGGGTTTTTGTTTATTTGTTTGGTTTAGTTTTTTTTTTGTTGTTGTTGTTGCTAGGTTTTTGGTTTTTCTGATTTTTCTTTTTTTTTTTTTTTTGGCTTGGTTTCTTTTGGTTTTGTTTTTTTTTTTTTTTTTGTGAGGGCAAAGGTGATATGAAGATACGAGCTGTGACTCATACAAAAAAGTCCCAGCTGTTGTTTAGGGATTGTAAATTCAGATTATGCACTAATCCCAATTGCTGAGGGTGGTGTTTGCATTTGTAGTTGTAGTATGATCAGGTAATTTTCTTTATTATTGTTAAAAAAGATGAGCTGTATGTTTCTGTTGTGACATTTGTTCTGCTTTTTGAGCTTTTTTCTGGTGTTATTTTACACGTTTCTAGTCAGAAAGAGACCTCATCTCTTAATTTTTAGAAAGATCGACTTAATTGCTCTGTTGCATTGAATTTAAGAGCCTGAGGGATGGGGTTAGAAAGAATACTATATAAACAATCTATTAATTAAATTAAAATTTATGTTATTATGGTGCTCTTAAGCAATACCTGCAAAGCTTTCATTGCTATGAAATATTTTAACCATAATAAATACTTCCCTGTTTGCTTCAAACTTCACAGGTTTGTATATTTTTTATGAATTCTGTGCTTTTACCCTTCTACACAAAAACAGTGACTTTATTTTCTTGGGTCTACAGGATCAGTCATTTTATGACCTCGAATGTCTGTGTGTCTTTGTAGGGCAGAAAACAGAACAGGATCTGGCTGGCAGAGTTAGGAATTATAAAGATTATAAGATTATGACAATACTTAGTTATTACAAGATTGAACTGCCATAATTTAACCCTTTCGAGGTGTCACATCTGTCTTGGAGGACCAACTTTCCTCTCTGGGATAAGGCAGGAGGGAAGCACGTGGCCAGGAGTGAGCCTGGCTCGTCCTGGGAGACAGCCAGGACTGCAGGTCCTGCTTTGGAGGGAGAAAAAAAGGTCATGAAAAACCCATGAAAAAACCCTGAATTATCTCAGAGCAGCTCAAACGTGCCCTGAACAAAGTACTTTGCTTTGACAAGAATGGCTCACTCGACTTGATTTTATGTGGTTGGGTTTTTTTTTCGTTTTTGTTTGGGTTTTTTGGTGTTTTTCTTGTTTGTTTTTTTTTGTTTTTTGGGGGTTTTTTTGGTGGTTTTTTGTGGTTTTTTTGGTTTTTTTGGTTTTTTGGTTTTTTTTTTTTTGGTTGGTTGGTTTTGGTTTTGGTTTTTTTTGTTTGTTTTCTTTTGTTTTGTTTTTTTCTTTTTTGGTTATTGGATTTTGGGGTCTTTTTTCTGCAGAAAATTGGAGCAAATATTTCATTTTGAGGAGCTTCAATGCATAGAAGTTCTGGGGGGTTTAGGTGTTGGTTTTTTTTTTCCCTGGAGAGATTTCTGGTTTAGTTTCTGCTATTCTGCTATTCTTTGATAGGAAGTTGATGTTTTTCTGAATTTGGGGATGTCCAGCAGTACTGGAGTAACTCCTCTGGAATAAATGAGGATTTTTCAATGCATCTGCATTGAATCCTGGAGAAGAAATTGGGATTTACCAGTTATTCCTGGAGTTTCTGACCCACTTTAGGCAACCTAGAAAATCTGAAATATCCTTGATTTTGAACATAATGAGCAGATGTGCAAATCTGCATTCTCTGGTATTTTTAGATGCTTCTCCTCAGAAATCAAGAGGAATCTCAACATTCATAGGTTGGGAACCAAACTCAATTTGGTGTTGTGGCTCTCACATTTTTTTCCTTAAATTTTTTATTTTTTCTTCCCTCTGTTGCAATAAATTAATTGACAGAAGTGTGGTGTGCACATTTGGGAATTATAACATTATTTGGGATGATCTGTGCAGAACAAATCTTAAAATATGGGCAAGAAAGGAGTTTCTATGTGGGTTTATGTGAGCAGAATACATTGGTGAGCTGAGTTTTATTAAGCAGAAATCTATTTTTTTTTTACACTAACTCATAAAACCAGTCTGTCTTGTAACTTAAAATGACAAAGAAATGTAATAAAATGCAAAAAAAAGTTCTAAGAAATAGATAAAACAGTTGTTCATTTTGATCAGATCTTGCCTAACTGAAATTAGTGAAGTTCAGTTAGAGTTACACAGTGAAACTAATAATCAGCACTGGAAAAATACCTGAATAAAAGTTACTTTGTATTATTAACTGTTTCATTGTGTTACAGTGCATAGCAGGCACAAAAAATTGAAATTCATTTTTAGAAAAAATACCCTACAGAGCTTAGAGCTTCTTTTTGGTTTGTTTTTTTTTCCTAAACAAACACAATTTCATTTTTTTTTCTTGAAAATGCTGCTAGATACAAAATTATCATTTTCTCTATTACAGCTGAAATAAGATCTTGTTGAAAAGCCTGGAAGTATAAAATTAAGATTTTAAATATTAAAATTATTCTACTGAAATGTCCCATTCAGAAGTCCCATCTTGCCCAGGAGATATGGACATAATGCACGTTTTTAGCACATCTATATCATTTTGCCTTTAAAAGATTATTTCTAAGAAGAGCTAGGCATGTGTGTAGATATAAAAGAGGATAAAAAAATCAAATTAAACAGCTTCATTTGAGACAAGAAGGTTATGAGGCCACAGGCATTTGCCCTGGAGGACGTGCTGTTTGTAGTTTACACATTGACTTTAGCTCTTAAAATGCAGCCTGGAGTCTTAATTGGATTTATGAGCTGGCAAAGCCAGTAAAGCCACGGGCTTAAGGACAGCACTAATTCTGAAATAATCTTCATCTCAGTACAGAGGGATACATGAGACTGTAATTTCTAATTTTGTCATCATCTCAAATTATAAGTAAAATAACATTTAAGTGTAAGGCTGTAGAGCTACCTTTGCTTTAAACAAAATAAAAAAGTAAAGACGTGGTTCTGCTCTACTTTTTGCTAATTTAGTGAAAAGCAAGTAACTAAAATGAAAATAGAGGCGTTAATAACAACTGATAAATAAATAATTGAAATAAAGAAATAATAAAAGAATTTGAGGAGGAGACAGAGGATGAGACCTTCATTTGCATGAACCTCTAACGTAATGACCTTAAATATATCTTTTAAGTGACATAATCTAGAAATGATGCTGTTTACTGACTGTCCTAGATGAGATTTGACCTTTATGTGTTAAAAACAAAAAAATTACCCTTAAAAAAATGTGTTGAAGGCAAACTTTTAGCTTGGATTCAGGTAATATCACCCAGCTTTTCAAAGATGGAGAAACCATTTAGAGCAGTCTGTGTGCCAGGCAGACAATTCTTTATTACTGTATTGAAAAACGTGCATGTTTATTTTAACAAGTAGATTATTAGTTGCAACATCTCACTCAACTTTAAATATTTTACCAGTTATTTTAAAGCATCTGGATTTCACTGAGTGCATAAGAAGTCCCAGGAGACATGCCACTAAGAGCTATTTCAGAGTTTTTGATGTGTTTTAGAGAAAACCTGATTTTTTTTTAAGTTTTTTTTTTTTTTAAGAATTTATTTTCTAAGGGATCTAAGAGAATAAAAGAAATTAAAGAGGAGCTTAAAGACAAGAAGAAAGAGCCCTAAAAGGAATTTTTTTGTTGGCAGATGTTCAGGTTTTTCCCTTCTGCAGATATGGATTTTTTTGGGGGGGAGATGCACCAAATGCTGCTTTAATGAAGAGAGCTGCAGTGGGCAGAGTGCTGACTTGGCCAGGTCGATGCTGGTTCTTCATCTCATGAATTGTTATTTAATTGCACAATATTACTTTCTAGCCAGTGATTGAAACAAATCACACCCGGCAAAGGGAATAAATGAAGAAGAATTGCAAGCGCAGCTGAATGAGCACAACACTCCAAAACATTCTGGAGGTGCTCAGGACACTGAAGTTGTCCCTCAGGAAGAGATGGACGTGGCTCCATCCACACCAAAGACTCTCGGGTGACCCTTTTGGAGACTGACCCTTCCCTTTCTCCCTCCCACCCCAGCAGCAGCCAAATCTCTGTCCCTCACTCCACGTAAATGGAATTATTTTCTCTGCCACACGGGAAGCATGACACACCAAATGTGTCCCACCCTACTCCACTGGCCCAGTTCCTCCAGCTGTGGGAGTCACTGGAGCACTGGAGCTCAGCAGCTGGGCTTCCTGCCCTGCATGAACTTTAGGGGCAAATGTCAGCCACCTCTTAAGCTATCAGTGGATTTCTCATCTAAGTTTAAGATCCTTATAAACCTCTTTGCTGCTGCTGTGGCAGTGATCAGTGCTCTATGGATTTCCATTTTGGAAGATAAACACAGGGGCTTGAGCAAAATAAAACAAGAGCAGAAGAAGTGCTGTGATCTTAGAAGTCTTTAAATTTCTCTAATATAAACAGTCCCTAAGAAGCTTTGTCCTCCTAATCCTCGCTGGTTTTTAGACAATTTGTTGTCTTACAATTAAGTACAGATGGTTTGGAGCTGAAATGTTGATAAAAAAAAAAGAAAATAAAAAAGAAAGATGCTTAGGATTGCTTCAATTTCCGGGTTGGATTTTACCAGTAATCCATGTCTGAAACATAAGAAATCTGGTATTATCTGATCTTTAATGCTAGTTTACAGATCACTGGCATATTTCAGTGATTACAGTATGTGCATGAAATAATACTATTATCATATTTAGAGCAGGAATGAATCTGTGGGAAGGCTCTGTAGCAGCATCCAGCTCTTCAGTCTGTGCTGCTTATGGCATAACTTGCTGCTTTCATTTAACCATGAAAAGAAGAGTCTTGTGACACAGGGGAGGTTTGGTTTTACAGCTGGAATAGCACTGTCAAGGATTTGGGTAACATGTGGGAAACTCTTCAGTATGATTATTTAATGTGGAGAAAATAGCTGAAGACACTCAGAATGACTCACTTGCCAACATCTTTTTAGGAAGTTCTGTCTTTCTGTTCTGAAAACACAGACATGAGCAAATGTAGAAGTTGAAAGGCTGTAAAACACTTTTAACTGAGTCAAAGCAGGATGGGAAGCTGTGGTAGGATTCAAAAACCCACTTTGCCATGAGTCTATGAATTAGACATTTTAAGCTGATAAAAGAAGTCCACTTCTGTAAACTATAGCACTTCTGTAGAACTTATTTGCTGCTCTAACTCTAGATAGTCCTGTCCCCCTTCATCCTCTTTCAACAAATACTCGTGCCTTGGTCTTTATTTGTTGCTAAGCTGGCATTTTGCTTGGGCCTGATGAGAAGGTATAAACTATCTAAGACAGTAAAATCTGATGCTGAATTAGTTCTGTTCAAAGTATTTTTTGGTGCCCTTTGGTACAGCTGTCTTTTCTGATGAAGCAAAAAAAGGCTTTTTAAGCTAAAGACAGCAATGTTTATTATTAATTGAAGATCCTACTCTTTAATGCTTGGACATCAAAATTTAAGGGGCTATTTGATGTGAATTTACTTTTCTCTGTTAACTTGCAGCACTGATACAAGAGGAATTTTGTGGTGCTTTTCTAAGTTCTCCGACTTCAGTGATTTAACAACATGTAAAACACAATTATCCCCCTGCTCCTGGATGAGAGGAGCAGGGAGTTGCTGAGGGAAGGAGTCAGCAGAGGGTAGTCCACAAATGAAGAGCCAAGACCATTTTGAACAAGCTATGCTGGCCATTCCCTGCTCCCTGCCCTCTCCTGGCATCTCTCCACACTGACAGGAGCTGAAAGGCCAGAAAATCTGGAAGTTTTCATTGGTGCTCTGCAGCATCAGGAATCCATGGTGGCAGTCTTTAGGTTTGCTGGTTTAAGGTCTCCTCCTGGCTTGCCTGCTGCTTTGGGCGTTCCTGCACTGTTCCAGGTCTGAACACGTGCAAAGTGAAGGGAGTCATCTTTCCCTTTAGAATCAGGGAGAGGTGATTCCCTGATTGTCCCTTCTGTCTCCACAAGCATCAACTTACTCCTCACTCTCAGCATTTTTTCCAGCCTTTCACTCTGGTTCTGCTCCCTTGTAGTGGTGAGTGCAGGCTTTAAGAAACATTTATTTCAGCCATAGATAAACTACCAGAGAGAAAACCCACAGAAATTAATGCCTTGGGAACAGAATCAAAGAGAAGCCCTAATACAACACACTCAGGGGCAATTGCTTTTATTGCAATTTTTATTTAAAAGCTGAATATCATGGAGAAGAGAAGCAATGGCTGATCTGAGCCCAGGATCCCTGTACCTGGATATATTTGTCAGTATTTGCAGCCTGGTTCAAAGAAGGGTTCTGGCAGCACAGCCCCTGTTGTGATGCCATTCTCCACATCTGCCAGTGAAGGATCTTCTCAAAGAAATGGGCAAAGTCGGTGTTTAGACAAAATTCCTGTAAATTAACACATTCAGAGCTTAAAAGGCATACAGAAAGTGGTAGCCGTGTCCATTTCAATTATTTGGAATTATTTTGTCTAAGGAAAAGGAAAAAAGAAGAGAAATCACTTACCTGGCTTGGCTTTGACACAGTAGCTAAACAAACCCTGCAACATGCACAGGTGGAGAAATGTGTGCTTATTTTTCATTTTAGTTAGTGTTTTCAAAGGAAGGAGTGGTCATGTTTGTAAAACATTCAGATACCCTGGTGAGGAAAACAATATAAAAATAAGAGCTTAAAGATGAGGAAGCACCGGTTTCATTCAACTGCAGTTCACACCTTCAGAGACCAAGTAAATATTTTAAGAACATTCCTGGGTTTTGATGCTTGACAGCTTTCCTTATAAATACAAATAACAGAAAATCAAAAAAGAGAAAAATTAACATTATAGCAAAATGTTGCCAGAGGCCTGCTGCCACATCCATAATTCATAGGGAGCCTGCAAGAAACTGCAGCTTTCTGCTCTCTTCTGAAGATGGTGATGTTGTGCACTCTGTTTACTTGATGCTTGCATGTTTTCCAATCTGATGCTCAAACAAAACAGTATTTTGCTCTCTCTAGGTTAAATAGAAGCACTTTTATTTGGTCCACAACATTATGATCCGAGATTTTATATTTTGAAACACAGAGGAAGAAAGGCATTTCTTGCAGCTTTACAAAACCACATTATGTTTATATAATTATATGATGGAAAGCTTAATTTTAATTTCAGGCCCATTGCTCTTTAAAGCCACTCTGGCCTGAATGTTGTTTCTCAAGCCAGGGACAGCTCCAAGAGGCACATTCACAATGGGATTTTATGATCATTTGCAATGTGTGCTGACCAGTGCCTCAGAAAGCACAGCCCTTGGCTGGTGGTGTGATTACTGCCCTGGTGGGATCTGCCCAGAGTGGGTAATTTTCCTTTTAGCAGAGAAATCAGGAGAGACAGATCCCTGCTCTGTTCTTTTCCAGCTCAGTCAGAGCTGTGGATGCTCTCCTGAGGTACAGAATGGTGCTATTTGGGTACAGGGTTCTAAGATCTGGGATCATTTTTACTGTAGCTGCTTTGTGATACTCCCATATTTCTGAAACCACACCTGGTTATGCCAATTTTTTATTTCCTTTATCTAAAAAAAAAGTCTGTTTAAATTCCTCTTTCTATGGACACTGTTGAGTTTTTTGCCCCTGTCTGGCCCAGTAGCTTGAATTGTTACAGAATTAAGTGCTCTGTTGAGCCACTATGAGTTTTGGATATTTATTTCAATGGAATGAATTACTTCATTGTTGGATCCCAGAAATCTGAAGTTTTTGAGCTTTCTATGCTTCCAGGCACAGACCCTCTGAAAAACTCTGCACTGGACCTAAAACCTTAGAAAAGGCTTTTAAATATGAATAATAAATTAGAAATCACAAATGTGTAGTGAGTTAAAAGTGTGTATTTTCACGGAATAAAAAGTTTTAAATTTAAAGTTTTTAAAGTATAGTAGTAAAAAAACAAAATTAAAAAATTTGGGTGGTGTCTTTTCTTCTTGTTCATCTTGTCTTCCTTCTTCTTCATGGAACTTAGGTAGTAACCTTTGGATTGGTCAGTCTAAAGTCACTCTAAGGGTCATGAAAATCTATTATTAAGTCAAAAGTATAAATAATAAAAGTGTAAAACTTTTATTAGTGTGTTTAGCTTTAAAAGGCCTTAAAGCAGGCTCAGCTGTAGCCATTTTTCCTACTTCTAAGAAAGAGCTAGAAGTACTGTTTTACTTTATGTAATTCTCTAATAAGATATAATAAACATCCAAGTCCAAACACGAGAAACCATCTCAGTCACCTTTCTAATAATCCTTACTCTGAACAGAAACAAACAAGACTAATGACAAACCACTAATTAGTGGTGCAAAACCCAACAAACACTCCTACACTTCATAATACAAATATTCTATTCCTGCAGATAGAGGTGGTGGAAAGAAATGTGGGAAAATAATTTGGAGGAACATTGTAAGAAATCCAGGTTGTATAGAATGTTGTGAGACACAGTTGGCCCAACTGGGTACAAGAATCTCTTGTTTCAATGATTTATGTCTGCCTATAGGTAATAATTGAACACAAGACACAGCAGGAGGGGAAAAAAAATTCCATTTTTAAAAAATCTCCCTTTCTAGTTTTTTATCAGTGAGATGAGATTTATAACTGAGACCTCTAATTTCAACGTGGCTCTCTGCCAGGGAGACCCAAACCAGAGCCTGGCTTCTGCAGCATCAGGGCTGGGCAGGGAACAAGCCACTGCATCTTTAAGGAGTGCTTATTTGGCATTTACTTATTTAGTTAAAGATCATTGCCAGGCAGAACTCCCGTGGGAGGAGTGGATGGTTCACTGGGCCTCATGGGGAGGGAGGTAATTAAACTCTGAAGGCAAGCAATGATGTTAAGCTAAAAGCTCATCTTTAAATAGTAATACACTTGCAATGTAAAGTGGAAGGCCCTCGGGTGCCTGTTGACACAGCGTTAGGAGCTGGCACTTTTTTATATAAAAGCTAAATTGAAGAAACTGTTATGAGCTCATCTGCATAAAGCAATATGATTCTGCCTGAGGGTGTGGGCAACAGGGAGTGATTAGCAAAACGTCTTTTTCCCTGCTACTCTGTTGCTCTGATAACATGCCACTTGTCACTGAGAAATTTGAGATACCATATGCCAACCTGCATCTACAGAGACCCCCTTGCTGATTGCACATCGAAGAATTCCTCCTCAACACACGAGGAGCTGTCAGAAAGCATTTCTGAGGCTGCATGAGACACGCTGGAAAGGAAAATCTCGTGTTGCCTCCCTGATTCCTCCTCCTGTGTTGCATCCAGCCCTTCCTGGTGAACCTTAGATATGATGCAAAATGCATTTACACAGGAAGAACTGGGGATTCTCTGCTGGCTTTCATCTTCTCTTCATCCCCTGTGGGTTGGAACTGCTTTTATAAGCCAACCTAAAGCAAATTGAGGCTCTGGTTCTGATAGAGAAACCTGATTTCCATGGAGATGTTGATGGGACATTCACTTTTTTTAAGCAGCAATTTGGGTTCCTTGTGTCTGTGCCACCTGGGACAAGGTGGGGGTGTGCAATGGAATGGCATTGGTAATTGGGAAAAAATGAACATCAAGCAATAATATAATTTCCTGTTATGGCAGTTGCAGAGATCAATGATTTAAAATAAATGAATAAAGGACTTTTATTCTAGTGGCAATTTTCTGTTTTCAGGTAAAAGTCTTTTTTTTCTGTCTTAACGAAACAACCCTGATTATTTTTTTCCTCAGCATTTTGATTCTTGTGTCTAGTGTTGAGTGGAATATTTAATTAGTATATGTAATAAGTGTGAGTCTGTGCAAGTAAATTTCTCTTCAGAAACATAATGCACCCTAAAAAAATTTGTTGTTCACGTGGTGTGCCTCACTGTGCTTGCTTGCTCTGGAAATGCTGATGTTGGCCACTTCTAGTTTTCACTACATGGAAAGAGATTGGCTTCATTGCACTTCATACACTGAAGATCATTTCCTAAAAAAGAGTCCCTTGGGCCTTTGGAACACCTTTTTTCAGAATACAAAAGAAATTTCTCTTTTCTTTGTATGAACATCTCTGCAGTTGAAATCCTAAACTCAATAGTGGAGCAACTCATCATTAACTCATTGATTCTCATACAAGACTGACAGGGAGCAAAACCATTTCCATCTCTTCAGGATGATGTGAACAGTCTAAAATGATCCTGTCCATAATGAAAAGACACCCAAGTCTAAGGTCTACTACTTGTAGGCTTGTACTTGTGATGATTTTTCCAGTAAAAAATTGAATATTGGCAGGATGCTGAGGGCAAACCAGGCTTTAAACTTAGGAAAGTTTGATTCCAGCATTTAGCACCGATTCCCAGAATTTGGGGCATGGTCAGTCTGAGAGGAATGTGAAAGAAGATCCCCTCGTGGGAAGGACTGAAGCAGGATGACAGGTTGGATTTGGGAAGCTGGTGTATCAATTATGGCAGTGCTGTTCCAGCCTGTGCATCCAGGGCTCAGTGCCCCAGGCTGGCTCTGTGCTGAGTGTGGGGGGGAGGCTTGTTTATTCTCCTTCCCCTGTCATGCCACTCATGACAAGAAGAGACAGGAAAAGCTCAAGGGGCTAATCAGTTTTTAGGCTCTGACCCATATTTGGAGTTGGCAGTAATTATGAAATGTAGGAATTCTCGTGCCTGATTATACCCATGGAACTGCAGCACTCCCACAGACTTAACTCTGTGTGGATGAGAAGTGAGCAGGAAGTGTATGTTTGAAATAAATTAAACTGTGGAAATGTGTGAAATTGAGGTGACCATGGAAGTGAAGAGACTCAGGGGTTTGGAGGTTTTACTGGTTTGTTTGGTTGGGATGTTTTGGGGTTTTTTTTTGTTTTGGCTAAGATAATTGTTTAAGCTGTGCCAGGCTGATGGAGGTAGCAGGGACAAGGAAAACAAATGCACAACTTGGCCCCCAGTGCTTTGAAAAGAAAAGACCAGTCTGGTTTTGGCACTGTGGAAAAACAGACCTGATGACTTATTTTCCACTCTGATACATGAGAAACTCCTGCATCTCTTGACCTCTAATGCTTTCATTGTCAACAAGAGACTGTTTTGCACAGCCAAAGTTGGAAAAGGCAATCCTGTTGCAATTCCCAATGAATATCATTGCTGCAACAGTAGAATTGCCCATTTTGAGACTCTGTAAAACTCACATGTCTGTAAAAAGCATTAAGACAAAATCCACGCAGTCAGATGGACTCACTCTCTTTAACTGTGCTTCAGATTTTTCCTGTTGATCCAGACAATGGGCTGAAAAGTCCTGAAG
The DNA here is from genome assembly GCA_037013685.1 of Acridotheres tristis. Classification (NCBI taxonomy): domain Eukaryota; kingdom Metazoa; phylum Chordata; class Aves; order Passeriformes; family Sturnidae; genus Acridotheres; species Acridotheres tristis. The sequence continues at coordinate 111,108,757 of CM072884.1, forward strand.
TAGGAACCAGAAGTGCTCTCAAACACGACAAGGAGGTCTCAGCTTCATTTTATGCTGTAGAACTGCTAATTTCTCATCTGGGTAAACAGTGGGAAGAGGCACTTTCTGCTGTGGCTCTTCTTTGTGTGCCTTTAGACTTGATTTTAATGCAGATTGAGAAGGGCATCTGCTCGTAGCACTTGTAAGCTTAAGACATTATATTAAAAGAAAAATATCCTTTAATGTATCATGAGACAAAGCTTAAAAAAATCCTGTTAGTGTCAGTGATGGCACTTATTTCTCTTGTCCTCCCTTTCTCTGTTCTTCTTTTGCTCTAGTGGCTTTGACCATTGATGCTAATTAGTACTGAAAAGGACATTTTTGGCAAGGCTTTTAAATACAGCTTTTATCTTCTCTAGCAACAGACAAAGTTGTATTTAATGGTATTTGACATCTAAGAGTGACTGCAAGGTCTTTTTTCTGTTGATTTTTTTTTCCTAAAGGAGTTCCTTATTCTTCTAATTTATTAGGAAATCAGATGTACTTTTATTCTCAACAAACTTCTATACTTAGCTGAGTACATGCTGTGTTTATATGACTGTACAGTATTAAAAAGAGAATGATAATTATGTCAATGTTGCACTGAGTGTTCCTTTTATTAGTTTTTCCCAGAATATTCTGTTGAGCTACTGCATATCTTTTCAAATAACGAAATTATGTCTTTTCTTTTCTGAAAGGTTTTAAGGCAATTCCTCTCAGCATCATCTACCTCTTGAGTTGTACAGAATAGTTGATATTTGCAAGAGACTCTTGGGAAACAGTTGATCAGATGATTGCTGTAGGTGTTTCCTACTCGCCTCTCACTGCTGTCTTCAGGCAGAATTCCCAGATGTAGCTGTGCCAATGTTAGGTGATAAGAACTGCCACTGGATCCAAATTTCTGGAAGCAGCAGCAATAAAATAACCAGAGCCTTCAGAAAGTGTGGAGTGACTGGGAATTTAACAAGGAAACATTTTTCCTTTTCTCTTTCTTGATGGGTGTGTACCAAATCGAGGCAATCTTCTGCTTCCCCAAACCATTCATTTGTCATACTTTTTTGAAACTGCCAGCTGAACAGGATGTGGAACACAGGAAGGAAAGAGCATGTCCTGTAAGACACCAGGCATATTTTGGATTCAGCTGGTGTGTAAGTCTAGACTTGGTTGCGGGGTGGCAATCAATATTCTGCAGAAATAAACGCTCATTTTCCTCTTCCATGGCTGTAATTCTTCTAAACCACCCGAGCTCCCATTAGGGCTGGATCTTGGGATGCAGGGCAGGCAGTTGTTCATCCTGGAACTCCTGGGAGCAGTTTCCAGGCTCCTTGCCCTCGTGTCCCTGTGGAGTGCAGCTGCCTGCACCCTCCATGGACCGCCGTGAACCTGTGGCTCGGGTCCTTGGCCCTGCAGGGGCTGCAGCCATCTGTCACCAGAGAGTGATCTAACCCAGCCTGGCAAACTGGCCCAAGGGAAGGCAATCTAAAGATGAGCTTCCTCTCAGTTTTTGCATTTCTCAGCTGCCCAGCATGCCCTGCCACAGCCTCGAGGATGATTATGGCCCTCGCTGTTGGACTAAATCATGGATGTGGCATGTCAGCAAATCCCAGGATTCACCCCCACGCCAGTTCTCTGTGTGCAGGTTTGACTTTTGAGGCTGCTTCCCCTGAAATAACTTTAAGTTGCATTCTATTTTTTTTTCCCCAGAAAAATTTTTTGTTTTCCAAAGTAGTTAAGCAAGACAGCCTTATTGGAATCACAGCCTGGGATGTTTCTCCACAGGCCAGGTTAAGTTTGACATCCACATTTCTTAGAAGACAGAAAAGATTTATTTTGGTCAACTCTTTGCATTGCAGCAGGTACAGCTGGATTATAAAGCTATGCACAGAAAATATCAATATCAATATCAATATCAATATCAATATCAATATCAATATCAATATCAATATCAATATCAATATCAATAATATAATGCCATTCAGCTTTCAAATTTCAGTCCCCACAGGGGAGCATGTGGGCCCTGCTAGAACAATAATTCATTACCCCTGGGAAGGGCAAATCTTCAAGGAATTGGTCTGTTGGTGAAAAAGATGATCCAAACCTCAGCTTACGTGTTTTTTGAACAGACAGAAAACAAGAGCATTTTCCTCAAAAAATGCTTTGGGAATGCTAAAATGTTTCACTTCTATTGGAACATAAAAATTATGTACTTCAGAATCTGGAACTTATTTTCCATGTTCTTTGAAGAATGTTGATACATCAGCTTTTAGCCTCCATACAAAATTAACAGCTGTTGAAATGTAATAATTTCTCATGATCTGAAAATTCAGTATTTTGTTTATCATCAGAAGTGGGAATTTTTTGTTAGATTTCTTTTTTTTTCTTTTCCAGTTTAAATATGTCTATAGGAAGTGTGTGATGCATCAGGAGCCCATCCCAACTTGTGCACTTATCCTAATAATTGGCATGGTGCACATAATCATCCACAACCTGAATTAGACATAAAATATTTCCCACATGAAATGTAATTACCATCACTCAATAATCAGTGTGAAAATAACTGTTTTCCCTTTCTATATATAGGACTTTTCTTTGGAGATGAGAATAATAATCAGCATTTGCCGGGTGGGACAATCCCCATATTCTGGAATTGAAATTTGCAGCAGTTATCATCAGCTCAGGTGTTTAAATGTGTATTGCATTGGTGCTTTGGGGAGCAGCAGAATTTGGGGTAATGCTGTCACTAGAGGGACATTCTGTCATGAAAGACCTTTAAATGGAGCTTTCTGAGCCCAAACCAAGGGCAGTGGAGTCTCTGGAAAGTCTGCCATTGGGGTGAACAGGCTTTGGGCCATTGGGGCTTCTCAGGGGATGTGGGAGCTGAAAAATTATCTACTGTCAGATTGGAGGGCCAGCTTTTCACCCAGGCTTTAGCTGGAATCACATTTTCCAACAGGTGCTTAAAGTTTCCTATGAAATCAGGGACAGAAATAGTTTACATCCCCTGTGTTGGTGCCTGCATTTAGATTTAAATTAAGAGTATGGGAAAAGAGGAATATAAGAGTCTTTTAAAGGCATTAAGGAATCTTCTCCAATAGCAAAATGTTGCATGTAATCTCAGATAAATATGTATATAAATTTCTGATTTTCTGAATCTTTGCCAGAAACACTTTAGTTTTCAGTGAACCCATTAAACAAAAGAGTTCTAAACATATGCATTATATATGTAAATAAGTTCATATATAAAATAAGAGGGAAATGGGATTTCTCTCTGAGAAAAAAATCTTACTTTTCAAATGTTGTTGATTATTTCTTCTTACTGATAATACCTTAAATTATTCTTAATAGTAATGAAGGTATTGGTTTTATCTAATAACCAAGATTTCTGCATAAAGATGAGTCAGATTTTATATTTAACATTGACTAAAGATGAAATATAGCAGAATATTCATTGCTATAAGGAATGTCTGGACTGGACTGAACAAGCAGTTGCACTGAAATAAAAAGCTCCAACCACCTTTTGCCCAGAGCCAGGGTATTATTATTTGCAGATTTTTTGTTCTCTACTGTGTTACCACAGCGTTATCTCAGGGCTTTTTAAATGGAGTTCCACTGCTTATAGGAGGAAATAAAAGAAAGTATAAAGCATGAAGACCAGTGTCATATCAATCAGTGCAATTAACATGCAAGAAAGAAAACACAAAACATCTCCTTTATTCTGCATTTCAATGAGGTACACATTCCATGGAGACAGAGACTGGCTTCTTCCAGCTACTAACAGCCACAGAAAACAGGATGTGGTGGAGGGAAATACATGAGTATTACTATTGGATCCTTTCTTGTTAGAACTTGGACATGGAGAAAAAAGTAAGAGCAAGTTCTCACCATCTGTTTTGTCTGTCATTGTTCAACTTCTTGGTGCCTGCTGACTTTTGTAATCCAAATAAATCCAGAAATATAAAATTTTATGTCCATCTTCCTATGGAGAAAGAATGCTTAAATAATATCTTTTTCATATGTACCCCTTTAGGTACCCTATGAATTCTTAATTGGGTTTTGAACATGTAGCATTGTCCTTGGAGGAAAGAGTGGCAGGAAAATGATATTTTTTTTTATTTGGCTCCAGCAACATCTGGGTTTTAGGAAAGTTCTGTGTACCTATCATTTAGGAGAAGAATCCGAAGGTATATTCAAGTTCAGAGAAAGACTTTCTTAACCAGTTTTTGACATTTTCCATCCCAGTTTATTTTCTGATTTTGCTGCATTTTGTCCTTTTTATTTTGCTGGTGACCTTTCCACGACCCACCTGCTGTGAGACCTTCTGTTCCCCAGACCTCTTTATCCAGGTTGGGTGTTTTTCCATTTCCCACATCCCTGGAATGGGAGCATGGAGGAATATCAGACTCCAACTCTGGGGTCTCCATCTGACCTGGTGACACCCAAGGAGGAGCAGCCACAGGAGTTGCTCTGTTTGCCCCAGGGTTACAGAACACCCAGGATATTTTGAGTGCTGGACTTAGCTTGTCACAAACTTCTGCTGACCACAGATATCTCTATTTCGATTGGAGTACAGGATAGAAAAAATTTATTTTCGGTCACAAAAGTATTATTGTAAATAGTAATCCAGAAGTAATTACATTGCAAAATACTCTTCATTTCTCAGTGAATTTTCATATTTGCAGAGAAGTTATTGCTGTGTTTCAAGAACCTAAAATCGTATTTTTGTTTCCTTGTGGCACTTCTGCTACATATTTGTTGGCTCCTTGGTAAGGACACACAGAAAGACTTAAAAAACCTCAAAACAACAAACCATTTCAGGATATTTTCTTGCTTTCTTGTTGCATATGCACAAATATTCTGTCTTGGAGTTACCTACTACTTCAAAGCTTATCGAGAGACTATGTGAGAGGAATGTATTATTTCACAGAAATAGGAGAGATGAATCAGAGAGGGAGAGAAAGGTGAGTTGAACCAAACATTATGTTCTTCCATTTTAGTTTCTTTGTTCCTGCGTTCTGGTCTTGTTGCTGATGTCTCGTTGTCCTAATTATCTTTGGTTCTCAGAGTAACTATCATTTTAGGCCATGCAGTCATATTAAATAAATAAGGATGTCAAATAAAGTAGAGTTAAAGAAACTAGGAAGGAGGGAGATTAAAAAAAAGGAAATGGTTCCTATCAGTAAATCTGTTGTGTAAAACATTGATAATCAATTTGCACACAGGTTGTGTTTGCACTTGGATATCTAAGATGCTTTTATTGGACCATAAATGGATATCTTCATGCATCTTGTTTAGCTCTGATTTTTTTTTTAATGGGATACTTTAATCATTGGAGCCAAAAGCAGTGATTTTTGTTATAGGTGCAAATTACAGCAAATTTAGTTTATTTGGAGTCAAGTGATATCACTGGGGTGTAACAGTGCCAGAATTGTGGAAAACTGAGAGCAGCTAAAGAACTGAAACACCAAACGTAGTCTTGTTCAGGCTTGTCTGAAGAGAGTTCACAATATCCAGAGATGTTAATAGCTATTCACAGCTTGGTTGTCACTATTATTTGTTTCTCTTTCACTTGTGAATACATATGGTTTCAGAATGTCAAGCTTGCTCTTAAATGCCTCCCAGATATGATGGCATTTTAGGAAAAATGAAGCTTATTGCAGAGGAGGGGAAGATTTCCCTTAGATCTAGTACCAGTAATGATGGCTAATATTAGGGCAAAGAAAACCAGGTCAACTACCTATTAATTCCCTCTTTTCCTATTCAGATTTTGTTTGAATTTCTGTCCATTTAGTTTAAGTATTCAAGATGGTTTTATGTGTGTGCCCCTGTTAGAAATGCTAATGTTCATAACAGCTTTGAACCTTGAACCAGAGGTTTTATCATCCTGACAAAGTGCATTTATTTTTAAATGGGTAATATTTTAAATAGAGATCTCTCTATCTCTCTATTAGTTTGGAAATTAGGTTAGCGATGCCAAGTATTTCCCTCCTACTCATGTCTCACAATATCATAAATTACATTTAAGGGCTCATCCAGAAGCCAATCCAACTCAACCCCCTGTTCAGAAAAGATTTAATTTAGATCAGGTTTCTCAGGGCCATGACTGGTCAAATCTGGAACACCTCTGAGGACAGAGGTCCCACAGCTTCTCTTCCAGTATTTTACCAACAACAACAACAAAAAAATGGTCTTAGCACACTTCCAAAACAGAGCTCCTGTGTCTGTGTATTCTCTAACCATACAGGTCTGTTTCTGCCCTCTTTCCTAACCCTTTGGGAATCTCTCTTGACTTTTATTGATCTGGCAAGCTACAAGGTCATCTAAGAAAAAAAAAATTAAGATAAGTTGCATTTTATTTGCTCCATATCCAGGAGCAAAATCTATTGCCACACAGCAACACACTGTGTGTGGGTGGAGTAAAGCTTTCTACCTGCTGGGAAAATTTCCATTTAATCCTTCAAGCATATGAGAATTTGCTGCTTTATTGCCATAAACAAATAACATCTCCTGAACAGCAATACCAATATCAGGACTTCACATTTAAGTGCAAAGAAGTGAAGCAAAACTTTACTGCAGTTTAGCTTTGAAGAAGCTGATGGCAATCCATGCTTTTCATCTTTCAAGGGAATTACCTCTGACTCCCACTTCTCTCCTTTTTTTTTCTACTCAGCCAGAGGTGTAGGTGAGTGGTTCAGAGTTTTGCTGACACACCAACACCTATAAAATAATATGTTGTACTGATGCGTGAAAAGCACTCAGCATTAAGTTCTTGAAATAATCAATTATTTAGCAGCTCATCACATTTACTGTCCACTGAAGGATCTTTAGAGCAATAATAAGGTCACTGCAATCAGATTCTCTGCTTTTGGCATTTCATCTGCAAAGCCTGCACGTATCCACCAGAAAAAAAAAAACGCCCAAAAAACCTTGGCTGCAGTTTGGAATCTGTTCTAGTCTCAGCAGGAGATGATTGCTTTTTAATTCTCCCTATCTGGATATCTGCTTGTGCAGTAAAGTCCTCTGGCAGAGGGATCTCTGGTCATTAGAAACAGTGGCTGTTTATTGGCTTCACTGGCCTTGAGTCAGGCCTGGGGAATGGTGTTGGAAAGCTTGTTGGAAAATTGCATTTGAGGAGGTTCGGGAAGCAGCATTTCTGGGTTAAAAAAAGAATAACCTTTAAGCATTTTCTGTCATATCTCTGCTAGAGGAAGAGATGCTATTGGAAGAACAGCAGGTAGTAAATGAATCTGAAATATTGGCATTTACAAATTATTGGTGTTTCCTCAATTTAAGAAAATTTTTTCATCCTTCTTTCTTAAAGCAAAAAGGAATAATCTTCAAGGATTATGATTCACAACTGTTGTTTGTTTTGCTAGACACCTCAAGCAGCCTATACCCTTAGTGACAGTGCATGGGATTGAAGAATTATCCTTAGACAATTTTAAATAAGAATAAAAATAGAATTTTTTTCATATTGAGTGTTAGATGAAGGGTGTGAAAAGCAGTGAAATTTGGGGAAGGGCTCTGAAATGACAAGGGCATTTGCTGCTGGCTGTAACTTTGTGCTGCTCTGTGCAGGTGCTGACAGTGCCCACAGCTGTGGGAGTGACTGTCCTTCTCCATGGTCACAGCCAACTCCTGCCTTCTTTTGTTACTGGCCCAAAATTTCTAAACATATCTCAATGAAAAATGGGCATTTATGCCCTTTTTTCCTCCTTCCCATGTGTCCCCTGCGATGTATAAGGGGGATTTGAAACTCAGTTTGCTCTAAGCCAAAATATTTTCTCAACTCAGGTTGAAATGTTTGATGTAGCTTCAGCTGCTTGATGTAGCTGATGATGGCAGCAGGAGAATTAACAACAGAATGAAGTGGGATAAGGAAATAAGAAGTTCTTAAACTGTGTAGAAAGAAGAAAAACAGGCATTATTGGAGTTACTGTTTATTTTTAATGTGCATGTATTAAATACCAATAGCTACCAGATACTTTGAATGAAAATATATGAAAATTAAAAAAAAAATTCCAAGGGATTAATGCAGAATAAGCAAAGCCTAAGTTAGACTCTTGTAAGGTTATGAGGTTTTAAGATTATAAATGCAAGCAGAAACAGATGTATTAACTCGTGGCCAGACAGGCTGCTGGCTTGACAAAAAGTGTGATGTGTGGCTGTGGAGAGAATCCTTCACTGAATGTCAGCAGAGAAATATTTATTGGCACTACATTGCATTTATGTATGCAATACCATGGCCTAAATACAGTGTCATTTAAAAATACAGGGCTAGGAGTCATTAAATACAGGTAGGATGTTTGAAATACAATTTGTTCTTAGTGGTTACTTGCTATTCACTTGTCCTTCATGTTCATATTGTATTAAAAATAGGAGGCTGGATTGAAGCTCACCACCATAGAACCCATAAAACCTCGTGAATTTACCATAAAATTATTTTGGCCCTGAATGATTCAAAAGCAACAAGGGGTGTGGTAAATCTCAACTCAAGTTTGGAGGCCACAATTCCAGAAACAAAGCAAAACATTTAGGCTGATCTAGGAAAAAAGGTGACCTTGTTGATAAAAAAATCTGAGGTACTATGGTAGTTATGGTAGTATGGTTAGTATGGTAGTATGGCCTGATATAATTTGAATATTCTATAGATGTGATAAATGCAATTACGTGCTGAGATGACCCAGGATGCTGCAAGGTCAGATCAGCAGTGAGTTACAGATATGCCTCCTCCTTAGCCTCTGTAGAAAGCAAAACCTCTTATCTGCAGTATTAGAGCAGAAAAAAGCCCTAAACTATAAGTTTGTGCAGGGTAAATGCAGGTACAGGGCTTCCTTTGTCCTTGATGTGTCTGATAGGAAATTTAAGCCTCATTCGCATGTTCAACTGTGGTTTCATATTTTGCACTGGGAATATAAAATAAAATTATAGAACCCAGCAGGAATGCTCATTTATGGGGAAAAATAAAAGCAATAATTAGAATAGGAATGAAATTCTTGTTCTGCTGCAGACCCTGGTGGTTTTCCTGTTGATTCCAGTGTGACAAAATTCCAGTCAGAATCACAAATGAGTCCATAAGAAGTTTTCACGGGGAAATATCTTTTCTTCTCCTTTCTTTCACTATTTCCTGACTTTCAGGCTGATATGCAGTTGTGAAATCTTCTGTTCCATTAAGCAAATCAGGTAAACATGGGTCTGCCTAAACGCATGTATGAACAAAATGGTTTTAAGCTAAGATGTTTCCTCAGATATCTACATTAATCTTTAAGCTAAGGAGGGAGTAAATGGGAAGTGCTGGTGCATGTGGTTAAATATTTATTAAAGTAGATGTGGAACTAAATGAGGAAAGGTAAAGAAAATGTGAAGACCTAGAGGGGCAATGGTGTTTGCATTTATCTAAATCTGAAGAATTTCAGCAAGAAGAAGCAGCCTCATTTTTTCTTCCTTGATTGGTCTGTAGCTGTTTTAGTGTAACTGTTTCAGTAAATTGGAAGATCTTGCCTCTCCCCTGAGGCTTGAGTGGAAGACGAAATTACCACAATATAAAAATCCCAGTGTATTCAACTACCATAATAAAAAAATCCAGACCAATAACCCCCCCAAAATCCTCCATGCTGTGCCACAAAGTGCTTATCAGTTTTTAAGTTCTTATACAAAGGACACAAACCCTACTGGCTTCTGGCAAGGCTTGTGCTTCTAATCTGTGCTGATGAAAATCCCAACCTGCTGTGGATTTGTCTCTCACTACCATCCCTCTTAGTGCAGGAATCACTTGTACTTAACCCGCCTGTCTTTAAATTCTTATTGTGGCTTTTCTGTCTGCAAGGAGCGTGGTCCTACTTTTCAGACATCACAAGTTCTTGGCTTTTTTTTGTCAAACTGAGGTAAATTCTGAGGTTTTCAGCTCCCTGGTTTTTGGCTGAAGTCATTAAAGGAGCACAGCAAATCAGCATGACTGACTGTGTCAGTGATGCCAGCCTTTTGTGAAATGCTCCCTCTGTGAAAACATGATTTGCAGCAGCTTCAGTGACTTCATAGTCGGGCAGTTTGAAGAGTCCAAGGTTCAGGCACTGTCTCATGAAAGGATGATTATCACTTGCCTGTATGGAAATGTCTCCTTGATTTTTTTTTTATTTTTTTTTTAAAGATGGAGACAGGCTGGGGTGGGGAGGTCTCTCTGGGAACTGCATCATCTCGGGGCACATAAATTTCACTGCTTGGGCTCCTGTTGTCGTTCAGCTGGACAGTCCTACTCTATGTGCAAAAGTATCAATTCCTTTATTACTTATTTGTAATACTTATCTGCATTTATTATATTCTATTATGCTGCAGATTGTTTTAATAAAAATGTTGGTGAAAGCGAACAGAGCTGTCGCTGTTGCCTTTTGAAAGGGGCCATTTTTTGTGAAGTTTGATCAGTATGAAACATTCAATGGAAAATATATGGCAGTCATCAACATAATGAGGATGAAATGTGGATTTTTTATTTTTCACCTATTTCTTGTTTAAGAAGAGAAACTCAAGTGGTTTGTCCATAAATGACCATTGTCTGAAATAGATGCAAATAGCTTTCGAGCTCCCTCCAAGAGTCCTCCTTGATTTTCATTCTTTTGGAGATTGTTCTCAGACTGATTTCTGTGCTTGAGCAAACCCAAATATGCAAAGACAGAAAAAAAGAAGAAAAAAAAAGTTATTCTATTTCCATGGCAACATCAATTCCCATTCTGCAGGTAAAACAGCTGCCAGTTAGTCCACTCACTGAAGGAAAGCTCCTGAAGGCTCTTCATACTGTAACGTTTGGCCAAAAATAACTTGGCATGCCACAGTTTTCCCACAATCCCAGAGAGAGTGAGTGAGATTAAACTGACTGGCAAGCAGACTGTCAACTCGTTTAATGTCTCCATGCTAGGAGGAAGAAAACAGTCTCCAAACATTTGAGAGGGAAAAGATGGGATGTTTATGGCTGGCACATTATTTTCGTGGTCTAAAATGTAAAATATTTATGCTGTTGAAAGGAATATGAAATATCTTCTGGGTCGTTCACCCCAAAGGTACCAGGTAATTTGTTTTTCAGCAGAAAACTGTTATAATTACATACATTCTGATTTAGAATTAATTAGCATTTTTTGAAGTTATGGTGACAAACTAGGCAGCTCCTTGAAATTAATTCTAATGGAAGTAAATCAGTTTCTCTTAGACTTTGTGGTGCTGTTTGCTGAGGAAGAATGAAATTATTACTTTCATAACCATTTTATGATGATGTTCTGTCAGTAATTAGATATTACCACCCAATATTAAAATTGGTATCACTGTTACCTGTCTTTAGGAGATCTTAATGTGGAGCAGGTGTTGCTTGAGCTCTTCATAGGAGAATTTGATAGGAGGCAGTAAGAAAAAAAGTAAGGCTTTTTTTGGCAAGTGCAGAGGAAGTGTTTAGACCTGTAATTACAAGTGATTAACTTAATTAAAAACTGAGACAGACAATCCTGAGCTGATTTTTTAGAAACCTGTGCAGATAGGCCGTCAGGAAGGAGTTGGTGTGATGGTTTTTTTAATGATTGTCTTGGGAAAGTGAAAATCAGCTCGAGCTGGAGGGGAAAAAAGTGTGCATTTTACCACTTAAACCTGGGTATAAATGAAAGAATTCCTGAAGGCCAGTGGTTACAATCAGTATAACTTAGACTAAGAAGGAAGCAATTTGAATTAATGACAGTTTTGTTTTTGTTTTGTTTTTTTGAGAGAAAGACTCTACCTTAGTTTATTATTGAAGCTCTGCAGACCAGCCCAGCTCAGTTTACTGATGATTCTTGCTTCATGAAGTAGCTGACCTGCCAGGTGAGTTAGATTTAGGTATAAGTTAGAATTAGGCTCACAGAACAAGCTAATTTAGGGTTATGTGGCAGTCAGAGTTTTAAAACCTCTCTGCTGATTTTAGCAGATTTAAGCAGCATTCTTCCCTTCAGTTCCAATCACCACGAGTATGCTCAGGTAGTTAAAAGGCCACATTCACAGACTGAAATGTTCCAAAGCTTCAGAGTAAAAGATTGTTTAAACACAGGCATAAAAATGTAGCCCCCTCCCATGTTGTTTTTCTTTTTTGTTTTTATCACCACTGTTGGATGCTGTCACAATATTGTAGAGTATATTTAAACCACTGGGAATGACTTTAAGTACAGTAATGTATTCACTGTGTGGTTTTTACCTTAGCTTTTGGATTTCTCACTATTTTTTTAAATTAAGTTGGATGTTTTGATAAATTAATTTTTCATTTGTAATAATGATTAATTCACTTTTGGCCAATTTGTTTTAGCTATTGTCTATAACACAGCACATAGTAAGGTGCCCACATTGAAGATTTGAAGATGCAAATATTGCCACCCAAACACCATCACATTCCCTGGGGAATCTTCTGCACTGGCATTATCTTTCAGTGAGTGTATTCCTTTAGGAGTACTGCCTTCAAAACTCTTCTCACACACGCCTTGGGAATGCATCCAGGGTGGCTTATTTTGTTTTTAGAGCTAATATATATGGTGGCTGTGTGTTTAAAAGTGGTCACTATGTATTTCACTTGTGGCCTGTGTTCCAGGGAGTGTGTTATGGATCTTTTACCATGAGGGGACTCACAGCTGTGCCTTCCACACAGCCCTTCCAGTGGGCAATCCACACTGGGATAGTCCTGGAATGCTCTTCCCATTAGGCAAGGCTGATTAGCTTTTACCAAACCCACAAACACAGCCTGTGAGGATGACATGCAAAGAAGGCATAAACATTCCCAGGGAATCCTGGCTGCTGGCAGTCCTCCTCTCCATGACCTGTAACTCACCACTGTCATTTAAAGGAACATCAGGCAGTTCCCATCTTGTTCACACCGTTAGGTGCTGCCATCAACCATTAGAACACACATCAGTGCAACCTGGATGATTTTAATGGGATCTGTAAATACAGGAGCAATTCAGAGAAGGCAGCTCACATTTTGGTAATGCACCATTAAAAGGCTGAAAGAAGAATAATAGGGAAAACAGCAGGGCTATTCATTCACCTCATTCTCATTAGGAAACACAATGTGCTGCATCTCTGGTCATTCTGAGGAAAAACAACCTTGCCAAGGAAAATGTTGATACCTCACTCGTTAAGCAGAAACAAATTTAATTCTGCAAAGTGCTCAGAAAGTTGCAGCCTCTCTTTCAGGTTTCTGCAAAACCAAAATCTTTATTGTTTATTGCTCTGACCTATTTCTTTCCTGTTTTCTTTAGAAATTTTTTGTAGAAATCTATGTATCCTATGAGTACTCTTTGAGGGACCTTATTATATATTATGTATTAGGTGCTTGATTTATCCTCCCAGTGGTCTGAGACGTAGAGGTGAGCCATGAACTCTGCTGGAAATTACTAATTTTCTTCATAAATGTTCAAGCAATTCAAATTGGTAGTCAGCTGCAAATATTAAAATGCATTACAAAAAATAAAAAATAAAAGAAAGGAAAAGATCTCTCTGGTACCAGTTACCAGCAACAGGGATTAAAAGAGCAGAAAGCCTGTAGGAACATGTGGAACTCTCAGAAGTGGGGAACCTTCTGGAGATTTTCCCCCTGTAACACGTTCACCCCTTGGCTGGTGCTGTGCTGGGGTCGAGTGAGGATCTTCTGCCTCTCTCTTACACCAAGGCCAAATATAGATTGCCACTACTGCTGAGCAGTTTGCAATCTTCAGCGAGTGACTGACCCAGATTTCCTTGTGGATCTTCCTGCATGGCATGGCTTAAAGGCTGTAACCTCATCCTCCCTCCCCAGGCCACCCATCCCATCCTCTCCGAGGCAGAATGTCGGTCTGAATTTCTCTAATCTCCAGCCCACAACTCTGCAAAGCCATTTTTATCTCCTTGTTTCTCTGCTGCTCTGTGGTTCTGTCTCCTCCAAATACAGGCAAGAAAATAAACATCCCAGGTCAAGGTACTTTAAAACTTGTAAATTGCTTTAATGGAATGTATGGATTAGAAACGAGGCTTAACTGATGGGTGAAGGGGTACAATTTAGCAATATATAAAAATATAATTTTATGCCTAATAATATAATGTTAGACATAAGATAGAATGGACATATATAGAGATGGGAATTTGTTCCATAAAGAAATGCCCCAGAAAAGGAGCCATTCGCTTAAAAAACAAACCCAAGCAGCCCATAACATACGTTTGCCTTAATAAACCTTAACAGCAATTTTAAGTGCATGAGTCTTAGGAATCCCAAATACTCAGTGTTCTATAGTCTGTTCTCTACCAAGCCTCTCATTTCCACTTCAGAAAACATTTCATTTTGACTGGTATTTAAAGTTGGAGATTTTTTTTGTTTGTTTGTTTTTGGGGGTTTTTTTGGTGTGGTTTTTGTTTGTTTTTTTTTTTTTTTTTTTAGGGATAGCCTAATTGTTGCCAAACTAACAAGTCGCATTTTTCCCATGGGATATAATAAAATGATCATAGCAAAATCATTACAATAATCCATGTTCTGCAATACAAGAACACAGTTTATTTTAAACATAGGAAGAGTGATCATAGGGAAGATGAACTAAAATATATTGAACTACAGCATTCACTATTAACAGAAAGAAGACTTTTAAAAAAATTCTACTGAAAAAATAATTGCAGTAATATATTGGATTTATAGGAAAAACACTGATTATGTAACTGATTTGATGTTATGTTTCTATTCAATACACTTTCCTATAGAGCCATCCTTTTTTTTAACAGAATGAAATATGTTTTTCTATGGAATCTACTTTTCCTTCCCTTTTTGACTGCAGAAAAAGTGAAAAGGTCACTTTCTTTTATAAAATAAATATCCTGGTAATTTGTGACTTACTAAAACTATTTCTTGGACCCAATTCCACCCATCTCCCAAGTGCTTGTTAGCAGGACTGTGCTCACCACAATCATCTGATGTGGACACACATCTCAAATTAGAATTTGTGTTGCTGGAGGTCAGCCTGTGAGAGTTTGATAACTTTTCCTCAGTGTGAAGCAAGGCTGGAGCTGTGGGGTATGAAATGAATTCCCTGAAGGTTTCAGTTCCCTGCATTGCCAGAAGAGAGAGCCTGGGGATGGATCTAAGGGAGCATCCTTCTTGTGGGGTTGAAATGAGCCCATTTTGGTGTTGGCCCAGCCCATCCTGGCCTTTGACACATCCCTGCTGGACACTGAAGCAGAGAAATGCAAGTTTGTGACAGGGCAATCACAAGAATTCAAATGCAGTCTGTAAGACTTTCCTTTCCCCCCACTATTTTGCAGAAGCATCATTTTAGGAGCACATTAATCTGATCTGACAAGGAGTTGAACTGAAAATAAAACAAGTCTAAACATATGAACATGGCCATTAAACCAAGTTCTCTGCAGAGCAATACATTCAGAAGTTAATTACAGCTGAATCTTCCTTGACCTTTGACCTTTGGAGCACTTGGCATTTTTGTACATTTGTTTCTGGCTGAAAGCAAGAAGCTAAAGAAACTGGTTAAAGTCCCACAGTCACACAGTATCATTAATTGCTTTTCCTTCAGGTTAAGGATGTGCAGGTTAGCTCTGGTGTTTGGCACTTGCAGTGTCTCATTAGTGAAACCTACAGGACCAGCTCCTGGAACAGAAGATCAACTGTCTAAATTGAGTATTCTTAATTACTTGGAATATTCTTTCTCCTCATACTCCAGAGCAAGTGGAGTGTTGCTGTTATTGTCTCAGCTCACGAGTGTTGGTGGTAGAGATAAGTCTGTAACAAAGCCCTGACAGGAGTAATTCATCTTCAAGATTAACGGAGCAATTCTGCACATCGGTTATGTATTAATGAAACACGAGTGTGGTACATGGTAATGAATGTTCCTCCAGCAGCCTGAAAAGGTGCACTGCTGCAGCACAAGTCCTCTGAGTGTGGTTGTTTCCACTCACCCTGAGAGCCTGTCACCAGTCTTCCTAATTTATATCATCATGTGTTGCCATGTGCTTGAATGAGATTAAGGCAAATTCTCATTAATTGCAAACGTATGTTTATCACTTAACCATCAGCAAAGTTTAGCGTTAAAATATTTTTCCTCACTGGTGCCTGAGAAACAGCAAATGGCACTAAGAGGGTTTTGGGATTCTGTAATTAGAAGCACTGTTTGTCACTGTCACAGGGCAGGCCCCAGGTGACCTTGTTTGGTGGGTGGAAGTCCCAGGGGAAGAGTTTAATTGGAGTCCTGGAAACTGAAAGTTACTCCCTGCCCACCATCTGTGCACTGGGCTGGGTGATCACCAGCACAGCTACTGCAAGCAGGTTTGAAATGAGGGAAACTCAATCAGCACAACACCATCAGAGTCAGATTTTAGTGCTGTGAATTAGAACACCAGTTAGAAAAAAAAAAAAAAAAAAAAAAAAAAAGCGCAGATGTTACAGTCTGATGGAAGACTGCCATCTTTTAAAAGTGGTGGAAAAGCAATTTAGGTTAGGTCCCTTGTTTCTCAAGATTACAAAATATTTAGTGTGAAATTCATTAACAGCTTGGGGAAACAGCTACCACTTCTTTTGGCCCAAAGGATTTCTGCAAAGTATCATAGCAGTAAGCAACTTTTAAAAATTAAAGAGGAGAAATCTCCACAACTTTAATTGAAGTTCAATATTTTCCATGGTTTCTAAGGGATTTGTCTTGCTGATTCTACTCAAACCCTCTACCTAGTTTTAAATATATAAAAAAAATATAATGCCAGTACAGCATGAATATTTTGTTGCTCAAAGATGTGATTTTCCTTCTTTTGTAAAGAAGATCATTTCAGAAAGAATGCTGATTCAATCACTGATGTTATATACTCAAACCTGCACTTATCACCAATGAATATCACTCTAAAAGAGTATTTTCAAAATAATAAGAATGGGGGCACTCAGATCTCTTTCCTAGAGTTGACAGATAATATAAGAATACACAGCCAGGTTTATCACTAAATCAGCTCTGTCACTACAGACAGTATCTGGGGAATGACTGTGCATACAGACATAAATTGTTCATCATGGGCAGGACAGAGAAAAAGTTCTGTAACATGAAAATACTTTTGGCTTGTAGCTGGATGAGTGAGACAACTTTTGGAAATTAGGGATGAGGAGATTAGAAAGAGACAGTGACAGACAAACAGGCCATCCCCATATTATGAAAAATGAACACCTGCCTTCCTTTCCCTTCACTGATTTACATATTCACCCAAAGTGCAAGTCCTTGAATTTGGCTGAAGAAGAGCTTATTGTTTTAACATCCTTGACATGACATAAGTAAATTTAGGCGAATATAGGAGCACTTCACTGTGTCTGGGTAAAATTCACTGGGGAAGTCCTTCTGCTGACATTGTTTTTATTTGAATTGTGATGTCTCAAGCCTTGCAATGTCTCAAGATTTTATTTGCTTTCAATTTAGGAGCTGTAATTAAAGGACAAGTGGTTCAACAAAAAAAGTTCCTTTTCCTACAGTTTTCACCTATTAGATGTCTGCAACCTCCAAAATGCCATTTCTGCATGGGTTCACAGGGTTTAAACTGAATTGGAACTTTCTTTGGAAAAGTTTTCCACTTTAAATTTCATGGTTTTTTGTAGTATGTGACATGCTAAGTATCAAAGCTCTGCTGGGTAAGACTAAAGATGTGTCAGCTCAATGAGAAAATGAGCACTTGCTTGCTTGCTTATTCTAATTATTGCATGACAGTGATAAGAGGCAGCACTTTCATGTCAGAAATTTGTTAATAGTTTTCCTTTGGTAATTCAGAATGGTTGATGACTAAAGAAACTGGAATTTGCCTGTCAAAGTTGTAGTCCCAGCCAAGGCTGCTGTGTCTGCAATAACACAGAGGTAGATCAAGTCAAAATAATTTGTGTAGCAAGTTATTGATGTCCTGATGTAAGCCTTCAGGGCCAAAAAAGACAGGGAAAGAAGAAAAAAAGAATCAGCAAAAGCAATTAGATATTATGATATGTGAGAGGACTATGTACTTGCAGAAATAGTAAAGGTGGAAGGAATAAATTGTTATCCCGTTTGCCCTTCTGGATATCATAAACCATATGATTTAATGCAGATTACGATAAATAAACAGTTTAACTCAAGTACTGAAATATGTTTGTTTCCTTGATACTATAAAAGTTGAGATAATAACTGTATTTCACCTCATATTTCAGTGTAATTGTTTGAATTTACATTTTCTGTTCGATGCACATATATGCAAATATACCTAAATCTAACTTACAGTGGAAAATAATGATCAAAAACACTGAAGGAGGGAAAAATTTTAGTTTAGTTAGATGTGCTGAAATTTGAGCTAGGGAAATAGCTTCTTGGCTTGGCTGCAAACTTAAAAATGGAAGAGGAAAAAAAATCCCCAATGGAAATGAAACTTAGAAAATGATGTTCTGGATTTGTACTGGAGTGAGGGAAGTGAGGCACTGCCTTTCCCAAAGCCTTTGAATCGTGGTGGTTTAAAATAGGTCACGTTGGTATGAGTGTGAGAGAAACTCGGTGTCAATTGGGATCCCTAAAATATGTGGAGCAGGCAGATCGGAACCTCAGACCTGGATGGGGATGGCGAGGCTTCCCTGCTGCAGAGGGACAACAATTCACGGAGAAAAGGCAGGCAGGGGCAGTGCCAGCCTTGCCTTCATCCTGAGGGGGACACAGACCCTGCCCAAAGTGCTGTGGGCATTGAGGGGCTCCCTTGTAGTGACCAGGTGGCCCCTTCCACCTGCTACAGAATTCAGGATGAGCCAGTGCCACCCCAGTGCCACCAGCATCCCCCAAACCCTGTCCCCAAGGGCCACATCCAGCCTGCTCCTGAACACTCCCACAGACAGTGACTGCAAACCTCCCTGGGCAGCTCATCCCAAGGCCTGACCACTCTGCCAGGGAAATTTTCTTTGCCAATCTCCACCCTGAGCCTGCCCTGCTGCAATTTGAGGCCATTTCCTCTCCTCCTTTGCCTGCCCCTCCTGCCAGGGACTTGTGCAGAGCCACAAGGTCCCCCCTGAGCCTCCTTTTCTCCAGCCTCAGCCCCTTTCCCAGCTCCCTCAGCCATTCCTCATTACTCTCATATTCCAAACCCTCCCTCAGCTCCATTCCCTTCTCTGGACCTGCTCCAGCCCCTCAATCTCTTTTTAGAAACCCAAAAACTGGGCACAGGGGCTGAGGTGTGGCCCCAGCAGTGCTGAGAAGGGCAGGGCAGCAGTGAGAGAAGCCAGCATCACCTCACACACACCTGATGGCAAAAAGGGAACTCCCAAAAAAATGGAGAAGCATTTTTAAAAAGGAAACCAAGAGGGTCATCTGAAAGCACAAAATCTTTGCAGGTGTCGTGGCTACAGCTGAAAGATCATGTACTGGGGACAATGTTATCTGTTAAACAGCTATCATCTATCAAATGCTGCCATGGTCAAACAAGAGGCCAAAGAAGGATAGCAAAAGAAAGAAATCATCTTTCAGAAACTTAATGTAATGTCCAAAACCGGAAAACAGGGAATAACTCAACCTCTGGTGGTTTTTATTGTGTGGAAACATAACATGTCAGGCCACAAAGATCTTTAGAAACAACTTGAAAAGGTATCGAAGAAAGAAGGCATTTATTTACAGATACAACAGAAATAAAACTTCTGCCAGGATGTACAGAGGGCCAATAGATTAGGAATGTGTGAAAGGGCTGCTAAGAGAAGATAAGGTTGTACCTAAAAAAACACAAAGGATCAGTTGCCAAAAATGAGGTCTATGGAACAAAAAGGAGAAAGAAATGTTAGAAACCAGATACTGAAAAGCACTGAAATATCAGGGGAAAAAAACCCCAACAATAAAATGTCATAAGAAGTGTCAAAAGGCATCAAGAAAAACTCAGAACTGTTGAGGAAGAAGAGTTCTACACCTGTATAAAACCCTGTCTAAGAGGCAGGTCTCAGTTTTAAGAGAGCTCTTTGGGAAGTCACCAGCACAAATGTGAAAAGTTTGAAGGGTAAGGTGACAGAGGCTCAGGATAGATTCAGAGAAACCTGACACAGTCGGTTCTTATGGATCTGAGAGTGCAGAATAATCCTGTAGTGTAAAACTTAATTATTATGTAATGTAGACAGGAGATGACAAAAATCCCAGATGCCAGGGAAGATGTGGTAACAAATTAATATTCTCTTTCTCCTCCCTCCTTCTCCCCCCCAAAACAAGGAGCTATCAGATTGCATTATCTGGTGGAAGACTGGAATGAGCAATGGGATGCACGTCCTCACACCTTGCATAATTAAGCTGAAAACCTTATTGCACAGAATGTCACAGACACTACAAATTTACATGGGTTTGGAAAGTGCTTGGACAAATTCATGGCAGGAAACATCCCGCTGGGGAATATTCAATGCAGAAATGCCACCAGAAGCTCAGGAGGGCCCAAAGCTACAGACTGCTAGAAAATGGGAAAGTATTCTGAAATATCAGTATGTGCTTGCCCTATTCTTACAGTTTTTATTAGGCCATCCACCACCATTGACCATCAGAAACTGGATGATCTGATGCAGTCTGGCTGCCTCTATTTAATATATATATAAATATATTTTAATGAAAAGCCTGGATTTTATGATGATTTTTTTTTTTTTCAAAATTGATGAGCAAAGAAACCTCTTTATGCAGTGGATCAAATATAAAATATGTAGGAGATACGAGTCCAGGTCATTCTCTGTCAGAAGGGAATTAATCCTATATTGTTTACCTGTTAGCAGGATAAGCACAGATACAGATTATTTACCTTCATAGAATATAAAGTACATTTTTTGTCTCTCCTATTGACACTTTCATTTTATGTAAATAAGGAAATGTTCAGTAATACACATGCTGGAACCATTGAATCCTCTTAAATGGTTTTTGAAACCACTATAACACCTTCCCTCTCCCCTTCTCTGCTTCAGTTGCTACTTCAATATTTTGAGTGTGAAGTCAGAGCCACCTTAAAAAAAATATCCTACAAAAAAACCCAACAGGAATGGACAGAACGCTTATTGCAGATGTGTAAGAATTATCAACTTCATCCAATCAATTATGCAAAGAAGAGAAAAAAAATCCAAATATGCTTACCAGGCTGTAGTCAGAGCACCCTCCAAGGAGGGGAAGATTTGTGTTTTGAGCTTATTTAGGCAGAAAATAAATTGATCATCTGTGTATTGAAGTGTTCAAACCACTAAACCACAGTTTTGTGAAAATCAGTTTTTAACAAACACTCTTTTTCATTTATGAGAAAATCTTTGGTGAATTTCAAACAAATTTGCAGATAGGTTGAGTCTGACCAGATGTCTTGTCTTTGGCAAACAGCATTTTCAGAAAATCCTTGCTTAGATCTATGCAGAGTTTTCTTATTCAGTGGTTCCAGGAAGAAGAGAATCTTATTTATTTTATTAGAGGATTAGAGTGCAAATCTAAGTTTTCCCCTTTCTATCAGGAATTCTGAAACAAGGTTGTGTCAAACTGGTAGAGTTGTAATAATGACACAGAAAATTTGCTTCTAAAATTTTCAAAGATATAAACTGTGACTAATCCTCAGAATTATAAATTGTTGCCTTAATACTGATTTCACAGTTTGACATTTCCCATCAGGTTGTTAAGGGTTTTCTGTTTGCTTCTGTATGATCAATGCAAGGTTTTTCCCCTTCCTTTTCTGCAGATTTTCTTTTACGTTTTCAAAATTTAAATTTAAGCAAAAATTGACTTCAGGCAAAAGATAAATAACATATAATTTTCGATGAAAAAAATCTCAGCATAATCCAAGACATTGAACATTGCCATCTATAGCTGCTTTGGCTCTCTTTTAGCCAGAACAAAATCCAGCACAATTCATTCCAAGTTAAGCTGGGTATGGAATCATACATAAGGATCTGAGAAAGGTTATTCCATTTCTGTGTAACTTTTTTTTTTTATTAGAAATGGATAATATTTGAATTTGCAATTCTGTTATGTGCTCACTGGAAACTGCTGAAGCGAAAACTCATTTACAGAGCAGGGCATTGAAGAGCCAACATTATGTCAGGGCAGTTCCTGGGGGAGCTTTCAGCCTGCTTAGAAGGTTCTTGCTGGTGACAAAGTTCCTGTACTGTTTGAAGGGATTCTGCATCCAAAGCAGAGTGGGAGGCAGATCAGGGGGGAATTCTGTCCCTGTGCCCTGCTCAGGTGTGACCCCACCTGCAGAGCTGCCCCAGCCCTGTCCCAGCACAGGGAGGAGCTGGAGCTGCTGCAGAGAGCCCAGAGGAGACCACAAAGCTGATAAAGGGACTGGAACACCTCTCCTTTGGAGACAGGATGAGAAATTTGTGGTTGCTGAGTGTGGAGAAGAGAGGGTTGTGTGGACACCTCAGAGCATCTTCCAGTGTCTGATGGGACTGCAAGAGAGGGGCTCTGCATCAGCAACTGGAGTGACAGCAGAAAGGGAATGGCTTCAAACTGAAGGAGAGTTTAGATTAGGTGTTAAGAAGAAATTGTTCACTCAGGGGGTGGTGAGGCCCTGGCACAGGGTGCCCAGAGAAGCTGTGGCTGCCCCTGGATCCCTGCAAGTGTCCAAGGCCAGCTTGGATGGGGCTTGGAGCAACCTGGGTGTCCTGGTTTAGGGCAAGTCTGGGAGGAAACCACTCCCCCGGAATTCTTTTTCTCTTGGATCTAGTTTTAAAGGTGCAGAACTTATTTCTGGGCTAAACAGACAAATGAGGATACAATTCAGCATCATAAAATCACCTCAGGACACTGGGATAATGGAAGATGTCCCTGCCATGGCAGGGGGTGGAATTGGATGATTTTCACATCCCTTCCAACCCAAACCACTCCATGACTCTGTGACTTTCACTCCCATCGCAGCACTCAGACCTCAGTGAGAACATTACCAAAACTCTGCAGTAGCCAAGCACTCTTCTCAGAATTTTTATAGTTATATTTGCCCCTACCCAAGTAGAAGAAGATATTTTGTGCCTCTTTATTTTGAAGACTTGGAGAAAGGATGCTTGACCCCTGTAAATGCTCCCCGTTGTGGCAGGGTCCTGGTACTGATGGAGACCTTCCAGTAATCCAGTATTTCCACAGCACGACTGTGCTGACATTTTGCTCTTCAAGGAACTTGACACTGCTGTATAATTTATGATTGTGTTTTTATACTGCTTCACCAGTATATTGACAAGGAAGTAAGAGAAAGGACTTTTCATGCTATGAGGTCTGTAGGTGAGGAAGATGAAGGTAGGAGAGAGTAAAAGCATGGTGGGAGTGGAGGGAGTGTGGATATATGGAGGTTCTACTCAGGGGAATGAACATTTTTGCTCTTTTCTCCCAAAAAACCAACACACTGTTCTTGCTAATGTGAGGAAAATTCCATGAAAGATGCACAAGCACTAATTTCCTAAATAATCTCACATAACCACAGTGCTTGGAGTCTTTTTTAGTAAAGGGAGTCAATAAAACAGGAAAAGCAGAGCTTTATTTGCACACATGGGCAGGCACAAAGCAGGATTTTAGCTGGCACTGGAGTGATGAGAGCAATCCCTGAAGAATGCTTCCTCCAGACCAGACCTTGAATATTTAATAATGGTGAATTACCAGAACCCTTCAACCATAATGAAGGAATAAGCAGGCAATTAGAGCAAACTGCAAATCCCTTGCCCTAAAAACCCTCCAGCATTTTAACTCTCTCTGTGCATCTGCCATTCCCTTCTGATTTCTCCCACTTATTTAAAAATCACAGTGAGAAAAGGCTTTTTACCATCTCTTAGAAACCCTCCTCCATCCTCCTCAGAAACAAAATGTATTGGTATCTTCTCCTGTGAAATTCAAAGCCACTGCTGCTGACTGAAGCTTTCTGTAGCATCTTGAGTTGGTATCACAGCCATTCTCATAGGAAATGTGAGATTTAATTCAGAAACTCACTTTCATGCGTAGAAAGTGCCATATTTAATCCTTGCAGAATGTTAGAAAAACAACTCAAGTTTTCAGGAGCATCTGAGGACATGAGGAGCCAGTGGTGTGCTGGCCTCCTTTCTGTTGGCTAGTGGTTCATTGGTGTTAGACAAACCCAGCAAAGCTGAGAAGAAAATGATTTATGTGTGCAGTGATAGCTCCATACTTCTGAAATATCTCTGAAATCCTTAGAAATTTGGAATAGGCTGAGCAGATGAATGAACATTTGGACCTAAACTTGAAAGTAAGCCATGAGTTTCACATATGGAACCACGGACAGGTTTGGGTTGGAAGGGACCTCAAAGATCATCTCATCCCATGGGCAGGGACACCTTCCACTATCCCAGGTTGCTCCAAAACCCATCCAGCCTGGCCTTGGACACTTCTAGGGAGGAGATAGCCTCAACTTCCCTGAGAAATCTGTGCCAGGGCCTCACCAACCTCATAGGGAAGAATTGTTTTGTAATATTTAATCTTACCCTACTGTCTTTCAGTTTGAAGCCATTGTCCCTTCTCCTGTCACTACATCCTCTTGTGAATAGTCTCTCTCCATCTTAGTTAGTATCAACTCTTATATAATTTGAAGAAATAAGTGTTCCATGCATCAGATTTGGAATATTCCCCAGTGGGATATGACCCCCCAGATTACAATCTTAAAATATTGATACAGAGAAAGAATGGGGAAAAAAGCCCTCATGGCTTATGGATGTTGCTGAAATTGAATTTAAAAGGAATAATGAGAAACTGCAACCAGACTGAGGAGGATTTGGATCATTTAGGTAATTGGGTCAACAGATGGTAAAGAGTGTGGTATAGAAATATGTAAAATAATTAGTCTGGGAAAAGGATACCAATCATCCAGCACAATGATGAGGAAACAAGTGTTGATTATTGTGGAGAGTTCATTGAAATAATCAAGACAGTGCCCAGCAGTAGGGAACAATGCAAACAAGTCATTAGGCTGTGGTAGAAAAAGGATAAAGAGATAACAGGTGATCTAATTTCTGTTTGCAAGATCTGACTTTTACATCTGGTCATAGGATTAAGAAACAAAATCAGTGTCTCCTTATAAGAGATTCTTAAAGCCTTGTCTTAATAGAGATGTACTAGACTAAGTATTCACTGCTGAGAACATGGAAGCACCAGCATAGCAAATTTTTGGACACCATCTCATATTTTTATGTGGCATTGCTCTGTGGATGTTGGGAATAATATCATGGCCATGGAGTGAACCTTCAATGCAACAGAATAGCTCAAATAAAAGAGGATATTGTGCCATGCACAAAATAATATTTTTTTTTTCAGTGTGGCTTTAATTAAAGATTTTGAGATATTCAGAATCATGTTTGTAGTTAGAAGTACCTCGGTTTTTACATTGAGAGGTGACAAACCTCCACATTTAAAGAAATACAAATTAGGAGCAATAGTTTGGCAATTTCTGGTATTTATGTACCTCCAGATGGACTAACTTATCTGAAGCTGTAAGTTCTTAAGCTGTTGAGAAGCTCTGTACTTTACTTTAGCCCAGGCTTGGGCCCTGTGCCTTTCAACAGATGCAGAGAGAGGGTTTTTTATGAAACATTCCTTTTAAGCTTCATCTTTAAAGTCTGGTTTCCTGAATAATACACTAAAGAGATCTGCACCCAAAGTCCTTGTCAAAACCCATTGTTTCTAGGATTTTACACTTACCATGGGTAGACATCCCCCAAACTGTACCCAGTTCATCTCCAGCTGGATGAAAACATGAACACACAAGCTTGGATTGCCCACACCAATCTGAAAAGTCATTTTTCCCAAGAAAGAGGAAGGTGGGGAAGGTTGGTGTGGAAAAGAAGATGAATTCCTTTTTATTGGAAAGGATATGTTTACATTCTAATGCATTCTGTACAGGAGCTGGCTTAAACTGCAATTTCTGTAACCTGGAGAAATAAAAAAGACCATAAATTTCCTATAGATATATATTCCTTTGGTTCTCATGTGAAGTTGCATTTCCCATTGTATTATTCAGAAGAGAAACGTGATATATTTGAAATCAGAGAGAATGATGGCATGTTTGAAGCTTTTTCAGAAACAGAAGTGATAATATTTATGATCTGGGTATTCCAAAGCATGGGCCACATTTTTTAAAAATTAATTGTATCAGGCAGGACATTCCTCTAATTAAGAGGTTGGATTTTTCATCTTAAACCAGCACAGATACATGAACCATATTTACAACCTTCCACAAAACAAAGGGCTTTCCTTCTCTGCTCATCCTGCTGATCTGTAACAGAAAAACCTATTCTAAATGCTGTTGTTACTGTTTTAGGAGTGAATCTTTATGTTTGCAGTAACTTTTCTAGACAGAGGATACAATTCTTTTCCCTTTCTCAATCTATTAATGCTTCCCATGGGTTTATTGTGTGGTGTTATCTAAAATCACGTCTGACAATGTTGTTTCCTCTTGCTTTTATAGACTTGAGGGAACGAATTGCTTTTCATAATCTGTACTTCTATTTTCTTTAGATAACTAGCAGAATATGTTGGAAGCAATTATTTTGAAGCAACGTTTTTATTGTCATAGTAAAGAATTTCCAGTTTTCTGTTTAATTGACCTCAATTTGATATCATATTATTGTGGTTATTTCCACACATTTTTGTAAAAGTATTTTGCTAGAAATTATATTCCATCTAAAACATGTTAGTTCGGGGCTCTGAAAGTCTCATGTGATGATTATAATAATATAAAAAGAATCATTTTTACACACCCTTGAAGCTTGCTCTCATGTTGCAATTGCTATCAGCTTTCTTGCAGCATATTTTGAGGTTTTGCCCATTTCATTCATTTGACTGTTAGGTATTGGAGACAGAAAAGTTTCCACTGGTTTTCCTTTATTCCTACGCTTTCCAATCTTTTGAGCCTTTGTTCAGTGGAGTTATGAATGAAGGTGCAATAAGGAATAAAGGAAGGCCATTCATGAGACTGTTTTAATGTTGGCAACAACTCTAGGAGTCCCTTATTGCTTAAAATAAATCAGTTTTTGAATCTGAGTTCTGAGAAAGTTAATACTGCTCTGTAGCATTTTAACACCTCCTGTTTTTTCAGTAACTTGTCAGACTGGAATACTTAAATTGCAAGAAATCTCCTATATTCTCTTCCCATGACTAAACCTACTCCGTGCTGCTACTTGCAGTGAATTAAAAAGTTGATGAGCAGCGTGGTCCCATGGATAGAGTTGTAGCTCAAGGTTAAAAAATATGAGAGCTTTGAGTAGAGCTGCCACTGTGGCTCCACACAGTGACTTCAGGCAGCTGTGGTGTGACCTTGGACAGGTCATCATCTGGGTAATTCGGTTTTCTCTCCATTCCCCTCTGTCTTGTCCATTTATATTGTCCATTTAGAGGCTCTGGATGAGGTTCTGTGACAGGCTGGGTGTATTTACACAATGTGGATGAGAGCAGTGCCCTGCATGGCTCCTGCAGTGCCTGGGAGCTATCCTGCTCTACATACTAATGTTTTGCTTTCTTATATTCTTAGAATTTACAAAAATAAGTGTGACCTGATCCTTGTTCCCCCTTCAAAAAACTACAAGGCAACTGTACTGGATATAGTAAAAACTAAGGAGACAATAGGGCTTTTTGTGGCCCAAAGTAATAATATCTAAGGCAGGGGAAGAGGAAAAAAAAGTCGTGTGGCAACTTTATGGTCATAGCAAACTCCCCCTGTGCCACTTGATGCATCTACAAGTGTATGTGGGTCCTAAAACCTCCTAGCACCCTATGTAGCATAAGTTTCTGCAGCCTTTTGGATTATTTTAATTATTTTTCATTTCATAAGTTTGTTCTTAATAGTGAAAACCCAGCTACCTTGATGTAGAAAACAAATTTCTTGTGTGTAAGTTTCAGTAAGTTTCAGTGCAACATCTCTGTCTTCAGGTGGAATATTGGGAAGAGCTTGAAAAGTTAAATTATTTTTGCAGGGACAAAACTGTGCTGTGAATGTATAGAAGGGATCATTGTATAGAAGGGACTGTTGGTCCTTTCATTTACAATAAGCAAATGAAATCCCAGTTGGTTTAGATAGAATACAGAATCACAGAATCACAGAATCACAGAATCACAGAATCACAGAATCACAGGATGGTTTGGGATGGAACTTCATCCTATTCCACCCCCCTGCCAAGAAAAGCTTTTAAAATCTGTGTTGGAAAATATTTGCAGGGTATCTGTCCAAAGGGAAGTGCATGTTAAATTAATGTACACGAACCTCGGAGAATCCTCCTTGGAAAGAACATCCTTTTGTAAAGGAAGGGGATGGGAATCACTCTGCTTCAATTTTCACAAAAAATGTGATTAAACAACATGTCATTTTTCTTAATTCAGTAACAATGGTGAGATAAACTCAGTACTTATAAAATAAAATGCTTAAAGTTTTTTATGTCTGTTGAACTAAAGCCCCAACATGGAGTAACAAAATATTTTGAGGATAAAAAATGAACAAAACATGAGTAGAATCACAGTCAGCAGCAGGTCATAAATAGAAATTACTTCAATTTAAAAATGCTTCAAAGGCCATAATTGTTTTTTGTTAGTGTAAATGCTCTTGCAGCATGTTTTATTTCTCTTCATTTGGGGAAATAAAAATAAAAAGAAAGGCCCAAGGAGAAACAAGTGTGAAATATGTTGCCTTTTGTACAGCTTGTTTCTCATCCACTCAGTACAGCAGGTGGTCAGCAATACCTCTCCAGAAGTGCTGTTACTCCAATAATTTTTTCCATCTTGGCCATTTTCTCCCTCACAGGAAAATTTGAGATCTTCCATGATCACAAAATATTTTAAGTTCATTTAAAAAAAAACAATCTTGCTTAAATTCACTAGTGAAAGACCATATTTAACATATTTATATCAGGCATAATGCCTTTGCAGGATCCTGATCATTCATAACGAGGAGGAAAATTTATAGTTCGTTCTGTTCTATTTGTCTTCCTAAGTGCAATCTTGGATAGCAATATGGGGATAAATTATAATTGCAAATTAGTTTTCTGCAAAATGGTTCTTGAACATTGAAATTTTCTATGCCATAAAAGGGAATTGTACAGACCTATAAGAAAACAGAAATTATTTTTATTGTGCTTACCTCAAAGAACCCTAAGGACACTTTTCTAAAGGAATAAATCTGCAAATGGCTGATAATTAAATGTTGGGATTTCATAACCTGCTTGGAAAACCTGGTCCACTGATGCACTACTCTGTTATTACTTTTTTTCTTAAATGAGGAGTAATTTTACTGAAGCAAACAGACTTCTAAGTGGTACAAATGGCCAACGAACTGATGCTATAAACTCTGTTCCTAAAAGTAAAGACCTTATGTTAAAGCTGATATTACAGAATCTAAGGCCATTATATTACAGAAAATCAGTGAATCTGGGCATGAAAAGTCAGAAGAAGGTGACTGAGAATAGCCAGCATGGTACTGTGAAGCAGAATCCTGAAGTTCAATTAAATTCTAGTATGGACACGATTTTTTATTTGGTGTTAACAGAGGGGCTGTTAAAGCAGAGTTGTGGTGCACAGGGAAACCACCATTACCAATAATTATGTTTCTAAATCAGCTTCAATAATGAAAAAAGAAAAAAAATCATCCTAAGTTAGTAAAAGGAAATATGAAAAAGGTTTTTTACTGTATGACTTTTTAACCATAGAACATTTACTGAAGTGGACACAACAAAATGCATTTTTTCCTAACAAAAAGACCTTGAACTCCAAACTGAACTTCTAATGTGAATAAAGAAAAACAGATTTTGAGTTATGTTAGGAGGATCATGGTCAGCCAAGGGAGGGAAGTTATTTGTCTCCTCTAGCTGGTGCTGGTGAGGTCACAGCTGGAACACAGCTGTCTGGATAGAAGTGGAGAAGCAGGAGATGCTCCAGTGCAAGGCAAGGCAAAGAAATAATTTCTCCTCTTAAAGCTAGAGTTTGGATTTCTTCAATTCTAAGAGCAATTTATACTTGACAATAAATTATTTTCTTTTCAATACTGGATTTTATTCAGTAACTACAGTGTAATCACCAGTACATAAAATAATGTGAAAGAAAATTAGACCTTGTGTAAAAATTTGAATGCATCTTATATCTTTATAAATAGGGTGGGTTTTATGTTGGAATCTCTATTCTGATTCCAATTCTTTAAGAATGTGCAGAAATTAATAACAGATTAAGGCTGGTCTAAAATTTCATTTATTGATAAACTATGATAACAATAAATATTACTTTAGTCTTTTGAATAAAAAGAGATGATTCACCATTGGGCTGGAAGAAGGAAAACAAACCCAAAGTACTGACATCAGCAGAAATAAAAGGCCATTTTTCTGTAGGCAGCAATGATTAAATGAGTTATGTCTAATGTGGACAAATTAAAAAGTACCCAGACTTTGCTATGGCGTGGGCCATCCATGAGTTTCACAGGGGTCTAAACTTGAATTTTGCCTTTGGTTGGTCACTTGGCAAAGATCCCAAGTGACTCAGTCCCGGAGCCATAACTGGAAGCTGTGAAAGCATGCAAAGATTTCTCTCCTCTGCTGCATTTTCTGCACACAATAATTTTGTTTTTACACCAGGGCTGCCCTTTGGATCAGAGCCCTCTCTCGGGTCAAACATCAGACAGGGCTCTAAGCCTGCAGAGCTCACAAGTAATTCAGGCTGCAGGGTGGTTTCCTACCATGGTAGTGTTGCCCTAAGGTGCATTTCGCTTGGTTTCAAACCCTACAAATGGGATTTTTATTTCTATTTATTTGTGAGACATCTCGCAGCAAGTACAGCCACTCATCCACATAGAAATTTGCAGGATCAAGGCATTATGGAGTCACAGAATTGTTCAGGTTGGAAAACACCTCGAAGGTCATCTTTGACTGACCTGCAGGGGTGGTGACTCCACCTTCCTGACACACCTTTCCATAAAGAATTTCTTCCTGAATTAGCTTCTCTACAGATGAACAATGAGAAGCAGTAAAACTTCGGGTGAAGACTCAGCTTTCTGAATTTATTGTAAGTTTGGCCATTTATATCAATGAGGCCCTAATTCTACCTTGCAAATAGAAGTCAGTACAAGCACATCCTGTGTGTGTCACTTGTTTTCCAGATAAAGAATGCAGTGGTGCAAATTTGGTAACAGTTATGTTTGGGCAAATTTGGTAAAAGTTTTGTTGGGAAAATTATCCTTTGATAAAGCCAAGTAGTTTATTTCACACAATAACAACAACAAAAAAAAACAAAACAAAACCAACCAACCAACAACAACAAAAAAAAAACAAACAAAAAAACAAACAAAAAACCCCAACAACAAAAAAGATACAAACTTATTTTGCATCTCTCATTTTTCTCCATCTGCAGATTTATTTCCTTCTACTTAATTCTGTCTTTCCATTTTCCACGTGGAAGTGTTGTCTGAGATAGACAGGATGTCTATATTTACACAGAAGATCTATTTAAGTTGTTTCATAATTTCATTTCGTGGTTTTATCTATCCCATAGAAGTGTTCTGCTTTTTTAATAGCTCCTGGGGTGAGGGTGTTGCACACTGTACAGAGGTGATTATGTTCTTTCTTTTCCTGGAAACAGGAAGAGGGAAGTAAAGTGACAGGAATCTATTTTTTCAGTCTTCTGAAACAGAAATTTTTACTTTCATTCTGAATTCTCTTTGAAATTTTAAATTCTATTGTGGTTTTACCTGTAAGGAGAAATGCTTCTTTCAAAAGACATCATCCTTCTGCCAATACAACAGAGGTAAACCCAAAAGTTTTCCAGGAGTTCCTGCTCTCTTTTGGCTTAATCAAATCCTGCCTGACTTTCCTCCTCAGATCTTAGGGGAGCAAAAAAATTTTCTTCCCATTTAGAGATGTCCTGGAGCTTGATGCCCTTGGATATTGAATAAGTTGTGAATCCACGAGTCCTTTCTGGATTTATAGTTTGCCAGTGATGCCTTCTGGGAGTTTAGATGACTTCCAGTCTTTTCAACCATTATTTTTCACTTTGAAAGATCTCAGCCCTATTTCCAGAAGAACTAGTGAGCTGGAAATGAGGAAAGCGAGATGAAGAATGTTTGAGTGTGAATACATTGAGATTTCATTCAGCTTTGGAGTGAACATGTTTAAAAGACACTAGGCAGTGCAAGACGAAGATTTTTGTAAAACATGAGCAATTAAGGACTCCTTTTTTGTATTTTCTGTTTAATTCAACTGTTAAAAACTAATTCCGCTTTTCTGAGACTCATGAAACTTAATTTGCACAATCTTTTCATGCACAAAACAGCCTTTAAATCATGTTCTCCTTGGAGATATCATTACTGATGCTGAAAACAAGATGTTTTAACATTACACAGAGCTGGAATAAATTGGGATGTACAGGCCTGGTGTAAAGTGTTGAAGGAGTGAGAGGAGTGTGCGTGAAAGCAGAACAACATTTGACAAGCTGAAAATGGAGGGAACCTTAGGGGGATGTTCTTTCTAATGTGGGGGATCAATTAATGCAAAACACAAAGTAAACAGAAAATATCAAACCCGTTTGTTGGGGAGGAATCACTGGAAAAATCACTGGTTAGGAGGTATGAATCCCATTCAGGCTGCTATCTTAAGCCTGTAACTTTAAATATAGAAAAACAGTTTTAAATTATTTATCTGGCCTAAGTAAAATGTTGTGTTTGTCCCTTTCTCTCTTTGGCAATAAATATTGTTTTCATAGCAACCAATCTGAACCAAACCCTCTGTACAAGTCAGGACCACACTTACATGTTCACTATTGGCTGGAAGGGGAAAGGCTGAAATAACTAGGAAAGAAATAACTGTGAGTGGAAGGAAAAACAATGAAAATCATATGTGAGAGGATTAAAATAGACTTTGAATGACTATTGAAATGACTAATAATTTGCAAACCATCTGCTGTTAATTTCTGTTGTTGTCTTGTGGAGGGACAAGGGAGATTTCCATCAACTTGAATTTTGCCTAATTTGAATTAGACAACGATAGAATTTATATTTTCTCCAGAGTAATTGCATTTGGGATACATTAACCAATCTCTCAGAGATGTTTTTGTCCTATTTTGTCCTTCAAGTTTCTGAGCCATTCAATGAAATACTGCAAAACAAGGCAGAGAAGGTGTCCCTGCCTTACAAAGTGAATAGCAGAATTGTGAACACAGACCTGTTGTTCCCCATGATCCTGTCCCCTTTCCATATTTTTTTGCTGGTAGTCCATCTGTAGAGAAAAGTTCAAGATGATCATATAATTTATAAGAGTATTAAACAGAGGAAATGTCGTGGTGGGCTGTGCTGTGTTTGCTCTTCAGCCACCAGTCTGTGCAGATGGTTTGACATTTTTGGAGTATTGGTCTCTCTCTTGTGGAGATGTGCAGAGCTGCCTGTCTCAGTTGTTCCTGCATTACCCCATTTTTCAGAATAATCTTAAGCATGGATTTGATTGGCAGGCAAAATCCCCCATGGCACAATGGTATTGATGGGCTTGGACAGGGTGCAAAAATTGACTCCCTGTGAATAAGGAAATTGGTGGAGGGAAAGGAAAGGGTCATGTTAGGACTTCTGAGTGCCAGGAAGTGGATCTTGCATGTTTTAACACTTCCCAAAGAGAGATGCTGACTGAGTTTCTTGAACACAGCAGTTACTAAGCTCAGCATGAAGA
The DNA here is from genome assembly GCA_037013685.1 of Acridotheres tristis. Taxonomy (NCBI): domain Eukaryota; kingdom Metazoa; phylum Chordata; class Aves; order Passeriformes; family Sturnidae; genus Acridotheres; species Acridotheres tristis. Next base: position 111,142,376 of record CM072884.1, read on the forward strand.
GGGAACCAAGGAACAAAGGTGATAAAAAAAGGAGAAAGTACGATCCCTGGAGCAGACATAAAGGGTAGATATACCAAGGTGACAGCAGATACAGGAAAAACGACTTGTTGGCCAACAGATTTCAAGCAAAAACTTCTGGGGATTGAGGTCAGCCATTTCTCTCTCCTTATAATCCTATGTCTTATATATGAGCCTTGCAGGGAAGACTGGACATTGGGACAGGAGGAATAATGAAGAATTCTTACCATCTACCTCAGTTTCTAGACCTGGGTTTCCTAAGATATTATCACAGAATAGAATCACAGAATCATTAAGATTGGAAAAGACCTCTTAGACCATCGAGTCCAACTTGTGCCCCATGGCCACCTTGTCCCCAGCCCAGAGCACTGAGTGCCACCTCCAGGTGCCACCTGCAGGGATGGGCACTCCAAAGCTCCCTGGGCAGCCCCTGCCAAGGCCTGAGCTCCCTTTCCATGGGGAAATTCCTGCTGCTGTCCAAGCTGAGCCTGCCCTGGCCCAGCCTGAGGCCGTTCCCTCTCCTCCTGTCCCTGTTCCCTGGAGCAGAGCCCGACCCCCCCTCCCTGCCCCTCCTGCCAGGGACTTGTGCAGAGCCACAAGGTCCCCCCTGAGCCTCCTTTTCTCCAGCCTCAGCCCCTTTCCAGCTCCCTCAGCCCCTCCTCATAGCACTGACTCTCCTGACCCTTCACCGTGGGCCCTGCTCCAAATTATTAGGAATTACTGAAACGAGTTTTTAGGTTTTCGCTGATGGTTGAAGGAGCCTCAGGAGAAATCTGCTCTCTCCACCCCTCTCTCGGAAGTCTGGTTCTGGTGTCTAACACATCTTGGCTAATGCCAAATAGCATATGGTGCTAGCTACAGTTGCAAATATAATTCAGTGAGAAAGAGCTGAGAGCACCTTTGGAGTTGTCACAAGCCACCTAACCTTGTAATAAGATGTTGTTGTGTGTTTTGCAGCTTGTCACTCATCCAGCTTTTTCGTCATTCATGCAATCTTGTTTACAAAATTTTCAGACAATAAATGCATTGCAGAATGGCAAGGATTTAACATATAATGTGCTGCTGAAGCACCTCAGAAACACCTTTTTTTTATTTTTCTCAACTCCACTTCAACCCAAACTAAACATATAGATTAAAACATTTTTATGATATGCTGGGATCTAGACCTTTTTAAAGGCTTTGTAAAGGTCTAGATTATATTGTTCTGGAACAGCATCTTGGTCTGACACAGAAATCCAGTCGCTTAACAACTGCATCAGCATCAGAGCAGCTCTGCTTTAATTAAATCTTCACAATTAGACAGGCTTGTTATTGTATGCCATTAGTCTTCCTAATACCTTTTTACCTATTATCACCTCATTTTCAAGCACGCATCTGTTGCAGGGAAGCTGCTTTTCCACCTCACTTCATTGCTTACTGATTTACACCTAAAAGGCTTTAGGCAGTTATGTTAACAATTATGAATTGTCTCAGTGAAAGTCTAAGGAACAGATTAAAAAATGTGCTGGAGCAGTGAGCTGAATATAAATGTGAGGAACAGATTCTGGAATTCAGGAAGATTTTTCCTTTTTGGGGCTTGCATTGCCATTTGGCTGAATTCTTTCTGAAATGTCCCTGTCAGGAGACATCTGAGTAAAAACTCTTTTCTAAGTTTCTTTTCTGGACACAGGGACGTGCAGGGAAATTGTTATATTCATTCCCTGGAATGGTGGCTGAGCATCAGTGTTTTCCTGGTTTCCATCTCTGAGAACTCAGCTAAGATATTTAATAACGACATATAAAAAATAAATTATGATACTTTGACTTTTGAGAATGTAAAATTTCACATAATCCTTTATTTTTCCTTGTGTCTGATAATTAGCTCTGCACACCTGTAAGATGTTTGGGATATGAAAATTGGGCTGTTATTGTGAGCCAGAACCTACATCTTTTGGGTTTTATGATCTCCCATTAATGTTCATGACAAAGTTACAATGCCAGTTATATTCTCTCTCTCTCTATCTCTCTCTGTATATATATATATGATATACATAATATATATTTGAACTTCTGTGGTATTGATCAAAGCCTGTCTGATCAGAATGGCTTTCAGCTGATAAATGAAAATGCTAATAATTCTTCAAAGACAAGATTTGGGCCTTTTTCACATATATTTCTTGGCTTTCTTTCTCTTTTAAATCTGAAGCATAGTACTAAAAATGCAATTTTACTTATTTGTCTGGGCAGTGTAGTAAAAAGGAATATGGAAATCATCAAAAGATTAAAGAAATCCTCTAAAAATAAACAAACCTCATTGCAACTAAGAAAATTCCATAAGGAAATGAGAAAACTGGAGGGAAGCTGGAGGAGCTCCACAGTTTTTGAGCTCCACACTCTTAAAACTCCCTAAGATAAAACCGGATAAAATACAAGGGAAAAGGGAAATATTTTAATTTTTAGTTGCAGATTTTGCATGATGTGCCATTCATTCACCAGCAGTGGTGAACAATATGCTGGCATTCCAGTAGTCAGGTTGTCAAAGTGACCTTTTTTAATGTCACATGTCACAGAATTTCATGTCACACTAAGACAACATGACAGGACAGAGCCAAGCTTTTCTAATGCCTCCCTTTCACCTTCTCAAAAGTGCTGGCATCCTAAGGAAGGAGATGGGGGTTTGGGATATTCATTGCTTGATGATTCAGTGACCACTCTAAAGAGAAAGGTCACACAGCACAGCAGCTTGTGCGTTATAATTTCTTTTTTCTAAAAAAAAAAAAAAAGCTATAAAATTGAAATAAAGTGGCAAAACAAGTAGTGGTGCTTTAACATTAGGTGACAAGCACAAACTTGAAATGTCAGTGCTGGTTTGGGGTGTCACTCAGATGCTTTATGCAGTTATCACTGTGCCTCTGACAAATGCAAACTCCTTGGAAATGCCCTGTTCCAGCTGCAGTTTGCAGCTGGTGACTGTGAGAACACAGAAGGGCATGGACTGTGCAAATAGCAGATTCCTTTTCAGAGGCACCCAGGATGGCAAAAATGATCATAAAATGGGGAAACTTGGTCTAGTGGAGGTGTCCTTCTCCATGGTAGGGAGGGTAGAATTAGACCTTTAGGGCCCCTTCCAACCCAAATCATTCTCTGTCTCTATTCCATGAAATCAGCTTTCATGTGTGCCACTGTTGGCACTGAATAGAATTACAGATAACAGATTACAAGAAATTCCATTAATGATTTTTCAAGTCTTTTTGTTGTTCTTTTTAAAGCAGTAGCACTGAAACTATGACATGAGGAAGACCCTTGATTTGGTACTTCATTTTTCATGTTGTTCATCTCCATGTAATGCACAGCAGAACAGGGTGAAAATTAAAAAAGTTATAATAAATTATTCATGTTCTAAGTGGAACAGGCACACCATCATTTTTATCCATGATTACTGTTATCACTATGGCCAGTTCTTTAGTTAATATAAAAGTAGTTCATAATTCATGCACAGATGCCTTTTAAATGTGTGTTGTCAAATGTCTAGGTATAAATAGATAAAGCAGAGATAGTTTGATACTCTTTGCTACTGTTTTCCAAACTTAGCTTAGGCCATTAAATTAATTTTTCCAACATCAAAAATTGTCCCAAGACACGTAAAAAAAAAAAAGTCAAAGAAAAAATTTTAAAGCTTAGCTTCCAAAGAAAACAAGAACTATCTGATCTTTTGTTTTCATCTGTGCTCATTTCATAGAATCACAGAATGATTTGTGTTGGAAGGGACCTCAAAGATCATCTTGTTCCATCCCCCTGCCATAGGCAGGGACACCTTTGGAAATTTCAAGAATCTGCCCTAAGTGTACAGTAATTCTATTTTCATGGAATCATTGAATAGTTTGGGTTGGAAGAGACTTTTGAAGATCCTTCAGTCCAACCCCCAACTTCTTTTCACCCAGTTCTTTGACTGAAATTTTTATTCTCTATTCCCTGTACCTGTTACCATTTCCCTTCCTACACAGCATTTTGGGATATTTGCAAATGCTTAAACATTGCCAGAGCAGGAGCATGGAAATGTTTTTAAATCATAACAACTGGCTTCCAGCTGGTTTGCAAGGAGGGGTGCCTTCCTACATGTTTATCCTTATTCATCCTGTAATTATAGCAGACTGACTAGAGGAGCTTTTTAAAACACCAAAAAGAACATTTTGCAAGTGTAGCAAATAATTTACAGACCTTAAAGGGAGTAGCTTTAATGATCTTGATTGGAATTAGAATTGTGGTATGGTAGTTTACAATAACAACCTCAGAAATATAGTGAATTTGGGTAGGTTTATGAGTTGAGTAGTTGGCCTTATTTGAAGTAGGTTTGGCTAGATACAGCTTTTTAAAATGTCCTTTGCTTTTCTGCATTTTACCTTCAGCATCTGCATTTCAGTAGAGATTCTGCTTTGTTTTGGAATCAGTGGCACACTCTGGAGAAACAGAAAAGCCACCGTGTTTATAAAAATTTGCACTGAACTGAGATCATTCAGCAGTGGCTCAGCAGGCAGCCACAGAAGGCTGGATCTGCTTTCAAAATTTGATTTCAGGAAGAGATGCTCTGGGATCCTGAAGGCAGATCTCAGTGGGCTGATTGATCTCAGTCCACTGGAAGCCACAGCCTGAGCTGAAGATGAGAAAAGACTGGTGGGAGTTATTGCCAAAAAGAGCTTCTTGGGGTGATTTATTATTTTTTTCTTTCTTTCTGTGCTTGCAACAGTGGACAGAAACTTTCCTTCTGTGCTTGCAACAGTGGACAGAAAAGCTAATATAATTTAATAGTTTGGGTACCATAGGTATGTTCTCTCCAGTTTGATAAGGAATTTCATGGCTGTCAGGACCATCAAGAAACCATTCCAGGAATATTTTATCACACCCTCTGCAGATGGTCATGCTCTGAATATGGGCATTTGTTGGGCAGGTTGCAGAAACACCATTTCAAAATATGTATTTATTCTGGTGCCTGTAAGGAGTTCACACTTTCAAACAATGCCTATCCCTCATTATTTTCATCAGGCCCTCAGAGCAGGTGCTGAATAAATCCTGTGCTTTCCAGCACCACTAATTCAGGGGAGACTTGGAAGATGAGCAAACCAAGCCCTAAATCACACGACCACAACAGCTTTGGCAGCCCAAAGCAGGACTGAAAAGATGTTTGTAACCCTCAGTGCAGAAGCCCAGCAGCATTCTGAGTGTTAGATTTGCAACTTCAGGGTTTGATTAGAGCAAGGGATGATTTATAAGAACAACCTGCAGATGCAGCCAGACCTGTGTCCTCACTCCTCTGCCTGGTGAGAAGGGTCTGACTTGCCCTCCTAATTCAGCTTCTCTGTGCTCATCTAAGCCTCAGGGCTTGGATAGGAATGTTGATTGAGCAGGATGTGGGATCACAAATGGATGATGGAGTTGTAGCTTCATGCTTGGAAAATGCAATGCCAGTTTTTTCAAGTTTTGTATCAATTCCAATACAATTCTGGGTCATTTATTGGGTGTCATAGCCAAATCATTCCTTTCTTGGTGATTTGAGAGATTACTGCCCTCTTCCAGTGATGCCAGCTCAGTTGGAATTCATTGACATAGGCATGGGTCTTGACACTGCCTGTGAGATGTTGTCAGTGCCTTCTCCCTCATCTTCCCTCATTGTTTGAACAATCATGGAGTCATGGAATGGTTTGGGTTGTAAGGGACCTTAAAAGTCACCCAGTGCCACCCCTGCCATGGCAGGGACACCTTCCACTGTCCCAGGCTGCTCCAGCCCCAATGTCCAACCTGGCCTTGGGCACTGCCAGGGATCCAGGGGCAGCCGCAGCTGCTCTGGCCACCCTGTGCCAGGGCCTGCCCACCCTCATAGTAAAGAATTTCTTCCTAATCCCCCATCTCACCCTGTTCTCTTTCAGTTTGAAGCCATTCCCCCTTGTCCTGTCCCTCCAGGCCCATGTGAAAAGTCTCTCTCCATCTTTCCTATAGGCTCCCTTCAGGCACTGGAAAGCCACAATGAATTCACCTCAAAGGTTTCTCCTTTCCAGACCGAAGAATCCCAACTCTCCCAGTCTTAACAGTAGAATCCAGTTTTGCATTGCAGTTTATAAAACTGACATTTTCCCTCAGTTTGGATTTCTGAGTTTGGGAAAGGAGGAGCTCTAAAATGAAGGTGAGCTCAGGTAGTGTCTGATGGCATGTCTGGGATTCTTACCAGGACAGTAGCACAGTTGTAAAGCTCATGGTAGAAACTGGCATTAAGAACTGTCCTTGCATTATGAATTCTGCAAAAGCACTTCCTGGCCTCACCATGCTCTCAGGGATCCATGTGGATTTATTTTCCTTTACCACAACTGTTAGGCAGCTACTACCAGACAAAATACTTTTTTTTTTCTTATGAATGTTAAAATTTCAGTCATGAAAACAATCTCTTTGGTACTGCATAAGCAGAGCTTCATGAAATACATATGTACTGTTCCATTCCTCTGTAATAAAAGCATTTCCCAAATAACAGTGATGTGCAAAGAAGCAATGTGCTGCTTTTCTGCAGTGTTGTTTTGAGTAATGATATCCAGCAATTCCTCAGTGGCTGAGGCTTTTGCTTCAGTCTTTTGTAAGGGAGTTTTATGCTCCCAGTTTGAGAATGACAACAAGGCTGCCAGACTCCCAGGAAAAAAGAGCTCAAAGCAGCCACTCCTTTGTGCATTGCCATAGCTTGGAGGAAGCTTTAGGCACGGCAGTAAACTAAGCAGAACTGAATCCTGCTGCTCAAAGATGAGGGGCCTGAATCACAAGAAGTGATTAGAGGTAGAAAAAAGGGGCAGGTGACCTCAGAGGGTCCTAAACCAGTTTTGGCTGCAGCAGGGGAGGAGGCAGAACAAGGTTGGTCTGTGCACCACTGAGGTTTCCCTGTGAGTGGTCTCCCTGCACTCCCCAATATGAGGATTGGCAGCAAAACTTATGAACAGCCATTGTTCTACATTAAACAGGACATAAAACATATAAATATTGTAGTCTTGGTCCCAAGGACCCTAAGGTGTAAATAGACTTTACTAATATTAGTGCTCAAGAATGAGGCAGAGTTGAATTTAGCAATTCTAATTTTCCATGGTGCAGACTTAAGTTGTTGGAAACAAATTCATGCTTTGTCACTTCAGTATTTTAATTCTACAAGTGACATGAAAGCAGTTTTCACTCATTATAACATCACTTGGGCTGTTCAAATACTTTTTAGTATAAAATGTGGAAAAAATACTGCAGTGAAATTGCACTGTAAAATTTGAACATAAATGCAATTCTCATTTGCTGTCAAAGGTATTTGGATCCTCACTTTGGCTTATTGCTCTTTTACAGAGGAAAATCAAGCTGAAAATCACATGAATTTCTTCCAATCTCAATTTTTGTAAGTGTTTTAACTAAACGAAAGAGAGTTCAGAGTCAAGGGAAAAAAATCCCCTTACTCCTTACTTTTTTGTACATGCATATGTATAGGAATTGGTACTTAAACAGCTGAAAGGCTGTACTGTACTTCATGTGCCCTTCCTTTTTTCAAGCTTTTAGACTTGTAGCAACCCATGAGAGGCAGCATGATGTCATTATAATCACAGAACAATTTTCCTCCTACTGGAAAGAAACACATTGTTCCCCCTCAGTGAAGGAAAATTGAAGCTTTCAACGTTGCAAATAAGATAAGATACATCTAAGTTGTTGTTTATCCTTAATTACTGCAGGTCTCTGAGAAGAAAGAGATGTTGCATTTCAAAACCAAAAATCTTTCCTTAGCCTTTGTTTCATTAAAAAACTGGGGTTCGGTGGTGTTGCTCCCCACCAGCTGCACAGGGGTTGTGTTTTTATACATGTGTGTAGATTTTTTGGTTGTGATTTGGGCAGCACCAATGTGGCTCTCTCAGGAAATAGGATTGACTGGTCCCTGGGTGTTTGTAGGGCAGGGAATCTGTACCTGAAATCCCAAAGTTCCCACCTGGGGTGACACACGGAGCCTCATCAGCACTCGGAGCAGAGCTGGAGTGGGAAAGGGAAGGGGCTATGGGGGGTAAATCACTCAGAAGCAAGACAAGATAAAAGAAACGTGCTGAGCAGAGCAGGCAGTCATTCCCTGATTGAGCTGGGGAGGAAATGGAGCAGCCTGTGGCACAGTCCCTCTGATCCACCCTCCCTTGGCACGGCGGGCTGGGGCTGTACCTGTGCAATTAACAGGGAAGAACAATCACAGCGCCCTGATGCTGCAGGGGATTAAAAACCTCTCTCATCCTTTGCCACAGTGGCTATGCAAGCACCGGTGCCCAGTAAGAGATTTACACACATGCTGGACCTCTCTGAAAAGCTCAGTTCCATCCCCAGCCCGGTTGGTACATGAGGTGTGAGGGGTTGCATCTCCTCTTCTCCTGGGGTAGCTGAATGTTAAGAGGAAAACTGAGAGCTGGGCTGTTCACGTGGTGATATTTTGACTGTAAATCCCTTCTCCTGGTTTCCTAATGGCTGTCTGAACTGGAGCCCCAGGGATGAGCCAGCTGAGACTGAAGCACAGAGTTCTCCAGGGACCCTGGTGTTCTCCTGGCCAGAGCAGGTTGCTTTTCATCCAGCACGGGACACTTGGGATGTTGTTGCCATTCCTTGGCAAAGCACAGCTCCAGCACCTGCAGTTTATGGTATTTGTGTGTTGTATTCCTATAATATGCTCTCCTTGGCCTCAGATTTGTGGTTGGCCACTGAAAGGCTTTCTGCTGCTCTGAAAATCAGTGCCCTGACTCTTGCAGGAGCTGAACTGCCTTGATTAGAAACTGTACCTCTGAAAAAAGGTTTGATTTCTTTTCTAAGTTTCTCTCAAGGGGTTATCAAAGATTTTTATGTGGATTACTGATATAGAACCTCATAATTTGACTTGCTGCTCTCCCTTGATCGTAAAAAGAGATCGGAGAGCTGTGTAGCCTTGTCCATACTAAATTAATTTAATTATTCATTCTCTGTGAACCTGAATAGGTTAGAGAAGGTTTAGATGGGATATTGGGCAGGCCCTGGCACAGGGTGCTCAGAGCATCTGTGGCTGCCCCTGGATCCCTGGCAGTGCCCAAGGCCAGGTTGGACATTGGGGCTGGAGCAGCCTGGGACAGTGGGAGGTGGAATGAGATGATCTTCAAGGTCCCTTCCAACCCAAACCCTTCTGTAATTCTGATTCCATGATGGCATGGTTACTTGTTTTCTAGCTGTCAAAAGGGATCACCAGTCTGGGAACATGTTTCTTTGTGTCTGAAATTGATTTTTACTGAGTGTGTGGGCACTTTTTGTAGGGAACAGGCAAAGATTAAGAACTTGCTGCTTGTGCAGAACAAGAAGGGAGGGCTGTAAACCTGAAAGACAGTGTGCATGAAAGGAGACTGTCTGAAATGTTATTTCAAAGGAGGAAATAAGGCTTATTATCTACAAAAATTAAAACCTACTTGCAGTAAAACCCCTGCAGTTCTGAGCTCGCTCTGCAATGCAAAGCCTGCAGGAAACACTGAGCAGGGAGAAGAATTAGGGCCTCGGTGGAAAAAGCTTTCAATTTCTATTCTGAGAGTAGCCATATTAATTAAATCCATGATATGCTTTGTAAAAACCAAAAAGAATCATGTTGTATCTCAGCCAGGCCAACAGAGTGACTAGTTTTACATGAAGTGTGAAATTAGGTTTAGTGTGTCTGAATTTTACCTCTGGGGGAAATATGCTGCAATTGCAAGTTAGTAGGGCACAGGTCATGGTGTGTGTATTCCAAACTACACAGGGCTGCTGTTCTGGCACTATTATGCTTCTATTTTTGTACTTGCATGACATACTCAGTTTGCCAAATGTTCAAGGATCCATCTTCAAATAAAACAAATAGCTCAGCTTGTCAGAAATGCTCCTGTTGTAGAGGTGCTGAATTCAGATTTATGATACAAAACTGAAAGTGCTGAATGCAAGAATGTGTACCTAGACCAAAAATGAAACACATTTGTGATATTGTTTTGTTTTAATTCAGAACCCAAAATATGCCCTCATGATTGCATAGCACTGATTTATTTTCCTTGCATTATATTAAAATTCTGTAAAATTCCTGTGGAATTTGAGCATCATTTGCTCTTTCAGTGCTTGTAGGAAGTTTTGTTCAGTTAAAAAACTGGTTTGCAAAACAACCTAGCATGAGATTTGCTCCAGTTTATCACAGTGTCTTGAATACTTCTGTGTTACTGAAAATAATCTAAAGTCTACAAGACAACTATACAGAATTATCTGTTTAAATTGGGCTCATGTTTTAATCCCTTAGAACAGGTAAGAATGCCTGACACAATGAGGCAAGCCACAGAAAAAATACTGTAACTAAATTTCCAATTTAAAAATACACAAAATGGTTTGATTTGTATTTTAATGGATCTTTGAAAAAGCGTTGTTTTGTAATTACACGCTCAAAACTGCTCAGCATAGTTAAATGGCATTTTCTTTCATTTTTTTACCTTTTTTTTTTTTGTCTTGAACTTACAGCTACATCCCTTTCTTGAAACCTAAAACACAGGAGCTTCGCATCCATCCTTACCTCTAAAAAAATCAGTGTTTTTAACTGCTTCCACCAAGGTGCACCTGCAGTTCCCGCCCCAGTCTTGAATTTGAGGGGGGTTGCTTTGTTTAATGGGTTGGTGGGAAGGAAGAGGAAGAGGGAATAAACATGTTTTTTGTTATTATGGTCTCTAAACAAGCCTGCAGACCAGACTTCATTAAGGAGCAAGGAGGCTGGAGAGAGCTGGCTGCAGCAAGTTACTTGTTGCCTAGTGACACCATCAGACCTATAAACTCCAGTTCTTTTAACTCTCTAAAGTCCAGGACCTGCTGGATCTGATTTCTGGGCAATTCCTGTTTTGAGCAGCAGAGTATTTCCTTTTTTAGACAAAAATCTTACTGTACCACTAGATGCCAGTAAGAATCAGAGAGAGAGAGAGAGAGGGATGGACAGCTTACAGTGAAATTAGAAAAATTCTTCAATGTGAGGCTGACATAATTGTTTATGTCCTTTTCCAGCACAGCTGAACCTCAAAATGCCATAGAAATATTGCATATAAATACAAGTGTGAGGCTGTTTTTACAGGCAGTGAAAGATGAAGGGAACATTTGGTTTGATTCCTGGTATCTGTTTAGTAGAAGTTTCTCTCCTGGTCAAGTGGGGGATAAATTGTTTTCTGTTTTGTTTTTTTTTTTTTTTGCTTGGTCATAATGTGTCCCCTGTTGATGTGGGTGAAATTTTTGTTTCTTAGAAGTTAAAAAATGCACTTAAACCCCACCTAATGGATGAGTGGAATGACATTTGGTGACAATTGCCAGGGGAAGGTGACAAGGCAGAGGTGTTCAAAGTCATGGAACACCCTGAGCTGGAAGGGACTCACAAGGATCAGTAGAGTCCAACTCCTGCCCCTGCACAGGACACCCCAAAATCCCCAAAATCCCACCCTGTGCCTGGGAGTGTTGCAGTATCTCTCCTTCGCAGGGATATTGTTTAAGAACAATTATCACTGCTAGTTAGGCTGTCACTAATAGCAAGAAGTCAGTAATTTTATAGGATGGACTTTCATATCAAAATAACTAACTTCAGGTTTTGTAGTTTTCCTGTTGACTTCGTTTCAGTTTTTCTATGAAGCTGTATTTTGAAAAATCATAGAAAATTAAGAAGCATAGCAAAAAGTTCATGGCTCAACTGCTGTGTCTCTGCAGACTAGTATATTTGTGATTTTTAGCATTACTAGCTTTTGCAGCATTAGATTTGGAAATTCTTTAGGTCTACAATAAAAATGTCAGACTGTTACTGTGAGATCTTTATTGGCAAAAGCAACAAGGCTTGGAAAAATCTCTCCAAGGTGGAAAAATACGTACTAGATGAACATAAAAAAATGAAAAATTATGGGTCAAAGGCAAATAAATGTGCTGATTGGGACAGTCTTTTGCCAGTCTGTTCCTGTTTGCTGTGGAATATCCAAGTTATTCTATTGCTCTTTCCTTCAGGGTAGTGGCAATAACCCAAAGGCCTCATGCCCTCCTTGGAATCATAGGAACTCAGAATAATTAAGGCTGGAAAAGCCCTCCCAGCCCATGGAGTCCCAGCTGTGCCCCATGGCCACCTTGTCCCCAGCCCAGAGCACTGAGTGCCACCTCCAGGTGCCACCTCCAGGGATGGGCACTCCAAAGCTCCCTGGGCAGCCCCTGCCAATATTTCACAACTTTTTCCATGAAGAAATTCCTGCTGATGTCCAACCTGAACCTCCTCTGGTGCAGCACCTGCACTGAGATCAACCTCTGAGCCTCCCCCAGCAGGATCCTTTGTCCTGAATGGGTTTTTTTCCTCTCCTGAGGGACCAGAGGAATTTTCTCCCCATGTGCCTCTCCAGTAATTGTTGTTCTTCCCTGCTTTTTGCTCAGCACTTAAATAGAAAGAAGATTTCTGAGCTCACTAACAGGATTAAATTTAACTCCTTTCCAAAGCTTTCTGTGGGCCAAAGGAGCTCTCAAGGGTTCAGACATAACATATAACCTGTGTTTGGGTAGAAATAATACCTGGCCAAAAAGGACAAGGGTGCTGTTTTATTGATTGTTTCACTTCATTCTCCTGAAAACTTGTAAGGTTTCTCAGGACAAATCACAGAGGGGTGAAATTCAGCTGCTTAGGGCTGAGTGAATTGCACCAGTGCTGTGCCAGGGCTCAAAAATCTCTCGGCTCAAAAATCTCTCCTTCACCACATCTGGAAGTCATGCAGTGGTGCTGATTTGATGATTTAGCTGTGAAAACAAGCCCAGCTTGGACATAGTCAACTTTGGAGACCTTAAGCTGAGAGCAATAAGCAACAAATTTTTTCCAAATCCACCCCAAACCTTCCAAACCTGATTGGAAGTACGAAAATCTAAAGTTATGGTTTAATGTGAAAAAGAAATATTTGTCAGATTAATTTTTCATAGAATTACCCGATCCAAGGGCTCTGAGTTTCCTGTAAACTAATGTAGATGTCACATATGCAGGTCAGATAGTAACTAATGGAAATTAAACATGAAAGCAGAGACAAACTGAAGCTTCTGCTTCATGAATTTTATTTTCTGCTTTTGTAGCCTGTTCTTTTCTGGTGGCGGCTGGTTAGCAATTAAAATGTGATTAGCATATAATGGTAACTGCTAATGTGGAAGCATGGAAATTCTTTGTCCCAGTGATTGCTTTCTCATTAGCAGCATGAATTATGGGGTGTTTTAGCTGCTAGCCAAACTTGGGAGCCATGGAACACTGAAGTTTCCTTTAAAATCATAGAAATCGGTGATTTCTGGCACAGGATTTAGATTTGAAGAAGGAATAAAAATATTTCCCAGTGACTAGCAGGGAGCCACTAGAAAGGAAAAGCAAAAACAATTCCCAGGCTTCTGATGGTACAAAGCCATTTGACTCCATAGGGAAAAATATTTCAGCAAAAGTATTTTTTTTCCTTATCTTCAGAAATCCTGCAAATTCCAGACATTGGATAGCTTAGGTTTCTGAACTTGCATAAAGTTCACAAAGCACCATCCAAATATAATAGTTGGTAGGGGTTGTATTTCTACAAAAGTGGTGGAAACATTAGCATTGTTATCCAAATAAATGTAACCCTTCATTTGGGGCATTTTCCTCCTGGATGGCCATCCACAGAGGTAAATTCACACTGGGATAAGCATAGAGAAGGCTGGTTGACAGCAATCAGGAATAAAGAAAATTTCTCAGGAAGCAATGCTAAAATGATTGTTCATCCAATTTATTAGAATAAATATATCAGGGAAATACCATGGCCTTCTCTAAAGAAAATAATATAAAATGTCAGCGAGGGTGAAAAGCTGTTAAAGATAAAGGAAAACATCAATATCAATTGATCCCAAACACATTTAGCCTGGAAAATGGAAGAAAGCTTCCAGGCATCAGCAGAAACTAAGCCCTGGAACTGCCTTTCAGGAGAGAGCAGTGTGGATACAGAAGAGACCTGTGTGATGCTTTCTGGCTCTATAAAAACGTTGACATCTTGGTTTCCTACTAAAGCAAAAATCAGTGGTGATTCAGGCAAGAAAATCCCTTCCCCTTCCACTTTCTCTTCCAAATCATCCTTAGAGAGCTCCCGTGTGACCTGAATGAAAGTGCAGTGTAAGGTGACCAAAGGCATTGCAGGTTGAATAGCACATTTTCCTTATTTTAACTGCAAGGAAGAACATGGTAAAGTTCAAGAGTTAATTTGCTATTTAAAGTAATGAAATAGTTGGAAACTCGGTACGTGTAGATTACATCATTAATTAATGAGTGAACTCTACAGCTATTGCAAATTTAGGAAATGACCTAAATGTTTCTAACGTGAGGTGGCTTTTTAAAGGAATTACTGACATGGATTAAAGCTTTGTGTGCTAATAAACCCCCAAGTTATTAATCAGGTAATTTCAATATTTAACTATAATTTCCCAGTTAGATATTTTCCTCTTTGTCATGATTATTTCTCCCTTTTCCTTGGCCACATGAAACCCTCATTTGAAATAGGAAATAACTTGCATGTCCTAAAAAAAATGCAATTTAAAATTTCCTCTTTCATCTTGCAATAAGGTGCAGGATGTATATCTGAAACTACCCAGGCTCAAAATGTGTCTGTCATCCCAAGTTTTCCCACACAATATTCGAAGAAGTGAACTGCAGTTATCTGAGATTTCTAAATTAAATAGCATTTTGAAACACCATTTCAAAGTGAACCATTCAGACAGGTTCAGAACACCCTTTTTTAATTTTAAGGGGGAAAAAAAAGATTAATCTGTACATTTACAAATCAGTTTATTCCAGTGGAATACCATTTTCACTGCACACTTGCTAACTGGCTCTATCTATATCCATGTACAACTCACGTTCCTCAAATAATTCTGCCTTTTTTATTGTCTGGACCATCTGCTGTGCTGTGAGCAGCTTCTATTTTGAGCCTTTTCCCTCTAAGTACAACTTTCAGATTAAATAAAGCCTTTGTAAAAGCTGAAATTATTGCCAAAGCATGTTCAGCAGTGTTGATGTGCTTTTGTGGTGGTTTTGGGGTTTTTTTAAAGCCTTTTTAAAAATTTCAGGCAGTAATGGCAGCACATCCCTTCTAATGATAACAGCTCGAAGGACAGGATGATGTAATCCTGAACTTGCTCTGAGGATGCATTAAAATAAGCTGGTTACAAATCTTTTGTTGGAAAAAACCCACAATTAATAACTGAAAATAAAAAACTTGAAGAAGTGTTGTGGAAACCTCTCAAGGAGTCCAGTTATTTGGGGCATCATTAACATAACAAAGCAAAAGCAGAGAAATTAAGGTTGGCACAGCAATTGTCACACATTTCTGATGGCATTGGGGCATTTGAAGGCTCCTGGCCTTCCCCACACCAATGAAATTGTCTGTCATGAAGATTTTGATGGATGATGGTGAATACATCACCTCTGGTGGGAGGAAAGGCTGGCACAGCTGGGATTGTTCAGCCTGGAGAGGAGAAGCTTTGGGCTGAGCTCAGGGTGGCCTTGCAGGGCCTGAAGGAGCTGCAGGAACCATGGAGAGAGACAATTGACACTTTATAGATGCAGTGACATTGATCACAACAGGTCCATTTAGGCAAAAGAGAAAATATATTGAAAGGAAAGAGAGAATTCAAGCCTGTAATATGAGTTAAATTTCAGGTTTAATGTTTTGTTTTAGTTCAAAACTATAAGCAAATAACTGGAATCAGATATGATAAAATGTTGGCATTGTCTAATTCTCACTCTGGTAACCAGACAATTTTTCTTTTTTCAAACCCATTTGACTGAACTGGAATTGTTCCAGTAACACAAGTGACTCTTGAGAACTGACATTTAAGGTCCTTTCTAAACTTAATTTAGCTTATAACTTGCTGTAGCATAACCCCCAGATTTTACTTTTCAGATTTGGTTGCCTAATTCAAGTGTAGGACTCCTGATTTTTGCTGTTCCTTGCTATTTATTCTGCCTGTGGAGGTCTTCAAATTGAGGATAAGAGCAGAGCCTCTGCTCTTCCCCTTCCCTTTGCACTTTCCAGTTGCACCCAGAGGCAAAGAAGGAAAACTTGCAGAAAAATCTGAGTTATCACTGGTGTGGATCGTGTTTGGACTTGATGATCTTGAAGATCTTTCCAATCTTAACAATTCCATGATCTTATAGTGCAACTGAAGCAGTGTGGAGGCTTTGGTATATCTGTTCTGACAGGGTTTATTTTCTGAAAGGATACATCTGGATATGAATTTGAAAGTCAAATAAGTATTTGCTTTTCATTTTTAACTAATATTCTGTGATAAAGATGCCATGGCATAAGCAGTAGTTCTGAGCATGAAACTGAGGAAAATGTACTCATTTTCCTGCTCACCCTTGGAAATGCAGCACTTGTAAGCAGAAAAAATGCTCACTGTAAATCACACTTATGGTTAATGCCCAACCCAGGGGTAAAAGGATGTCAGCAGAATTGTTTTAATGAAAAGTGCTCCTTTTTCTCTGCAAGAATTTTGTTTTATTACAGGTTCCCTTTAGATTTCTTCAGTACATATGTATGTGTTGATTGTCTTCTATTTGATGCATTAATCTAAAACTCAGAGAAATACTGCCTGTAAATTGAGAATATCAAGCAGTTCTTCTCTTGCTTGAAAACTCGAAGATTAAAACTGTGAATTACCTAAATAATACCAACTTATGCTTCTTTTAGCTGTCTGTGGGCTCTGAAACACAGTGTTAATTTATCCCTCACTACTTGAAAATTTAATGCATTGTGTCTTGGTTTATTTGCCCCATTTGTGAAATTGTCTTTGAACGTTTTGCAAATAAAATGCTCTGTCATTGTGATTTCAGTATCTTAGTGGTGAACAGAAACTTAATGGAATTTTATCTCTTTTCTTGATTTATAAGCCAGAAAAAAAACCAACAATGAACAAGTGAGCAAAATATATCAACAACTATTCTACTCAGAAAGTTTATTTTTGACATACATGTAAGGAGGTTAAACTACTGTAGTATTTGTCATTAACGTAGTGGAAATTAGTGCAGCAAATTCACTAAGTGTGGAGTTTTTGGTAGCTCAGCTCTGTTAGTGCTGCTCTTGCTACTCACCTGTGAAAATGTTGTCACTGTGGTCCCACCTGCACCTGATCATAGCAATGCACCTTCATTTCTTCCCAAAGCCTGCATCCCTCAGCACTTCATCTGCCTCAGAGCAGCAGGTATGGTGCAAGTGAGGAAGGAAATCAACACTTGTGCTCTAAGAGGAGCTCTTGGGTTTCTCCATGGCTCATAAATACTCGTGTTTCCAGACCTAACTCCATGTGAGCCACGAGAGCTCAGTGACAGCAGAGCCTGGCCACAGCACAGCCACAAGCTCTCCTCGTTTTGGCTGAAGCTGTTGGGCCCTAATTGAAGGGATTAACTCCTCGTCCAACAGCTTTGCATTTTGTGACAGTCACTGACTTCTTGATTTTTGCATCAGTTCCAGCTACTGTAGTTTTCTCAAATACTTCAGTGTTTAATTTTAAAGATATCCTGGCCAAGGAAGTACTTCTTCCAGATGACAACTTAAAAATCATAATGATTTTATTGGTGTTGCTAATGCTAGCTATAGTGTAAAATAATGATAATTATTGCTGGGTTCTGGCAGATTATGTTTTGTCCCATCGATGTGCATCACACTTTAGCAAGGTCTTCAAAACCAGGTTATTAGGTATTTTCTCTGAATGGTTTTGACTGTGAGAGCAATGGGACAGAGATGGATGCTGGGGCTGTGCAGAAGAAAGAGGGAACCCTTCATATTCTCCTTTCTTGTGTGATCCATGAGTTTTCAGTTTTCCTTTCTGTTTGGCTTTTGGTTTTGAGAGATAATAAACAGATGATATCAAAGTAAATAGCAGTGAGTGGATCTTGACAGCTTTATTATGGCTATTATGTTACGGTACATTAAGTTTTTAATGAAATAAAATATGGCAGATTGCCAAATTATGTGATGATAATTTCAGGAAGCTGTAAACAGGTTACTCAGTAGTTCATAATTGCTGCAGGTAATTTAACATTCAGGAAACTTCCACCACTATTACTGATAGTAATTAAGATTGTGTTTTGGCTATGTGCATTGATTATGAGTATCTGATCAAGAGAATCTCTCTTTTTTTTTTCCTTTCATGTGGTATTTCACACTTAGCATTTTACCCTGCTGGCAGTAAATATTCCCTTTTTATTTCATATCACGGAGTGCATCAGTGGAAAATATTGTAACAATATGTAATCTACCTGTGAATAACCTCACTGCTGGACTACCAGTGTCAGAGAGAGCTCAGCTTCTGCCTGCAATGAAAATTTCCTTTATGGGGCTGCCTGGTGGAAAGGACACCTTTCAGCTCGCGTTCAGCCAACACAAAGCCCTCAGTGTTTCTAAATCTTGCAGTAAGGCTGTGTGGGAGAAAATCACCCAGCAGGTATGTGGGGATGCAGTCAGAATAACCAGAAATTTCAGGAATTTCCCACCTGCCACGGGACCTGTGTGAGAGCTGGCTGCAAGAGCCCGGCAGAGCCAAGATCCAGGGAGAGCATCCCCAAGGATGCTTTGAGGTGGCTGGCAGCAGGGAAACTGAGGCCGGCTTGAGGCTGAGGAATCTGAGCCCCAGATGGAGCCCCCAGGAATCCCAGCATCGTTGGCATTAGGGGATCCCGCCTGACCCAGCTGGGGAAGGGGGTAGCTGGGTTTTCCCATCGGAGCATCCTCTGCCTCCCGGACTGGTGCCAAACGGCGCTGCCGCGTTGCCACGGCAACGGCGGGGACCTGTCAACACCTCTCTCCCTAATAGTGACAAATGGTACTTATTACATCAGCACTAATTTCATCTGATCCCTTTCAGATGAAGATACTTAGTTCTTGCTGATCAAATTGTGTCGCTGTAATTACTGAGAACAGACCTTATTAAATGACAGCGCTCCTTACTCATTGCCTCGTCTCATGCCCGAGCTTATCACTGTCCCTCTTTCCCGACTTTTGGTGGTGCTCCTGGTTGCCCCCGGGGCACAATCCCTAGCCCAAGGCAGTGGTGGTTCGCTTCGCTCAGGGTTAGTTTATGTGATGGGGAGGAAGCTGCATCTGGTTTCCTTATTTTAATATATGGGG
Source organism: Acridotheres tristis (assembly GCA_037013685.1). Classification (NCBI taxonomy): domain Eukaryota; kingdom Metazoa; phylum Chordata; class Aves; order Passeriformes; family Sturnidae; genus Acridotheres; species Acridotheres tristis. The sequence continues at coordinate 111,161,554 of CM072884.1, forward strand.
AAGAATTCGAGACCTTCAGAGCACGTGAAGCAAAGCTGTTAAATGTGTGTGGAACTGCACAGCCCTTGCTACAAAAACCATATAAATAAGCCAAAAAAAAAAAGAGAAAAGCTGTCTATTTGTTTGTGGGAAGTAGCTTAACTTGAGGTCAAGCTAACTGCATCCTTTGGAGAGCACATGGCTGCAGTTATCTTCTTATTGTGCTGCTTGATATTTCAGGTTTAATGAAAGAGTTTGCACGAGTGTGGAGAATAATCAAAGAAAATCATCTAGGGAGGAGGAAATTAGACTGAAAATGCAGAGGATGCAAAGCATACTCTGCCACTGACCTGCAGGCTGGTGTTGGGTGTATTATTTTCCTCCACAGCTCAGAAAAGCACAGACAGCTCTCCCAGTCTGGGAAGTCCTGTGCAGTGAAGATGGTGATTTTCAGGGCATTGAGAAGCTCCAGCCTCTTACTAGAGAGTCAGAAATAGGAAGAACAGCTGAGAGAGCTCAGAGGGCTGAGGCTGGAGAAAAGGAGGCTCAGGGGGGACCTTGTGGCTCTGCACAAGTCCCTGGCAGGAGGGGCAGGGAGGGGGGGTCGGGCTCTGCTCCAGGGAACAGGGACAGGAGGAGAGGGAACGGCCTCAGGCTGGGCCAGGGCAGGCTCAGCTTGGACAGCAGCAGGAATTTCCCCATGGAAAGGGAGCTCAGGCCTTGGCAGGGGCTGCCCAGGGAGCTTTGGAGTGCCCATCCCTGCAGGTGGCACCTGGAGGTGGCACTCAGGGTGACAAGGTGGCCATGGGGCACAGCTGGGACTTGATGGTCCTGGACATCTTTACCAACCTCAGTGATTCTGTGATTCGGTTCTGTGATCAGGACCCCCTTATCACAAACAAATTCAATAAAATGTGCTTTCCCCCGAAGATGTTTGAATTTAAATGGGCTTTATGGTCTTCCTGCTCTGCCTGGTGGTATCTGATGAAATTGTTTCTTTTTAGGTTGCAGGTCTGCTTGGTTTTTCCTGAAGTTGAGGTGCCAGTTTTTCATTAGATACCCTTCTGCTTGAGAATAAACTGAGCAGTGAATTGAAGGATGGTCTTTTGTTGTGGAATAATCAAACTGGCAGGAAAGGGAAGTTCAGTAACATCCAAGTTAGCACTCAAGCTCTCACACTCTTTTGAAAAAAGATTACTCTGAAAAACAGTGTGACAAGTGGCACAGCAAGTCACACGGCAAAGAGAATTTTACATCAAGGTGCCCTTCATTTCTGTCATCGTTTAAAAAAAGGGAATTACTTCTCTTTAGCAGATGGCACATGACAATGTATGTGCAAATATGATTTTGCACCTTGGCATTATACAAAAAATCCAAGATTGCTATTGGTATTATTTCTTGGTCATCTCAATAACTGACCTCATAATTCAAGACTTACGGATTTTTCAAGCCTATGTAACTCTGAATATCTCCTTAAGGCCTAATAATATTAGTTTTGTTGTTACTTGATAAACAAAGGATAACAAATCTATTCCCCTCATTATCAGGAAAAGCAGAGCAAGTCATTAAAATTGTGGCAACTAGATTATGTCCCAGCTAGCAAGAAGTGGGAGATGCCAGAACAATTCCTTCCCAGGGTGTAGATAAGTCTATTGTTGCTTATTTCACCTTCTTCAGAGATCTTTTAGCCAATTTATAGTTTGGGATAGTTGAAAAATGTTTAGTTGGTCTCAGAATAGTAAATTATCTGTGTCTAATTCCCATTTAAAGGTTATAGGGTTATGTCGTTTGTTTGTTGGTTGGTTGGTTGGTTGGTTGTTGTTTTTAAATTATTTTTCATTTACATTGAGATTAGGTTTTTTCCTAGACTGAGAATAGAATAGACTTTGGGAGCCCGTGTTGATTGTGCCTGTTTGCTTTATTTTTTAACTGTCATTTGTAAATTGAGTAAGGCAGAGAACTTGATTTTTCCAAATGTCTGAGAGGCAGAAGCAGCTGTATTTTGTATTAGGTCAACACTTCCAGAATTATTATGTGGCTCATTTTCATTCACTTTAGGAAATTCTCTTGTAAGGAAGTGTACAAATATTCCAGATTGCTGAATACCAAGCACAGATTCCAGGGCTACCACGTAATTTTTTTTAAATCTCCATTTAATTACTGGAACATAACTGGTGGTTTTTCAAAGCAATGACATTTGGTGGGTCCTCTGGGAAAACGCAGCCACAAATCATCTCAACACAAGAGTAGGTCAAATGGTAATAATCAAGTCATATTCATAACTCATTGGAAATAGACTATTCTGAAATTGCTACCTGATACAGAACTAATGCCTCATTAATCAGGAATACATCAACCTAGGAACACTGGTTATGTCAGCTGGAATTATGAATGAGGTTGCAGGGATTGCCAAGTGCAGTGCTGCATTTGGGTAGATGCAGTTTTTTTGCAGGCTTGCACATGCTGAGAGGAGCTGCTTCCATCATGGAAATGCACCTAGAATTATTCACAAATGTGTTGAGTGAGAAAGAAGCCCTGCAGCTTCACACACTCAGTGTAAATAGCCCAATAGAGGAGCCCTCTTTGGGGTTTATTTTAGAGCACAGTGAAAGGCTCAGTTTTAAATAAGTGAATCACAAAATTCTCCTTGTTGGTGGAGAAAGAGAGATTAACTAATGCAGAAAACATATATACACACACATCAATAAATATATATATATATTTGTCTAAATTGGAGTGTAGGGAGGAGATTGTGCCCCTGTGCCTTGCTCAGGTGTGACCCCACCTGCAGAGCTGCCCCAGCCCTGTCCCAGCTTGGGGAGGAGCTGGAGCTGCTGCAGAGAGCCCAGAGGAGGCAGCAGGATGAGCAGAGGGATGGAGCAGCTCTGCTGGGAGGAAAGGCTGGCACAGCTGGGATTGTTCAGCCTGGAGAGGAGAAGCTTTGGGCTGAGCTCAGGGTGGCCTTGCAGGGCCTGAAGGAGTTGCAGGAACCATGGAGAGAGACAATTGCCAAGGGATGGAGGGACAGCACCCAGGGAATGGCTTCAAACTGAAAATTTACAGGTTCATATCAGATATTAGGGAGAAATTCCTCCCTGGGAGGGTGGGCAGGGCTGGCACAGGGTGCCCAGAGCAGCTGTGGCTGCCCCTGGATCCCTGGCAGTGCCCAAGGCCAGGTTGGACACTGGGGTTGGAGCAGCCTGGGACAGTGGGAGGTGTCCCTGCCATGTCAGGGGGTTGGAATTAGATGATTTTTAAGATTCCTTTCTGCCCAAACCATTGCATCATTCTAAGTAACCCAGACCTTCCTTTTCCTGTGCTTTGGGCATCTCACAGTTGAGTTCTTGTGCACAAACCAACCACCTGCTGTGTTCTTGTGTGCTGAGTCTAATTTACAATCCAACACCACTCAGCAAAACTTCATCTCCAGGCTCAGCAAAATTGCACAACTACAAGTTCAAAGGCAGTGGAAGTCCAGATGTCTTAAACTACAGGTAATACTTCTAAGTGTGTGTGGACTGGTAGTCCTGAAGTCATTTGGTTGGTTTGTGTTTCAATCCAGCTCTGAAATCACCTCTGAAGTCCCTCAAATATGAAACATGCAACTTAGAACTGTGTATTTCAAGTTTAGGACCATTCTACATGAAATACTACAGCCTTTGGTTTTAAAACATTGCTTTTAAAACAGGAAGATCATTCCAGCTGTTAAGGACTGAAATAACAAATTCTTTCAATTGCTCATAAATTCTTTTATGGATGAAAATACAGCATAGCAATGGATAAAACAGTATAAATAGAAGACTGATCCTTTTGCAAAAGGTAGTAATCAGTTAAACAATCATTTATTTTCAGTCTCAACAACTAAGCAGATTGTCTAGTTGTGCTATGTTAATGCTTCAGTCTTCTCACCAGTGCAATGGCTTCAGAAATATTTGTACCAAAAAAATTAAACCTTCTCTAATTAAAAGTTTAAGCTTCTGAAATTCACACACCATCCTATTTCTTATGTATTCCTGCTTAACTATTTGCAATGCTAAGACTGGATTTTTTTCTGAGATTTTCAGCCCTGATTGACTTTGAATATGAAAATATTTTTGGATAGAAGGAAGTAAAAGCAATTCATGCTACATGCCTTTAATGCTGCTTTTCAGGATACAACCTTTAAAACACTTGCCCTACCTGACAGTCCTTCTATGACACAAAAATAAGTGATTTGGGGGTACCAGTTCTGAAAAATGTGATCCTTGGGTTTCAAGTGTTGTAGCATTGGTTAATATTTTTTTAAACTTACCTACATTGTATTGGTAACAAAGAAGTGAAAAATTATGGAGGGCTGTAAAAATTTAGAAGACCTGCTGGTTTTTCTCTTCCCTTTCCCTTTGGTGGCATATGTCAGTTTAATGTGTCCTTTATGCATCTTCTCTTTATGACCAGCATTTCTGAGGAAAAGGCATTAAGTTTGTCAAATACATACTTTGTAAAATATACATAGCTTAGTAAATATAGCCGAAAAAGGAAATCACTAAGGGTCGATTAAAAAATGCAAAATCATATAAGAAATAGTTCTGAATATGCTGTCTGTTATCTGAGGGAACAAGGTGGCTGATCTGTCTGGGTTTTGCCCTTAATTTATATTGCAGCACATAATGAGTTTTCTGTCATTTAATATGTATTCTGATACTGACAGAAAGTCAAAATGTTAAAAACAGTATTTTATGCCACAGGCGGGATTAGAGCTATCCTATTGTTGAGGCACTAAAATCATTAATATTGCAACAGATTTGAACACTACTTCATAAAAGAAACTGCTGATTAAGCTTTTGCTAAAGGTCCTCGGCCCTTGTCATTTTTATAACACAGCTTTCAGGAGACTCTTCAGAGCAGGAGAATCTTTAGTTTCAGGCTCTGTTTTGCTTGTTCCACGCTTCATGACATGGTCCAGCTGTGACAGCTGCTCACACCTAGGGCTGGGTTTAACTAAGTGAGCTCTCAAATACTAAATTTGGGAATTTGTATCCTTTATGTCAACACCGAACTCAGGTGTTGTAATTACAGGAATGTCACTTGGGTCCCACGCTAGGAAAGTCACCAATGGGAATTGGATGCACTGGGATGAGCATTCCCACAGGTCAGGGCTGATCCTGCCCCTGTGCCCAGCCCTGGGGGCACCTCTGGGTGCTGTGCCCAGCTCTGGCTCCTCAGCACAGCAGGGACAGGAGCTCCTGGAGCTGAGCAAGGGCCTGGAGCATCTCCGTGCCCAGGAAAGGCTGAGGGAGCTGGGGCTGCTCAGCCTGGAGAGGGGCCCCAGCTGAGAGGGGCCTCGGCCCTGAGTGTCCCTGAGTGTGTCTGTCTGTCTGTCTGTCCGTCCGTCTGTCCCTGGGTGTCCCTGTCTGTCCATGGGTGTCTCTGGGTGTCCCTGGGTTTCTCTGTCTGTCCCTGTGTGTCCTTGGGTGTCCATCTGTCCCTGGGCATCCCTGGGTATCCCTGTCTGCCCCTGCCTATCCCTGTGTATCCCTGGGTGTCCCTGTCTGTCTGTGTCTGTGTGTCCCTGTCTGTGTGTCCCTGTCTGTGTGTCCCTGTCTGTCTGTCCCTATCTGTCCCTGTCTGTCTGTGTGTCCCTGTCTGTGTGTCCCTGTCTGTGTGTCCCTGTCTGTGTGTCCCTGTGTGCAGGCAGGCTCAGAGCAGTCCCAGGCTCTGCTCCAGGGCCCAGCCATGGCCCCAGAGCCACGGGCAGGGACTGAGCCCAGCAATTCCCCCTGCACAGGAGGCACAACTTCTGCCCTGGGCAGGGACCAGAGAGGGGCTGGGGTCTCCTCCCTGGGGATATTCCAAATGTCCACAGTCCTTCCAAACGATTCCCTAAACTATCCCTGCTTGTTTGAGATCCACCTTTCAGGAAAACATCCGTGCTGCAGAACAGAAGTGGAGACACTCTCCTTGTTGGGTTTCCCAGAGCCGTTCCACTGTGCAAAGGGAAAGTTTGCATGCAGAAGAAAATTATCATTGTCATTAGGAAAGGCATTCAGTAAGAAAGAAAAGCCCTGGGCAAACCAGATGCAAAAGTCATCACTAACAGGGGGAAAAAATCTCTAGGTTTCAACTTTCAAGAGAGAGATATTTTTCACCAGGAACTGCAGTCATAGGACAAGGAGTAATGGGACTGACCTGGACCTATGTGGTACTTAGACATTTGGTTTGCTCAAAATCAGAGTGAAATAAATCTTAACTACTTATATAGCATTACTGAAGCATCCTGCTTAGAAAAATATCCTTAAAAAACTGTAGTTAAGCATAATTGTGCCACAAAATTAAGATCTAGATAGTTTTCAGTTTTCTAAAGCTTAAAAAAAAAGTTGTCTTATTTAACTCTATGTAATTTTCAAACCCTGCAAAATCTTTTTGAAAAGAAAGGAGAAGACAACCCTTTTTATCTTTAAAGGGGAAAAATCATGAATAATTTCAAGTAAAAAGTCAGTTCTAGGACTCTGGGATCTTGCTAATGCATTGTGAGCGGGAAAAAAATGGTGGAATTGGATAAATAAATTATTTGTTATAAATTATTTGCAGGGAATGGTGCATCTTCTAGTTACCTGTCTATCTTGCTGTCTTGCATTTATAATGACTTTTTTTTCTGCTTTTGTTGCTGCAGGACCTTGTACTTTTGTGATGATTTGTTGTGGTTTCTCAATCAGGTGAAGATAAATAATCTGGACACATTATGTTCCAATTACAGAATGAGAAACCACATGAAAGACATTTCCCACACAAACAAATAAAAAGTTGGTAATTTACTCAATTTACAATAGGAGGAGATGGTAACATGCCTGAGAGCTGAATTTCTATTGGAATATTCATGAAATGTTCTGTTTCCTCCATTTTTAGTCAGGAAGAAATTAAGGAGGTGCAGGTTGTTGAGCTTTTCACATTTATGTTTGGTGGCCAGTCCTGACTATTTCAGCTCAATAGTTGTCAGTATTTCTCTGTAAGATGTTCATGTTTGTGATTTTGTGTGTTCTTGGAGTGAAGGCTAGGCTGGAAGGAGCAGCAAAACTTCAGTTCAGTTTTAACTCTGTGCAGAAAACCATCCACGTGCTGAGCTTGAGTTCCCAAAATCAATCTGTGGCAAATATAAAGCATTTACCACTTTCTTACAGGATATTTCATAAATCCATGGATAAAGGTTCTCTGGGAGTCATCTCATCCACTCCTGCTCAGACAGAAATAGCCACAAGATACTCCTTAAAAAACGATATTTGATGAAAAACTCTTTTTGGTAGAAAAAAAATGTAGAATGGTTAAGAAATTTTTTAATTTCTTAGAAAAGTTTAATTCTTTTCTAATTGTATTTTTCTAAGCAACTGTCAGTAAATCTCTTTACACACCAGCAGAGCATTTTAAATTCATAATGGATAGAGGCACAGAGAAGAGAGAGGAACATGGGGGCCTATTTCTGGAAAAGTTCCCTTAAATAAGGACAATATCTGAAAATTTAATGAATTCTGACTCGTCTTGGAGCTTTAACACCACAAATGCTATCCAGAAGTGTAATGAATCACCACACAAACACAGGGGCACTGCTCTGGTGGATTTACATGCACTTGGGAGGGAAGGGAAGACACAGCTTTTCGATCAGACTAATGGCTTGGAAGCAGCTTCAGGAGGAGTGCTGGTAATCACATTTGATGGTGTGAATTGATGGCTGATGGCTTGTAAAGGGCAAAGCGCTGGAGTGATTTCAGGGAGCTTTTAATAACGCTTAGCAAATGATCAGGCTGCACAGTCAATCGCTTTGCAGATGCCAATATTCTTTCCCCCCTTCCCAGTAAGTGCAAAGCATAGGGGGAAAAAAAACCAAAACTCACAAGAAATCACAGAATCACGGACTTAGTCAAGATAATCCCAGTGCTCAAAAGAAAGGAAAAAAAAAAAAAAACCAACAAAGTCAGATTTAAGCAATAAACTTGATCTAGACAAGGAATAATTGTAATTTTTGATTTGAGATTTGAATGCTACTTATGGATTCTTCTAGGATCCAATTCTGTTTATAATTGCATGCTAATGCAATCCTAATTCGTGACTAATAATAAGGAAGACACAATAAAAGGAACATTTCCTACAGAAGGGTGTTGAGGAATTGACCCCAATTTCTGCCTCTTGTCTGTGGGTACAATATTTGCAAGATTTTTCATATTCTTGTCCTGTAGGGGTGGGTGGCACAGCTTGTGGACATCCATCACCCCTTAAAAGTATCCACACCCTCTCTCTTCCCTCTCCTGAGATCTGGAAAGAGCTTTTTATCTTTTTCTCTTCTGTTACAAAACTTCTTGGAGTAGCTGAAAAATCAGACCAAACTAGGTCAGTGGCTTCTCCAGAAGATCCAAGGTCAAGAGAAGTTAAAATATTAATGACTTCTGAATGCCTCTGCTTCAGGATGACTTGTAATACTCCAAACAAGATTTTAGAAGTCATTATGCTCAACGAGATAACAATTAATTGTATGAATTATGACTATTTCATAGCTTGCTTTGCTCTCACAGTCTTATTTTTAACTTTTAAAGTTCTCTGTTGCCAGGAGCAACATTAGAGAGATTTGCAGGTACTTTATGACCTGGAGGGAATGGTTTTGGGAAATGTACTCAGGCTCCCAGCACACAGGAGCTTTGGGTTTATATACAACAGGTAATAAAATTTTCATTTCTAATATTTAGGATTTTCTAAGTGCTCAGCAAACTGGAGCACTGTCTCTGAGTGAGGTGTGTTTTTCACCCACCTCTGAATGGTTGTGCCCATTTTCTTTAAAATCAGCAGATGACAGAGTTCTCTGAGTCATTATTGTCCCCAGTTTATTTGGAGGCTGGACTGCTGTGACATCATGTATTAATTCTTTCCAGAACCTTATAGCATTTAAATCTTTTTTATTATTATCCTATTTGCACATTTTGCAGCTTTGTTCTGATGATTCTGAGAGTGAAGGAGTGTCTTCTTCCACAGGAAAGTCTTCCTGTAAATACCCTGGGTCCTCAGTTCTCAGGGAAATGATTCTTGAATATTTTTGTGGGTGTGAGACAAAACCAACCAATATTGTCCAGGAATCCGTCATGAAACTTCAGAATCACTCGTGCCAGCTCTTGGTGTTATTGGTATGTCTGGATAAATATGATATTATTTTACACATGATTTATGTCTCTGCAGCTCCAAAAAAACTTGAATAAAAAACCCTGGTTTTTTGTATTTTCCTGAGGTTCACACTGATATTTTGGTGATGAGATTTCTGCTTCATCAGGTGTTCACCTACATTTCCAGCAATCAGTGGCATCAGTCATTACAAACCAAAATCAAGACCCCTGCACTAAGAGCAGTGACCAGCAGAAATACTGTGGTGGATATTTTTTTCAGTGACACTGTGACAAAAATAACCACAGTATTAAAGGTGTAATTTAGAAAAAAATCCCAGTGGTTTTTACTGTATACAGCCCCTTTACTTTTCTTTACTTCTTTCTTTTTTTTTTTTTTTTGTGTGTGTGTGTGTGTGGATTGACAAATCCTGAATTTTGCAAATCATGATGTGAGGCAGGAACAGAAATTCTTATAATTCTCCTTGTGCATAGACTTCACAGTGCAATCTTCATGTGAAGATCTTATTTTCAAGAAGTACCAAATGGTTAAATTTTCTATCTTCAGAGTGCATCACTGTTAACATACTGCAAATGAATTTTAAATTGCTGCAAATAAATGCAAGAACTATACCAAATTAGACATTCAGTTTTCCTGTGAGGAAGTGAACTTTCTCAACCAAGCTCCAAAAGGGTTTTTTCTTTGTGATTCCTTGCTTGAGGAGAAAAAAAGACAAAAATCTCACAAGAAAAAAGAAAATTGATCTTTTGCTTTACTCCCAGCTGTGAAACTTTCAGAAACTCAGTTGAAATGGGGACATAAAAGCAAAAAATAACTGCAGCTTCCATTAGAATTTAGGAAAAGACTGACCTGGGTCATCAAGTTCAGTTCCATGAACAAATACATAGACTCAGAATAGTTCACAGAACATCTATTCTTAATCTCCAAAAAAACTCCACAAAACTAAAAGCACTCCCTAAGCTTTTCCTCAACTGATCTTGAAACTTATGCTTGAAACTTGTTCAGAATCTAAATTCAGGAAAAAAAAAAACAGAAAAAACAAAAAAAAAAAACCAAAAAAACCCCAAAAAGCCAAACCAACACCCAAGAAACTACAAACCAAAACAACTTGCTCATAACAATAAGGCACAATGAAGGGCAGGGATGAAAACCTAATATCCTATAAATTCCATGGCAAGACAACTCTCATAAATAAACTCCCAAGTGGCACAGAGAAAAGTAAAAGAGCCCCTGGATCTTGCCAATCTGGTTGGTTATAATTCTTTATTATTCCCAAATTAGGAGAGGGTTCATAATCCTGAGGATGCAAACAACAGATGCCAATTAAGCACTTTAGGTTTTTCTAAGCCTTTGCACTTGGAATGTTGCTGTTTTCTGCCTGGCAGCAAGGGGAAGCTCAGAAGAAAATAGATACACCAAAGAGCCTGGTTGACAAAAATTTCCTAAACTCTACAATTAATGATTGGATCTTAATCATAGTATCAACAAAATATGATGAGTTCCATGAAATGTTAATAATTTTTTTTTTCTTGAATTCAATGTCCAAAGCTTCCCAAACTCCCAACCTGTGTTACACAGTCATGGCAAATTCCATCCCAGCATCCATCCTGGGACAAGCAGATTTCCCCATGCTCTGTTTGGGACATTCTTCATCTTCCAATCTTCTAATCTCCTCCAATTGTCTAGACTAAGTTTTATTAATGGATAGCTCAAAGCCATTAAATCTCATTCCAGTAATGCTCTTTCAATTGAGCACTTCTCCTGTCCCTCCCTGGCATATACACCCAAACATACATATTTTGTTATTCACTGTAATATTATTATTGACACATTTATTGCTACATTTATCTTGGCAGAATAAACCAATTTTTAAATGCCTCTCTAAAAAATAGTTTGTTTTTTTTTGTAAGCACTTATATATCTGAATTTTAGTTCTTGTTTGAGATGTCCTGTGTGAACAAAATCATCTTGGATTACAGATAATATCCTAGATGAGCTTTTATCTTATTCAATGGTGCTGCTGCTTCATGTTTTATCTTAGAATCCTATTAGGTCCTTTCGTGGCTGTGTCTCACTGGTAGCTCAGAGATGTCTCACCATCCATCAAAACATCAATAGTCCTCTCCTTCTCCATCCCTTCAAACTGATGGAATTCTATCTCATTTTTTAAAAATGGCCACTGTGCAGTCAGTTACTTGAGATAATGAGTAAGCTGAATTTCAGACTAATTTTAACCTCTGAGCTAGAAACAGTATTACAAAATGTTTTCCTTCCCAGATTTATGACACCAGAACAAGGACCAAAAATAAAGGAATGATTTCATCATTTCAAAATTAAAATTTCCCACTTTCGGGGCAAATGTTAGGAATTAATATTCACAGAAAACATCAAGGATGCTTTAGAGAAAGGGAACTGAGCACAAAGCATTTCTTTTTGTTTATTATTGTGGTTTTGTACACGTTCTTGAAGAGACATCTGTGGCCACTTCACCAGAAAAAAAAAAGTGAAGTGGACCAGTGCAAAAAAATGAACCAAATATAGATTTATATTAACATGGAAATGACTTACACTAAAAAAAAAAAAAAAAAAAAAGAAGAAGATAATTTATGCTTTTGTAATTCTGAAAGAATGAAATTGTAGGAAATCATAAGTACCTTTACTAATTTTCTAACATAGATTAGATCCTCATCCTTGCTGAAACCAGGAATTTCAGAAATTAGAAGAAAGACTGATCTAGATCTAAAATCAACACGCATTTGTTATCCTGATTCCTCTAAATCTCAACATTTTTATGGAGGTTGTTTCATGTGATGCTGGGTGGGGCTGTCAGCACCTGTTGAGAGCAATTCTTGTTCTGTGCAAGTTTATTTCTGTGTGGAAATTCCCATAGGAAAGACAAATGTCCTGCTTTTTAATTTTTTTCCCTAGAGGACCTTTTAGATTGTTTTGATTTTTCCCAATTCTGCTTGGAATTTCTCAGAGAGTTCCTGTATCCACTTTGTAATTTCTCATGATCTGTGATTTTTTTGTGACTACCCTGTTTCTTGAATTTTCTATCTTCTGCCTATGCTCAATCAATTCTGTTTTCCCTTTCTGATAGGGTATGAAGATAGGAACTGACCTGATAATTTCAAAGTCTTCTCCCTCATCTTTCAAGCAGTTGTTATTTCTCTTTATCAGCTCCTTTTTCATGACTGAAGGCCTTTGTCTCCTTAGACCACCATTTTAAAACTGGGCTTCCATCTCTTGAATCATTTCTGCAGCTCTTCCTTGAACCTGCCAAATTCTCAATAGAATTTCAGTGAAGTGACATTTAATTTTTTCATATTTTATTTCCCAATTTCTTTGGTGTAAAATGTTTCCATAAACAGAGCAGAGAAAGCTGCACAGTTATGGAATCCTCAGATCTGCTTTTCTGAATTAAAATGTGAATTGTTTCCCATCCCTCTCTTGTAGGGTGTAGTTCCTCCCTCAGCTTCTTGTGTGTGAATGATTTTTCCTGCTGTTAGCTTTAATTCATATATTATACATCTTATCCATAATTTATCATAAAGAGGGACCTTCTATTATTTATCACCCACACGATGGGGACATGCATGTGCACACATGCATATATAGGATATTTTCCTACATAAAAATAAAGATTAATGTATAAATATTTAACAGAGGTTATAGTCTAAGGAAATATTGCTTCCAAAAGTGTTGGAAAATACTTTTTTCAGCAACCCTAATTTGTACCACAGGGTACAATCTGTAAGAAACAGGTGATACCTCTCCATAGAGTATTATTTGTTTGAAAAGAAGAATTAAGGTAATTTAAAATTTTAGCATCTTATTAAAGTTCTACTTCCATGTATCCTGATTTCTTCTTCAAAACTTAATGCCTTTTAAGAGCCAGTGTTGACCTTAAGCATAAGTCATATTTTATAGAGACAGGTTTCTTCTTATAATTAAGCACTGGAGACTCTTTCAGTTCTGTAGACCAGGAGCTGGGATTAGAGCACAGTGAAATGTTCAGGACTGCCCTGAACAATCAGACTCTCTCATTTAAGTGGTGTCTGTTGTTCAGAAGATGAATTATCAAACAAACTTTGAAATATTCACTCCTTACTCAGTCTTTCCATACAGAGTAAAACTCAGTGAGAATTTTGTCTGAATAATGGGAGAGAGAAGCTTGGCTCTGACAGGAAATAGTTTTTATTAATCACAGAGAGACTCTCAGTTTCCCAAGGTGCATTTTTCCTTTGTAACCACAGGTCACTGCAGCAAATACTCCTAAACACAGAATCAGCATTTAACTGCACATTTGCAGACCTTGGGAAGCTTGAAATGGTGGTTTTTTCTTCTCTCATTCAAAGAACTTTAGCCACCAGAAATTACTGGACACCCACTTTTTCTGTCATCTAAGTGTGGTAAAGGAGTTAAACAAAGATTTATTGGGCCAACTACACTTGAGGGCTGCTGAAAAAGCAGCATCTGAGATAAAGACAATGCTGAAGTCATGCATGTTAACATATCATGTCTCTATTAAAATTATTTTCTATTTTTCAGTATTTTATAATTAATATTTTTAATATTTTACAATTGTTACAATTAATAATATTTATTAATTTAATCATTAGTACAGATGATGTTTGAGATGTTCATCATATGACTTGGCTCTGAATGTTCAAGTGTCTGCAGTTTCTATTTAAGTGGGAAATTAGTCTACAAAAAGTTAGCTAAAAAATGTCTCAGAAATGAAGTGAGAAAGGTGTTGGGTTTTTTACTTTTGTTTTTTTTCAGGGGGTGGTGGTTGGGTTTTTAGGGTTTTTTAGGGCTTGGTTTGGTTTGAGATGGGTCTTTTTGGTCTTCTTTCATTTTTTTCCTTTGGTTGGGTTTTTTGTGGTAGGAAGAAGTTAATTAGTGAATAGCTGTTACCTTTGCTGATGCCACTTTCTTTTCCCATCCTTGTTTTGGTTTTTTTTTTGTTTTTGATGGCTGCACCTAAGTAATAGAAATTAAAAGTTACTTTTTATAGAGACTAGGCAGGCTTGGAGCACAGAGTCTTATTCAGCCAAGTGAGATCAGGGCTCTCCCTCAGCACCTTCCATGGAGGGCACATCCTGCAGGCTCTGCCACAGAGGAAGACAAAACCAGGTAACAAGAAAGAAACACAGCACAGTTTCTGCTTTCATACCTCATTTTGAAAGATTAGGTGAAAGCAAGTCGATGTAACAGGTTGGTCACACAATCAAATCACATCCAACCATTCACAATTAATTATTCAAGCCTTTCTTTGTGCCCTTGTCAATTTGAACAGAAGAGCTGTCAGCTGTTGAGTCTCTATTGAAGACCAGCCTTAGATCGTTATTATTGAGCTGCCCCTGACCAGGCTCTGGGGCCAGAGCTCCTGTCAGAAAGGAAAAAAAAAAAAAAAGAAACACAGAGTATTGACTTTTGGATCTTTGGGATATTATTTATTTATTTATTTCCCTCTGTCTTCCCTGGTCTTTGCTCTGCAGCGTGCTCTGCTTTGTACAATGCTCCCTTTGCTCCACAAAGAGCTAAAAAAAAAAGTCCAGGAGTCTCAATTTACAGGAATGTGTGTTCCACCTTTTTAATGGAAATGCTCCAGGGAGGGAGATAGTGTGTCCCAACCATGGACATGGTGTAGGATGCAAATCCTCAGGTCAGTGATACAGACTCTTGGGGCTCTGCCTAAGAGGATTGGAGCAAAGACAAAAATTGGCTTTCTCCCAGGAGATAAAGACTGTGAACTATGAAAGCAATAATGTTGACCCAAATAACAGTTGCTCGAGAGATTGAACCAATGCAGAATTTGCTTAGAATAAATTCCATACAGCTGTCAGATTTTGCCACGTTCATTTTCTTTTTTCGAGATTCATTTATGGCTGTTCACATTCCTAAGTCACTGAGTAAAAGAGTATACCCAGATTAAAGCTGAGCATCAGGAAAAGAGAAGAAAAGTAGTTTTAGTTCAGAGCTTTTTCTTCATTACTTTTCTGCTGCCTAGTTTTGTAAAATAGGGATAATTATTTTTAAATGGTCTTACCTAAGTGACACCAGCATTTTTTGAATGCTCATGTAAAATGTCAAAACTGTGCTGTTTTCTCAGGAGAAAGAAGTACATCGAAGCAAATTGAGTGAATATTCTTACTTTAGGCTAATTTGTGCAAAAAGGAGTACTTACAAACTTTCTGCATTGGAAGCACAACTTGCAGAGAGTCACATCTCTTTTTAGGGAGCTGAAAAGCATAAATAAGAACAGAGTGCTATTACATAATTAAAGTCCCTTTGAACCCATGGTGCCATGGTTAAGCAAGACACACACGTTTGGTTCACAGGTTTCATAGTGATCCTCTCCTTGAAGGTGAATTTTATGTCTTTGTGGTAATTACAGAATGGTTTGGGTTGGAAGAGATCTGAAAGATCATCTCATCCCAGCCCTGCCATGGCAGGGACACCTTCCACTGTCCCAGGCTGCTCCAGCCCCAATGTCCAACCTGGCCTTGGGCACTGCCAGGGATCCAGGGGCAGCCACAGCTGCTCTGGGCACCCTGTGCCAGGGCTGCCCACCCTCCCAGGGAACAATTCCTTCCTTATATCTCACCTAAATTTCCCCTCTTTCATTTTGACCCCATTGCCCCTTGTCCCGTCACTCCAGTTCCTGATTAATTGTCCCTTTCCATCTTCCCTGTAGCCCCTTCAGACCCTGGAAGTTGCTCTGAGGTCTCCACACAACCTTCTCTTCTCCAGGCTGAACAGCCCCAACTTTCCCATCCTCTCTCCATAGGGAAGGTGCCTCAGTCCCCTTATCAACCTCGTGGACTTGCTCCAACAGTTCCACACCCCTCTGATGTTGGGACACCCAAACTGGGCATCCAAACCCTCACTCCGGGTGGGATCCCATAAGAGCAAAGAGGAGACTCATGGACCTGCATCCCACAGTGCCTTGGATGATGCTGGTGGTGATTCCACACACAGTTCTGGTCATTGTTCTCCATCTCCAGCAGTGCCAGAGGATGTGGATGTGTCTGATTCATGCTGGGAATGCTGCTCCAAATCTCCTGGGGGGCTGGAGTGTGCTGTGCACACCGGGGCTTTTCTGTCAGGTCAATCCTCTTTAGGCAAATTCGTGCTGCTTGCAGCGTCTGGGACTGCAAGGAATGTCAATGATATGGATCTTCACATGGAAATGTCATTAGCATGGTCAAGGCCATCTGTGCTAATGTCATATGGTGCTGGCAGGGTCACTCTGTGACTCAACACGTTCTTTAATGGCCTGTGGAGATAAAGAAAGAGAGTTTGACTGCTGAGGGAAGGTCTTAGGGTCCAGGCAGTGCAGGTCTGTGTCTTCTGGGACATATTTATTTGGTTGGATTTTATATTCTAGTGCAATGCTTCCTGAAAAAAAAAATTAGAAGTGGAAAAAATGCTTTGTGTGACTTTCAGCCTGAGGACCCATATGTAGAATAAGAGCTTGCAGTGTTGTTTTTTGTTTTTTTTCCCTGAGACACCTCTGTTTCCTTAACATTCATCATTTAAAAGACACAACAGAACACATTATGGACTCTAGCTGCTCAACAAATGCTGCAATGCAACCCTAAAACAAATCTAAGTGTTAATAAAATAGGTGCTTTAAATCATTTGTAGAGCTAATTGCATCTGTAAGTACAGGGGAAGCTCAGGAAAAGTGGAAAAATGTTTAACACAGCTTGCCTGAAACAGTAATCTGGCCAAAGGCTGTATTTTAAAAATAATGTATTCTGAGGTCTTCACAGAAAATGAGCACTGGTGAAAACAAAACATGTCCAGCCCACTGGTGGCAAGAGAACAGCAATAATAATATTTAACTCATTCAGGGAGATTTACACATCCAAACTGTGCCCTGGTTGTGCACCTCCATAAGAGATTGAATCTAATCTGGCAGGTTTTCAGGCACAGCATGTGAAACAGGGAGTAAGAAAGGATGTTTGGATGCTCAAAACCTAGCACTGGGATTCCCAAATCTGCCACAAACTTGCAAGATAAAGTTAGGCAAATCAGTTTGCTTCACTGTGCTTCAGTTTCCCAATCATATAGAAATTGGCAAATGGTAAAAAATTATCTTAGGAATGTATTTGGGCAAATTTGCATAATCATCCTGATGTTTGGACAGGCTTCCAAGTCATGATTCTCTGAGTAGTTCAGAGAAGGAAATAAAAAACCTTAAAATACATTTATTCTAAAGGACTAATGCTTGTGTTTATAATGATATTTTCTTTGTGCTTCCAGTCTTAGGAAAGTAATAGTACAGAATCACAGTAATCTTTATGAGATGGTATGAAATTACACATCCTTCCAAGTTTTACCTCACATACATCTTTGAAATTAAGTTGGATTGAAATATCCCATAATCCTGAGTTGATGCTCAGCATAAATCACACTGAATTTATTCCTTGCTGAAAAGTTATATTTACTGAACTCTTTTCATTGTCATAAAGTTAATTTGACAAAGATGTCAGCAAACAGAAAATAAATAGTGTGAAAACCACATCTATTCACACAATATGACTCTTGTTCAAAGTGCTTCTGTTTATTGAGAAGTTGCAAGAATTATAAAACTTTGTAACCTATAAAAAATGAGGTCTGCTAAATCCCCATATGCTGATGGAATTCAGCCTGCAAACAGATTCTCAGGAATTGCTTGCAGTTATTTCAATTTAAATCAGTGTGGGCTATTTTGTTTCTTCCAGCAATGTTGGTAATACACGTGACTTGTATGATACTTAAATACTGTTTTTTTAATATTCCTTTATGGAATAATTTCGTTGGATCAGAGATGGCAGAAGCTTTGTTTATTTTAAGGTATAGAAAAGTCTTTACATACTTCTGCTCTTGCTATTGTTATTTTTTCTGTTTAAAACATCAGTTGCTCTGAAGCAACACTGAGTACAAATGGTGGTGTACATTTCCATAATCAGGGGAATGTGTACAAAATATGGGAATAGCTCATCAGGAGACAATTTTCTTTTTTAAAATGGTGGGTGTGTGAGTGGTGATGAGAGCTGAATAGTTAAATGTACAAAATGCACAACATGGAGCTCTGTGCTATGTGAAGGGTAAAGAAGAGACAGAAGCAGGGTCCTGTCACATAACATAGCTGGTTCTGTTGAGAATTGAAATTAGAGTGTATGAGAGAGAGAAAAGTAGAGGAAAAATTATTATAGTGAGGGAAAATTGTAAAAAATATTTTAATTTTTATAGAGCTGTTGGAAAAGCAGCATCATAGACTTGACAATATTGTATTGTTCAAAAAGATACAAATGTACATCGTTAGCAGCTTTTTTTTCTTCATTTTAAAAATGATTCACTAAACATTGAATTCTTTTCCCAGTAGATTGGCCAAGAGTCTCCAGGGAAAATTATTTATTTTATCTCTAATTCCTCGCAGAGTTGCTTCCTCCTGCAGTGAATTTTCTGAATAATTTTTTATTCAAACATAGGTTTATTTTTCAAATTGAGTGAGGAATATTAATTCTTTCCCATGTCATTACCATAAAGCCAAATTAACCTGTTTCACTTTCCCTCATTTTGCACTCTCAAAATAAAAATACTACACTGGAATGTACCACATGAGGCTTTTCCTCTGCTACTGCAAATGCATTAAATAAAAATTCTGACTGCTCAGGTATCATGGGATGATTTGAATAGATCTTTTCATGGAAGGGAGTGGGTGCTATGATAAATTTCTCATAAAACTGTTCCTTCAGGTTGAGATGCTCCATTACCTTCACAGTTACCTTCAGAATAAATGTGGTTAAACATGTGGGGCTGGAGAGCTGCAGCTGCTGGAATTACTGTGGGATAATAGTGGCTGTTTGCACTCAGTCAAAATAATTCTGCTGTAGGAATTCTGTGTTTGCAGGGCTGGGACTTATTCTGGTCATATTGTCCATAACAGTTTATATTCTGGAAATACAATCACTTCAAAGCTCCAGAACTTTAAAGGTTCTGCACATTTCATGGTGGTGACACGAAGCAGCTGCTGTTCAGGTCAGAGGAGATAGGTTTTCTTTTTAATTAATGAGCTTGTGTTTAAATTTGCATGCAGATAGGAGGGGAGATGGGTTATGGTCCTTGATGATATAAAGAGCAGAGAATAAGTTTATTTGTGCTAAGCCACTGGTCAGCTCCAGGCTATTTATTTATGTGAGATGCACCAGTAAAAGCCTGAGGAGAAAGATTTTAATCCTCCAGACAGCTCCATATATCATGGGCAAAGTTGAATCCTCTTTAATCAGAGCCCCTGAAACTAGCTGGTGATTTAAAATTATCTGCTTGCTTCCCAGCTGAAATGAGGAAAGCAGCTTCTACAGCAACGTATGCAAGCACTCAAATCATCTAAAACTGAGGCATTAAAGATTATGGCAGTTTTATTCAATATCCTGGAGGATGACACTTAACAGCAGCAGGTAGAGAGCTGTAGCTGCTCATGCCTAATAAATTAATCAAAGATTAAGAAGGGGAACAATTAAATAAACACATTGTGTGATCAGTCAGGTCTATAGTATTCAATCATAAAATAGCAACCATTAACAGAACCTAGTCCGTGTACACAAAAGCACAGCTCCTACATCTAGTTATGACTTACTTGAAAAAAAAACCAAACCAAACCAACACAAAATCAAAACAAACAAACATGTTTATTCCTCCTTTATAAAACTTGAAGATTGCATATGTAGCATAAGTGGAATTGGTGTGGACAGTTGGCATGAAATACATTTTTGCAGTCACAGAAACAGACAGGGCAACAAAATATGTTCTGATTTGGATTATTTACAGTCTCTTTCAAAATGGCCAAACTCATTCAGAAAATTATAGCACTGCACATATAAGAGCATAATGTCTTTCCTTATATTGAGATTACAGAAGCACAAATAAACTCATGGTACTGTTGAATTTAGAGCTGCTAAAACCAGGAATGCAGCTGCCACCTGCATTCAGGACCTGCCTGGTTTTGGAGCACTGGGCTCAGGCCTCATCCTGTCTCAATGAGAAACCAACAGGGAACCAAAATCCTTGTTCCTATTTAAAGCTGCAATTGATAATAATTAATTGATAATAACCAAATTATTAATGTAGGTAATCTCTCAGAGCTCAATTTACAAAGCCAAAACTGCAACTTTATTCTTTTCAGTCTCCTTTTCTTTTCTTTTCTTTTCTTTTCTTTTCTTTTCTTTTCTTTTCTTTTCTTTTCTTTTCTTTTCTTTTCTTTTCTTTTCTTTTCTTTTCTTTTCTTTTCTTTTCTTTTCTTTTCTTTTCTTTTCTTTTCCTTTCTTTTCTTTTCTCTTTCTTCCTTCCTTCCTTCCTTCCTTCCTTCCTTCCTTCCTTCCTTCCTTCCTTCCTTCCTTCCTTCCTTCCTTCCTTCCTTCCTTCCTTCCTTCCTTCCTTCCTTCCTTCCTTCCTTCCTTCCTTCCTTCCTTTTCCTTTTTTCTGTCTCTGTTCCCTTTTTCAATTTTATTCACCTTATGGTTCTATAGGCAAGAAATAGGCAGGTTTGTTGCCTTGGTAGTAATAGTTAATGCAAAACATCAAGGGAAATCTGGAGAGCTACAGCTATGGCAAAATCCCCATTTATGAAAGAAAGAGACATATTGGAATGGAGCAAATACCACAGCATCTAAATTTCTCTAGATCCATATTCTTTGGAAATATGCAGAAGGTTATTGCTGGTCCATGATATTCCTTAGAGATAGAGATGCCAAAATAACAACAATTTATTTTTTTTACTCTTTTCCTCTTTAATCTTTGAAGAATCAAGTGGAAAATATCCCGTGACTTTGCTTGGCATTTTAGAGCCATGGTGATGGTGGCTGGGTTGGACCTCCCACACTTTGAGCAGCTCTGAATTCCACTAACTGAGGGGCAGAGTGACTGACAAGGAACACATTTATTTACAATAAACCCTCATTCAGACTGAGCTGCCACCAAAACAGGTGCTTCTATCCCTAACTGAGGTAGAGCAGGTGAGGGAGGGTAAAGAATGATGATGTAAGAAATAAAGTCTTTGTTTTGAACTGTTATTTCTGCACAAACTTTGCCAAGCTGTGAATCCATGTCTGTTACAGCTGGAACCACATCAGGTCATAGGACTGGAAATACTTTGGAATGTCCTGAGCTCTCTGCAGAGAGTTGTGCAGAGAGATAATCTCAGTTATTCTTTATTGAAGTCTAAACAGATTATGTGTCTAAATAAAATAGAAAACATCTCATGTAAGGCTGCTGGCTTGTTTTATAAATTCTCAGATTTACTTCTGGGGGGACGGGGGGTGGGAAGCCCATAACAAAAGACACAACAGAAAGGAAAGGGAAAACCAACTGCTTTGGAACTAAAGAAAACTTCAGACCTGCAAGCTTGGCTTTATGACAAGAGGTATTTCTGTGAGCTTTGAGGAGCCTGGAATTATAGACCAAATATCACAGCAGCTTTCCTCACCTTGGACAACACTTCCTATGGAATTTATGGCTTTTTCATACCTTGTGTCAGGAAAAAAAAGGTAATATCAAGCACCTTAATTCATCATGAGTAACATCATACTATGGTGGCACTTCAGAAGCTTTGCCACTGATTTTTTCTCCCATGAAATGAGTTACAATGGTCTCTCAGGTCTCTCATGAAAGTTGAGTACATTGAGTGAGTGATACTTGGAAAAGTGAAATTCTCACCTTTCCCTCCACATCTCCTTTCCTCATCTAATCTTTGGGCTGGGTATCAAAAGCCTTGCCAGGACTGTGTCTGCAGGGCACAGTTTAAGCAGGTTCTAGCACACTCCCCATGCCCTGAGCAGCAGACTGGTTTGTTTGAGGATGATGTTGTAGCAGTGCCATAACCCTGAGTCACAGGTTTCTGTCCCCTTTGGCTCCGTGGGGAGCTCTCTCCCCTTCCATGCACAGGTCACACTGGAAACTTGCTTAGCAAGTTCTGGATTCTATCCAGAGCAGGTGACAAGTACCACTGGCAAGAGTTTATTTGTTCTATATTACCATTTGGCACACGATTAGAACAGCCATCTGTTCTCTTAATTTCGATCAACCCAATTTAGGCTGCAATAACACAGCGCCGTTAGATGTGTTTCCAACAAAGGAAAATCAAATATGATTTTTTAGATCATCTTGAGGGTAGCATTACCCCTATTTAAAGACTACCAGCATGCTGGGGGAAAAGGGCATGATGAAAGAATGATTAACATTGTGATTTTAAAATATTCTCATTTTTGTACAAGAATATGATGCGCTAATTCGACAGGAAAGTGTTCACATTTTCTTATGAATTATACATGAGAACAATCTCACATAGGAAACCTAAACAGAATTTTATTTTAATCTCTAATATTATGCAGTCTAATGGAAAACATTAAAACCTTACATAAGAGCAATTTCATAATTGTTAATGTGACCTCTTCTCACTTAGAGAAACGAACACAGGATTCGCTGAGGCTGCTCAGCTTTAAAGAAGTCAGTAGGTTATTTAGGGCACTGGTCAGCAGACAGAAAAATGAGGGGTGTGTTTCAAAAATGTCATGAGTTTTGGGGCCCTTGGTCAAGCCTAGATATGACCCAGTTTCCTCCACCTCTTCCTTGTTTGTTTTCTTTAGGACAGTGAGACCCATCCCTTTGGGGTCCATCTCTTTACCACCAAACCAAGTGGTTTGCTAATATCTCAGATGAAGACATGAATTTAGAGCTTCGATTAGGGAATGAAATTTTGTTAAGGAAAGCTGTTGGAAAAATAATCCAATTGTTAAAATATAGATGTAATGGCAAAAGATGACATGGCTTGGTGAGTTGTGTTAAAGAGGTTTGATTTGAACACTGAGGTTTTCATAACAATAATTCCAGTCACATCTCCAGAAGGAGGGAAATCCCTAAATCCATGACTCTGAAAAGGAGATCACAGTTCTTCATGATAGGTTCAATTACTAGATGGGTATGTGGGAAAAAAAAAAAAATTGTACAGAAGAAAATGTTGACATTTTGTATTCACTATGAACAGAACCAGAAATTTCAGAACTGAATTTATGTGCAAGATCCAAGCTTGAAAAGGAACTTCAAAAAGTTGTTAAGGTCTTGAGCAAAAAATTACAGGAATATTTCAAGATATGAATAATTCACAGTAAATGATTTAGGAAGTTCAATCTGTATAACTAATTAGGGAGAAAGATGGTATAAGAGGTAATTTCCTCATGTTCTGTAAGGACTTAAATGGGCAGAAGATTTCTGACTGTGGAGGAAATCTTTAATGAAGGCACAGTAAGATCCAATAACTGGGGCAAAGGCAGGTGGACCCAAACAATACACTAATTTTCAAAAGTAAGAATAATTGGAATAATTTACCCAGGGCTATTACATGCTTTCCACTTACAGGAAATCTTTAATCATTACTAATTTCTTTTTAAAAAACCTATAGTGTAACTTCCAGATATGGGCTTGGGCAGGAGTTAATGGCAAAAGGATGGAAGGTGAAAATAAATTACTCTAATGGTCCTTCGAGTCCTTGGATCTATATATTTTCTTTTCAGTCTCACTCTGAGGCAAAGTTATGTATTATGTTGGATGCTGGGGAAAGAGTTATGAGTTCCATTTCCTGGTTTTCCACTGACTTGTATGAATTGTATGAATCCATGTATCTCAGAGAGCTTCTCTGTAAAGAATTTAAATATTCATAAAATCACAGAATGCTTTGGCTTGGGAGGGACCTTAAAGGACATCTAATTCAAATCCCCTGCCATGAGCAGGGACACCTTCCACTAGGCCAGGTTTCTCAGAGCCCCATTCAGCCTGGAATTGGGTTTAAATTCCATTTTAAAGTAAGTTTAAATACTATGCTAAATGGTAATGTATTACTATGCTTGCCCACACTACCAAGGCAAGAGATTGTGAGGGTTTCTGGAAGCCTTTGAAGTCTTTGAATGAGACACATATTCCAGATATTGAACCAAGTTTTCAAAGCCATCAAGCATTGGAAGCCAAAAGAGATTTCAACGTCTCTGAAAATCAGATGCTGAAATTATTATAGTCAAATATTCAAGGCATTAATACAAACACTGCTGAGGAGGAATAATAAATGGGAATTATGAGCTATATTTTGACAGTGGTTTTTTTAATTGTTGTGAAGGAGGCTTCTCTGTCTTCCTCTCTTGAAGCCTGCTAATAGCCAAACAAACAAAAAGCTTCAGTAGATCTGAAAGGATTTTTCACTTCAGAAAAATCTTTGTCATATTAAGTAGGTGAGTCAAAAAAATTAGACTTCATTAGAGCAAAGCAGGGGCGATTAAATTAAATGTGCCTGAAGAAGAAAGCCCTCCCATGGATCAACAGGGCAGTGGGAGCTCGTCTGTCCCATCCTGGTGCTTTCCTAAACACTTTCTGAAGTACAGAAGGCAGAACACTCAACACTTCAGCTTTGTCACAGCTGACAGCCTGTCAGGTTTAATGAAAATGCTCTCCGTTTAGAAGATGACAGAAATTACATGCATTTCCCCCCTTTTATTTCTCTGTCATCTTTTTCTGTCTCGTGTTTCTACAGGAGAAGGAGAGGTTGGTTATTAAAAGCATTACATAAGTATGCAAAATATGTTAAGAAGAAAAGAGGAAAAGGAAAATCTTTAGCCCTGCAATTATACACAATGTCTGTTGGTGGGAAATGTGGGATAACATCTGATGTGTGGCAATAACTATTTACTTTTAGCTATCTTGGAACAGGGTGAGGGGAAAATCTCTAGATAATGCTTTAAGTGAAGGTTTTATTGTACCATTGCCTGAGTAATTTCCAAAAGGAAGATGATCTAAGCAGTGTTAGATAGCTTGAGTGTGTTCATAACTTCTCCAGAAAATACAGCAAGATAACACTGAGCAATTTCTTGGCTCTGCAAAGCTTTCACATTCCTCTTTTATTAAGTGGCAGGCTTTTAATAAGTGTGTCTGCTCTCACAGAGCCAAAAGTGTAACTGCATCTGAGGAAACTCACTGCCAGGGCTGAGCAGGGAAGGTTTCACCTGCAAGGATCAGTCAGTACTATGAGATCTGGAAATAGCCCACAAATCCATTAAATTCATCACCCAGCCACTCCACATCCTCATCCACAATCCACACCCCGGTTGTGATTCCAGAACTTCTGTCTAGAGTTTAAAGGGAAGCTCTGAATTTGATCTCCTCATTTAATTTCTGTGGCAGTTTTTTTCAAGCTTATCCTGAGAAGACAGACAAAACTGATTACTAACGATGCTCTGTGTAGACCAACTCTCGAAACTGTGCAGAGCATCTGAAAATAGTGAGAGCTGTGGAAGAGCACAGAGGAAGGAATTTATTTTTAGACTTTGGCCATGTTTGTGTCATCTTAAACTTGTGCGTAGTGGTAGCGTCCAAAGGTGTGAAATGGAATCATGGAGAAATGGAGTTATGATGAGAAATGGAATTATATGTATTTAGCAAAGGTGAAAATGGACCCCAGAAAGAGAAAGCTACAGGAAGCCTTCACATGCACGAGGGGCACATTTCTGCCTCTCAGCTGTTTAGGCTCCACTCACTTGACACAAATGCACGGCATGTGCAGCTTTACTGGAGGGACCACAGCAGTCCCAACCATCCCATTAACACCTTTTTTATATATTCCTGGGCCTGTGATGTGTTTGCAGCCTCTCCACTGACATCCTCCCCAGCACAGTCGGGTACCAGGGTCCCATCCCAGCAGGAAAATCCCGAGGTAAGCCTTGCCTGGGCTGCAGGGAGCAAGCAGGGCTGGGGGCAGGCACAGAGCTGAACTGTGCTGCCTCAATGCAGAGCTGGCTGATGCTCACCCAGCTGGGAACAAAAGCAAGGCAGGGCTGCCTTTGCTGCATTCCCCCAAGCCAAGGCTTTAAATGTGATTCCCACCTCCTGAAGCTCTCATTTTGTGCTGCCCACGGTGCATGAGGGAGACAGCTGTGCCTCAATTACCTGTAGTTCTTATAACATATTCCCTGCAAAAGGTGGATTTGCTTTATGAATATTTCAGGAGAGTAGAAACTGCTTGTGAACCAATGTCTAACATCCGGTGGTTTTCACACCAAAACTGTAAATATCCTTCTAACCTAAATTTAGGGGTAAAGGCAAACCTTGTTAAAGGATACAGATGTTTAGTGGCACTATTTGGTAAGTTAGGGTTGCACAAATGGTTTTGAGTAATGTATACACTCAGTGTTCTGAGTAATTAGGAATATGAAAGGAAAAGGAAGAAACACTCAGCATAGGGCAGAATATTATATCAAGGAGTTACAGTGTCTCCTCTTCGTTTAACTTATTGCTACTACATGTCCATATCATTTCATCCAAACATTACAACTAACATATTAAAATACAAGATGCAAGATAGCATTGCTTTTTTTCTTGTAAGATTTTCAATGCCGTGTTTCAGACATCTGGCTGTGAAAATGCAATATTACCCATTCAGGTGATTTTACCCCTGCACTCTACAATATTTTTGTTCTTAAGTCTTCTCTATGCAAGCAATTTAGGCATATGAAGTCAGTATGGCTTCTGTATCAGAAAGAGCCTCTCTAGCCTGTAAATCTGTAAATCCATGGAGGCTGGAGTACAGTGTTGCTCATGGCTGAGGAGAGAGCACTTCCCACCCAGCTCTCCCTCCTTCTTTTCACCTTCCCTTGCTCAGCTCTTCTTCATCAGCAAAGGAGCTCAACACCTTCTATGCCTCAATTCTGTTATTTATTTTCATGGAGTCACAGAATCCCTGAGGCTGGAAAAGCCCTCCCAGCCCATGGAGTCCCAGCTGTGCCCCATGGCCACCTTGTCCCCAGCCCAGAGCACTGAGTGCCACCTCCAGGTGCCACCTCCAGGGATGGGCACTCCAAAGCTCCCTGGGCAGCCCCTGCCAAGGCCTGAGCTCCCTTTCCATGGGGAAATTCCTGCTGCTGTCCAAGCTGAGCCTGCCCTGGCCCAGCCTGAGGCCGTTCCCTCTCCTCCTGTTCCCTGGGAGCAGAGCCTGACTCCATCTGGCTGACCCTTCCTGTCAGGGAGATTTAGAGAGAAACAACATCACCCCTGAGCCTCCTTTTCTCCACACTAATCAACCCCACCACTTACTTAACCCTGGTGTGGTTATTTAATAATTCTGGATACTTCCAAGGATGGGAGAGGTGGGTTGGTGTTGTTTAATTCAATGTTCTCTGCTCTGAGGGTCAGACTGGTCCTGTGACATTAAATGGTTGTTAATTTTTTTCCCAGTTTCTTTTATATTATGGTTTAAAGGATATCACCCTCTGTAATGAAACCATTTCCTTTCTGTCTTCTCCCTGTTGGATTGCTTTCCCACTGATG
This sequence comes from Acridotheres tristis, assembly GCA_037013685.1. NCBI lineage: Eukaryota > Metazoa > Chordata > Aves > Passeriformes > Sturnidae > Acridotheres > Acridotheres tristis. The sequence goes on from CM072884.1 coordinate 111,189,025, forward strand.
CATCTGTGAGAAAGCATCCTGACTACACTTAATTATTAAAAACTCATTGCTCAAACAGAGCTCTGAAAAAAGGAATTCTTTCTTAGCTCATATTACTGGATATTAGTTCATAATAGGTTTCACCCTTGTGCATTTCTCCCCTAATTATGGAGCCTGATATATTTTGTAATACCTAGGTACAGGTACCTATATTGTAAGAGCTACCAGTTACAGAGAAATTTAGCAGACATGAAAAGGAAAATATATTCACATTTACCTGTGTGTAAAAGGTTTGGAAAAGAACACATAGCATAAGACTAGAGTATTTTTAAGTGGAAATATTAACCAGGTGAGGCTTAAGTTTACAATGCATTCTAAACACGTTGTTTTAATTAATTGCATTATGGAAAGTGCATTAGAGCAAACATGTACCGTGTTGATTTTAGAGGGATTTGTGTCCTTGCCTTTCAAGTGGGCAGGAAACAGCACAGAGACAGTTCTGTGGGTGCCAAATGATCAGAACTTGACATGTGACCATATAAACCATGTTTTTTCCACATATTCTAGAGCTAATAATGACAAAAAAAAGTGTATGTGAAGAAAATTTAACCTGTAACACTTTTATTTTGAGACAACAGTGGTAGAAACTCTGACCTTGAACACGTCAGACTGGTTTTAGAGATTGTGGCTTTGCTGGGCAGGGTGGGGACTGCTCCTACACTGGAGCTGTTTGCCTTGCAGTCACTGCAGGTGTGAGCAGCTTCACTGCCTCCCTAACCCCTCCAGCTCTGCTGCCGAATTGCATCAGATCATCCTACAAAACTGAACTAAACTGGGTTAATGCTTTGGTTCTTCACCCCAAATTTTACTTCAGATGCCCCTTGTATGTTTGTTAATAGTCATATAAACCATGGCATATTTCTTTCCTTGGTGCCTCACATTTTCCTTAAAGATCCCTCTGTTTCTGCACATGACGTGCAAATAAAACGAACATGAATTGATACCTTTTATGCATTTACAGTGAGAATTTGTTAAGCTTGGAATTGGCAGCTTCAAACCTGGCAACAAAAAAATCTTCAGGCCCTGTGTCCCCCATCCTTCAGTGTGAGAGTAACAACCTGCAGATATTTTAAATCCTGCAAATTCTTGTGTCTTTCAGGACCTAGATTTCTCATCACATCCACGGGAGCCTTGTATATTTTAGACGTACAGAATGAGGACGGACTGTACAACTACCGATGTATCACAAGGCACAGATACACTGGAGAAACACGACAAAGCAACAGTGCAAGACTTTTTGTATCAGGTGCTCCTTTTCTGTACCTTGCTAAATGAAATGCTGCATGTGTCTCTCTCCAGCGTGCTCAGCTGGCAAGGCACGTTCTTGTGTGGTTTCTATCAAGTGGAAGTGGGGAGCTGCTGCAAAATAAGATGGGCCATTTTAAAACCCTTTATTTTTTTTTAATGTTTTTCACATCTTAGTTGCTATTTCCTGAAGGCCTCTAGGGTGCACCTGCACTCAGCATGGTGATTTTTAGCAGGTTTAGAGTGCTTTATACATGGACTGTGGATGGGATTCATCCCTGCAAAAGTAGACTTGTGCAGGGAAATTTAATCACCTTAACTTCCCTGTGTAACCAAAGAAGAAGAACATTTTTAGGGGTGGTGTAGCTGTCCTGCTTTGGGGTGATCTAAGCTGCCCCACGGTGCCTGTTCCTCTCTGTTCACCTCACCAGGAGTTCAGGACATTGCAATCAGCTGTAGACATTTCCACCTCAGGATTGTCAAGTTATCCGAGGTGCATTTCAGCCTTGCTTTTCATTCATCCCACTCCTCCCCAGGGGAAAGCAGCGTGTTCCCCTGCTTCCAGGAGGGATCTCCAGCCAGAAGGAGAAGGTGACCTGTGCCAGTGCACCCAGGGGTGCTGCAGGCTGGCAGCAGGGCTGGTTGGCAGCTCAGGGCTGAGTCCCAGGGCAGTTTTGTGCAGCAGCTGGGAAAACGAGGAGGTGGATGGGCTATTTTAACTTTTCCTGGTAGTTTTAAATTAACTCCTGATCACTGTGTGTGTGATGGACAGTTGGGTTCCTCACAGTCACCACACACTCAGAGATCTCAATACAGAGCTGCTCCAATACAGATTTTTCCCCATTTTTTTTTTTTCAGTAGGAGGCAGTTCCAGTTGTGGGTGAAAGAGGAGCTGATCCCAAGTCTGGGTCTGGAACTTGATCTCAAACATTTCTGTGTAGGATTAGCACTTCTCCACCTCCCCTTCCTGTCCCTCATTTGCTGCTTGTCCATAACTGCTCCCTTTGTTTGCCTGTGAGCAAATCCAGAGTGGTTTTCCTCCATCCACAGAGCTCACTGAGGCTGCATTCCAGACCTTCTCTTTCTCCCCATACCCTTACCCTACATAAATCATCCCTACCATCCCACTGAAAACCTCACACTGCTTTTCCTCCTTTTCCCTGTTCCTAAGTTTCCTTAAAGGTCAGTCAGGATTTGGTAATTTTCCCAGTCTCACACTCAGTGGGGTCGTTCCCTTTTGACCCTTTCCTCTCCTCTTTTTGGTCCTTCTAGAATAAAACTCTAGTGCTCAGCTCTCAGCTCTCCAGCCCTCTGTTTGAGAGCCCTAAGGGACACAGAGGTGAGCACAAGGTTTTCCATTATTAAATTCTTCTTGCCCTCCTGCAAAATGGACATTGCTGCAGTATTTTGGAGCCTTCTGAACACACAGGCCAGTACTTAAATATAGTAATGATAAAAAAAAATAAAAATAGTGGGATTGTTCGGGTTAGAATCACTTACCAGTCAGTTCCAGGAGTTTCTCCCTTTGATAGATGTCCCCTGTGGGTAGAACTTTTGGCTCTGCTTTTCCCAACCAGATGAAGAAGTTCTCCTGCACAGTAATCTGCCTGCTGTGGTTTTATGAGAACAGGCAGGATTCTACCCTTCCAGCTGGCTCCATAATATGGTCTGCTTCCGTGTGAAATCATGTTAAGGCTGAGCCAGTGGGAACATAAATAAAATCAGGCTTGTATCTTGGTTACCACAGGAAAAATTCTGGTTATCTCACTGAACAAAAGGGACAAAATGAAAGCTCTGTCTTGTTTGAAATTTAGGACAAAAACCCTAAAAGATGTTCTCTGTGTGGAGTTGCCTTTTCTATTCTCTTCCACAGACCATACTGAAATAGCAAATTTTACCTGTGTGCAATAATTGGGTTTTTTTTAATTCAACAGGGTTAATTATTCTTGATCAGAATAGAATATTCTTACTAGAGTGGGCTCTGATTTCCAGTCCTGTTAATCTACTGAGCAACTGCAGCAATCAGGGGCAGAGTTTGTCTCTTAAAATTTCTCTAACAGGTTTTCCATTTCACTACTGGAATTTATATTTTTTGAGAGTGACTCCTTTAAGAATTGGGATCGAAGAATCCATGAACATAGTTCTGAAAAGTCTGCTTGCATGAGACCTACATTTTTGCCTGCCTTTTCCATCCATATTTGTACTTCACTTCTTTGGGGATGAAATGGTTTGTGGTGGATATTTTTCATGTTTCCTGGCCACATTTAACACGAGTTAAGCTTCGTTATTGTTTTGATACAGTGAGAATGGTAACATGCAGATAATAGCAAATAAAACTTAAAAATAGAAAAGAAAACAATGAATAATTAATATGCCTGTGGCCAAAATGAAGTTCCAAATTTCGTTTGGAGTAAGAACATTCCCTTGAAATCACATGGCCTTTCTAAATAAAATTAAACCCAAAGCCATTAACATGCAACAGAATGTACTTCTAAGATTCATTTTAGTGTCCTTTTCCAACAATAATTTTGTCCATCCATGAATCTCATCTCCCAAAATCATTACTGCTTTTTAGCTTCCACACTGAAAAATCCTTATGATTTTTAAACCACAACAATTTTCTTCTTCTGTCCTTCAAAGCAGATCTGAAGCAGAATATTTTTAAACAGTATTTTGCCTCAGTTTTTCACCATTGTTCTTGCTGGAAGTAATTTGCAGCTGACTGTTAAAGCATAGTGAAATAATGATTCAAAAGAGGCTAAACACATATTGGAACTGGGTTATGTTACTTTAGGGGGTTTTTGCCTCATTTTAGGTGATTTCAAATGAACCTAGGGATTTCTTTTGTGCTTTCTTTGGTTTTTGGCTGGTTTTGATTTTGTTTTCCTTTTTTTTTGTTGTTACGTTTTTGGTTTAGTTTTTCCCCCCTTAATTGGAATACATGAACAGTAGGAATTCTAAATAGGAGTCTGTTACAGGGACAACCCAAAGAAATGTTTTTACTGTCCTTTTAAATATATAAGTGCAGAGTGGAAAAAGAAGGTCAGTGGAATCATATCTCGTGTATCCCTGAATATATTTGTAAAACCTCCTCTATAACAGCAGGGTGAAATTTTCTTCATTATGTAGGCAAATCTCAGTTTAGCTGTCCTGCAGCTGGGACTCCAGGCTGTGCTGCTGCTGGCAAGGCTCAAGTTGAGAAGGAAAAAAGAGAAGTGACCCTGGCATAGAGAATCCAGGGTCTGCTGTGCTGCTTGAGTAAGAATGCACAGACAATACCTCTAAAAGATAGTTATGCTTTTTTATTATTTAAATATTTAATTATTACTTGCAGCTGAAGAAATTGATTTCATGTAGATGTAACCTTCATAAGAGTCAGAAGCTGTAATTTCTTGCCTGCTTGTGGCTTTAATTAAATTCCCCACAAAAGAATCTGTGCCTGGTAACAGGGATGCCTTATGACCCAAACAGTGAGAGAGGAGCAGGCTGATCAATTAGTCAAATTGACATTGGCCTTCCCAATAGCATCCTGGCAGACTGTGCTTTCACTGAGCCAGACATAAACAGCATGGAAAGCTCAGAAATTTGTCCCATCCTGGTGCCAAATATGGACCTCGAGGCCACTGAGTCATCCAAAATCATTCATTTAACCACCACCAACGCCTTCCTAATGAGACACTCAGCAAGCTGAATGTGGCTTTGCCCTCAGTGGCTCAGTGTTTTCCTGGCACCTAGAAAGCAGAAAAACCTCTGTTATCACCTTTCACTGGACATGGCATTTTGGGGGTTTTATCGAGATATAGTAAAAAAAAAACCAAAAAAAACCAAAAAACCAAAACTATTTAGTCCATTTTTAAAATTATCACGGTTTTGGTGTCTGGATTGATAGTTTAACTTGAATAGCCTTGCTCTCCTGGGTGCCCTCCCAGCTGTGGCTGCAATTCATAAAGATATATCTAAGCTCATTTTAAACCAGCTAGCTCAGGTGCTGATGACTTTTGGAATAGCTTGAATTCAGCATGAACTGCTCCTTTAATCTCTCCAGCTCCTTAAAAGAACCTGCTGCAGCTGCCTTGTGAGCAGATCCTGAGTTTGCTGAGTTAAAATGCCTCTTGAAAATCCCAGAACTGTGGCAATCACACCTCCATCCAGTCAACTATGATTAGATATACCCAAAAAGAGGTCAGTGGGTCAGGTAGGAGCTGGTCAGCACGTGGAGTTTCTTTGTGAGACAGAAATCTTACCAAGTGTGTGTGTGAGATGAGAAAATACTTTGAGGAATATTTGTTCAATATTTTTGTTGCAATAGCTCCAGGATGGGCTGCACAAGAACTTTGAATTGTGTCAACCTCTGTCTCCAAAATTTTCAAAATTTAAATTACAAACTGAGCACTATTTTCTGATGGGTACAGGCACCTCTGGTGAGGGAAATCTTGCCAGACATCTGTGAAATACATAAATCCATGCCAGGTGCTGCACACGTGAGGGCTGCAGTTGTCAGCAAATTGAGCACAGAAAGATGCACTATTAAGCTGTAAGTTGGTCTTGTCACGTTAAGTTCTTTTCCCACAGAAGAAGAAAAGGCTTGTCTGTCATTTTGACTGCAGATAGAAATCCCTGTGCCTTTGCCCATTTGTCTCCTGACAAGGGAATAAATTGCTCCTTTAATTCAAAGCCTTCAGACCACCGAGAAGAAGGGACAACGTGTTGGCTTCAATCTAGTCGAGAAGTGGCAATAATTGCTAAGGCAACACATTTCTGGCTCTCTGTGCCTCTCACAGGGAACATGAAGGATGACCAGCAAAACGTTTGCCACCTGGAAAAAATCCAGTGAGAGGATTTCCAAGCAGGGATGAGTTGCTTCAGCAGCATGTGCTGCTGGATCCCAGCCACCACAACTCGTGGCTGGGTCAGAGAAGCAAATTGTAACTCCCAAAACACTGGGCTGGCGAGTCAGAAAACGCAGGAGAAAAAAATACTGATGTGCTGCTCAGTGAGTTAATTCCAAGGCTGTGGCTGAAAAGAGTTTCTGTGCGTTTCCTGTTTCAGACCCAGCCAACTCAGCCCCATCTATCCTAGATGGGTTCGACCACCGCAAAGCCATGGCAGGACAGCGAGTGGAGCTGCCTTGCAAAGCATCAGGGCACCCGGCACCAAAGTACCGCTGGCTGAAGGACAACGTGCCCTGGGAGCCCGACAGCCGCTTCAGGCAGACGGTGACGGGGCTGCTGATCGAGAACACGCGGCCCTCGGACTCGGGCAGCTACGTCTGCGAGGTGTGGAACAACTACGGCACCGCCGAGATGGTCGGGCGCCTCCACGTCAAACGTAGGTGCTGGCTGGGTGCTGGAGGCCTGGGAATGTGTAACAGCCATGGGAGTGTTTTGCACCACTTAATCAGTGGTTTGGGTTAGCGCGTTCCGCCTTCACTCGGAGCTAGGATTGGCAAGTGCACGATGGAAATGGGTTTTCTCGTGTTCGGGCTTGGTTGTTTATTAAATTTTATCTCAAGTACAGAGTGTTCAACAGCACTTCTAGCTCCCTGCTAGAAGCGGGCAAAATGGAGGAAGATCCAGCTGTTACAGGTCTCTTAAAGCTAAACAGTTCAATAGAGAATTAACACCCATATTATTTATTCTTTTAACCCAACGACTAAATTCCCATGACCCTCAGTGTGACACTGACTAACTAGAAACTACTGCCTGAAACCATGAAGAAGAAGGAAGAAGGAAGACAGAAAAAGACACTACCCAAAATCTTCCATCTTGTCCCATACCTATTTCTATACTATAAAACCTCAAATTTAAAACCCTCTACCATGTGAAATCACACACTTCTATTTCCCTACACACCCGTGATTTTAACTCCATCACTCAAATTTTGGAAGCCTTCTCCAAGGCCTCAGGTCAAAAGCAGTGTTCTCCTGGGGGGCAGTGCCAGAAAGCACAGAAAGCTCAAAAACCTCAGGTTTCTGGGATCCAACAGTTCTGAACTTTCTGTGCTATAAGGCACTGACCCCCCTAAAGAGTACTGCTTTTGACCTAAGACCTTGGAGAAGGCACCCAAAATTGAATAGTAGAACTAGAATCACTGGTGTGTAGTTTGAATAAAAGTGTATAATGTCACATGGTCAAGGGTTTGGAATTTGGGGTTTTAGAATATAGCAATATATAGAGGGCAAGATGAAGGTTTTAGGGCAGAAGTTTTCTTTCTTCTTGTCTCTCTTCTTCTTGGGTTTAGGTAATACTTTTTAATTGGATAGAAAATGCTGCACTGCAGGTCAGAGGTGTTTGGTCATTGAGTCAAAAGTAAAAATAATTCAAGTATTAGTTTTTAATTAGACTGCTTGACTTTAAAAGACCTTGTAATGAGCAAGATACATCGCCATTTCTTCATTTTTAACTTGTTAGCTAGAAGTGCTGTAACACTCCCTCTACTATAGATAAGAATAAATAAACAACTGAGTCTGAACACAAAATTCCATCTCTCATGCTTTTAATCCCAACTCTAATTAAAGAAAAAAAAGGAAATAAAAAGTAATAGGTTGGTGTTACTAGGCAGAGGGGAGAGCTTGGACAAGTCCCTGCTTTTGACAGGTTTCTGGCAATGGACAGCAGCTTTTAATGAGGCAGCCAGTGTTATGAATAGATGTAGGGGTTTGGATAAGTCCCTGCCTTTTGCCCAGGCCCTGGCAGAAGGCAGTAGCTTTATTGAGGTGGCCAGCAACCCAAAACCCACTCTTGATCACAAGTTTTTTAATAATGGCCAATGAGGTCTATAATAGAATGAATTATTTATTTAATAGACATAAAATTAACAGACATAGGACATAAAAAAGACTATATACTACACAGGAATAAGGACAAAAGAGACTACTGATAAATAAATACAGTGCAAGGCTAAAGGTACGACTAATTTTACAACTAGCAAAGAAATAATTTAACTTAGTATCCAACAATTCTTACCAACGAATTTATGATAGAACACGCATCAAAATCCTTTCCCTCAAGTCCCAGGAATGTAACCACAGATTCTGCATCCAAACTCCAAGGAGAAGTCCCCCACACTTTCAGGGTGTGTTTGTAAAAGGCTACTGACTCTGTGATAATTCCTGTGTCTTTTATTGTCTTTGTAAAACAAATTCTCTCCACCAAGAATATTTATTTTTCTTTTCTCTTTTCCCACATCTGCTCTCCAGACTAAGATGTTGATTCTTAGCTGAGGCCTGAGCCTTTTTGGCTCCAGAGATGACTCCTTTGGGTCTTCCACCCCCCTGGGTTATCTCTTTCATAAGCACCAACCATCTGTGGTAGAGAAAGGGAGGACAATCCTGCCACAGCCAGCTCCCCAAAACCCACTCTCAATTGAAAGTCCTTCATAATGACCACTCAGGTCTACTACAACAGGAATTATTTAGAATTGACACAAGGAAAACAGACAGAAGACTTTAAACAGACTTACTTACCACACAGGATAACACAAAAAGAACTACTAATAGACAAAAACACAGTGCATGATAATAAAGGTACCTGTGTTACAGCTGGCAAAGAAATAGTTTGGATTAGGAGCCAATGTCACCAGTCAATGATAGGGATGTGCACAAGTCTCCTAATTTCTCTCAATCCCAGGGAAGTATCTTGATACCAACATCTCAGCATTGAGGAGAACTCTCCAAACACTCAGAGAGTGAAATAAGAGATTTCTGATTTTATGAAAATCATAGTGGTCTTTTAGAATGCAAAAGTAGTTGTCTGTCAGTCACTTATTTCTGCTTATCCTTTCTCATGTATTTAAGGCAGGATATTTATCGCTGCCTAAGGGTATTTTCAGCCAAGATAATTCATCACAAGGCAAACTGTGTGGGTCTGGTTTAGATTTGGGGAAGTAGATAAGTCTTCTGCTGTGTCAGGGGGTAAAAGATCCTGTCACAATTGACTATTGATGCTGTTGCCTGATATCAAAAGAGAAAAACCCTGGCAAGAGTGCTGAAATTGTAAAATAAAAAGCAGACCTTGACTGGAAACTTCCAGGTGTCCCAGTGGTCGTGGGCACACCCAGTACCACATCTCTACAACTGAATAAGTTTAACAAATTAGTATTCTTAACAAATATTGTCCAAATAAAAGAGCAGTTGGTGAGGTAATTTTTTGGAGTTGATCCAGGGCTGCTTTGCCCCACTTCTTGTTATGTCTTCTCAGATTCTGGTCATAAAACAAAATGTTCTTCTTGTAGGGCCTCTACTTGAAAATAAGACTAAACAGTGTTTCAGGAATGTGTTATAAAATCAGCTTATTACTGTAAAATTTGAGAGAAAGTGGGGGAAAAATACTAGGAGCTATTTAACTCTGTAATAATATTTTCAGAGCTACAAATATATGAAAAATTCATAAAAGCAAAACTGTTTAGGCATCACTATCAAGTTATTCCCTTGCCTTGCCATACCTTCTGTTTCCTTAATTTATCTTAGCAATGATTAAAGTCCTCAAAGTTGTGGAACAACACAAAGCAGGCTCTGTGGAGATGAGTTAGTTGGCCAATTGAGCGATCAGAAGTGCAAATGGATGCAATTTCCAGTGTAGCTCTATAATTTATCACATGGAGGATATGTAATTTAGAAGCATGAATTGGGTGCTGGAAAAGAAATTGCAAATGTTCTCATAAATAAAGCTGCCAAACTCTCATTGCCATGACTCATGGTGCTCAGTAATATTGAATACTCATTCTTCCCCTCAGTCGAGTATTCATGTGTGAATATTCTGAATGTTTCACAAATTCTACAAAGATAATTATTACTTCAGGAGCATCACACTGGAAAAGTGTTATGCTACTACTGTTGGAAAAAAAAACAAAATTATTTCCTGGAATAGAAATAATGCTCTGTGAACTAACATTTCCACCTAGACAGCATGACTAGCAAACTGAAAAGGGAGAAGTTTGTGAGAAGCTCAGGTCATAAAAATATCCTCACAAATAATTGCGCATGATGTTTTTGGGCAAAATAAAACCGAGGTTAAAAATCTGCTGTTCATGAGTTAAACTGAGGAGCTTTGGTTCTAAATGTATTCATCAAAATACATCGAAATACTCATAAAAAGAGTTTAATTCCAACTGTCTTGTATGATGCAAGTCAAAACTTGCAGAGACATGATGTAATTGTACTGCTGATGATGACACCCAAAGCATCTCCAGTGCCTGGGGATGTGTTTTTCCTAATGACTCTGCACTCAGACAGACACTGGAAATTCTCTGGATCAGGCTGGCAGGAAGTAAAAGCTGGGTAAAGAAACTTTATCCTCCTCTGCAATGGAGGATGTGGCTCCCTTGCATCATCATGGCCCTGGGATATTGGTGATGAGCTTGAGTGTGACTATTTTGTTTAATGGATTTTTGCCAGGTTTATCTTTTGTAGTCTTTTTATAGGAAACAGAGATATTCAGTGACTTTTAACATGCACCTGAGCACAGATCAGTTATTGCTTTGGACCTTTGTCTGTAATCCTCAATGTCTGAGCCCACTGTGTGTTTTTTCCCAGGCCTCTGTTCCTGGTTAACCACTATAGATTTATTCCAACTTTTATGTTATAAAATATTTAATAAAGTGAACAAGTTACTTTTCTAAGTGTGTGTATGTGTGTGTGTGTGTGTATGCACATTTCTGTATATGTTTGTATGCAAGCTGCTAAAAGAAAAAATGGGATGATGTGTATTTCATGTCAGAGATAGTATCAGTGGTCATAGCAATCCTTTATCTTTATAAGGAAGTCAAACCAATTTATACAAGGCATGAGATGAAATCTGTGTTCTGCAGCGTTGATAACTCCTAGGTGGCAGGATAAAGATTGTTTTCCTTGCATTTACATTTATTACTTTTCTTCAGTACTGTTCATCCTCTTTTTTTGCAATGTAAAACTCGCATTCTTCTGCCCCACAGTTTCTTTTGGCTGACTTGAAAATATTGTAGTCCTCCCACATCAAAGCAGAAAATCTGGTGAGCCCACACACTAAACACTTCCATGTGGATATATCACCTGGATATCCATGGGTGTGCCTGTGTTAACATCTTCCACTCTTGACAGCTAATCTTGTAATTGGCCTTTATTATACTTGTTCACATCAGGGAGTGGTTTGGGAAAGCATAACTTTGGTTTCTTTTTGCCAGAAACTAAACCAGAAAATTATTTTCAGGAATATACTTAATGCACAAGATTCAAAGGTCGACACTGAACTAATGTGAAATAACATCCTGCCCTCCCAAAACCTGTGTAGTGCCCTGTTAAGTCCCTGATGTTACTTGTAGGTCTGACCCTACTGTTCACCTGGGTATGGAATCATATGTTGAATAGGTTATTCCTATAGATCTATTTAGATCTATTTTTTTTTGTCATGGGTGCTGGTGGCAAAAATGTTTTTTTAGATCAATACAGTCATCTGTTATTTGTTTTGGTGTTTTCTTTTAAGAAGGGTACGGCTGTGATTTTTATTGTTCCCTATAACTGAGAGTTGATTTGCTACTTGCACACAAATGCACATTTGCACTTAAAATGCTCTGCTTCCCTTTCCTCTCTCCCTTATTTCCACTCAAACCTCCAGAACCGCTAAAAGCCACCATCAGCCCACGCAAAGTCAAAAGCAGCGTCGGTAGCCAAGTGTCCTTGTCCTGCAGCGTGACGGGAACGGAGGACCAGGAGCTGTCCTGGTACCGCAACGGGGAAATCATCAACCCCGGCAACAACGTGCGCATCACCGGCGTCAACCGCGAGAACCTGATCATGGACGGCATGGCCAAGAGCGACGGCGGCGCCTACCAGTGCTTCGTGCGCAAGGACAAGATGTCAGCTCAAGACTACGTGCAGGTGGTGCTGGAAGGTCGGTCTGCACCTGCCTGGCAGTTCTGGTTTCCAAAATAACGCACGGGTCGCCTTTGGCGCCGTGGTTTTAGAGCGGTGATGCCTTAAAGAGATAGAAATTAAACAACGCGCTTTCGAGGCAGTGTTGGTACGGGAGGTAGTAACAAAGCTGGTCTTTAATTGGAGGCCTCCGGGGGTAGATATGGAAAAATACCCACCCCACACAGGGCAAAATAAGTTTAGCAAATCAGCATAATTGACAGGAATTCCCAATTAGACCCTCAAGTAACGAGGTGATTCTCCCCCTTGGTTCCACCTCTTCTGGACGCCCCCTTTCTTGCTCCTAGCTGTACTTTGTTTATGAGAAAGTGCCTTGAGAGGGTAACTCATCCTTGTTTCCCAGGAAAAAGCAAGATAGGATTGGGGCCTTTGGGAATGTTTTTTGTCTTTCTGTCTGTCGGGGTAGGAAAAGTGCTGGAGCTGGCTAGGAACTGTGTAACTATACAATAATAGTCTACAGAGTTATGAATATATATGAAGAATATATAAAAGCAAAAATCATTTTGGCATCAGTGGAGATAACAAAAAAGAGGGCACTCATGAAATGTCCATGGGGTTTAATGTGCTCCACTCATAAGAGAATGGAAAAATAAATTTGAAAAAAAATTATTCCTTCCCAAGCAGGTCTCTGTTAGAAATCCAAACATTGCTTTTCTGGTTGGGTGCATTGGCTGACGGCTTGGAGATCATCTTAAATAACTGATACAATGTTCTACATGATAATCAAGGGAGGAAAGTCATCAGTTTGCACAGAGGCATCTAGCTAATGAGGCTGTGGTGCAGGCATGGCATGGACACTATTTTTAGAGTCTCTGTAGAAGAAGAAGAGATTACCTGCCTGGACCGAGTTACCTCGGCAACCATCTCCCGTGACTAGGAAAGCCTAAAGAGCATATTGATAATCTATCATGGTGTTGGGAGAGTGCAGGTTATCAGAGACCAACAGCAGGGAAGATTTCAAAGACACTCAGGTCTCACTGGGAAAATAATGTCTGCTTTCATCTCAAAAAGAAGCCTGTCACTTGAATTAAAAAAATGGAGGAAAAAAAAAAAAGAAGGGGTGGCAGAGAAGATACATAGTGTGCACGCTCACAGATTTATTGGTCCTGTGTCAGCTTCCTTTCAGGATAAAAAGCTTTTTTTTGTGTTGCTGCTGTTCTGTTTTCTGAGGGGTGACAGTATCCAGTACACCACAAAAGAAAGGAAGAGAGTTAGGAATGAAAATAAATAAATAAATTAGAAACTCTGTCACAAAACCAATGGGACAGAAATAAAAGAGAGAGGGGGCACAGGGAAAAAAATGAAATCAAATAACATCAAATGCTCTTACAGGGATGCTGAGGCCTTTCAACAGTTTGAAAATGGCAGTGTTTATCTTTTTACTATGAGGCAAGCAAGGGAATTTTGCAGCCCTGTTTTTAAAGTAACATTTTCAAAGGAAAAGAAACACACATTGCATGACCACAGAAATTACTTCCTAACTAATAACAGAGAGTCAGCACTCCTAAATGTTACCCCACTGAACTCTCTGGAGAGGTGGGTATTTAATCCTGCCCCCTGCTGGCAAAGTTCCTGTGCCCACCCATTTTCTTTGTTCATTTCCCTGGTACAGGCTGAGTATTTTAGGAGACAGTTCACAAGATGAAGTGTTTGAATGTTCTCACTCAGAGAAATATTTATCTGTAGCACAGAATGACCATGGAAAAAAAATGGCATCACTGCTGTTACTGGCGATCTGTATTCAGAAAAGCTTAATTTAATGCTTTCCTAAATGGGGCATTACATGTCAGGACTAAACTGCTGTGTGAAATTAGCATATGCAAGTTGTGCCTGGCTCTTCACAACAGGATTCATCCTAAACTTCCCAAACAGCTAAAATCTACCAAGAGAGGAGAATCTCCAAATGTGTTGAGGTTTTGCTGTATGTCTTTTATAATGAACTGCATATGATTTTAAAACTTTTCTGCAAGAACACAGAAGGTCACAGAGATGCCTGATCCAATTCAAGCATTTTTCCTACATCAGAGTCACTACCAGGTTTCTCAGACGATGTAAAATAAACTTGCCATAAGCAAAGGGTCATTTAAGTCCTCTACTGGCAGAATTTATTTCCCTCTCTAAATAATTAGGGTTACATCCTGGAAAACAATTGCTTGTGTTGTCTCTAAAAAAGATCTTGGCTGGTGGTATATGCTCCAGGATAGAGGGGACGAGCTTTACACCACGTAAGCACCGTTTTCCTTCTTTTCTCTCCCTCGGCAGACGGAACTCCCAAAATCATCTCTGCCTTCAGCGAGAAGGTGGTGAGCCCAGGAGAGCCAGTGTCCCTGATGTGCAACGTGAAGGGGACTCCCCTGCCCACCATCACCTGGACACTGGACGAGGATCCCATCGTGAAGGACGGCAGCCACAGGATCAGCCAGATCATCACGTCCGAGGGCAACGTGGTCAGTTACCTGAACATCTCCAACACTCAGGTCCGTGACGGGGGCGTTTATCGCTGCACTGCCAACAACTCTGCGGGAGTCGTCCTGTACCAGGCTCGAATAAACGTAAGAGGTGCTTGTCAAATCAGCTCCTCAAAAAAAAAACACACATAACTCATTGTAGTGGAGAAGAAGATTGCTGCATGTGATGAGATTTTGGAATGCCAAAAACCAACTTACTGGTTTTTTTTTTCCTCTCCTTTTCTCCCCCGCTCTCTTTTCCCACCCTGCCTCTCCAGCCCCATCTAGAAAGTGTATGGTATGGTTAAATGTTGGAAGAACCCTTTGGCTTGTGTCCTTTAGTCTATTTTTCTTATACTCATCTCTACTAGTTCACAGTCTCTTTGCTTTAGTCCTGCTGTGCATGTTTTGTTTTTTCTTTTCCTTTCCTCCTTTACTTGTCCAACATCCATTGTAATTATTCATTCGGAACTTTAGCTTGAATTTCTGGCTCTACATGGCATAATGCCCATCCTCATGGGTATAAATAGACTTTATATACATAGCAAATAAAAAAGCTAACTGTTTCAATGTTCTCATGTGTAACAGGATTCTAACATCGTATCAGTGTTAGTATTTCACATTAATTAAATCACACTCAGCCTTTTAATTTGTAACACAGCAAAGATTTTATCAGGCAAGTGCTGGATAACGCAAATATATACCCCCACATAATTAGTATGGATGCTGCAGGGTAAGGAAAAAACTAGAGCATAGAAAGATTAGGGAAACTGCTTAAGTAGCTCTTAAAAGGAAAAATCTGTCAAATGCTAAGGAGTGCGGTGAGAGCCGCATCTGTTCACATCTGTATATCCAGAAATAATCACACACGTTCCCTGGAGCAAACTTCAAGAGTTCCTTTCCTTGCCTCGGCAGGGCCAGCGAGCATCCGGCCGATGAAGAACATCACAGCCATCGCTGGGAGGGACACCTACATCCACTGCAGGGTCATTGGGTACCCCTACTACTCCATCAAGTGGTACAAGAACTCCAACCTGCTGCCCTTCAACCATCGCCAAGTGGCGTTCGAGAACAACGGCACGCTGAAGCTCTCGGACGTGCAGAAGGAGGTGGACGAGGGCGAGTACACCTGCAACGTGCTGGTCCAGCCCCAGCTGTCCACCAGCCAGAGCGTGCACGTGACAGTGAAAGGTGAGGACAGCTGGGAAAAGCAGAGCCCGCCTAATTGCCGGGTCGTTTGCAGAATTGCAGGCGTAGGATTGTCCCTGGCAGCCGGATAATGAGTGGTTTGAGGAGGTTAATCCAGATTTGTGTTTATTTTTAATGATGACACAGAGCTAATCAGTCATTGTGTCGTGTTCTCTCCTGACTTTTACCCTCCTTGGCTCGCTGTTGTTGCCTCTGAGTGGGGGCCTTGCAGCTCAAGTTTGCTATGAACACTTTTCACTACAACTCAATCAGGAAATTAATGGTTTGTCACAGAAGTTACACTGGTGACTGCTTCCGTACTGGAAAACAAAGTTCCAATTTTCATTAGCCAGTGACTTTTCGGCTTTTAAAACATGAGATGAGAATTTTAATGTCTATATTTTTTGCCACTAAGCAGAGACAGGAACTAAAAGCATTAACCTTGCTTTCCTCTTATTAAGTGATTATCTGAGTGCTCTTCATGCTTAGAAAGATAACACTGTAAATAAATGTGACTTGAAATTCTAATAGGGTGCTTCAAATCTATTCAAATAGTTCAAAATAGGGATGTTCAGATGGCCCTGAAAGACTTCAGAAAGAGATTGAGAATAGTGATTTTTTACCATTGTGTCCTGACTATTCTGACATTGGCAATGTTCAGACCTATTCATGAGGATACAAAAGACAGAGAACCTGATTGCAGTAGCACCTAGTTTTGAGCAATATGGGCCACTAAATACTGCACTCATGTAGGAAGAAAGGGGGTTTAATTTCTCTCTTCTTGAAGTTTCACTGTTCCTGAAGTTATTAGAAACTTTTCCTGGGTTCGTTTTTTTAGGGTATTTTTTTGGAGGCAGAGGAGAGGAAGGAAGGGAGGCTGAATCTTGTATCCATTCTCAGATTCAGAGAACAGTAAGGTAAAATGACTTTGTTACAGACATCTGATCTCTTAACTTCCTTCTGCTCTGTTAGTTTTGCCATTAGCAGTCTGGAGTGATGCAATTGCTATTTTTTCTTCAAGAGTTTAGGGGATTAGCTTTAAGCCATGAGCAATTTGGACTCTGAAAGGCATGACATCTCACACACCTGAGACCATCAGGGGCACTGGTCACAAGCTGTGGCATAAAAAGCCAATGTCACCTTTTGTTTTTGTGTGTGTTGTGCTTTGCTTGTCATTACAATGATATCACAGGTCTGTTAATAGAGTTTAGGAACTGAATGACAAATCAGTCACTGTGTTGCTGCTGCATTAAGAGGCCACCATGGAAATTCTGGTGGGGAAAAGCTGCCTCTAAAATTATACCATTTTTCAAATGACTGTCAAAATGAATGTAGCCAGACAAAACAAATCCAGCAATCACAGGCATTGAGATCAAAACAATACCAGTCACTGAGAACACTAACTGGTATCTCAGGTGAAATCCTGCTTTTTCTTCCATTAGGTTACAATCTCCAACTTGACAATTCCTCCCCCAGAAAGCAGATTGCCAGCTCTAGCAACTTGGATTGAGTTGTAACTTCTGTCAATGATTTTACTTCCTTGATGGGGTTCTACCTCCCACTAGACCAGGTTGCTCCAAGCCTTGAAAAGACACTGTAATTTGAAAATAAGGTTAATAGCCTGACCTCATCTACAAAGCCCAAATTGTCACAGGTGAGGTTTTAGGTCAGACCTGAACAGTTCTCAATGTTCTGCTGTTGTAGCTTGAGGTCAGCAGTGCTACAGTGGATTTTATCTAACATACCAGTGGGGAGTCAAAAGTGGCCTGGTGTTTTAAAATATTATTAATGTGTTTGCGTGTGTGTTGCATTTTCATTTCATAGATTCCAAAGTTAATGGGATGAGTTTTCAAGCATTCAGATATTTGATACCAAAAAAATACAATATATGGCCCAGCTTGCATACTGGAGGTTGAAAGTACTCTGAAATATGACGTTGTAAGAGGAGTTAAAATCAATGCTCAAATACCCTTATTTAGAGTTCAGCTCCTCCTACCATCAGTATAATTATTTTTTTCCCAGAGAAACAGAGAGAGAATTATTGTCCATCTTCAATACAACAAGTCCTTTGCTTTGCCCTCAGTTCTGCTACAAGCTTTGTGGGTGACCTCAAACCAGTCACCTGAAGGGTGATTCAGAATAGATGACACTTAATGAGTTGTTACTTAGTGGGATTTTTTCCCCCTCCATGTTCTGCTTTGAGGACATAATTATTAATTTCCTCATGAGTTTATCATCTCTATCTCTGTGGTATCAGAATGTTTCAGAAACAATGTGTTCATTTTCAAAAGCCACCTGGGTCACCATGAAAAATGGCAATAAGGCACGAGCTGAACTCAAAAATAACCACACATTTTTAGTATATTCAATTTCAGAAGCTTACAGCTTAATTTTTCCCGTTCACCTGCCATTATGCAGCATTTATATGCTCAAAGCTGTGTTCCCATTGAAATGAAGTTGCTCCTGAGAGTTCTGTTTCCTCCTTCAGAGCAGTCATGTCACCCAGCTTAGCAACTCCCTGGGAAAGACAGATTTAAGTAATTTAATTAGCTTCATTTGACAGATCTGTGGCAAAGGTAAATGGAGAATTTGCCTCTACGGGGCAGCATTTATCCTGCATTAGGCAAAGAAATGGTTTTTAAAGTTGGCAGCCCTCTACCACATTTACTTTCCACTTTCCAAATCCTCCAGCATGTGAGGCATCCTGGTTCTGTCTTGGATGAAGACTTGCTTAAAGCAACTTTTAAATAAAAACATGCAGCACCACAATCATGCCATCAAATACAAGACTGCTGTCCACTCTGCAGAGTATTTTGACATTTACAAACATCCAAATGAAAGTGAAATCATCCTTCAGAAATCATGATAAAGGTCAAAGACAGGATAACAGAACATTTCTTGACAATAATTTTAAATGAACTCCTGACTGCCAGAGAACCCGAGTGAAGATTTCAGAGCCTTGCTGTGCATCCTCCCACCTGGCAGGCTCTGAGAAAGCCAAAATCTTGGGACCTGGGCACTTCTGTGCCATTTGACCTTAGATCCTCTACTTCTTTGCCCTGCTGATCAGAAGAATCAATAATTTACCACGTGAAATCTGTTGTCCCATTTTTTAGGAATAACTGCTGCTGTTGTCTGCATAGCCACCTATGTCTGAGCCAGAAGTCTGCAGGCTCCAAATAGCACACACAGAAATGTGGCTTGTCATTCCTGCCCTGCCCTCTCCCCCAGCTCTTGCCTTCCCCTTGTGTCTGTCCCAAAATCTGGATTTGGAAGCCAGCAGTCCCCTGAGCTGGCTGCTGGGAGCTGAGTGCAGGAGTTGGCAGGAAAACATGCAGGTTTCTGCTTGGCAGATATAACTCCCATGGAACAGTGCCTGAGTCCTAACAGGGCTTTTTGGAAATCAAGCCATCTTGGCATTATTGTTTTGTATTTAGACAAATGGTTTGGCCAGTTCTTCTGACAAAAAGCCATGCAAACCATTCACCCTGTAATGCACAAGTAGCAGAGGGAGACTACAACTGTACTTAATTTCTGTATTCCATACCTGCTGACCACTCACCTTTTCACTATAATAATACTTTTTCACACCTTTTGCTTTGGCTTATGTTAGGTATAATTTTATTTTTAGCTTTTTTTTTTTTTTTGTATAGTAATCAGAACCTCCTTTCCCCTGCCTCCTGCAAAGTGGGAACAGCAGTTACTGCCATCATCAGAAGTAACTGAGATTAGCCTTGCTAAGGATACTGCACACATCCTTGCCAAGAACAGAATTATTCTTAGCAGCACCAGCGTTTTGCTCTGTGTTCAGCCCAGCTCTTGTGGCTTGCCAGAGGGGTTCGTACACACTTGCCAAAGGCAGAGGACTGTTGGAATTAGAGATCCTAAAGGGAAGAATATTCTAGAGAAGATGCAGATTTTCTGTTCACTCCTTCTCAGGATGATCTGAGAAAATTCCTCAGTTTTCTCCAGCTCCTCCTTTCCCAAGTCCTGGCTCTTCTCCTCTGGGTTCCAAAATCAGTCTGAACTCAAAGTATTTATCATCTCAGCTCTCATTTCCACTCTCCCTTGTTCTCTAGACTCAAAACTACCCTTTCCCTTTGGATACTCCAACCTTTTCCCCAGCCTCAGTCCCAGTCCTCTCTACCATCCTTCAAGTTCTAGCACTGGAGTGAGAAATCTGCCCTGATTTCTGAAATCTCACCAGACTGACTTAGCCACTGAAAGGTAGTGCTAGGATGTGTTCAGTGGTGTTT
Organism: Acridotheres tristis; assembly: GCA_037013685.1. Taxonomy (NCBI): domain Eukaryota; kingdom Metazoa; phylum Chordata; class Aves; order Passeriformes; family Sturnidae; genus Acridotheres; species Acridotheres tristis. Next base: position 111,209,106 of record CM072884.1, read on the forward strand.
GGACTCTGCCACTGCAAAACGTCCTCTCCACATATGATAATGTAGGGATTTTGCTTATTTATTGACTTGCTTTTGCTCAGACTGCAAAATTTGGGCACCATTGTGATGACTTTTTATAGGTATAGCAAGAACATCTGAGGCTGGTGCCATCACCTGAACTTGAAATCCATGCTGCTAAATCCATGGGGCAGGTGGGACTTCTCAGGTTCTCACAATACTTTTTGTTTTTGTTTTTTTTGTTTTATGGTAGAATTGATATTTACTATGTCTCAGTTTTCCCACTCTCCCACCTTATTCTCAGGAATGGCCAAAGAATTGTAGCTGAAACCTTCCAGCTGAAATGACTCAGCCTGAGGCAGACACCTGGCCTGGAAAACTGCTATCCAAACAAAAGTCAAACTGCAAGCAAATTAAAATAGTCTGTTCATGGGAAGTGTTGGCAAACAAGAAAGAGGTTATATTACCCACCCTATCTCTAATTTTCATATTTCCATTGAAAAAACCCACATTAAAGTGGAAAGATGTTAAAATAATAATAGCAGCATCTTTTTCGCAGTATTTTAGTAGATCTCAGAGCATTTTAAGAACAGGAGTGAGTTATTATCTCCATTTTTTTATTATGCAATTTATAGTAATAGTTTTCCCAGCTACAGTAAAAGCCATCAGTAGTAAGTGATGATTTTCTTGTCATCAGTCTCATGGGACACATTCTCATGTAAACAGCCTGCTGCTATTCACACTTCTCCAACAGGAATTAATTGAAAAAGAAGCCCCTAAGAGGGAAGGGTATAGCATCATTAAAATAAAAAGTGTAGCATTCAAAAGAGCTGTTTCTGATCCTGTTGAGCTTATGTATTTCATTGATTTAGAAAGGCTCTTGTATATAAAGTGAGCACCTCACCTGTTGTGAACCACAACAAGGAATTGTACCAGCCTTGTTTCATGTTAGAATACAAGCAAACCAAACGGGCTACTTCTAAATAGCTTCAAGTTTGCAACTGTTTAAATAGATTCTCCTCATCTTTTCTGGGAAGTGTCTAGCTTTTACCATTATCTGAAATACTGTTGGTGAATTTGCATTACAAATCAGTTCAGGGAGGGCTGGTTTAGATAGTGAAAAATATGCAGGCACAAAAGGGAAAAAAACATCATTGTAAATCTTTGCAGGGTTCTTGGTGCATTCTGCCATCAATCAATCTGCTAATCTGTGCTTGCTTCAGCCTGGAAGTGTGGATTATGGCAAGTGGGAGTTCAGCTGTGTGCACATATCAGATCTTTTCTGTCCTGCTGACTGACTCTGCCAATAGATTAAATCAGAAACAAACCTCTGGCCTTGACGTCTTTCGGATATTTCCTATATTATATCACTTTCTGCCTTTTTTCCACCCCCCCACGCTATATGGCTTTGGATCCCTTCAAACTTGTCACAATTTGCTTGGGAAGAAATGCTCAGATCTCTCAAAGTGACTGGAGTTGTCACCTACAGGAATCACACCAGGGCCATGTGGTCAGAGTGAATGAGAACGTGCCATCCTGCAAAACATCCTGGAAAACGCACTTAGGAATTCTTCTCGGGTCACATCATGGCCATGGGGAGTAGTTTTGGGGGGCAAGCAGTGGCAGAGCCTGATTTAAGGGAATGTGCTCTTTGATAGGGATGTCTCAAGTGTGCCTAACTTGTAGAAATTCCTGAAGATAGGACTGAAAAAGGCTGATATTTTTGACAGGTCTGTGTAAGGTTTTTTTTGTCATTCAACATACAGCAGCTTAAGGTTAGCTTTGCACTAAAATACCTGACTTACATTCTTTAAAGTCTCACAAGTGTCATGTGGATGTGTCTTGCTTTGCACCAGTACACTACTAATATAACTTCTGTAATGACTTCACCTCTGACACTGCAGAAAATGGTCACCCAAAAATATCTGTTAAAGTTGTTTCACCACTATCCCAGTATTCATGACAAGGAATTAGTATGCACAAATCTCAAACTTTTCACTTAAATCTAAACTAAAACTCCCTGGATTTGTGCACAGTCTTTTATCTTCTTGTGTCTTTCAAGCACAATTTATGTCTGTGTATGAATTCATTTATTTGTGAACTATGCAAATAATGTGAAATGAGCCTTAATACTTCATAAGTGCCTCAGTTAAGGAATTTGAGACAATTTGAATATTATCTATGGGTTTATCAAAAGCTGGCCCTCTTCTCTCTCTTACAGTGCAGATTTGTTTATTTAAGAATTGCAAGAAGGCAGGTTCTTGCTCTTTTCTTGTGTTTATTTTGTCAATTATCTTTTGGCTCCAATGATTTGGTTGGTCTTGACTTTTCACAGTGATACCTGAGGACAAAGATCACTTTAGATCAGGTAGGGGCTGAACAAGGGCAACATCACTGGAGCAGGTTCCAAAAGTGAGGCCTTTAATTAGGAAGCACTTTATCAATGAAGGTATCAGCTTGTTGCATGAAAATACTCCTGCAGCTGCTGTCTTACCTTTAAATTGAGGATTCCTCTCTTACAAATAAATAGCAAATAAATCCCCTTGGGCAGGGAACTGAGCTCCCCACCACCCCAGCTTTGCAGGGTGTTTCAGGATGATAAGGGCTTGCACTTTTCCCCTCACAAAGGAGGCTGAAAGGAGATGGTTCCATAGATGGATGAGACATGACTTAAAAGCACTTTTGGTTTCTACACAACACTTTAAATTCTCTCTCCTTGTGGAGAAGCTCCCACTAGAGCATCAGGGAGCCTGTGAGTGTTGGATGGCAGGAAAAGGGAATGGGAGCTGTGATGGTTGTGAAAACTTAAAAATTGCTAGACCATGACTCAGGTTTGTGCAGAGACAAAATAATGTTGGCTTTTTCACTAACCCTGTGCATGAAATCTGGGGTCACACGGGACTGCATAGTTTAGTGGTTGTGACTTTGCATCAGCCATAAATATTCATTGCCAAAAGTATTTTATATTGCAGACACAGCCCCTGCAAGAGTGCTGTTGCAAGAAAACCCATCAAGGAGCTGTTTATAATGATAAAGCAGGGGATGACTTTTGTTTTGCTGTGCAGAACACCATGTTCAGCAGGCTGCTGCAGGAAACAGGAGATCTGCAGGATGCTCTGTCTTAGTGAATCATCTCAGCAGCTCCTCCCAGCAAAACTGCCATGGAACACAGGGCAAGAAATTAAGGATGTTCCTCTGCTAATGGGGACAGCCTGGAAGCCCTTCTTGCCCTCCTTTGCATCAGTCCCCCAGAGGTACAGAAGACCTTGCTAGGGCACGAAAACATAATTTAAATCTTCCTGTATTAGCACTAATGAGGCTGGCCCATGCTCCTCTTCTTAAATAGACATTTAATTCAAGCTCTCATCAATAAAGAAGTCCCAGGACACAGCACTTGGTGGCATGAAGCAGAGATTTTCACTCTTCTGCCTGTTGTAGGTAGAGAAAGAAACACCCCTTCCATGTACACAACCACACAGACTATTCTCTCTCTAGTTAAGATGGAACAACTTATATATAAAATAGCATAATTTCAGAAAAAAATCAAATGCAAGCTCTGAAATATGGTCAAACAAAAGCTATGTATAGGGAAGGAAAATACATAAACACACCTTGAAGTATTTAAAACAGATTTTAAATACATCTGTCCAACTGTAAATTTTCTCTCTCAAAGTACTATATACCCTTCTTATTTTTTTAGTGCTATTTGGCAATGGTACAGCTTTAGTGTGCAAAAAATCTCCTCATGTTGGTTAATCAAGCTTGATATTTTCTTCTATCAAGGATATATCTCAACTTTTTACTGCAGATATTGATAGAGACAGAAAATTTTATATTCCAGAAATTATTTGCTGGAAATCATAATATATTTTTAATAAGTGATTTTTTTCGTGGTCATTTGCTTCTTCAAACGAGCAGGAAGAAGGTTTATCTCCTATGATAGCTCACCAGAAACTTCCTTTATCAACTCAAACTGGTGAATACCATAGCTGGAAAGCATTCTTCAATACTTCAAAGTTTTTGCAAGACTATTTCCTTTCTTCTAAGTACTGATTTTAAATTACACACTGGCTTTTAAAATAAGCTCCTTGTCAGGACTGTAAGCTGCTGCAGGTTGAATACAAATTATATTTTATGAAGCAGAAATGTTGGTTTCCTCTGTATCTTAAAAACCTGAGGAGAAGGAAAATGTGCTGTCTAAAAATATTTCAGATAATTTCTGAAATACTCTGCAGGCTGCTACTTATATTTTAGAGCTGGTAAATGCAGCCTTGCAAATCAATATTTTCTGAAAAACATTGCCATGTCACCTAATGATCTTTCTCCCTGATTTCTTCATCAGAGAGATGGAGAGTAAAGATGCATCCTTGGGCAATATTTTGTCTGACTTTTGATATTTTGTCTGTGAAAGATTGGCTCAAATTTGTTACACACTCAGCAGAAAATACAGAAGTAATTTTCCATCCTGTTGTGAATTTTTAGCATATTTTTCAGTAATGATGTTTGAGACGTAGAGAAGGGCTTGGGAAGAAATGTGCTGGGCACCACAGTAAGGGGAGGACTTGGCATTTAGCAAGTATTAGACTCATCAAGGGGAAAATTTATGGCAAAACCTTTTGAAAGATACACTCAGTTAATTTCTAATTCCCATTCATATTATGAGCTGCTTGTCAATAAATGCTAAGAAAAATTCTTTTGCTGATGTACAAAGAATCTGAGATGTCTCATGTGAATAAATTATCTGGGCTAAGGCAGTTCCAAGAGGCTGCAGATATTTTGCCTCACTTTGTAACAGCAAAAGTCCCCAGGTGAACAAGCAGTGCTCAAAGTTCAAATAAACACAGTAATTTCCACCAAGTTTCTTTTTACTCCTTGCCTGGTCTACCAGATTTTCAGAATGCCAAAGGACAGGTTTTAGCAATTAGAAAGGTGGCAGCCAGGATAAATGGAGATGTGAGAAAAACGGATGGCAGTGGCACTTTTCCCAAACCCAGACACTGAGACACTCTTGGGAAAAGCCAGTGAAGGTCTGAAAGGATGAATTGTGTTGTCCTGTCCCTGAAGTCACCTCTCTGGGGCAGCTGAGCATGGTCATAACTTCCATTCATCAAATGGCACCGTGGCTGTGCTGGAAACTGTGGAGTTAATACCAAATTTGTGGATTTGTGTATCAGCCTCTTCCACCGTGAGGTGAATGGGCACAAACATTTGAACGTGGCTTTGAACAAGGCCTCAGTCCTTTGGGGGCCTGTAATCATGGAATTATAGATCACAGAATGGCTTTGAGTTGGAAGGGACCTTAAACATCATCCAGTGCCACCCCTGCCATGGGCAGGGACACCTCCCACTGTCCCAATGTCCAACCTGGCCTTGGGCACTGCCAGGGATCCAGGGGCAGCCACAGCTGCTCTGGGAATTCCATCCCAGCCCCTCCCAGGGAACAATTCCTAATTCCCAATATCCCATCCAGCCCTGCACTCTGGCTGTCTGAAGCCATTCCCTGGGTGCTGTCCCTCCATCCCCTGGGTGCTGTCCCTCCATTCCCTGGGTGCTGTCCCTCCATTCCCTGGGTGCTGTCCCTCCAATCCCTGGGTGCTGTCCCTCCATCCCTTGGCAATTGTCTCTCTCCATGGTTCCTGCAGCTCCTTCAGGCCCTGCAAGGCCACCCTGAGCTCAGCCCAAAGCTTCTCCTCTCCAGGCTGAACAATCCCAGCTGTGCCAGCCTTTCCTCCCAGCAGAGCTGCTCCATCCCTCTGCTCATCCTGCTGCCTCCTCTGGGCTCTCTGCAGCAGCTCCAGCTCCTCCCCAAGCTGGGATCCAGTTTTGGGGCAGCTCTGCAGGTGGGGTCACACCTGGGCAGGGCACAGGGACACAATTCCCTCCCTTGACCTTCTGGCCATGCTTGATGAACTTTCTTACTCCTAATGGATGACCCAACATATGGATCAAAGGAAATGCCTGGAGCTGACACAGTTGTCACCAACACTTGTCCCTGCATCCCAGAAATAGGACACTGGCAGAGGAGGGAAAATGCTGCAGAGGAAGTCCATGGGCACACACTGCAACCATTTGGGAGATTTTTTTTCTGCTTCAGCTCTGGGGAAACCACAACCTTAGAATTTCTGAAGGGAAAAAGGACAAAAGAAATACAATTAGATAAAGCCACCAACTCCATTTTCTTCTGGAGTCCAAACATATCGATCACTATAAATGTTCTGCTCTGGGTATCCTTCCATCTTTCCTGTTCAAACGTAGTACAGATTATGTGTAAGTGATCTCCCAGGCAATAGAAAAATGCACTTCTATATCTGAGGTACATAACCTCTTGGAACCTTGTCTTTTGATTAATCAGTATTTAAGTACTGCTTGAAAAGTTGGTTGTGCAGCCCTTTCAGGAGTGATTGATAAAAACCTGAGATCAATGCCCTGGTTGTTTGAATGCTCCCCTGAGGAGGGCAGAAGACTTTGATTCCTTCATCTGGACAAGTATTTGAGTCTCAATTTACCAATTTTTTAGTAAACATTCCAACCACAACCCAAAGAAAATATGGCCGCCCAATAATTTTTTCTATGTTTATTTAATCTGTCTCTTTCATTAGTTTTTTATTAAAAATACCTGAAAACAAAATGATTTTAAGAAGTAGAATTCTTTACTTTGGTAGAAAATATGATAATTTCCTTCATATTTTTTGGTTCAGCCAGAGAATGAGAAAAAAAGAAAATGAAAAAATATTTTTCAGGCCAAATATGCTTAGCAGGAATTAAATGCCAACTTGAACATTCATGCCTTGTACCATCCCTCTGATTAGAAACAAGTTTTAACTTCATCTGCTGTCCTACAAGCACTGTACATGCCTTCCCCTTCCTGCAATCTTAAGGAGAATTGTGACTTGGAACATTAAAAAATAAGTGCTAGAGGCAGGTAAGGAAGCTCACACTCCCTTTAATCACATTCCAGAAGCAAAGCTGGAGCCTCTTCCAGGTCTATTTCATGACCTTTAAGCAAGGCCCTTGCACCAGACCTTGAAAGCTGCTGAAAGTCCTTGAAATTGCTCTTCCTGGCAATGCTGGCAGCTCTGGACAGGCTCGAGCTGGCCTCTGTGATTTCTGCAAGAGCTGCCTGATCCTCTTGCAAGGGTCTGCCAGTGAGGCCAGGTGTCTCTAGAAGCCAGGACTTCCCCTGCTTGTCATCTCTGCTTATGCACTGGGTGGCCAAGAAATGAGAAGGTATTTTCAAAAATGTGATTTTTCCTGCTAAACAATGCTTTATGGCTGTCAGAGGTGTAGATTCTGCACATCCTGATACCTTGTTGGGACTGCCTAAAAACAGAGGCCAGACAAAATTAAGGGAATAAAAAGCAGTTATATTTATTGAAGGGTCTTCAGGCACATTTAGGGTAGATGAAGCCCCCCAGAGGCTACACCCTAAATGGATGATGGGTCACAAGTTTTCACACTTTTATAAGTTTGGTCCGTTTGCATATTGGGGGTTAATCTTCCAATTACAGCTTCAGGTAATGAAGTCATTTCCTGCTAGTTTGGTCCCACTCAACTCACTTTTGTTTCCATTTCTCAGGGCCTGAGGGAGTAAGGTGTCTTTGATTCCCAGGCCTGGGGAGGAATTTGTCTCCTCCTTTGGTCAGACAATTCTGACCAAAATGGGAAAGCAGCAGCTAACACTCTGCATGTGTGGAGCCAGGAAAAACAGCAGGTTCACTTTTCCCAAGCTACTCAAAGGAAAACAGAAGGGAAAGAACTAATAATAAAGTTTAGCACCAGGTGTTGTGGACAGGAGGAGTGTGTGAGGAACGTGATGTTTTGGTAAGAGCATGTTTACAGGAGGTGTTGCCTTCCTTGGACCAAAGAGTTTATTCTATCCTTGGTTCAGCAAACCAGTCTATAAAAATGTGTCTACTCCTGCAATAAATCACTTCTTCTGCTTCTGCTGCATTGTTTCACCACTCCCTAGCCTTACAGTGACATATATGGAGTTTAGATTATGCACCGAAGAACTGCAGGGTTACAAATATATGAGAAACATAAAACCTAAAATCCTAAGTTATCAATCCCACGCTGCACACCTGCCCCGTTATTTTAATTCCAGAAACAAGGCTTCAACAGCTCCCTCTTTCTCTCTCTCCTTCCAGTCCCACCTTTCATCCAGCCTTTCGAGTTCCCTCGTTTCTCCATCGGGCAGAGGGTGTTCATCCCCTGCGTGGTGGTCTCGGGGGACCTGCCCATCACCATCACCTGGCAGAAGGACGGGCGGCCCATCCCCGCCAGCCTGGGTGTCACCATCGACAACATCGACTTCACCAGCTCCCTGAGGATCTCCAACCTGTCCCTGATGCACAACGGGAACTACACCTGCATAGCCAGGAACGACGCGGCCGCTGTGGAGCACCAGAGCCAGTTAATCGTCAGAGGTAAGGAGGTGGAATTAATTACCTCGATGGGTGCCAATTAAGCTGGACTCGATTTTTTTTGTTGTTGGAGTCAGTAAGTCAGGAGTCCCTCTGAATTCTTCAGAGAGAAATCAGAGTGCAAGGATTAAATTAAAGCCCTTGGATAGACTGAAGTATGTTAAGCCACTCATACATAACGCAAAGGTGAAAGTTTTAGTGTGAGCGAGCAAGCAAGCAAGAAAGTAAAATAAGTTTTCAGTGCTTTTAGTGAATAAAGCTCTTAGATGCCAGAGATGTAGTATATGTTCTAGTGAAGGCTGAAGAACATAGTCCTAGATACTAGTGTTTCTGTGGAAGCTCCAAGAACATAGTTTCAGACATAATAAAGCTATAGTAAAAATATTGCTTACATTTTTCAAATAGAACAAGATAGACCATATACGTAGTTTATAGTAGCCTGGCATGCTAAGAAACTAAAATTCTAATGGTTAAGAAGTAGTGATCCGAGTTTGTGTCCTAGCCTGTTAGGAAGCTTCTATAAAAGACCATGTATTAGGGAGAGCTGGTGCTTTATGCCATTGCATTTTACCACTGCATTTTGCCATTTCTTTTTGCCATTGCTTTGCTTTGCTTTTGCCTTTAAGACTGATGTGCTTCTGCAATAAACAGCTTTATAGCAACTATTAGCTGCTTGGCTCTTTATAAAAAGCAGCCCAACAAGTTGGGTGCCTAAGAGCACCCAGAAGACTCACCTCACATTTTGTGATCTGTTTGATGGGAAGTATGAAAAAGAGGGGCATGTGGTAATCCCCTCTCTCTGTGACAGAGAGCACAGAGAGCAACGAGGCACAGAAAATGATGTGTTTCTCCTGTCTAAAAGTCTTAAAACTAATGAAAAACCGTGGAGTTTATGGGATGAGTGGGGGACCCGCAGGAGTGACTTCCTGGGAAATTTTGTGATTGGGATCAAACCTTTGAAAGGGTGTCAAATTATTCTCTGTTATTGCTTTAGTCTGATTATACCCATTTTTTATTTAGACCACTCTCTCCAACAATATTATGTCAGTAAAAAAGCAGGACATTGATGTTGACTTCATAGGGAAAGGACTCTCTGCTGTTACCTTGCTCTTTTCCTGGTTTGTGTTTATCATGCAATTAGCAGGACTCATGAACTCATGGTGACTTCACAACACCTTGCCTTATAGATATAGTTATAGATGTGATAGAAATAGATGTGAATATACATTCAGTAAGCAAATATTTTATGTGGAAGAAACCTTTCTAGTCACACCTTAGCCAAATTATCTAGAGATTATTCCTTGTGATGTATTTTCAAACTTACTGTGCACAGCTTCAACAGAAGAATATTGCTTCCTTTTCTTTCTAGGAGCTTTTCAAAGTGTTTCAAATTTTTATTTTTAAAAACTCAGTCAGACTCTTCCCTTTCCACCATCTCCTTCTTGCTACCAAGCCACTGGACTTCTCAGAGAAAGAATAATTCTACAAGGAACCTCAGTAATTTCTGCCTGCTGCACATTGCTACATTTTATTTTCCCTCCTGTAATTTTGCCAAGATAAACCTTAAAATCTTAATGGGACTTTTGCAATCTTTCCCAGGGCTTTTTTCCCCACCCCAAATTCTGAAGAACTCTTTTAAGTCAAATGTTCCCAGTGTCCTAATGCTATCCTTAAGGAATTATCCCCTGGTTTTCCAATATGCTTACCTTTTTAATGCTAGTATTCCCAAAACTCAGTGGTAAATGAATCCATTACTTTTCCACTAGTTTTGATATGAATATTTCATTATTTTTTAAAAAATTTCACTGATTTTAATCTTACTTAAGATTATTCAGTACAGGTGTCTATTACTTTCCTCATTTATTTAGTAATTCTTAAACGAAGTAGTCTAATTAACTACATGCACTTAATTATTCCTTTCTAAGCTTTTCTGCTAGATTTTAACCCTATTCCTCACTTTAATCATGAGAGATTTTCCTCACCTCCTCTTTTCCCAGAGAAGGGAAGGTTGAAAACCTCACATCACTGTCTGTGTCTGCACTGTTCAGAAATGCTGCACCTAAAACCAGCTGGGATTTTTCCTGGTTTCCAGCTGTAATTCATCTCTGGAAGTGATGGGAATGAATCTGCAGCAACCCTGTGTGGGTTCCTACAGGCATTTCTCAAACCCAGGGTGGTTTTACCATGTGAAAACAGGTTCTCTGCCTCCACTGTCTGTCCTCACTGAGACCCATGGGTGCAGGGATTTCTGCTCCGTGCAGGGATTTCTGCTCTTTCTTTGTAGGGATATCTGCTCTTTGTAGGGATTTCTGCCCTGTCTCCCACTGATGGGGACAAGCCCTGCTGTGCCCTCACTTCTCCTGGCTTTGCCTGAACTGCACTTTCCCTGTCTCCTGCTGCCTGTGGGTAATTCCTCCCCTGGCCTCTATTCCCAGGACACATCTGCCTCTTGCTGCCTTTTCAGTCATTCATCAATTTTGCCTTCTTGTCCAGCAGAGGAGTTTAGGGGAGCCCTTCACCTGTCCCTTACCCCAACACCTCCATTTTCACCTCCATTTCCCCCTCATATTCTTTCTGCCTAATTACAGCTCCTGAGGAGGGCTCTGTCTTCATAAACCCATGGGCATGATAGAGAGGGGTTTTTCATTCCCTTATACCCAAGGGCTTGCAGAGCAATTCTGGATCCTGCAACTTTTTAGGAAGGCTACATCATGTTCCCCCCTTGTTTATCTTTCTGCCTATGTAATACTCTGAGGAGCCTCCTTAAATCCTCTCTTCTCTCCTCTCTCTCACTTCAAATGATAATGTTTTAATCAGTTTTGGATATGCATCTGAGATAAGAGGTCTCACTCAGAGGAAAAGGAGAAAATACAATACCACGTCTGACCCGAATTCTCTGCCAAAACCCTACCCTGACCTCTTTCCCTCCTACTGAACTGCTTCAGCTGCCTCAGCCCACAGAGGTCAGAGCTCAAACAGCCACCAAATTCACTGTGATCACTCCTCCTCTGCATCCAACCTGACCTGTACACATTTCAGCTAAGACTTGTTTTCCTGCTGCCTGTTTATTCTCCAGGCTTTCTGATCCCTCCTCATCTTTTTGTTCATAGGTGCTGTACAACTGAAACATTATATTTTTGTAAATAATCTAAGTGGTTTATCTCCAAATACAGGGAGAAGAAGTGGTGCTTTAACTCCTCTTGTTTCTAATCCCCATGGTTTGAGGGTTTCTCAGCAGTGTGTTTTAAACTTAGATATTGGCTATCCTAAATGCTGGGAGATATGTTCTGGGAAAACATTATTTATGAGCACACTGTGAATTTTGATATGAGAGAAGACAGTGAATAGGAAAGGAAAATTAAGTGAAATATGACTGTTACCCACATAATTCCTTTTTCTTTATTTAGACTGTCCTTGTATTCATTTCAAAAGTAGACATTAAAACAGTGCATTTAGTGTTTCCAAACTAAATGGGAATCCACATCATTTTATAGTACATGGGTAGGACTAAAGGTGGAATCTAAAACAAGACATTCCTAAGGTGAATGAAGAAACACAGGCCAACTGCTCATTGCTTCATTTGAATTATTAGTCAGCACACAAACTTCTGCAGATTCCATACACAAACATAAATTCATCATCTTTACATCTTCAGATACCTTTTCCTCAATATTTTCTGTCAGATCACATAGATCTGTGCTTCTTTCCACGAATTATTAGCTAATTTTAGACAAATTGGAAGAGGGGAAACACCTCCAGTGGAGCTGAGCTCTGCAAATTTCATATTAAGAGGTGATTGATAAGAAACACTGAGTGTTTCACTCAAAACCTTCTGCCAACACCAGAATTGTTCCAACTGGGATCTCTCCTCATGCACAAAATACAAATCCACAGAAAGGCAGGCTTGATTAGTCCCAATGTTTGTGGAATATCTTTTTAAAGCTTAGTAGGAAGTGGAGGTGAGTGAGAACAGAGCTTTCCTTCTCAAAATCGCAGGCTCTGCCAGATCCTGGTCTGCAGATCTTCTGGAAATACATTTGGCAGCTGGAAGAGCTTCTCAAAACCTCATAAATTATTATTATTATTTATTATTATTATTATTATTGTTACTATTATTATCATTTATTTATTGGCACACTCTTAATTTGCTAGTCATGCTAATCAGAAAAAGGAAAGGATAGGATCCTGTCATGAGAGCCATAGATAGAAATGACGAAAATATCTTCTCTGTCAACTGCTTAAATCATCACGAGGAATTAATCAAGACTTTACTCATTAAGGCTGTCGTCAAAGAGTGATTAAAAATCTATATACACTTTATCATGTGTTATTCATTTCTGTAGAGTTTCCTAAAATGAAGTGCTCATGAAATAAAAAGCAGTGAAAAGAATTTTAACGTGTAACCAAAAAGAAAAATCTGATAAATGTATTATGAGTTCAAAATTTTTCTGATACTACCAGAGAAGGGAATTAAAAGATAGTAGTGGATGAATAAATAATGATTTTATATCTGATGTTAGTGAACACATCATAAGTTAAAATTGAGATAAGGTCTTTAGATACCTAATAAGCCCCCATAATGCATTTAGTGCATTAGACGTGTTTGCATTTTGCACTTGCCAGGGGTGTTGAATGTAATTAGATGGTTAGGCACCCAATGAGGAGTCCCTGAATTTTCCAGAGAGTAAGAGAGTTTCCACATTTTTTGTGATGTTTGATGGTGGTGCTGGGGTGACGCAGCAAAAGCATTTGGGGACAGAAAAGCAGGGAGGGAAGATTTAAGGTCAGAGCTGGTGTCAAAACTCATTTACTTTCTTTTCTGGTGTTTACATTGTGGCTTTGAAGATGACTCCTAAAAGATTCACTTATTTAATGCATTCATTAGACAAACCTGATCAACACAAACCACTAGGCATGGTGTCATTTTGCAAAAGTATATCCTTTTTCTTGAACTGCAGAGCAAATGGTTTCACTAAACCAGCTAAATCGACCCCTTAGGTCCAATGACCAAATTTAATAACTGTTCATCTTTGCTAAAGTACAGTGTTTAATGATCTCATTCATTAATACATCAATGGTTGCTTTGGCTGATTAAATTTCCTCCATCATTTTGACAGTTTGATCTAAATGTGAAGTACAAATATTCCATGTAAAAATGAAACATGCATTCCAGGCCAATGTCACTGATTATTTCTTAACTGACTCCAGTACCCCACCAGAGGAGCTCGTGTTAGGAGCCTCCAGAATTGCTCTCCAGAGTGATTCACTGATCACTGTACCTGGCAGCCAGAAGTGCTTGCCTGGATTTGGAGCCTGGGAAGGAATGTGTGAGTTTGGCACCTGGTCCCTGGCACAGTCAGAAGGGATTCTTGCACTTACACAGAGCAAATTTAAATGCAGGAATGGGTGTGGGACCACGGGGATCTCATCTGGTTTAACAAGGCCGAGTGCACCCGGGTCAGGGCAATCCCAAAATCAATCCAGGCTGGAGAGGAAAAGATGGAGCAGCCCTGGGAGAAGGATTTGGGGGTGCTGAACCCTATTCTGATTGCTTTGTTTTCCCTCAGTGAGAGCCTGAGACTGCTAATCCTAATATTAACTGAAAGTACCTTTTTTAGGCATTTTAACTCCTTTTTACCTTTATTTTTTAACCTTTCAACTCCTTTGACTTCAGCCATTAAAGAGTTGGCATCTGTCAACTTATGGCTCTTACCCTAAACAATTCAACAACTCATTTCTCATCACAGACCTGTGGGCTGCCTTAAATGAGAGCCTACCAGAAACTCACTGCTAAAGCAATTTTAAATGCCCTCCTTCACAGGCTCAAGGAACTGTGCTGTTGAGACAAGGAGGATGATAAAAGTAGACCTGTTCAGTCACATTCATGAGCAGTTTCAGAGAGTTTCACTTCTAAAGGAGTCTCACACATTTAGAGCTAAAGAGAGAGGAGAAACTGCTTGTTTACTTTTTTCTATTAACTCAAACATATCAGACAAATTACCTCGGTTAAATTCTTGCTGAGCATATTTTCTTTAATGGCTAATAATCTCCTGAAAGATAATGAAAAAGTGAAAGTAGGTTTATCATCTAAATCTGGGTATCAAAATCTAGAACAAGTGTTTAACAGCATTGTGTTCTGAACTATGGCAGCACATAGCACAGAACAAGTTATTACATTGAAATAAAATTGAGAAGCAAGCGAGCAAGGAGGAAGAAAAGTGTAAAGGTCTGCTCTATTTGCTTTTTCATCATTTATATAAGAAGAAAACTACTGTGACTTTACCTAAACAGCAATGCAGAAATAATTAAAAGGTCATTGAATGAGTAATTTTATTTTGTTGTAGCATCTCTTCAGCTTTCAATTGGCAGTCTTAAGACTAAGTGGCAAGGGTTTTTGTCTTCAAAACCAGAGAAGCAGTTGGCATTTTTTATAACCAGTCCTAAAGGATGGCCAAAGCTTTACTGAACACAGAAACTGTTTCTATTACTGGCTCTGGGGTGAGTTTTGTTTATGGATCCAAAGAAGGAAATTCTCTGATTTCTAATGATACACCTGGTCTTGGAGCTACAGAGCAAAATTTCATTTCTGCAGTTACCATTCTAGTATTGTTCTTTACTGAAAGTAATAATAAGAATTGAGAATATCAAGAATGTCTGAGCAAAAACTTAGGTTTTATATGCACTCAAAATACATTGATATCAATGTGATGATGATATCAATGTGTTCAGAGCTTGTCAGTGTTAAAGGAGCAACACATCATAGATATCTCTGTGAGTGCTTAAAAGATGTGGAAGAATGTGGCAGAATTTCCATAGAAAAGACAAAAAAATGTTTCCACTTGGCATCCATCCTTTTTTTTCTATGTGTCCCCAATGGAATCATACAAAAAGTGTGTTTTAACAGATAACTTTAATGTAAATACTATTTTAAAGACTAATTGCATTTATTCTATGCTAAGCAGTCTTGCTTAACTTTTTCCAGGACTTTATGCTTATGCCTGCTCATTTAATAAAACAATTTCTTGATAATTTAGCATTCCTTGCCAGTATCATCCATAGCAAATGAAGAATATAAAAAAATGTTTTTCAAAGAGAAGGGAAATAAATCAAATTGCAGAAATTTTATATTGGAAGACAGATTTTAAAAGACATTCTGCTCTTCACACTCTTCAGTGGTAGAGGAGGACAGTAATTATCAGTCACTCCAATGCATTTTTTGTAATCATTCACCTGAAAAAAATAGTGGGTTCATGTTCTGTGTTGGTTTTCTATCCCTCTTTATGGATAAGCAGTTTGTAATTGATTTTTCAGAAGCTGCAAACACAAATTTACTCACAGCTACCGAGGTGAAACAAGCTGATGCCGCTGTGCCAAGTCGAACGAAATCAAATCTATTTGTGCAACTAACTGTGCTTTTCACCTGCCTTGGAAAATACCTCATTGTGTGTTTGGGGATGAAACAAACACAGGACAGTGAGAAAGGAGCCACTGAAGCAAAGGTCTTCTCTGAGCAGATAATTAGAACACGATGGGTGATTGCCCAGAGCTGTTGATGCTGGGATTTCGTGTTTGATGGTTACCTATTGGAAATTACCATAACCTACAATAAATGTTTTTATTTTAACCTACAATAAATGTTTGCCAGTGTGGCAGCCATTTGGAAAGCCAAGGTGTTTGTCAGCAGTAAATATATTTTCTAGTCCAGAGGTATCTCTTGCCTCTATCACTGCTGGTTCCTTCTGTTTCTTGTAGTCATGTTCCAAACAGCTTTGCATTTTGGCCATAGGATTCAGTGAGGAAAAGGTCCAGTTAGGGGGATTATTTACCCTCCAGAGGACTGCTGTCATTTTTCAAAAAGCAGCTCTACCTATGAAATTGGAAAGAGAAAGCTGGAGTGGAGTCTGGATGGTGAAGGCACAGGGAGGAAGGCTCAAGCTGTTGTGAGCAGGGGTCTCTGAACCTGCAGAGAGAATTTCCACAGACCTTCAGCTCTGAGCTGTCCTGCCCACACCAACACTGGCAGCTCCCATTTCCCCTTAAGGAAAACTTGGGGCACTCTGGCACAATAAGAGCTAATATTTGCATAAATTATGAGAGTGTTTATACCGAAAAAAACCCCAAAAACTTGAGGGTCATCTATTAGAGCATTGGTGCTTCTGCTGTGTTTCTGCTGCACAGATTTTCTCGATGGATAATTAATCCCATATTTATGGGCATTAATAACTATTTCAGGCCCCAGGGAAAATATTTAGGTCCCCCTCTGTGCTTCTTTGCATTTCCTTGTGCTACAATCTTCTGCCAGACTTCTTTTCTTAATTTCTGGTATTTCTGGAGAGGATCAGAGCAAGGATGGATGGTTGGATCCTTTGTTTAGTTTTTGCCAACCTCCAGGCAAATTCAGCACTGCCTGGACCTGGAGAATCTATGAGGCTTCAAATTTTGCACTGGGATGAGGAGAGCAAGGAACTATTAGGATTTCTGCTGTGCTGCATGAGATCTCAGTGTGTTGCTGAACTCAAATAAAAAAAAAAAAATATTTGAGAAGAAAAACAGTCTGTCACATGTTCAGTCACTCTCTGTGGCACAGTGAGAAATTACAAAATGAAAAACATGTAGAATAAAAACCACAATTAATTTACTTCTTTTTTCCTTGGTTATTTACTCTTCCGTGTTCTGAACCAAAGAACGGGAGGTCAACAAAATTATGACATTAACTGACCTTAATACAACCATTAAACACTTTTTATATTCAAAATTTTTGTAAGATTTTCCACAATCTTCACAACATTTCATGATTTTGTCAAATGTGGAGGTTTTACTGAGACTTTGACATTTAGAATCAGGCTTTCATGTCAAATTTTTGGTCCTAACATTGTCACAAGCTGTTTTCTTCACTGTGTACCTGTATTTGGAACATGTACAGCTTTTCCTTGAGATAAGCAGCTCTTATTTTATTTATGTATAAATAAGTACATGTGGAAAACTCACTGCTGTGGTTTTATGCTACTTTGGGATAAGTTTAATAATATGTGTACCTTGATGCACTGAAATAAGATTTCTTATCAAATTAATGCAAGCAAATTGTGTTGAACCTGTGTCTGGCTGGTTGGAAAGCAAAGCCCTACCAGAAGTTATGGTTCAAACACCCTCATTTTAATATGAAGTGATTTGATTGCTAATAAAAGCATCATTTGTTATGGTTATTTATATAAAATAATTTAATTCTTTTTTTTCCTAAAGCTTGCTAGTTCACTGTTATAAAAAACAAATGGAAAAATTAATTTGTTCTTAGACATCAGACAAACCTACCTTTGGTAGAAAGCATTTATTTTCTGTCCACAATAATATGATTTATCTATTACTCCATTTGTAACTTCTCCCATGGAGAGATCATATAAACTTATTTTTGTATCCTCTAAAGACCAGTGATTTTATCATGCCTGGCAAGAAATACATCAAGATTTTGTACAGCAAGTGAATTATCTGCTAAAACCAACCTTAGTGTGCAACTGGATCAGCAAAAAACTGGTTTTAATTTTTGCTTTTCGCTATGAAATGTTATAACTCTGTATGTGGCTGCTCTGCCATTTTGAGATACCCAATAAATTGCCAATAAATTGCCCGAATTCTGATGGCTCCCTTTGCTCCCTTCCCACAGTGCCCCCCAGGTTTGTGGTCCAGCCCAGCGACCAGGACGGGATCTATGGAAAAGCCGTCATCCTCAACTGCTCTGCCGAGGGTTATCCCGTCCCCACCATTGTCTGGAAGTACTCCAAAGGTAGGATTCCTGTGCTGACCACTGGGAACAGCCTAATTCTGCATTCATAACATCCCACTCACCTGTAAGCTGCTGCTTTAATCTCCAAGTTGCCAGGGAGCAGCAGGGTCCAATAAGGGACCCATCAGCCGTGTTTTATTCCTCATAAATCACCTCCCCAAGCACAAACCTGCTGGCCACTGTCCAAGGCTGAGCTGGATGGGCTTTTGCTGTGCCCTGGAGATGTCCTGGCTGTGCCTGTGAGCCTGTGTCAGCTGTGGCCTCAGCAGGCAAGGGATGAAAGGGATGGCTGGGAGAGAAGAGACACAGCTTTAATTGGAACAACATCAGCACGAGGTTCACCAGCAGCATTTGGTTGATTTTTTTCCCCCTTCCTCAAAATTCATGATAACATGGCCAATCACATCTTTTCAGCAAAGAAGGAAGGTCAGGTGGCATTAACATAAGCAGTAATTCAATAGGAGCTTTACATAATGCTGTAACATTTTCTCCTCATGTAATAGAGCATTAAAAGTGGCCCCACTTGACCCTCAGTAACCATAGGAAATTGACTGCTTTTTAGTTAAAATGTGCTGCCTGATAGATTGCAACTTCTGGCCTGTTGTCTCCTGGTAGGTTTTAGCAAAAAAACACATTCTGCAAACTCTGTGCCCAATCTAAATGAATTAACTCCTTAAAAAACAAAACAAAGTGCTGTTGAGAAGAAATCTTTATGTAATGCTCCATGTCATCTTTGATTTTCTTAGGATCTAAGTCCAAATGTATTTGAAGCAAAAAGGGTGGGAGAAAATTTCATGTTAAAGACTATTTGTGCTCTAATTGATAAATTATAGTTTGTTGCAAGAAGGTTGCAGAGTTCTGAATTCCATTAATCTCAGTGGTATGTGGGATTTTAATCCTGAATATAGAGCACAAAGAGGTAATTCTGGTTTATTTCTATTTGTGTGCTGAAGGAGGGTGCCAAGCCAAGATAGATGAGTTGTAATTAACTGTGAGGAGATAAATAACCCATCTTGGAAGAATAGAATAGTTGGATAAGTCTCCATTCAGACTCATCCACACAGATGTATGGGTTAAGATTCTCTTCTGCACAAGGACTTTGGCTGCAATAGCAGTAAAAATGTGTGTGAAGATTAAGAAAACTTTGCAAACTGCTGCAGAAATTTTTTTCCAGTTTTTCCAGCAGCTGTCCTTAGGCTTTCCTTCCTGTGAACACTAAATAGTTCCCACAATTTTTCATGTGAAGAAACACAGGAAGTGAGTGGGCAATCAATGGCAGGCATCTACAGTTAGTAAAGCATAAATGTGCATTCTGACTAAATGACAGGAAAAATGGCTTGTGAAAGCAAAAAAAAAAAGACAAAAAGAAAAGTAGGACATGCACGTGACTTAAATAGGTGAAAAATCAACAACTGAATTTTTCTGAAAACATCATCATTTTAACATTTTTAAATTCACAGTATTGGTCACCAGGCCTTCAGTGTAGGCATAAGTTCCCAAAGCAAACTTCTAGCACTAGAAGTATTTTTGATGTGCATGTCTGGGTTTTTTTAATATTGTAAATGTTATATTCATAGGCTGTTCTAGCTCACTGTGTTACACTAAATAATTCCCCATAATATTTATTCACTATATTTCCTTCTGGTTGACTCAGCCAACTGTTTATAGTGATTAATGTTGACAGATATTAACTTTGTGTACAGAAGGTGGTGCAAGAGAATTCCATTGAAGAAGAACACCTTTTGACTTCCCTGAAAAATCCCATGTCCTGCTGCCAAACTAAATTGTAAACTCCTTTGTTACAAGAAATGTGTCTTAATAGACATTTAGGGAGTCTTTAATGTTGGAGGAACCTGAACTTGTGCTGACTGTACAGCAAGATCCTGTTTCCTGCTCCCTCAATAACCCAGTATTTTATTTCCAAGGAAAAGTAGGTTCTTTCTTAAAACCAAACTCAATACAAAAATGTTTTTATGGACCTTCCCTTTTTACAGTGCTGCCAAAAATGTCTGATCAGTGGTCTGAGGTTTGTGTTGTTTTGTTTGTTCTGTTTGGGGGTTTTTGTGGATTTTTTGGAGGGTTTTTTTAATAGTCTCAATAAATCCTGGCTGCAAACGTGGCAGAACAGAGATTTTTTGTGTCACCAGTCCATCAGCTGTAGCAGGAAACAAGAGGAACAGCCACTGATGTGGTTTTCCATGTTATCCAGGGTTTCATAAACAAGGTCCTAGAGGTCCCCTGAGTGTGCCATGTTTACTACAACAGACATCCCTCTCAGTCATAAGAAATTCATTTGCTGTTTGCATTAGGGATGCATGCTGCCATGACTGTTCAGCTGTAATTGTCAATAATTCATCAGCCTCTAAATGTACAACAAATGTGCCTTTTCACCCATGAAAGGGCTGAAAAATCTTCATTTCCTCTCTCCCCCTTCCTTCTTCTGCTTTGTGCTCCTTTTGCCTCTTTAATATGGGCAAATTCTTGGTGCTGTTGCATTCCAAAAGCCTTCCTTCTATCCACGCAATGAGTTCAGTTTGGATAAAGAACCATTCTGTTCATTCTGATGATGCCAAAAGCCTTTTTAGTCACACTGAGCTTCTAAGAACTGCTGTCCCAGCAGTGGGAGGCTTGCACCACTTAAATAGTAGTTTGTCTCAGTCTCTTCTGCCTTTACTCAGAGTCAGGATTAACAAATACATGACTGAAAATGATTTTCTCGTGTTCAAGCTTGGTTGTTTATTAAATCTTATCAAAAAGTACAGAACTTTCAACTGCACTTCTAGACACCAGCTAGAAGTGAGCAAAATGAATATCCAGCTCCTACAAGGTCTCTCAAAGCTAAATAGCACAATAGAGAATTAACACCTATATTATTTACACTTTTAACCCAATAACTAAATTCCCATGACCCTCGACTGATCAACGAGAAACTACAACCTGAAACCATGAAGAAGGAAGATGAACACCAAAGAGGACACCACCCAAAATCCTCCATCTTGTCACATACCTGTTACTGTACTATAAAAACCTCAAATTTAAAACCCTCTACCATGTGAAATCACACACTTCTATTTAACTGCACACTCGTGATTTTAACTCCATCACTCAAATTTGGGAGCTTTCTCCAAGGCCTCAGGTCCAAAGCAGTGTTCTCCTGGGGGTCAGTGCCAGAAAGCACAGAAAGCTCAAAACTCCCAGGGTTCTGGGATCCACCAAACCTGCAGCTATAGCTTGTGCCTCGTTAAAAATAAAAAAAATATGAGATGCTTTTTAACCTTTTTTTTCCTCGGGTTCCTTGCTGCAGGTGCCGGGGTTCCCCAGTTCCAGCCGATCGCGCTGAACGGTCGGATCCAGCTGCTCACTAATGGCTCCTTGCTGATTAAACATGTGCTGGAAGAAGACAGTGGATACTACCTCTGCAAGGTCAGCAATGATGTGGGAGCAGACGTCAGCAAGTCCATGTACCTCACTGTTAAAAGTAAGAACTGCAACGCTTCTCTGTGATCCAGATATTGCCATTGAGTGGAAAAAGGCTTTACTGCATCCTTAGTTTGGAGGGAAGTGGGTTGGGAGGGGAGTGTTGGGTTTGCTGGGTTTTGATTTAATTTTGGCTTTCAGCTGCATCTGGTAGCACCTGGAAGAGAGGATGGTTAACAAAAACCTTTTTTTGGTAGAGGAAGAAAAGCAAATTTGTACCAGGTCTGAAAGCTATCCCTGAGTCATGAAGGGAAAGTAAGAAAGTTGGTCAGGAGTTAAAAAAAAAAAAAAGTAAAGGAAAAATACCCACAGCAATTGTCATAAATCTCAGAAGCTGGAGGAAATGTGGATTAAAAAGATACTTACTAAATTCTCAATATATCATAGATGGAATCTATAGGTACAATTACTATAGGTATATACCACAAGATATTACAACATACTCTAAGATGTTATAGATACAGCCACAGTAATTATTTTGACTTAGCCAGGTAATTTTCAGAAAATCCATCTAATTGCACAAGCTCAACCTACCTGTACTTTCCAGGCACAAGAGATAAAAGCAGTCCTGTTCTCAAGTGCATGTTAGATGTAATTTCTTGAATCAACACAGTTTAGAAAATAGAGGAAATATTATGGAAAAAAAAAAAAAAGTTGTAGAGATACAATAATTTCTCTCCCTAGAGAAAAAAAGAGACTATTGACACATCAGCATGCCAAATGTTCCTGGCTGACCTGTCAGACCATTATTGAAGGAGGTGCCACACTATGTACTTTAATGTTTGTAGGTTTTTGAAGATTTACAGAATGCTTTGAAGTTCTGGGATGCCAATTAGCTTGAAAAAGTTGTGCTCTTGAAAGTAATTTTTTTTTTCTAGAAAGGAAGAAAAAATATAATTTATTTTCAATTGGAGAGTACACTTTAGACCATTAATGTTTAGGTTGAGGGGTGTTATTTGTTGTTGAGAATTAATAACCAAGTTATTTTAAGAATGTCAAAATTTTGCAAGCCCACTCCACTCTAATTTGCCATAGTGACTTAATCTTCTAAAAAACAACATGACGACCCCTCCAGCAAATATATTAATTGGACATTTTCTTCTGTGGGCTGGTAGAAGTTACAGCTTCTGTGGTTTGCAGAACTGGCCATTTTTGGGCCAATCTTCAATTGCAGGGACGAGGCACTGCTGTAAAATTCTACCAAGAGCCAGCTTCCCTCTGCTTGGCAGCTGTGCACACTGCCTGTCTGATCACTGCATGCAGTTTCATGTGTGATAAAAGAGCATCCCTTATCAAATGAGAGCAGGAGCTTCCCTGGGGAGCCAGCTGCTGTTTGAATCTAATGAAAACCCCTCTGGCTCTGAGATAGCAGGGAGCAGCCTGTGCCCCTCACACACCCACACTGACACCAGCCCAGCTCCAGCAGGGCTGCTGGAGAGAGCCCTGGGAGGGAGTTGGTGTGTGAGGGAAGGGGCAGGGCTTTAGCTTCCATCAAACACTCATTAAGGACAAGATGCTCTGGGGAAATGGGCTGCACTTATGGCTGGATCCCCTCTTCTGGTGGTGTGGTTGTGGCTCATAATATTTGCACCTGGTCGGGTGGACTGACTCTGAAGTGAGGGCCTGGATTTGTTTTTAATCTCTCTTGTTGTTCCCCATTTCCTTTTTCTGTGTGGTTATTCGGGATCCTTTATTCTCCCCACAAGCTTGTTCCTCCTGGACCCTGGTCCTCATGTTTATTCCTCCTCTCGATAAAAACCTTGGTCTTCCTTCATGACACTCATGGTATCCTTGATTATTTGATCCTTCTCCACAAGGTCACCCTAAATGCCTTCTTTAGGCAGAGGGTGAGACCTGGCCCATGCAGCTGTTTCTGGGTGAAGGAGTTGGTGAGTAAGAAACAGCTTCCAAAACATAAACAAGGAGTAGCATTGATGCATTTTCTTGTGGCTTCCTTGTGACAAATTGCCTTCCTACCTTCCTTCAGTCTATTTATGGGTTATCCAAGAGCAATAGCTTAAATATGATAGAAAAAGCAAAGTGGCTTAGATGGATTTGGTCACTGATCATGAAATTAGACCAGCCCTCAGAAAGAAAAACATGGCAGTAGTCCCTTTACACCTAATTCCTTCACTTCTTGTTCCTTGTGCCACAGATTCCTGGTGCATGCAGGTACTAACTACTGATTGCATCACTGAACTTGGAAATAAACCCTCTCATGCACAGGAGATTCTTCTCCTCCATGTCTGATAAAAGTTTTTACCTACTCTCTTAGTAACACTGCTGGATAAAGTTTTACCTTTCATAGATCTTATTTAAAAATCTCTTAAATGAGCTGATGCTTTACTCCTCCAGAATTTCCATTGTCACCTGTATCTAACAAAATAGATGTTGACCTTTGTTGTCCACAGAGTAGGAGTTATTTTTTTTCAGTAGTTCAGGAGTGAGCAGGATAAAAATTGATTTGATCTATTTCCATTACTTGATACCTCTAAAATGGATGGACTTTTTTCTTAGTGAAAACCCATGTCAAGCTACAAACCAGCTTGACTTGCTTAACAAGACTCTTAGTGCTAAGGGGGAAATTGTAATAATTCCAAATATACATTTATTTAGTGCATTAGTGTTTGTTGAGTGACACCTTCATGTCAGAGGAACTGATCCAAGTTCTTGGTTGAAGGGAGATTGCATGAGAAGGGAGTGAAAAGAAAGAGGAAAAGAATAGAAAGAATTAAAAAAAATAAAAGAAAGGGAGGAAAAGAAAGAGGCTTCAGGAATACCATCAGAAATGTGAAAGGAGCAAGCTGCCAGCATCAATGCTGAATCAGGAGCCACGGGGCAGAAAATGTTCATTTAGCAGCTATTATCCTTCTCCCTTTCTTTTCAAGGAATGGGCATAAATATCATGACCATGAATTCTTCTCTTCTTGTGATTCAAGGATAAGTAGTTCCCAAATTCCATATTCACTAAGACACACAATATTAGAAAGTTATAAGAGAGATCTGGAACAAGGAATCTAGTTCTGTCTTGAGAAATGACTCCTGGTGCTTGGGATGAGAAGACTTCTGAAGGATTTCTATAAAGGATAATGAGCCTTTAACATGAAGGGAAGAACTAAAATTATTTAAAGGTTGCCTGGGAGTCACAGGGGAAGAGATGACTGCTTAAAACGGACTGCCTGCCTGCCTTCATCTGAATAAATGTCACACTTCCTAATTCCACTTTAGGGGCTATATATAATGTGATAGAATGGTATCCTGAAAAAATTACCTCCTGAAAAGCAAGCTTGCATTAAGGCATGAACGTTCCTGTGTAAATAATCTGTTGGAGGTAACCACGTTAGCCCCGCCCTGTCTTAAATCTATCACTTCTTCTTGTGACAGTGTGGAGCCTGACAAGTTTTAATCTGATCATCAAAACATTTCCAACAAATCCTGTCTGCCAAGAAAACAGAATTGCTTCATTCACTTTCCCCTCAAATATGCTTCTTAGCTATTGGCATTATACGTGTTTAATACATAAACCTAAAGCTGTCAGTCAGATCCACAGCTCCTTCCAGCAGGAACATGCTAATCCCAGCTAATTCTTCCAATGCCAAGTTTCACCACTTAGACTTTCTGTTTTTTTAAAATAAAAACAACTTTAAAAATTGTTGCCTATGACAAGAGCTGATAGAATAACAGGAGAAGAGGCTGGTAGGGAAAGGGAGCCTGGTAAAAATGGTAAAACATGGAGCCTGTTCCTGCACCACGTCGTGTTTCTGCTGCCCCTGGTTCTCTTATAGTGCTGCTTGGCCATGTTGACCATGACCTCTTCCAGGCCAGATTTGTTTCTCACCATCTCCAGACAACTCATGGAGCAAAGAGACCTCAATCTCCCACGCTGCTGCAAAAGAAATAAAATATAACATTGGTTACAAACACAAATAAACCCAGAAGATGCCTATGGATGGAGAGTGGATGGCATGGAGCTCTTTTCTCCACTGCAAGCTAACAGTTGTTCCACCATATGGCTGAAGCACTGCAGCATTTGTTTATTGAGATGGATGGAAAGCTCTGCCTGTGAAGCTTTATCCAGGCAGGGTAAAGGGACAATTTCCATGTGACCAGGCAAATGAGTTTGCTCTGCTGTGACACCAGCAGCAAAGCCAGCGAGCTGTGATGGAGAACTCACTGTGCTCTGCTCGCCAGGGTGCCTCTAAATGCTCATTTTAGTCTTTGGGAAAACAATTCCTTGCTGAGAGCACGGGAAGGTTGAAATCTGCCCGAATGCTACTTTTGTGTATAGAAAGCCAATTTCTCATTAAAATGCATGTATCCCACAAGGTGTCAGTAAGGGTGGCATTGCCTGTTCTACATTTGCAAAGATAGATTATCCATGATATGTGGTAAAGGAAGCTTAAAATCACTGTCTCTAATACCTCTGAAAAACACTTCTAAGAAGGACAGCAATAATGCTATGTCAAATTCACCTGAGCCCAGTTATTTTGATATTTCTTAATCTTTCTTTGCTCCATTTTTCTCACAGTCCCATGGTCTGTAAATACTATTTTCTTTGGAAAAACAAAACAAGACAAAAGCTCCCTTCTCTTTTTGTGTGCCCTGGTTTACTGTTTTCTTCTGACATTCTGCCTTTCTTTTTTTTTAAAGGCCTTTTCATTTATTTGATTCTTCATCCCTATTTTGCAGTTATCTCAAGTAGGGTACACTTCTGTGAAATGGACATATTTAGCCAAAACTGGTAAAAATCCCTAGCTGGATGTCTTGCATGTGCCCTGAGAATGAAAGAGTGGGGCAAAGGCAAAGAAAACAAAAAAATAATTTCCTTGAATTGCAACTTCTCTCATGTCCCAATCACTTCTTTCTGCTGAGCTGCTGAGCTGCCCTTGCCCACTTTTGCCCTTGCCCTCATGACAGGCAACTCTCTCCCTCTTTTACCACCATTTTCTTGGCAATCAAAGGTAGAAACTGTGTTAAATATGAGGTTATGAATAAACTGGCCAACTCCAATTCATTGGTGATGAATTTATTGCCCTTTATGTTTTAATTGTTTGTACTTGCCCATAACAGGACGGTTGGAACTCGATGATCTTTAAGGTCCATTGCAACCCAAACTGTTCCATGATTCTATGACTCTTAATTGTTTATTTTCATGAAATGCACAGTCTAAAAGACTCTGTGAGTGAATCTTGGAACCACAAGAGTTCTCCCCGGCTGATGCAAGCGCTCCCTCTTGTTAACAAAACAGCCCATTTTTTTCCTAATGAGGTCCTCCCACCAGGAGAAAGGAAGGGGAGTCTAAATGCTGTTTTGTGCCTCTTCAAACTGCTGGCACGGCTTTGATTTAGGGACCTGCACTTTAATCAGCCATCATGTGTCACTACCCCGACAGGCAGCAGCAGCCGCCAGACACGAGCGCCGATAAATCGCGCCGAGAATCGCTGGAGCGATCCTTTGTTGATTTTCCTTTACAGCTATTCCATGGCAGATCAGCTGTCATAACAACACAGCGCCTCTGGCAACAGAGGGAAATTAAACATGAAGTATGTTCAAGGTAGCTGGTAGAAGGCTGGAATATCCCTTTTCTTCCATGCCTTCAAATGCTCCTCTCGGTACCGCCAAGCCCGTGGCAGTTCTCTTGTAAGATAATTGCCAGATTGTGCTGCAGCACAAATACTCAAGTGGGTTTGTATGCAAATCTTTGCAATGCTCTCATTTAAGGAGAAGAGGAGGGCTAAGAACTTCACTCTCTTTCTTTTTCTTTTCTCTTATTTTAATAAATATTTTTTGAGCAAGAATATAGCAGCCCTTTATCTTTTCTTCAAGGCTGGTTGCACAGCAATGTTTCCAGCAGAAAGGTGAAACAGATTTTTCTCCTACAAAGAGCACACAGACTCTGCTGTATCAACAGTATCATATTTATTGCCTTTTTTTTTTTCCAAAAGAGCTGTCTCTCTCAGCTTTTTGATGCCCAAATGGCAACATTCAAAAGGGAGCATGGGTGAGGTTTATTTTCAGAAGTTTTCTTTCTGGGGAAATTTTCATAGGGGATATAGACTATTGAGGGTTTCCTGAAAAATAATCGTCTAAGAAAATTATGACGATTTAGTCTTCCAAATACTTTTACAACTTCATGATTTTTAGAAAGCCTCATAAGGGATTGAGTTCAGAAGCTGCTGTTTTATTTTCTCCCTTTCTTGAACAGATTAGTACTATAAAAACTACAGATATTCCAGCATGTTCTCCTTCCTCAACATTAATATTTCATGTGTCCTTCTGAATTATCACTTCATTCAGAGGTCTTATGTGGTTCTCACATTGCAATGAACTCTGTGTCCTGGTTTGGCCAATTTTGGGCATAAAACTGTGCCACAGAGATAATTTCAGATCAAGGGCTGCAGCTCCTCTGTCTCTGAACACTGCTGAAACAAGGCTTGAAAATAATATCTGATCTACTCCTTCAGCTGAGATGGTGGTGTGGCAGGGATTGATACCAGCTAGACAGATAATCCATTCATAATAACTATCATTGAGGAAGCACAAATGTCAGTATATTGTATTTGACATGATTCTTCAAGCCCTACTGTGCTCAAATGCAATAAACAGCAACCCCAAAATGTTCTTAGCTGGGAGGAAATATTCTGGAAATTACTCTTACTGGTGGTTTAGAATTATAGAATCACAGAATATCCTGAGCTGGAAGGGACCCACAAGGATCATCCAGTCCAACCCCTGGCCCTGCACAGGACAGCCCAAGAGTCACACCATGTGCACAGCATTTGCCAAATGCTTCCCGAGCTTCTTGGCAGGCTTGGGGCCATGACCATTGCCCTGGGGAGGCTGTTCAGTGCCCCAGCACCCTCTGGGGGAACAACCTTTCCCTGATCTCCAGCCTGAACCTCCCCTGGATCAGCTTCAGGCCTTTTCCTCGAGTCTTGTCACTGTTGACAATTCTTCTGCCCAGGGCAGAAGTTGTGCCTCCTGTGCATGGGGAATTGCTGGGCTCAGTCCCTGCCCGTGGCTCTGGACACACAGGGACACTCAGGGACAGACAGGGACAGACAGACACACCCAGGGACAGACAGACACACCCAGGGACAGACAGACAGGGACACACAGGGACACTCAGGGCCGAGGCCCCTCTCAGCTGGGGCACCTCTCCAGGCTGAGCAGCCCCAGCTCCCTCAGCCTTTCCTGGGCACGGAGATGCTCCAGGCCCTTGCTCAGCTCCAGGAGCTCCTGTCCCTGCTGTGCTGAGGACAACACAGTAATTACCATTGGACATTTATGCCAGAAATTCTTATCAGAACACACCACTCTTATAGAATAAAAATTCTTCAAATGTATTTCTTTATGATGTTTTCTTAAAATTACGAAGTGGCTCTTTACCTCAAAGTCAGCTGCACAAAATAGCTCCTAATACAAAAGTGTTAGGGCAGTGTTCTCATAAGTTATTTCTTTTTTCCTTCAATTCCTATGGTACAGGAGTAATGACTAATCACTAACCATGCCCACAATCAAGTGTTGATGTTTACTGGTTTATCTGAATAAAATAGGTTTCAAATGCAGCATGGATATAGGTTTACAGTCTTCATTTTTCTTGAATATTTACTTTCAGGGACATTTAATGCTTAGATCTCTACCTTTACCTGGATTTTCATGCTATTAAACCTATTAATTTTTCTGAGTAATATTTTAAAATATTACTCAGAAAAATACTGCTGTGAATACATTAGTTTCATCTGTGGGGTGGGAGTTGTTTGTGGTGTGTTTAATGGGTTTAATATTGTCTTAGGGGGAGGAAGTGAATGCAGGATCTATTGCAGCATATTTTTATATTTGCAATGTCATCAAAAGTTGGGTCTATGTCTTGCTAACAAAGATTAAATAAACTTAAATCAAGAGAGCACTGTAAAGCAATAGTGGGATGTAAATTAATTTAGTGGGTATGTGCAGTACACGTGACTATTTCCACTTCAGAAAAGGTAGCTCTTACAGTACTGTCCTTTTCCTCCTTTTCCTCCTTTTCCTT
Organism: Acridotheres tristis; assembly: GCA_037013685.1. NCBI lineage: Eukaryota > Metazoa > Chordata > Aves > Passeriformes > Sturnidae > Acridotheres > Acridotheres tristis. The sequence goes on from CM072884.1 coordinate 111,238,813, forward strand.
CTTTTCCTCATTTTCCTTTTCCTTTTCCTTTTCCTTTTCCTTTCCCTTTCCCTTTTCCTTTCCTCTCATCTCTTTTTGTCTGTGTCAGTCTTGGCAGCTTTAAGTACATCTCATTTGGAAAGTAACCTTGTTCCAGCAGGACAAAGCCTCAGAACTCCCCATTATTATTTGAATTTAGGACTTGCAGAATGTTCTCTGAACAGCCAAAATAGAGGGCAGAGTCTTACATGGTATTTCTTCTTATATAGCAGCTTCTTCTGCATTTTGAATGACTTAGTCACTGTCCTTTTCAGTAAAAAGTCTACATTTCAAAAGGTTATTAACTCTTTTTAAAATTACTGAATGTTGTCATAGGACCTGCATCATAATTCTTTATAGTTTTTTCATTTTGTTTATTTCTTTATATATTAATATTGTTTATCCTTTTCTTTAATTTGAAGAAAGAAAACTTAAACTGTTATAACAAAAATAATGAAAATTATCTCACAATATCCAAAGAAGTATATAGAATATAAACTACATATGAGTATCAAGTGACACAGATTCCAAGTCAGTTACATTTTTCTGTGTAATTCTCCTGCAGCAAAAGAAAACTGTAAAAAGGATAGTTTATATGCAAATGTTTTATGCTTTGGGTAAGAGTTTATTACTTAAAAAAAAAAAAATCACATGTCACTCTTAGCCAAAGATGATCTTTTACAGCTGCTTCCCTCAGTGCAACTTTAAGCTTTTTTTTTTAAGGAAAGCAATTTTGCCTTCAAACATAAAGAGTATTTTTTTTGTAGTACTTTCTTTTCATCTTCAAAATAGTTTTTCAAAAATTGTGTGGTGCATCCCTGTGTGAAAATCCCACAGTGGTGCTCAGTGTGAGCACACTGCACAGAGTCTGTGATAATCAACATAAACAAAAATTACATTTATATCTGAGGGGGGCTCACAAAAGGAATAGAAATGCAAGGTAGGAAGAAGAGCTGCCTGCGAGCTGAAGATGCTGCACTCAGGGCAATTTAAGGCAGTGCTTCCTGCACCTCTTCCTGCTGTGCACGTCAGGTACAATCACAAGAAAGGATTTGCAGAGGCAGATTTTCTTTCAGCAACCTGTTTGCTTTGTAGGTGACTGGTTTCCTTCACCCCATCTCCCTCCCTGACCATTGGGATTCCCCCAGTGCCTCAGCATGTGAGCTCCCATCCCCACTGCACATTCAAATATTTGTAGGCTATGTGATGCTTGAGCAAATCTGAATGTGTTGCTTTTATCTTTCTTGAGTTAAAAAAGAAAAGGGAAGTGTCCAGTTATGGCCTTAGCAATTGATTTCTGAGTGTCTTCACAGTATAGATAACTAAAGAAGCATGGCTCCATTTTTAGATAAATCTTATTAGAATCCTGCAGGGCTGAGGAATGAATCGATTTGGTCTGTCAAACCAGGAGATAATGAAAGAATGAGCTCTTACTGTTGGCCTAATTACTTATGATTAATCTAACCCCATCCATTTTTTTTAACTGTCTCCATTAAGACACAGAATAATTACTCATACATCCAATTTTTGTTTTCTTTTCCAATTCTGGGTTGGAATATATGATCATGTAGGAACTGTGTCATCCAGGCAGTTATGTGTCTTTTTTGACAATAATTTTAGATTCTCTATCATCAATTATTTGGTATTTAGCTTCCACCTGGACAATTCCTGCCCCGGGAAAGCAATGTTTTCTAATTTTATGGATGTAGGTGAACACAGCACCAAATTCAGAAAAGAGAAGTTATGCTTCAGGGAGGGAATAAATTTTATAGCTCCAACCACCATTCTTGACTTGTGAAAGAGGATTTTCCTTTAGAATTCCCTTGTACAAGGTGATGTGTTCTCTGATGATGGTGGGAAAAGCCCAGTGTGTGCAGGGATTGGCAATGACATTTAAACTCCCTGCTTTTACAAATGAAACTTCTGGTGAAATTTCCTAGACATCATTTTACAAAAAGTGCCATTAGGCTGTAAAAGATCTCTTGCTGTGTTTGATCTGTGGAAATTAGAAGCCTCAATTACCAATATTTCTGTGTCCACGTGCATGAACGTGTGGCTACTCACAACACAGAAATACAGAATTGTTGAATTGGGTTCTGTGGGTGATTAAGTGAAATTTAATCCCTAAAGTTAGATCAACCTAAAAAAAGTCCATCTCAAATATTATGCTCCTACAGCCATTATTTCATGAGAGCCCTTTGCAAAGGGGGATGGCCATTTAGGAAATTAAACACATGCTACTTAGATTTGGTTTAGGTTTGAGGGTTTTGTTGTTGTTGTTGTCTTCAAATTTGGCTTAAACTTTTAAGAAAATGTCCTCCAGTAAAAGTGTTAATCCTTTGGGAATGAACGGTAAAGCAGCAGCTGATGACAATGGCCTGGCTTTCAGTCAGCACTGCAAGCTCTCTCAGTTCTGTATCCCCATCCTGAACTTTTGTCATATTAGTTAAAATAAACTCTAAAATCACGTCATCAGTGACCTAACAAGAACATTTTTCTACTAATTGACTTGGCATATTGATAGATAAGTACCTGAGAAACAATCCTGTACTTTTGCTTCCATTTATTTCCTTGCAAAGGGCAAAGGATTCAAAGGATCTGATGTCATTTCTGAATGTGAGATGGTATAAACTTGTGATCACAAAATCAGAAAGGGACAGAAAATAGAGCTATTGCATAAGTCCATTTTGCTGCAAATCATCAGAGCAGTAGGAAGACCATCTGTTAGATGATTATTTTTCCTGGCTTTTAATTACTAGCCATTGATTTGGGTAATTGCCCACATGTACATACACAATAGTGCAGCAGGATCTCACCTCTGCAGTCTTATCTCAAAACTGGCTTTTAAAATAAGTGCCTATTACTGTAAGTGCTCTGCAAGAAAGCAGCACTGCCGTATTTTTGTCTTACTTTGCAATGCAACCTGAATGTTGCATTTACAACTGGAACAAGCTGGCTCTTTGCCATGCACTAAGAGCCATAAACCCACACTCTGAGCAAGGCAAATCTCCTGCTATCAGATCTCTAAGTGGTGACTTGCCGAGCTGAAATAAAGGAGAACAGACTTTCCATAAGTGGTTGCATATTGTTGTGGAAAATCCAATTACCACTTGCTAAATGCCCAGATCTGAGATTTAAATAAGAGCTAAATGAAGTGCCTGGCTTTTAAGGAGAATGGGAATGCACCTAAACAGTGAGGAAAACCATTACAGGAGAGCACAGTAATCCCTGGGTGCCCTCAGGAGTTTTTGCTGATTCCCTGTAGCATCCGGGGCTGTTCCCAGTCTTATTTCAGGGAACTCCCCAGTGGAGACACAGCTGTGAATGAGAACTTGTGGGTTTTATTTGCATATATAATATATTGCACAGAGGTGTTAACTCTCTCCCTTTGGGCTCTTAAACCTTTCAGTGTGGAAGACCTCCCTAAAAATGCTTGAAGAGGTGTTCAAAAAATGAGAAAGGAGAGAACTACCTAGCCAGAAGGAGAAGGCTGGCACAAGCAGTATTTAGCTTGGATAAAATGGGTTTTCCTTGGTTGTGAGCTGCTTTTACCCCCTGTTATCTGCTTATTTCACCTGTCAAGGCCCAGGAGCAGAATAAACCAGCCTCTCTTCCGAATGAGGGGGCTCCAATGTACAATCCAGTGGTTTGGCAGCTGCTGGGCTGTGCTGGTGTCCCAGTGTCTGCTGAGCATGGGGGATAGGCAGAGTAATTACCTGGCAATTAAACAGGTTGGATTCCCTCTCATTTGCTGTGGGGTAGGCTTGTAGATCTGGGCAGTTACTATGGCCTTGCTGACACCCAGCAAGCCCTTCAGATGTTACAAATGCCCTTTTTAATATAAAGATACACATTCTCTCTACTGCATTTCTCAGGAAGTTCCTTAGACTTGTCCAAATTCAAGATTATTTTTTCCATTGCTGATTGTTCCAGATTATTCCAACGGCATCATGGCTTAGCTGTATAACTATAAACTTTTCACATGGACACTGTTTCTGGAGAAAAAGTTGATTTTTTTTTTGCAGCTTAGTTACAATTACTTCCAAAAGCAGGAGACAAGAGAACAGACAGATGAAGCCCAAAAAGCAAATTTTGCTTCAGCTCTTGAGCTGGAGCAAGATGAACCTGTGAAATGTAGGAGCTTGGAAGCACCAGGGATTTAACTCGGGGCCATGCAGGGATATTTTAGCTCGGAATGCACAGGAGTTTGAGTACTTTTAAGGGATCTGTCACCCACCCCCAGCCTGCTCACACTCCAAGGCAGCTCAGCTTAGCAGTGCATTAGACTCTTTCCCATGCAGAGTGATGTAAACTAACCCAGGGGAGCATTTCAAAGATGCTGAAATGCGAGTGACCTTGAGGAGCTGCACTCTCACATGAGCATAAATTGCTTTCATACCCAGAAAAGGGGAAGTCAGAATATATCAAGTGTTATCAACCATCCAACTGGTCTGACTGGGGGTATCTGTACCCTATTTTGTCTCTTTCCGTAAAACAAGTGGATTTTTTTTTTCCCTAAGTACCACTGGATACCTAAACAGATGCATTTGTCATTATGGAAATAGTGATCTGGAGAAGAAAATTGTCTGCTTGCTTTAAATCAAATTTTACTAATTCAACTCCTTTTCCTTTTCCTTTTCCTTTTCCTTTTCCTTTTCCTTTTCCTTTTCCTTTTCCTTTTCCTTTTCCTTTTCCTTTTCCTTTTCCATATTAATTTCTTTTCAGGTGTTGTTAAAAAGGATGTTATAATCAACAATTACAAAAATAATGCAATTAAAAATTAAATCATATCTGAATTATAGACATTGATTCGTAGAACAAGATTAGTTTTGCCAATTCTAATTTTTGCACGGAAGAAAAAGCACATTTAGTACATGTATGGAACATGCATGGAACATGCATGTACAAATACAGAAAAAACATATTTTTAAGGTAGAGAGAATGATTTCTGTGTGTTAGCTCCTTTGTTATGTCTCTTACATTGCCTGTTGTTAACATTGCTCTACTTTACTATTCCTGAAATTCTGACTTTGCATTTCTTGGCTTTTAAAATACTTTGTAGCTTACATCATGAAAATACGTGTTCTTATTTTATTTACTTCAACTAAAATTATCTAGTGCACAGTGAAATAAATGCAGTGATGATTATTCTGGAGTGTAATGTAAGAAGGGCTACTCTGTACACACATGTTTAGTGTTTCAGCCTCAGAGCAAAGTTAATGGTGCATATAAACAATTATTTGTGCAATACACTCATAATCCATATGGTCACTATGAAAATTAGATGTAAAAGGCAGTTGAAGTCACAGAGATTGACTTTGCATAGTTCTGAAACATCAGGACAGGAGAGGTGTGCTTGGGTCCTCTGGACTGCTGTCCACAAAAGAGAGAAGGAACCAACAGAATGCAGCACCATCTCTCAAAATAAACCACTTCGATGATTTTGTTTGGCAGGAAAATATCCCACCACCTCTATTCTGGGAAAGCCCATATAGAGCTTTGTCCATCTTTGAACCCCATTCAGAATTTAGGCTTTGGGAGGAGCAGCTCAGCTCATGGTTCCCTGGCTCCCTCCTGCCCTTTTTTAATCTTTCTGGATGTTCCAGCATGATCCAGCTTTCATCAGTGGAAGCTTTTCTGCACAGAGACAATTTTCAAACACCTTCCCGGGGATCCAGTCTCATCACAATTTCTCTAGACACATTGTAGGCAGCTTTCCTGAGGACTGTGTCTGTGGCAGGTTGGAAATTTCATTCACCTGCAGCTATTTGTGTGTGGCTGCTCCTGCATGGAAACATCTCCATGAAAATATTTTGCATGGCCAAACATAACCTTCTGAAAATCCCAATAACACAAAAATATCTGTGTGCAATTTGTGTAGCCTCAAGGGAGGAGAGTGGATTATCAGGCTTGAAAGCAGATTTTGGCAGTCTGAATATACCTTTTTTCCTTGGGAAGCTCTAAGCAGTGGGAAGCAGAATTGAGTTTGTGGTGATATTACACCTAAATCATGGCAGGACTTGTATCAAGACATTGAATCAAACATATTGGCAAAAATATGATAGCAAAAATCTACAAGGAAGCCAGAGAGGGACGATGCATCAGGAATTGGAGTGACATGACAAGGGGGAATGGCTTCAAACTGGAACAGGGAGGAAAATAGGTTAGATTTGAGAAAATTTTTTACTGTGAGGTTGGTGAGGCCCTGGCACAGGGTGCCCAGAGAAGCTGCCCCATCCCTGGCAGTGCCCAAGGCCAGGTTGGACACTGGGGCTGGAGCAGCCTGGGACAGTGGAAGGTGTCCCTGCCATGGCAGGGGTGGCACTGGATGATCTTTAAGGTCCCTTCCAACAAAACCACTTTGTGATTTTGTGATTCTTACATAAAAATGCCTCACATGTCTGAGCTGCCTTTGTGACAGTCTGTTTTCTATGCAGACAAGGATGTAAGGAGAGTGTTTTCTGTCTTGGGGCTGCAGGAGCAGGAGGGGACAGCCTGAGCTGCAGTGGGTTTGCTCTCCACATCTCAGCTCCATTATTTCACTGAGCACACTGATGAACTGTAATTGTTTCCTGGCTCCTGTTGGTAGGAGATCGGGTGACAAAGGGGTTTGGAGCACTGCTAGGTTCCTGTTTCTCTCACTGATCTCTATTAGAACAATCATTATGATAATGATTCTAATCCAAGCTTCTGTAATACAACTGAGAAATAAATGCTTCTTGTTAATATGCCTCAATTAACAGGTCACCCAGTGTAGCTGCAGCAGGTTGCAAGTAAGTAGCTTTCAGGATCTGAGCCCAAATGATTATAGGTTTTCTTTCCCTTTTTAGATGAAACGGATTCATAAGCCTTACTCAAATGAATCGCTCTTGTAGTCATTAATTATAGTATACACATGTTAATGACATCATTATCAGGAGATAACATAATGTCCCAAGGACCACGTGCTACAGTTGTTTCCTGTGCAAACAATTGTGCTTGATAACACAGCCTGTCACAAAATGTCAAAAGAAACCACATGGTGTCTCAAAATGATTGTGAAATTATCACGTGTCACAGCTATGTGTATCATAAAAAATACCATCACGACAGAATTTTTCATTAGCACTTGGGTGAGGGATACTGAAGAGAACAAATAATTAAGATCCTGAACATCTCGAGTGCAGCACATAATGCAGCACTGAACTGTTTAAAGCGTATCCTGTGACTGAATTAAAGTGCATTAGTCATGAATTCAGGATATGCACAGTAATAGGCAATATTAGGCACCTTGGGAGATTTTTATTTTCTCTTATTTAAAAAATAGACAGAAAGGAATTAGTCCCTTTAATATCCTACAGTTTAGTTCTCCTTTAGCACCTCCCTTTTAGTTTGTATGAGGATTGGGTATTAAGACTGTAAAAACTTGCCAGTGTGACTCTTATTTTAGCAAATTAAATCCTGCTCAAGTGAAAGTCAGAGCCAAAGTTCCTCAAGACCTCTGTGGGAACAGGATTTCAATCATGGGGCTTCATTTGAGCAATCTCATTTTCATCCTTTCCATGATTAGGCAAAAACTGTCAAGCCCCTGGCCAGCCTGTGGGTTTTGCTGCTGACAGAAGAGCAGAGCTATTCACTAAGAAGGACTGAACTCCCCTTTTTGCCATCCATGGATTTTGCCAGCGTTACCATCTTCTCCAGTTTTCCTTCTGAACTCTGTGGATTTTCCTCCTAAACTCAAGTGGTGATTTACTGGACGCTATATTTTTGGTTTTCCCATTTTTATTTCACCACCAAACTGAAAAACATGATTATTCTCTGGAAGGAAGCTGTGCAAAATCGTTCCCCAGAGCCACAGGGTTCTGCAGGCACAGAAAGGTGGAACAGTTCTCCCCAGGACAGCAAAGGCTGCTTTTTACAGACATGTCAGAAGTTTTCCTCCTCCAGGGCTGCCTCCTCTGTAGGGTTGTGTGGCACCTGCTGGCAAAGACCCACCAATACCCTCATCTCCAGAGCTGTGCTTTTTGTAATTCACAAGACTGTTTTCAGATGCTCTGATGATAACAGTAATACTGCTTTAGTCATGCACTAATTAGCAATTTAGTAATTAGCCATCAGCAGAAAGGCAGACAGATACCCAAATTTTTCTCCTCCATCAAGATTCTGTCCCTGTACCCTGCTCAGGTGTGACCCCACCTGCAGAGCTGCCCCAAAACTGGATCCCAGCACGGGGAGGAGCTGGAGCTGCTGCAGAGAGCCCAGAGGAGGCAGCAGGATGAGCAGAGGGATGGAGCAGCTCTGCTGGGAGGAAAGGCTGGCACAGCTGGGATTGTTCAGCCTGGAGAGGAGAAGCTTTGGGCTGAGCTCAGGGTGGCCTTGCAGGGCCTGAAGGAGCTGCAGGAACCATGGAGAGAGACAATTGCCAAGGGATGGAGGGACAGCACCCAGGGAATGGAGGGACAGCACCCAGGGAATGGAGGGACAGCACCCAGGGAATGGAGGGACAGCACACAGGGAATGGAGGGACAGCACACAGGGAATGGCTCCCACTGCTGGAGGGCAGGGTTAGATTAGATCTTAGGTAGAAATTCTTTCCTGTGATGGTGGTGAAACACAGGAATAGGTTGCCCAGAGCAGCTGTGGCTGCCCCTGGATCCCTGGCAGTGCCCAAGGCCAGGTTGGACATTGGGGCTGGAGCAGCCTGGGACAATGGGAGGTGTCCCTGCCATGGCAGGGGGTGGAATGTGATGATCTTTAAGGTCCTTTTCAACTTAAACCATTCAATCATTGATAATTTCAAACGCTGTGTGCTCCTGGTGCTTCTGTTCCTTTACACGAAAGGTTCACATGAGCCAATCAGCCTTCCTGCAGCAAGGCCAAGAGAGCTGGCACGCAAATATTTTAGAAAATTTAAAGCTGAAAGTCTCTAAAGTAATATCTTAGTTTACATGTTTGGACTTTGTGGTTCTAAGTGATCCCCAAGAAGAAAGATAAAACCATCCCAGAGGCTGCTTTGAGTTTTATCTTTCCTTACCAGTAATAATGACATAGGAATTCCTGACAGATGACCTGGTTTTACACTTCCTGAGAGGATTCAATAAGATTAAGATGAGGATTCAGGTTCTTCTCTTTTTTCACCTGGAGTTCCAAACCTTCCCATGCTCTCTACCCAACTCATTATTCAGGTTTGCAGTGTTGCAGTCACCAGCTTGCTCAGCCCTGGTACACACAATAAATTACCAGTGACCCTTTTTTCACCTCTTTGCCTCAAATTTCCATTCCTGCAAAGAACACCATCTAATTAAACACCACAACAGGGGCCTTCTTAGGCAGGAGGGGGTGATGCTTCATGACATTACCAGAATTTATTCTGGCAAAATCTGAGGCAAGGAACAGCCTGGAGACAGAGGTGAAGAGACCAGTGAGATTTATAAGAGACTGGCAATAGAAATTGGAAGAGTTGCTGGAGCTGTCAGCAACTTTGTAATCTTCGAGATGGAAAATCCAATGATTATTATTTGTTAGCAGCAGTATTAAAAATGTATTTAACTGACAGAGGGCTGAGAAGGCTTTTCATTTCTTCAGTGCTGCAGATTTGGTTGCATTTATATATATATATAATTTTTTTTTTTACAGTTCACAAGAGTTCAATTTCTTAATGAGCTGTTCTTTTTAAGACCAGTTCTGTTGATGCTGCTCATACAGAGCAACTGAGGCAAGAGCACAGCATAAATATAGGAGAATTTCAGAATCCACACACTTTAAGATGCTTCCAAGTTATCCTCGGAAAACCTTTGTGAAGTATGGGTTTAAATATATGAAATTACCTCAAAAGACAGCAAACAGAGCCCATATATTACCTGAGGAATAATTGACTGTGTAGACAATCAGGGCATACTTTTAGGAAGATTTCAATTGCACTCAGGGATGTTCAGCAATTCTACAAAGCCACTTTAACACTTAAAAATAAGTGAAGGAACACAACATCTGCCAAAGAAGGTGGGAGTCTAGAAATCCTTAATTTTGCCACAGGAAAAGTGTAAAATGAGAGTATCCAATGTGGCATTCAGCAAGAACTAGCCAAAGGACCCCTTTTCATTTCGTTTACTATTTTCTAATCCAGTGCATGATCAAAATAAGACAAAAATAGAAGTAGCACCATTCACCAACTTCATAACCTTGAGCACTGTATGGTCCCTCTACTAAAAAAGAACTCATCTTGTGGGGAAAAATGTTTGTGTAATTAAACAATGTATCATCAAACATGGTCACAATAGTCCCACTGGAGACTCTTTGGATGTCTGTTATTGAAATTTTGGATGCTTGAATTTGCCATTTAAATTTTATTTTTAAATCCATATAAATTAATCCAGAGGAGATGTCTTACTGTTATATATATTTTTAAATTTTTACATACTTTATAAGGCAACCAGTAGATTAGGGATTTGATTGGAGGTCTTTTCCAACCTAAATGGTTGTGATACAGCAGAGTTTCAGTAGTTACTTCTGAAAATAGACTTTTGTAATTCAAGTTGCAGGATTCCATACTAAAGAAAGACGGAACAAACTTTTTTAGACAATTGCTGCATCTGGAAACTTGGACAAAACACCCTGGTTGAACAGTCCCCCATTTTCTGTCCTAGGAATTGAGAGGGCAAAACCTGATGTCCACAGGATGACCTGAAGTTGCTCAATGTTATCCATGATCCATTTATTGGGGGGAAAAGAGGAAAATAATTTGGGCTGGAGAAAAAAATCTGCTTTTATCACTCTTTTCTTTCACAAGTGGCTGAAATGCTGGGAATCCACTGGGTTTGTCCCAGTTTGGAGCTGTTGCAGCTGCTTTGACAGTGGCAGCATCTTCCTTTTCAGAACATTCATACTCAGTTATTAGTTTGGCATCCTGCTGATACTGTTATTACTTCAATTCATCTTATCTTACTGGTAAGGAAATTTTAAAAGTCACATCATTTTCCAGCATTTTCCACTGTGAATTCCCAGTGAAACACTGTGGGACAAAGGTGCAGCACTTCAACAACGAGGGATTTTTCATGCTAAATTCCAAAGAACAGAAAGATTTTCCTTCAGTTAAAAGAGAGCAGAAATACAAGAGCTTCTCAAGATTGAATCTCAGGATGGTTTTTTCCCAGGTTCTTAGGTAATATGATAAAATTTTAATTACAGCTACAGAAAAGGGGTTGGTTAGGGCAGTTATTTGCAAAGGAGGAGCAGCGTGGATCTATAAAGTGAGACCCTCCTGTCCATCACTCCTGCAGTCTCTTTTAGCAAAAAACAGAAGAATTCATCCTTGGGGAAAATCATTAAATAAGAAGCTGACTAGGAGATAACCAGATAACTTAAATAAGAAGCTAGGAGATAACTAGAAATTAGGGATAACATTGCTTCATGATGAATAAGGAAGTTTCTACCTCTGATTCAATAACACCATCACTTTTTGTTTTACATTTCGTTTGCCAAAATTATTCCTTCAGTTCCTCACAGAATTAAAAAGTTGGGAATGTATTCCCAGGTGGCCACCATGAAATCCATCTCTCTTAGAGTGATTTTAGCTTGAATGAATTCGGGTGATTTTGCCAGTATTATTTGGCTGAAAAAATGACTCAGTTTTGAGAATTCTCATGAATTTGTGTAGCTTTTTCTTTTTTCCTTTTCTTCCAGAATTTGCATTTTGAAGATGTTGTGAGCATGTTGGCCTGATTTTTGAGTGCTGAGCTAATAAAGCCTCCTCAGAAACCCTTTTTGCCAGAGAGATCACATTCTTATAAAAAGTTTTGGGTCAAAGAAATCAGCTGTTCTCTAAAAATAAAATAACTTACAGTCCAAATTCCCAACAGGATTGGTTCTAAAAACCTTTCTTCCAACTCACAAGAAATTCTAAAATGTATCATAGAAAAAGCAATAAAACCTAAACATAAAATCCCCTGGGGATGTGACTAATAAGGCTGTTTTACAATGTATAAAGTCACACTACACCTTTGTGATTATTCTTTTTATAATGAAATATAATTTTAAATCCTCAAAAAACAAAACCCAGAATAACCAATTCAGCCCTTAAACCTGCTGGATCTCCTAAGGTCAAACGAAGATAAATTAATAATTTAGGTACAAAGCTCAGCTCTAAGCCCAGCTTTTGTCTTTGCACGTTTCAAGGATCTGATTAATAAAGAAACATTTGACAGTCTGATTTTACAAAAAAAAAAAAAAAAAAAAAAAAAAAAATCAAAGAAGCATTTTCATATTACCCTTGTAAGCAGCTGCTTCATTTATCACACTCAGCATTTGTCATCTACAATATGTCAAACCTTGCTGGCAAACACGACTTCCTTCTTCCCTTTCTGGTGGTTACATTAGCAGCAGTGCCATTTTGGCCTCTGCTTCTGGGCACGTGGAAGAGGTAATAGGAGTTTCTATTCCCTTGAAACACAATTTAGAGGGGGTAAAAAAATTATAAATAAAGTCCTTTGAACTCCTTGTAACGTGGGAAGGGACCGTGGAGGAAAGTGACCCCCAGCCCTGTGCCACACTCTGTCCAGGAGATGGATGGCTATAATTTACTCCTGCCTCAAACACGAGTATTTATGGTGCCTCCCCTTGGCTGAGGGGTAAAAATGGTCTCCAGAGAAGCAGAAACATCTCTTTTTGAGACCATATTGAAAAGAGGGATGCGTGGGGCAGCTGAAAGTCAAGGGAAGGAGACAATGAGGGTTGCTTTGTCCTTTTTTTTTTTTTTTCCGGGTAAAACAATTCTTCTTGTTTGCCCTTGTGAAAGATATTTACTGATTTTTTTTCCTGTTTTTTTTACTCACTCACACACACGCCTGTGCACGTGCAGGCACAAAACCACCTTGACCTAAGTTATAGAGATGGTAAATCTCTAGGGGCTCCTGTACAGCAAAGTACTGTCAACATCAGCACTGTAAAATTTAGCTTTAAAACTTCTTTTCAGCTGTTTTCTGTCTCACAGCTGGATGAGCACTTTGGCAGCTCTGAATGAGCCAAAATAACTATAATCCAGGTTCAAATTAGGGTCCTCTTCCCCTGGCCTCAGGCGTTTGGGCACTGGAGCCAAATTATCAGCCACTGCTTTTGTCTGGAAGTATTAACTATTCAGTAAAACAGTCCCAAAACACTCAGCACATAAGGCCTAGAATTCAGATTTGATAAAACACTGAGAAGACACAATAACAAAGAATGTAAAATTCACAACAAATTCCCAAGGAAGGTTCCTAATTTTAGATTTCATAAAAGTGAGGGTTTACCTTTCTGCTTTTTTTTTTGCTCTAAGAGCTTCTTCTAATTTATGGGTGATTGTATCTCAAAAAGTATTACTTTTAGTAGCTTTACTTTATAAATATTACGTTTCTCTAAGCCCTCTTTGTTTCTCTTTGCTAGTAATTCCCTTTCCATGAGACAGGTATTAAAAATTTGTTAAACACACCAGTTACCCATCAGCTTTTCCTAGGCTGTGCAGTCTTTAAGATGGTTCCCCACTCTTCTGGAAATTTTCTACTTTTACTTAGATTTGCTTTCTCTCTAGAAACTCATGGCATGCTGAGCAGTAAAAGTAGAAACTATACCCATATAGAGGAAAATAAAAGATAAAATAGGTTGAGAATTAAGGTTTTGGTTTTGCAGAAACAAGCAGACCAAGGTGGTCAGACCATACCCAAACTATTCTCAGATGGTCTGTCTAAAAAGGGGCAGAATTTTTGCTGGATAAACAAGATAACATTAAAATACATCTTCAGAGCTTTTTATTAGGATCTTATTCTCCCTCGTTGAATCGCCTTTCCTGTCTTTCCTGGGGTTGCAGCATTTATTAACATTCTGCACCTCCTTAGTTAAGAGAATTTGGAGTTTGAGATCAGACCTTTAGCACTCGATTTCCCTGAATTTTAGCTGGACTTCGGCAGGTTGGTTGCAAAAGTCTGATCACCAGCCCCTGAGGTCCTTTCATCATCAATAAGAAGGTGTTTGTTGTCTTTAAGACAAGACCAATTGCCCTCTGGAAGGCTTTTTATTATCCCCTCAATGTCCACTACAGAAACAGTTCTTAATTTTTAGCCACCACTTGTGGTGAACCACTGATGGGTTTTATGCTTGACCCCAGTGCTCAGGTGAATGCTTTTGGATATTCATCCAGTGCAACAACCCCATTCTGTTGGTGTTAATATGCAGAAAATATATATATTTTTATTGGTTATGCTAACAAACTCATATAGAGGGTGGCTGCTAAATATAGAGTTGTGTCTTGCTAATTTAAATACCTTTGAGTCTGTTCCTGCCATCACAGTATCAGATGATATCGGTCTATCTGCAACTATTTAGAAAATAAAATTATAATTCCCTCTGAACAGCTAGAGGAGGCTGGTTCTACCAGAGCCCTCTATTTTATACATCAGCAGATAGCATTTCATGGCTTTTTAGCTCAGAACTGAGCTGTTATAGACCCAGGTCACCGTGCTTAAAAGTGTATTTACTTGCATGAGTGAGCAGTGAATGAAAACCATTAATGTCCCGGCATGCCTCGCTCCCCAATACTCATTTTTGTTGGAGCCAGAGTTTCTTCGTGTGTTTCTGCTTCATTTAAACCTGTCAATACCCCAATTAGTGTTTGCTTCTCTTCCCCAGGGAGGGACATTAACACATGTCACTTCACAGCCTCCCAAATCCAAAAGACTTAGAGGAGCTGGGTTATAAAATAAAGCCTGATTAAAGCTTGTGCTTCCCAGTGACTTTCTGCCTTTTTTGTTTTTTATTTAAACTTGTAAACCGTTCAGGTGATTTTAATGAAAGGATACAAATAGAGAGTTTAAAGCATAAAAACTTGTTTAAAAAAAAATTAAAAGCACAGAAAACCCACTCTCCTATGGGATTCCACAGTCTCTGTTTTTAACTGATTTGCATTCAGTACATCACCAAAAATTAGAGCAGTGTGCTTTACAATTATGATAGCAGTAACCCTCTCATTTCACATTAAAACTTGATGCCATCTTGATGGCAGACTGAATTCAATTTAAGATCAAAGCATTGGAGAAGTTATCTAAAATTATGTATTGCTAGTTTTAACTATTTAACATTCCTGCTTTTTCCAGCCTGGCTTTTATAACGGGCTGATGAAAGATCATAATTGATTTGGAATAGAACGTGGCCCCAGGAATTTGTAATTAATGTAGACATGTTTCTGGTGCTAATTTTTAGGCATCCACACTTCCCAATAATGTCAATGATGGTAAAACTAATATTGTCCATAAATTTCTTCTGCGGGAAGATGGTCTTTGTCTAAGTCTTCATAAATCACAATAAGATACGTGGTAATATAATGGTTTTTTTGATCACTAATTTTTGTTTTGACAATTAGCCAAGGTTTGATGACACTGATTTCCCAGTGCCTCGTGTGAGTTCCCACAGTTTGTAACTAATTTTGTAAGTAATTTCCACAGACTTTTACTGCAGCTGACTGCAGGGGACAAAGCTGTCATCTCTTCCCCCATTCCCTTCCCCTCGGTGCAGGGAAGGGCAGTTGCACAAAATGGGAATTGAAGCTGCGTGGCAAAGCAAGAGAAAGTCACGTTTATTTCAGAACCGTGCCAAAGTTAAAGGAAAGACCAAGAAATATCAGCAGCTGTTGGTCTCCTGTGTATCAGCTGAAGCCGTTAGTTTGCACTGTACAAACACAGAACTAATGCAAGTAAAGACCTCAGGAAGAGGAAAGAATTGCTTTTGTGATTTGAGAGAAAAGCGCTTTTTTATTTTATTAATGTGTCTTTTGGTTAAAATTCATAGTTGTCATGCAAAATAAATCAACTTCTCTTCCTCTAATGTGACCTGAAACCACTTCTGAGTGAATAAGAGATGAGCCCTAAATGTTCACAGCCTTTGCCCTGACACGCTCAATCAGATCAGGAGGTGCTGCTGGAGCTGCCAAGGACTCAAGACATCATTGTCATTTTATTCAAGCTCAGCATCAAACCACCCTTGGAAACACATGTTGGAATAATATTTATAATCAAAGCAGCTTCCTTTATACCAGGTGAATAGCTGGCTGAAATGGTATTTAAAGATGTACAAGATACATATTCATTCCCACTCAGTGTTTATTTGTTTTTAGATTTTTTTTTTCCCAAAAAATTACCTTGTATGGGTGTCCTAATAATGCAATTTTTACAAACCACTGAGTCCTTTGTTTTGATATGGGATTTGTAATACAAACTTAGGAAGCTGGGACAGGAACTGCCATGTCTGTGTTTAATTTCTCTCTTTTTACACAGCAGTGCTGATTTTTTATACTTTTCTGTCAGAAAATTATTTTTAATAGAACTGCTAATGAATCTCTTGTCTTTTGTCCAGCAATTCATTCATACAAAAACCTATAAAAAGCCACTGGTCTTCCTTTTAGGGCAAGTTAGGGGTAGAAGGTAATTTGCTTTGTTCAGTTTTATTTTAAAAATATTTTCAGTAATATATTTATTAATAAAGTTTTGCAATTTATTTCCTATACACTACAGACTCCTGAAACTAAAACTGAATAAATAATCCAGTCTGTTGTATGAATTCATCAAATCTTTACTTCTCTCTTTATATTTCTAAGGTTTACATGTTTGAAATTATTTTTTCTAATCTGAAACATCCATGGCTATTAATTTCAAAACATTGGCTTTTTAAATTTGAAATTCATGCAATACTGATTACTGGCACAATTCACCCATAATGGTTTCTATCTAAGAGTTGCATTGCTCGGACAGCAAATTCTTTACAGATTCCAAGCAATACAATAAAATATTATATTCTAAAATCACCTCCCTGAAATGATTCAATAATTCAAATCGAAGTTTTAAAATATTTATCATAAGAGAACAGATGTTTGAGGAGGTTTTCACAACAAACAAATACAGGTAGGTCCCAATGTGAAATTAATTTTCAGAATTAGTGAATATTGGTAGAAAGAAGTTGTCATAAATTACATGACCATTATTTTTATATATAATAACTTGTGTATATAAAAATTGGATGCTTTTTTGTGTTTACACATTTCTTTGACCCTCTGAGACACAGAATTTGTTTCCTAATCTTGGACATCTCCTGAGGAGGAGGATTAAGAGCATGATTTTCACCTGCTGAACAGGATTGACTTTTACCAAGGAACTATGAGTTTAAATTGAAGTGTTTGGGAAATCCTATTGATTTAAAATTCTCTTTTCTTCACCATTTGAAATTCAGAGAGATTTTATTTAACTAAACCCAAATGTCTCTTATCAGAAAGGGAATACTGAAGTAACAAATTTTAGCAAAGCTCTGGCTGACTCCTGAAAGTCTACTAAATTTGAAACTAAATTAACAAATATATATATCAACCAATAAAAGTGTGACAGCTAGGCTCCCTTACATATAAATAATGTATTTGCATGGAATTTCTCTGCTTGAGAAAAAGTGGATGGAGGAAGAGGGAAATTTTTGAGGGAGGAAAATCCCTTTTCTCATGGAGAGAAGAGTGTTCTCACTGTGGCTGACCAGAATGAAAGGTCAGCTGAATTTGGCTTAAATGTTAAACTCGAATTTCAATTCATTTCCTCAGTATTTTTTCAATGTTTGCAAGATGAATCTCTCATGATTAGAGATATTTCCCCAAACTGGCCACTTCAAGCATGATCCAGTGATGGAGCCAAAAGAGGAGAACACTCTGCCAGGACAGAGATCTTCAGGCCAGGAGAATCCCAGAATGGCTTTGGGTTAGGAAGGACCATAATTCTTAAAAATATTGAGAACTTCAGTCATTCTTACCATTGTTTTTGAATGATACATGGATATTTAGTGTTTAATTACAAACTGCAAGACAGGGAGATTTTTAATTTGTGTTTTCCAGTGTGGCTATTCCTATCTATGAGCTGAGAGAAAAAATACTTCACTTCCCATCCCAGCTCCCTACATAATTTTTTTTAATTGATGTGAATTTTTTTTCTATTAATTCATAAAAATTTATTCTAAAATGATTCAGAAGTCTCTGATACCCTTCAGAAGTTTTCCTCAACCTCTTTCAGTCTTGTTATTCTGGATAATGAGACTTCTCTTTAGCAAGGTAATTAAATATTTTCATTTTTATTTGTACTCAGTTCCTGATGAAACATTCAGCAATAGCAGAGAAAAATAAATCAGATTAAGTAATTTTTACTGAATCTTAGGAAAGGCCCAGATTCAGTTTTCTCCAAGAGTAGGAGAAAAGGTTCTTGTTTTGTCTAAGCCTTAAGTACAGCCCCGACTAGTGAATTTAGCACTTTGATTTTAATGATGAAGTTGTTAATACTATAAAGCAATCATTATATTAACAAGTAGTATAATTGCTAATTAATACTATTGTATAATCAAAATGCATTGTATAATGCATTTTTATATGCATTTGTATAGCAATAATATTTAGTGCTATAATAAATAATGGTATAATAATAATAATAAAATATTTTAAAATTGTTTCTTGCTGGGTTGCCATGAAGAAAGGGGAAAACAATTAGTTGACCTGTGAAAAGCAGCAAATAAATCAGCTTTTCAAAAGAAAGCCCAACTCTAAACAGAGAAAACTCCTGGATTAATGCTGCTGGCAGAGATATGCATACCTTGAAAATGGAAATTGCCATGATTTATAAATTGTAGTTTCTACTTTGTCCAGTTTTGAGCAATAGAGCTCTAACTGTGCCCAGCACCACACAGCTTCAGACAAAGACATGGAGAACACCAGAGAAAACAGAACTGGATTAATTTGTCCCGTGGTGAAACTGCTCCAAAATTGTGGAACATGACAATATCCATTCCTTGAACCTGCACAGCAACATGCCCTTCCCTTCCCAAATTCTCTTATATAAATGTATATCTATAAATATAATTATGTGTCTGTATATAAGGCACATTTGAAAAGATATAAGGCACAGACACACTTAATATGGCATCTGAATCATCTTGATACATTTCTAAATGCCTTCACTTATTTTTAAGACATCCTAAGAGAATATCTCATGCATATGTAGTGCAGATTTAGCTTGCTTATTTACAGTTTTCTAGATTATTTTGTCAGTAAAGAACCAGCATATTTATCTCAGTTATTTGCATCAGTTATTTGATTAAAGATAGTTGGAGGATGAAGAAATACGTTGCCTAAAATATCCTTGGGAATGTGGCTTTGTTACCAGAAATCTTTTGACATAGAGGAAGATAAAAAGAAGAGCTTATGGTTTAGGATCATTGGAGATAAATTGTGAAGAGTAAAAAATCAGCTTTGGAGGAAAGGGAAATATTTAGCTGTGAGGCATTGCTATGGCAATAAGGAATCCGTGTGGAAGATTATGTGAGGAGAAGGGAAGGATAAGCAGGGATAAAGCTGTAGCTGAGGAATAAAGTCATCTTTCTTTACATGTTTTTATGCTGCTCTTGTTAAGAAAGTTTGTTGGGGGAAAAAATGAGCTTTGCAAGGTAGTCTCTGTCTTTTAAAAGCAAGACAGGGAGCCATGGGGTTTGGTTTGGCACTGTCACCCAGCACAGCACCTGAAAGGGAGGCAGGAGTGTCTGGGACAGGCTCCTGCATGTCTGTGGGATTTCAACCCAAGCCCAATGTCCCATTTTCTGTGAGCCCCTGCTCATGAAGCAGGAGGAGGGTGGAGCTGCCAGGGCGAGGCTCACCTGGACAGGAGCTCTGGTACCTCATGGGGAGGCACAAACCCCTCACCCCTCATCTCTTACATGGGCTCAGAACATTTTCACCATCACCAGGGAAACTCCAAGGGGGAGATACTGATGGGAAGGAGGATTGCAGCTGTAGGGAAAACCTTTTAGGTGGCTTGGGAGGTTGGATGGTTTAATTAGGGACAGAAAATGAGGCTGGAGGAGGAAAATAAAAAGGTATAGGGATTAGGGGGCATGTGAGAACATGAGGAGGTTGAAGCAGGAAGAAAGAGGGACAGGTGAAGGGGACTGGAGCCTGCTGTGCTGAAGGGAGAGAGATGTGCAGAGGAAGGGACATGTGGGAGGCTGGGGACATTGCGGAAGGAAGAAAGGAGGTGGCACAAGCTAATGATGGTGATGGTAATGTGAACTCCTTAACAGCCTGGCACTCTTGAATTGGGTCTCCTATTGAACAAAATGCATGAAAAGGTGTATGGGACAATTTCAGGAAGAAATTCAGGAAGAATTTCTTCACTGAAAGGGTTTTCAGACATTGGCAGGGGCTGCCCAGGGAGGTTTGGAATGCCCATCCCTGGAGGTGTCACCTGGAGGTGGCACTCAGTGCTCTGAGCTGGGGACAAGGTGGCCATGGGGCACAGCTGGGACTCCATGGGCTGGGAGGGCTTTTCCAGCCTAAATCATTCTGTGATCTTGCATAGCTCTGGTTATTTTGGGTTTGGAGGAACAAGCAGATGGTCACAAAAAGCCAACTTTCTGGAAATTACCTCCTTGTGGATATATGAGCACAGACCAGATAAAACTGATAAAACTATAACAGATAAAACTATTTCCAGTCTCTGGAATATGGAATCAGACTGATCCTAATTTTCTATTTTGATTATTCATAATTTCTTCTCTTCAAATGCTCCTCTTGGACAAAATTGATGAGTACCTAATACCCAAACAGTTAAATAAGATGTACTTCATCACTAGTGCATGTAGAGCCTCCTGCCTCACACAAGACCTTTCTCAGAGTTCCTCCTGGAATTAGATCCCATTAGATCAAACCCACAGCTCCATGAGCCCTGTTAATCTCCAGGTCGGTTTGGTTTGGTTCAGGAAGCCTTTGAACAGGAAAGGCTGCATCCTGACATATTGTCATATCCAAGCATTAACAGCTCTGGCATGTGAAAAGGTCATGCCACCAAGCATTAACATTTCAGGCTGGCAATTAAAGTAATTCATTTAAATAAGGGTTTTTATTCTGCTGTGCAGCAACAAACACAACCTATGCAAGGGGAGAGCCTGGGAAGGCCTCAAATCAGATCCTCTGCCAGTGTCATCTGATTAAAACAGGAACCAGAGAAGCTCAGATGGAAGGAGTGAGTTGTTCTGATAAGAAGAAATAACCATTCATGCATAAAAACGAGGGACTGGGGCTACTGCAGGAGGCAGCCCCAGAGGGCAAGAGCTGAGGGAGGGGGTCCATTGCTGCTGCCTCATATGCTTTAGAAGAGTGGACAGATTCATTCAGAAAGAACAGCTCTGTGTGCTGTCCAGGGCTTGCCAGCTTCTCCTGGGCCTGAACTGAAAGACTCGTGGGCTTTGATTCTTTCTAGACACAGAAATCCAGATGCCATTCGTTGGCATT
The DNA here is from genome assembly GCA_037013685.1 of Acridotheres tristis. Lineage (NCBI taxonomy): Eukaryota > Metazoa > Chordata > Aves > Passeriformes > Sturnidae > Acridotheres > Acridotheres tristis. The sequence goes on from CM072884.1 coordinate 111,260,129, forward strand.
CCCCACAAACCATGTGGGGAGTAAAGGACAGCAAAGTAAACCAAAGAGATCATCCTGTTTCAAAGATGCTTGGGGTGTTTGGGGTTTGCAATAAAACGTTCCAAAGATTTTTTTCTTCCTGTTTGCAGGAAATTTTAAATCCAAAACATGAAAATACTTGAGGTTTAAGACTATTCTTGCTAAGAAAAGAGGTTTTTTCCAACATTAAAATTTAAGCCCTTTTTAAAAGAATAGTTAATGAAGTTGACAGGTATGTCCAAACTGTTCTGCAAATACCGTCTGAGTACAATAAAAACTCGAATCGAGGCTAGGTTTATTGTCAGTTTAATTATACTTTCAGTTCAGCACAGTTCAGCTACACACTCAACACCTCCATGGTCTGTAAGCTCCTGGGTGCAGAGCCTTCCTTTTAATTTTGTGCAGCTCCTGCTTTAATTGAGCCCTCATTTTGATAGATCATTACTGTCACACACACTGGTAAAACATACAACAGTCAGCAAGGAGAACAGCAGCTCATCAGAAGGAAGCAGACATTTTTATCTGTTCTTTATTGTCCACATATCTGAATACTTATTAGTTAAAGTCCCTTTATGTGCTGTGAATATTGAATATTGAATTATGTTACAAGTTGCCCTGTGAGCAGAAAAACAAATGCAGACAGGCTTCCTTTGGTTTCACACCTTCTATTGCCCACTTCCAACTCCTCTCTGCTAAGTTCCCTTTGAGGCCCATCAGTTCTCTTACACAGGCATAAAACCAAAATACTTTTTCACATTTATTTTGATCTGGTTGATGGACAAGCTGGGTGAGACACAGATTGAAAAGCCAGCCTTGTATCATCAGACCCTTCAGTTCACGGAGGAACAACCTTGTTCTGTTTTGTTTTGTCTGTTTCTAGTTCCAGCTATGATAACCTCCTACCCAAACACCACCCTGGCAACCCAAGGCCAAAAGAAGGAGATGAGCTGCACAGCACATGGAGAGAAACCCATCATAGTCCGCTGGGAGAAGGAAGACCGGATCATTAACCCCGAAATGTCCCGTTACCTGGTTTCCACCAAGGAAGTTGGGGATGAAGTGATTTCTACCTTGCAGGTAAGAAAACAAATTGGCCCCTAAATCATCCAGATGTGTCAAGGTGTGCTTGGTTTGGTGTTGATTCAGGTGCAGGATCAGCCTGGTAACACCAGAGCCCCAGCACTCTCTATTCATGGCGTGGAGACCTGGAAAGAGGAGGGAGAGGAAACTTCTGCAATCGTCCCTAATGAAAAATTCCCTCTTCCCACACTCCAGAGGCAGCAAGAGAGTGAGCCAGGCTCAGCTCCCCATCCTTTCTGTCTCAGGAGCAGCATGGCTCATGCCTTAGCCTGTCCTTACCCAGACCAGTTTGACCAAACTGCTGATAAACTCTGACAAATATCTGACCCCAAGTTCTGATGTGTGTCACACTTACCCTCACCAAAATCACTAAACTGGCTTGAGAAAAAAATGCTGCCTTTTAAAAGTGCTTTTCTCCCTCTCTTTCACTTGGTGGGGCTTGTGAGACTACTTTATAAAGTCAGGACTCAAAGCGGTGTTTTACATGGGCTTTTATGAAATCTAAAAGAATCTTTCTTCTTTTTTCTCACTCCAAAATCTTCATTATCCATTTTCAGTCACATTTTAAAAGTGTATTTATCAGGCCCAAGGAACGAATTGCCTATCAGCCTGGTTATTGTCTAAATTTTAGAGTAACTCTTATGAAAGATTTCTTTCTTTATTGGCCAAAAACTGTGTTGGATGATATCCAGTAAAATGCTGGGTTTGCTCTCTGAGAGGAACATTTGCCATTGATTTCTATGAGGAAGAATAAATTCTATTGTGACTTTGTTCCTATTAGTATTTTTGTGATACAAATAATACTTAGTTATAGAATTGACCCCTAGGTATCTCTGCCATCATTCTTCTTGTTGATTTTACTAAAATAACCCCTGGATACACAACAATATTTCTATTTGGAAGGCTGGAGTTCTGCCTGGAGAGTTTCCTGAAGCACTTGTGTACAGCAATGGTGTTGTACATCCACGTGGGTTACATACAAAACCTTTCCCTTCTGAGAGAGAAAACACCCCAAAAAGTAGAAAGTGGAGGATTAAGGCTGTCTCTGAAACTTTGGGCTCAGTGCTTTTGCATCATGATGTGATCTTTAGTTGTGTACTCAGCTTTTATTTTTTCTGCAGGACCCCTGCCTCAGTGCAACAGGACTTGGATTTTCACTGGGGCTCAATTAGGGCTGAGTAATGAACGGCAAAGCTGATTTTTGAGACCAAACTTTTCACAGGTGGCCAATAATTGTGTGTTCTTTGTTTTCTGAGCACTCTCCTGGAGCCCTTGGGGTCTGATTTGCAGAAGCACTAAGCCCCCCTGGCTGCAGCTGAACTCATTGGAAGCTGTTATGAACATATGAAAGGCTATTTATTGCTCAGGACTCTGAGGGAGGGGGAGAGGCCCTACATGTCTCAAACTGGGCTCTGGAAATTTTTGTTTCTCTGTCTCCAAGCTCAGCCACACGTGCAAGGGAACACAGCTTGACAAGTTGCCACATCTCAGATGATAACTCTCCAATTTCCTTGCAGCAAGTGGGAAATTAATCCATTTATCCTAACCAGTGGTGACTGGGAGCTGTGCTCTCATCACCTGGGTTTTGCTGAGGAATAAAGAGCACGTGGAGTTTCCATGGCTCAGCTAATATGTGGCAACTTGTCAAGCAGCCACAAATGTTATCATGCATCTGCTTCCTTAATTCCCTGCATGAAATGGTGGCAATGCTCTTCATGGTGTCAGGGCTGATGAAAATAAATTCACCCGTGTTTCTGCAATGGGTGAACTCACAGGGAAATGCTGTGAGAAAATGAATGTCTGTTTTCGGGGCACAGTTTGAACAGTGTGCAGTAAATAAATTGCGGAGCAGCACATTGAACAATGAGACGAAAATGGTATTTCAAATATCTGCTCATTTAAAAAAAAATTATTTCTTTCTTGTACCTTGAATGAAGCAGCGGTCATGTAGAAAAATATCATTATGATCATGTTTGTAAATATTATAAATAAATTTCCTTGCTGTTAAACAACAAATTGAAAAGAAAGACCACACAAAACTTTTATTGTGAGGCACCATGCTGAATGCTACAGGGTTCACCACCAGTGTTTGAACCTTTATTTCCTCCACACAGACTTCAGCCACTTGAGTTATTTTCAGAAATAACGGGAAAAATTTGGAGGCAGCAGGAGGCACCATTTTGTATGGCAAATTTCAGCCAACAGTTAAATACTTGGCAAACTTGTGAGGAACTGGAAACCAGGCTCCTAAGGAGAAGCTGCAGGAATAGGTGGGGCTCCAGCTCCTGACTACACATGTCGAGCTGGTATTCTGTGTCCTCAGCCCAGGTGCTGCTGGCTTTGATAATATCAGTATTTTGGAAGCTTTCCTATGCAAATGCATGTTTGTAACCTGCAATATCTATTTATTGCTGTCAAGCAGAACAGTCTGTGCGATTTTTCTTGCGCCTCGCAGACAAGCTGTTGGTTTATTTTCTCTGTGTGCTGTTCAATCCATCACCTCTTTTCCAACCTCCCATAGATTCTGCCAACTGTGCGTGAAGATTCTGGCTTCTTCTCCTGCCACGCCATCAATTCTTACGGGGAGGATCGTGGAATAATTCAGCTCACTGTGCAAGGTAGGGAGAGGACAACACAAGGAAAAAAACCCCACACCTATTGTAGGATAGGAAATACAGGAAACTGCTGGGGGGAGGGAGGTTCTGATTCCTAATTAAATGTCTTCCTCATTGTCAAAGGAATAAGGATCTGCATTAAGGTTCTCAGTCTTTCATTTTCCAACATCACAGATTAAATCGAAATAAAAGATAAGCCTGAGTTCTTCTAGATCTGTACAAATTAATTAGATTTTTTTTCTCAAATACATTAGTTGACAATTGCCAAAGATACTTAAAACTAATATCTTCAGTAAGGACTGTGGATATGGAGGATTGAGGGAGAGCAGGTTTCATTTGATTTTTCAAGAGCAAATGTGCTTCAAACCCAGGTCTGAAATAAAGCAAAAGTGATCTCACTTCATCTCCAGAGAAATGTTAAACCCACTGTGGAACTTAAAGCAAAATATTTCAAGTTTAATCAGTCAAAATAAATTGTGTGCAGTTTGAAAAATCCAAACTCTAGGAATTTATGTTGCCTGAGGCTGGGGTTCCCCTCCCACAGGGCAGAAACAGCAAGTCCTGGAGAGGTGACAATATTTGAGATGCAGGGCACAGGCAGGACTCAGCCACCAGCCTCTGCTCGTTCCCATGTGGTGCTCGTGCCTCCTGTGCCTCTCTGAGCCTGCACATAACAAATTCTTACAACCTGCAGACTTCTCCCTCCCTGCCCTTGATTCCAAGTGGCAGCAGATTCCAGAGGATGCCTAAGGCAGCCCTGTTGAAAAATTCAGGTGGAGTTTGGGGACAGGTTCCCAGTTCCACCACTGCTCATCTAAGCTGACAATTTAAAGGGACATTAGAATGGGTCTAGGTGCTGGTTATTTACAAGATTAACTTTAGAGGCAGAAGGAGCTTTTAGAGTGATTTTATCAAATTATTCTGTTATTAAATTAAGACTTTTAAAAATGCTCAAAGAGACAGAAATTTTACTCTCTCTCCCCACCAAATTTGGCCCTTTTGGGTTTAGTACTCGTATTTCTACAACCATATTTTGAGTGAAATCACTGATAGAAGTATCAGGGAAACGTGGTGTTCGAGGTAAAACATCTTTCCTGGAATGAAAGTCCAAGCTGGAGTGATTTTAAGCAAATGCAGCCAAGAAGGTTAAAGAGGAGCCAGTATTACACCAGTGACCCCGAGGTGAGAAGTGCTGAGGTGATTAACAGGGTCAGGGTCCCCACGAGCACCCAGAGAAATGCCAGGAAGGCTGGGCCAGCACCACGCTGGTTGGTTTGCCCCTGTTAAGAGGATGGGGTCTGTTCTGAGCAGAGCTGTGTGTGTGTGTGTTTGCCCAGAGCCCCCCGACCCCCCTGAGATCGAGATCCGGGAGGTGAGAGCTCGGAGCATCGCCCTCAGGTGGACCATGGGCTTCGATGGCAACAGCCCCATCACGGGCTACGACATCGAGTGCAAGAACAAGTCAGGTAAGGAACGAGCCCCGTGGTTCCCACTGCTGGCCATCCCCTGCCGGCTGCTGTTGTGAAAGGGAATTCATACATTGAAACTGCCCGGTGGAATTTTTTTATCATGGTTTGTTTAATCTTCCACAGGAAGATTTGTCTTCATTTGTTGTCTCTTTTTTGTTTGTTTGTTTTGTGGTAAAGACACTAAATTTAGCAATTGCTGCTTTTCCCTTTTACCACTTCATGCTATATTTACTGAGGCAAAAATTTTGTGATGTTTTCATTAGTAGATGAAATATTTTCAAGGGTGTTGAATCATCATTAGTCATCATTTTAGCCCTGTCCTTGTAAATGAAATCAATAATGTACAGGAGAGATTGAAAGATGAGGAGTGGAAATTCTCTCCACTGAGGCTGAAGTCAGGAATTGCAGGTTTGGAGATGTAGATTGGGCAAGGATGCCTTCAAGGGATATGCACACCTAGAAGTTTCTGAGCTCTGTTTTCTTTTTGATTGTTTTCCTTTCTTTCCAACCACCCACCTGCTCCAGAAAAGCTTTTGAGAGTCATTCTTGCCTGACTCCTTTCTCACACTAAAACATCTCCTGTATTTCTCAAATACAAGAATAACTATTTAAGAATGATGTAACTCAGCACAACCCCATTAAGGATGACTGAGATGCTTCCCTTCTATTGAAGCAGTGACAAGAAGGGATTTCAGAGCTCTAAAACATCTTTGTTAGATTTAGTTTGATGTTTTCAAGTGATAATGCAGAATGTAAGCAAAGATTAAGTGGGGGTCAACATGAACTTGCATTGAAAAATTATTTCTCTCTAATGTGGAATGATAAATCAAGAGCAAGACAGCAAAAGAAGGAAATATCAAGACACAATATATTGATAAAGGTTAAAAAATTAAAGAAAGGAAAAGAAGTGGGTGAGAGAATTGATGTCAAAGAAAATATTTCTTTGTATCTGAAGACAAATCCTGGAGGTCATGTCCTAACAAGAGCAGATTTTCTTCTTACTGCAAACAACATAAATGTCATTTTTTAGAGTTTGAGGCTGAATGTTTGGAGAAAATCGGATTAGGTCTTTAATGAATTCTTGCATACAAATTTTGTCATTGATTAAGTCACTGAGAAGATGAAAAACGAAAGATGGTTAATGGCTAACTTGCATGAGGTAGTTGGAGAAATTTAGAAAAAAGAGGAAGAATTAAGAAAATTTCTCAGTTTCCACGTATTAAAGGGGTGGGACAAAATTTAGATTATGTATTCAAGTAACATCCTGCCAAGACCAGAGTGAACCTGTAATCTACACAGCTGTGCTTTGTGAAAATTTTCCACCTCTGTTGCCTTTCCTGAGGACTCAGGAATGAGTTTAGATCAAATGCATCAGCGAGGCTTCTCAAGCAGGAAAACTTTTGTTTCAGAGAAGGTGCAGGTGACCACAAAGAATGCATGGACCGTATTTAGCAGCCCTCACATAGCCCAACATAAAATCACAGAAATTTGGCTGGAAAGACCTTTAAGGTCATCGAGTCCAAAGTTAGCTCAGCAATGCTGCTATCTGCCCCAAAAGAAACACTAATTACACCAATGGAATTAGTTAATCCATGGAAGCAGTGTGGCGTTGCCTGTCCTGTAGGGTCCAGTTGCCATCCCAGAGCACTATGAATAGCACGAACTTGGTGTTTCAGGATGTTTTGGTGCTTAGAGACATCAGCTGTCTGTACAGAAATGCACCTGTGGCACTCAGACCTGGCCCTCCATGGAGACCAATCCTTTGGTCTCCAGATCTTTCCATCGGAGATGTGCAAAGAGCTCTGGAGACAGGAACGGGGATGTGGGTCCTCCTTTGCACCTCTCTCCCCATCATTTTTAATTTTTTAGGTCATTAGGGCAATCTTAGAGACAAACTTCGAACAGTTCCGTTTACTTGCGCCTTCTTCTGCTCTGGTGTGAGCGGGGCATCCCCCGGGTCCCCGATGCTTTCGAAGAGTTGGGAATTCCCAAAATCTTCCCCGGGAGCTGCCGGTGCTCCTGCCGGGCGGGGGTGGGTGCAGTACCAGCAATGGCCACAGGGTGGCAGCGCCGGACCGGGTCGGTGAGCGGAGGCCGCTTCCCGAAATTCCTCAAAATCCAAATTTCCCCCAATTTTCTTTCTTCTTTCTTTCTTTCTTTCTTTCTTTCTTTCTTTCTTTCTTTCTTTCTTTCTTTCTTTCTTTCTTTCTTTCTTTCTTTCTTTCTTTCTTTCTTTCTTTCTTTCTTTCTTTCTTTCTTTCTTTCTTTCTTTCTTTCTTTCTTTCTTTCTTTCTTTCTTTCTTTCTTTCTTTCTTTCTTTCTTTCTTTCTTTCTTTCTTTCTTTCTTTCTTTCTTTCTTTCTTTCTTTCTTTCTTTCTTTCTTTCTTTCTCTTTCTTTTTTCTTTCTTTCTTTCTTTCTTTCTTTCTTTCTTTCTTTCTTTCTTTCTTTCTTTCTTTCTTTCTTTCTTTCTTTCTTTCTTTCTTTCTTTCTTTCTTTCTTTCTTTCTTTCTTTCTTTCTTTCTCTCTTTCTCTCTTTCTCTCTTTCTTTCTCTCTTTCTTTCTCTCTTTCTCTCTTTCTCTCTTTCTTTCCTTTTGATTTTCTTTCTTTTTTCATAGCCCATTGCTATTTGTCTTCTATGCCTTTTCAGTCTTTCCTGAACTGAAAATAAAAACCAGAAGAGTCAATAGTCAATCTTAACACCTTTGTTACTTACTACATGGAGATGAGCATATATTTTTAGGATGTTCAACAAGAAAATTAAATTAACTATTTTTTTCTTATTTCTTATTAGCACAGATTTTTTTTTAACTGGAGAATAATAGTTTTCTCTATGGACTGTCTTCATTTTAAAAGGATTGCACATGGTTTATTTTACTCTTCAGAAAAAGGGGTAAAGGTATCAAAAGAAGCTCCTGAAGTGCAGGCATATCATAAACAAACAATGGAAATCTATGTTTAGATGTAGAGGAGATTGGGATTTTATCTTGTTCTTTATGCAGCCATTACTTAACCCACAAAGAATCACCAGAATTTTTAAAATATCTTTCTTAACTTTCAGTAGCTAGTAAGGACTACAGAGTCCTACTACTCCGAGGTCAGAATTTGAAATAACCAAGTGAAATGTAGAGTGATTTGATAAGATACAGACTACATTAAAAAAAAATCTCGTCATTCTCGAGTGAAATTTAACACAGTCTCCATACCAAGCAGGTCTTTTTAAAAATTCCTTTCCTGGAAGTATCCCACAGAGAAAACTGTGACAAACTCAGTTACCAAAGTAAAAAGACATTATAGGGCTAACCAAAATCACTTGAAGGTCAATTCCCAAATATTCTGTGTTTAAACAAAACCACCTGTCTAAGCAAACAGGCCCTGCAACCAGCCAAGTGCAGGAGTCACTGTGACAACTTCTGCCTCTTCCAGAAAAACCCTTATAAAAGAATTCACACAGTTTCTGCAAACACCTTTTATCTTGGTGACCCCAAGGGACAGCCCTGCTCCCCGGCCTCCCGCGGCACTGCAGCTGCTGCCCACAAGTCCCTGGCACGTCCCTGTGCCAATTCCTGGTGCCCTGGGCAGCTCAGCCTAACACAGGGCTCTGCAGTGTGGGGCTGGGGCTGTCGTGTGGCAGCGTGGCCAAAGCCTCTCAGGGCTCTGGGTAAAGCAGGGGCCACAAGGCCAGAAGGCCACAAGTCCAGCAGCTGCTCTGTGCCAGTTCCTGTCTAACCCACTGCTCCTGCTGTTGGGGCACCGGTGAAGCACAGAAAAACTTTCTATAACCCACAAAATATGTTATAAGAGCAGATATGTATTTACTCAGCACTGAGTTTCATGGGCAATAGTTCCTCCAAAAACATGCGCTCCTTCGGCCAACTGCACATCCCCTTTTATTTGCTATAAACTTGGACTACACAATACGCTTCATACCTGTTCATTTCCTGTCTCTGCTTCATATTGATATTAGCTTCATGCCTCTTTCCAGCTGTGCATTGCTCCTTTTAAGTTGCTCTGGTGGTCGTCTGGGAGTCTTTGGGATGAAGTAAATAGTCTTCCTCTCAGTTTGAACTTTTCGGCTGGCCTCCTTGTACATGCTGTCTTTTTAGTCCTTTGGTCATCTTCTGGACTTTGGTATCAGTTTTCCTGGTTTCAGGGGTCTGAGGACCCCCTTATCCTGTGGTGTCTTTCACCTTGCATCCTGTTTGCTCATTATAGCCCTTGACCCAACCTTGTAGCCTTGCTCTCCTCCTGTTCTTGTAAGCACCGTAATTTATAGCAAACACAATGTTTTGTCAGTCCCCCTTTAGTCAAACAGTTTCTTGAAGCTTGATTCATAATTCTCAATTTCTCTATTTCACCGGGGCTGGTTCTTTGCAACACAGGCATGTGGTGTCAGGGCCCTTGTGATGTGGGACATGGTGGTGGCCAGAGACCCTCGTGACATCAGGGAGCCCCACTCTGGCTCAGGGTATTTAAGGGGTGCAGAGCCCTGGGGTGCTCAGTCCCAGGAGAGCCACTCTGTGAGGAGGAAGCAGCTCCCTGGATCCCTCTGCGCTGGATGCCGATAGCAACAGACGATCGTGACAAGGACAAAGCCAACTCCAACTCGTGGTCCCCCAGCCCCTTGCCCAGCTGGCTGGAACCCGCAGTGGGCAGTGGTTGGGGGCAGTGGGCAGCTCAGCCCTGCCACTGTCTGAGACTGAAGAGCAGGAGAGACCCTTTGCTGACATGGACCGCGAGCTTTCCTGCTGGCAAGGCCGTAGTGATGAGGAGCTTTCCCACTGGGAGGATGTGGCAGTGACAGAGGCATACGAGCGGCAAGTATGGACGGTCCAAAAAATTTCCCGGTGGGAAGCCAGGAGCAGCCAAGAGCTGTACCAATGCCAGGTGTGTGTGCAAGGTCAGGAGGTTTCCCAGTACAGCAATGAGACACATGAGCTGCATGAATGGAGAGAAATTGTCAGAGTCCAGGAGCTGTACCAGTGGGAAGAAGACGGTGAGATACTCCAAGAGGTGCGTGAATGGGAAGATCATGACAGCCAAGAGACAGACTGATGGCAAAGAGATGAGAGTGAGGTCATGGAGGAGGACAGTGAAGATGAGAGTGACCATGGCATCTAGACCGAGCCCTTGGCCTCAGAGGAGGATGAATGGGACGAGGTGAGCGTCCTGGAGCTGCCTCCAGAAGAAAACAATGCAGAGCAGCAATGGAGAAGTTTTGCAGCAGATGGGCTCCCAGTGACAAGCCCTCATGAGGCCTGAGTTGAGGACCAGGAACCAGAGCCATGCAGCCCAGAGCCGCTCTGTGCCTCGTCTGCCTCCCTGGAAGGCCAAGCCCCCATGGAACACGCGGCTTCTCCCATCCAGACCCTCCTTGAGCAGCTGTGTGCCCCCAGGGAACGTCCCTCCCGCTTCAGGCGGGCGCTGTGGGCACTGCGGGGGCTGCTCCGCTGTCCCTGCCTGAGGCCACGCACTGAGGAGTGAAAGAGATGGGGGAGAAGATGAAGGAAATAAAGACAATGATGACAACAAAGAAGATGAAGACAAAGAAAAAGACGAAGAAGAAGAAGAAGACAAAGACGAAGGAGATGATGACGACAAAGTACATATAGATGGAGATGATGAAGATGAAGACAGAGAATATGAAGAAAACGAATATCTTCAAAATACATATAAGAAGAATAGTCATGAATTTAAAAATAGAAGAAGAGTCATAAAAATTTAGGAATTCATAGAAGAGAGTAATAAGCATAAGAATAGGAATAGGAATAGGAATAGGAATAGGAATAGGAATAGGAATAGGAATAGGAATAGGAATAAGAATTTAGAAACACATAGAAGAAGTAGAGAAGAATAGTTAGAATAGCAAGAAGAGTAGTTAGAAAGAAGAAGAATAAGAAAAAGAAGAATAAGAATACAAAAATGAAAATAAAATTGAATGAATAAATAAAACTAGCAATTTTTTATTACATGCTGCATATTTATATTACAGTCTGTGATATAAAACCATGAATATACAATATGTTGCAATTATGATACATTATAATTTCCCAGAAAATATTTTAAAAAAAGACAAAACTGTTCCAATTACTGAAGAATTAGTGTATTTTCTAATAAAGTTTGTAAGACACAAGAAAAGAGTGTCCGTATTGCATTTGCTGCGTCTCAGAGGTGCTGCTGCATTTTCCCTCTCAGTGCCACGGAGTCCCCTGTGAGCAGTGACTGCTCAGCCCCAGCGGCAGCGGGAGAGTTCCCGGCTGGGCCGGCAGGGCAGGGCTGTCCCTGCTCTCTGCAGGCAAACGAAAGGCGCCCGCGGAGCCCGGCTGAGAGAGAGCCGTGCTGGGAAGCCCTTTGCAGCAGGGCTGTGCAGCCGCCACAGCGAAGCCACCCCAGCCCCGCTGTGGCGCTGCCCGTGGCCAGCGAGCCAGGGCTGCCTTAGAAAGGCAGCGCCGCTCGGGCCAGGGCCAGCAGCGACGGCCGCTCCTTGCCAGCCTCGCTGTGGCCGCAGAGGAGCTGCAAAGGCTCTTCTCACCGTTCCCACTTCTGTTCTGCACACAAAACATCCACCGGGAGGAACCTGCAGCTGAGCCTGTGGCTAAAGCCTTGCCCCTCTACTAGCCTGTCCTTGCCCAGGGCCTGCTCAGCAGAAAGCAGCTGTGGAATCTTCTGGAGTCTGTAAAACTTCTACAGCGACAGAATGGTTGGGGTTGGCAGGGACCTTACAGCTCCTGGAGTTCCAGCTGATTGTCTCCTGCTCTGTTTCCCTCTCTCTGACAGGTGTTTCTTCTTTCTCTCTCACTTTCTCACAATTATCGGGAAATAAAATGTGTGTTGTTGAATAAATCCCTCCTGTTGCCATCCCATGGTCTCGTTGGCTTCTTAATCAGGGCACAGGCATATCTCTCTCCTTGGATGGTGACACGTGGGCAGGGACACCTTCCACTGTCCCAGGCTGCTCCAAGCCCCAATGTCCAACCTGCCCTGGGACACATCCAGGGATGGGGTGGCCACAGCTTCTCTGGGCAACCTGTGCCAGAGCCTCCCCTGCCTCACAGGGAAGAATTCCTTCTGAAAAACCTCTCAGAGTTCATTCCCTGGAGCCAGGCCGGGTGTGTTCCTGTCCAGCCCTGCCTGCCCTGAGCAGCCTTGTGCAGGGCAGGAGGGGTTCCCCCAGTGCAGCCCCAGCTGAGGCAGCAGCAGCTCTGTGCTGGTCCTCACACATCCCTGTGGCAGCAGCTGCACGGGGCTGTGCAGCCAAAGAGCCAGAGCAGCATACACAGCCCTGGGCCAGCATTGCAGCTCTGGGCTTTCCTGGTCCATCCTGAGCAGCTGTGACTGCAGCCTGGTGTCAGCACCTCCAGCCCTGGGAGTGCTCCAGGGCAGGGGATTTCTCCAGGATTCATTTTTCCTGCTTCTGGGATAACTTTCAGAGAATTACAGAGTCCCTGGTGTTTGAAAAGGCCTCCCAGACAATCAAATCCCAGCTGTGCCCAATGCCCAGAGCACTGAGTGCCACCTCCAGGCCTTCCTTGGACACCTCCAGGGATGGGGACTCCACCACCTCCTTGGACAGTCACTTCCAATGCTTAACCACCCTTTCCATGAAGAAATTCCTGCTGATATCCCTCCTGACCTTCCCCTGGCACAGTTGAGGCTGTGTCTTCTCATCCTGTCACTTGTTGCCAAGGAAAACATGTCCCCCCACCCGGCTGCACCTTCCTGTCAGGGATATTGTGGAGAGCAGTGAGGTCTCCCTTGGGCCATTCCTGTTTAACAACTCCATTCCCTCCGGTTTTTTTTGAGCACAACCAACTTTCTCACTGAGTGAGGATCCCTTTGGGGCAGCAACCCCCATTTTTGTGCAGTTGTTCCAATGTCCATTGGAAAGAAATCACATTAGTAAAACTGGGGAATCTTTGCTGCTCTCGCCACCTCCTCAAAGAGTAGCTCTTTCTGTGGATTTGCTGATGACCCCAGAGCTGAGATCCCATTGTTCTCAGCAGCACTCTTGGAGAACTCGGGAGTGCTGTCAAGGAAGGGGAAGGATTTTCGGATTTGCTTGGAGCAAAATGTGTTTTCTGGATTAACACAGCGACGGCATGAAACATTTTAACTTCACGCTTGTATTACCCACATTAACACCATTTATTTGTCTGTTTCTACTGAAATTTCTTATCAAACAGACTCTTGGGATTCTGTCCAGAGAACCAGAGATGTTTCCCCTCAGCTAAACCAAGCCACCATCATCGACCTGCACCCGTCCTCCACCTACAACATCCGCATGTACGCCAAGAACCGCATCGGCAAGAGCGAGGCCAGCAACGAGCTCACCATCACCACTGATGAAGCAGGTATGCCCTGGCTTTGCAACCTGTAAATTTTGTGGGAATTTTCTCTCTGGTGTCAGGAATTGTTGCATGAAATCCTGCTTAGGTGGCTGCAGCTGTATCAAAAGGAATTCTGAGTTATTCCCATAGAACATTGTGGCTTTTGCAACTTGTGGAGGGCTGCAATTAAAGCTGTTCAGTGGCATCTAGTGGTCGAAGAAGACATTGTGCTCCAAATTTTGAGCTTGTGATATTGGGAATAACATACCTGTATCTACAGTGAGGTAACTCAATCAGCAACATCCTGTCTTTAGTGGTGGTGCCTCCCCTAAGGGTACTTTGGCTTTCCTTAAATGTTTAGATATTAATATGGGTAACTAATTTAAATTTCTCCCTTTTGAGAATGCTGATCCACAGGAATCAACTCTCCATTTGAATATTCCTTCACTCAACCCAACCTTCATTTGCACATTCCCTCACTCAACCCACCCACCATTTATTTTTCTGGCCTCTGTTTAAGTCACTTGTTAATGTCATCCTCCAATCTTTGTTCTGTTGTTGCCTTATAGAATCACAGAATTATTTAAGTTGGAAAAGACCTCCAAGATCATCAAGTCTGACCTTTATTTTTACCTTTAAACTTTTATTCTCCTGCATCAGCACCAGGAGTACTGTGTGGGCATTTTCCCTTTGGTGGCTGGAGTCATTCTTGTGTACATGGAATTTCTGCCTTCCTTTAGCTTATGTTAAGTCAGCACTTCTTCCTTCTTTGGGGATTTAGAGATGACAACCTGGTGATAGTGTCCTGGCAGTGAAAATGCTCTTTCAAGATTCATGTTGGTCTTGGGTTTGAACACCACAGACTAATTTTGAGTTTGGCTCCTATGAACACAACTGTGTAATTCCCACTTAATTTCTCTGGGAATTTCCTACAATGAAAACACAGTCCTTGTCAAGACAACGTGGTTTTGGTTCTGAGGGACTTTCTGAGTAGGAACAGGACACAAGACTCACAGTGGAAAGCAGAATAAGCTGGAGACAACATAAGTTTCATTTTTTTTATCAGTCCAGCAGAAGGAAAGCATGCAGTGAACAGACTTAACAGTGAATAGTTTGTTTGAAAAATACTTATTTTTGATCAGAAATTTTCTCTTCCTTTGTGCAAAGAAAATGTGAATCACTAGAGAAAACAGATTATCCATTCTTGCAGCCAGAGTCATGTCTAACTCCAAAATGCCCATCCTTCCTTGTGCAAAATAGAGGGCTGGGTCTTGGATCAGCTCTCTCATGCTCCCTTATTCATCCATGCTTGGAATGTTTTTTACTTGCCAAGTTTTTCCTGACTACTAATTAAGTTGTCAGGATCAGCAGCTGCCCTTGGAATAAAAAAACAGCTTCCCCATGAGCAGGGTGGAACCTTAACATCACATTTTATTCAACTCTTTGTAACCAGGTTTCAGAATAAATGATCCTTTTGTCACTGTCATTTGAGGAGCTGTTTATTGTTAGAAAAAGACCAGCAGTGTGGGATCTGTATTCAAAAGTCACTGATCTACCTGGGGAAGGACTGGGAGAGAGGAGGTCAGGCTCAGGCAGAGTTTGTGATGTTTTTCTCCTGGGTTTTTATTTCAGGGATGCACAAAGTGGAGGAACAAAATTTTTTTTGATCACTGTTTACTTCTGTTCTCTGCTTTTACAGCAGGCAATGGAGAACAGCATGGGTGCAGGGGATGAGAGAGAAGGTAATGAGCAGGGAGCAAAATAAAGGTCCAAGAAATACGAGATAAAAACCAAACAACTTGGAAAAGGGGCACAGATTCTCTATCACATATTGCAAAGAAATATCTCTATTAAAAAGAAACCTGTAAAAGGTCTCTGTGGTAAAAGGATAGGTAAGGATGGAACGATTTCAAAGCTTGCAGACTGCATCTTTCTTTTCATACAACCCCAATTAGCTCATGTGTTGGAAAATAGATGCCAGTACACACTTGCACTAATACCTGTCAGAAGAAAAAAAGCATTATGGCCATTGCCTAATACTGAAATCAATAGAGGAAACAGGGATATCTGGGTTTTCTTTATGTCCTTGCCACAAACTCTGTATGACATTAAGTATGTAAAACAAATTACTTCTTATTTAACATCTCCCTATGGTGTGCTGGGAGCACTTAATTATTCAGGTCTGTGAAAAAAAAATTGGGGTCTTTTGAGGAAAAGTCAGGATTTTTAGGGGCACATTTAAAACCTCATTTTTAGGATCAAATACTTCGCTCAAATTCCACTACATTCTAATGTACCCTGGAGAAGTGGCTTTCATTTTTGTCAACAGGGGGACAGAATCAAGGTCAGGCTTCACAGAGATCTCATTTTTGCCAGTGGACCTGGATCCTCTTCTTTCTTTGTATTAATGCAAGAAGAACGGAAAAAAAGTTCTTTCAAGCTTTGGAAATTTCCCATATGAAGGACAGTCAGGAATGACAGAGAATAGGGGATATTTAATAACTTAAACATATTATAGGCTGTATTCTGTGTCTCTGCTTTCATCAGTTAAAGCAAAATGTTCTGGTTCCTCTCACCACAGCTGTCATTGCAGCTCCACCTCTAACAGCCCAATCTCACCCTTTTTTATTGCTTCCCTTCCTTTGTCCTGCTATTATACTTAATTTAATACCTTTACCGAGGCTGTATTCTGCACCAAGGGAACCCTCTGCAGCAGCTCGAGATGGCTCCATCCCTCTCCTCAGATCCTTCCTTTGCAGTGATTTACCTCGCTGAGCAAGCAATTTACTGCACATCTGTCTATTCAATCCCAGCTGATCCTGATCTGCTTTGTAGCTGCCCAGCTGACAAGGAGGTTCCTTCTTTTTTCATTCACATTTAAAGCCTCCTGCACACCTTTGGCACCGTGTTGATGACCCATTAAACTTTCTCTGGCTCAGGCAGGAGTTGAAAGAAGGTTTTCCCGTCTACCAGTTATTTTTGGTCTGATTTCCAGGCTGGAACTCTTACTGGGGAGGGGGAGAGTGTAAACTGTGCAGGATTTTGTGTAAAATATCTGACGTTGGACTGAATGTGCTCAGTTTCCAGTAAACAAACGGGATCCCACTGGAAAATTTGCAACAGGTTGAAAGCTGGATTAGGAGCTCCTGACTCACCTGCTTTAAATGAGTTCTGCTGCTTCTCTGCCTGGATTAGGAGCTTCTGGCTCACCTGCTTTACATGAACCCCACTGCTTTTCTATCACCCACAGGGTTGTCACTGCTGAGAATTCCTCTTGCCTATCTCCAGACATGCAGAAACAGAACTGTGAGAGCATCTCTAGCCATGAAAACCACTATTATTCATTTTATCCTATCCATTCTATTTACCAGATTGGTATGTTTTGGCACATGTTGTATTTTGCTGTTGGCCAGAGATGACGCCTGAATGCAGAAGATTCCTGGCCCTGCTTTTGTTTGGTGAAGTTTTCCATGTGACACAGATTCCAACCTCTGTGACACTGGGGTGTAAAGATGGTGACATTTTATGTGAAATGCTGAATTCCTTGGTCTATGAGGACCAGTTTTGATACATTTTCCTTCTCATTCCAGCCCCTGATGGTCCACCTCAGGATGTGCAGCTTGAGCCTATATCTTCACAGAGCATCAGAGTCACCTGGAAGGTAAATACTCACACAGGCACGGACAAGATAGGCTCTGTCAGTATTTGGATGCTTTCAGGGGAGTATTATAACAACTGTGCCTTGGTTATTTTATTTAGGAGAGACATTTCAGATGCCTTTACCAGCAAATCTTAAAATATTTGCCACTGAAGGGAGCATCATGCAAAGAAAACCTTTCATTGGAGAGTAAAAGTAGCAGCTGCTTGCATTTCCTTCTTTTTTCTGATTTCAGAGATAAGGCCACATGTTTAGGAAATGAACACTCACGAAATTTTACCATGGGTCTGGGCAAAACTTCCCCAGGAACCATTGGAACCAATGGGATCTTTTTCCCATTGCAATAGACTTTGGAACAGATTTTTGCTGCCCAGCGAGAGCAGTATGAGTGTCTCAGTATAGTCCATGAGAACTGATAAAGAGTAATTAATTAATATAAAAATATCATCAGTTAGTATAATTTAAAAATCTGGCATGTCATGTGACTCAATTTTTCTAGGTTTTTCCCAGTATTTTGACAATGACAAAAGGTTTTAAATGCTTTGGTATGATACCAGAGATACTTAAACCATATTTTAAATGTGATATATATAATGCTTGTATATTGTGTTAATAATTCCATATATTTACAATTCTGAAATATATAATATTAAGAGCCAAAGTGGTATAGTGGCATAATAATAATGATTAATTTCTATATTGATGTTAATTACTCCTGCAAATGTGGGTGATGTAGCTTTCGTGCTATTATATAGATTATTCAGAAAGTCAGGAGCAGTGAGGTTCTGCTTATTAAGCAAATAACTATGGGTGATTGGTTATTTATTGCATAATAATGAATATATTGTAGGTTTAAGCCAGTTTGTTAAAAGGCAGGTTCAGAACCTCTTCTTCACAGGTCATAAGAAATGCAATGCTAATTTCTGGATCTTGTCCACATCTGAAATTTATATCAGTGTTGTTTTTCATCAGATGGTTTCCAAAACCAAAAGTGTGGCTACAGATTTACCTGGAGTGAAACACAACAATGTACTTAGAGAAGACATGGATTTAAATCCAACACACAGTCAGCAAAGGGAGTATTTTCTGAAGCCATGCAAGGATGTACAGTGATTCTCAACAACTGAAATAAATTCTTAATAGATTTTTTCTTTTTTAACCCACTTGAGAACTGCAACTATCTGATCAAGTCAACTGTAATCTTCAAGCTTCTATGCCTGAAATGGTTTCTATGGATTTATAGGTAGACAGATTGAAAGGTTTCGTTTGCTTTTTCAGCAAGTTCACTTTGGGGGATATTCTTAAAAGCAGCAAGAGAAGATGGACACCACTGGCTCATTGCTGGAGTTTATAGCTGCTGTTTGTGAAGTTTTGCCATTAAATTTTAGAGATGCAGAAGTGAACAGGCAGCTACAGGACAAACAGAATTCCCACACCTACATTTCAATAACTGCCTAAAATATATTTCAATTTGTACTTCAAGGACATTTCAAGTACAACTGAGCCTGTCCTGGGCTCTGGGTGTTGTCTGATATTGAAGGATATCAAATGAGGTGCTGGGGTTGTGTTCTCAAAATTGTGTTTGGAATTTGATTTGAGAATTCTTGTCAAGCAAAGTTCAGTATCTAATATAACAAGATATTCACAGAAATGAGCTATATATTGAACACATACTTCATTAGCTGGGTCTCATGAGCTGAAGGGAGAGAGGGATTTTCATAATTTGGAATGAGCTTAAGGTGAAGTTGCTGGGCAGGGTCAGAGCTTGTGTAGTCCTGCCTTTACTGGAAGAGTTAGTTCCTGGATGACAATTTGTAAGCTGATTAAAAAATCTTCTCTTCCCTATTAAAAAATCTTCCCTATTAAGAAGTCTCAAACCAGGAGTGAGCCACTTACTTCCCTAGATTTATTGCAGTTTTCTCCAGGTCAGAGCAGTTTTGGTTCATTAGTCAAAAAGGAACTTTAAGATGCTCCCACAGACATAATCCCGTTTGGTTCCATGCTGAATCCTAACTTTTGGGTAGGTCCCTACAATGCTGTGCAGAAGGCACTCATTGAGTGCCTAATAAAATGTAATTAAGAATAAAGAAATACCCCATGAGATCAATCCTACATTGTCATGGAAGCCAAAAAACAAGAAAAGAACCTGACCTTGGTAATTTTTATTTTGGAGGCATGTGGAGCTTTAGCCATGAAAGGCTATGATGACACTGAACAAACAGGATTGTGGTGAAAACCATGGTTATATTTAAAGCTGGCAAACTTTATTAAAATACAGTGTCAATAACAGCAAAAGGAGCAGGGAATAACATATTGATTAGCTTTCACCTTGTATTAAATCCCATTTCTGCAGCTTGCTTCCACTGTAAATCTTCATTTAAAGTTTTGCTTAGCCCACTCTTAGAAAATCCCAGTTAAGCAAAGTATTGTATTGGTCTGTGATTTATTTAATCCATTATCTGTGTGTCCACATAGGACACTGGGTTTCAGACTAAGCTGTTGAATAAAACTCACCACTTTTTGGTAGTTTAAACTGGTGCAGAGATAATGGGAATTGAACAGGAATTCTCATTTAGAAAAGAGCATGAAAATATTCATTTTTTTTCATGTAGTAGTTTACATTAGGTAAATGAACCCATTAAACTTAGATGTGGGGAATATTCCTTTTTGTCTTTATTCCTATTTACACACACACAAACCTATAGAATGTCATACTTTACAAAAGTCATTGATACCCAGCTTTGCAAATATTGAATTTTGTGAGAAAAGTAGTAAGGTCGTGGACTGAAACTTAGCTTTTCATAATGTTCTATGGCTACTGACAAGGTTTACAATATTTTTCTCCAAGAACACTAAGTTGTTTCACTCAATTTTCTACCAAAAATGTGTCTATACACCAGAAGGGATATTTATCAAATGAGTCATGTGCACAAAACGTCAACTCAAAATGAAGTATTCAGGTCATAGTAACAAGGAACATTGGAATTGTTGTGAAGCAAAATATTCCAATGTTTTATCCTGAAGTGACTTGGCATTTGTTTTATGTTGTATAATGTTTCAAAGTGGGGGGGAAGAAAAATGTTAATATTTTATTTAAAGAAAAAAAATCCCTTGACTTAAAACGATTATGAAGCAGTTCATGAAAATTTCAAAGTTTGTCATTTTATTCTGATTCAAAGTGAGAAAGTATAATTGTAGAATTCTCCCAGTGAGGAGGCTGCTGTGGCTGCTTTGTTCAAACTGTTTGTTTGGAAGTTAATTTGCTGTCAATCAGATTGATCATAGGGATGGAGCAGCTCTGCTGGGAGGAAAGGCTGGCACAGCTGGGATTGTTCAGCCTGGAGAGGAGAAGCTTTGGGCTGAGCTCAGGGTGGCCTTGCAGGGCCTGAAGGAGCTGCAGGAACCATGGAGAGAGACAATTGCCAAGGGATGGAGGGACAGCACCCAGGGAATGGAGGGACAGCACCCAGGGAATGGAGGGACAGCACACAGGGAATGGCTTCAAACTGAAAAATTACAGGTTTAGATCAGATATTAGGGAGAAATTCCTCCCTGTGAGGGTGGGCAGGTCCTGGCACAGGGTGCCCAGAGCAGCTGTGGCTGCCCCTGGATCCCTGGCAGTGCCCAAGGTCAGGTTGGACATTGGGGCTGGAGCAGCCTGGGACAGTGGGAGGTGTCCCTGCCATGGCAGGGGTGGCACTGGATGAGCTTTAAGGTCCCTTCCAACCCAACCATTCCATGATTCTATTAATATATCTGAACTCAATCAGTAACAAAAATCTGACCTTAGTTTCCACCTCCATCTTAAAAGTACCTCCTTCTGCAAACATTCAAAGATCACAAAGCCATGGAATTGTCCAGAATAGTTTTACATTTACAAAAGGCTCTGATAATAAAATGACCTCTATGTTTCTTAAGTAGTTGGGGAGATTTTGACCAAAAAGCCCAGAGAAATATTCAAACAGGAAAGAATTACACTCTTAAAATTCCCAAAACCCAATCCTTATCCCTGTCGTGTGACTTACAAGGATCTCAAGATCTGAGTCTGCTAATTTGATCAGTTACATCTGATCAAAGTAATACAATGGGAATTGAAATTATACCATCACTTCAAGTTCTGTGTCTGTTTCTCAGGCAAGAGGGAGACAAAAAAAAATCTGGTGTGTCACAGTGAGGGTGGCTGTGACAAATCTTTGTGTCCCCTGACTTCAGGGTGAATGTGGTGTGAATTATGAAAAACGGAGCAGGAATAATGGAGTGCCCAAAAAGAAAATTACTTTAATGAGAAATAAAAATAGGGACAATGCCCACACATATAGGGACAAGCTCCAAAAACCAGAAGCAAGGGAGAGGTAACAATAAATAGTCTTGGAGTGGAACATTTTAGCAACAATGCCATCTATGAAACACAAGTAACCAATAGGGAGTAGAACTTGGACTAATTAACATAACAGCTCCAAAGGCTCTTGGGAGAAGATCTCAGGCTTGCCCTGACTAGAAGAATGTTTCCCAACTAAGGCTTGGTTTTGTTAGGGGTGGATTCCAGCTGACCCTGTGTCCCAGTCAGGCCAGATTCCACGCTGAAGAAATTATTCAATCAGTTTCATACAGTGACACACATTTTAAATTTAAAAGGGGGTAGGCTTTTGCAGAGCAATGGTTTTGATGGTAGTGGATGAAAGGCAGATCTCACCCTGGTTTTGCTATGTCCAGTAGATTATAAACTGCCCAAAACAGACAGGTGCTGTGGCAGAAATGAGTGTTTTTCTTTAGAATCAGTTCCTCAGGAGTTGTAATGGGATATAGAAGCCACAGAAGTTGCTGCCTCTGACAGTCCAACCTGTTGCTGATAAACTATGTCACAATGACCTCTTTTGTGGGGCAGTGAGGCAGATGAGCTTGTAGGCATCTGTTGGGAGTTTGAAAGAAGTTTGGAGAATTGGAAAGAGATTTTTGCTCCTGGATTACAAACTGTGCCTTAAAATGCTTATACTAATTATGCCTCGTATAGATAGAAAATCAGGCAAGAACATTATCATATATGGAAATTAGTCCAATAGCATTTAAATAGAATTTTTATAGGCATTGCTGTCAATAACAGGCTTTTCCCCTGAGCTGAAAATCTCTGCTTTGCACTAGATCACATTCTATATTGCAGACCACACAAATGATTTCCACTAGTCAGGAGCAGGGAATCTTGCACTGACTGAGAAATGTGGCACATAATTATGGCCAACCATTTTGTGCTGCCCATATCCCTGGATGCCAGATATATTGCAGCTATTCAGAATGCAAATCCCTGCTTTCCAAATCATTGTTGCCTTCAGCACTCATTATCTAATCATCTTTCTACACTACACACTGAATGAACAGAAGCATATTTCAAAGCACAGCATAAAATTTTCCTAATGCACAGGACTGAATAAACTCCTGTGACTGCCTTGCACAGATCAGTAAATGCCTTCCTAAAGGTTCAGTGAAAGGTGGGGCCTCTTGGCAAAAATAATTAGTAGTGAATGGTGGCCTGGAATGCAAGTATACCCTTATCAACTCAGCTTGGTTTGATTCACCTGAAAAGAGAACAAAACATCATAAATTCAAACTCAGGAGTGTCTCCTGATTAGATTTTTCTGTGCATGAACCATTTAAAGGTCTTTCAGCAAAGATTTGAAAAAAACACCCTGAAATTTATATGATTGAAAAAAAGTTGCTGTTTCATGCAGGAAGTATTTTTGAATTGTTGCCTAGAAATAGACTTGCATTCAGTAGGAATAAAAAGTTAAACTTGGGGGGGGGGGCGTGTTTAAAAAATTTTGGGGAGAACAACTTGACTTTGGGTGTGTGCACTCAATATGTAACTTTCCATTTTCTGTTTAGGCTCCAAAGAAGCATTTGCAGAATGGAATTATCCGTGGGTACCAGATAGGTTATCGGGAGTACAGCGCGGGCGGGAATTTCCAGTTCAACATCATCAGCATCGACACCACCGGGGACAGTGAGGTTTATACACTGAACAACCTGAAAAAATTCACCCAGTATGGCATGGTGGTACAGGCCTGTAACAGGGCTGGCATCGGACCTTCTTCTCAGGAAATCATCACCACAACTCTTGAGGATGGTGGGTCCTTGGCAAACAACTCTCATGGGACATATTGTTAATGTTATTATTGTTTTATGTCTTTTTATCTTGTTGCATTTCTTATTTGATTAGTGATGGTTAAAGCAGGGATGATAAAAGACCAGTCTTTAGATAGAAAGGTGTAAGAGAAGAGCCTGCTCAAAGAGCTTGTCTGATTTTCATTGCAAGAGTGGATTTATTTTACCAGGTAAACAAAAATAACCCTACTAATGTGATCTGTCCTGCTGTGAATATGTTCTCAGTCATATTGACTGAGACCAGAACTTCCATTAAGAAGCCAAATGCTTTGCTGTTCACATATTTGCAACTGTTGTGATCTCATGGTAGCTCCAGAGTGATCTCATCATAGATTAGAGAAGCGAAACTCTGAAAGGTGAAGCAATATTGTTTTTTTCTTGTTGTTGAATTACTACTTCAAATGAAGTTTTCAAATGAATCTACTGTCTAACCAGAGCTCTTGTACTGCACTGTCTTGTCAATCTTAAGAGAGATGTGTGTTTTTTCAAGGATATCCAATGACAGAAAAATCATTGCTATTTCAGGCAAAATTCACCCTGTCTAATCCAAGGAACAATATGGATTTTTTTTTTCCAAACTGCATAAAAAGTACTTCTCAAACAATGAGAGGGAGTCCTCTAGTGGAAAAAGAGAATGATCTCATAACCAAAAAAAAGAGTTCAGTATTTCAGAGGAGTATAACAGCAAATTAAAATCCTAAAGGCCATAGAAGCCAGATTTTCACTACTGCAAATCAACAGCAGTGTCCTGAAACCAGTGCCAGCTTGAATCTGCCTTTTACATGGACAAAATGGAATATCACACATCAAAAATCCTCAAGAGCCACAGATTTTGAGGCAGGCTATTCATGAAAGACTGATAGCTTTTTTTCACTCTGAATGCTTCTAGGCATAGCTTGCTGCAAGACCTCAAAAGGCAGTATGCTCACACAGGCATATATTTTATATGGTAATAAATGGGATTTTTCCTTCAGAGTCCAGCATGCTTACTTTTTCTGGAAATTTTTTTTGATTGTCACTCAGTTCTAGGTCCCTATTAGAATTAAAGATGCCATGAGCTTTAAAAGCAATGACAGTTACTAATACTGCTCTATTGCTTTGACACTAAATGGCCGACAGAAAATGCCTTAAATTTGTTTGATTTCTTTCATTTTTTAAAATAGCAGCCAAAATATATTATGACCATTTTTTCCTATTTTTTTTAACGATGTGCCCACTTTTTTCTCCCTCCACCAAATTTAAAGGGACATTACAATTGTCCACGAAGATACAAATTTGGCTGAAAACTTTAAAAAAATATATTTAAATTGCTTACAGAATGTTCTGCACATTTCAATGTCAGGGCACACTTATATTTCAAAAGAAGCAACAGAAAGCCTATTAAAAGACAAGTCAGCAATTAGGGAAACAGTACATCAACAATAATTCCAGGGAAAACAGCTGCACTTGCAGAAACATGTGGATTGTAGCAAGAATAAAGGATTTCCACTGTTAAAATGAGTGATGGTAATTAAATATTGTGTGGTGGGATAGAGGGAAAAATAAAGGGTAACTAAAAGATGAATATTGAATTGTTTTCATTGTGTTAAAATGATGAATATCTTATTCCAGTGCCCAGTTGCCCTCCAGGGAATGTGCAAGCCACTGCCACGTCCCCAGAAACCATCTCCATTTCCTGGTCCACGCTGGCAAAGGAAACCCTGAATGGGATCCTGCAGGGATTCAGGGTTATCTACTGGGCCAACCTCTTGGATGGAGGTGAGAGACACCAATCTATTACCAACTAAAAAGCTCCATGTGGCCTTTATATCATTTTCCCTCTGCTGTGAAGGCATTTTCCTCCCTTTTGTTTTGGATTTAGAGAAAACTTTGTCTACCTGTGAGGGAGCAGTTTTTCCTAGAGCCTTAACAGAGCAGCAAAGCTGCCTGGAGGAAGCTCAGGGAAGGCTCCCACCAGTGGGTTTGTGACACTCCACAGGCATCCCATGGTACCCAACACGACCTGAGCAAATTTCACCTCTGTTAGAAGGTCCAGAATTTTTGTAAAGATTTTTCAGTCCAGGGTTTTTTTAAAGAATGGTGACATGGATCCAGAACAAACCAACCCAAACCTGGTTTTCACTATAATTTGGTTGGTTATCTCTTTGCCTGCTCGACACATTATCACTTGTTTTTTGACTGGATGCATTTCCTCTCTGTAGCTGAGGCCAAAAGATGGAACTGTCTCTGGGAAAAGCTTGTTATTTCCATGCCAGCTTCTTCTGTTGTGTTTTTGCACTCCTAGCATAATTCCTGGGGAAATAGTCTCCAGAGCAGAGACTGAGTGAAAGGATCAAAGGAGAATTGTGATGCTTTACTAATCTGCAATTTATTGCGTGATGATAATTCCATGTATGGCCCTTTCTTGTAAATTGAACAAATTAGTATGAGATGCACATTACTTTATCCTTACTTCCCCTGTGGATTTTTCACAGCTGTCTCCTTTCTCTTGCTTTCATCCACCAGAACCACAGTTCACTCTAACCTGCAATTGTGCAAATCTTGGTCTCTGTTAGTGTGGAAAGGGGAATTTGCAGTGGAAATGTGACCCAGAGGCCTATTGTCCCTGATGGTCATGGTAGACTCAAAAATACTTGGAAATCAACCACCAATTCCTTTAAAAATAAAGGAATAATAATTTAATTTTTAATTTAAAAAAGAAACATGTATGAGAAGCATACAGAAAACATGTAGGGCATAAAATTAAATGTTTACAGTGATGCTTGTAGTTTTGGATCAGATCCTGTGTGGATATTATCACATTTAAGCTCCTATGAGATGTTTTCCAACATGATGAAAAAAGATGATGTTCGTGCCATGCTTAAAACTGGATTTTCTTTATTTATTCCACTTTATTTGCTGCCCTAAATATGTTTAAAGTTTTTTTTGCCATATGGGTTGTACTTCTTAGCTTGCTGAAAAAAAAAGAGATTAATATGAAGTGCATCATCTTTCTGCAAGTAAATCTGATTTTGCTGTGTTTAAATCTACTGTTAGCCAGTATTGCTGCTATCAAGTGCTTTGCAGCAGCACTTGCTGCATATTTTAAAATAAAGGAGACTTTTTCTTCATTTTCCTTATGAGAAATGGTCTTTCTCATAACCAGAAAATCTTTATGAAGATAACCAACGTTCTCATTTATTTTCTTTAGGGGATGTTTCACAATTATCTCTTCCTGTTATCTGTTCTTTATGAAAAATCTCATTACTTGTAGAATTTCTTCAATTCTCTTAATCATATTTTTTTTAAATTGCAACCAAAAAAAAAAAAAAAGAGTTTGAAAATGAAAAGTGCTTCAGGTGGTAAGAGGTCAGGACATAAATGAATTCATTTTAATTCATTTTAATTAATTGCTGTTTTGTAATAATGAAGAGTTACTTGTCTGGGACACCTAAGCAGGTACCAACACCTGGAAGAAGAGTGAACTTGGCAATAACTCCACTTCCTTTTTTATTTTATTTTATAGAGCTGGGAGAAATAAAGAATGTCACTACTACCCAGCCATCCCTGGAGCTGGATGGCCTGGAAAAATACACTAACTACAGCATCCAGGTGTTGGCTTTTACCCGAGCTGGGGATGGAGTGAGGAGTGAGCAGATTTTCACCCGCACTAAAGAGGATGGTAAGGAGGGAAAGCATTTTCCATTCCCACTTCCAGGAAATGTTTGTTTGTCTCAGGAAAATATTGTACACAGACGTGCAGAGATTGAAAATTCAGCCCTGTCCCAGCTTGGGGAGGAGCTGGAGCTGCTGCAGAGAGCCCAGAGGAGGCAGCAGGATGAGCAGAGGGATGGAGCAGCTCTGCTGGGAGGAAAGGCTGGCACAGCTGGGATTGTTCAGCCTGGAGAGGAGAAGCTTTGGGCTGAGCTCAGGGTGGCCTTGCAGGGCCTGAAGGAGCTGCAGGAACCATGGAGAGAGACAATTGCCAAGGGATGGAGGGACAGCACCCAGGGAATGGAGGGACAGCACCCAGGGAATGGAGGGACAGCACCCAGGGAATGGCTCCCACTGCCAGAGGGCAGGGCTGGATGGGATCTTGGGAATTAGGAATTGTTCCCTGGCAGGGTGGGCAGGGGCTGGGATGGAATTCCCAGAGCAGCTGTGGCTGCCCCTGGATCCCTGGCAGTGCCCAAGGCCAGGTTGGACATTGGGACAGTGGGAGGTGTCCCTGCCATGGCTGGGGTGGCACTGGATGGGATTTAAGTTCCCTTCCAACCCAAACCATTCTGATATTGTATGAAAATGGGGAAAGGAGGAGAGACTGTTCTGGAACTG
The DNA here is from genome assembly GCA_037013685.1 of Acridotheres tristis. Lineage (NCBI taxonomy): Eukaryota > Metazoa > Chordata > Aves > Passeriformes > Sturnidae > Acridotheres > Acridotheres tristis. The sequence goes on from CM072884.1 coordinate 111,287,765, forward strand.
TCTTATATTACTTACATCCTACTAAGAATATTATTTTCAGTCTATATATACAGACACACACATATATATATATATAAATCCTCCAAATACCTTTTCCCTCGAGCAAAATAAAGAACAAAAATACCTTACCTTTGTTCCTAGACCAAAGCATGGAAAATTCAATTTCTAATGATGAAAGTTTAAGAAACTTTTAATCATACACAGACACAGACACATGAGATTCCATAATCACTTCATTGTAGTTGTAACTATTATAATCACTTCAGGCTACCTCAGTAGGATGCTATGCAGTGCTCTATTTCTGAAGCACTAAAATTCAAAATTCGTGGGAGATTTTGTCCCTAATCTTTTTTAAGACCTTGAAAATGCTATGAGAGGTACAAATGTAGTTTTGGATGCCCTAAATGCTTTTGAAAAACTAGATCAAGAATTTTTGTGGTACAGATAAATATGCTCACAGTCCTGTCAATGAGGTTACTTGAATAATGTTTCATTTGTAAATTCTCCTATGAGTTATGCAATATGTTTTCACAGAAATTAATCAATGGATTTTCCTTTCTTATTTATCCACGTTATTGGTCACTCGTGAATATATGAATATATTTGCAACTTTTTTTATTTCTAATGAGATTTTTAAAAGTGACAAGAGAGCAGGTTCAGTAACTTAATTGACTTGATGAATTTTCGGTGCTTTTTTGCCAATAAAAAATTATGTGATGAAAGTTATCAATTTTTTTCCAATCAAATATTAAGGGACTCATTCTAAAATTTACATTACATTATAAGGTTGCCTGGCCCCAGCTGTAGCTGTATCCAGGGGATGCAGTAAATGAAAAAATTGACAGCTCTAGACTTGTGTGTCTAAAACACTGAATGTTCTAATATCAGATTAAAGTGCTTTAACAAGTTACTTTGGAGCACCCAGATCCTGACTCAGATGCTCTTGGGACACTAAGTGCTTGGAAGCAGATGGATTTATTTCAATGAAAAAAAAAAATCTAAAATGTAAAATCTAAAATGTAAGAGAACTGTAAAGCACATGCTGCATTTTCAAGTTACTTTTCAAGTTACTTTTTGTCAAGTAGATCCCAGCATAGCAAACCTTCCCTAAAGTCTCCCTGAACACAAAGGCCCTGAGCCTTGGGAGTGAGATTTAAGCCACCAGGAGCCAGGAGTAATGTCCCACATTACTCCAGGAGCTTGGGGACAGGCTGGTCTTGGAGACATCTGGTACATATCAGAAGCCTCAAACATCTCCTCCTTCTCCTTCTCCTTCTCCTTCTCCTTCTCCTTCTCCTTCTCCTTCTCCTTCTCCTTCTTCTCCTTCTCCTTCTCCTTCTCCTTCTCCTTCTCCTTCTCCTTCTCCTTCTCCTTCTCCTTCTCCTTCTCCTTCTCCTTCTCCTTCTCCTTCTCCTTCTCCTTCTCCTTCTCCTTTTCTTCTTCTCTCCTTAGTCCATCTCTTCCCCATTTGCTCACCCCAGCTCTTGGTGGTGGCTCTTTTGCTGTCTCCATCTCTGGGATCAGACAGGCTGAGGGGACACATTGCCTCACACTGTGTTTGGCAGCTGTGCAAAGGCTCATCTCTCACCTTCCATCCTCCTGGCAGCTCAGCAATAACTTGCCCTAAGGCAGCCTGACAAAACTTTCCAGAGATTTTCTGATGCCTCACACTGGTTCCATTCATTAAATCTTTTGTCCAGGAAACTAAATGGAAAGGTGTTCCAGAAAATACAATGACTTCATCTTCATCTTCACAACTTTTTATTAAGGGCAGGAAAGATTTTGAGTGGAATCTACAGAGACCTGCAGTTAAGCATAAGCCAAACCCAAAATCCTGATCTAAACATCCTGAAGAATGTGGAAGTTAAAAAAAGAGGAAAAGAGGAAAAGAGCATTCCTATTGCCAAACTCCATGCACCAAACAAGTTTCTCATTCCTCAGAGGAATGGATATTTCTACTGTAATTTTATAAGGAAAAGTGTCCTGTAGAGAATTATTCAGTAGGACTAATTCCAGGGCACCTAAAAGATCCTGCCCTGAAGTGAGTTTAAGCACTTCCTTGGCATTTTAACGAAATAAATTAATTGGGATCTTAACAGAGTTTATAAATGGAGACCTTCTATCTCTGCTCCCAGATCTCCTCTGGATAAAATCATGACACAAGATATTCCATCCTCCTCTAATAAAATCTAGAAATCCAGCATATTTTTAAGTGGCTGCCAGGCCCCCCCACGTCATTATTGCTACGAGGTCATATCACACCATTAATTCCTTTCTTTTTTTTTTTTTTTTCATTTGTTTTTACATGAGAGGAAACTTTTCTTTGTAAAATCAATGGTGTAGCATTTTCCACTGCTGCTGGAAAAGCCAGTCAGGGCCTCCTGTGACTTCTCTGTTGGTGTTCAGCTAAAGACATCAGCCCAAAATTTCTTCAGCCGGCTTGAAATCTCCAATGAGGCAAAATAAGGGTTACCCAGCAAGCGACTCCTCGATGGAATGTGTTGATACTTTGATTCCTTACAATGTTTGATACTGATTTTAGACACCAGAGGTCAGACACTGCTGCTGATCAGCAAAGGAAATGAGAACAACTCAAGCAAGTAATAGGAAATGAGCTTTCAAGGAATGAGCTTTCCTTTCAGTGAGATCATATTTATGAGTTTTATGTAGCTTTTTCCCCCCCTTTTCTGAAAGCTGACTTCAGAAAAGATGCTGCTCTTTTTGGAGTTCCTCCTGGTAGAAAAATAAGCCAAGAGAAAATGTCTAATTTTCAAAAATACATTCTGGTTTTGTCCTTTACCTTTTCCATTTTACAGTTTCTAATAAGCTTCTCATCCTCTTCACCTGGAGACTTGATTTAATAAACCATTAAAAATTAAAGCAGCTCTTCCAATTCTTTTCCCTTCTGTGATCAAAATGCAGTTTGAAAGGCTTCTCTGTTTTGTAGCAAGAGGGAGTGTGTGTGACAAGTTCCCTCTCTGCTCCTGTGCTGCAAATGCAATATGAGAAAACTACAGCTGAAACAAGGAATTTGCTGCCTGAACAAGCCTGAAATGTGTCACAGCACCTTGGCTGGCAGCAATGCCCTGACCTTGAGCACACCACGGGAGGACACAGACCCCAGAGCCCCCATCCCAGGAAAGATTCCTGCAGCTGGGAATTTGGTCTGGCTGGCTGTCAGAGGTGGCATCTGGGCTGGCTGTGACACAGGAGGATGCGCGTTTCTCCCTTGTATCTTCTTTTCTTTTTTTCTTTTTTTGGAGAAAATGCATTCCTGTGCACAGCAAGCTGTTTGTGTGCCACAGAAGGCTTTGCAGCAGTGCTGTGCTTCCAGCTCTCATTCAGAGCCAGGCAAAAGCTGCAGCAGGAAGGAAGGGAAAACAGTTCCAAATCCCCCTGCCAGCTCCACTCTGCCTGAATCCAGAGAGATTTTCCTCCTCTTCTTTCTCTCCCTGGACACTAAGCTTCCTGACCATTGGCATGAGAGGCACAGACAGCATCTGCAAGCCTTACATTTATTTTAAAATGATTAAGCAGAAATCCAGTCAGGTGCATGTTCAGTAGTCCTTGGAGCAGAGCTCTGCTTGGGTTGGTTCAGCTGATGAGGGTGACTGGGCTCTGTGATGAAAAATTGCCCTTAATGACCCCTTAATGCACTTTTTTTCTACTGGTAAGGATCTCCAATTTTATCTTTTTGACTAAGAAGCAAAAGGCATTGAATAGTAAATGCTCCCCTTGGGAAGCTGGCAGGATTTCATAGAACTTGTGTGCTTAGTATGAGGCCACTTCAGACTAAATTCACGTGTGGATGGGTTTTGGCTGTAATAGATCTATATTGTAGGTGAGGTATCTACATGAACAAACAGGCAGCAGTCAGGAGTTGAGTTTATTTTGATTTTTCTAAGTGCAACCAGCAATGGAGTAGTCCTGTGTCGTGCAGAATTAAAACCCTGTTACAGAACAAGGCTCAGATTTCTGATTTATTTGTGATAACGCTCCTAAATGCACCACAGTCTGTGCATTTGCCTCCCTGCTGCTCAGTAGTGAAGAAAAATGGTGATAATCTCTCTGCTTATGAAAAGGAGAATGAGAAAGTTCCTGGAGCTCCTCCCCATTATCTGGCACATCTAAATGCTGTTTCCCAGCCCTGTCATATCAGGATAATTGCCTGCACTGCTTTAGCATTCCACTTGCACTGTCAGGAATACAGAGTGTTCTCCTGCACATGAAAGCAGGATGCTATTTCCGTGTTTTTCAAAGCCTTGCTAGCTGGAGAATGAGGCCATCTTTGATCTTAAATTTGCCACATCTGCTCCCTGGAAGGCTGCAAAGTTATTTAGAAGCAATCCTCAACTTCTCTGTGCTCAGCCCAGGTTTTCCTCCAGCTTCTCACCATAGTTTTACCCCTGGTGACCATGGCGGGGAAAAAAGGGATCTATGGAATTGTGCAAATTCAGTTTGTCTTTCTGGGAGCTGTGGGAGTCAGTGTGCTAAATAAAGGTCCAGGGCGAATTCAGTAAGATAGCTCAGGTCTCCTGATGCTGCTGACTTATAATGACTGAAGCCAGAAAGGCTGGGGATACCATGGCAATGAGGGAAAATACCTTAAGTTTTCTTGGCAAGGCTCAGGGTTTTCCTCTCCAGGATAAGGCAGGCACCACATTCCCCAACCACAACTTCTTCAGATGCACAAGGAACCCAGTTTAGTAAGAAATGCTTCAGTTAATGCTGAGATAACTCATATGAGGTCCAGGGGATGGGTTGGACCAACGACTTTGCCCTCTGGAGAGAGAACAGTAGGGGTCTGTGAAGCACCAGATGAGATTCTGCAGGATTCCTGCCAAGGAAATGTAAACACTTCCACACACACAGTGGAATGACACACAGCTTTCATGTGCACAACCCAGCAGTGCAGCAAAAAGAGGACTAATAAATCAGTATTCAGAATAATTTTTGCAACACTGCAAAAATTGCTGCTAGTGAGGTGGAGGGGTCCTTGGGTTGAAGATTTTCCTGTATGGCTTCCTGACTTTCTTTCTGGCCCCTCTTTCTGCTGGTCTCACACCAGACAGCAACACAGCAATGACAAGGGAAGTTTCCCACATAGACCCAAGGACTGGAAAATGCCAGATGAATTCTGAGTTAATCCCTCAACAGTCGACAGCCATGACCAATTACCATCAGAACCTGTCCCTATAGATCACACCCTAATTTAGCAATAAATTGCATTAACCTCATCCATCTATTTGAAGTGATTTCCAGAAAACATTGCTATCCATAAAGGAATCCTCCTGTGGGTTAGGTAATTACCCTGGAGAGCCAGCTTTCACTCCTCAGCAGCAGGAGCAAATAGCATTTCTAATGAGCTGGGTATAAATAACAAGTTGGATGCTGTCAAGCATCAATATTTACTCTGCATTGGATAGAGCTGCTAACTGAATTAGCCCCTTTGCAGCGAGGGGCTGGGTTTGCATGCAATTATCATCATGACGTTCTCACTTGATGCCTAATTAGCTCTCTCAGCACACTATAAATAGAAAATGCATATCCAGAGATGTTGCACTGAGTGGTGCCTGTCAGTTTTCTCACATCTTCCAGGACCACCTATGTAGATAGAAAATTGAGGGTCTCCTCACATCACTTTTACACAAAAGATGAGCAGATTTAGATGCCAGGCTGGCTGACTTCTCTTTATGGGCAAAGTTCTGTAGCAGCATAATATCTGCTTGCTTAATTGAGGTAGAACAAAGGTTCTAAATTTATCTACAAATATCAGCTTGCTGGACAAGGGATTTTGTACCTCTACTGCACAATAACTGTTTTCTGTGAAAGTAAAGAAAGCTGATCAAGCATTGCAATGGTAATTGCACTAGAAATTTTAACATTTTATTAGTTTTACTTGAAATCAAACAAAAATATCAGATTCTTCACAAAGCAGTTGTTCTGTAGAGAACAAAGTCCAGAAAACTGTTTCATTTTGTCTTTAATAACATACATAGCAATTATCAATGCAACATATCTATTTTAATAATTTAACATAAACATTGACCACACTCAGTGCATAAATATCTTTCAAGTTATTTATTTTCACAGATTTTAAAATATATTTTCAAATATTTTGACACAAGGTGTGTTTTTCAGGAAATTTTAAACCTATTTATTATGATGTTAAATGTAGCCCTTGTTTTGTTTATGTACAAGCTTGAGTGTAATGTGATACTCCAGCATGCAGGAAAAGAAATCTAGCAGTTTTGGATGTTAGTGAAAGAGTGTTTCCAAAGCTGGAGAGTGCTTTACAGTGTAATGTGTGTTTGAAAAACAGCATATGCTCATGAAATCAAAACCTTTCCCAAAATGCAAGGCTGCAAAAGGATGTAGTTAAGATTACACAGCAAGATTTTAGCATTTCCGAGCTGAAGCTTTTTCCACGTGGTTTTAGACAGGAGCTTTGAGGTTTTTTAGCTCTTTCTCTGTGATAATTTTGATGGGCTATATAGATAGCTGCTGTAATTAGAGAAATAGATATACTGCAGTGCCAGAGAGAGGTCTGAGCTGCTGAGGGCAGGGTGAGGGTCAAGGATTCTGTGTGGGGAGATTGCCACTTGCTGGCCACGGGTCACATCAGGCAGTGCAAACTGCTCATTTACACTCCACTTCATTAAATCCACAGCTCTGCTCTGGATGCCCATTAAACTGTCCACATGTGTGTTATTTATAACACTTTGGGCATGGGTTGTGTGTTCAAAACTGGCCATTTATAATAATGTGTTGATTGGCGATTTCTGTGACCGCGCACGGACAAGATATTTTCATGTGAGCACTTGGGTTCAAACTGAAAGGGGAAATTTAGGTTGGATCTAGGGAAGAAGTTCTTTGCTGTGAGGGTGGTGAGGCCCTGATACAGGTTTCTCAGTGGATGCCCCATCCCTGGGAGTGTAGATGGAGCTCTGAGCAACCTGGTCTAGTGGAAGGTGTCTCTGCCCATGGCAGGGGTTTGGAAGATATTTAAGTTCCCTTCCAACCCAAACCATTCTTGGGTTGATTCTATGATTTTATGCAGGCTGGAGGGGATACTTCACAGAAGCTTAACCATCATTGGAAGGTTCTGCTTCAGGACCCTCTGAAGAAGATTTTCTCCCCTCTTAAGGATGGGGTCACACTCCCCAAAGCTTCTCCCTGGCATGGGCAGTGTGGAGGCTGCTCCCTAACCCAGAGTGTCCATCTCAGCCCATGGGGGCACAGCCACCAAAGCAGCACGCTCCCCTTTTCCTCTTAACTCCTCTGCTACACTGGGGTGATTGAATGTCTGCCTTGGCCCACTCTAACACCCTTTGCTTTTCCAGTTCCAGGTCCTCCTGCTGGAGTTAAGGCAGCTGCTGCCTCGGCCTCCACGGTTTTTGTGTCCTGGCTCCCTCCCCTGAAGCTGAACGGCATCATCAGGAAATACACCGTGTTCTGCTCCCACCCCTACCCCACAGTAAGTGCCACAGCCCCTCTGTGTGGGGCTGACACTGAGCACCTGCAGACACCAGCCCTTCATCTCCTCCCTGCCTCTTCCTCTCCTGCCCTTTGCCCGCCCAGGAGCTGCAGAGAGAAGTGAGAGTTCCGTTTGGTTTATTCCACCTATCAATTTTTTTTTTTGTTGTTTAAAACCTATTGCAGAGCATTAGCTCGCAAATGATTTCAAAATACAGACTTGGAATATTTTTCAAGGTTTGATTGGTTTAGAAAGTAACAAATTATTATTTCCAGGCCCAGCTGCAGGAGCCCTGTTGCAGCTGGAGGCATGTATTTATTTACCCTGTTTGCATCCAAGTTCCTGCCTTCTTGGCTTGAGTATTCATGTGTGAAGGAACATAATGACTTATAAACAAATATATTTGCTTTGGAATAGGCTTATTTATGCCTGGAGTATTTGCCCACTCTAACTCTGTGTGCTTTTAGTTACTGAGAAAGTGACAGGAGGAAATTTGAATTGAGTATCAGGTTATCTTTTTTCCTTTCTGAATCACAAAGAAATTCAGCAATCTTTAAACACAAGGGCCAATTTCTCTCTCTAAATACCCATGCATATTTATTTTCATGTGCATTGAAAAGAATACTTACTTATTTTGTATCTGAGGTTTGGATTTAGGTTTTATCCAAGCTTTGGATTTCAGTTTACAGCAGGACTTCCCACCAAAGGTAAAAAATGCAATCTTGGTTAATAGGCAAGGAAAATATTGTTGCAGGAATTTCAAAAAGTGCTTCAGGCAAGTGGAAATTTCCCGGCCTCCAAAGGCAGGGGGTTACAACAAGGTGGTCTTTTAGATCCCTTCAAACCCAAATCATTGTGTGATTCTCTGATTTATGTTTTGGGATTACTGTCTCCTAAATCCATTAATTTCATAATTGTAGCAAACCAAACCGTCTTTAGCACACCTTTAAATGTGAACTAGCTGGAGATTTCCATCACAGTTCATACATTTCTGTGGCACTCAGTGGGTTAAAGAGGCCAGAGTTTAGAGGACAGCTCTGAGTGGGGACCAGGCACTTCTCTGGGAGCTTGGAGAGAACACCAGATGGTGCTGCTGCCTTCTCCAGATACTTTCCATGCACAAAGCTGCAGTGCTTCTTCCTGGGGCTTTGCTTGCAACATTTTTTCCCTATATTTACATCCCCGAGAAAATAAACATCCTCAGCTAAAAATATTATTCTCCACCATGTGAGTCTCTCACATACAAAACTTCCTATTTTGTGGTTACCTTTTGGAGCACCTCAGAGGTGGACAGTGACAAGAACCATTGCTCTTTTTTTGCTGCTCTTGGCCTGAACAGAATCTTACTGCTGTATTTTCGTGGTGTTCATTATGCAGGGTATGTATGAACCATCATGGAACCATACCTTAGGCTCAGGTAGAGGCACTTGGAGTTTTCTGTGCTTTCTATTAATTGCTGATGTGTACATGGATAGTTCTGCAAGGTGTCCCTGCCCTCCAGGACAGATGATCTTTAATGTCCCTTTCAGCCCAAACCATTCTGGATTCCATGATCCTGCTGTTACCTTCGTGCAGGTGTGTGTACATATAAATACATATATGCACACACAGATATGTGTATAAATATGTTCAACGTGCATCTGTGAGTCTGTTCTGGTGTTCTGCAGATCAGCAGGAGCTGTGGCTTGCAGAGATCTTCTGTATCAGCCCTGTGTGCTGAGTGAGGCAGGAATTACACTGGGGCTCAGTTTCCTGAAGCCAAGTTGGACATTTTTAAACAAATGCAAGCCCTCAGGACATACTTAATATAGGACACACTCCCTCAGCTTTATTTCTAACAAAATGCTTTGTTATCTTTTATTCTGAAATGGATTGTGAGCTAAAAAATTCAGAGCTGCTTTGCAGTGAAACGAGCCTGCTGCAGAGCTGCTCAAATGCCAACACTGCTGTGCAGATACACTTAATATATCCAGGGAAGTTCTTGTTTGATTCACTGCTGGCAGAGACAAGTAGCTGACAGAGGGAGAGGTCTTATATTAGGGTGAGGAGGAGAATAAATAAAAGATCTGTGTCTTTATCATCTCTTCTGCCACAATAAGTTGCAAGTGCTGTAGCTGCAGGTGTGGAGCCCTAAAAATTTCATCCATCAGTCACAGCCCTGGCTGCAAAATTACTTTGCCAAAAGTCTGCTATTCAAGCAGAAAGGCAAACTCAGTTTTCAGGCATCAGTGAGAAGAAAGAGAAAAGGACAGGGGTAAAAGTAAATCGATGGGGAGGCTGCATTCTTTGCAGATTGTATTTTATTGCTGAGAACAAGTAATTTCAATAGACTTTAGGCAGGTTAACAACAGTCCTCTGCACAAGAACACTGCTTTGGTGGTTAAGTCATCAACAGGAAAAATAATTAACTCTGTTGGTCGTATTGTGCATATTTTTATTACAAACATAACACATACAACCCTGATATATTATAAAATTAAGATTTGCTGCCTCTTGCACTGTTCAGTTTGTTTTGCAAAGGCAGAAGCTTTTAAAAACTTCTGCTGCCTCTGTATAGAACAAAAGGCATTTCCTCTTTAAATATTTTGAGCCCTAAGGACAGTACTTGCCTGGGATGTTTCAAACCACAAATATGATTAATGTGTGAAAAATGGAAAAGATTCTCCACTGCAGTCTATTCTCTGGCCAAGATAAAGGGCAAGCAAAGATCCAATTTCACACTGTTTAATTGTTGTGTCTATAGTATTCTACAGGCATAATTAGGCAAAACTTTCTCTTTTTTATTCTGAAAATGGAAGAAAAAATACAGAAATGTGAGACTTCACATATCCTTCATTCTTCAAATATAAGAAACAGAATATGCCAGAATTTAAGTTAGAAAAATTATTACTTGTCCTAGCTCATAGCCTACATTCTTGCTTCTCCCCATTTCCTACCACATCCATGTCCAACCTTTTGTGGGATCTGGCTTCTCAAGACACCTGTAATGGCCCCATGGTGGCCAGATTCCTTCTAAGAGTGGTGGTTGCCATGGTAGTGGCAGGATGCTCATGGCACTCATCCTGCCCAGGCCTCGGGGAAGTGCTGTCACTGCTGTCCCATCCTGGCAGGGGGATTTTCCCCCATGGTGACACACACGGGGAACACAGAATCGCAGCACAGAAATCAGGCTGGTTTAGTTCCTACTGGTTGTAGGAACTGTAGTAGTTCCTACTCAGGAGGCTGCTCCAGCCCTTCCTGCCTTGGGATGTAGGTGTGCATTGCCAGGGATTTTCAAAGTGCAGCAGAAAAGGAGATTTGGGGGTTTTCTGAAGAAAAACGACAAAAAAAAAACCCTCCCAAAAAACGACCACCAACCTCTTGTTGTGTTCAGATCAGTACAATGCTTAAGGAATAATCAATGGGATTAGATTAAATAAAATTTAGATGTCAGAGAGTGTCTGGAAAAGATCTCTGTGATACACAAGTTAGCCAACATGGGAAACTTTGACCTCAGAACAGGTAAAAAGCATTTCCTAAAGAAGCAGGAGAGTGCTGAGGGCAGAAGGAAGGGTAAGGATCAGAATTTCCTGGTGCAGGAAGGTATGAGGAAGTGCCTATGCACAAGGACAGGGAATTTTTGATATGGGAAATTCTGATCAGCTGGGGGAAAAAATTACCATGAGATCCTGGCCAAATATTGAAGCTGGGGCCCAGACTGTGGGATCTCCAAGCATGGAAATTTTAAAAACTTCACTCAACATGTCCCTGAGCCACTTGATGCAATTAAACTTGCTTTGAGAAGGGGGTTGGACTGGGTGACCTCCAGAGGAACCTTCCAACCTCAATTCTGTCATTATAGGGCAATTTAAAACTGGAAAAGTTGGTCAAAATCTGTATACAACAAGGGAAACCAGACAGTGGCAGAGTTAATGTGCAACTCTCTGAGGAAAAGAGACACATTAAATTGACACCAAGGTGTCTCATAAGTGAAAAGTCTTCAATAAATCTCATGTGACAATTTAGGCCACTGGCAGGACTGTTTGTCTTTCCCACCTGAACACTTTCCATGCACAGTCTCCCAAACAAGTTCTGCTTTTAGCTCTCACCATCAGGAAATCAGAGAGTGGGAGCGAGGCCATTTTATTTCACATCTTAAGTGAGTTCCAGATGAGTGGAGGAAAGACAAGAACCAACTGACTGTGTCCTGAAAAGGAAAATCACTGAGAAAGGAGAATGGTCTCCATTTATTATCCTTTTATAGTGCACTTCTACTTACATAACTCCTTTCCATTAATCTCCAGGCTTTCTATGGAGGTAGTGTAGAGTGATGCACAAATTAATAACCTGCTTTGCTGGAAACAGCAGGAAAATCCTGTTTAATGTGTTTGCTCCTATTAGTGAGTGACCCAACAGCAACAACAACCATAATGACAACACTTTTCTAATCAACAATTCAAAATAGACTTTAATATGTGTATTTTCTGATTGGGTGATGTCATACTGTTTATTGACACCCAAATTATTTCACTGGTCTGTATTTTCTCAGCTCTTTACATCACTTTCTAGCACCCAAAGATTGGCAAATATGACAAGAAGCTTGCAAAACATACAGGTACATATTTAAAACCCTAGATTTCAGATAAGAAGAACCAGTTTATTCTCTGGTCTTTAATCCTGACAGTAGTTTTGAAATGTTGGTTGATGAAACTGTTGCTTTGCTGTGGGATTCTGCTAAGAGATGATTTGTCCTTCAAACCCACCTTTGACCAAGTTCTCAAAAGACCAGAAGCCTGAGGACTGGAAGGAGAAGAAATTCCAGAACTGTTGAATCAGATGAATGGAGGGAGAATATTCCTACAAAGATCCCAAACGATAAACTGAGTTAGCTGGATGAGGAACCAGAGCACAAAGCAGACCCTGGTGCTGAAATAGGGCTGATGATCAGGAATTATCTCACAGTGCAAACCCAACACTCAGCCCCAGTTACTTGTGTTGGAAAGAGTCTTTGAAAACTGTAGCCTACATTTCTGGACTTCTCCAAAGGATGTAGAAAGCTGAAAGCCCAGAAAATATTCATATTCCTGTGAAACAGTTGGGTTTGGAATAGGTTGGGTTTGAAAAGGTGTAAAGTAGGGATGGAGAAGAGGGAAATAATCTTATATTTGGCCAAAGCCCAAGTCAACTTCCTTGGAAACATAATCAATATTGGAAACTAACCAACATCTGAGGCAGACAATTACTGATACTTTGGATTTGCTTATTTTACTGTTAGTAAAATATTCCTTAGTCTGTTAGACTTCTCTATTTCTTTCTTTTTTTTTTCTTTGATTTTGTTTAAACCCACTGAAGGGAAAGTATAGTATGTGATATACCCAGCATACACAGGAGACTTGGGTTGCCCTGTGGAAGAGAGTAATTGCTGCTCTTGGTCTGTAATTCATAGATCCTAAGTGGGATTTAGTTCATCTGACTTCAGACACCTCCAATAGCATCACAAATACTTATTCTGGGGTCATCAAGGATTTTGTTTCTTTAAGGAAAGAAGCTAGATGTCTGTGATAAACTGGATAAGTCTCCTTCTTAAAGTTTCCCTTCTCTTTGTTTAATCTAGAGAAAGTATACATGCTTATCTTAAACCAGCTGATCTGCAACATAAACTAAATGTGGAAGTATATACAATTAACTTAAATTAGACCTTTAAACTATTAACTGTTATAAATTCCCATCATCCAGTGCTGATAGAATTGAGTGTTTTCCACTCAATTCTATCAGGCAGACACAAGTTTTGTCTTGATTTTGCATAGGATCTGTCTAAATTCTAACTTTGGGTTTGCATCACACTTTCTGATCCTCATTTCCTCTCCAGATTAAAGACTTGGATAAAAGAAAACTTTGGAAAATAGATTTGATGCAATTATAAGGCAGAAATTTTTTTTTTTTTTACATACTGTAGATCTTTCAGTGATTAGAAGGGTGCTGGAAGTTTCTTGAAAAAAGGGAGAAGTAGCTGGCAGAAGTTGGCTAAGTAGATAAAGTTACTGTTGAACAGAAGTTTATTTAGAGTCAGCAGCTTCTGTAAGGTTGAATTTTAAGTATATGTTCATTGATTTGTGTATTACATGCAGTATTTATCACTGCATCTATATAGCACTTTTTACAGCGTGAAGATATTTATGCTTATTAATTCCTGTGTGCTTTATTTAGCATAGAAATAGTGCATAATTTGGGGGTTATTTTAAAACCTTATATTGGACAGCATTTAAAATGTGTCTTTTTAATATACCACGTTCTATTTTTAGCCTTTTTGTCGTTGTTTCACATCTTTGGTGCCAGCTCCCAAACACAGTACATTCATTATTTTAATTGCTTTGTCAACTTGAAATTTTTTGCCTATCTTATTTTTGTCAGCGAGCAGACCTCAGGAGGGATGTGACAGAGTATAAATTGATTCTGAAGATGTGCTGGTTTATATGATTTTTAAAAGGTCTCCTTGTAAAGCCCTACCAAAACAAATTTGATATTGATTTTTTCATAACCCTCCCATCTTGTCTCACTCCCTCGTCTCACACCCAGGGATATCAATACAGTCTGACAATAAGTCCTTGATGTCCTGACCTTCCCATGGTCACCAGCCTGTGACACCACACACTGCTTCCCTCATCAGGAGGCTGAGGGACTCTCCAGGAGCTGCTCCAAGGGGACAGGCAGGTGGTGGCCCCTAACTGGGCTACCTGGAAGTCCAGACAGTGGGTTTTCTTCCAGGTGTAATACCTGGAAATGAGAATTCAGGAGCAGCTGAGGGAGCTCCAGGTGTTTATCCTGGAGAAAAGGAGGCTCAGGGGGGACCTTGTGGCTCTGCACAACTCCCTGCCAGGAGGGAAGAGCCAGCTGGGGGTCAGGCTCTGCTCCTAGGACAAGAGGAAATGGCCTCAAACTGTACCAGGGCAGGCTCAGCTTGGACAGCAGCAGGAATTTCCCCATGGAAAGGGAGCTCAGGCCTTGGCAGGGGCTGCCCAGGGAGCTTTGGAGTGCCCATCCCTGCAGGTGGCACCTGGAGGTGGCACTCAGTGCTCTGGGTGAGGACAAGGTGGCCACGGGACACAGCTGGGACTCCCTGGGCTGGGAGGGCTTTTCCAGCCTCAGGGATCCTGGGATTCTTTGGATTGGCAAGATTTCCCTACCAGCGGGAAGGCAGGGAGCTCCTCTGTTCTTCTCAAAATTTCCAGCTGAAACTTTCTAACCCATTAGTTCCACAATTAAGGTGGGGGAAAAAAATGTTACAGTGCAATATGGCATCTGCATTCACTTTTGTGAATTTTCCAACGGTTACCTTCAATAATGCTGAGTGAAAAACAGATGCCACCTTTCAAAACATGAGGCAACACCTGATCAGAAACCTTTGTTAGACCAAAGTGGCAGCCAAGAGCCTGACTGGAGACCATAGTCCAGGATCAGTGACTATTTGGAACTTTGAGAGTGTGTCCATCTGTGAAAGGAAGGCAAAAGCCAGCAGTCCTCAAGAAAAGTACAATTTGTGACCTCAGGCAGACTTTCACATCTTAGGGAGTTCACTGAGAGGGCACAGCAATGCTCTGTCTGCTCTTCTCAGGGATGCAGAACTTGAAGTTCATTCTCTATAAATAGAGACATGTATTGATTTTTATTACCCCAGTTTGCTTCTGGGTAGAAACAACTTAGTGTAACCCCCAGTACTGGATAACTTGTGAGTCCAGGAGACTCTAAAATGTGATTTTTAGAACAAAACATCTCAGTACTCTCTGTCCCTCGAGTTCTGTGTCGAGTTTTGGGCTTCTCACTTCACAAAAGGACCTTGAAGTGGTTGGAATGTGTCCTGGGAAGGATCTGAAAAACAAGCCTTAGAAAAGAAGGTTCTGGAGAGACCTCATTGTTCTCTACAACTCCCTGAAAGGAGCTTTTAGCAAGGTGTGGTCGGTCTCTTCTGCCATGCCCAAAGTGAAAGGATGAGCAGAAATGGCCTGAAATTGCACCTGAGGAAGTTTAGATTGCACATTAGAAATGGAAATTTCCCTGGCAGAGTGGTCAGGCCTTGGGATGAGCTGCCCAGGGAGGTTTGCAGTCACTGTCTGTGGGAGTGTTCAGGAGCAGGCTGGATGTGGCCCTTGGGGACAGGGTTTGAGGTGATGCTGGTGCTGGGTGATGGTGGCACTTGAGGTTCTCTTCCAGCCTTGATGATTCTGTGGTTTCCAGGAGCAGCAATGCCTGAGATAGGGCAAGGTAGACAATTCTGTGATGGAGTTGTGCAAAAAGATGGAGATCATTGTTTATTACCACGTAGAATTGAAGACTTTAATCACTAATGAGGCTCAGAGCTTGTTCTAGGGCTCATCAGTGATTAAACATGGTCCAAGGAGCAGCACCTGGCCCCAGGGGGATGTGATGGTAGCTGATGTCAGTCTACACTTATCATGAGCCCCTCCAAAGCAGAATTGCTCTGAAAAGAGCTGTTTAGAGCAGCACTGAGCTGGAGACCAAGAATCAGTGTGGATCACTGGGAGGGAGTGCTTAAGTCACCTCTGGCTCTCTCCCATTTAGCAGTGGAGCTGAGCCCAGAGGATGGAAGTTTGTTGAGAGAGACCCAGTTATGCAAACGCCATTTCACTGACTTAACTCAGGCCAGATAAAACAAACTCAGTGCTGTTCTGTGGGAGGCTGCAAAACCAGTTGTGGCTCGTTGCTGTGGGCAGGAGGGAGCAGCCTGAGTGTCTCTCCTGAGCCCACTTCTGTTCAGTGGCTCCATTACTGACCTGGATAATGAAACAGAGAGGCTGCCTTTTAATTTAGCAGGAAGGGATTGCATGTACACAGGAGACAGAAGCAGAATTCAGGCAGGTCTTGATGAACTGGGAAATTGGTCTGAAAAAGCTGGATAAAATTTACCAAGAAAATGGATTCCCTGAATAACCAACTGCAAAAGTACTGTGTAGAGAGCAATTCTCTTGATTCTTCAGAAGAGGATTTTGAGGTTATTGTGCCTCCCAAGATGAACATTAACAGCCTTTATAATCCTGTCCTGAAAAGCCAAATGAGAATCCCTGGAATTGTTGAGTACAGGTTTGAAAACTATGAGAAAGCTATGGACCATCTTGAGACAGTCTGAAGGATAACAGAAGATATTATTAGAGAAACTGATAGAGAAAATGGGATTTCTGGACAATGTTGAAAGCATCAGAGTTATTTAGTTGTAAAAAGATAAGGGTACTGGTGGGGAAAGGAATGATAAAACTTCATGTAGATTAAAGACTGGTGCAAAGATCAAGGTAATAATCTATTCTTCATGTTCCTAATAGACTGGAAAAGAAGCTATGGGTTGAAACTGCAGCAGGAAACTCACGCTAGAGTTAAAAAAAAAGGATTTCTAATCATGAGATTAGTTAAGCAGTGAAATAGGTTGTGCAGCCTAGGGAATTGTAAAATCTCCTTTTATTGTAAGTCTTCAAAATCAGGTTGGGGAAACATCTGTTTGAAATTGTGCAGGCACAGGTGAACCTGGTTTAAAGAACAAAGATAGACTCAGGTGATCTCTCAGAGTCCTTCCAGCTCCACCTTTAGATGATGCCATATTTTCTACCTAAAATGGGGTAAAAGCATGCACTTCACTCTAGGTATTATATATATTATTTATAACTAATTGTAATTTTCAACATGAGGCAGCCAACACACAGGTAACCAACCTGTATATGCTCTTACTTCACAACACACACCACAAACCTGGGCTGTTTCTCCCTTTTCACTCATGTCCTAAAAATCTCTATATGGCTTTCCCAGTTCACTTCCAGGTTTCCTGCAACTTGCAGAGAAAGATGAGATAGAGATCTGTGGTTCACTTACCTGATCAGAAGTTGTGCAGAACCAGTGGTAAGCAAGGTGCAGGCTACCTTTCACAAAATAACCTTCCAGTAAATGCTATCCATTGTCTTAACTCCCTGCTTGGGAAACTCCCTAATTGCTTGGAAAATTGTTAGAAATGGGGTTTTTTGCCCCCAGATTGTGTTGACAAACAACAAACCAACAAATAGAAGAAATAATCAAACATAGAAGCCAAAGGGATCAGAGTTTATGCCCATTACTTTAAAAAAGTCAGAAATGCCATGAGATGATGGCATGCTGCTTCCAAGTGTGCAAAGAAATGCACACCACCAGGGCTGAAGTTGCAGAGGAAAATGATGTTCCCTGCACCAACTGTTCCTCAACATCTCTTGCCACTGCCTGGTTGGGGAAGTAGATTGATTGCATCCTGATAAAGGACTTGGATTTCATTTTATTCTTCACAGACCTTGCTAGCTTTCAGAGACTGATCTCTATCTGTCCTTCTTAGACAGTGAGCTAAAGACAGAAGGAAAATTAACCCATCATCTATAAGCTGAAGAAAAATAGAAGTTAGGGGAAAAAAATCTCTTGAGCAAGCATGTTACTGCTTCTAAGATTGAACAGCATTTTATGTTTTATACTGGCATATGCATGGGCCAATATGTGACAAGGTGACATTCCTTTAAATATTTCTCATTTCAATTGTTTAATCTTCTCTTTGCTGACAAAGCTGCCTTTTTTTTTTCTTCTTGTGTAATCAAAGTCTCTGGCATGTTAGGCTAATTGAAATGACAGGCAAAAGTTTAAAGTAAAATCGATTCTTTGTCACTGAAGCATCCCCAAGTGTTTAAAAGGGAATGTGAGCTGAGGAAACAAAATGTGAGTTAACCAGTTAGAAACCAAAATCTTCTGTTACAGCAGTTTGTTTCAAGAAAATGAGAGTCGTTAATTTAGTGAAGATGCATTTACCAGATTCAATTAATAAATTAATTCTGAGAATAATTAATTTTACATTTGAAATAGCCACAGATACAAATGGGTGAATGATGCTGGGAGAAAGAAAGGAGTTGAAAACAAAGTGTTTTAAAAGCTTTAGAGCAGAAAATCCTTCCTTTTATCCATCTTTGGAGTTCCAGTAAGAAAGAGCTGACAGTTGCTGGAATAAAAGTTGGCACTAAGGAATTCTGTGATGTTTAGCTGTTCCTAAATGCTGTGTCCATGTCTCGTGTCAGCAGGTGGTTTAGAAGGAACCTGTGCTAGGTAACTGCATTAATAAGTGGAGCCTAAGTGCCAGAGACAGCCTGGCCTCTTTGACTTTCAAATTAACCATAGGAAATGCTGCCTCATGAATATTAAATTTCAGCCTCCTCTGCCATGATCAATACATTAGGTTTTATGTATGACCTCACAAAGATCCAGCCTGTCAAGCTATGGGCATTTGTCCAATATTCTTGTGTAAATGTCAAGGCAGATGGTTCTGAGAGCCTGCTGCAATATTTCACATAATAATAAAGGTGTCTGGCTGCATTGACCTCTTCATATCAGAAGTGGGAACCCAGGCAAACACTGGCTAAATGGGACAAACTAATCTGGCATTTTGACAAGCAAAGGGGCAATGAGTTTGGCTGGAAAATATGGCAGGTTCCCCTCCAGTCTTGTTCTGAGCCTGGGGAACTTGGCTGGAGCAAGCCAGTCTTCCCAGAAAAATCACCATCCATGGAAGGAACAGAATGTGTTCTTGTAGAAGCCTTTGCATGGTCCCTAAGGGAGCTGAGGTGCCTGGCTTAGAGACAGATATCTTCACTCTGGATTTCAAATGTGAGAGGAGATGAACTCCCCTCTTCCCCTGGCTGCAGGAGGTGCCAGCTGAAGAACAGAGAAGTGCAGTGACCCATTCAGCAGCTGAAACTGTCTGCCAGTTCACATGGAGAGGTGTTTAATGATATCTCAGAAACATCTCTTATTTCTCTTGAATTCACTTTGAAGGACTACGTATTCCAATGTTTTCAGGTCAATGTGCCTTTTGAAATGCTAATCAGGTGGAATTGGCCTTTACCACAAGCAGATATTTGTATATCAAAGAGATTCCTTGCACACTTTGTCAGTCTGAACCAAGTTTAGATTACACTGATGCATTATTTTTAATGCTGATTCCTGCTAAAATCTTCTTTTCTATGTCATTAACCTTCTAATTATTTTTAGCCTAGTGTTAGTTAGCCATTACCATGCTCAGCACTGCACAGGGAAGTGAGTATTATTCATCCCAATGGTTCATTACCCCTCTATTTTTACGTGCAGGCATCACAAAGCCCATGTCAGAAATAAAACTGGCAATACTGAGTGCTGTAACGCTGTTCAGAGCTGAGATTTCCCTCCTCAGCCTTCCTGTGGAGGATGTGCTGAGGCTCTCAAAGCCCCCTGGAGGGATCTTTGTGTTCCTCCACACCTTTCCCTGCACAGGTTGCTCCAAGCAGGATGCAGAGCTCTCCGGGATGAGCAGGGACTGCAGAGCAGCTGCTTGGCTCTGCTGCAGCCCCTGGGCCGAGGCACTTGAGTGACAGAGGAGAGACTGAACTGGCATTTCTTCCAGCACTTGTCCTTCCCTGCTAATGCAGCCAGCTGGCTGAGATGACCTTCAGCTGGGAGTCTCTGAATGGAAGTAATTTCGTGATTGAACAAAACTAGACTTGGGGGAAGTTTGAACAGTCTGTTACAGAGCACAGTTTTATTCCTTGGTTCTCTCCACTGCTGAAGGGATAAAGCCACAAAAATGCAGTAATAAGGAGCACCAGAGGTTCTAGGTGACAGAAATAGTAGACTTTTAATAGTAAAAAGACTGGATGTGGCCATCAGTGCCATGGTTTAGTTGAGGTGTTAGGGCATGGGTTGGACTCAATGATCTTGAAGGTCTCTTCCAACCTTATAATTCTGTGATTCTGTGAACTCCAGATTTCACAGCAGATGCAGCACTGAACCCTCCATTGGGAAAGTTTTGTGTGGAGCTAAATCAGTTTGTCAGAACTGTTGATGGTAAAATTTAGCCATATTTATTCACTTCCATTGTTTACCCAACCCTGTAAAAATAAATGGCACATAAAAGTCCTAATCTGAATAAAACCAATCTGTAAACAAGGCACAAATTCACTGAATATGAATGGATTGCAACAAGTTACTGTGTCTTCTCTGTTTGCTGCCATCTGCCATCTGTTTGGAGCAATTGAAACTCATCCGAAGAGCCCTGAAGTAACAGGCTTTGTAGCACTCACATTTTCTCCAAATACTGCTTATTTTAGCCTGGAAACATTTGTCTCTCCCACCACAGGTGATCAGCGAGTTTGAAGCCTCTCCCGACTCATTTTCCTACAGAATCCCCAACCTGAGCCGGAATCGCCAGTACAGCGTGTGGGTGGTGGCCGTGACGGCTGCGGGAAGAGGCAACAGCAGCGAGATCATCACCGTGGAGCCACTGGCCAAAGGTACAGGGACAGCTGCCCAGAGCCAGCCAGGCTTCTGTGTCACCTGCAGAACTGGCAAGTGGCCTCTCCGTGCCACGCTGAGGGTGGGATTTGCCAGGAGCGGCTCCAGCGAAAGGCGAGGTGACAACTCACAGCTGATTGCTCAAGGCTCTGCTGGAGCCGGCAGAGATGGGATGATGTGCTCCTCCATGGGGTAACTCATCCAACACACCTTAGGAGGGAATAGGTTGCCTGTTGGAGCAATTTTTATCTTCAGTTGTTGGGTACAGGGGGTGTGCAGATGATGCCTCTCCCCCTCTAAATATGTTTCTTTTCCTTGCTGTATAAGGTAACTTCTTTATCATTCCTCTCCTTAGTAATATCTCTTGTGTACTCCACAAGTACCATCTTCTGTATAAAATGGTCTGATTAACATATCTAAACTCTGAACAATTGTTCTCTACTTGCATTAGCTTTGAAGTTTGCTGCTTCTATTTCAGAGATGATGAAAGGATAATGTGCCTCAAATCTTGAATATTTATTTCCAGCTGTATTAGTTGTTCTATTAAAAGATATTGCTGGGGCCTGTGAATTCTGCCTTTTTGAGATGTGATGCTTGCAACATTAGAGCACCTTGGCTTGGAAATGGAGGCCTAACATTTTGAACAACAAAGTGAGAAGAGTCCCACCCCACTCAGTCTCTACATGGGGTCTTCATACGGATTTTTTTTTCTACTACTCAACTTGGTACCATTACAGCCAGTTCTAGGATGGGCAGAGAAATGCACAGATCCCTAGAGCTGCAAAATTAGATACATTTAATTGGCTTCACAGTTTTACAAGCCTTCTAATTCTTCACTTTGGTGTTTAATGATGTAAAGATGTAAAATAAAGTGTCTAGTGCATTATGATGACAGGTTCTTTTTGAAAAGGCTTTGCTGAACTTCAGCCTAGTGCCACCAATGTGAAAGCACTTTCTGCATGGAAGAGCAAACTCCATCACCATGGGAAATCTCCCTGTTCACCTCTGTCTAGCTGGTAGATCACCATTTAAATGATGGTAGATTAACATCAGAGCTGTTACTTTACCCTGGGCAGCATCAAAAGCAGTTTAGGCAGAGGGTTGAGGGAAGTGATTTTGTTCCTGTGTCCCCTCAGGTGTGACCCCACCTGCAGAGCTGCCCCAGCCCTGTCCCAGCTTGGGGAGGAGCTGGAGCTGCTGCAGAGAGCCCAGAGGAGGCAGCAGGATGAGCAGAGGGATGGAGCAGCTCTGCTGGGAGGAAAGGCTGGCACAGCTGGGATTGTTCAGCCTGGAGAGGAGAAGCTTTGGGCTGAGCTCAGGGTGGCCTTGCAGGGCCTGAAGGAGCTGCAGGAACCATGGAGAGAGACAATTGCCAAGGGATGGAGGGACAGCACCCAGGGAATGGAGGGACAGCACCCAGGGAATGGAGGGACAGCACCCAGGGAATGGCCTCAAACTGAAAAATTACAGATTTAGATCAGATATTAAGAAAAACTTCCTCCCTGGCAGAGGGTGCCCAGAGCAGCTGTGGCTGCCCCTGGATCCCTGGCAGTGCCCAAGGCCAGGTTGGACATTGAGGCTGGAGCAGCCTGGGACAGTGGCCCATGGCAGGGGGTTGGAACTATATGATCTTTAACCTTTCTTCCAACCCAACCCTTCTAGGATTCTATGTATTATCATGGATGGTAATGTTGATTTTGGAGGGTTCTGCTTGAACACATGACAGTTTCCCAGTGTGGAGAAGCTGCAAACAGAAATCTTCAGATCTGAAAAATCCGGAGTTTTTCCATTGTAGCATAAGTGCACACAATTATGGACACAGTGAGACCAAAGCTGAGATTCTAAAAGGGAATGAGGAGTGTAAAGGACAACAGTGAAGGAAGATCATGAAAGAACAACTCAGGGAAAAAGGGCAAAGGTTTCAGTGTGCTCCTCCTTTGCTCTCATGGGGATGTAATCAATGTGTGGTGATGAAACGAAAAAACTAAACAAAAATAAGCATAAAAATAGATGCTTGAATAAGAGCACAAATTATTAGACATGGTGCAATACTAATAGATTGAGGCTGCAGACAAACCCTGCACAAAATGCACTAGGAGTTCTCTTTTTCCATGTCCTCTACATTTTAAAAAGAGGGAAATGTTCAAAGATGAACACAGATAATTCAGGCTTTGCAGGCACCAATATTAATGACCTCAAGTTATGAGGAATTGCAGTGTGCAATTGCTCTCTGTTTTCCAAAAATTGAGAAGTTGCAACTTGACCCACATGTACTTAAACTGATCCAGCTTACCAGAATTAATTCTGCTCTTCTGAAGCTTATGTAACATAATCCATGATGACAAATAAGTGAACTTAAAAATAACTTTTATGAAAAGGAAAGATGACTTAAAAGAAAAAATAATTAATTACTTCAATATAGACAGATCAATCTGAAGAAGACTTTATTTCAAAGGACAGTAGAACACATCCAGTCAACCTTAGAGTTTGTAGTGATACACCAACATAAAGTCTGCATTAGATGATGCTCAGGAAAAGCCTCTTACATGCACTTAGGACTATAAAAGTAACAAATAATCCATTTGTGGATGGTTTGATGGGTGCTAGGAATACTGATAGATAGCAATTGTATGAACTTTGGATGTATCACATACAGAATTTCCTTTATGAATGCATCACAGGGCTTTTTAGGGAGCTGGGAGAAAGTGGTGATCAGTGCTGAGGGCAGTGGCTGCACAAAGAGGAAGGATGGGCAGAGCTCAAAGCCTCAAAGACCTTTTTCACCTCCCACTGTATTTGTAGCAAACAGCACATCCTGGGGTTAGAAGCAGTTGAAGCCTGACTTTGCCCTAAGTTCCCAATGCAAAAACATCCTGTGGGCCATTATTTTGTAGTTGTTTGCTTCCTTTCTTTGCTTCTCTTACTGCACAGTAACTGTCCAAGTAATGATAGCATCATGACAGCTAATAAGAGTTAACTTTGAATTGAATTATGTCAACTTAATTATAACCCCTTTAAGAACTCCTTTGAGAACAATGAGAATGTCTAGATAGGGGTTTGATGTGAAATGGATAGTCCAATTTAAATGAAAGCTTAATTCAAGTTAACATTTCTTTCTTTCTTTAATGTCTTCATTTCTCAGAACAGATTGTTATTCTCTGTAATTAACTGACAGAAATAATAAAAAAAAATCCCCAACAAACAGAAAATAATCATGGCAATGAAAGTTCAGCCTCCACATAAGCAAGCTGTGTTCCTGCCCCTCAAATTACTCTTCACTGCTGACTTGAAAGAAGTGGGTTTAGCCTATCAAGTATACTCAGAAGACAAAAAACCTTGCATGCACTTGTCCCTCTGATTTACTGACCGTGACTGATGGGCAATGGCATTTGCTGCCACTGTGACGACAACAGATCCAGACCCCTGGCAATCTGATCCTCTGGGGACAACTCTCTGACTTTCGAGTTTCCCCTGGATTTCTGAACTACCTGAGCATTAATTTTGAACAGATTTCCCCCCTAGTCTATGTTGCTTTGTGTGTTTAATGTTTTTAAATGACATGTGGGGTTCACATGGCAGTACACACGGGTCTGTTTCTTTGATGGTTCATGAGACTGGAATACAGGGGATATTAGAAACAGAGAACCATGGAATGGGTTGACTTGGAAGGCACCTTAAAAATCATCCAGTTCCACCCTCTGTCGTGGCAGGGACACTGTCCCAGGCTGCTCCAGCCCCAATGTCCAACCTTGGACACTTCCAGGGATCCAGGGGCAGCCACAGCTGCTCTGGGCACCCTGTGCCAGCCCTGCCCACCCTCTTCTATGAGAAAGTAAATGAAAGAATCTCCTGAGCCAGGGTATTCACTGTTGGATCTTCTATTTGTTTTAAGCTAACTGCAGTGAACTGTCATAGCTCTTGTTCAGTTTCCTTCTGAAGTTCACCTTTACAACACAGTTGTGTCCTCTAAAGGAAGAAAAACTCACGTGTGTTACAGCCTCTTGCAAATAATTTCTGCCCATTTCTCTTTCTGTGACAGCAAATGTAGGTTAGAGGATTTGTAATTTAAACAAACATGCAGAAAGCTGCATTATCATAAGAGAGTGCACTGTTCTGCGAAGGAACCTCTTTATCTTCAATTAATAACTGGGCAATTTGTAAAAAAAATAGGAACAGACACAGCCCTAATCCAGTGCCATGTCACCAAATATAAGGCTAGAGGGAGGTGTGTAGGCATGTGGGTAGTTTTGATAACACAGAAGTAAACCCTGCAGCTTACCCGTATGATTCCAAAAATTCCCATGGCTCAAAGGAAAGAGGTCTGTGAGATTCCAGGCTTTTTTACCTCCTGAATGCCTGCTAGAAATTCAAACCTATTGCTCTGAGGTGGATTTCACTTGACATTTATTTTGTTTCTAGTTTTCTTTCTGCACCTTTTAGCAGTCTCGGGACATCATTTGAAGTTCAGCTATAAAGAAAATTTGGCTTGAAAAATTTCCTGCTGTTTTACCATTTCTTTTAAAAGCACTCATTACATGGAAAGAATAAGAAAATCCATAGAAAGCTGTGGATACTTTCACAAAAATAGTACACTGTGCTTTTCTGATAATTTTCTGAGTCATGGTTATCATCTTACCAGTGGTTTAGGCTCCTGTAAAATGAGGCATACAGGATATTGAAAACCAGGAACTACAACATAAATTGCACTTTCAGCATCTGCTGACCAGCCTATGATTTCTTCAGGAAGACTTCACGTTGAGATAATAATTAAAAACAAAGGGATAACATGTAAAGTTTGCTAACAGTGGTGCCATGCCATGCTGAAGGCTTCAGCAGGATTCCTGTATTCCACATGTTTTGTCCTAAAGGAACTGGCAACAGCTGGAATTAGCTGGATGTCTCAAGAAACACTGGTAATGTGGGAAGACCACAGAGAAAATGATTAATAGTCAACTTGAAATGAGTTTTCAGGCTTCATGTTGCAGAGGGGATTTAGCACAGGGCAGGAATCTGAGCAGTCCAGATGTTTTGCAGATAGAGCTGACAGCATCTCCTGCTGCTTGTCAAAGATGGCATGAGAGCCACGAGGCACCTCCTGCAGCAAAACCTGGCACCACTGAAGAAAAATGTGACTTCTAACACCAGCTTCAGCAGAGTCAGCATTTCACTCTGTGTCTCTGGGTGCTCTGAGCATTTTTCTGTTCGAGTTATTTTGTTTAATTAGCCCATGGTGTGGTGGGTTGACCCATGCTGGGTGCCAGACACCCACCAGAGCTTCTCTATCACTGGACAGGGGAGGGAAAATATAACAAATATAACAAAGGTTCATGAGTTGAGATGACGACAGAGAGAGGCCACTCACAAAATACCATCACAGGCAGAAAATACTCAAATTAGAGATATTAATTGAATTTACTACCAACAAAATCAGAGCACAGGAATGACAAGAAAAATAAATCTTAAAAACACCATCCCCACACCCCTCCCTCCTTCCCGGCTCTACCTCCTCCTCCCCAGCAGCACAGAAGATGGGAACAGGGGTTACAAGCAGTTCATCATCATCTGCTGGACACAGGGGACGCTTCTGCAAGCTGTAACCTCCCCACTGCAAAAACCTGGCCGTACAAACCCAGCAGGGATGGTTTGTGGGAGTACAGCCCTGTCTTTTCTAGGAAATGACACCTTAGGAGAGCCCAGGTGGAAGAGCAGCCTGACCCATGGGAGTTTCTGAGTGCCCAGTGCCTTTGCATCACTCTGGTGTCCAACCTTCCCAGGCAGCACAAACCAAGCTCTGTCCTGGCAGGGTTAAACCTCAGAGCTCTGCAGGGAGGGAGCCAGGCAGCTCCAGCTGCTCTTTAGCCAGGACAGGACATGTTGATGCTTGGCTGTTAGAAAAGTAGTGCTGTCCCATTGCCCAGCCTTCACTTTGTCTGTTGCCTACATCTTCAACTTGTGTTTTAGTTAAAATTTTCACCAGCGAGAAAAAACCTCTTGAGAAACTTGGCCTTCAACAGTGCTTGAAGAGAACATAGGCAACATAGTCCAAACTGATTGTATAATCTGTGAAATCTTTTCTTTTTGTGAATATCTCAAGTCCCATTGCAGCCTACTCAAGTAATTTTGCTTAATTTTTCAAGGCCTGTTCTTTTATGCATGAATCTTTTTCCAGATTAACTGTCCCAGTTATATTTGATGCCAGGTCTCATTTTCATGTTTTCCTAATTGGTGCAAAATGGATTATTAAGTATAAATTCTGATCGGTGTGCATGACTGAAGTAGATCAGGACTAAAAATACAGTATTTTGTCTATCTGTATTCAGTGTGTGCCTTTAAAATGTATATTTAGAGGCCAACGGAATGACTGTTTCTATCAAGGGTCATTCTTGAGGAATAACAAATGAAGTTCAAATACAACCTATAAACTGGAAATGCATGAGCGATATTTTTTTAATATATTTAGATGATCTGAGAGCTAATAAAAACTGATTTTAGTTTGTTCACATTTGTGAATTTCAGATAGGCTCTATGATGTACTAATATACATGAAGGGTTATTTTGCTTAATATCAAAATTGTTGGAGAGGAGATGTATCAATAATTCCGTTTTTATGAGACACCTGTCTACTGTGGACAATTCCTGCTGGAAGCGTTGAGAGAAGCATCCCTTGGACATGATTTTCATCCATAATTTCTACTCCAAAATATATAAAAGTCAGAAAAGATGATAAATAACTGGGTTTGCTCTTTTTCTCTACAAAGACTCTTCCAAGCCTGTGCCTCATCTCTCTTTTAGTTACTTGTCTTCCAGGTACCAAAAGTGATATTTTGCTTGAATAAATAGCCAATATTATGAGTTAAAAGGAATTGGTACCCTAAACCCACCATTTTTTAGACTGGTTTGGTTTTCCCCCTTTAATTGTGGTTGTCTCTATTTCCCTTCCAAGGGCTGTCTGAGCAGACTCCTCATTTCAGTGTCTCTTGCTCTCTCCCTCCCAGCTCCTGCCAGGATCCTGACGTTCAGCGGGACGGTGACAACCCCCTGGATGAAGGACATTGTCCTCCCTTGCAAAGCCGTGGGGGACCCAGCTCCAACAGTCAAGTGGATGAAGGATAGGTAACCAGCAACTAAATGTACAGCTCAGCTAAAACCCATTTCCCTAAAATCCTGGGGGTTGTGGGGAGGGTGGTCCTGGGTCACTGGCAGGAAGGAGAAGGAGTGTTCGTGGTCACAGTAGATGAAGAGTTTAGAAATTCCTTCAACTAGTTGGCTGTGCTGATTACAGGGCATCAAAGGGAGAAAAAACAATGAAGAAGGGCTAAAGGTAAACATTCAAAATGTAAAACTTATGAGTGTTTTTGTTTTATCTTCAGGCAGACAGGAAAGTTTAATTCTGGGAGAGCAAAGTGCCTGATACACTGATTTGTGCTGAGGTGGGCAGTAAAAGTCTTGCACATATTTAGTTTTCCATTATTCTGTTTTCAGCTTTAGTTTCACAGTCTGACAGAGCCACTTGAAAACACACATGGACAATAATTTTCGTCCAAGCACTGTGTAAGCAGGGAAACAACAGTGCTGTGAAACTATCTAGTGCATTGATATCAATACCTGTGATTTCATAAGGATGAACTTCATAGCCAAGAACTGCCTATACCCTCGTTTCAGCATTTTTATGAAATAACTAGTTAAGGAAGGAGCGAATTTCAGTTTTCACTCACTCTGGGTCCAGGAAATGTGCATTTTTAAGCAAATGATAGGTGTTCCCCAACAGAAAATACTCCTTTGTTGCCTTA
The DNA here is from genome assembly GCA_037013685.1 of Acridotheres tristis. NCBI lineage: Eukaryota > Metazoa > Chordata > Aves > Passeriformes > Sturnidae > Acridotheres > Acridotheres tristis. The sequence goes on from CM072884.1 coordinate 111,316,340, forward strand.
TTGAAGGGACACACCTCACCCCACATCTTTTCCTCTCTTTCCATTCTTGGCTACTTAAAAAAAAAAAAAAATCCACTTGTGAGTAATTTTGATTGTAACTTCTTTAATGTATGCACTTTGTTTCCTGTGAGGCAGTAACGGGACACCCAGTCTAGTGATGATTGATGGGCGGAGGAGCATCTTCAGCAACGGCAGCTTTGTCATCAGGACTGTGAAAGCAGAAGACTCTGGGTACTACAGCTGTGTGGCCAGCAACAACTGGGGATCAGATGAAATCATTCTGAATTTGCAGGTACAAGGTAAGGCTGTTGGATCGACCTCACAATGTTGCCATGGCTTTAAAGTGCTACTGGTAATGCAGAAGTGTGTCTGAAATCCAAAATATTAGTATTTATGTGTATTAGTGTAAATCTAATTCTTCCAAATTCATACATAACTCGTTCTGACTCAGCCATGGGCATTATATGATCTAGAAAATGGTGCTTTTGGTGAAACAATTCACACACTCAGTTAAATCTCTATGTGAGTTTTTGTAAGATTGACAGTCATGTGTTTGCATTCAGTTATCTTCACACAGAAAGTATCAGCTTCTGCCTTCTCCTTACAAATATCACATGTATCATTTTAATATTACAAAATTCAGAAAGATGTGAAGGCCTTAATTTAGCTCCTGAAAAGCTATCAGCAGAAATTTACCTCTGTACTGAGACATTGCACAAAAACTTCATTATGTAGGTGCAAAATTTTATTATGAGGTGAATATAGGGAAGCACTGGAAATGAAACATCAGTACCCCTTCAGCTAATGCATTCCTCCAGCTCCATTTTATATTCATGTTGAAATGCACAAAGTGCATCCAGGATGGTGTTGATGTGTACAAAAGCAGGGACAATATAAGAATATAAACTAAGAGTAAAGTGAAGCAGATCCTGTGTATTCAGAGACCAAGAATTCCCTGTGCAGATTTCCTTGCTCACTTGCTCTGAAGCAAATCCTACAAAAGCTTCAATTGACTGCAAATTTTTGTACCAGAGTGGACCATCACTCTCTTGGATGTGGAATTTAAACTTCAAGTACAAACACATGAGAGCACAGAGAGAGGTTGTTTCCACTGCAGTCCCCCTCCCTCCCTGCATAAACCATCCCACGAAGCTTGGAACAAACATCATGGCAGATATTGGCATATATCAGCTTCCCTACAATCCAACAGAAACTAAAGATGCTCTTCTGCAATGTTTGTAACATGACCACAACAGGAAGTAGGGAGAGAAAACACCATCAAATGGAAACCTTGTATTTCACTAAGTACTTCTGTAATTGCACATATTTGCTTTTATTGAACTGCAGCAACTAAAAGCAAATCAATATTGCTTCCCTAAGGGACAGACAAAGAGTGGCTTTTAATATGTGGGACCACCATTTTTTGTAGATAGGGTGAAGCTGTGATGAAAGCTCTTACAATAAATCTTTCGCAGTGTAGTGTGTGCATGGAATCAGCCAAGTCATTCAGAATAACAGAACAAATCCGTCTCACAAAGGGAATTTTCCTTTAGAGTATAAACTGTCTCTTTTGTTTTCTTCAGCCCTGTTTGGCCCTGTGAGGGCAAAAAAATCAACCCATAGCTGGAAACCAGCAGCTTCTGCCTTATATCAGCACCCATTATTCTGCAGTCTGATGGCTCAAACATGAATTGCAGTGAGGAGCTTTCCCTGGAGTTTCACTCTGCAGGAAGAGCTGCCCCTTAAGCATAGGCAAAGTTCTCTGGCAGCAGAATGCTGGGCACAGCAGAGCATTTTGGACTTCTGTCCTGCCTGCTCATGGGACTGTGACAGGACAAGGGCAGCTCCTGCCAGCACGGGTCTGACACCACCCCCCTCTCCTCTCCCATGCCAGAGGAGCTGCGGCCATCCTGTTGTCTCTCCTCCCCAGATTTCCATCCCATCTTCTCCTCTGTTTCTTGATCCTTTCCAAGCAGGGACTGTCCATACCTCACTCTTTATTCTTGAGGCAGCAAAGCTCAATTTTGTCTACATTTCTGAGAGTAGAACATTCCCAGTCCATTTCCAGTCCCAATTCCCTGTGTCAATTCCCAGTCCCAGTTTGCCCTATCCAGTGCAAATTATTGGGATGTGGCATGGCTCCTTCTCTGCACTTTAATGCTGGGAGAAATTCCCCCAGTGAGGGTGGGCAGCCCTGGCACAGGGTGCCCAGAGCAGCTGTGGCTGCCCCTGGATCCCTGGCAGTGCCCAAGGCCAGGTTGGACATTGGGGCTGGAGCAGCCTGGGACAGTGGAAGGTGTCCCTGCCTATGACAGTGGATTGGAATAAGATGATCTTTAAGGTCTTTTCCAACCCAAACCATTCCATGATTTTCCTCCAAAGGAAGCTGGGAACTGGGAAGTGGATGAGAATTGAAATCTCTGTTTTATTCCTGCACTCAGTCAGCAGCTGGTCCTTGGAACCCTGATCTTCCATCCCCCAAAAGGTTTATGGGGAGCAGCAGAACAGAAGTGTTTCCAGGCCTTGCTGATAGGTCTGGGAATTCTTTATACCAAAAGCCTCAGTGGTTTGGAAGAGGACTGGATCTGCCTCCAGGCACAAATCTATGTCTGATACCTAATTAACTCTCACGTTTGCACTGGCAGAAGTCCTTGATTTGCACCTTTTTTTCATTTTTGCCATAATAGCCTGCAAACACAGGAATGAGTGGGGCATCATTTGCAACAGCACATGTTTCCTGCCACTAATATTTTATCTTTTCCCCAAAACAGATATCAAAAACACAATAATTAATGGCTGGGTAGATCATGTGCCATTGCGGTCTAACAGGACAGATGCAAAATATTCAGAGAAAAACAAAGGTTAAGAATTGAAAGACAAAATTGTGCATAAAATTAAATTTTAAAAATGAGAGCTTGTCTATTCTTGTCTTAACCAAGGATGTCAGCTAAACAGGCACTTTGACAGAAATAATTTGCATTTTTTTGCAACTCAAAACAGCTATTTCATAAATGACTGTTAGAAGTGATTAAGATAGTGTCAAACCATTTGATTGCGTTTTCTATTTCTATTTCCCATCTAGTTCCACCAGACCAGCCAAGACTCACTGTGTCCAAAACTACATCTTCCTCTATCACTCTTTCCTGGATACCTGGAGACAATGGTGGCAGTTCTATCCGAGGTAATGTAATTCAGGTTATTTGCTGCTTCTTACTAAATTATCATATGTTGATAGGATTAGTATACAATTATGAATGGCAAAAAAAAAAACCCAAAAAAAGAATAAAGAAAAACAACCCAATCTGTATTGCTGTCAACCCTTAATGTGCACTATCATGGTGATAACAGCTTTCAGTAAATTGCAGTTTGTCTTTGTGGTGGTTTATTCACACATTTAATCACTTTCTCCTCAGCTGTTATGACAGTTTCTCTATCTGATTTTCCATATGTGTAATCTCCAACCACTCATTTTGGAGGGTCCAGGTTCATCATCTGGTTGTTGCTGATTGAAGGGTCCTCTAGAAATATCCATCCTTTTCTTTTCCCCTTGAAGCCATCATAAAAAATTGTATTTAAGCTGTTGTCAGTGTGGGCAAAATGCATTGCCTGGTATCTTTCAGTCAGGGGAGAGCTGTATGTTTCACTGCACATGGGATTTTTTTTTCCCCAGTTTTATTAGGTCTTTAAAATGCCTCCTTGGGTTACCTGAAGGATTTGTGATACCGTTGCCGTCCCCGCTTTCCCTCCAGGTTATATTCTGCAGTACTCCGAGGATAACAGTGAGCAGTGGGGCAGTTTCCCCATCAGCCCCAGTGAGAGATCCTACAGGCTGGAAACGCTGAAATGTGGCACATGGTACAAGTTCACCCTGACTGCTCAGAACGGGGTGGGGCCGGGGCGCATCAGCGAGATCATCGAGGCCAAGACGCTGGGCAAAGGTGCGTTGGTTCCATCCCTTCACCCTCCTGAAGAGCTTGGTTTGATGAGAAAACAGGCTTGGATATTTCAATATTACTGGCTTTGGAAACATTTACAGCTCTGTCCATGGCTGTGACAATAAAGGCTGTGGCTGTGGTGCTGTGATGTTCTGTCCTTTTTTCTCTAAAAATCTTTTTTCTAAGATGGGTTGGCAGATATTTGGTAAGAGTGTGTCTCCACTGTCACAGACTATAGCAATTCCAACTATTTCATTGCCATGAGGAAATTGTCTCTTCTCTTCTTATAAAAATGCAGGGGTTTATTTGTCTGGATGTTGAAGGAAGACAGGGAGTATATTTATGTATAAAGGAAATGGAGCCAATGTCTGATTTCTGCTCTGAGGCAGTGTTGCAGGAGCATGCAAGCAGCATCCTCTGAACTGGATAAACGTCAAAAATAAGGGAAAAGTTTGTGTGAAGTTCTGCAAGGCAAAACAAACCAAACTTTTTGAATGGATGTTTGGATTTTTTTTTTCCACATATTGACTTGAAAATCTGGGTGTGTGAGTCTGACAGAAAGTGGGAAAAAAAGGAGGAGAAGAGGAAGTTGAATATATAGATACTGAGATTAAGCTAGAGTCAAAATTGCCCTAGAAATTGTTCCCTAAATTTGATATTTTGAGACCTTTTGTCTGCAACATTTAAGCATTCTGTCTGGAATATCCCACTGCCTCTAGAGCCACAGTTTTCCAAGGAGCAAGAGCTCTTTGCCAGCATCAACACGACGCGGGTGAGGCTGAACCTGATCGGCTGGAACGACGGCGGCTGCCCCATCACCTCCTTCACCCTGGAGTACCGGCCCTTTGGGACCACGGTGTGGACAACGGCCCAGAGGACATCCCTGTCCAAGTCCTACATCCTCTACGACCTCCAGGAGGCCACCTGGTACGAGCTGCAAATGAGGGTGTGCAACAGTGCTGGCTGTGCAGAGAAGCAAGCCAAATTTGCCACGCTCAATTATGATGGCAGTAAGTATTTCCTTTAATTTACGCCTCAGATACTGTTTTGCTTGAGTTTCATATGTGATTCTTTTTTTTCTTTTTGGTCATCTTCCATTTTTTCCCCTCATAAACCCCATTTTGAATCTGCCAGCCATGCTGTCAGAGAGGTTAAAGTCTCAAAGATGTAAAATAGCTCCTGATTTCCTGACAGTAGGCTGCCAGGCAGAAAAGAGGAATTGTTTATTTGTCCTCACTTCAGAAAAACTCTGAAGTCAATCAGCCATAAGACACATAATCATAGGACATTAAAAGTCATTAGTTCCAGTGATTACAGGGGCCTTTCCTAATATTTCATGCATCTTTTCCATGAAATTCTAGTCTGCCATGGAATTTGTTCCTGCAGCCATTCACGGGGGTGTCTGGCCTCGTTGCTATTCCTTGTGACACAGCCCTAAACCCATTACAGGACACACTGGAGCAGCCAAGCAGGTTGTCCTCTGGGAAAGCCTCTGGATAACATCCTCCAAGGGCAGAGCAATGGCAGTGCAATCATCCCTGTTTACAGACAGGGGACAGGGAACTAATGGCCGTGACAGATGGCTCTGTCATGCCCAGCTGCAGGACATGGACCACGAGGGAGTTGTTACACCCTGCCCTTCTGCCAGGGGTTCCTGCCCACCCTGCAAAACCCAGGACACGAGGGCAGGAGCAAACGTGCCAGTTTGTCACTCACTGCAGCCAGGTCCTGCCAGGCTGATTGAGAGGGATGGTGGCACATGTGTGCTCCTGGTGGCTCCACAGCAGGGAACAACTGTGATCCTGGCAAAGAGGCAGCACAGATGGCTCTCGAATGGCTCCAGTGGGAATTGCCAGAGCTTTTCTGGAGACATCCAGTGGAAAATCGTGCTCTGTTGCCAGGGATGTTGTGCTGTATTGTGCAACCACTTGGCAACATCTGTAGTGTTAAATCAAGCTACGGCACTGGTGAGCAAGTTTAAACAAACTGATGGTTGTGACAGCACCAAATTGGTAATTGTTTGTAATTCTGTGTTGGTAGCACGCCTCCACATGAACATCACCACTCATGTACAGCCCAGGGGTCATTCCCAGGCAGAAATGTGGGACATGACTTAGGCAGGGTTTAAACCCCAGCACCTGACACATCCTCAGCTGCTATACCAGCCTTTGTGCTGGGTACTCAGCAGTTCTTGAAGATAATTAATCACACATGCCCTCACCCTTTGGAAAAATATCATTTTTGGTAAGCTGCCACACAAGTCCTCGTATTATTTCAGATAGTCTGGAAAATTAAGAGAAAGATCTTGCCTCAGCACTCCAGAGGCCCACAGGAAACCAGGGTCTAAGCAGTTACTACACAAATGTTCCAGGTCTTTCCAGGCAGATTAAGGACTTGTTTTGGTGAAAAGTGTGCCTGTTGTCAATAATAACTCTTTCAAGCATTATGAGTTAATTTTTTGTCATTTTTTTAGACTATCCTGTTTTCATTTTGCTTTCCAATGTCTTTCCACAGGCAGAATTCAACTTGCAGTTGTTCCATTATCATCGCATTTATTTGATTGGGGCAAACAGTCTTAAGCCATACCTTAAAATGAATTTATATCAAAGTGCAGGTCCAGAGCCTTAAATTTCCACTTGTAGCACTCAAACCAAAACTGTTCTTACAGTGATCTGATCTGAAATGTTGTCAGGCTCTGCTCTTTGATTGAGTGGTGATACTTAGCTGGTGTCACATATTGTGACCTGCACACCCTTTGATTTTTTATGTTGCTCTGTAGCATCTTTAAAAGGGACAAAAATGAAACAGTAAAAAATATTTGCAGCATTAAATTTCCTGGGCCACTGCTTCTGGTCAGCTAGAAAATTTCCCATTTGTGATATTGCTGGTTTTATTTGTGAAGCGTGCTTTGCCAGGATTGTATTCTGCCTTAGAGAGGCAGAGCGAGCTCAAACACTGACCCCGAGGTTATGAGAGGAAAACATGGATGGAAAAGCAAATTTCAGTTTTCAGATTTTTCTACATTTGCTATGTTTGACTCAGAACTGAAATGATAAACTGATGATGATGATGATGATGATGATGATGATGATGATGATGATGATGATGGCTATCATTCTTACCAGTATTTGATGCAGAAATTTTTGCTCCCTTAGACAGGGAATTTTTCGTTTGCAGAAAACATGCCAGTGGAAACTTCTTGGCCAGCTCCACTTTTGAGTGTGGAGCTGCCTGTACCTTTGACTCACCCTGTGATGTGAGATTAGCCCCTTTCAGCTTCCAGGGGTCACAGCTGCCCTTTGGATGAAGCAGATACAAGAGTAGCACTTTGAAGATTAGATAATACAGTGTATGGAAGTTCTGGGATGCCAAATGCTAAGAACAAGCTTAGAAGCTTTAGCAGCATTAGATAAAGCCTTTGTAAAGTGTGCAGAAATCCCAGAGTTACGTGGTTTTGGGTCACTTTGCTGTGTGGGAGAGCTCCTGAGGAATATCGTGGCTCAGCATCCTTCCCCTCTCATCTCTCCATGCTGAATTAGGTCAGAAGGTTAATGGCAAACCTACGTGCAGCTTTTTGCTCTCTGTTTGTGGGCATTTTGGTAACGATTTCCAGCTTATAGGTTTGCTGACCTCCCTGGCCCTTGTTTTTTCAGAAGCACGCAATCCATAAAGAGATATTTTTAGCCCTGTGCAGTTGTGGAGAGCTGCAAAGGAGCTTCCCAGCTCGGGGATCAGCTACTTGGTAGCCCTGGCATTAAATCAGATCAGCTCTAAACTCTGCTAATTGATTCTCACCCACCCAGGCACTCCCTGTCATGAAGGACACAGGAAAACACTCCTGGATTCACAGGGAGCACTGGGCGATGCTGCAGCCAAAAGGAAAAAGGGGACAGAGACATTCAGGTTACAATTTCTGTGAGGCACCAATCAGGCTAACAAAGGGTGATGCTGAACTGACCTGGAAAACAAAACAAACCCTCCCCGTTTGTCTGGGACTGAGTCCTGAAAAAAGCTTTGACCATTCTGCTCCCAGCAAGCACCTGCAATGACAGCAAATGTTGAAATGGTGTTTTCTCAATGGACAGCAGGATTAATTTTTTGGTAATTTCTAATACAATTGCTGAAAAGCAACAAATGGGTGATGTGAAAACATGCAGAATGATATTTTAATTATGCTCCAACTGCCTGTTTATAATGTTATGAGGTTTACATTTGCCTGGAGAGAGGTGTGGATAATGATAAACACGTATCCAAACACTTCAGGTTTAAGTGAAATACAGGCCACTCATCATTTGATTTTCATCAAAGTATTAAGGAAAGCAAGACATAATTTTAGGCAATCTTGAACCTAATGGTCTTTGTGACTGTAATTCAGAGAAAACTTTGGCCCTTTAGTATCCAGGAGGGTTTAGGAGGATTTAGAGACAGTTATTAATATTACCTTCAGGAGCTTGAAGTTCTTCCCATTTCTTCATCTAATAATTTTATGTGCCTTTAGTGCAAATTCTGCATCTCAGGACAAGATGAAAATAACCTGCTGTGTGTTCAAGAAATAGAAAATTACAAGGAAAAAAAAAAAAGAAAATTATAGGGAAGAACTGCAATGGAACATTAGAAAAATATTCCAAATGCAATTGTAAGAAAACAAATTTTCCAAAGTACCTAATATAGGTTTGGATGGTTGTAGCTTTTCTTTTTATCTTTGTCCCTTTAGGGAGCTGCTCTTCTCTTTATATGCAGCTGAAATAGCTCTTCTGAAAAAAACAGGACTTAGAATTCCACATCTTCACAGTGGTTATGGCCCTCACACTGTACTGCATCAGATCTCAGTTTTTATTCTGATACTGTATGGCACATAATGAGATACAACTATATCACTTAATGCAGCAATTAAAATGTAAAAAAAGGATGTGCCTGTTTTTCTCTCTCACCCTCCTTTCCTTTTCCTTTTACCGAGTAAGTAGCCACTTTTATGTTTTGGTAGCTGGTTAAAATTTAATAGCTTCCATCCAAAGTCATCACAGTTCACAATACTTACGTGTTTCTACGCATTTCAAGCAAATCTGCATTTTATAGCCTCATTTGTGGTTGCATTCAGCAGTTTAATAGTAATCAGGAAATGAGTGAGAAGTCTTCCATGACTAAACAGCCTTCCACAGAAGGTGCTGCATTCTTCTCACGTTCCTTAGAGGTAAAGAAGAAAAGAATTGAAAAGTTCAAGTATTATATATCACCAGGAAGCCAGGTATATTCAAAATGCAAATATGTCCCAGAATGAAAAAGTGAGCTGCCTGCCAGTAGTTGGTAGATTCATTTCCCTCTCAAAATTTGATTGTTTCTATCCAGCATTACTCTCCTGTTTTACTGATGAGTATAATGTCAGACAGTCTTTAGCAGATTAGTATCAGCTTGGCTGTCTGAATTTCAGATCACTATCACTGCTGCACCCTCAGAATGGATAGCAGAATGTTTCTGTGCAAAGGATTAATCTGATGTATGTGGCCCAAAATGAGCTTTGTCAAATTAGTTCCTGCACAGAAAAGCCCAGCAGAAATGTCACAGTGATGCTATTTCCCCATAATAAGGAATAATATTAGGGGAGGAATTCTGAGGTCTCTCACAGCTTTTTAATAATTTAATCGGACTCAAAATTAATCATAGTATTTGACTGCATATTAGACATGGTTCTCCTTAATCAATGAATGCAATTCTTCTGGATTTCTGAAAATCTCTGTCTCTGCAGTCAGTCCCTCATTACCAGGAGCCTGGTTATGTGTTTATTAGACACACAAATGTAGCCTCCACCCCAAACAGAAAATCCTGGTGAGTGTTCTGCCTGCAGCTGAAGCAACAACGTGCCTTATTCCCTGAGAACTCAATCTTTTGTCCTGGTTGGGAGGCCTCTAATGGCATGCCCCTGCTTCCAGGTACAATCCCTCCTCTCATCAAGTCGGTGGTGCAAAGTGAGGAAGGGCTGGGAACCAACGAAGGGCTGAAGATGCTGGTGACCATCTCCTGTATCCTGGTTGGGGTCTTGCTGCTCTTTGTGATGCTGCTGGTCGTGAGGAGGAGGAGGAGGGAGCAGAGGCTGAAGAGGCTGCGAGGTAAGGTGGTGTCTGTGGAACTTCTTTGTGAACATGAAAATAGGAGTGGGGCTGCAGGTGACCAAAGTGTGCAATCCCTGCCTGAGATGATTTTCCTGCAATACAGAACAGTGTGTGTGTGTGTTTTTTCTATAGAAATTCCTTCTTTTTCATTTGGTCATAACTTTCTAAAAAAAATTATTAATTTATCCATTGTTACTATTTTGCCTGGGGGAAAGGAAAATATTTCTCATTGGTTTGCTTTCCTTTTTTTTGTTGTTTGTTTGCTTCCCTCGGTGACCTAAGAGTGGATTTTTTTTTTTTGAAGCACAAAATCAGATGTTCTGAAGACGAGGGAATCTCAGTTTTCCAGCAAATGCTAACCATGATTTCCAAATTACAAAACAAAAGTAGGCAGATATTAGTAGAATAGAGCACACAACCAGATATTCTCAGATTTGCTACCACATTTTCCCCTTGATTTTTTATAATAGAACTTATACAATACTTCATTGTTCACTGACCTTTCATTGTAGCTGATCTGTATTTTCCTCTAATCCTTATTCAAATTCAGTTGTTTGTTATGTGAATAAGAATTAGATCTGTGAATTCATTCAGCTTTATCATTTTTCTAGCAAAAGCTGCTGGCTGAGCCACAGCCAAGTTTTTGACCCTTGCAGTCTGACACTGCTTTTGCACTGGCAAAAGGTATTTTGGGAAGGCATTCCCTAAAGGTATTTGGGAAAAAACCTTTCAAATCCAAACCTGAATTAATAGTAAAACAATTTATCATCTGAAAAAAAGAAGCCTAATCTCTTCCAGGAGCCACCAAATTGATTAGTTATTTGTATTTTAACCAAAATATGATCATGGTACCTATTAAAACCAAGGCCAACCCTATGTTTTCCTTCTGACCTTCCTACTTATCTCTCTTTTGAGTCTAATTTTGTCCTTTGTAACAATATTTTGGAGTTAAAAAAAAAAAGAAAAGACAGAGGGCATGAGCACATTCATATATAAAGAAGGACAACCAACCTTATGGTTCATACACAGCCCTGGAAATCAGGACATCTGGATGCTTTGGCTTGTGTAATCACTTTTTCTTCAAAATATTATAAACCATTTACCTTCCCAGTTTTGGGTTTTCTTCATTAAAAAAAACGTGGCAAAGGAAAAGAAAGTGTTATCTTCTTAGAAATACTGTGGAATTCCATCCAGTAATGAGCAGGACATCTCGAGGCCTTTGGCTCTAGAAAATGATGTCTGTGCACGTTATTTTTTCATAGTTAATTTACAAGTATTCATAGAATCTTGAGTTATAGTCTCTTGAGGAAGGCTGATGATCACTAACCAGGGTGGCTTTTGTGTAACAGAAAATTTCTCTGAACTATTTCCTGTCAGAAATGAGCAATTTAGAAAAATACCAGAGCTTCACTTAAACGTAGGCAGTAGAAAAGATTTCATCAGTACTTTTGGTAAAAGAAATCAGTATTTAAATACCATTTCTGTATAAGTTGTGTCTCACTGCTGAATTTGTCACACTACGGCTCAACATCCCATCTGGTCCTGTCTTACTTCCCTATAGTTCACAAGTTCTTTTTTGTGTCATTTTCATTCTCCAAGGATATTCTTTCCACATGGTGGTAACCAAGTCATTTCTTAATGCTTTAATTGGTAAATGAAGCAGATTAATGTATTTTAATTTTCCTCTGTAGTTTTCCCATCATTTACATCCTTAACATTTTATCCTTTGAGATCATTTGCCAGTTCACTGATTGCTCTGCAACAGGAAAATATTCCCTGTTCTACAGCCCTGGTTTGTGTTCTTGATGTATGACCTTATGGTCCAGATTATTTTCTTTGTGATCTGGCATTTTCCTTATATTTTAGCTACCAAATTCTTGTGTCATTTTCAAGTTATTATCAGATATTATTTACTCCATACCACTGATAAATGTCCCAGGAAAAAAATACTGAATAATGATTCTCTGCTTCAAATTGGGGTCTGAATATGTTGGAATCCATGTAAAATTGCTGCTGTGTTAATTTTTGTATCATGCTACTTTCAGTTAAAATACTTTGAGTTACCAAAACTTTGTTTTAGAGAAACATAAATCTGATCTTTTACTGTTACTTGATCATATCACTGTGAGAGTTTTTTTCAATGTCATTAATTCTCAGCAAACTTTAATCTCATTTTAAAAATCCACTCTGTTTGACATGGCTGCTTGACCACAAGTCTGTATTGATTGGCCTCAATTATCCCTTTCATTCATTTCATTAAGCTTCACTCAATTTTTTTTTTTTTGTGCATTGCCAAGGTCAAACTGATAGGACTTCAGTAATTCAGAATTTTTTTTGCTCATTTGTTTTGAAGACTGATCCCATGTTTGAAATTTTCTGCTCTTCTGGAAGTTAACTTCATGTTCTAAAAGTTTTCCTGACAATAAGTATTGCTATTGCAGAGAGCTCCTCACTGAGTTCTCTAAAACAAATGTGTGCAAGTTTTTCTAATGTCCTAACTAAAAAGTAAATGGTTTGCTCTAGTAATTGTTGTGATTACCTTTAATATAATTTTTGAAAGGGAAATATCACATTATCACTTGATTTGTATGACTTGGTGGGGTTCCTTTGAGGCACAGTATTCTTTTTTCCTAAATCAGAATTTCCTCTAGTTGGAAAAATAATCTCTGCAGTGGGACCTGCTAAAATAATTTGTGCAAGTTACAGATGTAACTCTTGTTTTTGTGGCTGCAGATGTGGTTTTCTTGAACCTGTTTGTCAAAGAGGAGGGGGAATTGCAGGTTTATTTGCAGTGTGCTCTGCAGGCAGACATTTCTATCCCTGCTTATGGAGCTCCCATTTCTGCTGAGGAACAGCAGCCTCTCATTCTTCACCCTTTTACCACTTGTCTGGATGTAGGGACAGTTAAACATTTTTCTTCCTCCTTTCTAAAGGAAGCAGAGTTCTCAGCAAAGTCCTGATTTTTGCCCAGTTGAGTAGTTCCACCAGCCAGGTCACAAGAAATGGTCACTTAGCTGCTGGAGTTCACGCAGCCATTCAGGAGTTCAGCAGATATTCTCAAAGAGAAGCCTGATTGTTTAATGCTCCTTCTCCTGGCTGTTGACCCAGCTCTGTTACTCCTGTAATGGTTTTCCCTTTGTTTTTAAATCCAATTCACCTTAACACAAGCAGAAAGGATCAGCACGGCGTGATAGTTCAGGAGTGGCAGGATGCAATTTAAAACTCTATCACTGTCCCTGATTTCCCAGGGGGAAAACCCAAGTGTGTTAAGAATTTTAAAGGTGGCTGCCCCAGGAAAGGAAAGTGATGGCTTTGGCTTTTTCCCTGAAGTGGTGCTTGGCTGGAGCAGAGATCATCCCCTTCCCTCTGTCATCCGTGCCCCCTTCCCAAGCCCTGCTGCCACCACCTGAAAACTGGGAGGTGATAGCACACAGCCAGGGATGCTGATTATTTTAGAAAGTATTATCAGTTTGCTGATCAAAAGGGTACTGCAGGAAAAGCACATTAAAATCTCTGGTCATTGGTTTGTGACAATAACATTTCTCCTGGAGCTGATGTTTTGGACACATGATGTTGTCATAGTGGGGTCCCAGCTTGGGGAGGAGCTGGAGCTGCTGCAGAGAGCCCAGAGGAGGCAGCAGGATGAGCAGAGGGATGGAGCAGCTCTGCTGGGAGGAAAGGCTGGCACAGCTGGGATTGTTCAGCCTGGAGAAGAGAAGCTTTGGGCTGAGCTCAGGGTGGCCTTGCAGGGCCTGAAGGAGCTGCAGGAACCATGGAGAGAGACAATTGCCAAGGGATGGAGGGACAGCACCCAGGGAATGGAGGGACAGCACCCAGGGGATGGAGGGACAGCACCCAGGGAATGGCCTCAAACTGAAAAATTACAGATTTAGATCAGATATTAAGAAAAACTTCCTCCCTGGCAGAGGGTGCCCAGAGCAGCTGTGGCTGCCCCTGGATCCCTGGCAGTGCCCAAGGACAGGTTGGACATTGGGGTTGGAGCAGCCTGGGACAGTGGAAGGTGTCCCTGCCATGGCAGGGATGGCAATGGATGATTTTTAAGGTCCCATCCCTTCCAAACAATACCATGATTCTGTGATATTCATTTACTTTTAGGCTTCTGGATTTTGGTTTGATGGATACAGAGGATCCCTTCATATTCCTGCCACCTTTGTTTTTGTCCCTGTGTGCTCATCATTAACTCCAGCAGTTCTGCAACAATCAGCTTGGATCATTAGCACATTTAAACTCATGAATGGAGTTTTTTCCCTTCAGTACTTCCTCATTCAGCTTCTGACACATTACATGGTCTTGCTGATGCCTCATGTTATTTTTTACTGAAGGTGCACAATCTCCTGTGCATCTCTTTAGCCAAGAATCAACATGTGTTAACAAGCACACAAATGAATTGATGTGAATTTTTTCCCAGATGCAGCATGGAAATCATCTGGGTGCAGGGCAGCACCTGAGAGCATGTGAGAGAGATTGTTTGTCATTTAAACCTGATAAAAAAATTATGAAAAGCAAACTGAAGTATATTGTGATAATTTTCAATTTTGTCCCTTCTGCTTTTCTTGAGTTGTGAATTCCTTGCACAAATACACACAGACTTCACTTAAGAAGGCAGCAATTGCTTCAAAAAGCTGCTGGCTGAGTGGAAACAATATTTGCATATTAAACCACCCTGATTATGTGTGCCAGAGGGAGAATGTGTGCACAGTGTCTTCATGATCCTGGTGCTGCTAGAACAGCAAGCATCATAAAATTTGCTGAAAAAAAACCCTATTACATGCAACCAGTGTCATTATTATTATTGTGTTGGGTTTCTTATGAAGAAATTTGTCTCTTTCTGGGTTTTTGGAAGTCAGTAACAAAACTCCTTTGGGAGCAGCAGTGTTGGTCTTTTGGTTTATGAGTGATGGCAAAGATACTGTCATCTACTAAGCACTACCACTTACAAGTGTTAAGGGCAAAGACAATCTCATTCCAAGTGAAAAATAGGAATTCTGAGTGCCCAGATGAAGCACTGTTGGGTTCAGATGAGACACCTCAGATGAACCATCCTTCCCTCCACCAGGAATCTTCCATGGTCTGTGCTGGAAAGGCACGGAGGAAGGTTAAAAGTGAAGGAGTGGAGCTAACAGACCTAGAGGGAGCAGAGAATTCCAGGTTCTCCAGTGGTAGGTGAGGAATAAAGCTTAAGAGAAGCAAGCTGGCACTGTGTCAGATAAATACAATTCAGAAAAGTGGATAAAAGGGTTTTGCTGAGGTTTTTTTTTTTAATTAATAAAAAAAGCCCTCTGTCCATTTCTTTCGAAAATTAGTACAACACAAGCTATAGAGATGTGTTAGGATGGTGTCTTGTTTCTGCCTGCATCATTGGAATTGTAAAGGCAAGATATTTAATAGGATCACAAGTAAGGAAATTGTAGGTGTTGGAGACCCAAGAGGTGATTGAGAAATAAAAAAGGTGGATGGAGAAAACAAAGACAAATTCAGTAAATGTCTTGGCAGGCACTGGTAGATTTACAAGAAGCAGATAAAAGAAGAAATGTAAACTTCCATATAAGAGTTGTTTGAAGACTTAGAACTTAGAATTGCTTTCTTCTCAGATTTGCTTCACTTGGTTGCACAAAAGTCTGCTTTGTTGCTGTGTGATAAAATTAAGGACTTGGGAATCAGCATTTTAAGTGAGTTTGTTTAGCAGCAGACTGCAGGAGAACAAAGCAGAGCTGCCTGTTTTTGCTGGATGATACCAGAGAAATTAGTGTATTATGTTGATAAAGTTTTACAGAAGCCTACCTGAAAAACCAAACTTCAGCTGTGCCTTTTGAACTGATAAGTATTGAAATAATTATAGCCCCAAAGGATTTTCTGCTAATAATAATAGCAGCAATGACAAGAACAAGAGGAATATTTTTCCTTCAGCACTGTCTTATTTTGCAGGGCTGATCCATGTGGGAATAAACCATCCTCTGTTTCATGTGTAGACCATACTCTGAAGACCCAGCAGCAGTTCTGAATTATTGCTAGTGGAAAAATATTCATATTTGAGTGCAACTGAGCAAGTTTGTGCCAGGGCAGGCTCAGCTTGGACAGCAGCAGGAATTTCCCCATGGAAAGGGAGCTCAGGCCTTGGCAGGGGCTGCCCAGGGAGCTTTGGAGTGCCCATCCCTGGAGGTGGCACCTGGAGGTGGCACTCAGTGCTCTGGGCTGGGGACAAGGTGGGACTGGGGCACAGCTGGGACTCTTGGAGGTCTTTTTCAACCTCAGGGATTCTGTGATTCCAAATTGACTCCTCGGAGACCTCCCTTGCTCAGATCTTGTGCAATTACCTTTGGTTTGGAAATACACTTTGGCAACTGCTCATCCAGCCTGGCTTCAGCTCTTGCCCAGAAATGGAATTCCTATTCAAAAATATCCTATTCCTATTCAAAATTCCTATTTTCTTGCCTTTTCTTCTTCCTTTGCGTGTTCATTTGCTACCCGTAGCACAAAAGAACTGAGATCCTCGTTATTTATTAAATTATTCCTATTTCTAATGTGTTTATGTAGGTTTTTTCTACTTAAGCCAATGGTAATTTGTATTTCTCTGATCATCTTTGGTGCTACTGAGGAACTGAACTGGGCTGTTTGGAGCAGAAATGCAATTTCAGCAAAAGTAGAGACTTTCAGACACTCTTATTCTTGCCACTGATGGAGAAACAGCAGTGGTGTTACACATGACTGATTCAAATCACTTGCTAATAATGCATCTATCAAATAGATTTTCATTTGTGATGACATTTCTTCTATTTTCTTCTAGATGCAAAGAGTTTGGCCGAAATGCTTATGAGGTAAGAACAGACTGAATTTTTTTCTTTTTTTTAATCAAAAATGTCTGTCAACTATAGTATCATATTTAAGCATGGAGAAGTACACTTTTTATTCCTAAATCCTTTTCCAAATCACACCATATGTCTGTCTGTTAAGAACTGTGATGCATTGATGGTCAGACATGAGAGAAAGAAGACACTCTGTGGACAGAATGAGGGGCTACAATGATTAAAAAAACCTGGTAACTCATGTTGGTAGATTAAATTATAGGAGATATGTAGGTCCATTTGGACATTTTTCCTACTCTGAAAAAAAATTTCAAAATATGTATCAAAGTAATTGCTCTTCAGAGATCATCTGATTAAAGGCAATAAATTTCTGACTGTGAAGATCTCTAAACTTTGCAGCTCTGTTTATGTAATGCACTGTTGTTAGCTGCTTATACCCAAAGGTATAAAAGAGTAGGTAAATCCATTTATTATTTTTCACTTCTGTTCCATCAGCTCAGCATTCAGAAATCTAATTCTGTTGTTGGATTGCATCATAATGACTATTCTGGCACCACAATTCTTTCAAAGATGGAAATTTCATAACTTCAATGTTTATTGTTTTGTCTAGGGAAAATATTGAACTTTAGAACCGCTGCATATATTTGAAACTAGGATTGCCAAGGGATTATTTTTGAGTTCAAATGAATTTTGGGTTGCTAGAAAAGATTTTTTTATATTCAAGCAACAAATTTGAGAATGTCATAGATATTTCACCACACGGACCACACTCCAAACTTCCTCACCCATGATAAACTTCACTTCTGTTGTAAGAAAAAGCAAAGACATGGTGACAGATGGGTTTGGTGTAAATTCAGCTCTATGCCATCATATCTGAATAAGCCCAGTGATGTTAACAGGACTGGTCATGCTGTCCAGCTCATCCCCTCCCTGGCTGCCCGTGGCAGCAAATTGTGGGATTCAGCAGCTTCAGGAACATTTGCCCTGGTGGTTTTTGGTGCCACAGAAGACAGCACAGATTAGCACAGGCAGCGAGTGAAGAAGAAACCCAGCAGGGATCAGCTGAAACCCCTGGATGGAGACTTTCAGTCCCAGTGACAGCCCCTCAGAGCCCCTCTGCTAAACTGGTGATGCTCTGCCCTAACCCTGGCTGGCTTCACAAGCCTTGTCACCACTTCTGCAAGGCCATTCCAGAGTCTCACTCCTCTGACACTTACAAAACTTCACCAAACTTCCCGCAGAAGTGCCCAGGTTTTACCCACCATTTCCTTTGCTGATGGTTACCCAATTAAGGAATTTTTTTCCTCCCTACCTGGTGTACTCATAGAGCAGCCAGGTCCCCTCTCAGTCCTTCGTTCAGAGCTGTTTCTCCAGGTAACTCACCTGCCACCATTTCATTTGGCTTTTCCTTTCACCAGCATTGAAACATGACCATCAAACCAGTTCCCCTCATTCTCATTTATTAACAAATAATCTTGGTTTTATCACAGAAACGTATTTTACATTTCTTTTCTAAATGTTTGAACAAAAGCAAATGACTGTTAAATCAGAACATTCAGAACATTTGCAGACATGCCAGAACAGGAAACTCTCATTTGTGACAAATCTGTGAAATACCTTCAACCAAAACCTGAACTCCCCCACAAACACCCGATGTTCCTGAAGATGTAACATGTGAATAATTAAAGGATAATAAGCCCTCTCTAAAGCAAAAGTCACATATGAATAAAGCTCCTGATATTTTTTATCTTTAAGATTTCACCAAAATCTGCTGTGATAAAAATATCAAGAAAGGAGGGGATATTTGGGGAGAGGGCAGAGAAGATGATTCCATGCCTGGAGGCCTGGAGAGAGCTTTGTGTATCTTTCCCTTTGAAGAGATTTTCATGAGTGTGTGTAAAGCAGATTAAAAATGGAGCTTTAGTCTTTGCTGTGAGAGTCCCTGGCTTTGGCTGTGTAAGTCAAATGTCTGTGGAGCAGGATAAATCAGCAGTTTAATAGGAGCTGCACAACTCCTTGTTGATACCTTAAACTCACAAATAAAAATCCCTGCTGCTGGATGAACACAGCTTTTTTATGTTTCTTTTGGGTGAAAGCACAAGTCCAGCCACGCTCTTTGTAACATCTCACTGTGAATTAGTTTAGCAATTCACTGAATTTTTAAATTTTGAACAGAAGGTGAAGAATCTTTTATCCCCAAATATTCTGACTACTTACAAGATTTAGTTTTCCATATGTTTTTACAACAAACTGTGGACTCTTTCAAAGTGCCCTATATAATGTACTTGCTCTGTACATGATAAAAAAAAAGGCCTTTTTATCCACAGACTCAACATAAAAGCTGTACTCAAACCAAAGTACCACCTGCCAAAATATCTGTTTTAAATAGAGACAAAAGCAGGAACTTTAGTAGAGTAAAAGAATACAGCAAAATACTGAGAGAGCTGGGATTCCTCAGAATGGAGAAATCTTTGGGGAGATCTCATTGAGGTGTTTCAGTCCCTGGAAGGAGCTTAGGAAAAGGAGAGAGACTTTTAATATGAGCAGACAGTGAAATAATAACTGTAATATAATAATAACTTTTAATATGGGCAGACAGTGACAGGAAAAGGGGCAAGGCTTTTAAACTGAAAGAGGGCAGGATTAGAATAAATATTAGGAAGAAATTCTTTACTCAGAGGGCAATGAGGCACTGGAATATGTTTTCCAGAAAGTTGTGGATGTCTCATCCCTGGAAGTGTCCAAGGCCAGGCTGGACAGGGTTTGGAGCAACTTGGGATAGTGGGAGGTGTCTCTGCCCATGGCAGGAGGTGGAATGAGATGATCTTTAAGGTCTTTTCCAACCCAAGAGATGATTCTGTGACTCAGCCTCCTGACAAGCTCCAGTGCCTAATGATTTGGAGCTCAGAGATTCTTTGAACTAGATGGAAATAATTCTACTTTAAACAGATCCTTACAAGGTCTGATAAGAAAAGCACATTCTTATGTTTGGGAATTTTATGTCTGTAAATATAAAAAAATAAAGATAGATACATTTTATCCCTTTAAAGAATTAATCATTGGACTCTTCATCTACTAGACCATTAAAATATTATGCCTGAATTTAGTTCAGGAAATACTTCTAACCAAGCTTCAAAACTGAAACCTTAAAACTCTTTGCCCTGCTTCCAAGCCCTAGAGGCACTTCATTGCTGTTGGCACTTTAGGATTTTATAACTTGAAAGCTGAGCTGTTGTGGTCTGCAAAAAAAAAATAAAATTCAAAATTCCCTGAGCTGGAATGAGACAGCATCCTAATCAGCACCAACCCCCTTGCTTCTGCCAACTGCCTGTGCTGTGTTTGGACACCCCATGTCACTGCTGCATGCAGGGGAATTAATTAGATCAGCAAGGAGGAGGAGAGACAGCCCACAAACCAAGGAATAACTCTCAGGAATAGCAGGGAATATTCCTGAATATAGAGAGGCCTGGGTTCCAGTTCTGGCTTTAAAGACCTCCCACATATTTTGCATGAAACTATCCCTGAGGCCAAGGCTGGGATTGGGAATTCTCTCTTGTCAGGTGAGCAGTAAAACTGCAAATCTGGGGGAAACTGCTCCTGCTCCCTGTGGTCCAAACAACACTTCCTGTGTTGGTTGAGTACTTTCTGATAATGGAAATACAGAGCATTCATCCTGCTGAAGAGGCTCTAGCTCTGGCATTCTGGGATCTGCATTGTCTGAGCAGGAGTCTGATCCCATCCCTTCATCTCCTGCATCCCCAGTGAATGCAGAGGGGTGCAGTGATGCATTTCCCAGGCTCAGTTATGTACTGCACAGATTCTAGATGCATCTGACTCTGTGTATCCTGTAACTATTGGATTATTGAAATTAAACATCAAAAAGAAATCAGTTTCCTACTCTTAACTGAAAAAGGGCAGGTTTAGATTAAATATTAGGAAAAAGTTCTTTACTCAGAGGGCAATGAAGCACTGTGTTCTATCCTTGCTCTATGACCCTGGGCAAGCCCAGAGCAGTCCAACTTTCCAAGGACCTGTATCCAAGCATATTTGGCATGCAGATAAAATATTACTGCCTGATTCTCTTAACATTTCAGCAACTTGAGTGGCATCCACTCCATGCAGAGATTTGGACAACAGCAGTGTGGAATTTATCTGCCTTTGACAATACTTAAATGTCTTTGGAAATTTATGTGCTTAGTAAGAACCTGTGATGACCGTTCTCCCCTGATTATATATGGAGAAAATTCTGGAAGCTCTTGGGAGGCTCTCCTGATATTTTGCTTCCATGATGATTGAATGAGGCACCAGTTGTGTCCTGTTTGAATTCAACTATCCATGTGTATGTGATGGGAACAGCACCACCTAATCACCCAGGAGAAGAGAGGCACGAAATTTGGGATGTATGGATGGTGTTAATGCTGGGGACCACATCAGCAGGGAAAGCCAGGAGGTGAAAATCAGAGAGGTGCTCCCATGTTCCCTGTGGATCTCACCCTTGGATTTGGAGCAGAACCACTGACCACATGGCTAGAAAATTCCCCCAAAAAGGGACTCCTAAAGAACCTCCAAACCTGAGCTAATCAGGTCCTGCTGACATGGAGACACAGCAGGAAGTTAAACACAAATTTCCAGGAGATGGGAGCTCATCACATGTGGATTAATTTTTTGTGCTCACAGAAGAACTGAGCTCATCACTTTAACAGTCCTCTGCTGATTCCTTTAACAACAATAATTCTCTGCCAAAGCAGAATTAAACTGAGTGATCTGCAGCTATTTTACACTAGAAAATTAGCTTCCACTTGGATCTTACAGCTCTTTGAAGCCTGAGCACCTGGATCACACTGCTGGCTGATTTGTCTCAACTCCCCTCAGCCTCCCTGCGTGAAGTATTTCCAAATATTTCATTTCATCCAGAGAGTAATTACATCTAAAAGGGCAAAATGTTCCTGGGTTTTTATTGCAATCTGAAGGTTTCTTGGTGCAAGCTCTCTGCTAGAAATGACTGTGGCACTTGGTTTTGCCATCCATTTTCATTTGCTTTTGGTAGACAGCTCATTTAAGAAGTCATTTTCTGGTACACAAACTTCAAAATGAAATTGTTTCAATTTGCATGATGATAAAATAATTGGTTTATGTTCTTTTTTAGATTATTGCATCAATCAATTAGACATAATCCACGAATGTAAACAAGATTTGCAATTTTTGTCTTGGAACATCGATGGGACTAGAGCCTTTATTTATTTTATGCAATCTATTAATAGTATGCCTAGTTATTAATTTTCAGTTGAACTGATATTTGGAACTTAGCTAATTAAAAATAATGAAAAGATAAAAAAACAATTAGAAATTACTCAAGACATCATTTTCCTACCAACCTGTTTGATCAGCTGTGTGTTGCTTTACTCAGATTCATGAGGAGTGAAAGGTCCATCTTCCAAAGTGCTTTTATTAATTTCATTATAACAACACTTGAAGAAAACTGTGAAATTCTCAGATTCCTACTGATGGAGGACAGACCACATCCCTCCACACTGTGCATTCATTAAGTGCATAAATTAATACCATGCCCTTGTTCTGAAGAGGGCAAAATCAGATGTATGAGTAGCTTTTACTGATTATGGTTACATTAGGGTTTTTTTGAGCTGGACACATTGAAAACAAGGAAGTTTGCAAATATCTTTTCATTTAGGCTGGATGTTAATGTGTTCCCTTCTCTTTTGTTTTCAGCAAGAACACCAGGACATCAGACACACTTAATAAGCAGCAGCAAACACTGAGGATGCACATAGACATTCCCAGAGCACAGCTGCTGATAGAGGAGAGGGACACCATGGAGACCATTGGTAAATCTGAGCTTTTTTACTCTAGTTAATGTAACAGGTTCTTTCAGATGGAATTCCTTTACTCCACACCTTTTTACTGCTGCACACATCAAGATAAAAGAGCTATAAAGTAATTTGAAAACCAAACAGGGTTGTTTCTTTTTCCTCCCGTTTGAGTCATTTCCCAGTAAAAGTAATCTCTGTATAGGTTCTAAAATAATGCAGGACATTAGGAAAATGAAACTGTTGGAAAGAGTTTCTTGAAGAAAATGTAATTGAGGACTGGCAGTTTTATGATTTTCATACTGATTTCTCATTTGGCTCTGACTAGGCAGTTGGATCCCTGACATTACTTAAGGAAAAATGTAATTCTGAAACTGCACTCTCAGTATCTGAAGATTTGCTACAGCCAGCTTTTAAAACTTACACATTGCATCTTGTATCCACCTGTTCATAGCACATGATATTTCAGCATTTTGATTAGTCTTCAGCTTCTGTGTATCCATGCAAAATTCAAATCTAAACTGTTTGACGCAGCAGAAAACAAGATTTTTCATGGGGCTGGTACTTAACTGAACTGTCACAAGAAATAGAATTGTTTGCTGTTGGGTCTTTTCCCAAATAATTAAAAAATATCTGAAAACCCAGAATAGAAATGCAGCCTGATGTTGTGACTGTATGAGCACACACTGTGGCAAGACACTTCTGACTGGCCTCGTTAGACTTCTAACTTTACATTTTTTGGGAAAAAAATCTGTATAAAACAAGCAGACAACATAACAGCATCCAGGGATGGTGTGGCCAGAGAGGAAAGTCAACAAGCTGAGAGCAGCATCTCTGTCCATGCCCGCTCCAGGTATGGAAAGGAGACCTACAGAGCTTTTAAAATCATGATCTGAGCTTCCCAAAGTCTGCCCTTTGTGCCAGGCTTCATCCTAAAGGCAGCTTTCACTTTTGAGTGGCAGCTGCTGAGCAGGGTGGGGGGTAAAGGGAAAATACTCTTAAAACCTGAAGTGCAGCAATGCCATGAGGGCCTTGGTAAGAGGCAGCTTTCCACCCGGAATAAGCAGGGATTTTGGCAGGGTTTGACAGAGTTTGCTGCCAAGAGGCTTTATTCCCAACCTGAACAAGAGCTCATCCTTTGCCAGAGACAGAGTGGTTTGGTTCCTAATGTTGTTCTATTTATAGCCTTCTTTGGGTAAAAAATGTGAGTTCTGTTATAGTGCACGACTGTTCACCCTACTGGTGTCTTGTCAAGTTAAAAAAAAAAAAAAAAACATCCAAAACAAAAATCAGGAATGCTTAAAAGAAGTGGATCAACCTCTGCTGAGTAGTAAATGCCCAGAAGTCATGCCACTGCCAGTCCCTTAGAACACATTATAAAACTATATAGCACAGCACAGCAGGAAATCCTTGAGGCTTTTATTGCAATTCTGAATGGACAAAAAGACTGTAAAGAATGCAAAAGAAAGTCTGATAGCACACCAAATAGTTGTTCTGCAAGCACAAAGGCAGTGAAAGATTTATCGCTATTAAACCCTCCATGACCAAGTGGACTAGATTCCTCCTTGGAGCAAAAAACCAAAAAAAAGATACAGAGATGACAACTGAAAAAAATAATAATTAAAAAAAAAGGAAGCAAGTGCTGTGTAGCACTGCAATGATCAATGTCTGTGTAGAAATGTGGTGAATATATCCTACACCTCAAGGATGAAATAGAAGCAGAACCACACAGCAGTAAAGGTTAGTGCTCACATTTTTCTTCCTTCCCAAGGTCAGGCTTAACCTCACATCTTTATTTGAAGCTGCAGAAAAAAAAAAAAGTTCTGGATGAGGGTTATCCCTTCTGCAATATTTTATCTCTACAGAAAAAGGGGAGAGAGGGTTGGTTAACAACACCCCCTAATGACCTCCTTTGGGGGAAATAGGGGTGGTTTCACTGAGGACATTGCTAATCATGCTAATAAAAAGAAATAAATGAATATGTTGTTGAAAAGCTCATCTGAGCTCTCTGAAAGTGAAGGGGAAGAGGGCAGTGTCCAGAGCATGGGAACAAAGGAATTAGGGCCACAAATGATTACACACAAATCAGCTCTTTGTGAGGATGTTTAACAGTCTGCCCCACACCTCCAAGGTGAAATCACCAGGAAAAACGAAAGTTATTCTTTAGTTTTCTATGGGCTTTGAGTTTAAGCCCAGAGTCTCTGTCCCTTCAAAGCCACCCGAGCCCTGCAGAGAGCAGGGAGCAGCCTCTGCCCGTGGTGTCACCGCGCTGGGGACACCTGGGGACTCGCTGCAAAGAAGGCAAAGCCAACATTCTGCATTCATTATCTGGTTATTTTTTCCACTTGCAGACGACAGATCCACGGTCCTGCTCACTGATGCCGACTTTGGAGAGACGTCCAAGCAGAAGTCCCTGACTGTCACCCACACTGTCCATTACCAGTCAGTGTCACAAGCCACAGGGCCACTGGTGGATGTCTCTGATGCCCGGCCAGGAACAAGTAAGCACGTCAGAAAATAGGGTTTTTTTAAAGAGGAGAAAGCTGTAACAAAAGAAAACTCTGCTCCTGCTTTTGTATCCTCATCCTTGTGTGTGAGAGTGGAGAGAAATATATTTAGGTCAGCAGAGGACATTTCTTAAAGTGTTGCACTTGTGATTCAATATGGGGAAAATTGCATATGCATCTGAAATGGAGGTGTAATTTGAAATAATTCATACCTGGCCTTCATTAAACCAAATGCATGCTAGATTTTAATTTCCAGAATTTATCAGGTAAATTACCCTAATGGCTTTTAGTGTCTAATACACTTTTTTTTCCCCTCTGTGATCAATCTTTATTGTATTTCAAAAACAGCTTTCCTCCTACCTCTCCAGCAGGCAAAAAAAAAAAAAAAAGCAATTCTCAAAATTACTTTTTCTGGAAAAGTTATATTTCTGGCTTTAGTTATTATGGTAAATTACTTTTCCCAGATATATTCATGCCAAGTTATTCTTCTAGTGATTAAAATACTATCATAAATTAATATACTGATGCAATCCATTCTTCTCATTCCTCTCATGAATATAATTCCATATCTGTGTAAATGGGTAAAAAAAAATACTAGGTTGAATGATTATTTATGAGTTAGAAATTTTACAAAAATGTAGTTCACTGTAGTGTGCAATTTCTGAAATCTCTTGGATTATTTCTGATAGTTTCAGAATTTACTTGTTGAGTTTGGAGAACATAAATGCTGAAGGCTCAGTTGCTAGAATACAGATTATTTGAAAAATCCATTCCCACTGCAGTCTTTTAAATAATAGGTGTTCTAGTCCTGGCCTTGGTGCTTTTTTTAGCTCTTTCATCTTTTTTCAGGTCATTCCTCGAGGACTAGATTTTCTAATAAGGAAAGAGGCATCACCCCAAAACCTCATGCCTGTGTCATACCACAGAACTTCATAGCACCTTCCTTACTAATGCCTCTTTGTGTGCAGTTCTGTTCTTCATTCCCCTGCAGCCAGGGAGAGAATTCCTTCAAATTAAATGTGGATTTAACTCCTGTGTAAGAATATGATCTATGTCCAGCAGTGCTTGGAAATAAAAATCCACCAGCATTTTTATTAAGCAATACAGATCTGATTGCAGCAGTGCACAGGGCTGGGTCCAAGACTTCCAGGTAATGTTCTCTGGATTTGAGGCACTGACCCAGCTTTGCTGCAGGCTGGGTGATGGGATTTTGTCCAGAGCCACCACTTGTGCTGTGAAGAGGAGAGCAGAGCCCAGCTGGGTGGCTCAGAGGTTATGGACCCTCCTCTCTGAGCCCACTCACATTCACTGAGTGACAAATAATCCTTACAGCATATTTTAAGTTCTTCTCTCCTTATTTATTTATTTATTTGTGAAAGAGATGCTCTGTGAACCTTTGCCTTGCTGACCTCAGCTCTCTCCAGGTGTGTTTGACAGCAGAGCTGGCATAACCAGGGCACCAGGTGTGTTTCCAGCCCACTGCCAGCTCTAGAGGTGCTGTGCCTTCCAGAGGGGCACAGCATGGCTGCAGCACAGCTCCTGCTCATCAGGACGAGGACTGAGCTCCTGTGTGCTGACAGGGGCTCTCCCAGCTCATTCCCATTGATAACATCCTCCCAAGTCACAGGATCAGAGGTTGAGGTCCAGAGGGACATGTGGGCAGTGGTCAGTCCAGCTCTGAGCTGCAGCAGGGTCAGCAAGGGCTGGCTGCTGGCTCAGGAATATCCCCAGATGGATTTTGAATGTCCCTAAAGGTGGGAGCTGTGCCAGGGCTCAGCCTCCCTCCCATTAAAGTGTTTCCTGATGTTCAGGACAAAGCTCCCAAGTTTCTCCTTGTGGCCAGGGCCCCTGGTTTTTTCACTGGGCATCACTGACAGAAACTTGGCTCTCATCCTCTTGCCCTTCAGGTGTTTCTGTACATTGATGGCATTCCCCCAAACCTTCTCCTCTCCAGACCACTGTGCCAGGAGCTGTTCCCACCAGCACTCTCCTCCCGTTCTCCATGTTCTCCCTTGGATGAGGCTCCCTCCTGGCCACACCACAGCCACGTGCCACATTCCCCAGCGTTGGTTTGCACAGCACTGAGCACGGATTTGGATGCTGTCCACGTGAGGCAGCTCCGTGCTGCACTGCCAGGAGGATCAATTATCAATGGCACTGGGTTCTAATTTTTCCACTGCTGCAGGGGAAAAAGTAGAAGGATCAGACCATTATTTGTAAATAAAAGCCTTGTTTCTTTGAAGCAGCAGAATACAAATTCTCACTGGGAATGCTTAGGCAGAAGCAGTGCTCAGAGTTATTATCTGGGTATTGCTTTTTCTTTCAATTTCTTCTGCTAAAGTCTCTTACCTCAAAGACTGACAACTTCACCATTTGAATGTCAAAGAACATTTTGAATAGATTTGAATTTTTCATTTCTAATACCCTTTCTATTGTTGGTGATATTCTTTCAGAAGCTTTGAACAGAAATCCTTTCGTGTTCATGTAGTCACTCTCTGTTTGCCACATAATTATTTTTTTCTCTTTCCCTTGCTGTGTTAGACTCACTTTTAGGGAAGATCTCTTTATTAATCAAGGAGGTCAATTTTGGCACACAGTTTGCTTTCACAATCTTGGTCACTATATTATCTCTAAGCTAATTTAAAAAGTACAACGTTGCTGGCCTTAAACCAGTAGGAGATGATTTTTAAAGTTTGAGAAATTGTATTAATTTACTAATTGTTCCAAAGCAGTCAAATCTTTATGAACTTATTCCCACTGAAACTCTGATGGCACGATTACAGCTTATGTTTTAGTCTTGGCCACTTGTTTAAATAGGAAATCTGTAGCTGATCAATACTGTAATATAGTAACAGTATGTCCAGAATGGGGAATTATAGCCCCACATTTCTGAGCACATCTATTTTAAAACTAACAGCAGGTACTGGTACAGGGTGTTTTTGTGGGCACATCTATGCTGATAATTCACCTTGCACTTCACTTGAGGTGTGGTGTGAAATCCCTGACCAGATCTACTTGCCTGGTACTCTTTCAGTTCTCAGAGTGGTTTTGGTGCTGGAGAACTGCTTGTCTTGGAGAAAAGGGATAATGAATGTGTCAATGGAAGAATGATGGGGCCTTCAGCTCTTCAGTTCCACCCTTGATAAAATGTAGAGTTTCGTTAGAAAGAGAGCAGTTCTAGAAAAGCATCAGCAGTTTAGTAATGATCAGCATTAACACTGTTCATTTTTTTCCCCAAAAAAGAATGTCTTGAGTTTGGGTTTTTTTAACAAATGTGATTTCAGTAGCCATCCCCTTCTGGAAGGGGGAAGTGAAGGGCCAGGCACTGATCTCTCTGATGACCAGGGACAGGACACAAGGAGATGGCTGGAGCTGTGTCAGGGGAGGGTTGGGTTGGATATCAGGAAAAGGTTCCTCACCCAGAAGTGGTTGGATGAATGGTCCTGGCCCCGGGGCTTCCAGAGCTCCAGGAGTGTTTGGACAGTGCTGCCTTGTAACAGTGGTGGGTGTTTTTTGCACCACTTAATTAGTGATTTGTCTGGAGTCTCTTCTGCCTTCACTCAGAGTCAGGATTAAAGAATACACAAAGGAAATTAATTTATCGTGTTCAGGCTTGGTTGTTTATTAAATCTTACCAAAAGTACAGAAAGTTCAGCAACACTTCTAGCCACCAGCTAGAAGTGAGCAAAATGGAGCTGAATCCAGCTGCTACAAGGTCTCTTAAAGCTAAACTGTCCAATAGAGAATTAACACCCATATTATCCACACTTTTAACCCAATACTCAAATTCCCATGACCCTCAGTGTGGCACTAACTGTGGAACCAGAAACTGCTTCCTGAAACCCATGAAGAAGAAGGAAGAGGAACACTGAAAGAGACACCACCCAAAATCCTCCATCTTGTCCCATACCTATTACTATATTATAAACCCCTCAAATTTAAAACCCTTCACTATGTGAAAGCACATGCTTCTATTTAACTACACACCAATGATTTTAACTCCATCACTCAAATTTGGAAGCCTTCTCCAAGGCCTCGGGTCACAAGCAGTGTTCTCCAGGGGTCAGTGCCAGGAAACACAGACAGTTCAAAAACCCCAGGTTTGTGAGATCCAGCACTGCCAGGGATGCCCAGGGTGGGATTGTTGGGGGTTCTGGGCTTGGACTGAACGATCCCTGTGGGTCCCTTCCAGCTCAGGCCATTCTAGGACTCTGTGATTCCAACAGGGCTGGTTTGTCCCCAACCCCTGTCTGCCATCCCTGACAGATCCCACCACGAGGCGGAGTGCCAAAACCGGACCCACGGCGCGCAACCGCTACGCCAGCCAGTGGACCCTCAACAGACCCCACCCCACCATATCAGCCCACACCCTCACCACTGACTGGAGGCTGCCCACGCCCAGGCCAGCAGGATCAGTGGACAAGGAGAGTGACAGCTACAGCGTCAGCCCCTCGCAGGACACAGGTATGGACCAGGCTCCCAGCAGGGACAGCGGGACTGCAGCAGCTGCAGGAACCCTCCTGCTCCTGGGGGAGCCTTTTTGGAGCCCTGGTGGTGGTGTTCTTCCTTCCCCGGGGTGGTTTTTTCTGTAGGTTGTTTGTGGGGAGTGCCACAAATGCTCGTAGTGATAATGATGACAAATATTGTGCCTCTGGTTCCTCATTCCGCACGCATCGTTTGAAAGGCATCCCTCCTTTAAAAGACAAGGTGGTAAATTTTCCTGTAGCTCCCCGAACCAAAAAGCAAAAGTAGGAGAATTTGACTAGGAATGGACAATATTAGTCAGCAAGAATGTCCTTGAGTCATATTTGGAATGTTTTTTAGAATTTGAATAACTATTAACAGGTTAATATTAACACGTGAATATTTTTATTTTCCTGTTCATGTAATATGTTCATTCTCAGTGGAAAAAAAAACACAAAAAAAACCCAAAAAACCCCAACAAACAAACAAAAAAAACCCCTCTGGAATTAGAGTCCAAGTAAAAATCCATTCATAGCACTGAATTCTGCAGCAGCTGGCCAGCATGGGGTTTATTCCTCTAGATGACAAGTAGAGAGACATTGAATACTTATTCTGCCTGCAGTCCTCATCTCTTCTTGATGCCTTCACATCATAAATGCAACTGGAACAAAAAGCTTTCTCCACTGTCCTATGCTGAAAAATCAACAAAAAAAGACAAATAAATGAGTAAATTATTCACGAGAAGAACAATCATGAAGTAAATCTAATAAAGGTTAAAAAACAAGAAAAGCAAAATGTTTCTCAAATGGAAGTCTGACCAAAATGAATCCAGGCTTGCTCTGGCTTCCTCAGAAGGAATTGCCAACTGTCTGTCCTGATTTTTGGAGAAAGGTGTTCATGATGTCTTAGAGCTACAAAGCAGTGGATGTGAGTGGCCTGTCACCATAAAAACCAGTATGACTGGTTTGTTTCCTGTATCAGAACAAGTATCTGACTTCACTCATATTTAGTAATTTACAGCCTGGAGTTCTCAGCATTTCATAATTCACCCTCTTAAACCCCGATGTTTCCATGGGGTAATGGCAGTCACTAGATACCTCCAGCCAGCTGACAACATTCAGGTAGAATTATCATAAATTTTTAAGATTATTAAATAGAAAAATCTAAATATAAATAGAAAATCTCCACTCAGAAACCCTTTCTGTAGATGCTCCAGATTTCATGTGCATTTGGATGTGTTCCAACCTCTTGTCACCCAAGGATATTTTCCAATGTGTGTGGCAAAGGGCAGAAATTAAATTTACTGTGTGGTTTAGTAGATAAACTACATCCAATTATGTAAACAGACTTCATAATCTATATTTTAACAAGCCTACTTTTCTACTCTGTGTCTACCTTTGAGCTCAGGGTGATTTATGTAGGGGATAGCAAGCTTTAGATCAAGAAAGGTTTTCTTGTGCCAAAAAACAGCTCTATTACACCACTTGGTTTCTGGGAAAAAAGTAGAGTCCATTTAATTTAAGTGCTTCAGAAGTTTAAAACTTTCAAATAAACATATGTAGCCAAATGATGTGTTCAAGAATCAATTGAGCTAATGTGCACATTTGATCACTTCTCCAATCTGGAGTTCAGATTTCAGGAGCTGGTTGATGCAGCTGATATTTGGCAGAATTTAGCACTTATCAAAACAATTCCAGGCTTACAAAGCAGTAGCTTTTTGAGTTTAGGAGAAATGCCTGGCAGCAGTTCATAGCTGTGACTGAGTTCTAATGTTCTAACTAGAGGCCATTAGAAATTTCCTGATCAGTCTGTACTCATGAAGTTCAAGAAGTTCCATAAAGTTCACCCTGGGCTTGGATCAACTCACCAAATCTAAAGCAGGTGCTCAGGCAGATTAGTTCTGGAATATTCTCCCTCTTGGCATGGGATATGTGGAGCTGCAGGTCCTGAGTTTCAATGGACCAAGCTGTGACCTTTGCATGACCACAATTTTCACATGCACTGCTCCATGGCACTGGTCAGCTGCTGCCTCCTGGGAGTTTCCAGCTGACCAGAAATATGGGAAGACATCACTGAGGTCTGATGTGCAAATCAAGTGTGAAACACAGAATGATGTTTCCTGTGGGTGGAAAGTTAAAAAAAAAAAAAAAATCCTGTTAAGTTCTGGTCAGCTCCAAATCTTAAACAAGTTACAGCATCTTGCAGAAGTACTTGTCATTTTAAATAATGGATGGTCATGTTTAAAAGTGGCAGGAGTATCATTCTTCGTGCACAATGAAAACTGATGCAGGGGTGCAGGCACACAGTAAAAAAGATAAAGGTTTGCAATAATGACACACTTGCCTCTGGCTGCTGCAGGAGGTCCATTTTTATGAATTAGCTATTACACTGTGCCTGTTTATTGGACATCAACAAAAATGTCTGAAATTGCACAGATCTTGTGATGAAACACGACTTGTGCCCAAGGAACTTTTCAAAGTCCTCTGCTCTTCCAGCCCACTGGAGTAGAAAAGCTGTGGGTATGGCAGCCCAGCAATTCTGTCCCTGCAGAAATGAGCCCTGCATTTCCAGAGTGCTTTTTAATGTATCAGTAGCCATTTACATCTTCAATAACAGTATTCTTTAAGACATATTGATATTCTCAGAAACTCATCAGCAGAAAAGAACAGCTTGTAGGTCATAATAACCTGTGTGTCAAATATGAATTCCCCTATTAGCTTCATAGCACTGAAAAAAGGCAACTGAATGACTGCAGGCTGTAGTTGCCAAATATTGCTTTCTGAAGACCTTTGTTCCCAATGAAATGAGTTAGTGTTTTACCTGGTGTCTAGAGAGACAATATCTGAGAGCTACTACCTTTCTATTTGATCTTTGCTTCAGTATTTAAAAAAAAAAATAAAAAAAAATATATATAGGTATGATGGAAACAGGACAAAAATACTTTCCTTTCTAACCTGTGTATAACCCCAGAGAAATATTTCTGAGAGGCATTAAAAAGACAATGTAAAGAAGCTGTTTCTTATTTGCCATGGTCTAGTTGAGGTGTTAGGGAATGGGTTGGACTTGATGATTTTGAAAGTCTTTTCCAACCCAGTGATTCTGTGAATTTTGAAGGTCTCTTCCAACCTAGTCATTCTGTGAATTCTCTGTATTTTGAAACCTTTTGAAGGCATTTAAGATTTAGAGAAATGGAGGGTTTTTAATTGAAAAAGTAGTATTTTTCATGTAGTAAAGGGTTTTTTTTAATAAAAGAAACATGAACTTAATGCTAAGGCAACTAATGCTACTCACAGGATAAGGCTTCACGTTAGATTATCTGCAGTTGTCAAGTTCCTGACTAAACTAACATTTGTGCAGGCATTTGAAGCAGATTCATTTAAATCACCTTGATAACTTCAAGGGCTTTACTCTGAGACATCATGCTCGTGGCTTTCCTCCCAGAAAAGCCGTGTACAGATGTTTTCTCTCTCCCGTTGTTCCCGCTCCCGGCGTTTAGATCGGGCGAGGAGCAGCATGGTCTCCACAGAAAGTGCCTCCTCCACCTACGAAGAGCTGGCGAGGGCCTACGAGCACGCCAAGATGGAAGAGCAGCTGAGGCACGCCAAGTTCACCATCACAGAGTGCTTCATCTCAGACACCTCCTCGGAGCAGCTCACGGCAGGGACCAACGACTACACGGACAGCCTGACGTCCAGCACGCCGTCCGAGTCGGGCATCTGCAGGTTCACAGCGTCCCCTCCCAAACCTCAGGATGGAGGGAGGGTGATGAACATGGCAGTTCCCAAGGCACATCGCCCAGGTGAGGCAGCACAGAGAACCTTCTGGGTGCTCTAGAGGGGATTTCACCCCGCGCCCAGGTTGGGAAGAAGGAGAGGGTGGGTTGTAATATCTCCTGTAGCTACTCACGGATAACTGGGGTTTGTGGTGGTGACTTTTGGGCTGCCTAAAAACAGAGGCCAGACAAAATCAAGGGAGTTAAGATGCCAGACAGTGTTAAAGGAATGCAGTGGTTTGAAAGCAAAACTAGTGAGAGACTCCAAGTGAGAAATACAATTTAATAGGAAAAAAGAGAAAAATAAAATACATGCAATAGTATGAAAGAAAACCACTGACAGAGTCAGGATACAAGCTGACACCACGCTAGTTAGGAGGGTGGTAGCAGTCCAGATGAATTGGTCTTGTTGAAATAATGATCCTGTAGAAAGTTTTGGTAGCTCTTGACCTCTGGAATCCAGTGGGTAAGGGCTGCCTTGGTGTTCCAAATTTCAGTTTTTATCCAGGTAGGAAATGCTTGGCTCCTCCCCTTGGGTGGAGCATCTCCCAGTGGGATGATGTCATTTTATCAGCCATGCAGGGGGACTCCATGGCCCATTAACAGGAGATAGCTCCCTGGAGGAAGGATGTGTCATGGAAAAGATAAAAACACTGTCCCACCTGGTTTTAACAGATGATGATAGAATACAGACTTTTGGGCACGTCTTTACATTGTAACCTAGGACAAGGAATATAACAGGTATTTATTAAAAGGCCATCAAAGGATTCACCTTGGGCAGTGCAAGAGCCCAGCCATGACTCTGTCCAAGATGGACCCTGTGTCTGAGTTTTCACACTTTTATAAGTTTTAGTCCATTTCCATATTGGGGTTCATTGTCCAATTCCAGCTCCAGGTTCTGCAGTCCCATCCTCCCAGATTCTCTCCTCCATTCGCTGCTGTTTGCACTTTTTGGGGCTGAAGCTGCAGCGTGTCCTTGGTTCTGGAGCTGGAAAAGGATTGTTCTGTGTGCCTGAGCTGGGAGGAGAACTTGTAACACTTTATATGAAGTTCAGAGTTATGCACTAATGCAATGCAGAATCTGGAAAATACAAAAGCTAAAACTGTCACCAGTACAAAGCAGTTCTGTTTATTGAAGGGCCTTCAGGTACATTTAGGGCAGACAAAACTCCCCAGAGGTTACACCCAAAATGGGTGATGGGTCACAGGTTTTCATACTTTTATAAGTTTGGTCCACTTGCATATTGGGGGTTAATCTTCCAATTACAGCTTCAGGTAATGAAGTCATTTACCCCAAGTTTGCTTCCCCCCACCTCACTTTTGTTTCCGTCTCTCAGGGCCTGAGACAGTGAGGTGTCCTTGATTCCCAGCCTGGAGAGGAATTGTGTTGTCTGACCAAAGTGGGAAAGCAGCAGCCAACACTCTGTATGGAGTTTAGAGTTATACACTGAAGAATTACAGGATTAAAAATAAATGAAAAATATAAAAGCTAAAATCCTAAAAAATCAGTCCCAGCTAATGGAACATGTGAGCATATTCTCCCACATACAGAAAACATGAGTATTTAGGAGCAGAAAGAGGCTGAGCCATCAAATCCTCTGCTCACACTTGCAGCCATCAGGCCATTGACCCTTCTGGGATAAATAAGACCATATGTGGGTGCATCTGCCCATCTCCAGCTGAAACCAGCCTCTAATAAACCGTGTCTCACTGCCATGCTTCATGCTTGGGAGCAAATGTTGGCTCTCATCAACTGCTCATAAAGACAGATTGCGGGAGATGTGCTTGCCCCTTGTGCCTTGGGGCTTGTCAGACTCGTAACAACCCTCTGGTGATGTCCTGGAACTGTTCCACTCTCTCTCTTTGACATCACCTAATATCAAACTCAGGGTATGTAAATCGGGAGGGAACAAAATAAAGGAGAAAATTAAGACTTCAGCTCCTTGCTGACTGAAGGTACTTGATGTGCATGCAATTTTTGGCCTCAATCAAATTTTCAGATCACAAACTTGCTGTTTCTACTGATACCTTAGTTCCCAACAGCACAGGCAAGTTATTTGTGGTACTCTGAGATCAAGCAGGTTATAAAATCTCAGAAGATTTGTCAGTCTTTGTTACAGGATACAGAATGTGACAAAGCAGAATAGAATTCAAATGGGAAAAAGGCATAATTATATTTGTTTGCTTTCTGAAAACATCAATTTTTTATTATTTTATATTGTATTATTTTATTTTAGTATAGTATAGTGCAGTATAGTATAGTATAGTATATACATTTGCCAGTGTGAGTGCTGCTACTCAGATCCACAGAAAGCAATCAGTGGTGCTCACCTTTGTGAAAAAGAGTAATGAATAATCGATGGAGGGTCTTTTGTTCACTATTCAGCTAAACAAGCAGTGGTTGTGAGGACAGAGGAAAGGAAGGGAGACAATGGGATCAGGAAGGGTCATTCAAAAGCAGGAACATGAAAAGAAAGCATCAAATCTCCATTTGGCTGGAGAAAGCTAAAAGAAAAATGTGGGAAGAAAAAGCCCAAGCAGAAGGTAAAGACAGTTATAATACTCATGGCAGGAAATTAGTGTGTCACACAGATAGATAAGAGGGAAAAATAAGTAGGAAATAAAGTAGTGGGAGAAATTGCTGATTTCTGTGTAGTCACAGGGCAGAACCACAAACCTAGGAGCTGTAGAAATAGATAAAGATAGAAATACTTTTCATTTCTAACTCCAAAGAAGTAAGATAAATATTTGTCCCTGCTCTGCTAAAGGGAAGCATCTGCATTCACAGCTAAGTCAAAACTGAACTTTTCCTTCCAAGCAGTCAACAGATATTTTTTATCATTTCTTTAACAAATATCTTGCTCCCTTTCCTTTCATGTTCCAAATACATTACTTATGCATATTTAGTATTTGGAAATATTCTAATATATTCCATATAAAGATGATTTTCTTGAGGGTAGATGGAACTAAAATTTGGTCCCTGTGCTTGAGTAAAAAATCTTCCAGGGTTGGAACAACCGTAGAGCCCCTCCAGTGATTTACAGACTTGTAGTCATGTTTAGCTCTGTAAGTTTTAATGGCTTTAATTTTTTTTCCTATTTTCTTGATTAGCTTTAGCTTTCCTTTGCAGCAAGGAAATGAAATATATTATAAAATTAATAATTAGCTTCATTACCTTGAAAGAATAATTGAGGGTTCCAGTGGGACAATTTGAATGTTGGCCCATAAATATTGAATAATGCATTATTAAAGGTCACTTTATGAAGGGTTTTAAACAAAACATATGGATAGAAAGAACTTTCAGCAGTAGCAGACAGACCAATATTTTAATTTTCAAGTCAGTGAGGAAACACTAGGCATCTTTCCTCTTTTACCCACCACTTCAGAAATTTGCCAGAGGTAATTAGTAATTCAAATACAATTAATCAAAGTCATTCTCCATTTAAGGATGTGGCAAAGAAATAAAATAACTTAAGGTATTTAGTTTCAGTGGACAAGAACATTTGAGATAAATCACTGTGCTGCTTCAGCACACATTTATTCTTCCTTGAAGTAAATCTTTTCTTTCAAGAGAACTTTTACCTGTTTTCATGGTGCTTTGCTTTTCTTCTCAGCCAATTCAATCTTCCTGGGAAAATATCACTTTCAATCATTTCTGCCTCCTCCTTAATTTCTGACCTCCCTTTCCAAACTGCTGCCTGTTGTATCTTATGGCTGCAGTAAAGTTTCAAGAGTTTGCAATAAGTAGTATTTGTTTCTCAAAATAATTCCCAACAATTATAAGACAGTCTGAAAAAAGACTGATGGAAAAAGTTATTTTGATAAATGAGGCATTTGGAAATAAATCCAGCCAATGGCAAAGCTGAAACTTAACTCACAGAAGGTAATGATGGAGTTTGCTGGTGAGTTCCCAGGGATGGAGATGAGGCTGAGAGGCTTCTCGGTTCCTGCATCCTCTTTTTTGTCTTTGAAGACAGGAATTTGCTTTTCCCCAATCTTCAGGCACTTCTCCCAGTCACCATGGTCAATCAAAGACTTTTGGCAGTCTGGCATCTGCACCTGTAGGCACATTCCATCAAAGCCATGGATTTACAGGTACCCGGTTTGTTTAACCATTCCCTGACCTGACCCTGGGCTGGGCTGAGTCTCTTACTCCAGACTGGCCCATTGATCTCTTGGACCTGGGATTACTGAAGGTTGGTCTGGCTGGTGAAGACTGAGGCAAATTCAGCCTTTTCCATGTCCTGTGTGACCAGGTTCCATTCAGCAGTGGGGCCACATTCTCCTTGGCCCTCCTGTTGTCACCTATAAAGCTACAGAAGATTTTCCTGTTGTCTTTGACATCTCTGGACAAATTCAACTTCAGCTGGGCTTGGGCTTTCCTAACCACATTTCTGAATGTCTCTGTGGTCCCACTGGGTTATTCTTGCCTGCTTTCACCCTCTTAGGTAGTCCCTCTCTGTGTCTGAGTTTTGCCAGGAGCTTTTTGTTCATCCATAGAGGCCTCCTGGAATTTTTGCCTGAGTTTCTGCTCACTGAGCTTGGAGAAGGTGACCTGTGAATATCAGCCAGCTCCCCTAGACAGGAGGATACTTTAGCTGATGGTACAAGCAGATGTAGATGTTTTCTGCACCATTGTCCTCACACAAGGCCAAAACTTTCAAGAATATGGAAAACACTTTTTAAACAGTCATAAAAAACCAAACAAACAAAAAACCAAAACCAACTTCAGGAGTTTCTCCAAGTTTTCAAAATGAAATGGAACATGAAAGTAAGATTTTTTTTTTTTCAATAATTCCTACATTTGGTGTTTTGAAAGCATGTCACACACATCCTTGTGTTCTGACCTTTACAACATCCCAAGCAGATTTTTGGAAAAAGATAAGATTAGAATAGATTGTCCAGAGCAGCTGTGGCTGCCCCTGGATCCCTGGCAGTGCCCAAGGCCAGGCTGGACACTGGGGCTGGAGCAGCCTGGGACAGTGGGAGGTGTCCCTGTCCCATCCAGTCCCTGGCACTGGATGAGCTTTAAGGTCCCTTTCAACCCAACCATTCTGAGATTCTGTGATTATTTGTAGTTCATGCTTCGTTAACACCACCACCACTATTTTCCCTTTTATAGTACCACTTTACAAACCACCAAGCAAACTGGAACTGCTGCTTAACAACAGCCACTGCACAGCTTCCAGCAGTGAAGGGAGGGATGCAGAACCTGCACAGGAGGTTCTGGGGACTGCACAGGGCTGTCAGACCTAATTGTCCAGACCTTGAAGGTGACCGACTGGAGTTGGTGACATTTTTCAGGAAGCCATCAGAACAGTCATGTGTCCCAGGAGGCACCTTAAGAGAGAAAATTGAAGCAGTAAAAACAGCACAGCAGGATTTTAAAGCTGTGGAAT
This sequence comes from Acridotheres tristis, assembly GCA_037013685.1. Classification (NCBI taxonomy): domain Eukaryota; kingdom Metazoa; phylum Chordata; class Aves; order Passeriformes; family Sturnidae; genus Acridotheres; species Acridotheres tristis. Next base: position 111,355,173 of record CM072884.1, read on the forward strand.
AAATCACATTCTTTACAAAAGTGGGTCTTCTTAGCTCCTGTGCTGTGTTAAAATCCTTCATGCTGTAAAAATGGTGGGAACTCATTGTTTTCGTTGCATCTTTCTCAGCATCAGAACTCCCAGAAGTTTGGGATTTGGATTATTGTTCTCCTCCCCACAGCTGTCATTAACTACAAGTTTGGTTAGTAAGATCAGGTCCTCGAGGAGTCATTTAAGCAGAGCAAAACTGAGACAATTTTTCATATAAATATTCATAAATTTCAACATTTGTAACCCCAAGTTTACCTGTGAGGTTGACAAATGAGTCAGTCCCTCATCCTCCAAAAAAGGGACAGAAATTGGGAAGAAATGCACTCTCTTCCTACCTCCCACTGTGCTATCAAAGAGTCTGTAATGTAGACAAATGGAAGATAATTGTAGAGGTTCAAAGAGTTTTATAATAATGTTCATTTTTTTCTCTTTTAAGAACAATAATCACAAATTGAGTTATCATAACAGTTATTCTTCACTGCAATAAACATTGCTGGAGCAGTTTATTAAAAATAGATTCCCGTTATTATCATTTTAAATCTCAGTAATAGCCTCAGCCAAGAAGCCTTTTGGGGTTTTTTCTTCTCTTTACTCCTAAATTATTGTGCTGGAGAAAAGAACCACTATTAACTGGGAAATATTTTGATATTCTTTGCTATTTATGTCTGGAGTTCTTTTGTGGACAGACTTGCATCCCCTGGCAATGGAGTTCATATTTGGAAGGAATGGCTTGAATGGGACATATCTAGAAAATTTTAATTACTTTCAATTTGCAGAAACCTCCTTTCCCACAGGGGTACTGCAAAAGTCAGACCCCCCAATTATATTTTTCTCTTTTGCTAATCAGCAGTGAAAAGAGCCTTTCCTTATATATGACATTGTCCTTAAGCGTTTCAGGAATTTCTCTACCTGATGTCACAGAACAAGTTCAAGGTCATTTTTGACCATCCCACCTCCTTAAAAGTCGGGAGATCACATGACTATAAAACCCCTGAAGGACTAAAGCATCCCAAATATGATCCCAGGGAAGAAACGTCTCTCAGGAGGTGTATCAGACTAGTAGATTTGGAAATACATTTAAAGCATCACATGGTTTTATATCTCAGAACTTCCTCCACAGACTTTCAGCTGGTGAAAGGAACCAGTTTGGAAAGAAACCTGCTCGTGAGTGGGGACAAATGGCATTTTTGGAGAGGCAGACTCTGAAAAAATGATTTTTCAAGGTTCTGATTTCACAGCCATGAAGATGCCAGGGACTCCCCACTCCTCCATAGGGAACCCAGGTTCTTTCCTGGGTCCTTCCACCTGCACAGAGCAGGAACTCCTCTTTTCCAAGCCCCTGCTGCCCTGGAATCACTTTCCCCCTCTGTCCTCGTGTTTTTGGCTGGTAGGCAAGCACACCATTTCTCTCCTCTCCATTTTCCAGCCCTTCCCCTTGGCCCCCATGTCCCAGAGGAGATTTGGCCAGCTGACATTGCCTTTTAATATCTGCCAATGTCAGGACAGTCCTGCTCTCAACCAAACCCTCACCATCCAGATATGGACACTTTTTTGAGTTTTTACAGCTGGGCACCTCAGTCCAGCAGCCCAAGTCTAGCCCTTAAACCTACTGCATATTAACTAGGGAAAAATACTTATTTAACCTCTCCAGCTTTGCTGAATGATGAGGTTCTCTCAGTTTTTCAAATGCCTTAATTAGCATTCTTGACCCAATTCAGAAGTTTCTTGCTGTTTTGACTAATCCTGATGACTGAACAGAAAAGCCTCAACATGTAGACAAGCTTTGAGCTAAAGAATGCAAGTACTTTATTAAAAGATTTACAAGGGTCCCTTAAATGCAGTCTGGATATCACCTGCAGTGCCTAAATGTTGTTTTAAACACCCAAGTCAAGAAACAAATCTTCTTTTCCAGAATTCAGTCACTGCAGTTAAAAATAAGCTGCTTAGCATAATGAGAAAAATAAGAAGCAGGCAGCAATAGAAGGCACTATGGTATTTTTCCAGTGTCAGCCCCGTAACCTGAGCAGTGAACTCTTTTCCAGTGCCCTGTGAGTTCAAGGGTGAAGGAGTTATTTCCCTGTGACATGGACTGGAGTCTATTTAGGGACTGGATTTTTGTTGGAAAGCTGCTGACAGAGCTCCATTGCTGTGGCCGTGACTGAATCTGATACAAATTTGGCCACTGGGGATTCAGCAAAGGCTGGGACTCTTGGCAGCTCACCTTTAGCCTCCTTTCCCCATGCCTACTATATTATCCTGCCTTGGCTGAAAATGGGGAATAATTCCATTAATTCCATGGCTTCCAGATCCAAAACTGAATTTCCTGAAGATATCTATGGAATTATAGGGATCTATGTGTCTTCCTGTTGTTGTTCAGAAATCCCACTGCAAAGCACACAAAGGCTGAGATATGGGTTGTTTTCTGTTTTAGTTTTATATTTGCACTGTCTGGTTTCAAATACAATAGAATATATACAAAAAATATGAATATGTGTACACACACTGTGTATAATGTGTATACAGAACAGAGAAATCACCATCCTAACTCTACAGGAGGAGACCAAGATCCAGTTTTGAGAGAAGTACATAAACAGACAAATCAAAATAAGCAGGTGGAAAAACAGAAGGACAGGCACAGAGCAGGGAAAAAAATTTCTTGCCTACATTTTAACAGTAGTAAATACTCTTAGCATGCCTAAGAGTATACATACTTATGTGATATGTCCTGAAACTACTCCCCTAGAGGAGCATCTCTAATGTTTCCATATTAAATCCTTCTGTGCATGGAACCTTCTTTTTATTTTCTGCTACACTCTTGGAAAAGCAGGAGCATGTCACAAAGAGACAGACTATGCCATTTGCTGCTTATCCTAGAAATGGCACATCAGTGATGAGAGGAAATTGCCTTTATCTTGTCTCAGGTTTTATTTCTGTGGAGTATCAGGAGCTTTTTTCCTTCAGCTGAGAAAAGCTGAATGTTCTGCAGGGATGAAAACCATTTAATTCTGCATTTAATTTGACTTGACTACATACTTGATATCATTGGCTTTCATTTTTATTCTGGTGGATTTGCAGACAGGAAGGCTCACACTGCAAGATTTTAACCTTGCCAGTGCAATAAAAATGAACTTAAACAGGTTCAAATCAAAAGCTGAAATATTCTGAGATCAGAAAGGAAATATATTGGTGTGAATCTTGAGTTTAAATAGGGCAGCTGTTCAGTTACAAGGTTTCTGTGCAATTGTGATGTGAAAGTTCCATTTTAGGTACTATAGAAGACAACTGTAATATAAATTGAGGTCATTGATGGCACTGGAACAGTGCCAGGTTTTCCTGGTTTTCCAGAGAAGCTGTGGCTGCCTCATCCCTGGATGTGTTCAGAGCCAGTTTGGACTGGGCTTGGAACAACCTGGGAATAGTGGAAGGATTTGAATCTAAATGATCTTTAACATTTAACTCAAACCCTTCTGTGAGTCTATGATTAAAGTAATCAAAATAATTTTTTACAATTGTCACCTATGGATCAGTGATACTGGTGCTAGGAACATATTTTTAATTAGAGGAGAGAAACAAGTGGTACCAATTGCTCAAAGACTCTGTGAGGAATGTGTAGCAGCAAAATTTCCTTTTTCTTCCTAATTTATTCTTTATTTTGATTTGAAAATTAATACTGACTTTGTAAAAAAACCAGCATCCCAAACTGTACTGGTTCAGGATACTGTTGGGTTTTTTTTTTCTATTTCTTCTAGACTAAAATGTGCACGTTAAGGAAACCCCCTCCCTTCCCCAAGAATGCCCATTTCCTATCTTTTGATTAGCAACAAGATCTTTCATATTAAAGGCGAGGTTTTCAAAAATTTTAGTTTAATTTTGGTTTTCTAAAGTGGATTATTTGCTCTTTGGTCCATATATGTATATATATAAGCTGCAGCTATTAGACTACCCATGTTGTCTGTAGCTTTAGACACATTTGACTGAGCTTTAGTTACTGAAGAGTTTTATGCCTTAAGCAAGGATTACATTTATCAGTAAATTTTCAGCTACTTTCATGTTCTTACAGTCATACTTCAATATTAAATTGTTAAAACTACCAGCAAAAGTTCCAAATCAAACCAAAGATGCTATGGCCACTTCAATTAACACAACAGATATTTTAGATCACTTCTGTTAAGTGTCCCTAACTTGAACCTCACATCTACAAAAACTGGATTTTTCATTTTGAAAATGCCAAAAAATTTCACCTTCACAGTGTTGGGACAGAGTGTGTATGATTTTTGCAGCAGCAGGGGTTTCCATCCAGCCCTGGACAGACCCAGCCCTGCTTTAAGGTCCTTGCAGATATTTACAGCCATTCCTGATTTAACTGATGTCAGGCTCTGTTATTTCCCCCATGCCAAGAGGACCTGAGTGTAATCTGAGCTCTGCAGAAGAGCTGGCTATATGACACCTGAAAATGGAAACCAAATCTTACCTGCAAGAAAGGTCATGCTTGTGCTCTTCTTGGAAATTAAAGCAGGAAATCATATCACTAGGGAATAAAACTTTTATTTTCACAGTCCTAACCTGACTGTAGTGATGGTCTGTGCCATCCATGGAAGAGCTTTATGTGCTGGCCTTTAAAGCAAGCTCTGCAGATGTATTTCAGTGCTGAAATATTTATTCAGCATCCCTAATTTAAATGTGAGAGCTGTGAGAACCCCTGGCCCCAGGGGTTTAATTAACAAAAATGCAATGCTGCACCTCGTCAGCATCACTCAGGGGATTCAGAGTGATGGATGTGGGGGGACTGAGTTACAGAAACTCACCCTAACTCAGCAGAGAGCAGGGCACTGCTGATATTGGTTTCCCTGCTGTAGCCTGACCTGCCCAGCTTGTTTTGCTCTCCTGTTGCTGTGGCATGGTCAGGTTCATCCCTGAATTCACAGGAATGACTCAGAGCCTGGACAGGTGAACAGAGCATCTCCTGCTGATCCCAGTGAACCCCAAAAACTCCTCACCTCTGCAGCCTCTGTGCTGAATCCAGGCTCCCAGCTTATCTCAGGAATAAACTTGTTTCCATGGAGTCACGATCGATTTAACCCCCAGCCAAGGCGATGTATAATTGAACAGTTTCTGTCCACTGCACCCAGGGCCAGCAAATGAGTTTTAAAACTCCAGCCTTGCTAACCAGGGGCACCTCACCGAGGTTTTCAGCAGAGTTTTCCAAGTTTTCCCAGGCACTGGGCAGAAGTGCTGTCTCAGAACATCCTTAAAAATGCATGAAGCCGCTCGCATGACAAGGTGCAGACGGAACGGGAGCACTCCTGGGCTTACCTTTTCTGTCACCATTTCATTATTTATTGACAAATTTGCTGACTTTACTCCTGGACTGGGTATTGATTCACACTGTGAGGCCCCTTTTACATGTTTTTATAGCTTAGACACCTCATTAAAACCAAGCAGGAAGGGATCAGTTGTGCAGGTGCCCCAGCCCTGTGAGGCTGGACACCCACATGGCTTATCCACAGGGTCTAAATCTATCTGAGCCTTAGAGTTAATCAATTTTTCCTTCCTTACTCAGCTCAGTGTCAGAAAAGCCCTTAAAAATACATCAGTTCTCCTTAAAGTTACTTCTGGAAAGGACAAAGCATCTGGCAGGTCTTTTGAAAGTGCAGCACTGTTAGAGACCCGAGTTCTGCTTAGAGAAATGCAAACCAAAAACGTGCTTCAATTCCTGTTCCATTAGATCTTCCAGGAAGAGGTAACAATGTGATAATCAAGGCTCCTGCCATCCTCTCAGGCAGCTGCACAGTCTGTTATGTCAATGGAGTTCAGATGGATGATCTCAGTTCAGCTACAGCAGTCATGCTTTTGCTTTAAGACATCTTGATCAAAGGCTTTTTCTTGGAATCAGAAGGCTTAAATCTAAATAACAAAATGAATCACCTTTTAAAAAAAGAAAAAAATCCACATTAGTTGGAATCCTCATTTTCAGTCACTTAAACCTAATCTCCAGCAAGTAGAAATCAATTTATAGTCTTGCTGAAATCAATAGAGTCAGTGATTTATAGCAGCAGCAAATTTGGCTCCTGAACTACAGATTTACTGATACCCTGGTGTTCCTTAAGAGATAACTCCAACGATTGTAGTCAACAGCAACTGTTGTTTTTATTTTGCTCTGTGAATCACAGCTGGTATTTTGAGTATTTTTATGAAAATGCCAGTTCTAGCAGACTGCAACGTGAAACTTTTAACTCGGTGTTATGGATCTCCAAACCATCTATGAGGGTGCAGTTTTTGTGTAGAAAGTTATAAAGTACAGCCCTGCAGGAGTGACAGGGAATAATGATTTCTCCAGCTAGAAACGGGAAACCTGGCTATTTCTCCAGCATTTTTCACCTGTTTAGGTGAAAAATGTAAACAGCATAAGGATGGGGTGTTTTTCTGCCTGCTAAAACATAGGGAGAAGCACAAGAGAATGTGATGCTGTGGATCAAGGAGCCAGGAAGGGCAGGTTGGCAGCTGAAATGAGTCCTGCATTCATTCACTTCAAAAATACCCCTCAATGCTGAGCACTTCAATCTTTCTTTCCTGGGCACCTGAGCAGAGGCTGAGGCTACTCTGGGTTAGGGAAGGGCACGTGTCTGCTCTCACAGCAGCTTTTACACTAAAGAGGAAGCTGTGCCCTTTCTCCTCCCTCCTTCCTTTCCCCTTCTGCTGCATGGCTGTTCTCAGACCTTCTGCCATTTATTCTGGATCACCCCAGAGAATTATTAAATCCAGTTTTTGTCTTGAAAACATGGCCTCAGAAGGAGCCTGTGAGCTCCTGAATGTGCTGACAATGGTGTGCTCCTGTCGACAGACAGTGAGCTGAGATTGTCACTCATTTGGCCAGTCAGAAATTTGCACATGGAAATTCCATCTCCATTTACATTACTAATCAACACTGGCTCTAGAGAGTGGAGCCCTGGCATTCTAAGCAGTCTTCAGAAATTTTTACTCTCTACTTGTGGCATTTTACTGCAAGAAAATAACAATTATCCAAACGAGTTGAAAAGGCAGTTCCGCACTGAGCAGATCCTGGGGCTGAGCAAGGAGGTGCAGGACTGCTCCTCTTCACCCCCTCCCTTCTTGGCTGAGCGGGACACAGGACCAAGCTAGGCAGATAATTGGCTTTATTGCTCATTAAGTGTGTTTATCCGTGGTGCTGCAGAGCCCGGGGAGCCCTGCAGGTGAGGGGATGCTTTCGGTGCAGTGCGGACACGACACGGACGGGGAGGGAGCACCTGCAGGTTCCCAACACTGACAGCAGCAATTGTGAGAAATGCTGCTATCAGCCTGGCTTCAGACCAAGCTGCTGCTGTCCAAGAAAGCTTTGCCTGCTACGTTTTTAATGGTGTGTCAGTTCTGGATGTGACCAAGGCCTCTGAGCATCACTTACACTCTTTTTTTTTCAGCAAACCTCTCACCTTGTCCTTGCAAACCCTCCACTCTTTCCTCGTTTCTAATGCAAGTTTTCCCTTATAGGCAGTCTTTATCCTGAAAAACAGCCTGTGAATAGCAGCAAAGGCTTCACTGATTTATTTACTGTGCTAGTCAGCTGGAAAAACCAACTCTAATTTTTTAATCAGCATAAACCTGAGCATAGAACTACATCAGCAGCTCTGTCTCCTTTGCTTCCTTTCAAAGGAAAACACAATATCCCATCAGTGCTTCCCCTTCCAAAGTCAGCACAAGCCAAGAGATGCCCAACAGAGTGGGACCCCCATCTACACAGCACTTGTACACCCCCAGCACTGCACAAGGTCATAATTTTCTCCTAAATGAACATAATTACATCAGCACCTTCCCTGGGCTAGCAGGGCTGTATGGATTCACCCTGGCATGATTTTTGATCCCCTGGAATCATCCCAGAGAGATCTCTGAGAGCTTTTTTTTATTACCCACTTGCCTCTTAAAGCAGGATGTGTGAATGCCCTATTCCAGCAGCCTTAACTTTATTAAATAAAGGGATCCTTACCTTTGTTAAATAAAACACCCTGTCATAGTCACCAGCCCTACTTCTCAAAACATTCTGAGATAATCTTTCAAATAGCACAGAATTTCCTCCACATGGCAACCAAAACTTGAAAACCCTCAGGCTGTCACCCTCACTGATGGTATCTCTGTTGGAGTGTTGTGAAGACAAATTGCTTTTGCTTTAGTGGAGGTTCTGATTCATGAGAAAATGCATAGACCTCTCAGGTAAAAACTTGGTAAGAGCATCTTTTTTCTGCAGTCTTTGATGATCCTTGTATTGAAAATGGCACAAATCCTTAGAATTTTTTTTCTGGAGTAGATGAAAGCACACAAAAAAAAATAAAAAACCCACGATGCAAGCTCTCTGGCATTTGAAAGAGGAATGAGGTAAATCTTTTGGGAGAAAGGAGTGCCTCTCAGCTTAGTTTAGTTCTGCAGACCAGACAGCTACCTTGAATAAAATCCAAGAAAAATTCAGCAGTGATGTTTTTCCCTGCATGTAGCCTGTCAAATTCATCCCAACCCTTCCCACACCTGAAGCTGACCTCTGGAATACAGCTAAAAATGTCTGGCTTTTTTTTGCAAAGTGTCTTATATCAGCTTAGTTGCACTGAAATAAGGATAAATTATTTTTATTCAGTGTTGCATTAACTCAGAAAATACTCCCTTTCTGGTAGAATGTGTTGCTCATTGTAAATGTCACAGTAAGTGATTTTTAGCATTTGTTTACAAATATTTATTCAGACTAACATTTTCTTAAATGTACTACACTAAATAATTCATTAGAGGGTTGGCCATTAAGAAAAAAAAAGAAGACGGAGGTAGCTCTGGCTTAAATTGCAGCATTCAGATTTGACTGGATGTTTATTATTTCTGTACAAACAAAGAACTGTAAGATTCTTATACAGCAATTTCTCCTTTCTTAAAAATTGCAGAATCACTGAAAGGTCGGGGTGGGAAGGGACGTCTGAAGATCGTCCAGTCCAAACCCCATTTTTAAAAATGCATCAGAAAAATATAGTTTTAGAATGTCTTTTGTACTAATTAAGCCAAAATGCATGAATTATTAAGCATGCTCATTTGCAGTGCTCATGCACTTGAAAGGTTTGCTTTCATTACTAATAAGGCACAAACATAGCTGAAAAGAGGTAATTAGAGCATCAAAGGCAATGAACCATCCTGAAACTTCATAATGTTCTGCCCAAAAAAACCATCCTTCAGCTGAATAGCAAGAAACCAAAAAAATGCCAACACTGTTGTGTCCAAAGGATAAGAACCAAAGTCTTCCCAGGCAGCTCCAGAGATCCAGCAAGAAGCTTTTTTTTCTGCTCAAAACCACCTTCAGACTTGATGTAGGAATGGCAAAGGTGAACCCCTGTGGTTATATTTCAAAGATTGTGTTTTCAAGTCAGAAACCCATTAGTTCTTCTAAATCAAAGAATTTTTTTTTCATCCTTCGAGACCATTTCAACCTAGCACAGAAGGAAAAGTTCCATTCTCAAAAATTTTTCTTTGCCAGTGATTTTAATAATGTGCCCTGTTTCATAAGCAGTTGCAGGGAGAGATGCTCCTCGCAGATGAGAAGGAGCACTGACGCTTTTTATGGTGGGAAAATGTGTACATCACATCAAATAATGAGGGCTCTGCATAAGCCATGTAAGAGATTGTGCTTTGAGTACCCAGCTTTGGAGAACAAGCTACACTCTGTGGTTTCTCATTACTGAAATCCTGCTGGAACTTTGCCCCCAGACATTTAGAAAATTGCAGTAAAATGACTGCATATTGTTTACACAGACTATTGACTGAGCTTTCTTATGTAGATTTAAGGAAGGGGGGGGGAAAGGTCTTTTTTACATAGCTCGAAGCTCCTAAATACACTAGAGAAATGTCTAGACAGCAGCTTGAAAACCAACCTCCATCTCTGTAAGGTTCAATGCTCATCTTTTTTGTAGTCCACTCGTACCTGTGGCTCTCAAGAAGCAGCAAATGTGTCAAGGCACAGGAGCAGCTCCATGAGGAACCCACAGGGAGCTGCCAATGAGCCACGCTCCAGCTGCTGCTCTGCACCAGCTCCTTCCTGGAAAGTCAACAAAACAGAGCAGAACATGCAGTACAAAGAGGGGGTGGCTGTGAAATGTCCTGGCTGGTGTTAACAAAGCAGTGGCAGCCCCTCACAGGCAGTGCTGGGTGACAGACACCTTTGGGGAATGGCTGATTGTTGTGGGAAATAGAAACGTGGAGTGGTTGGGGTTGGAAGGGATGGCAAAGATTATCCAGTTCCAACCCTCTTGCATGGCAGGGACACCTTCCACTGTCCCAGGCTGCTCCAACCCCAATGTCCAGCCTGGCCTTGGGCACTGCCAGGGATCCAGGGGCAGCCACAGCTGCTCTGGGCACCCTGTGCCAGGGCTGCCCACCCTCCCAGGGAACAATTCCTGCCCAATATCCCATCTAACCCTACTCTCTTTTAGTTTAAAGCCATTATTCCTTATTGTATCACCCCATGCCCTTGTCCCAAATCCCTCTCTAGCTGTCCTGGAGCCCCTTTGGGCCCTGGAAGGGGCTCTGAGGTCTCCCTGTGTAAGAGTGTTCAAGGCTTTACAGGCTTTTGCACCACTAATTAGTGCTTTGTCTCAGTCTCATCTGTTTCTGTTCAGAGCCAGGATTATTAGAAAGGCTATTGAGACAGTTTTTCATGTTTGGACTTGGAAATTTATTATATCTTATCAAAATTTACAGAAAGCATAGCAGCACTTCTAGCTGCTTGCTAGAAGTAGGAAAAATGGCCCCAAGCTGAGCCTGTTTGAAGGCCTTTTAAAGCTAAACACACCAATAAAAATTTCACACCTATATTATTTATTCCTTTGACCCAATAATAGATTCCCATGACCCTTAGAGTGACTTTCAGCTGACCAATCTAAAGATAACTGCCTAAGTTCCATGAAGAAGCAGGGAGAGAAGAAGATGAACAAGAAGAAAAGACACCACCCAAAATTCTCCATCTTGTCCCCTAACCACCACTATACATAAAAAACTCAAATTTAAAACCCATCACCCAGTGCAAACACACACATCTAACCCACTACACATTTATGATTTCTAACTAATTTTTTATATTTACAAATCTTCTCCAAGGTTTCAGGCCCAGTGCAGTGTTTTCCAGGGGATCTGTGCCTGGAAGCACAGAGAGCTCAAAAAACTCCAGTTTCCTGAGATCCAACATCCCTGGATCCTCATCTTCTCCAGGCTGAACAACTCCAGCTTTCTCCTCCTATCTCCACAGCAGAGATGCTCCAGGACTGGGTTTACCATAGAAAATTTTTCCTCTTCTGCTGGGGCTGAGGAACCCCTGTGGAGGATGGGAGTGGGAGAAAAACCCTCCTTTCTGACTGACCCCAGCTGTGTCTAAACATTCCTGGCGAGAGGGAAGTCATCACTTTGGCATTACAATGAGTCACAAAGCTCTCCCACCTGCTGCTGTCATGCTCCCAGGTGCATTTTGCTGGCCCTGACAGTGAAATCCCCACACCTGAGGCAGCCAAACCAAGCCCCTGAAAACCTTCATTAGGCAGAGGGCAGAGACAGGTATGGGGAGCATCACACTCACTCCTGCCTCTCTCCCAGTGGGGAGGAGTGGGGAAGGAACAGGGCTCCTTCTCTGGGACATTGCTGTGCTGCACAAGACACAGCCACAGGGAGCAAGTGACACAAGAATCCCATCCTGGCTGTCTCCTCCCCTCACAGGGAATGCTCTTTGGAGCAAACAAGCCCCACCAAATGCATTTTGGGAGGACTACAAGGGGATGCAGAAGCAGGACTGATGTGGCCAGAGGGCTGGGAGCTGGGGATAGGGCAGGTGTTGGGCAGCACGGAGGTAGCCAAGGCAGCTTGGCTCAATGCCTGTGGAGAAGTGCAGGGAGTTTGTGCCTCCCTGCTCCTGTGTCCATGTCGTGCTGTCCTTCACCCCAGCAGCAGCAACGTTGCTGTCTCAGCTGAAGCAGATCTGACATGCAGAATTGTTCTTGGCACGAAAGGTACTGTAGGAGAATCTGGCAAACCAACGAGTAAAACCAATTAAAGTTAACAGAGCTCCTTTTTCAAGAGGCAATCAGTGTGATTATCATCACAAACCTCCCCCTCTCCCTCCAACTCCACAGTGTGTGTCAGCCTCATCTTGAGATCCTCCCATCTTACTCCACGGGGGTAAAACACCACGTGCCGTGAGCCTGTGCTGGAGATGCATCCAGAAAAAAACATATGGTGTTAGACTGTGCCTGAGGGATTTCTATAGGAATAAACACAGGTTCTGGCCAAATGCAACTCCTCACCCATTCTCTGTCTGTGACCTGGAATTACAGATAGAGCAGATGCTGTTGGTCTTTTAGGTAAGACTTGCAGTGCCTTGACTTACGTGGGAAAGCAGAGGACCTGTTTTATTTTAGGTCATTGGACAGCTTTTAGCTGGGCTGGGAAGAACACAATTGTTATACATTGTTTTATTATGAAGAACTGCTTTCCTGGTCCGTTGTTTATGCCACTGGCACAGGTCAGCCTTAATTTCTCCTGCTGTAAATAGCTCATGGAGAGCTACACAGGTGGTGTGGTGCCAAGAGTCTCCTACTTTAAACATTCAGGATGCATCCCATCTGTAGATGAGACTCTGGGTTTGATATCAACCATAAAAAAAAGAGAAGCTCCATACCTGCAGAGATCTGTAAAATGGGAGAATACTGTTCTGAATGCTCCTATAACTGTGCTCTTTTTTCCATACATAGGTGAAGTTACACCATCAAATATTTTTAGAAGGGAATGTCATTATCTGCCTGATTGCCTCTCATTTCCTTGAAGGAATGTCATGAATGCCTAACAGGCCCAGGAGTCAGGGAAATAATGAATAAGAGGTTTTCTTGACAATACAAAGCAGAAAGTTGATGCAAGAGCTCAGGTGTCAGTCCCAGTGCATTTAGTTCCCACAAAACCAGCAGCATCTTGGTGGTCACAGTAGTAAAGAAATTATTAGCAAATTAAACACAGTGGTGATGGTTGACAGTTAAATTTTGTTATATGAGGACAAGAATGTTTCTGTTTTATTCAGAAATCTCTTGAAGACTACAGCCTTATCACTGTTGCAGCCATTTTAGATAATTTAGTCATTCTACTCAAGACTGGAGCTCGTTAATTGGAATTGTGAAGGTTTCCATTTAAAATGGAAAATAAAAATCAGAAATTTACTGAGCCTCCACATTTTCCAAGTTTTTGACAAAGGAAAACCAAGACCTTTTCAGTTTCAGATTTTGAGAAAAAGTTCCTGGTCTTTTCATTTTATCTCCTTCACGCCGTGAGTGCATGTAAGTCACATCACACTCCTCATTTCATTGTGAAAATAAATATTAGCAGCGAATCCTTGTGGATCTGCCCAAAAGGAGTTTGTTGCACAATTCTGTAAAATCACAGCACAGTAAATGGCTGACAAATAATCTGCAAATTACAAATTCTGATCACAGATCCTCCCCTTTGGGGGCCAGAACAGCTCGAGCGAGCGCCGTGCGACCCGCGACCCAAAACAAAGAACTCACTTCTCCCTTTTTGCCTCCCCAGGTGATCTCATGCATTTGCCACCCTACCTTAGGATGGACTTTTTATTGAACCGTGGCGTGCAGGGCACGAGCAGAGACCTGGGTTTGGGGCAAGCCTGCTTGGAGCCACAGAAAAGCCGGACCTTGAAGCGTCCCACCGTGCTGGAGCCGATCCCCATGGAGACATCCTCCACGAGAGATGTCCAGTCATGGCAACCTGGTGCTGTGGCAACGTTACCTCAGCGAGAAGGAGCTGAGCTAGGACAGGCTCAGGCAAAAATGAGCAGCTCCCAAGAATCCCTGCTGGACTCCCGGGGCCACTTGAAAGGAAACAATCCCTACGCAAAGTCTTACACCCTGGTATAACGAAAAGAGCATGGCTGGACAGTGGCTGTAAATATTTACACTGAAAAACAAAACAGAGAAAAAAAAATCCATTGAAAGCTACCTTTTTTTTATTGAATTCCAATATTTATAATTAAAGAAGAAGATTGCCAAAATATTTGACAAAAAAAAAAATAATAATATGAGCGACAGACAGTGCAAAGACTCTCTTGCTTTTTTTCTGTCTGAGTGTGAGCTTCATCTGACTGGGCATCTGAATTTTTGGGTAAAAGAGTCCAGTTTTCTGATCTTCACAAGCGTTTGTGTTTTTACTGATTTTCTACGAAGTGCATGGAGACTTAACAAAAACATTTTAACTGGAAGTTCCATCAGACAAGATTTAAAAGGGAAAAAAATCACAAAAAAAAAAAAGAAAATCACCCTCTTTGTGAACCAACAGGAACATTGATTTGGGAAAACAAAAAGTCTTTTGTCATGTTTGCACTTTTTTTTTTAATTAGAAAATGGGTCCTTGATTGTTCTTTTTTTGTTGTTAATTAGGATGAGTGATGTCAGTGGAGTGAGGAGATTGATTTGGGTTTTTTTTAATATTAATTTAATGAGACACTCTTTGCATTTTGTCTATGCGAAATAAAAGGGTCTTCTGCCTTTATTTGTGACGTCTGCTTCCATCACCTCTTGTTGTGGTTTTCCCAACGTGTGATAATCATGTAAGTGCCATCCTCTGAGTAAGGTCTCGTTGTGCCTTGGGAAAAAAGAAAAGGAACTCAGGGGTCACATTTTTGGGGAAAAAAATTGGGGTTCACTCACTTTTTTTTTTTGCTACCGTGGGACAAAGAGGCAGAAGGGTGCAAGCCCTGAGTTCTCTGAACCAAACCCACCCAGGGGTCTCAGTATTTGGTCCATCTCCCACCAGGAGGCTTTGGTTCAGCTTCAGTATTTTTTGGATCAGAAGAAATGTGTTGACGTTGCTTTACTTCCCCCTTAGAAATGGATCTTTAGCCCGTTTGGGAGCAGCTCTTACGGAAATTCTTTGCTTACGTAAAGACTGGGGTGGAAAAAAAACGACAACTTTTCCCATAATAGGAAAAATGGGAGGAAAAAGTTATTCCAGGTCTTTCTCTAGAGGAAAAAAAAGCTTGTTACGTGGGAGCTGTCAGCTCGTATTACTTTGTTGCATCCTCTGATTCCGTGAGAAGTGATATTGCTTGTTTTATGCAGGGCATAAATGATGGAGAACCACAGTCGGTGTTTTTAACACGACAGCCCCGCAGCCGCCTCACTTGTGTGTGTCCTGCTCACTCCTGTGTGCCCTGGCCAAGGGAACGTGGAGCAGAGCATCCCAAATTGGTGCCAACACTCTGTTCAGCACTGGCTGGAGGTACCAGCCACGCTCTGGCAGCTGCAGAGCTCGGAGAGCTCGGGCTGGGTGGGAATTCCCTGCAATTTCCCTGGCGAACATTTCTGCACTGTGCTCAACTCAGGCTGTTCTAAAACAGAAAAGTGCAGCCACACATGGCTGTTCTGTCGCTGTTTTTAATGGGATTATGCTGTTGAAAGGGCACTAAGTGAGTAAAGTGTCTTGAAATGAATCAGGTTGTGCTTACATCCATGGCTTTGCCAAGCCCAAGGGCTAAAGGTCTGCAGAGTTGAATGGAAGAGACCAAATGAAGACATCTCCAAGGTATGTACTTCTTCTAGAGCTGCAGATTGCTGAGATGTCACTCAGTTAAGGGATCATTTCCCATCTAGTCTGCATGTCTGAACAATATGGTCGTAAAACACTTTTTTTTTTTTTTAACATACACAAAAAAATAAACAAACCAACCCCTCAAAACGCCCCCCAAAAAAAGAAAAGGAAAAAAAAGAAAAACTATAAACAAAATTAACAAACAACAAAAAACCAACCAAACAAAAAAAAGCCCAAACAAGCAAAAAAGCCAACCTTTTGCCTGCAAACCAGAAATGAAAAATAAAGCATTAAGAATTACCCATGAAGTAGTTCCAAACAGAATGAACTGTCTGCTAGCACTGTGTTTTAGTTGATATGGGGGTGTTTGGTCAAAGGTTGGGCTCAATGATCTTGGAGGTCTTTTCCAAGCTTAACGATTTCATGAAAAAAAAAAAGATTAAGCTGTTCATTTGCTTTGGTTTGATGTGTTATTTCTTTTTTCCATAGAGAAAAATGGTGTTAATAAGAACCTAATTAAAACATGCAGAAAGAAATTTCTTTTACTATTTCCCATTAAAAAAGCACAGAAAACAAAACTTTTATAGAAGATTTTGGGGCAATTCAGTCTTATTTTATTCCCTCAAAAGTCTTTCTGCTGTGCTCAGCTTGAGGTGGATGGGGCATTAGCACTGCATGTAGAAATAAAATTTGATTTACTCAGTAGCATTCAGGACTTTTGAGTCTCCAAACACTTTAATATTCTATATTCAAAGCTTCCTCCTTGTCCTCTGTAAAAAGGTGAAAGGCTTTTGGACAAAATCGAGGTTTGATGCATTTGTTCCTGTGGCTCTTGGCTTTCCTCAAGCACAGGGGTGGTGGGTCCTGTGGCTGCCCATCAAAACTTCAGTGACAGACAAGAATAACCAGCAATAGAGGCAAGAAATAGCCACATTTCAAACTCCTGGTGCCTGCTGATAGTGGAAATATTCCAGCATCTCCCTACATCTACATTTGGCTGATGATCTGGAAAAATGTCAACCGTCCTTGACTTAATGAGACTTCCTCCTCATCTGTATTCAATGTGCCGGCTAATATCCATCCTCCTTATGAACTCAGGCTGCCTTTGGGGGGCCCATATCCAAATAAATTCACTGCAAGTCTCCTGCTGGTTGAAATCAGAGTGGAGCCAGGCTGCTGCTTCCCAGAGGAGGCCAAGGGGAGCTGCGGGGCTCCTGGCTCCGTGCCCCGCGTCCCGGCGGATCTCCAGCGCCTGCAGCTGTAAACACCAGCACGTTCCCCTTGGCCTGGGGCTTTGATTGGCTTTTCATCTTCCCAGCAGCACTAGATAAACATGGAGCAGGGGCTCTGAGGGCCTGCCTGTTCCACTGCCATCCAGTCCAGCTAGAGGGATCTTCTCTTGGGTCAGTGCAGGCGGATGCACGGATCTGCAGGACCCAGGTGACAAGAACAGAGCTGGTGTGTCTGTGCCAGCACCGTTTGAAACACTGGAAGAGAAGCATCAAAATCCATGGATCATGTGTGCCTGTATCCTGGCATGTGATATGCTCAGAATCCTTGAATCATTAAGGTTGGAAAAGCCCTCCCAGCCCACGGAGTCCCAGCTGTGCCCTGTGACCACCTTGTCCCCAACCCAGAGCACTGAGTGCCACCTCCAGGTGCCACCTCCAGGGATGGGCACTCCAAAGCTCCCTGGGCAGCCCCTGCCAAGGTCTGAGCTCCCTTTCCATGGGGAAATTCCTGCTGCTGTCCAAGCTGAGCCTGCCCTGGCCCAGCCTGAGGCCGTTCCCTCTCCTCCTGTCCCTGTTCCCTGGAGCAGAGCCCGACCCCCCCTCCCTGCCCCTCCTGCCAGGGACTTGTGCAGAGCCACAAGGTCCCCCCTGAGCCTCCTTTTCTCCAGCCTCAGCCCCTTTCCAGCTCCCTCAGCCCCTCCTGGGGCTCCAGCCCCTTCCCAGCTCCGTTCCCTGCCCTGGGCACCTCCAGCCCCTCCAGGGCTCTCCTGCAGGAGCCACAACTGGACACAGCCCTCGAGGGTCTCAGTGCCAGCACAGAGGGACAATCCCTGCCCTGCTCCTGCTGGACACACAATTCCTCATCCAGCCCAGCTGCCAGTGGCCTCTTGCCCACCTGGGCACCCCTGGACTCACCATTTCCCCCATTGAACCAAATGCCCTCTTGGGAAATATTAATAGAAATTAAACCAGCAGTTGGCATCAGCAGGAGCTCTCCAGAAAAAAGGCCTGAAGGTATCAGAACATCAAGGTATCAGTGGGAGCATATCTTGCACAAAACTGTGGCTCCATCTTAGTCCTGAGGGCGATTGGAGAATTTACTTCAAAAGATGAATTTAAGAGCTAAAATTCTTCCCTCTGTTCTGTCTCCTAGAAATCTTACCTCCTGAGAGAGACTCACTGTTTTCCACGTTACACTTTTCCTCATACTCCAGCCTCAGCTAACCCTTTAATGACTCACACATAGCAATTAAGTCTCTCTTTTTGTCTCAAATGAGTTAGCAACTCCCTCACTCCTGTCTTTTCTAAGAGCCCTTTTATCTTTTATTCCATTACTGTTTCATTTAAATTGTCTGATTAACACAATTGCAGTTTAACACCGTAGAGTTTTTTCCCTCTCCTTGTTTTCAGGTTGAAACTTGCTTTTCTTATCCAGATCTGAAGAAATTTTGACTGTTTAAATGCTTATCTTTTGGTCATTTAGTTTTTTACACAGGTGAGCTCCATGGCAGCAGTAAGAGCTAGGAGTTATGAGCAAGGTGAGGTATTATTACACCAAATAACACAGTTGAAAAACAAACAAAACCATCCTATGCTGCCATTTGGGACAAAAGAGAGTCCAGAGGAGCTTTGTGCAACCAGATTTCCCATTTTCCCAGGTAGCTGGAGAGGTGATACCCATCTCTGGCTTGCAGGGGGACAATAGGTCTCTTCTTGAATCCATTAATTCAGTGATTGGAGGTAAAAGACTCCAGACTTTGACACCTAACTCACTTTGGCAGCACAGCCAGGTGTGTATGAAGAGGAGGTTTTGCTTGGGTTTTTATTTTGGGAGGGGTGTCTTTTTTATTCTGAAGATATGAACAGCCAAGTAGTGGGAAAAAAGGGCAGCTGGACAGGCAAACTCTGCCAGCACATTTTCCTGAGCAGGCTGAAAACCTCTCCCAGGGAAGGAAGCTTTATTTTAAGAGGAAGGAGAGGCAAAAAGAAGGAAAAAAAACATACAGCCTGCTCATAGTTTTAGTGCTATTCAGGTTATTTTAGGTCACAGCAGATGCTTAATGGGCTCTCTTGGTTGACTATGAAGCATTCCAGCAGGGAAAAGAGAGTGCTTTTCACCATTAATTTTCTCTGAGCTTGCCTGAGCCTCCCAAGGGAAAGCTCCCCTCCTTCCCCAGAATGAAAATGCCTTTGTAGAAGTGCAGGAGCCCAGCACAGGCTGCTCACAGTGCTGGGGGGTCGTGCAGAGCACATCCCTGGGGAGTGGGTTGTACTTTCCAAACTATTCCTCCTTTTTCCACTGTGAGTGTTGTGCTCATTGCTTTCAGGATTTCAGGACACCAGGTGCTAGAGTGGACACCAAGAAAGGCTCTGTAATTATTTTCAGGGTTGACAAGGGCCCTGCAAACTTCCCAGCAGGAATTCAGCATGGGAGAGTTTGGCACATCCTGCAGCACCTTCCTCCTGGCTCTGCCCTCCCAGATTAAGGATTTTCCCCTTCACAGGCACCTGATTTTGGGGCCAGATGGTGGGCAAGGGGACAAGTGACAGGCAGGACCCTGAGACAAGGCTGACCAAACACAGCCAAGGTGAGAGGGGACAGATTTCCCTCCTGTTGGAGCAGCCATCTGAGCATAAAATGCAGGCCTGTCTCCCTGCAAGGTGTTTTTCAGGGAAAGCTACTGCAGGTATTTGTCCTGGTGCTGCTGGACACACACTCAGAATTTCTAGAATTTCTAATTTTTTAAATTTTTTTTATTAATGGGAAATAGATGCACACAAATTTTTTTTAAAATTTCTGTGACTGAGCATGAGAGAAAATGATCCCTGCCCTTGCCCATGGGACAGTAATGCCAACACCAGTTTCTCACAGCATCTAAACTAAAAAACTTGCTATGAGAGAAACTGGCAAAGCTGCTGTTTTTACATTGGAACAGCCAAGATTTCATCCTCTGAGCCTGTCAGAAAGCACAGCCCACCCCCTCCAGAGCTCAAACCTTTGGACTCTTATTTAATTGGAAGTGAGAAAGATAGGTGTTTCATAAAAAGATAGCACATAATGGTGAGAGAAATCCACTACACAATGGCAAGAAAAGGTGGGAAACTTGAAGAAATGCTGTCATTAAGGCACCTTGTCATCACAGCAGTAATATAAATTTGGAATATTGCCCAAGCCCAGTCAAGCCACATCTTTGCACCTTTTCTTTGCAGCTTAACTTTTCCTGTATGCTTTCTTTAGGGGTTCCAGTCTCAGTGGGATAGCAAAATCACCTGTTTCGACACTTGGATAGAGAAAGCAGATATTTCAGGGTGATTTGTAGTGCAATGGATGCTTTGGATAGTGTGGGGAGGGAAGAGAACATTGCAGCAGGGGCTGAGAAATAACGAGCACATACTGAAACATGTATTGCCATCATTTTTCCATTGCCTATGGCTGATCCTGCAGATTTTCCCTGAAGAAAGCACATGGACAGGTTGACAATCATCTCTCCTCCCACACCCTTCCAAGACTTATCCTTTCTCCCCATCCCATCCTGCCCTCAGTTTTCAGAGGGTTGAAGAAACTCAGTGCAGCTGTCTCTGGATCCTAGGGAACATCTTCTTCCCCTCATCTCTGCTGGCATCCCCAGCATCTCCCAGTCCCTCTCACATCCCAGGCTGAGCTCTTGCACCCCTGGTGCCCCTTTCCTCTGGCACCCACCACCCTGCCTCTGTAAAACCAGAAAAGTGGGGCCAGGGGCTCCCCTGTGGCCAGGACAAGTCTCAGCGCAGACCATTCCCAAAAATCCTGGAGACTGAAGCACAGACAGCTCAGCTCTGATGGATGAAGATCTGTCCAGACTGGAAATCAGACAAAAACCCTTCCTGCCATGCCAGCCTTGCCCAGCAGCTCCCAGCCCTCCCAAGTAAAGCACTCCTGTTTTATTGGAGAGGATAAATAGCCTGACAACATTAAAGACCTCAGCTCTATTCCCAGGTGGGGCCAGGTCTGCTGGAGCCCTCCCGGCTCTGGGCAGGTCCCACTGTCACCTCTGGCCTGCCTGGTGAGCCAGAGATGTGCAGGAGAAGTGGGAGCTCACTGGGACTGTGGTGGATTTAAATAAAATTATAGCAAAAACACAAGGCAGGGACAGTTCTGCTCATGAAGAGAAGCATTAGAGAGCTGTAAGGCTCTGCTCTGCACCAGATTCTTCACCTCTGTGTAATTGCTCCAACATTAGTAATAGTCAAATTATATGCTTCCATAAGGAAATTTAAATTAAATGTAACCTAAATCAATTTAAACTTTAAAACACTGAGCTTGTACCACCTGTTCTTCCTATAGAACAAAATATATTTAAGCCCCAAGGTCAGCAGCAAAGGGAAAGCTTAATTAAAGTTGATAGCAGACTACCTAATCACACCTGAACCTACATGCAAATAGATGAAGAAGCACCAGGAGCCATTTATTTTATTCTGATATCCTTGCCTGGGCTCTAATAAGATTTTCCTTTTAAAATGGCAACAGCTTGAGTTGCATTTCGTCTTACACAGTACAGGAGGGAATGGATACCTTGGCAAGCTGCTCTCCACCAACCACAAAAGCCCCTTCATTAGTCTCTGACACGTTGGGCCATAGCTCTTTGCACTTCTAATTAAAATATCATCTCTGAAGGTGAACCCTCTCCAGTATTTGTAAGCAGAATCACCTCAGGTGGAGGAGCCAACACGCTCAGAACACAGAATTGATGAGGTGCTGCTAAAAATAACTCTGCAGCTTTCCTGTCACTTCAAAGAGAGCCAAGACCACACTCCAGAGAGAGGCTGAAGCTCCTTTCAGATTCTATTGGAGGAGGATTTGGGACTGAGCACCTGGGAAAGAGTGGATATGACCCCACAAGGGGTCAGCTTGCAACACGTGGGGTGGGCTTGGGATTTTAGGGGTGGGTTTGGGATTTTAGGAGTGGGTTTGGGATTTAGGGGTAGGCTTGGGGTTTAGGGGTGGCTTTGGGATTTAGGGGTGGGTTTGGGATTTAGGGGTGGCTTTGGGATTTAGGATTGAGGCTGCTCTTCCCTGGCATCTACTCAGCTGGATGTGGTTTTCAGAGCAAACAGGGGGAGCTGGAGCACCGGGAAGGGGTGGGATTGTGGGTTCTTTGTGCTCAGTCTGTCCCTACAGAGCCAGGTGTCACTGCTGTCTGTGATGATGGTGTGGGCACATCCCCACAGCACTCGTGCTCTTGGCCAGGATCAGTGTGACAGTGACCACCACAGCCCTTTCACTGCTTGCCACGTGGGGGAAGGGAGCAGGGAAAGATGCTGAAACCACAGCACCAGCTCCTTCCAGCCACATCCTTCTCCATGGTTTGTCTCAGCCCTGTGTGTGCACACAGGCAAATCTGAATTTTTCTGGCCCTCCCTTTAGCCAGCGTTGCCCTATCCAAGAGACAATGCCCCCTGGTTATCTTTTTACATTTTTATTCTATTCTTTCCCCCTCACAGCAAAAAGTGGAGCTCCTTAATCCATTCAGCAGCAGACCACAAGTCAGGGACTTGTAGAGACAAAAGCTCAGGGCAAGGTGAAGGGAGTAATTTACACTGAGTAGAACTAGAAGAGGAGAAAAAGAATTGGATGAAGTCTAAATGCTAGAAAGTCTCTGAATCAAACCTTAAAGGTATAGACAGCCCATGATCTCCCCTCACTGCTGTGAACCACTTTTCAGACCCACATGCTCCCAGCAGGTCTCTGGGAGCCACATTCAGAGCTGTCCCACCCCTTCCAGAGCAAACAGGAACACCACAGCCATTTCCAGAGGTGGCAAATGGAAATGGTCAATGTTTTCCACCCCAGGAAAATGCAGAATGCATTATGCCAGAGCTGCCAGTGTCAGGAAGAACAGGTTTGGTACAAAGATTACTGCTACTAATTATGATTATTCTCAGTAGATTTGTTCCAGCACAGCCTGATGTTTAGGGATCTCACTGGAAAAGTCCACACAGTAGACCCAAAAATTGTCATGCCAGTCTCCCATTTTCAGGAACAACCAGCTTAAAACCAACCTGGTTTCCTTCCAGTTCAATCAGCAGGCCCAAGATGAATGAGAGTTCTCTTCATCTGAGGTTCTGAGGCCAACAAAACCTCTCCTGGCATTCCAAGGCATCTGCCTGTTGTAGCCTCTTTCTCCTGGATTTGGGGTCTAGCAGAGATTGTGGGGATTCAGCTTCCAGGTGGGGCCTTTGAGAGTCCCTTCCCAAATTCTGGGCAAATCTCCATCCTTTATGTGACCTTGGCAACTTCCCTCAGTTTCCAGCAGCTCAAGCCATCATCTATAGCCACAACAGGGATTGAAAAATATTTGCATGTATGGATTTGCAGGGTTCTTTTTTTCCTTATAAAATGAAGTAAGGCAACTTTCAGTATTTCCATTCTCCTGGGAAGCTGCAGATCCTTTTTCCCTGAGAGGCAAACAAAGGATTTCCAGCACTCCCATTATCTAAGAGGAAAGAGTGGTTTTGGCCACATCCAGTGATGACCACACACAGATTTTCTTTTTGTGCTTTGTCTGGAAACCAGAGCAGCCAGGACAGGGCTGGACAAGGGCTGGGGCTCAGCAGGCTCAGTGAAATCAGCCCTTACTGAGCCCAGGGTACCAAAAGCTTTCCAGGAGCTCAGTGAGGGTTCCCAATTTTTTTAAATGTCCATGTTGGGCCTGAGAGAGGCTTGAAATTTTGCCATGCAAAATTAACAATTGCCCAAATGACCAGGCAGCTGAAGCAGCACTGAAGCTGGTGCTGTTTGAATTTAGCAAGGAGATTGAGATCCACAGAGCTCAGGGCACATCCCAGTCCCAGGGGCAACATCCAAACACACCAAGGAAAGCAAAGTTTCTGGGGGAAAGCAGCATATAATGTGCATGGGAATGAAACAATTTCCAGCCTATGAGGTCTGAAGCAGTCTGTGCAGCTCAATAAAGAACCTTAGCCTGGCTCATGTAAGAAAAGAGCAAGTCTTGCTCATTACCTAGCAATATATTGACTTGTTTCTTACAGGGTTCCATAGCAGGAACTAATCTCCAAAGCCTGCATGCTTCCAGTTTTATTTCCCAGTAAAACACACATCTTGTTCTGACAGGGCAAAACCCATCTTATTTTCACAGTCACTGAAGTCCCAAAGTCTTTAGTAGGGGTTTACAACGAGAGAAGCAGGCAGATAAGGGGGGGTAAAGACAGAAAGTGATCCACTTGGGGTGGAAAAATGGCAGAGACCAGGAGTTAAGACGTTGGCAAAATTCACCACAACTTCAAATTCACGAAGGTGTGCACAGCTGATGTCTGTGTCAGGATGTTGCTTGACAATACAGCTTCTATCTTTTTCAGTTTTAATCAAAATCGAAAATTTCAGCATTTAGTAACAGGGGCATTAATAATGAAATATTAATGTGATCCTGAGAGGGACATGATGCAGCCTCCAAGACAGCAAAACCTTAATGTCAGATGTCTTTGAGCTTTTAATTTGGTCTTATTTGCACTGATAAAGGATGGTACCATGCCCCCTGTATAGGTACAGCAACATTTCCTGTACTAAAGGCTCAGGAGCTGCAGACCTCAGAGGGGAAAAGCTGCAGGTAAAGTCTGTGCTGGCACTCCTGCTAGACATTAACAGGGGTACAACCAAATAACTCAGGAATTGAGTGCTTGACGGGCCCCCCACATCATGGCCATGGAAGGGAAAGCTGCAGGGATCAGATGATTTCCCCAAGGTCATTCTGGAGATTTCAGCCTTTGCTTTACACAAAGGGGATTTGGCTCAGCCTCAGCCTGGTGGCAGGCTGCCCAAAGAAGTTGTAGACCAAAGAACAGCAAGATCTTGGAATGGTTTGAGTTGGAAGGGACCTTAAAATCATCTCTTGAAGATCAACCTGGCCTTGGACACTTTCAGGAATGAGGCAGCCACAGCTTCTCTGAGCAACCTGTGCCAGTAGTTGACTAATAAATGAGGGAGAGGACCAGAGGAAGGAATCTTAAGCTGAGACAGGGGAAATTCAGATCACATATCAGAAAAAAATCACCATTAGGGAAGCTAGGCATGGAAATAAGTTGCCCAGGGAGGTGGTGGAGTCACCATTCCTGGAGGTGTTTAAAAGGCATCAGGAGGTGGTGCTGGGTGATGTGATTTAGTGGTTCAGGGGTTGCAGTGTCAGTGCTGGGTTAATGGTTGGACTTCAGGATCCTAAAGGTCTCTTCCAAACTTGATGGTTTTATGATTCCATGATTTTAGGAGGAGAATTGGAATGGAGAGGAGAGGAGAGGAGAGGAGAGGAGAGGAGAGGAGAGGAGAGGAGAGGAGAGGAGGAGAGGAGAGGAGAGGAGAGGAGAGGAGAGGAGAGGAGAGGAGAGGAGAGGAGAGGAGAGGAATATTCCCCATGCCAGTTCTCAGAACTCTTGTCTGGCTGGCAGTGATGAGATCTTGGCCAGCCCTGTTTGATCCATTTACCTTGGCTTTTCACATACAGAATGCTCCAAGTATTTTCCAGCTATGACCATTCTGTCAGGTCCCCAAAGCCAGGTGGGATTTTGTCCTTCATGTGCAGGCATTTTCTGCTTCATCTCACCGTGACCCCGTGCAGAGAAGCTCAGGAATTTTTGTGGAACACCTGGACACTGTCTGCCAGCGTTCATGAAATGAAATTAGAATCAGGAGATCTCCAGGGAGACAATGAATAATTTTATGTTCATTTCAGCCTGTGAACAGTGAATTCCGAATAAAACACAGGTAGTAGAAAAGAAATATGTCCCTTTTTCCTACGAATAGGA
Source organism: Acridotheres tristis (assembly GCA_037013685.1). NCBI lineage: Eukaryota > Metazoa > Chordata > Aves > Passeriformes > Sturnidae > Acridotheres > Acridotheres tristis. Next base: position 111,380,837 of record CM072884.1, read on the forward strand.
GGGGGCTGGGGGAGGGGGGGCCGAGGGTGGTGGAGTCAAAACCTGTGTCATAACACATTTCATCATGGAAGAGCAAGAACCATTAATACTGCAGGGGTATCTAATTCTGGCCTTTCTCCACTTCAGATGGCTGCCTTTGCAACCCAGTTATTTTTGATGTGCTTTATAGTGTGCAGAAACTTTCTGATGGGTTCCTAACCAATGACCTTGCCTGAAAAGATCATTGATGGTATTTTAATGACTTTCAGATAACTTTTATAGAGCTGAGGTTTTCAACCAGCAGGGTAGTCTTGGGTCTATACCTAAATATATTCTGTCTGAAGAAGTGTCAATTTTTAAAAAGCAGTGAAAGATGCCAATTACATCTCAACATTCTCCAGAGTGCTGGAAAATATCAATACATATATACATTTGTTAAAAAAAACCACAACAAAATAGCAACAAAGTATGTTCTGCTGGAGAAAAACTTGCAAGCATGACTTAGTTATAAAAATTGAAATATTTTCTGTGCTTTTAGGAAAAGGTTGCTATTTTTTTTTTTTTTGCCACAGTATTTACTGCATGATTTCTACAGACATTATTTGCCTTATGGAGGTAATTTTTTATGCTGTCTGAATACATTCAGAACATTCAGTATATGAACACAACCAGAATATCTTGTGAACATATTTAGGATTTATTCAGTAGGATTTTACTGCAGGACACCTTTATTCCAGTACTCTTCACTATCAAAATAACATTTTCACGTATACAGAAAACATCCCAGGATTTTCAAAAATTGGTCACATCAGAAGATTTCAGGTATAACTTAATTCTTCAAATTCTTCTAAGGCTGAGCAATAGCCTTAAAGGACAAAGACAGAAATTTCTTTGACACATGCAGCCCAAATGCCTTCCAGTTGCAGAGACAAATCTGTATTTAGGATGAGTTTCCAGCATTAAATGTCCTGCTGGGATGCTGCTGTTGGCTGGGTTTGGCTTTTCCTGGGCACTCAGCTCCAGGGATGGTGGCTGGGACAGTGGTGCCAGCCTGCTGTGGTGGCACTGGCTGGTCCCTGCTGGGGATGCTCCAGGAGCAGTGGCTGATGCCACCCTGAGAGCCACCACAGAGCAGAGGGGCTGAGGGCTGTGGTGGGGAACTCACTGGAGCCATGGAAATGCTGCTGCAGGCTGCTACAGCCACGTGCTTTGGGCTTTTTTATTCCTTTAAATGCAAAAACATTTTAAAGGTTACCATCTCTGTGACATTTCCGTGTCTCTCCTCTTGCTGGTGGTGGTGCAGCTGACAAACTGAAGCCAAAGTGAAATCTGAATAACTGTTCTCTGGAGTCCCCTGTTTTCTCTTCTTGGCTCCCTCTGAGAGCTGGGAGTGTTCCTGGGGCTGCTCACAAGTGCTACAGAATGCTGAATGCTGAATTGGACCCCTCACAGCCCAGACAGCATCTGTCAAATGGCAAAAAACAGCTCCTGACTAAGAGAAGAGCAAATAAATTCAGGGTGTTAGGAACAGCTTTTAAACCCATTGATCATATGAGAGAATACCCAACAAGGCTATTCCATGTTTTATGAAACCTTTAATAATTGTCATTACACTTTTGGATCTCACAGCTGTTCTGTCTCAAATTTAACCCCCAAAGAAGTTATAATTTCTGCAAGAAAGCTTTCCCCAAACAGCTCCTGCAGAGAGATCCCTGCCTCCCTTCCCTGTATCCCATAAAATGGGAGCTCAGGCTGCAGGCCACATCTCCAGCTGGTAAAACTGAGCACTTCTTGTCCAGCTGAGGGCAATTTATTGATTTAAACGACTAATAAAACCAGTGTCCCTCTTTTATTTTTTTTAGGAGGGTCTGCCTAGAGAAATATCTTTGTATCTCTGTACAACACATACTCTTTTAAGGCACCTATGTATGCACACACATTTAAATTCATGTGTGCTTGTAACATAAACAGCAAGTCTTCATTTCAAACACAGGTATTAGGTAATGTATTACATTATACATAAAAGTAATTGAGGTAAAGTGTATGGGGAATAACTTTTGTTAGACCAAAGGTTGGAAAAACAGAGAGGTTTCAAGGCAGGTGAGTTTTCCTCAGGTCATTTTCAGGGCTCATGTACCTCCAAACTTGTCTTTCTTCCCTTTTTAATGCCAGGTAAGATAAAATAAATGTATTTGTACCCCCAACACTTGTTTCACCTCATAGCCTTACCCATCGTGGTTACCCAGGGCTGAGCACAATTTGGTGCTTTCTCCTGGACACATCACAGGCCTGAAAAGCCCCCATTTCCTCCCCTTTTTACTTTCCTGGGGTGTGTTTGGGTGGTTTGTCCTCTCACAATCCCAGAAGCTGCAATGCACAGCACAGCTCCTCTGCCTGGGGACTGCCTGAGATCTGCTAATTTCTGTGGTGACTGGGGAGAGAAGGGTTAATTAAATCTGTCCATCAGGAGGTGAAAACTTCCCCCTTTTATTTATTTTTTTATTTTTTTACAATGGGATGTGTGGGATGTGTCACCTCCTGTATCAGGGCTGCTGGCACAGGGCAGGAATTGTCCTCTGGGAGTCAGAGAGAAAAGGGGAGAAAATCTGGGGGATTTGTCCAGTTTTGGAAAAGCATCTGGGAACAGCCTGGGAGAAATTCATCAGTTCTGCACGATGAAGCTCAGAAGCTGAAGCCTTTTTCCTTTTCTAAGAGCTGGCTAAAAGTAAACCAGATTCTGCTGCAATGAATTATTAAAAGCAGTTCCTTTAACATCATTGTGATTTGGCTGAAGTACAGACAGGGCAAAGTGGTTTCCCAAATCTTATTGACTTCCCTAAGTGTCCTATTAGAGGACAAAAATGTGAGTTTGTCAGCAAAAAACAACACAGAGACACAAAGTAAAATTCTCATTGGAGAAAGAATAGAGTTGAAATGGAGCTCATGGTGAACAAAGAAAGAAATAAACATTTTAAAATTGCAATGTTTTATTTTTAAGTGACTTGATAAATAAAAATGTGGTCTGACAGTTGTGTCATACATCAGATTCCCCCTCTCCTTTGCCCTCTTCTGCCCTGGTTCACTGTTTTAATGAGTCACATTTCACCATCTGACTTAAGAGCAGAATTCAGGGAATCATGGAATGGTTTGTGTTGGGAGGGACCATAAAGATCACCCAGTTCCATGGACACCTCCCACTGTCCCAGACTGCTTTGAGTCCCATCCATCCTGGCCTTCAATGTTTCCAGGGATGGGGCATTCACCACCTCTCTGGGCAACCTCTCCCAGTGCCTCATCCTCATAAAAATAAATTTATGAGGATCATAAATCATAAAAAATTTCTTCCTTCCAGCTAATCTAAATCTACCCTGATTTTGAAACTATTGTCCCTTGTCCTATTGCAACAGGCTAAAATGCTGCTCTGATTCTTCTCAGTTTTACAGCAGAATTTTACTTTCTCCAGTTGTTCCTTCCTTGCAGTTCAGTTGCTCAGAGCCTCATTAGCTTTGTCAGGAGCGCTTTTAATTTCTGGGTTTTGCAACCACGAGTCCCAGATCACTGAGCAAAGCCTAAAACCCAGGCTCTGAAGTTCAGTCTCCAAGGCAAAGCTCCTGTTAATTCAAGATGGCCAGAACTTCTTGTAATGGATCTCACATAAAAATGTGTGGGTAACTCACAAGTAAAGCTCCTAAGTGCTTTAATAAATGGATAATGATGCAGAAAGGCTTTAGGGCTCCTCTTTTTCTCTCCTTCCCTTTTTCTGTTCTTTAATATATGACAGAAAATAATAACTATCTCTAAAACAATTAATTAGAAATGAAAAACCCTGTAAATACACATTACCAACTGAACTGTTTAATAAAGAAAATTTAAATACACAATCCCTGAAGACAGTTCCAATATGTTTTGCATTGCTGCTGCTACCAGGAAATAAGTAAAATATGCAAAGAAGCACACTCAGTTAATATCTGACTGAAGATTTAAGGGCTCTGTCAAAAACCTATTACCACAAACATTTGTTGAATTTTTGTTTCCTTTTGATTTCCAGCGGGACTGTCCAAAAATTGTCTGTGGAGAACTGTCACAACTTTAACGTGAATTGTTGTCTTCAGTAGATCTAATCAGGGGAAAGGCTCAGGATCTGTAGAAATCATGATGCTTTCTCCCAGCTGAGTAGAAGAGCTGTTAGAACTCTCCATTTTCATCTCCTTTCTTCCTCATTTTCCTCATATTTTATTGCCATTTTGTACAGCACTAAGGAGGGGGGAATTCGGGGAATTCTGCCCCTGTGCCCTGCCCAGGTGTGACCCCACCTGCAGAGCTGCCCCAAACCTGGATCCCAGCACGGGGAGGAGCTGGAGCTGCTGCAGAGAGCCCAGAGGAGGCAGCAGGATGAGCAGAGGGATGGAGCAGCTCTGCTGGGAGGAAAGGCTGGCACAGCTGGGATTGTTCAGCCTGGAGAGGAGAAGCTTTGGGCTGAGCTCAGGGTGGCCTTGCAGGGCCTGAAGGAGCTGCAGGAACCATGGAGAGAGACAATTGCCAAGGGATGGAGGGACAGCACCCAGGGAATGGAGGGACAGCACCCAGGGAATGGAGGGACAGCACCCAGGGAATGGAGGGACAGCACACAGGGAATGGCTCCCAAGTAGGATTTGATGGGATTTTGGGCAGGAATTGTTCCCTGAGAGAGGCTGGGCTGGAATTCCCAGAGCAGCTGTGGCTGCCCCTGGATCCCTGGAATGTTCAGTTCCAGGTTGGACATTGGGGCTGGGAGCAGCCTGGGACAGTGGAAGGTGTCCCAGTTTGAACAAGACCATCTTTAAGGTCCCTTCTAACCCAAACCATTCCATGATTCCATTCTCACATGTGCCTTTCTAAAGCATGATGGGCAGCCAGGATTTTTAACATCCATAGGCAGGGAGATCCTTGGGAAGCTGTACATGGAATGCTGTACACACTAAACCAGGTAGAAGAAGACATATGGTGCTTTTAATTTCCCTGGTAGTTCCCTCAATCTCGTCAAGAATCAGTGGAAATTAGTTTCCTAAAGAGCTGCATTTTGCAGCTAATGGGAGTCCTTGGTTACCACATGATTATTTCCTAAATGGAAAAAAAAATGCACATTAACATGAATATTCAAATGAGACTGCGAATCATTAAAGACTCATTTGTTCTACAAATAGAGCTGCAGTTACTTTTGGAATAAATTCCTCAAGAAAAGCAGTTTTCTATAGATGTGAGAGGCCAGAAATTATTTACTCACAGAAAAGGGGGAGGTGTCTGTTGTTTTGAAAGAGAGTAACTAAACAGACCTAGGAGATCAATCTGTTTTTCTGCCTAGATTTTTATAATTGCTGGGTTTTGCCATTTTCAACAGGATAATAAAGTCCCTAGGTGAACTTGAATAAAATTCTGTGTTCTTTTGAGTTTGATGGACTGGTTATTTTTAGTCAGGTTTAGACGCTAGAAGCAAATTCAGGTTTTTTTAGAGAGTTTGCACAGATCCTTAAGGATTTTTATCACACTTTAGAAGCACGGGGAAGAGCATTCTGCACTTATGATGCTTTCAAAGAAGTTTAAAATGCTTTCATGAAAAACTTGACAAAATCTCACCAAGAAACAAGAAAGATTCAAGATAGAGAGGGATTATTTACAAGGGATGGAGTGACAGGAAAAGGGGGAATGGCTTCAGACTGAAAGAGAGTGGGATTAGGTGGAGTATTGGGAAAAAATTGTTCCCTGTGAGGGTGGTGAGCCCCTGGCACAAAAAAGCTGTGACTGCCCCGTCCCTGGAGGTGTCCAAGGCCAAGCTGGATGAGGCTTGGAGCACCCTGGGATAGTGGAAGGTGGAACTGGATGATGTTTAAGGTCTTTTCCAACCCAAGGCATTCCATGATTCTATATATCTGTATGTACATATATATTTATATTGTCATGTCCATGTGTACTGTAATTCAAAAAATGTTAAAACAAGGAAAAAAAAAAAAAAAAGAGGGGAGCTCAGGTCAGCATCCTCAGACTACTTCAAAGTATTTTGGTCTGCAGAAATGATACATTTGGGTTGTACCCTGGCATATCCAACAGTGTTTGTGTGCAGCCTCAGGCTCTGGGCATTTGTAAACCACAGCTCTCAGCTAATAAACATTGCACAGACTCCTGGTACCCCCTGCAAATTTTCCTTCCTATTTCCTCCTTATTTTCCTCCTGATTTTGCTGAGGAAGTTTACACATGGATGCTGAAGCACTAAAACACGAGGTTTGCTCTTTCTTTCACCGAGGCAGGCTGGAAGTGTGTGTTTTCCACTTTAGGTGGCTTTTAAGGCTTGGAAAATGGATATTGCAATCTCAGTGCACAACTGATGCACGGTGCACAGATGCAGAGCCTTGGAAAACATTTGCATTGACTATCATGATGCTTTCCTAATTAGATGCCTCTGAATATAGATCTATTTCCAGCATGGTTTTTACGTCGAACTGCACAACAAATTCAGTTCAACTGGCAGTTTGGCTTATCCAAATGCCATCCACGGGAGTTAGCTGAAATAAATTAAAGAGGCAGTAATGTGCTCGTAGCGTTAACATTAGCATTTTGTGGCCTTTAGCTAGCTCAGGCAATAAACAAACCCAGGAATGTGAAAAGTTTCCTGCTTATGTGGACAGAAGGGTGTCTGATGGCTGAGGGCTGATTGCTGCTTCTCATCAGGCTCTGCCTCACTCCCCTCTCCTGACAGGGCTCCTGAGAGGGTTAAAGGTGGAAATCAGAGCATCCATGGGAATTTCATGGGTTCTCAAGGTGTGAGGTGCTGCAGCTGGATTGAGGCAACATCTGGTACCAGCACAGGCTGGGGTGAAAAATTCAAGAGCACCCCTGCCAGGAAGGATTTGGAGCTGCTGGAGGGGTGAGAGGGTGGAAATTTCCCAAAACTCCCCATGTCCTGGGCTGATCCCAGTGTAGCCAGAAAGTGAAGAGGGGATTGTGTCCCTGTGTCCCCTCAGGTGTGACCCCACCTGCAGAGCTGCCCCAAACCTGGATCCCAGCACGGGGAGGAGCTGGAGCTGCTGCAGAGAGCCCAGAGGAGGCAGCAGGATGAGCAGAGGGATGGAGCAGCTCTGCTGGGAGGAAAGGCTGGCACAGCTGGGATTGTTCAGCCTGGAGAGGAGAAGCTTTGGGCTGAGCTCAGGGTGGCCTTGCAGGGCCTGAAGGAGCTGCAGGAACCATGGAGAGAGACAATTGCCAAGGGATGGAGGGACAGCACCCAGGGAATGGAGGGACAGCACCCAGGGAATGGCTTCCCACTGCCAAAGGGCAGGGTAGGGTTAGATTGAAAAATTGGTAGAAATTCTTCCCTGTGATGGTGGTGAGGCCCTGGCACAGGGTGCCCAGAGATTTTTTGGCTGCCCCTGGATCCCTGGCAGTGCCCAAGGCCAGGCTGGATGGGGCTTGGAGCTACCTGGGATAGTGGAAGATGTCCCAATTCATAGGAAGGATGTTAGGACAAGATGATCTTTAAGTTCCCTTCCAACCCAAACCATTCCATGATTCCCCCATTCCCTAAAATAGAACAAAGGAAGGCAAAGTGGGGGATGGATGTCAAAGGAGCCTTGCTAATGAGCTGATGGAGGGAGCAGCTCAACAGGAGCTGGGGATGCAGCAGGTGCCTCTCCTTGGGTGCTGCCTGCAGTGATGGAGCTCTGCTGACAGAAACCAGCCAGTGTGAACTGCAATTAAGGGTTTTTCCCTCTGCTTGTCCTTCAGCAAACAGCTCGAGTGAAACTCCAGCTGCAGCGAGAGCCAGACGACCTCGGTCAGGATTTTGGGTGAAATTCAGAAGAGGCATTGATGTTTTCTCCTATCGTCCTGCTCCTTCCACAGCTGATGGAAGCAGAAATTGCTTTTAAGTACCTGGAGCTGCAGATATAAATTACAGCTGAATTAGGATTTGAAGCACTGCCTCGGGCTGGTTTCCTGGAGTCTCCAACAGGCAGGGACATATGTGGCAGAATACTTGTTACTGATAGAAAGTGGTTTTTCTAGAAATTACCCACCATAGAGAGAAACATGATTTTGCTCAGTAATTAATGTCATGACTTTATCAAATTGTGGCACAGGAAAGGAAAGGACAGTGCAGAGCTGGCAGAAGGCACAAAAGGGATGGAGGAGCTTTTCTGGCAGGACAAAATGGTGTCAAAAACTGAGTAGAGATGGGAATTAGATGAGGAGAGAAGACAAAAGGGAAAAATCTCACCTCTATGAAAGTCCAAACTGTAGAATTGCTTGTAGAATTTTATATCAAATTATCTCTTTTTCTTTTTCCTGCCCTAGGAACATGGATTACCTCAAGTATTAATACTAAAGAAGTACTGCAGCAAAGGAAAAGCTCAAAATAGAGTTATTTAATTAGGTGAACCCTATGCTTCCCCAGGAATTGTGTGCTGGAGCCCCAGACTGGGGTAAAGAAGGAGAGCTGCTTTCTGCCATGCTTGAAGCAGATTTCTTGCCCCAGGTCTAACTTCAGATGGGCAGGAATGAAATTTGGCTCTGACAAGAAACCCTCAGGCAGAAGGAGCAGGGGGCAGGGGTGGTGGCTTTGTGGCCCCCGGGGCTGATGGAGCACTGGAACAAGAGCCAGGGAGGGGCAGGAGCTGGGATGAGCCAGAGTGATGGTGAGAGCTTCCCCCACCATTCCTCAAATCATGGGAGGGTTTGGGTTGGGAGGGACCTTAAATCCCATCCCTTCCCACCCCTGTACCTCCCACTGTCCCAGGCTGCCCCAGCCCCAATGTCCAACCTGGCCTTGGGCACTGCCAGGGATCCAGGGGCAGCCACAGCTGCTCTGGGCACCCTGTGCCAGGGCTGCCCACCCTCACAGGGAACAATTCCTAATTCCCAATATCCCATCTAAACCTGTCTTTTTTCAGTTTAAAGCAACTTCCCCTTGTTCCGCCACTGAATGTCCTTGCAAAATGTTTCTCTCCACCTCCTGAGTGTCTGAGCTGGTCACCACATGCTGCTTAGTTTCCCCCAAATGAGGTCATTGCTTGAGAACAAATTCTAGGATGTTATCACAGAAAATTTACATATTGCCACCAAAGAATCGTCAGTATTCCCATTAATTTATATAAATACGCCTTCAGCCACCATGAGGACTGCAACTCCAAAGAGAAAACATTTTAATCGTGTTCCAGAAGACTGCAGTTTGCTCAAGCACCTGCCAGCTTTATCCTGGCAGGCCAGCCTAGGATTGCTCTGGCATTTTACTGTGGCTTGCTGTTTGATGATCAATTTATCCCCCTTTATGGTTTTTTTTTTTTTTAGGCAATAAATACTTTGCTGTATGTGGCAAAGCATCTGGAGCCACTTGTTAGTCCAGCACGTAAGGGATGCAGAGCAGTCAGCACAACCACTGTCTAAATTTGAAGCTAGAATTTATTTATTTATGTCAGCTGGTCAAGCTACATCCTTTCCTGTGCTGTGACTGTAAAAGCAACTTTTATAATCGTGGTGCACGACTTTGGAAAGCAGTAATGGCCCATCAGTGAGGCAGCAACACTTCCAGAAAGAAGAAAGGGCTCTGCAGTCCCTGCAGTGAGCACCTGGACAGGTTTGTGTGGCAGAGCAGAGAACAGCCCTGAGATATATGCCTGAAGGCATTGGCATCTCCTCGGCGTGGTGCTGAACCAGGGGGGACGATTGCCAGAGCAGCTCAGCAGCAGGGATCCAGCAGAGCTTGGGAGAACAATTCAAAACCCACTTTTGCTGCCTAGAAATGTGGGAATGCAGCAGGCAACATGAGTGCTGTACCATTAAAAAATTACAGCCTGGGGTTGTCCAGGCTTGATCTCATCTTTCAAATGACAAAAGGTGGTTTTCCAAGACTTTACACACCTTAAAAAATAAAAACCTTGATAAGGAGTGCATTCTTTGGCACTGCCAGCAATGTATCAGCTGGGGAAGGTAGCAAAGACTTGCTGAAGAGAAGGGAGCTTGGTTTGGTTTGGTTTGGTTTGGTTTGGTTTGGTTTGGTCACTGCTGACTCAGGTTAAAGCCATATCAAAACGTTCCCAGAGTTTGCTGTGCAGTTATTTCAAAGGGGAATAGGTTTGCATAAATATTTCCAAGACTGGAGTGGACGGTCAGCACTGTTTGCAAACACAAACACTGTGGCACCATAAAACTTTTTTTGGCTGGGCCTCGTGCTGGTGTGCAACTGAAATCAACTTTTGAAGAGATCCCTGAGCCTTCAGATGGAGAAGGGAATTACTGAGTGCTTGTTCAGCTCAGGCACTGCAGGAACAGCAACCACGCTCTCCCCAAGACAGGAGTTTAACTTTTAAAGGAGACAGGACAGGAGGTTTCTGTCACGTTTCCCTCCCTGCCAGCAGATTGCTCCTGTCAGCCTCGACAAAAGGGGAAAATTGAGGCACGCAGGGCTCAGCTCTGCACAGGAGAGCACAAAGAAACTGAAAACGTTCTGCAGATACAGCAAATGACTCTTTAATGTTAATTTATATTTGCTAAGTTGTCACTCTTAAGCCTCTTAAACACGGTGAAGATGCAGATGGGCAAATGCTGATTTTTTTAATACTAATAACTATGACAATCTTATAATTAGAACAATCTCATCTTGGACGTGCTCAAGTTTGACACAGCACATTAGCTGAAGGTAAAATTACAACCAAGTACAGCTGAAAAGTTCAGAAGAGCAAAACTTCTCTAAAAAAAGACATGAAATTATTTAATTCACTGCCACACATTTGTTCTCCAGTATTCACATTTTGATTTCTTGGAGGGAAATTTTCGTTCTCTGTTCGAAGTAGTTTTTGAAGGAAGGAAAAAGGTCACTTTGAAAACTGTTGACGTCTGCAAACGGGGGAGAACTCCTGATTGATTTATGTTTGTTTGTACCATGTGTGATGGGAACTGAAATATTAAGTAAAGGGTGTGGAGAGGGCATGAGGAATCTTGTATTAGAGAAGGTCAGGTTCTATTTTCAAACGTCTTAATTTTTCAGGACTCTGGCTTTCTCTCACACTTAATAGTTATGGCATTTGCTGTGTAAATTCCTAACTCAAATATATCAGCAGAAAGATGACCTTGCCAGATTGCAGAAATATGCTAAATATTAAATCCCTTAAGGCTTAGGCTTCGCTCACACATGCAAAGAAGTTTCAAGAAATGGTTATGAAATACAAATACACATCACAGCTACACTGAACTTACATAATATCTTAGACAAGAAAGTTAAGTTTTAATAACTGACTTTTAGATGTCACTGCCACAGGAACACTCAGGAAAAAAAGATCATCTTGGGATGCTAAGGGAAACATACTCCACCAGATCCCCTATTTTTCACCCAAGAAAGGCAGAAGCTCTCTTGAGCTGAACCAAAATACCAAATCGAAATGCTTTTATCTCCCATAATTCTTTAAATGTCCATCTGTTTGTTCCCACATGGGCAATATCTGAAGCTAAACAAAACAATTGGATGCCCTGGCCAAAAACTCACCTTATACCATCATATCTCAGAGCTGGTATCATCTTTAATTGATTGATTGTCCAGAAAAAAAGAGCTGAAAATAACCTGTGCTTTGACTGACAGTTCAGCTAATGAGCTTAACTAGATAATCCTGCGAGGTCTGAAGTTAAATACCACAGCTAAGGAAAGGTATTACCCCTGTTTTTCTCCTCACTCTGACTTTACCAAGTGCACAGTTCCAAAGAAAAGACAAGGGGCACAGCCCCGTGCCCAGAAAAAAATCCCAACTACTTCAATTGTTTTGTTAAAGAAGAACAAAGGCAGACAACTTCCATAAAACAAAGTTTTAAAAGGTGGTTTCTCATTTTTTTTCTGGGAGAAATTACATGATTCTTGAAACTACTCGAGTAAACAACAACAAAAAAGCAATATAAAACCCCAAAAACCACAGGGAAAAAAGAGAGGAGAAGAACTTTTAACCCCAGTGACTGCAACTTGCTTCTTATTTTAGCAATGCAGCTCTTACCAAGGTTAGGTAGCAGAGGTGCAGGGCACTTTTCTAGAACTTCAGCTGAATGCAGAATCTCTCATGTTGCACTAAGTGGGAGATTAGCACGGTTATTCTGCTGGATAGGGTATTTAGAAAGAAATCTCTCTTAGATCAATTAACTTGGTTGACTGTATGTGGGCGAGAAACAGATTTCTCTGAAATGTTTGACCTTAATTAATCAGAGAAGTGATCAGGCTGTGTCAGTGTCAGGCTGTAGCAATCAGCTCTTTTTTCTTTCTTTTCAGGTTAGAGGAAGAAGGATCCTGTAAAAATTGTCAGTTTCTCAGTTATGATTCCCAACTAATTTTTGACTGCAGAATGAAAATCCCTAAATTGCTGTGAAGTCATAAATACCCTGGGTTATATAATACAGCCTCACATCCTCATTAAAAGTGATGTCTTCAGCATCATTTACTAATTCCTCTTTTTTTTCCCAGCTTTGGTGAAAAGTGCCTTGCAAGGAGTCCACCTCCAACACCCAGTCCTGTCATTGAGGGGTTTATTGGATGTGCTTCCAAGTCTCCATTTTCTGTGACTTTCCCGTCTATTAACTATTTACCTCTGCTATCACAAGAGCATTTCTAACATTAACCCTGCTGCAGTGAACGTGGATGCTCGATATAAACAAGGAAGGAGCAGTGGATTGGATCAGCTCCGTCTGGAAATGGGATAAACTCCTCTCTATCTCACCAAACTGAGGTGGTTTTGCTGCAGAAGGAGGCTGGACACTTTCAAGGGGTGAAATCCAGACTAAAGCCTGAGGAAGGGCCTTAAATAGGCAGTGGGTCAGCTTGGTTTGCTGTCTGAAAAAGGGAATTTCAGCACCAGGAAAAGGTCCTGTTCCTCCAGAGTTCCTCCAAACTCTCTCTGCAGGCAATTCCTGCACAGCAGATAATAGATGCTGATATGTAACCAGACAGAATTTGTTTGGCTTTGTTTCTGATGCAGCAGACACATCAAAAAACAATCAGATGTCACTGCAGCTATATTTACAAATGGATGGCTAATAACTGGAAGCTGGTGCAAATTAAGTCAGATTTATTTCACTCTAGGTGAGAGCTTGTTAATAACAGTGAAATGCACGAGGAGGAGAGGCTCTGCTAAATCTCCCTGCTTGGCAGAAGCCTCATCCATCACGGAATTGCTGCAGTTGAATATGGCACATTTACACAGTCTGTGAAAGATTTGCAAAAGCACCCAGGGGATTAAAGTGCACGAGTGCCAATGACTTTAAATGGTACTTGCTTTTGCAAATTTCATCCCCTGAGACTTCAGTAAACTTCATAATGCACAAAAATACAGTCTGAAGTGCAATCCAGCTTTGCATAAATCTTGCTTTTGCTTTAATTTGGCTGATACATTAAGAGGAAAACAAAAAGGACTGCTTGTTTTTTTGTTTTGTTTTTTTTTTAAAAGAAATTAACAGATTGGAAAGTAGATTTTTTTGACGATACTTAACTCCTAGGCTCACAAATGCAGAAGTTCCTAACAGCCAACAGATCAGATGGTTTTTTTTCAGTGGGAATCAACAGGTTTTATGTCAGAGAAGAGACAGACGAAAGGAATTAAATGGCCTTGACTAATCATCTCACCTAAAGAATATCGCTGCTGACAGAGCACGGGAAAAGGGAGTTACAGGAGGGAACAGAATAGCCTAAAGCAAACAAACAAAAGTAACCTTTTAAAGTTGATTTGCATCAGAGGCTCTGGACCATTGTCTAAAAACACTAATGTTGACTCCAGCGACCCAATCAAGCCTCATGTAGTGTATCAGGAGAAAAGCTTTTCAGCTGGGAATGCTTTAGCAGGAAGCAGCAGGAAAATTGAGAGTGAAATTCAGTTACTAGGACAAAGAACAAGCAACCCAAGTGCATGCCTGCTCATGCCACGATAACTGAGGCATGTCCTGAAAGCCTGGAAGAGCTGAGAAACCAAACTTTGTGTACATGAGTCTTCCTTGGGCGTGTGGTTTCTATATTCCTGAGCTACAAAACATTTTTCAGTGGCGTTTTGCAAGTCTCCTGCTTATTGTCAGCTCTTTCCAGGGCAGAGAGGGAGAAGGACACTCCAGACGTGGCAATTAGGTGGGGATGTCTTCCAGGTTTTCTCATTAATTATCCTTTTGGAGGAAGGAGTGGCTTCCACACACACACACACACACAGAGGGAATTTTTTATCATATCTTATCATGTTTTGTATCATAATTCACTCAGGTCTGGCTGGCTGGGAACACAGCACAACTCACCAAAGCAGCCCAAGGGCTGTCCCCCTGTGCCTGCAGAGTCACAGAATCCCAGAATCAGCTAGGCTGGAAAACACCTCCAAGGCTGAGTCCAACCTGAGCCCCATCCCCACCCTGTCACCAGCCCAGAGCACTGAGTGCCACGTCCTTGGACACCTCCAGGGATGGGCACTCCACTGCCAGCCTGAACATCTGTCCCGATGTTTAACAGTCCCTTCAGTTGGAAGACCTGAATTTCAGAGGAAATTGCTCCTGATGCCCAGCCTGAACCTCCCCTGGCACATCCTGAAGCCCCCTGCCCTGCCCAGCAAGGGAGGCTGAGCTCCAGCAGGCTCTCAGCCACAGGGTGATAAATTCTGAAGTGATAACTTCCAGCAGCAGGAGTGAGCAAACAGCTCCAGGAGTTGTATCTCACCTTTATGGAGCACATCCTCCTCCGTGCTGCAGCCCTGCAGTGAGGTGGCACCTGAGGAAAATCAAAATCAAGGGCAGGAACAAGGTTTATGTCGTGCTGGTGCAGCCAGGGAAGCAGCTGCTCATTGCTGCTGTGCACACGAGCCCAGCTCTGACTGTGCACTGGCACTGCAGGAAATGCTGTGCAGATGAAAAAGGGTTGTTTACCATTTGGGGGGTTTGTTTCCTCAAAGGAGAATTATCTGTTTCTGTGCAGGCAAAAAAAAAAAAAAAAAAAAAAAGTAATCGAGAGAATTTCCCTTCCTCGCTGGATAACTTTCAGGATTTCCTTTATTCTTTTTACTTTTTGCTTTGTTGCTAGTTCCTGAAGCTTTGGCAGCTTCAAACTAAAAATACTATTGAAAATTAGTATTATTGACTACAAAGCGTGCAGGATTACAATTTCAATGTGCAGCGCAGAATCAAGATAATGGACTTTTAATTCAGATGACAGGCACTAAGTCATGTACATCTGTGAGAAGGAAGCAAAATCAGGTAGCTCTCTGATGCCAAGAAAACTTGTATTAATGGAAAGTGCTTCTATGAAAGGACCATTAACTTCTTCTATATAAAAGTATGAAGAATATGATGCATAATCCAAGCTTTCCCCTTGTGGGCATCCACACAGCAGTTCTGAAAAAGAGCAGAAATAGAGGAGCTAACCATCCATCTTTTTGCTATGCAGCAGATGTCAATAAACTGGAGTTTGTGTTCCATTCCACTAAAATCCCAATGTCCCAGGCAATAACCTGTCTTTCAATAAACCCAGGGCTAATGTCCATTGAGATGTGAGCTAATGCCGAGTGGAAAATGACTTCTCTGTTTACCTACACCCAAATTGCATTTTACTCATTTTCATTTACCAGATAAAAACAATTGATTGCCTCTGCTTATCCTTTGTAAAGAAAAGGCCTTTGTGAACAGAGGAACATTGATGGCACAAGAATTCTAGCGGAATAAAATCGCTTTCCCCACGAACACTGATTTTAATTTCTCCACAGATGATGTCTCCCAGTTCACTCTTTAAGCCCTGGATGCAGGAGGTGGTTTGGGTGCTCTCCAGAGGCTGTAGGCACCATATGTCAGGGGGAAGTCTAGAGGGCAAACTACAGGCTGAGTGATCAACACTGAGGCTTTTATCTCGAGCTGTGCCAGAATTTGCCCTGCACAGCTGTGATGCTCAGCTGCCTGCTGCCTTGCATAACCTGGGCACTCTGTGATGCCTCAGCACTGCTGCCCAGGTATCCCTGAAGGCAGCACCACGTTTACATAACTGAAGGGGAAATCTCTGAAGCAATTCACCCCATCAGCACGGGAGTGAGTGGGAAATGAGGAGCTCCTCAGCATCAGGCATTCACCTCCCATCCCTGCCACCCTCCCTGTGCCAGCGTTCTCTGCCCACGCCCTGTGCCTCCCCCTCAAAATGCTCTCATTTCATCTGTCACACAATTCACACAATTCACAGAATCACAGAATCACCAGGTTGGAAGAGACCTTCAAGATCATCGAGTCCAACCCAGCCCTAACACCTCAGTTAAACCATGGCACCGAGTGCCACATCCAGTCTTTTATTAAACACATCCAGGGATGGTGACTCCACCACCTCCCTGGGCAAACCATTCCAGTACCTTATCACTCTTTCTATGAAAAACTTTTTCCTAATATCCAACCTAATTTTCCATTGGCATAGCTTGAGACTGTGTCCTGTCGTTCTGTCAGTTGGTGCCTGGAGAAAGAGACCAACCCCACCTGACACAGCCACTTTTCAGGGAGTTGTAGAGAGTGATGAGGTCACCCCTGAGTCTCCTTTTCTCCAGGATAAACATCCCCAGCTCCCTCAGTCATTCCTCACAGGGTTTGTGTTCCAAACCCCTCACCAGCCTCCTTGCCTCCTCTGGATGTGCTCAAGCATCAAAACATCCCCTTCACCTTTTCCAAAACCCTTCCCACTGCAGAAATCCCCTTTGCTGCTCCCAGGCTCTGCTGCCATCTCCCCCCACTCCATCCATCCTCTGCCCCGAGTGGTACCCAGCCCTGGGGCTGCTCTGGGCTTTAGGGCAGGGTGGGTGGTGACTCCACAGCCCCACGGCTCATCAGCTCAAAGCTCTCATGCTGATGCCCATTTTGGCCTTTTTTGCTGGTGTTTTGGCAATGAGATTTGCCTGTTCAGTGTGGGTTTATTGCTCCCCCGATACAACATTTCACAGAGATTCTTTCTCGAATGAGGTAGAGAGAAGGGACTTTTAATTGCTTTAGAAAATGAGGTTTACTTTTCTTATCTTCTACAGAAAGCGAGATTTCTTGTTACAGGTGTTGAGAGCATGGTTAGAAGTCACAAGACTTATGGTTACAAGGTTTTTTAAGGATTTATTAACTAATAAAACACTGCTAACAGATATTTATGTTTCTAATTCAATATTAAGATATTTTATTTTATTGACTTATACTACAGTGGGAACTTTTTTAGCTAATCATATCACAATGCACAAACTTACATTGCTGCACTCTAAAACTTCTTGTTACCTTTGTAACTACTTTTATTCTTTCTATACCTTAAACTCTATAGCTAAACTTTTCTCAAATTAACATGTCTCTGCTTTAAGCTTTCAATCTGCATTCTTGCCTCTAGCACCTAAACTTGGAAGCATTTCCTAAGGCCTCAGATTAAATCCCGTGTTTATTTCAAAGCTTTGGCTTATGTTCTGAGAATTCCCAGTGTTCTGAGAATTCCTTGCATTTTGAATTCCAACAGTTCAGGGCACCCAGGCAGGGAGGTGTGTGCCACCATCAGCCCCTAAAAGGCTCCACCTCAAGGTTTGCAGGACTGCTCTGAGTTTTGTCAGAATGATAACGAGAGATTTGACACAAACAGATGGGATCTCAAAGTGGGGACCAGACACTGCATGCCCTGTGCAGAGGTGGGGAGGGTGGGATGGTGCCAGCCCTGGGCAGGGGCACAGCACAGCAGGGACGTGCCCAGAAATGTCCCTGGTGCCAGGGGAGACAATTTGCTGTCACTGCAGCTGGGTTTGGTCACAGCAGGAGGAGGGTGACAGCTCTGCCCATGCCACGCAAAGAAAAGTGTCACCGTGTTTGCATGATCTGAACTAAATGTGTTTTGGGGAGACCATGGAGTTGTGGAATGGTTTGGGTTGGAAAGGTTCTCATCCCATCCCACCCCTGCCATGGCAGGGACACCTCCCACTGTCCCAGGCTGCTCCAGCCCCAATGTCCAACCTGGCCTTGGGCACTGCCAGGGATCCAGGGGCATCCACAGCTGCTCTGGGCACCCTGTGCCAGGGCTGCCCACTCTCCCAGGGAACAATTTTTTTTTCTAATATCCAATCTAAACCTTCTGTATTTCAGTTTGAAGCCGTTCCCCCTTGTCCTGACTCTTGTGGTGCCAGTCTTCTGGAAACCTGTCAATTTTCCCCTTGCTGTAGTAATTATTGCTTCTGTTATTAATCATTGCCATCATCTGCTGGTTTCTTTTTTTTTCAGTAATTCACTCTATTGAACACAGGCTTGGCTCCCAACAAGAAATTACCATGGCTCAAGGAATACAGGGATGTAATTTTGCCAAGATCTGCAAACCAAGCACAGAAAGTCACTGTACTTTGTGTACTTGATGAGGCCAAGAGATCATGTGCTCCCACCCCCTCCCTTTGTCACATTAGTCCTGAAGATTATTGCAGGAATATTCATGCTGGAAACTACCACAGAATGTGAGTAATAGTATCAGTTTGGCCTTTGTGAAAAGATCATTAAATCACAACGCACTGAGAAGGGACAAGAGTCCTCAGGCTTATTTCAAAACCTATTTTTAGCAGTGGATAAGAAGACTTTTCTTATCAAATAATTAGTCATCACCACTAAAGGAAAGTTAACTTCGCAGAATAAAATAGGAAGTCATTGAAACCTTTTCTGAGTTTCCAAAAAAGGTTGATTTAGAGATCACTGAAGCCTCTGCACCTGACTGTAATTATTTAGTAACAGAAAACGGGAAAGCACAAAAAAAAAATTAAACTATTACAGTTCCTGCCTTATTTGAAGGAAAAAGTGCTACAGATAAAGACATTTACCCAGATTTCTGTGTCATCCCAGTATTGCAGAGGTGCAGGGAGGTTATAAAATTAAAAAAAAAAAAAAAGCCAAGAAGATGTTTTACAACCAGAGTAGTCTTTTGCAGAAAAAAAAAAAAAAAAGGTGAAATCCTGACCAGACAGAGATCACAGAGCAGCTCCCTGTTCTTGGTAAATGATGTTCTGACTACAAGCCAGCAAAATAATGCTGTCACAAAAAATGCCAAAAGCCGTGTAAATTTGTGGTGAGGGGCTCATCACTTGTAAAATTGTGGAGATAATTATGCTGCTGTGCCTGGCACTGGGTACATTTCATCTGGATGGCTGCATTTCATTTCAGGCACACAGATAAATTGGCAGGGTTCAAAGGAGAATAGCAAAAAATAACAAAAAAGGTTGAAAAGGAGACCTACAAGATAAGATTAGGGAAACTGGGTATAGCTGGACTGGAACAAATTAATCTATATGGCAAGAGGGAGGATTTAGGTTTTAAGTACAAACCAACCTTTATAGCTTTAAGAAAAGTTCAGCCATGGAACAAGCTGCCAAGGAAGGTTTTAGCCTTACCATCACTAGAGATACTAAAAGGCAGGAGACCATCTGTCAGTGAGAGTTTAGGGATTAAAAAAAAAAAGCAGAAAAAAAATGCACTGCCTTAATTTAAGAATTGAGCTAAATAACCCATTCGTGACTAGACTTCAATGGAATAAAAATGGCATAGCTTCTCTTTTGAGGGGAAGTTCCTGGATCTTTCCACTCTGAAGATTGCCTTTATCATATAAACCAATACAAGGGATTTCTGCTGTTTTCAGATTGAGAGGATATTTGCATTTAAATGCTTCCAGGAGATAGATGTCTAAATATTAATTTTGTCATATTGATAATACACTCTGCTTTTCTCCCATCAGGCTTTGAACACTTGTGTAGAGCTAATACTGAAAAAGTAATTATGGAATGTCCTGAGTGGGAAGGGACCCACAGGGATCATCAAAGTCCAACTCCTGGCTGTGCACAGAGATCCCAAAATCCCACCCTGTGCCTGAGAGCATTGTCCAAACACTCCTTGAGTTCTGGCAGCCTTGGGAGCCTTGGGGCCACTGCCTTGTATAACAAATTGTCACCTTATTTGTTTTTCTGTGGGACCCTTTGTTCCCACACCTCAGCTCCTCTAAGAGGCACTCAAGGCAGTCCTGCTAAAACTCCTGGAAAATCCAGGTGCCCCTGGGTTACAATTTCCCACCTGTCATCACCACCAGCAGCAGGTTTGGGAATCACAGTGGTGTTGGCAGTGGTGGTTACATCATATCCTTGTTTCTCTCTCAAGACTCCTAATGAAGTTGCTCTTTGGAAATCTCTGAATTCTGCTAGAGCCCTTTATAAATAACATTTATAAATGTTATTACTTTTCCCAGGAGCTGAGGACAGTGGGAGCAATGGATTGAACAAGGCAGGCGTTGTGCATGTGAGCTCCCCCACCAGCCATGGGTGAACCTCGTGCACTCCTGCTGATTTGTTGGCATTAATTTGTTGTTACTAAGAGGAACAGTTCAGACGGGATATTGGGCAGGAATTGTTCCCTGGGAGGGTGGGCAGGGCTGGCACAGGGTGCCCAGAGCAGCTGTGGCTGCCCCTGGATCCCTGGCAGTGCCCAAGGCCAGGTTGGACATTGGGGCTGGAGCAGCCTGGGACAGTGGATGTTCTCTTCTTATGGAAAACAAGGTTAGGAAGAGCTGAGCTTTAAGAACCCTTCCAACCCATTCCATGGCTTGATTCTCTGATTCTGTGACTTTGCCAGGTTGCTCCAAACTCTGACTGAGTTGTGGGAGCCTCTGCTCTGGGCATTAATCCAAGACTCATTTCTACTTTCTGTAAAACCTCCACTTCCCCACTTCCCCCACAGGATTGGCTGTGGCTTCTTTTCTGTCTTTAACTTGATAGACTCCACATTCTTTGCTGTTTTCCTTATGTGGGCATTCCTGTGCTTTTTGATGGCTTTTGGTTCCTTCTGTTGGTCTCCTCTGTGTTTACTTCCACAGGTTATTTTATGGTCCAGGCAACGATGTGAACTAAGGACTTCAAAGGCTCAGGCAATTGTTCTGATCACTCAGCTGTAGGTTATTCTCATTTGGGATAATCTGGCAGCAATTTGGAGCAGAGGCAGCATGGATGTGTCTGGGGAGGGTGTGGGTGTCAGTGGTGGGAGCCATAACCTCATTTCCTGCAAATTCTACTGCTCTGAATCTTCTTCCATGTTACCTATGGAGGCTTTGGGGTTATGAGCACAGATATCCCCCTAATTTAAATCGTTCTTTCCATCACTGGGTTACTCACAGTTAGGCAGAGCTCAGTGAGTGTCTGGAAGTTAAAAGACCCACATTATCCCTGGAATATTTAACTGTCCTCTTTCACCCATCCTGGTAGAATCCACCTCCTTTTCTCACCTCAGCCAAACCGAGATAGGTCTTTGAAAAGCATGAGTTAGTGGTAAGGAAAGAAATTAACAGCTGTCACCTTGGATATTGGCAAAGGAGGAGTGAAGAGCAAGACTAAGGAGCAAGAAAGCTCTCCTGAGAACATGAACTGAATCAGTGTGCAAACACATTTACATAAAAAGGAAATTGTCTGACAGGGGCAGCCACAATTATCCCAAATTTCATGCCAGACACTGTTTCCTCATTATGTTTCACTGTAGATTAGGGCTGTGTCTATAAGATGCACTCTGAACTTCACATTGAAGAAAAGCCCTGCTGCTGAAAGTGCCATAATTCATTTACTAACAGTCCCTGTTGCTGTGCTTCAATAATGCAATCATTTTCTCGGTCCCAACCATATGATTATTCCTGTTGTGTAGGAAATTTAAGTCCAAGGAATGTCAGATCAAATATAAAAGCCTAGTGCTTACCCATAGTTTTTATTCAATTAAGTAGCCATTACAGAGCTCATGCTGTTTCAAATGACATAATGCAGAACACAAATGCAGTCTTTTATTACAAATATATGTTCATCTAAACAAAATGGCACCAAAACAATCCAAAGCCATTACAATTTTTAGATTATTAAGCTTAGGCTATTATTATATGGTGAGCAGTCGCTGTGAAAGGCAAGTGGGGGAACTGGGGCCTCCACAAACCACACTTTGAGCACAGCAGTGCTGTTATTTGAGGTTTATTTGTGAAATTCTTAAATGCAAAGGAACAATGCTGATTAAAAAAATAATGGAAGCACTGAGCTGCAGCTTGGAGGACGCTGACTTTGCAGGTGATGAGTGGGAAAGTCATGCCTAGGGCCAGGACCTGACACAGACAGAGGTGCCACAGGCAGATCTGGGCAGCATTTAGGTGTTCCCCACCAAAATTAATTCTACTAAACTCTGGGCCTCCCCACCCAGTCTCAAGCAGCTCACAAGTCATGTTTGCACATCCTTTCTTCACTGCCACAGGATTTCTCCTGTTCAACATCCCTGAGGGCTCCCTGTAACCAGCATGGGGCCAGAGCTCCTGGCACCACCACTGAAATGATGCCCAGCATCACAGGTGCCTTAACCTGCAGAAGGTTTTTCCTTTTCCTTTGTAATCACACAGCTCTGCACCAATCCAGCATTGCTGCCCTGATGGGCTCCTGTGGGAAGGCATGAGATCCCTCCTTTCCCTGCATTCCTGCTCTGGCTTTCTGTTTAAAGGTGACTAATGATGCATTTGTCCCTTGCCCTGGTGGTCAAACTTTTCTGTGGAAGGTGGGAGAGGAAGTAAAGAATCCCCCTGGGCAGAGCTGGGAATGACATCTGGATCTGTCCCCCGTGAAGGAGTGAAAGGCTGGCAGGCTGTCACCACTCACTTCCCAATTTCAGACATGTCGTTGTAGCTGCTTTTTGTTGATCCAAAGCTGGGCTAACACAGCGATAAAAGGGGCTCAAAGCTGAATACAGAAGAGGGCAAATGGACACAGGAAGCCTGGTATGACTTAGGAAGGGAATGACTTAGGAACCTTATGACTTAGGAAGTTATGTCTTACAACTAGGGTTAGGTTATGTTAGGAAGCCTGTTACTTCTCAAATTCGGAAAATCATATGGAAATAAAGAGATGGCACAGAAACAGTTGCTGATTAGGTAGAGACTGAAAAAGTGCATCAAGAAATAGAGTTTAGACGGTTAGAGACAAAAATCAATCCCAAACTTCCAAAGGTCTTTTGTGTCTGGTTTATTATTTTCTTTCCATAACAGTCAATGCAGTCCAAGATCTCTGAATGTTATCATGCAAAGAGGAAGGACAGGCACAATTTCCTCACTCAAACCACTTTATTGACACACTTGCAAGACAAAAATAAACTGCTCCCTGCTTCCTACACCCCTCATGCCAGCTTCTGTCTGCAACTTTTTTTTCTTTTTTTTTTACTTTCAGCTCATTACGAGAAAGTAATTTTATTTTTCACATTTTACTGGCAGCTGGAATTCTCCAAATGAGGGAAGCAGGGCTGAAATGCATCTATCTCATCCCTCAGCAAAAATCCCTACAACATACGGTGCTGTTATGACTCCGAGCTTTAGGTGGAGAGGGAAACAGGCATCTGGGCTGGGTTCATTTGTAACGCTGCACTTGCTGGATTAATATGGAAAGACAGATGAAGGCAGACACTTTAATTACTTCACCCTAACTTTTTATTACAACATCAAGTAAAATGGTGAGTTACAGAGGATAATGGGCGTGAAACATCTGGGATGAAGTCGCACACAAGCTCATGGGTTGTTATCTGCCAATGGGGTTTTAAATATTGATAATTTCTGTACATGCATCTTTGTGTTATTTCTGATCTTCTCGATAAATCATCTCAGGATTACTTTGTTTTGCGCTGTGAGGTAGCTACTAGGACTGGGACCCCGCTTTTTTCTTCTGGAATTTTCTGAACTGGGACTGTATCGCCACGGCCGCCCGCTCTGTCTCTGGTGCGTCCATGTCTATGTCAAACTCCTCTTGGACCTTCTTTTGCCCATCTGCTCAAAGGAAACAGAACAAAAACATCAACAGGTTTTTCAGACAGGGATAATCACTGAACAGCACAGGTGGAAAATTCTGCTGCTCTCTCCTTCTTCCTAAAAATCCTTATTAAATACCGAGGTAAAAGCTCTTTCTCCCTTAACCGTATCTGGCTCTCAATTTTTAAGACCAAGGAGAAGGCATCAGTAGACACAGCCATGGAAGTGAGGAACAGATTCAGGGAAAAAGCCTGGGACAAGTTTCATCAAACCCCTCCCAGTGATGGAGTTTGTGACAGCCCATGGGGAGCTGGGTGCTGAGGAGCAGCATCCAAAGGGTGCTCAGCACTCAGCCAACATCTGGGCAAGTTCCCCCCAGCCCAGGGAGCCAACGGTGAGGGACAGAGGGACTCTTCTGTGCCACCCAGCAGGGAGAACTCAAAGGTCTTTTCCAACCTAAATTATTCTGTGTTTACTCTAAAAATTAAAATATTTTAAAGTAGAGGCATTAAGACCCTGTTCTTATCACACCTCCAACATGACAGGAAGAGCTAATACTTCCCAAAGCTAATTTCCATCCTTACCCCTCATTTCCTGCCTCATCCCTTCCAACACACACAGCTCTTCCCCTTTGAATCATTTATGTCCAATCTCTCCACCACAGCCCTGCTTCCCTCACTTCTCTCCAGGCTCTCTCTTGTCTTTCATCCTCAATCCTTGGCTCTTTGCCTTCCTTTATTCCCAGGCCTCATCTTTCCCTTCAGCTGCATTTGGCCTCCACGTGGACAACCCAGCTGACTCTGCTGAATTTTCTTTCACCCAACTACAAGTAGAAAGTGCAGTCCTGGGAAAATTCCTGCTGTGGTTGCAAAGATAACCCTAAACTGCCTGGCCTGAGTTAGTGGGAGCACACGTTTGCCCCACTAACCCTGGCACAGCACCGGGATTTTCACCATAAACTTGTTTTTTAAACTCATTTATGTAACTGTTGTGTGCCAGCTGGCAGTGAACGTCATGCCAGGAGTCTGCTGGGAGCTCTGCTCGGGGGAATTCACTCATTTTGAACCACTCTGCTTTTAATTCCTGACATTAATACCTCCAGGATGCTCATCCCCAAGTACCATTAATGCAAATAAAGGCAAAGCTTTCAATACATTATTAAAATGAAAAGAGACTTATCCCCCATTGTCTCTGTCCTGCACACCAGGAAACAGGGATGCCATTCCATGATTTCAGTACGAGTCCTTCAGTATTTCTTGCCTTTACTTCTTCTTCTTACTTAGAACTCAGTTTTTGTGTCCATTTTCTATGGACCACTCTAAACTGAGAAAATATTTAAAGGGAAGGTTTTGCAATATTCCATATTGATTTTATTTTAACTACAGCAACCAAATAAATGCAGCCATGCTAACGTAAGAGAAATATTTTGTTTTATTTAGAAAACATTTAAGAAGAAGGATGAAAATGGAAGAAGAAAGAGAAAATCTGGATAAGAAGAACAGCTTGAGAGCTCACCAAGTTTTATTATACTGGCTAATGAAAAGCTAAGCTATCAAAACAAAGATTTCTGTGGAAAAAAAAAATCAATCCATTAACTTTATGTCATTAAATCACAGAATCATGTCATTAAGTCTGAGAATCTGCATGGTTGGTGTAACTATTCAAGCAATACAAACAGCCTAAGTACAGAAATACAATTACAGTTTATCTTCCATGGGGAAAGGGACGTGAAGGTTGGAAGTGACACAGCCAAGGAGAAATTGGAACTGATTTTGATTTGGTATTTATGGGTTAAAGGCAATCTAACAGTAAAAGTGGACTCTATCCATCGATTTTAGCCTTTCAGTGTATTAATTACTGTCCTTTGGAAATGCCAGTTGGGAAAACCAGATGGGTGGATGAATAGACACAACTGGGTTTGTACCTCCTGATGAAATCTGGCTTGTACAGCTCATTTCCTATTACAGCCAAGTTTTAGCACCATCTTAACTTGCAACAGTGACTCAGCAATCTCATGTTAAGACTTCAGAAAATGCAGCATTTAGTGTAATTTGTCTCTAAAATTTCCAGACACTTAATTCTTTGCTTGATGTGCCTTAAAATCAACTGTAATACAATAATTTACAAGCTCTTAAGGTTTAACTTCCTTTTATTTTTTTTTATTCGCTGTTGTTGACATCAAAACCAAAATTCCATATGAACTCTTCCTATATTTCTATTTTCCTATCACCACTGAGAAATGGTAGGATGAGTTTTCAGCCATGACCTAGACTTGTAATTAAGAAATTAGAAGTGTGCAAAAGGGCCAAGACATTTATATGAATACTTAAGAAATTAATAATTAGCAGATGGTAGGGAAATATAATGATTACACAGATGTACATAATACACATTAAAAAAAAACATGTGCATTATCTACATATAATGTCATAGACATGCCTGTAAATTTTTACCTGTAAATACTAATACCTGTATAATTTTCTTTCTCCCTGTGCCCATATTTGACTTTTTTATACATGTATAGCTCATCCACATTTGCATACATAGAGAATATAAATTTATATATATATATATATATGTACACACATATATATATATAAAAATATAAAAATATATAATTGTACAGATATATTTGCTTAAGGAAAAAAGTCCTATGTTAAACTGAAAAGAGCTGGATTGGGAATTTCCCAAATTTTGGGAGTGGATTTTCTTGGAGTTCTCCCCAAACCATTTTCTATTGATACCTGTCAAAACACAGATACTTTAACAGATGGACTGTCAATCTGGAGAGAAAATTCAGTGGGGTGCCAGCTTGGCTTTGTCTAAGGGAATAAAATTTTAACTTTTACCTTGAGCTGCTTTCCTAAAAGCAGCCTTGTGATTTAAAAAGTGTCACACCCTGAAAAATAAATGATTGTACTGCTTAGGAGCAGGAATTACAACTTCCTCACGACAGGGCAGCTGGAACCAGGTGATCCTTAAGGTCCCTTCCAACCCACACCATTCTATGATTCTACAAATTAAGAATTAACCAATTAATTACAATGAAAACCCAGCTTGGGCTCAGGACCTGCACAGACTAGAAATCACCTCACTGCACTGATAAAAAGCCTAAAAGCCTTTTTGCACCCTTCCTGTTCCATATGTACCCATGCCACACTAACTTTTACCTGTCAGTAATTGTTCCCCTATCTCAGGTGTGCAGGCTGTTAAAGATTTGAGACTTCAATTCATTAAATTTCTGCAGAGAGCTGAAAGCAAGCCTGCAGAGATGCTCCTCTTTCATGCACCATCTCCCAATCCTGGTTTTCCTTTCAGAAGGGATAATTAGCTCGGAAATGGTCTGAAAACCCAAGAAATTCTTGCTCTCAGCAGGCCAGAGCACAGATAAGCACTGGCACAGGTTTTACTCCTGGACTTGATTTTTTCATTTCTGCTGGTGGGGGCCAAGCATTCTGATAACAAACCACCTTCTTCCTTTATTATCATTATCCCTTTATTATTGCTTTTATGTGGCAATAAAGGTGGATCGGGATTCCCTCCCCACCCTGTGCCACACACAACCTTTTGCTGATATTTTCACTTTCTAAATTACATTATGATTCCTTCCACATGGATATCTGAGGATCCCTGGACTATACCCACCCCCATGAGAAAACTAGGGAAAACAAAACTGTTGTCAGCAGACTTAAAACTCAGGAGCTTCTTGTGATTTTACAGTATTCAGAGATGGTTGATAAGCCCTGGCCTGAATTTTCTGCTTTCTGAGGGGGGATCTGCTTTCATTAGCACCATAATAAATAAATCCCCCAAACTCTCCCCACTAAGCTCAGCTATTTCAAGGCTTTCCCTGAAAGATTTTTTCATACTTTGCTGGACTCTGAACACACCCTGACAAACCAGGGCAGTCAGTGCATGTCCCTGCTGGGCTCTGATCACTGCCAACAGGGGAGGTGAACAATCCCACGTCACCAGTTGCTGGCCACAAAAAAAAAAGATTTTTACCCAATGAATCTGCCAAAATCACACATTTACATGGACTGGCTCTGGTGCCAATTGAGGCAAATCTGATCAGTGGTGGGACAAACTCAACTGCTTGCTGACAAGGGACACACACACCCCAGCACCATTAACACTGCAGGGCTGAAGACAGAGACAATTTATAGGGTGCAGGTTTTCCCTCACCACAGGCACCAGTCATCCCAGCAGGAGAGCCTGAAGCAGCATCTAATGAGCTGCTTTCCAAGTCTCCCATCATCTTGCCCTGTTGCAGCTGAAAAAAGATCTGTATTCCCTTTCCAGATGAAACAATCAGCATTAGAATGCTGTCTCCATGATCTGCTACAGCACCTCGTGATCCATGGCAAACACTGGATGGATAATGAAGCTGAAGGAAAACAATAAAATCTTACACACAAATCTACCCATCCGACTCTGAAGAAATGTGGTGCAAATGTAATTATTCACAAATGTGCCTCTAGCTATTTCTTTCATTTACTTTTCAACTATGAAGGAAAATGAATTGTGACAATGCTGGGAATAGGAAACATGGCTTATTCCACATGGGCCAAAAGTTTAAAGCACAAAAGATGGTTTTTGTGACATCTGAACACAGCCTAAACAGACCAGTCCTGCCCAAAACTGCTCAGGGAAAGGAAGAGGTTAGTGGGGTGGAAAAGGGGACTCAGTCTTTATTCTCAGAAATTCCCATCTTGCAGATGAAACAGAAATTGCTTGTCACATTCTGGATGTGACAGAATGGAATACACTCATACAAGTACTGCATTTTTCAGGGGCTAAACTGCAGCGTTTGGAAAAAAGACTCAATGGAGTGTGGGACAGGATCACAGTGCCCCAGATCAGGCCAGAAGCAGTATTTTGCCTCAGGCAGGATCACTGCCTCCCACTGCTCCGAAGATTTTTCAAGCTGTGACAATCTTTATCCCAAGCTATTACACCAGGCTGTCCAATGAGGCAGAACAGCCCCTAATTAAAGAGGACCAAAATGGGCAGGAATCACATGGATGTTGACATCCATGTGCAGTGTTATCGTTATGTGATGGGAAGAGTCATTTTATCTGCCCAGACTCCACAGAGCAACCAGCCAGCTGGAGAAAACATATGGATGCTCAGAGGTGTGGAGGACACACTTAACTCCTCACAAGCAACAGTTTTAAAAGCCAAGAGTTGATGTTGGCCATTCTTTCCCCTTTGTATCCATTTGAGGGTGAGGAAGTAAAAGACTCATTTTTTAGGAGAGTTATAGAATTTTGGAATAGTTCAGGTTCGAAGGGACCTTAGAGATCATCCAGTTCTACCCCTGCCATGGCAGGGACACCTTCCACTGTCCCAGGCTGCTCCAAGTCCCAATGTCCAACCCAGCCTTGGGCACTGCCAGGGATCCAGGGGCATCCATAAAATTTTGGGGCAAGCTGTTACAGTTCCTCACTAAGCTCACAGTAATATCTAACCTAAACCTACTCTCTGTCAGTTTGGAGCCATCCCCCCTTGCACTTGGGAATTGTCTCTCTCTTCCCAGCTCCTTCAGGCCCTGCAAGGCCACCCTGAGCTCAGCCCAAAGCTTCTCCTCTCCAGGCTGAACAATCCCAGCTGTGCCAGCCTTTCCTCCCAGCAGAGCTGCTCCATCCCTCTGCTCATCCTGCTGCCTCCTCTGGGCTCTCTGCAGCAGCTCCAGCTCCTCCCCAAGCTGGGACAGGGCTGGGGCAGTAGAACTCCACCACCTTCCTGTCAGGGACTTGTGCAGAGCCACAAGGTCCCCCCTGAGCCTCCTTTTCTCCAGCCTCAGCCCCTTCCCAGCTCTCTCAGCCCCTGCTGGGGCTCCAGCCCCTTCCCAGCTCTGTTCCCTGCCCTGGACACCTCCAGCCCCTCCAGGGCTCTCCTGCAGGAGCCACAACTGGACACAGCCCTCGAGGGTCTCAGTGCCAGCACAGAGGGACAGTCCCTGCCCTGCTCCTGCTGGACACACAATTCCTCATCCAGCCCAGCTGCCATTGGCTTCTTGGCCACATTCACCTTCTTCATTAATAAGCACAGAATTTTTCTCTAATTAGATGAGGAACAACAACAATTTTCCTTCCTGCTCATTAGAAGTGCTGCAAGGTGAGATGCTCTTTTTGTGACAAGGACTCCATCCCTATAGCTGTTCTTGTTTTGTCACTCCAAAAGTAACCCAGACATTCCAGGGCCACCTCCCATAGTCCAAGGCTGCTGTTCTGCTTGTCAGGAGAGAGGCATCGATGGTGGGGAATTACAGCTTTACACAAGGGGTTTTTCTTTTCAGGCTTTTGAAGGTGGAAGATGCAGAGAAAATGGCAAGTCCAGAAAGGAACCAACTCTGAAACTGAAAAGCAACCTCTGGAGCTCAGCAGTCTCCTGAGACTTCAAAAGCTCCATGTGAAAAAAAAAGTAAAGGTTATCATTAATGATAAGACTAAATGTAACAGCTATTTTTATCTGAACTACACCAACTGGTCCCAGAATATCACTCAAAGCAAGCCAGAAATAATTAATTTCATTTGATTCAACTGTAAATTACAATTTGGTGTAAAGAACATGACCTTATTAGGCAACCAGAATCTTTTATTTTTCAAATTGACCTTTACTTTCAGAATATGGTGTTGCTATCTCGAACTCAAAAAATTAGTTTTGCTGTAGAAAATAATGGTTGTTCTTCTATAATTTTAAAAATGTTATTTGAGCACGAGGCTTTTGAAATGTCTGATTAATCTTCTTTTTTTTCCCTCTAGTTGTAATAATGTTCGAGAACAGGAATATTATTTCTGACTTAAGATAAATGAAATAGCACAAAAAATATGCACATTGGGGTAACATAATGGAAGAGAACGGAATAGCAATAAAATTCAGTTTACAAAAATTGTATTCTCAAGTAGATTGTAGCCAACTACAGATGAATTGATTTTGCTCAACAATTAATATAGAGACAAATATTGTTTTTCCTTAAACGCTAATATTATTTAAACCATCATTCCTCATCTTCAAAGTAATTAATGGATCACTGCCAGCCTTTTAAAATGGTTTACAAATGCATAGCTGATGCATAGGTAGGCACATAATTCATGGGAGGCATTCTGGGAATGAAACCAGAGGCCCTAATTCACATTCCCACACAGAGATCAAACTTTGTGCAAGTTTAACTGGGAACCTAGCAAATAAAAATGGCCATTTCAGCCCTATAATCTCAGCTCTTACCAGCTAAAGCTGTGTCTGAGGAGTGCTAAACTGCCAAGTTCAGTGGGAGCCTCTGGGAGCTGAAAGGAAACTGTGCTGGGGATCAAATGCTGGCACTGACACAGAATCACAGAATTTCCTGAGGTGGAAGGGACGCACAAGGACCATGGAGCCAGGTCCTGTCAGGTCCCAGATGCCCCACCAGCAGGGATAGCACACCCAGCCCTAACCCAGCCTCTCCTCCAGGTCAGGATGCCAAGATCCTCTCCCAAATCCAGCCCAGAGTTGTGGGAGTCTCGTTCTGCAGCTGCCTGTGATGCCCAAGGCCCCAGCCAAGTTTGAAATGAGAATTGTTATGACGTGGTTTTAATCTCCTCTGCCATTTCCAGTTCTCATTTCCCCAGCTAAACGCTGTGCCTTTAACCAGCTTTGCTGTGGAGGGAGCTGCATTTCAGCAGTGCACGAAGCAAGCTGCCCTCCCGACTCTCTCCTCGACTGCTTGATTAATATATGATCAGTTATTTCCCTATTATGGAAGCATCCAGGCGCTCCCAGCCCGAGCTGGGAGCCCTAATGTGGTTACAAATGCAGAACAATAAATTCTTTCCCCTCCACCACCCCTCAGTGCTCTGACCTTTGCAAAAGTGTCTTCAGCAATAACGTTTAAAATAACAACGGGAGAACTTCCTCTGGGCTACCTCGACACCAGCACATTATCCAAGGCCCCAGCACAGCTCAGGCATCATCCAGAGCTTCCCTAAATATCTGAGAGCTGGTGCAGCCACGGGCATGGCTGGGATTGTTCCAGACAGGCTCAGCCAAGGGATTGTGGTGGCACAGTGTGAGACCCCTGGGAAAGAGAATTTAGCCCTTTTGATTCAAGCCAGGCTGCACCACTTCACATCAAAACCATGTAAAAGGCTCTAAACCCATGCTGTTTTCTAAGAGAGATGTTGCCCCCAGCACTTCAAACACTTTCCTGCTCCAGACTGCAAAGGAACTGCTTCACAATGAGTTGGCACTCGCTGTTAATTGTGGGATGACTGAGGGTACCTGAGAGCACTCGCCAGGAAAACACAAAACAAGGATTTTATCTTCCAGTGTGGCACTGTCTCCCTTGGCTTTGCTTTCCAGGGATGCTCCCTAAAGAGCAGCTGGGGAAGAAGCTCGGAGAAGTGGCAGTGATCACAACATGCCACACAGGAGTGGCAGGAAAGGGGGATCAATTCCTGCCAAAGTGACAGGAGCTGGGGAAGGTGGCACAGGTTACCGAGCAAAACCTGTCAGTCACAGAAAGGAGAGGAATCAATCAAAAGCTCCGTGATATGGAGTCAGAAAATGGGTTTTTTTTCCACTCAGAAAGAAGAGCGAGACTTTGCCCAGCTCATCTTCAAAGTGGAAAAAAAGGGCATTTTCTTGGAGTCACTGGATACCAGATATCTGTTAGCAACTAATGAGAGGCTATTTTAAGTTTACAGGGTAATTTTAATAAAAACTACTTTATGAGCACTTGGAAAGTCAGTGAGAAAACACTCTCCTCTTGTAAAATCCATCACAGGTTTTAATTACAAATGACATAATCCCACACCCAGAGGTGCACAGCGTAAGGCACAGGAACTGAGCTTTGCCATTCAATATCACATTCTTAAGCAAAGGAGATATTGCAGAAAAGTTCTTCCCTGGCAGGGTGGGCAGGCCCTGGCACAGGGTGCCCAGAGCAGCTGTGGCTGCCCCTGGATCCCTGAAATGTCCAAGCCCAGGTTGGACATTGGGGCTTGGATCATCCTGGTCAAGTTGTGTTCCCTTCCTATGGAAGAGGTGGCTGGAACAAGATGAGCTGGAAGAACCCTTCCAATGCAAACCATTCCATGGTTCTATTTCAGTATCTTCTAAGCCTTGTAAATATTATCAGTAAGAAGCACTCACTTTACTGCACAGATTAAGTGCAAGAAACAAACAACTTCAATAATGGCCAAACAGTGCAGCTTTTATTTGCACAAAGGTGGGCATTGCTCCATGCTGCGATAGGATAATTAATTTAGCAGAATCACAGCACAAAAAAAGCTACTGCTTTAATACATGTACCATGGGTTTTTTTAAACATCTTGCACTACCTGCCAGTTTGGAGATACTTGTGGAAGCAACTAGTTAGTAATTGGGTAGAAGTGGAGCTTGTGAGGTTAAAAATGCCCTGGAGTCCTTTAGTGACAGAACAGAATTGTCAGAGGGTAAAAACAGGCTGGGATGAACAAACCTGTTCTAAGACATTCCTTTAGGAGAGCGTTTGGCAAAAAAAAGTTTGTCACCTCTCCATAAAACCAAACTCATCCCTTCAGGAGAGCCCCAGAGATGTGATGGATATAAAATCCAGCCTTCTGGAGCAGCTCCAAGGTAGTTCAGCCTCAGCAAAGACCAGGATACTCTGATGGACTTAGATTTACCATCAAACTTGGCCTGCCAGAGGGTCTCACATGCTCCTGCATCACCTGGCTCTGTCACTTCTGCTCCAGCACCCACAAGTTCAGCCAGAGTGCTGGATAGATTCAGTCTGACCAGAAGTTTTACTCAATGTTCCACAGAATGAAATTTTCTCACAAAAGGTACAGAATTTTAACATCCCTGGCTCCTGAAAGCAGTCACCCAGCTGTAGTTTTCCACCGTAAAGCAAAGAAATCCTGTTGCAGGAGGGTTGGTTCTGGGAAATTTCCACTGTTTTCTTTTGCTTGGGCTGTTACCCGAACAGAATCATTAATTTGAGTTTACCGTGTCTCCACTGAACGCAAAAAGCCACGTTCTCTGTTTATTTCCCCTGCAGGCTGGCTTGCTTAACTTTCTTAGGAAGAGAGGAGGGGCTCCTCAGAATGTAGGATAACACTGAAACAGCAGCACAGGGGAGATAAATTAAGATCCAGTGGCAACATGGCTCTGAAAGAAGATGAGAAGGAATTAAATGCTGGAGGGTACTATCAGTGTGTTCCAGGCTGTCTTGCCCAAGAGCCACTTGGAAAGCCATGTTACATGCTCTGCAGAAGCTCATTAAGCCAAATATTTCAAAACCAGATTCTAGGTAAAAAACTCTGGCCAATTCCTAGGGGGGGGGAAAAAACCCTTAATCTAACTTAGAATCATAGAATCATGTAGGTTGGAAAAGATCTTTGAGATCATGAAGTCCAGCTGTAAAGGAAGCCAAAGTTGCAGGTGTTTAGAAATACACCAACAGAGAAAAGCAAAGATTCCAAGGGTGCATTTACAACATGTTTTGGACAACATGAATCTCACCCTTGAATTCCCTTCCCATACTGGTTAGTTCTCTATTGTAAAGGCAGCTCAGAGAGGCTGGTTCAGATGTAGATATTGTTCTTTAAATGAGTTACATTGCCTGAGCCTAAGTGATGCCTGAACTACACACTGTAGAATTTCAGATGAACACACTTATCTGCTATTTCATGAGAAATTCTTTCTCAACAAATGAATTATTTAGCCCTTATGAAAGGTACTACTACTACACTGAAAGTGCAAGGGCTAAGAAATCTTGTTTGCTCCGGGAAGGAAGAAAAGAAAATAGAGGTAGGCACACCTTCTCACACAGCTCCATCTGTGTGCTCTGATGGAGAAGGAGAGAACAGCTCACCTTCAAGAGAGGGTCAGAATGAACATTTGTCCCCTCTGCTGAGAGGGCCAGGGAAGCTGCCAGTCCTGCAGCTGATCTGGATCCTCTCATGCTCCCTCAGGAGCTGACTGAACAGTGTGCATACACTTTTCTTTTTATAGAAATATAGTTGAACAGACAAAAAAAACCTGTATCAGCACCTCTGGCTCTACTTTCAATTCAATTCAGAGATAGTGAATTTTTGTGTACACTGTGTGCCTTTATGTGTACATCAATAAGACTCCTTCTATACCTCTAATAAGGGATTACAGCTAACACCACGCCAAGCAATATCAAATGCTTCATGTGAACAAGCAGTCAAATGGCAGTTTCTGTGAGAACTGTAATCGAATTCAGCAGCTACAGCAAACACCAAACCTCTGCTCTGCTGCTTAGCTAAGAAAGAGCCAGGTGATGGCTGCTGCCATCCTGAAGGGTGGAGATGCTCCAAGGAACCCTGCTGCACCCACCATGTGGCAAAGGCAGCCAAAACAGCGCTGAGAATGCAGGAGGAATAAAATGTGGGTGTCAGATGTGCTGGGTGGCCATCTGCAGAAGATGTAGAATTGTATCTGTAGAATAAAAGGTATTGCCATGATTCTCATGGCTGATCCAAGCAAAGGAACACTGACATGAGACTGGGATCTACATGCAGAACTCAGAAAAACACAACGACCACCTCATAGTGGGGCTCCCCAACACGGTACACTCAACAGGGAATTCGGATTTCACAGCACAATTACACTCACATGCTCCTTACATGCCAAAGCACACAAGTTACTGCTTCATCATTCCTTAATGGAAGAAATACAGCCCCACCACACATCCTTGCCATGTTTTTTTCTTTCCCCTCCCCTACTGTGGAAACTGATGCTGAGGTGGGCACAACTGCTGGCTCTGAGGCAGAACTGGAGCACAGCTCTGCTCTTCCACTAATTTCCTGTCCCACAGTAATAGAAAAGACCCTATTGTCACATAGGACTATTTACTGTTTAGCATAAGGGAGTAAAAAATGGCAGTGAACAGATCCTATGAAAGAGGGGGGAACGAATCCAGAAGGGCAAGGTGTCCTTGTGAGCAGCCTGTTCCTTACCTAAAGGCAGTTACTGTAGTGGGAGGCTAAAGCCTGGAATTCTAACAAGTCAATACCAAAGCTCTGTGGGATTTTTTGTCCCTGCCTTTAGCCTCTGTATTTATTGAGTGAGGACTGGTGGTTGTAGGGTAATTTTCCAAGCCTTTCCAAAGCAGCAAA
This sequence comes from Acridotheres tristis, assembly GCA_037013685.1. Taxonomy (NCBI): domain Eukaryota; kingdom Metazoa; phylum Chordata; class Aves; order Passeriformes; family Sturnidae; genus Acridotheres; species Acridotheres tristis. Next base: position 111,416,700 of record CM072884.1, read on the forward strand.
GATAATGAGCAAGGTTGGGCTCCAAAGCCACTAGACAATACTTCAAATCCTGCTTCTGCTTTTTTTTTCCCCCTTCCCCCGTGTCATAAAAAAACAGATTTCCAAAACTTCTAGGTGCTAGGCACTGACTCAGCAACATCCTCTTTTGAACTTGATGCTATTTCAGATAAAGGATGGAGGGGTTGTTCTCCCCTAAGAATGCGGTTCTATGTTCTGACAAGCATCTGACTAAAGTGTAGATCATCAAGGCTGCCTTGCAGTGTGCTTATTTCAGGTGTGTAGCAAGGAGGAGTAGCCACCTTTTTATAGCCTGTGTATTGATTAATCACACCCACACATCTTTCCATTTATTTTTTTTTAATGTGGGTAAAAGCAGGCATGTTTTTCCAATAAAGCCCCTGCGGAAGGAGGGAGGAAAGCAGGTCCATATTCCAAGCTCTTTATCTACATCAGGAGGTTATGGAGCAGGGAAGTGAAAATGGCCTCATTATCCTGACAGATGGTGCACTTACCAAACCCACACAGAACACTGAGGACACAAAGGAAGGTTGTACGTGCTGGAAGTGTGGTGCATTTCCGAGGTACCACACTGGCCCTCCAGCCTTGCTGCTTTCAGAGCTGGAACAAATCCCTTTTGTCATCCCCTGCCTCCTTCTCCAGAAGGGACTGTCCCCCCTTTTAATCCTCCCATCCTGCAGCATCTCAAAGGAAGCTCAGAAAGTTTCCTCTGTTACTTCGATTCTTTTTTTTCAATGCAAAAACATGTTAAGGCAAAACAGAACAAAAAGCAAGCTTTATTAATTTGAGCTGTCTAGAAGAAAAGGAGGATCCTATCCATCTTATCTTGGTTTTCACCTCACTGAATTTTCACCTGGTGCCTTTTAACAACAGCTATTTAAAATCAATTTTATCAGGAGGGGTGGCCATTGATTTAGCTAAGTGCTGCAATTGCAATTAGAAAGTTATTAAACCCTGTGCCAGATAGACTAATTGACATGAAAATCTAACTGAGGCCAGGGGATAAAGGTTTCTCTCCTGCTTCAGCTGTAAGTTTATTGCACACATAAAGCTATCTTAAAAGAACATTCAGGTTGCAAAGTTGAACATGAGAAAGTTAATAAATGACAAAATGAACTGATACCATTAGACAAAATTAACTGAATCACTGAGTGGACAACTTTAATTTTTGACATTGAAACTTTCATGGTCTTAGGAGCAGAGTGTTTCTTAAATTTAAAGCAAAAATAAAAAGTGTTTTGGTACAACATACGCACATCCACATGGCTCCTCAGCACAGCTGCTTGGAACTGTTAAATCCAACACCAGTTTTAATGGAGTAACTGGCAGAGGTGGGAGGCTGCTGTCCTGTTCCTGAATCAACAGGAAAGGGAATGAACTTGACTATTTTTTGGGTGAAAGCTGACGGGAAAGGAACAATGAGAAAACTCTGCTGCCTTCAGATGTGGTGGCTGCTCCTGTTCCACCTCCTCCATCCCAGCTCAGGGCCAGCCCCAGCTCTCCCCCAGCCCTGATGATCACCACGGTTCCAGCACACCTCAACAGTGCTGTGTCTTTATTTGGCTACTCCTGCTCCCCAGAACTGCACCAGGACATTCCCTAACCTGAAAATTCCAGCCCAGCCCCTTCCCACACCAGCCAACTCCTGCTCTCCCCTCCAGTTCTCACATCCCAGTCCATATTCCTCCCTCCCCAAAGTATCAAATCCTGCCTCATCCTCTGTGGTTCCAGCTCCCTGATGGGACCTACTGAACTCCTTTGTCACTCCATCCTTTGACGTCCCTGCTCCTGGGACCCTCTGCTTCCAGGAAGGAGGAATATTTTTTCCTAAGCAATTGTGATGTTTTGGGAGCACAGAAAGGGCACGACTCTGCCTTTGGCTTCAGCTCCGGGCCAAAGCATCGCTGAATGTAGCAGCAATTAAGGAAAACTATGATTTCCTCAAGCCTTTCAAAGACAGTGTTGGTTTAATTGCTTTTGTGTTTACTATGTGGCTCAGTGATGTTGAATTTTCATGGCAAAAAAAATAATTAACTGCTTCACTGAACTCACACAAATGTAAGACTTGTCCTTCTAGACATTTATAACTTGGCCTCTGTAACAGATAGAAAAGTCACATCCCAGATGACAAATCTTACACTTCTGTTCAAAATGACAAAGGCTCAAAACAGTCAGACAAAAGGCCACCAGAAATTGTTTTTAATTTCTTGATGTGCTAACATTTTGCTCAAGCCTCATTTTTGGAAACTACTGGAATGACTTTGCTGAACCCTTCCAAAATAATTCTGCTTGAGGCAAGCAATCAAAATGACAAATTTCAGCCTGGGCAATTGGATTTTGGCAAGGTTGTGCACAACTGAAAAGGGAGCTTTTAACCAGCAGAGTTCAGCAGCTGTTAATCGGCCTTGCCACCAGCCCAGATTGCAATAAGCAAAATAAGTGCATATATACCAATGAAGGAATGTAAACAAAATGAAACAAAAGTTATGGATAGCTGGAAAATCTTTAAAAGGGATCAAAATCAGAGGGTGAATGTTACTCTGCTGATGTTTTGAGAGTTGCCAATGATTTCTGGAAGATTTAAACACGGGTAAAAAAATCGAAAACAGTTGAGTCACTTAAAATTACTACATTAAAAAGACAAAGATTAATCTGAGTAGTGCTTTACACGTTCTGTGTTGGGGGATTTCTCTCACACTCATCTCTGCTACTCATTTAAAAATTCTCTAGAAAACATTTTCCCTTGTGTGAATTTAAACCCTGATGGGCAGTTTTTAAGGTCTGTCTGGATTTACAGACATGTCATATTGCCAATAAAGCTGATCAGAAAGAGCTGACCAACCTCAGATCATCTCTGCAGCCTCTGTTTTCTGATCTAGAGAGATCCACTCTTCCTCTCTCTGTTTCTGAGGATTACAAGGACATGAGCTTAAAAGCATCTGGAAGAAGAACTAAACCTTTCATGCATCTGCTCTGCTTCAGAAAACACAAGCTGGATTGGTGCAAGGAAGGACTTAAGTTGGCACTCACATCCCTCACTGCCTCCACACAGGATACAGCACATCCCAGTCCCCGTTCCATTAAAAAACACTTAAGTGTCTACTGCTCAAATTTTAGATCTGAATGTAAACAGAACCAATTAAATTTTTTTCTCCTCTCTTGCTCAGGAAACCAAATCAACCAACCTTCCTTTGTCTCTTTGTCTCTTACATATGTTTCTCTCCTTCCAGGTGACTCCTCACCTGGCCCTTGCTTAAACCTAGTCTGGGAAACTGTGAAACTGGAGAGGAACAAGAAACTTCAGGCGAATCACTATGACCTGAAATTAAAGCATTAGTCAGGAACCTTGTTTTTTGGTGAATGAATTTTCTTTACTAATGACCCAAACTGCAAATTTGCCTGGGAAAAGAGGAAGGGAAATTAGCCAGTTAGAGGGAGAAGCAGCACTTGACCTGGCTGTGCTGAAGAGACACAAAATTCTCAAGGGGAGGAGAAGGAGTGAGAGGTGAGACAGAAGATATGAGGGAGACAGGAAGAGAGGCAGACAGAGAAGACCCTGCTTGTGGAAAAGATGAAAGGAAAACCTCAGGTTTTATGAAGAGAGTAAGGAATAATTGACTTGACCCATCACAGCAGCCTGGCCTGCCTGGCAGGAAGGACCAGAAATTTGGAATCACCCCAGAGTATCCCCAGAGCACCACGGGCTTCATCCCACTGCCATGGGCACATTCACTTGTTGTCTGTAACAAGGGGTCACAGTGGCAGGAAAATATCCACTTACACAAGCCAGTGACTGGTTAAAAGCTTCAATATTGTGAGTGAATGTCTCTTGGGCCTTGCAAAAACCAGCAGAAAACACTTCCAGGAGAGCTCTGGCAATGTGCACCAAGATCTGAGTGTTTTCTAGCGCTCACCTCAATCTGTGGAGCTTCTCCTGACTAGCAAAAAGCAAAACCTTCCTCTTTTTTTAACCAAATCGATCAGATTTTTCTCCTGAAACAAGTCACTGGTGGGGGCAGAACACCCTGGAGTTTTTTGAACTGCCTAGACTGAAATTCCACATTGCTTTTGTTTTGTTTTCTGGCATGCTTGGCCAAGCTTATCAAGTGTTTTGTCACATTCAGACAGCATCACTTACAACAACAAAAGGTATCCCTGACACCAGCAAGGGAGGCTGGCAGCTCTGGGCTGCATCACTCCCTATCTCAGCAATTACACTGAAATAAAAAATAGTAAACTCAGCCTTTTGCTGCCAGGCCAGAACCCCCACAAATACACAGCAGAACAGAAGCAGCTGTTCCCTAACTCAGCTGAGGTTAATTGTTGGTTTCTACTCTGCAAGTTCAGTCAAGAAATTCAGCCCCAAATATGCACCATAGTACTACAGAATGCTGCAGAACACTGCTTACAGCCACAGAAAATTACTGTGATGTCCAAAGAGTTGTGGGAGACTCAAAACAAAGGTCAAATTTATGATAGTGAAAAAATCTTTTCATGCCAAGTTTCAAGTCAATTTGGATACGTTTATAGTTTGGAGAGGAAAGCAGTAAATTCTTAGTGGTCTCACGCACTACCCACTCAAAAATAATGGCAGTTGTGGATGTGCTTATATTTAATTTCATTTAAACTTGAAACTTAGAACCAAACTGAGTTGGAATTAAAAGCTCACACAAGTAGTTATATGGGGAGAAACTACGAAGCACTGGTATCCCTTGATGCAGTTTTCTTCACTGGCTTTTTTTGTGTCCATCATCTTCTACTGCAAGAAGAAAAAGAACTAATAAAAGGAAAGAAATAAGTATTCTAATTCCAGCTCAGTCTGGACTTCAGCCAGTCCACCATGTAATAGCAAAAATGCTAATGTTAGCTGCAGTAATCTTCTTAAGATGATGAATAGAGACCAAAAATCTACACTAACTGTGCTGCATCTGAGAACAGCTTCTAGACTGTGTTGTTCCAAGGTTTGCCCATGGCATGGGTAGAAATGGGGGGAATTGCCAAAAATTACATTTTCTTTTTGATGTTCTTCCATAATGGAATGGTTCTGAGCTGAGGGACCTCCAGAGGATTCCATCTCATGACTTAAGTCTTTTGCTTTTTATTTCTGTGGTCCCTGCTGTGAAAACCATAAATACTTAAACAAGAATTGTGACACATTTCTCTGGCACAGCTCTGGGAAAGCTTCAAAGAGGTCCAGCAGTGAGAGCAGACAATGTCCACCAGCCCTCCCACACCTGGTCCTGCTGAGCAAATGGCACAGGAATACACACTATTGCTTATGGATCATTAATCTCCAAACTTCTTCCCCTGGGGTCTAGAAAAGCTATTTCTTTCTCTTTAATTTGACAGAGGAAGGAATTTAGGCCAAAGAAGTTTGTGTGAGATGGGACCAAGTGATGCTGATGGAGGGAATGATTGATTGACAAAGCCAATGTCTTGCCCTCTGCTGACAGCATCCATCACCCTTTGACAGAAAAGGTCCAAACCTCCACATCTTCCATTTGTCTTCTTACCTTCTCAGCTAAAATAAGCCAGGAATGTTTTTTTCCCCCAGTTTCTCCACATCTTTGCCTGCCAGAGGCAGAGCTCACATGAGACACAGAGCTCTCACCACAGAACACAGACTTTTGTTGTGAACAGATTCATTGTAAAGGTCACCAAGAAATTTCTGCCAGTGACAAATACAGCTGTCTGCATGATGAATACAATCATTAGGTGAGATTAAAATACATATTTTCTGCTAGTAATTATTCTGCTGGCTGCTAGGCCCAGAGGTAGCTGCTTCAGGACACCAAACAGCCCTTGGATCCAGCTCAGCCCTGTCTCAATGTCCTTCCCTTGATGGGTTCTGACCCCTGAGAGGTGAGAAGGAGGTTGTCTGGTCTTCACCTGTGCTCTGTGACCCTGGAAAAGCCAGCATGGGGGTTTATGTGCTCCCATCATTTCTCAGGATGGGACCCAAATGCAACTGGGAGGTCTGGAATACACACAGGTACATCCACATCTTCCCTCAAAGTTACCACATCAGATAACCTACATTCAGCTCTGAAATCAAAGGGCAGAAGAACGAACAATTCTTCAGACTTAATTAATCTTATCTCTGCCACCCTTCTGTTTGGTTTTACCAAACAACAAAGGATGTCGCTCAGAATTTTCTCCACAGCTAATTCCTGTAGCCCAGAATCTTCCCCATGGCCAATCCCTATTTCCTGTCAGACACCTGGGTCAGAAATTCTCTTCCGTGTCTGTGGGCACTATAAACTAAATTTTAGGTGTCTATCAGTGTGAGATCTTTAACTTAGATTAGGAACTGCAGCAATAGTAACTGCTGGATTAGCACAGGCACATAATGAATTCCAAAATCCTGCAGTAATGTGTTGTGCTCCTGGCTATTAGCCTGGGTTTTAATTAGTTTGTGCTAATGAATATATTTGTACATGTCCATCTTTTATTGGCAGCTTTTAGAGGAGTAGTAAATTGGTCACTGTGGAGTGCCAGTGTTTCACTAAAACCTAAGGAATAATTAATACTTTCTCCACCTAGAGTCAACCAGCAGTCTCAGGGGGTTTTAGGTATAAATTAGAATGAAAGATGAGATACTCAAAATATAGTTAGAGAACTCATTCATCAACGGTGATTAACTAATGTCAGTGTGAGACCCTGGAGAAGCGCTGAGAGCTGATTTCCAGCTCTGGAATACCCACACCATCTCCCAGGAGCTGCCAGATCACCCTGCCCTATTTTTTTCCACTGTGACTTTCAAAATGCCTTTTCCATATCCGGTGCTATCCAACTTTTCTTCTGTTCTTGGAAATTCCTCCTTGGAAAATCTGTATTTTCTCAGTCTTTTCTATTCATAACAAATGTGGGCTGAGGGAAAAATGAACCAATACTAAGAGTGCTTGGCAAAAGCAAATGCTTACATCGAATCCAGTATCCTGACTAACAAAATCCTCAAGTCAGAAAATATTCGGATGTTTTCACATCCATACTTTCACAAGAAAAGGGCTGTGAGAGCTGGCACAAGGTGGTCAGGATAAGTCAGATCTGAATAAAGATGGAGCTGTTTGAGATGAATTTAAGGACAAATTACATGTCCAGGTACAAGCCAGACATTCTGAAATACCCTGCTGAGCATCCACTTAACTCTAGAGATAGATAAAAAAATCTTACATTTATTATTTATTTTATTATTTTTATTATTTCTAATGTTACCATTACCCACAAATTCCTCAGCCTTGAGAGAGCTAAGCAAATTAGAAGCCTAAATCAAATTAAGATCTATGAACACCAGGCTCTCCAAAGGCAGTCACTCTGATAAACACAAAAAAATGTCACCAAAAAATACAATTTTCTCGGTTGAGAACAAACAGAGCTTCAGGTCTCTCACACAGATGTGCACCCAAAGATCCAGACATGAAGAATTTCACCCCAAACTGACAGAGAGAGGCATAGGAACCCAAGACACGTGTAGGGCTGACTTTGAGACACCCCTCTCCTCCCTTGGATAAGCAACCAAAGCATTTTATATGAGGTCCTGAAATATTCTGAGCACAAGGACTGAAGGTGAATGTTGTGCTGGTTCCTGATGCAACATCTAATTCCTCCTTGCTTTTGCTTCTGACCCCAGTTCAGCAAAGGACCACATTTTCATCATGTCTGTAACACTCCTGCTGTTCTGAATTCTGGTGCCTGCTTACACAAGGGAGCCTGATAACACCAAATTACAAGCTAATTTTGGAGCATCGAGCTAAGTGCCTGAAGACAGCTGTGTGCTACAAATTAAAATCTTAAAAACCTTCGGAAAAAAAAATATGATTAATCATTTACCGATTGCTAACAGAGGAGCTCTTAAGTAGGAAAGTATTTTCATCTCATTTACAAACCCAAGTCAGAAGAAAATAAAGCCTGTGGTGTGAAGTAAAGCAGCTCTGTGTACAGTCATGTGTGTACAGTCAAAAAGAAAAGTGATGTTTCCACAACAGTAAATCCTGGTAACCACTGTTGGGCATTGATTGCGTTCCTCTTTCATTTTTCACTTCCACTAAATTAAAAAAAAACATGCTGCTCAGCTATATGCACCTCTTGTAGCCTTTTCATCATCTCTTGTTAGTGTTGGGGAACGTGGAGAGATGAATCTGCCAGTTGTGCCAGTCAGCCCAGCTCCATGGATTCCCAATGTAAATATTCCAGCTAACACATCCCATTGACTCCAATCCTGACACACCCCAAACCACCCTCGATGGTGCAGGGGCAGATTCATTTCAAACATAACTTTATAGGTGTTCCCAAGATTATTGAGGGGCTGGCTTGAGCTGTGTCCTCCCTTTGGGTCAGCACCAGCACTAAGGCAGAACTGAAGGCTCCTGCTCCCAAGAAAACACATTTTCCAGGCAGTGCACATTTGTGGATGCCAGCCAGTTACGTGCCAGTCACGGAAAGAAGGCTCCTTCTCCCTGGTGCACAGTCAGGCAGCTCACTGATAATTACAGACTGATTTCCAGAAGAAATATGGCACTTGTCAAAGGCATCATTTCAATTCTGTCTTTCCTCGTTAACACTTGATGGGAACTCCAGCATATTTATGACTCATCCAAAAGGCAAAACCCACCAGCACCACCACAGCTTTATTTTCTTTTACTTAATTTAATTTTTTCTTCATTTCTAATCACTGACTTTTTTTTTCCCCCCTAATGACCTCAGCTGATTCTCCAGCCAGATTCTCAGAAAGGAGCTGGGCTAGCCCCACCTTCCAGGTGTTCAAATGCCCCCTTGAATGAGGCACCTCATGATGATTTCCTTGAGCTTCTCCTGATCTCAATGCTGCAGGAATGCTGCAGTTCTACTGACTTCTACCTCCTGCAAAGGAGCAGACTGTGAGGGACCATATAGAAATATATATAACTCCTATACATTTGTTCATCTCTCACATTTTTAGAAATGCAGCCGGATTTTTGGATGCACTGGGTTTGAGAACATCTCATCCACGCAGGCACACAAGGTTCCCAAGCTGTGTGCAGGCACTGTGTGCAAAACAAAGATCCCATAAATTAATCAAGTTGTTCTCCTGGCAGGCTGGAAAGAAAGAGGTGGACCAGGGCAAGAATTGTTATTGTTATCTCTATTTTTAAATACTTGGAAGACTCTCAGTTACTATGGTGGTGAGGACCATATAAGTACCTAGACAGATTCATTGGTAGCACGAGTATTAAGTGGGAAGATTCTCCATGTCAAAGGTGCCTGTTAATAGAAGTTTTATATTTTGTAATAATTTCCCATTTTTTAAGTCCTTAAAAAGCAGGTTTAAAAAGCTGAAATTTTTAATCTGTGCTTGTGCTGTTCTGCTCTATATTTTCTTTTCCTTGTGGGACTTCTGCATTAAAAAACGAAAAAAAGAAACCCAAAACATGCAAGAAAAAGCTGTATAATTAACATTATATAGCAACATACTGACAGATATCCTTCATGTAGATAGTGCTATATTCTTTGTGTGGGAAGATGGACTTATTTGGGAGTCATAAGAGTGTTTATAAATGATATACAAAATGAAAACTTGTGGGGAATTCCAGAGCCAGGGCACAAGCCAGACTACAAGAGCACTGCTGTTAATTGATGAAACTTTTAATACAATATTATTTTTTTAAAGATGCTTCTGCCTAAACTTTTAAAAAATGAAAGCTCCTCGTTACCAGATGAGGTGCAGCTGTAATGCACAGTGTCAAAGCCAACTTGACAGGTAACAGAAAAATAAGAACAGTATCTATTCTTTCAGAAGTATTACTTCAGTTTAGATCACACACATTGATCCACCTCCCCCAGAGGCTCCTCTCCATGAAACCAGATGGTCACTGCACATGGACAGGCACACGTGGGTGTAGGTGAAGTTTGAGTGCAGAAGGTGCCCACATTATCTCAAACACACATAAAAATCATCACTTTACAAATTTTGTTGCTGGATAAACGACAAAAATTGTTGATCAGAGACTTTTTGTGAACATTCCTTCACTGCCTTCATCACCCCAAATAAATAAGCATACAGCATCCCTCTGGAGAGGACTCATGCTCATCCCTGGCCTCCAGAAATGAAAATTCACCTAGGAGAGGAAATAAAGTTCATGTATAATTCTCTTCTCTTCCTCTCAGCATCCTCTCCAGGGAAGATCTGTGAGCAATCCCAGAGCCTTGTTATTAAAGGCTCCATCTGCCTTTGACTGAGCCCTGCTGGCTGCCTGCAGGGATGGCCACATTCCCTGGGCACATTCCCTGATAAACACACCAGGCTGGGCAAAGGAAGAGAACCAGGCAGGAGAGCACCTGAGACATCTTTGCTTTGGTTCTGGGCAAACTTTATGTGCCTAAACTGAAACTCTGCACTTTCCTGGAGTGTTTTTTACCATGAGATGGGATTCATCTAGAACTGTTCACTTGGGACTTTTTCTCCTCTCATCTGATCCACCCTCAGCTACAGATCAGAGTGTTGAGCTCTCACAGGATTTTTACACCTCTGAGCCTGAGTGATCTGTACATGACCGAACACAACTTATGTAACCATGCTGAGGGTTCAGACACTTCTGGGTTTAGGTTCTGTGAAGGTGTTATGGTATTTGGTGGTTGCAGACACGTCTGGGAATGTTGCTGAGGCACAGACTTTTTATTTTAAGAGATGTGGGATGAGGTACAACAAACCTCATTCTCATTTCACTTCCCAAATCCCCATAAGTGCTGGCTAGACTGGATGAAATAGGGCAAAATTTGGCTTTAGATGTAGGCTGAAAGTAGAGTAAGAGACTGCATTACTGGGAGATCATATCCCTTGAAGCACCACTTAAAAGGGATGAGAGAATGTTAGAACACCACAGTGAAAAGAGACAACAAGCTAATTTCCCTGCCAGCTCTCAACCTATCACCCAGGAAAATTCAGTATTAATTACCTTCATCCAATACTCCCCATCCTCACTCCTGATTAGTGCTGTGGGGGTGAAATATCAGAGAGCAGCAGTTTGAAAGGTTTGGGTGGTTTTTTTTACATTGATTCAGCACTTGCTTGCAATACTGAAGATTCATCTCTTGCCACACAAGCAATGTTTTGTGGGAAAAAAATGCATGAGCATTGCAGTGCAGCAGCTCAGGCTCTGTCCTTTCCTTAGACTAAAATATGTGACCTCTAGGCCCGGGAAGATACAGCAAACCATGTTCCATGAGGTCCTCTGAATATTTATACAAGTTACCCTCGTGTTCCCCCTCCCTCCTCAGAATCGTTTTTTCCACCAGTAAGTTTATTTGTAGGGCTGTTCCCAAAAACAGCACATTTTTTACGCAGTCATTGGAGAATATTAGTGGAAAATTAATTCTGAGTTCTTAAAGACATATTTATATTAGACCATACTACAATAATGATCCTGGCCTCTAGCCAGGAATTGAAGCTCTATTAAACTAAGCACTCTACATAAATAACTATGAAGATTATTATTCACTCTGTCGGATCTGGCAAGATATTTTTTTATTATTATTCCTGAGTGTAGTGAGCAGAATTTCCCAAATTTCTTGAGTAGAGGGAGTGGGTGAATGGACTCTTGATAACACTGCAAGATGCCTGTCCCTACACCAGGAAAACTTACTAGAGAGAGATCTCTATTCTCCCAACACAGAATTGCTTTGCAATTATTTATCCTTACCCTTAATGTTTTCTAGAAGCATTCAGACTGAAGTGACTCCATTTTAGATGTAAAATATAAGAATTTACTTTATTAACTCTACTGTATCTTCATCTTTTACATAGAGGCATCCCATGGACAGGATGAAATACAATATTTATTCATGCATAATTTTCTGAATGCCCCAAAGCAGAGCTCATACACTGACAAATGTTTGGGAATGAGATGAAACTGAATATACAACTGACCATCTTGCTGTGATTGGATTAATCCACCATGACATCTCACTTCATGCAAAACCTACTCATTTTCATTTCACTCAGAGCCAGGAAGCCATAGAATGAAAACACTTATTTTGTTATCATAAATATTCATGTTACTGAATGATACATCCCATCTTCCAAGAAAAAATATTAATACCAATTAATAATCACATGCTTTATGTACTTTGAGAAGAAAGGGTGAGATCTATTAATAGGAAAAAGAGTGATTCTAAATTTGAAGACAGAAATAATTGGTTCTGATGCAATTGTTTCCCTGGCAGTTGTGCTGGGCTATTAAAGAGTAGATTGCATGAGAGCAGCTTGCAAATTACACCACAAGAAAAAAAACAATACAGGGCAATGTGAAGCAGAACAAGAAGTGACAAGTGTTAACCTACAAAGGAACTTCGTGACATTGCCAAGGTCACAGAGAATAATCACTTATTCACTAAGAATAGTCAGGGGGGAACATTGTGTTTTCATATTTGCATCTGCAAATATGATTGTCCCAACTAATCAAACCAGGTGAGCATAAAGGAAATTACAGCTTCTTATCCCACACCGAGCTGTGTGGGAATAGTAGCGCTGTCTTTCCTTTGGAATTCCTACCACAGACAACAGTGTTATGTAACAGCTTTACAAGTCAGGTTTGCAGTTTCACAAATAAGCATCTCTTGGGTTTCAGGTAGACTGAGGTCCTCCAAGGTCCCAGTGAGGTTATAGGTTCAATACTGGGCCCAGATTGTTTAACTTGTTCTCCAATGCCTTGGATGAAGGGGTAGACGCCTCCTCAGCAAGTCTGATGATGACACAGAGCCTGGAGGAGCAGCTGAACCCCCCGAGGGCTGTGCAGGCTTTCAGAGGGACCTCGGCAGGTTGGAGAGATGGGCAGAGAAGAACTGTCTGAAATTCAACCAGGGCAAAGTCAGGATCCTGCACCTGGGAATAAATAACTCCAGGCACCAGCACAGGCTGGGGGTGACCTGCTGGAGAAGGATGTGACAGTCCTGGGGGACACTGAGCTGTCCCTGAGCCAGCAGAGTGTCCAAGGGTGTCCTGGGGGCACTGGGATGAGCATTCCCACAGGTCAGGGGTGATCCTGCCCCTGTGCCCAGCCCTGGGGGCACCTCTGGGTGCTGTGCCCAGCTCTGGCTCCTCAGCACAGCAGGGACAGGAGCTCCTGGAGCTGAGCAAGGGCCTGGAGCATCTCCGTGCCCAGGAAAGGCTGAGGGAGCTGGGGCTGCTCAGCCTGGAGAGGGGCCCCAGCTGAGAGGGGCCTCGGCCCTGCGTGTCCCTGTGAGTCCCTGTCTGTCTGTCCCTGTGTGTCTGTGTGTCCCTGTCTGTGTGTCCCTGTGTGTCCCTGTCTGTGTGTCCCTGTCTGTGTGTCCCTGTCTGTGTGTCCCTGTGTGCAGGCAGGCTCAGAGCAGTCCCAGGCTCTGCTCCAGGGCCCAGCCATGGCCCCAGAGCCACGGGCAGGGACTGAGCCCAGCAATTCCCCCTGCACAGGAGGCACAACTTCTGCCCTGGGCAGGGACCAGAGAGGGGCTGGGGTCTCCTCCCTGGGGATATTCCAGAATATTCCACTGGACACACTCCTGTGCCCTGGAGCAGGGAGGTGGCACCAAGATGTCCCTCTGTGCTCCCTTCCATCCTCACCCATCCTGTGTGCAGCAGAGCAGTCCCTGCTGCTGGAGGGAGCTTTGCTAAAGCTGCCACTGCTGCTCTGGGGGTAGGAATTAAACACAATTAAGGATAGACTGTTCCTGTCCAAGGAAGGTCAAAGAAGAACATGCATTTGTGCATCCCTGCTATAAAAGGAATCCTCAGAGACTGAATTTCCCTGGGTGCTGCACAGTGACAGCAAGGCCATACATGTCTTCAAAGAGGGACACTGCTGATTGCCACGGTCATTATTTTATTTTCTTCAGTTTCAACCTAACCTAGAGGCAAGCCTAAAATTCATTTTCTACTGCAATGCATGAACAAAGCTCGACCCCACAGGGTCTCACTGTGTGAACCAAACCCTGAGAAAAGCCAAGCATCTTTATTTGTTGTCTGGGCCAGTTTTCAGCAGCTTTTCCTGATCTGTAAACAAGAGCAAAGACAGCAAGCAGACCAGTTTGCCTTTGCAGACATTGTCAGAGAATGACTTTTCTTTTTTTTTCCTTTCTTTTTATAAGATGAAAGAGGTTTTTTTGTTTTTCCACCCTCCATCCTTTTCAACAAGAGGGAAACAAGAGGGAAAGTTTCCTTTTGACAGGGAAACAAACACTTGAAGAAGAGGCTAATAACATTTAAGACATGGACATATTGCAGACTTCTGGCCAGAAAAACATGGAACAGAGGATTTATATTGTGTATGTAGCTTTACAGCACACCCCAATTTTCAGAGCAATAAATCATTGCTTGAGTTCTAACCACACAGAGCTAATAAAGACAAAGAGTTACACATTTCTGTTTCTTTGATTTAGCATTCAATCTTAGGTTCAAAGTTCTGATTCTGCTTTATTTTTATGCAAGCATGTGGGCTGGGGAGATCAGAGGACTCTATTCCATCTCCCCTGCTGCTCCTGTGTTTTATGCAGGTGACAGCTTTTCTGCCATAATTTCATTACAAAAAATAATTGGTATCTATTTGCCCAAGATTAACTGTGCTTCTGTATATGTATATTATATATAAAATTATGCTACAACTAGAATCATACATATTTTTGAATTAATGATGCAGCCCTTGCTCACTCAAAATCCCCACTAAGAAAAAAAAAATTGCTTTTAAAAAGGCTGCAGAATCAGTAAATCTAAGCTAAACTTGACAACCGGACGATTTTATTCTGGAAAAAAAATTATTTGGGAAAGAAATTCAAGGCAAATGAGCTGAGTTCATAATGTGCTCAAACAGAAAAGAGAAAAACATGCTTCCCATGCTGCCCGAATGGCTGACATAATTTTGCTTGCTTTCCTTCCCTGTTAACTTGAAAATGCAAATTGCTTTGCTGTCAGGGTACATTTGTTCCCACTAATTCAAGACACGATAACAAGCCAAAATATTTATTTAGTTGGTTTTTTTTTCCACTCCAATTTGTGTTTTATCATATGGGAGCATCATCTATGGATTTCATTTACTGAAACATTATGCAAACAGCCCTTATGGGAAAGTCACCTCCCTGTAATAGGAAAACTATCCATAAAGAAAGCTCTTAATGCTTTAGGATGTGTTGCCTCAAAGTGCCCAAAAATTCTGCTCTGACCAACACTAAAAAGGCCAAAACACATTTCCAAAATAACTGCTCAAATGACCTATTGGAAAAGCCTTGGCTTTTCAGAGAAAGGACTTGGATCTTTCCTGCTTTTCAGGGGATAAGATGGACACAGAACATGTTCTTTTAATTAGAACTGGATAAGCAAACAGAAGCAGAGAGCACATTTTATAGTTCAATCCTCTTTCTGATGCTGCTTCTTTTTCAGTTGTGTATATCAAAAATATATAATTTTTTTTTTATATTTTCCTTTTAAAAAATGCTTCTTATGGTAACCAGCTTTTAATCAAGCATCACTTGTGTGTAAAGCATTTCTGCTCCTATGAGAACTAAAATGAGATTTCAGCTGATCAAACCCTAAACAATTACTGCTTTCCTGAAAACTCAGTTTTGCATTCTTCTGGGAGGAAAAAAAAAATCAACATTTTTTAATTAGAATTGTTTGTGCCACTTAAAGGGCTGAAATTAGTCTCTGCCAGCCCCTTTGTTAAGGTCTGAAAAAGCACCATGAGTCACCCCCTGGAGCAGTGGAGATGAGTCCAGGTTCACTCCAGTGATGAAATTTGGAGCCTTTTTGCCATCTGGTCCTTCCATGAGTTCTGCTCTATCCACAGCTTCTCTCTAGCAACACTCAAAAGGAGCTCTAAACAAGTGGATTTTAACTTTGGTGTCTTAGTTCTGGGCCTAAAATTAGGTAGGATTAATCAGACTACAGAAACTCCCTGAGCAAATCCTTTGAAATTTTATTTCTCTTCACCTTCATCATTCATGGAGCAGCTCATAATACCCCACCTTGCTTTTTGGTATCCTTTTCACACATATCTAATCTTGTTTTAGCCCCATTTTTGTCTGCTCTGACTACTGTGAAGTTCTTTGGTTTACTACAGTACACACTCAGAAAAGACTCTAGCAAAGAGTTTAAACATACAAATAAAAAGAAAACAAACCTACTGAAGCCCTTCCAGTTTCTCAAACACAATCAAAAGGGAAGTTATGACACCAAAGCCTTCACTACAAGCATCGGTCATTACAGAAAAAGTATTTTGGCTCCATTTTACTCAGTATTCTCCACCCAGAAATAAAATCAACCCTTACCATTCTCACCAGACGTCTTGTCTTTCCCATTTGTAGCCCCGGTTCCTTGTCTCTGTTAAGGGGAACAAAAAACACAAAACAAGAGGTTAGGACATACTTGAACATGCATTTTCCCCTTGGAATTCCTAGTAATTACACCTGATTTCTCCTCAGTACATTGGGCAATCTGTTCACCCTCATGCAACGCTGCTGTGAGATACTGCCAGTGAACCAGGAATGCTCAGTTCCATTTCAAGGTTGGACTCTGTGATCCTGGAGTTCTTCATGAAAGAAGTCAGTTACTTGGGTTTTTTGTTTTTACTTAGAGTCAGGATTGAATGCTCGAGAGACAGATTTCTTGTTTGGACTTGGTTGTTTATTAAATCTTATTTATAGTACAGAGAGTTTTTCAGCACTTTTAGTTATTAAGCCAAGAGTGAGCGAAAATGGAGGTGAACTTCACTAGTTACAAGGTCTGTTAAAGCCTAAGGATCTAATTACAAGCTAACATATCTATTATGTATACTTTCAACCCAATAAATAAACACTTGACTTGCATTGCAGTTCTTTCCATCTCACCAAAAACTATTACCTGAAATCATGAAGAAGGAACAAGAAAAGACAATGTCCAAGAACGTCTATCTTGTCCCTTATCTATTATGATATTCTAAAACCCCAAATTCAAAACCCTTCACCATGTGAAATCACACACTTCTATTTTAACTACATACCAGTGATTCTAACTTTATTACTCAAATTTGGAAGCCTTTTCCAAGGCCTCAAGTCAAAAGCAGTGTTCTCTAGGGGATCAGTGCCAAAAAGCACAGAAAGTTTAAAACTTCCAGGCTTCAGGGTTCCAACACTTTTCCAAGATAAAAGACTCTGGTTTAGGTCCAGCTGCATCACTCTGTGTGCCCCTGGAGGTAATTCTCACAATGAGTGATGTGTATGTGTGTCATCAGGTTCCCAGCAGTACAGGGGTAGGAGCTACGCTGCAGCATTTCATTTCTCCAGCTCCCTGCTGTGCCTCCCCTTCCGTGACTCAGGAGGACTACAGGCAAGTCGTGAGGTTTTGCAGGGACAAAAATTATAAGGGTCAAAGCCCAGCCTGATGTTAATTTGGACAATGCCATAAAAAAGACACAGTAACAACGTTCCTAGAAACACATTAGTAATGAAAGGAGGGGTTAAGGAGAATTTCCAGACATCATTTTGGCTAGAAGATTCGTTTTCTGCTTTGGCAACATGAGAAGATGAAGTTTCCCACTTTAATTCATTTTGTCCATTTCCCACTTTAATTCATTTTGTCCAAAGAATAGCCTCCTGAATTTCCATGAAAAAGAACTGATTTAGATCACTCTGCCAAGTGACACGTGGCAAACAACAGGGCAGTCGAAATATTCACAGTGGCAGAGTACCAGAGTGGTTACAATAGTAGGGAAATTCCCAGCTTAGGAATGGTCAATCCATGAAAATTATTCTGGATCCCCCAGAGAAAGAATCTCAAGGTGGATTAAGGTATTTAAAGGGTATGGCAAAACTAGCATTTCTTATGCAAAATTATTCATGCTTGTGTGTGTTACTGAAGTAGAACTAAAGAAATCACGCTCTATGCTTGTACACCTAAAAATCTAGAATATTTAACTCAGAATAAATCCAGCTGCAGTCAGCCATCAGAGGCAGCACATCCTCAAGCACCAGAGAAGTGAACAGGTACAAAAGCACTGCAAACTAAACGGTTTTACCAATATCTGGACAGTCATGTGGATTCTCCCATGAAAATTCATACAGCCATACTTATCTGAAGGCATTTTCTCTAAAATTTCTGGTTAAAAACTTCTCTGCTTTGGTTTCTGTCTTTTGCCTTCCCAAGCAGTGGTATTTCCAAGATATTTTTTTTTCTATATAGACCTAATCATGAGGTAAGTACAAAACCTTCATGTGTGCTCTTAGCTCTGACATAGAAAATGGAAATACGTTTTTTTTCTCCCTGGAGCCTGAGAGCCAAGACAAAAACTTGGCCAAAAACAGAGAATGGGATTCTGAAGGGATGAACACCTTTGACAAAAGCATAAGTTACCAACAGCCAGAAATCAATACATCCACCCAGCAACCAGTTTTGCTTTGTGCTTTTATTTAAAGTCTGGTTAATAATTCCATGTTTCAACTCTAAACAGCACTTTAAAGAAGATTTTAGTGCTCACTTACAAAATACCTTATTTTTCCTATCAATTAAAATGTGCCTATATTCCTTTTTCTTCCTCTGTATATTTTAAAATGCTTTTTCAAGTTGTCTTATTTCCTGAGCATTTCAGGCTGTGCTACTTAAGCTTTATGAAAGCTTCTCTTTCCTCCCTAGGCTATACCTGTCAGGTTCAGTCTGCTTATGATGGAGTGCTGGAATATAGAATCACACATTTATTTCGTGTCTCGAGATTTCCCCTCAGGGAGAGCAGAATGTTGTCAAAGGAAAATAATAAAAACTTGGGTTTGGTAAATTAAGGTTTTTCTATTCATGAGGTCACAGTATTTTTCTTTAAGTCTGAAATCAGTTGCAATATTCTGCAGCCATTTGTTTGATTGGTGACCACTGGACTTGTACAGAAGGAAACCTGAAAGTCTGCCAAACCAGCTTCTGAGAGCTTTTCCTGTAGTTATAGACGTATTTTGATCTATAAGCCTTGTGCTGTCTTCCAAGTGACTGCAATGGATTTGAAACTGAGAATCAGCTTCTCATTAACAAGGCACTGAAACTCAGGAAAAAGTCAGATACAATGGGATCATCCTCCTGCAAAGCCTTTAGTCTTTTATTTCAATATCTTCAGTGGACCTACTTTTCAAAACATTTTCAAGGTGTTGGTATTATTAGCAGCTGGAGGTTTTTTCTTCTTTCATCACCTTTCATGATGCTACTGCAGGTTGCAGAACAAAGCTGAGGTTTTTTAATGTGGTTCAGAGCCAAAGGGGACTAAACACGAAGAGGAGTTACTGGGGGTATTTTCAAAAAGCAATGGATGAAATGCTGGTATAACAGATATTGTTCATAGATAAAATAGATGAAATTAAAAATCACTGAAATACAAGAAAAGCAATATTAATTTCTGGGATCTGACAGGCTGAACAGCCCCAGTACCTTCAGCCTTTCCTCCCAAGAGAGGATTCCCATCCCCTATAGCTTGCAGCCAGCTCCCTTCATTCAGGGATTGCTTCTGGAATTCCACAGCATCTTTTAAGGCAAGCACCAGGACAGAAACATTGAATAAACTTTCCACCAGCCATCAAAGAAACATCAGAGCTAAAATGAACATGAGTGCAAACCCATAACGATTATACAGTAAAACATGATAAACAGTTTTGTTGCTATGTTGTGTAGGAGGAAACAGAGTTTATGACTGCTTCGGGCTATATTAATTTTTAACTCAGTGGTTTTACAAAACACCAAAGACACATAATTTAAAATGTCTCAAAAATCAAAGTGACTCCCAATTTGTCAGCAGAGGAAGTTAAAAAGACTTCTGCCATATGCTCAAAATCCCAGTAAGAAAAGAACAGGTTTGCTTTCCTGTTAAACTCTCACAGCTATGTGCAGAGGCCAGTTAATGTGGTATGAAAATCTGTACTAAATTAGTCCCCAAGGCAAGCAAACTAAGGTCAGAAGTGAACTTGCAGCCAGGAGGACATTTCAAGAAAAATGTTAAATTACTGCAGCAGCTTTTCTACTCATTCTTCTAGCCCCTGCTGCACCCCCGAGCCTAATTTTTGCCTTTAATCTTACATTCTGTTCTTGTCTTGAAATAGCCTGACCTTTTCAGCAATGCTTTTAATTAGCACCTCAGTGTTAGGGATTGCAGCCAGGTGTTGATTAGAGAATTTTTGGGGGCAGAAGGGTTGTTTGTTTTATGGTGAGCCGCAGAAAGTCCAAGATCAGGGACATGAAACTGCCAGGACGTTCTGACAAATGGGCTCTTCCAGATAATAACACCATGCTGATGCTTCACCTCAGTGCAGGGTCAACAAGGTACACAGGGCTGTATTCCAGAAAAGCAGTGGCTGCAGATTCTCAACAGGATGTCTTTCTACATAAAAGAATGGAAAAAAAGTTCCAAGAGTGGAATTAAAAGAATAGAAACAGGTGGAAAGTTTCAGTAAAGTGGACAGAAGAAAAAGTCAGCTTAGACTGGCAGGGGTGACAAGTATGAAATGTTATTTAGGATGTTTCATATTGGCAAGGAGAACAGCAGGGAAATTTGTGCATATCGTAAACTTTTCCTAAGCTTTGTTTTGATACCCCAAGGTGTGACTAAAGGAAATACACGTTGGTACTAAGCAACACAAACAAGCTGTGGCTTTGCCAGCACTG
Organism: Acridotheres tristis; assembly: GCA_037013685.1. Lineage (NCBI taxonomy): Eukaryota > Metazoa > Chordata > Aves > Passeriformes > Sturnidae > Acridotheres > Acridotheres tristis. The sequence goes on from CM072884.1 coordinate 111,437,326, forward strand.
TGCCAAGCAAGCCTTCCCTCTGCATCACCACCCATTTTCCATACGAAGATTTCTCTTTGAGAAACATAAATCGAATCCAACTAAGCTATTTCATAATGACCTTATTTTTTTATAGTATTCTGCTTTAATTTTAAAACAACCTCATCTGTTTCAGCCTTAATGTGAAAAAAAGTACTGAAAAAATACATTTCAAAGATTTAGGAAATTTATGATCTTTCTGCAAACAAAAATGTCACTGAAAATATCTGCTTAGGGACTTGTGGTGTTTTCCAAGCAGGGAAAGCTTCCCAATCACAGCAGAATGACCAGGAGATACATCAGAATCTAAATGAAGATCTAGAATTTAAGTAGGGGCAAGAAGCAAACAGCTATGACCTGAGATGAGTGGCAACATTCTCATTCTGCAGAATTTGTGATGTTAGTAGGATTTTTAGGTAAAGTTCTCCTTTACTGGAGATTTCTGTGTCACCACCTCTTTCTAATGCCATGTACCAGAAGTGTACACCTGGAAGTGTGAAAAACATTTCTCTTAGCCACAACACAGTAATAATTTGGTTTAGATATGGAAACAATAAATCATATTGCTTAAAATGAAAATTAAGAGCGGGAAAAATTATGTTGCTGTGACAAAAAAGATTTTGGATGTTGAAGCTTCAAGGGATTACTGGCCTCTAAGTAACGGGACTGCAATTTTAGCACCACTGTATTTTTTGGAATTGCATATCAGAAAGCATGGAAATGAGCAGCTGGGAGAGAGAAAGTGCACTGCTGGAGAGCCAGGCACAACTTGTATCATTTCACTCATTTCCTTCTAATTATTTCTTCTCCAAACTGGTCTGCAGCACAGACAGATGGCAAATCCCAAACCAACTCTGTGACGTACAGGTTCACTCACATCAGTCACCTAAAGAACATCTGCAGACAGAGCTGAAGAACCCCCGACAGGAGCTTGAATAAAGCAATAAAAATTGCACAAGACACCACACACATGAACCTTCCTCACTCGTCTATTTGTGCCTCCTTTACAAGTTCCTCTGCTCCTCCACACATTTTTGTAGATGTGATACTGAATATTTATGAGATGAAAGTGTCCTTCAAAGGCCGCTTTTAAGGGAATTGCACCAGGTACAGAACACCTAGCCAAGATTTTGTCAGAATGATGGATAAATCTGATAATGTGTCTGTTACTTCTGTCTTACACATCATTGTGAGAAATCAGAGACCACACTTCCTGAGCAGCCTGACAGAAAGAAAAATTGTTTATCAACTTACACTTCCTCACCTATGTATCTCCTCCTCCTTGCATGTGCCTCTACTCCAAGAGAGTTTTCCACAGCCAGTTTTCTGTCTGTTTTGCTCTGCCAGGGCAGCACAAAGTTGCCAGAGCAAGAGCACCAGAATCCATCTTTCCATACTGGCTGTCAAAGCTAAATGATCCCTGGCACTTGGACAATTCTTGTAATTATCCTCATGGGTCAGACAGTTTTCTACTTGACTGGGCTCCTGATTGTCCGTAATTTTATTAAGGCTCTCCTACAGCTATTTTAATAAATTAAAACTACGCAGGTGGGCTGAGATGAGCCGATGGGATTCAAATTGCAGTGGCTACAAGCTGACAGAGGGACAGTGGTTTTTTGTGACTTTTTTAGTAACTGAAGGGACATGGTTATGCACACGAATGCATCTTGTCATCCTGGAAAGCACAGTATTATCTGTCCAAAATTAACGTCTCTGATAACGACAAATGGTGTTGTTTGCAGTGTAGCCATTGCCTATGTGGAACACACATTTTTATTTTATGTATGGCTACACAAAATGCACACAGAGTGCTTAATCACATGGTTGCTCATAGGCTGAGGGCATTTGCTTCAATTTAGGAAATGTGATTTGTTCATTTTTGTCCAGACAGAACTTCTGGCTTGAGGTAAATATTCAGAACAGGCGTTTCTGAGTGTACACAGACAGCAGGAGGTCCTTCAGCACTGACCACAGCATGGAAGGCTTTGGGTTAGAAGGGACCTAAAAAAATCATCCAATTCCAACCCCTGCCATTGCAGAGACACCTTCCACTGTCCCAGGCTGCTCCAAGCCCAAATGTCCAACCTGGCCTTGGGCACTGCCAGGGATCCAGGGGCAGCCACAGCTGCTCTGGGAATTCCAGCCCAGCCCCTGCCCACCCTCCCAGGGAACAATTCCTAATTCCCAATATCTCATCCAGCCCTGCCCTCTGGCAGTGGGAGCCATTCCTGGTGTGCTGTCCCTCCATTCCCTGGGTGCTGTCCCTCCATTCCCTGGGTGCTGTCCCTCCATTCCCTGGGTGCTGTCCCTGCATTCCCTGGGTGCTGTCCCTCCATGCCTTGGCAATTGTCTCTCTCCATGGTTCCTGCAGCTCCTTCAGGCCCTGCAAGGCCACCCTGAGCTCAGCCCAAAGCTTCTCCTCTCCAGGCTGAACAATCCCAGCTGTGCCAGCCTTTCCTCCCAGCAGAGCTGCTCCATCCCTCTGCTCATCCTGCTGCCTCCTCTGGACTGGTTCCAGCAGCTCCAGCTCCTCCCTGTGCTGGAACCCTGGGCTGGGGCAGCTCCCAGGATAAATTAGGATAAATCTGATGAAAATGGGCCAAGGGAATCACTGTCTGGGATAGAGGAACCTACTTAAAGTGCTGATTTTAAATATTCTAAAGAGCACAGAAAAGAACTTTAGCTGTGCCCCACTTTTGTCGATGCTGGGCTGTAATTTATAAATCAGCACAGTGAGAACCTGCTGATTTTGTATTCAGATTCCATATAATGTTCTAAACGGAATATTTACACCAACACCAAATGTAATCAACGTAATTAGCACAAACAGTAGCTTGCTTAATATTTAGGTTATTAGCATATTTTGAATTAAAACATTATTTCTCCAAAGACATTGTAATCACAATTTTTTTATTTTTTTTTCAGAGGCAGGGATTAATGGAATCTTTGAAGTTAATTTTGAAAGCAGCTGCAAGAATGTATTTCCCAAATCCTGTTAATTACCATGCCAGCCATGAGAAGTAATCCCTTTTTTTTTTTTTCCTGCAGGAAATGGAAGATTTGATCCAGCATGGTTTATTTACAGGGTGAACTCAGACGTGGACAAGGAGTTGTCTTCAACTCAGCAGAATTACTTTTATGAGTGGAATTGGAACCTCAGTGTGGTACTGTGGAATTTCCCTAAATTGTGTGTTGGGTTTTGTTTAGCAAAGGGCAAAGAGAGTAAACTCAAGTACAAAAAAAACCTTCTCACACCACTTGCCAAAAAGAGACCTCAGTTCTCACTTGGACATGGGTGATACAACCCAAATCCCAATTACACCGAGGTCTCCTCTTTTTCCATTTCCAAGGTGACCCAAGAGGAATATTTCAATTACATAAAAACTGATTAAGCTAGATGGCATAAATAAAAATTGCCTGTGATTCTTAAGGTGGTTTCTTCTGTTTTTTCTCCTATTATTTCTTATCTATTGGTAGCATCAGACCTGGCATTACAGTTCCAAAAAGGGCATTTTTGGGCAGGAAACCTCCCTTAAGAACTCCTACTTCCCATTAGAGCCCAATCCAACCACACCTTCCCATGCCCAAGGCCTCATTTCTTTGGAAACAATTGTTTGCAAGGTCACACGGAAAATAGGAGCACTAAAATTATTCAAGTTAAAAATAACCCTTCAGCAGAGCTGTGTTGAAAACAATAATTGAAATGATCTAGCCAAAAAAAGAAATAAGTATTTCAACTGTTTCTGTTGATCATTTCAGTCCCTAGTTGTGTAGTTGATGTCTCTGATCCACAAACAGTCGTACCAGGGCAACCTAAATTATCAGCCTTGGTCCCCTGTGTGGGAAATACAGGCAGGGCACCTGATTAGGAACAAGAAAACCTTTGGGATCTGGAAAGAGCATTTGGATACAGACAATACCCTGGGAATTCTTTTTTATCAGCATCCCCAGATAGGTCCTAAGCCAATTAAGGCATCAGAGTCCCTGCCTAGGCACAATATAACTGATTGATGGATAGTGTTTTTGTAGCAAAAAATTTACTTTAAATTTTATTCTTCCGAGCCCTTCTGAAGTTTTGGGTAATGCAATTTGCTGAGCTCTGAACCCAGCTGTAATTGAGTTAGAGGTTGTCTTCAAGGGACAGCTTGGATTATTCACAGCGAAAATCAGCACTGACAAATTGCTTCATCTCTGATCATACTGGCTATCATTATTAAAACAGGCTGCTTATTCCCAGACTGCAAAAATTCTGGTGGCTGGTTTTTTTTTTTTTCTGTTGGCATGTTTTTATTTCCAGTTGTACAATTCTAAAAAAAAACCCTGTTCTTACTTCCCTGCTGTTTCCCTACATATTTCAGAGGTAAACAGGTATTATCACAGCCAGTTAGACTGCTCTAGTAATTGGGCCAGCCAGGATTTTCCAGTAATATTAATTACGGCAGTTTCAAGCCACTATGCAAAGGAACTTTCTGCCTTCAGCCTCGGGCAAAGCCTTTGATTTTCAAGACAAGAGCAAGACCAAGTGGCAGGGATGTTTCTGCATCACTTACTCCACTGCCCCACCCACCCTGGGAAGCCAGTCTGGTCACAGGGAGTGACTCGGAGCAGTCCCCCAGCCATGTGCTGGGATGACAGGACCTTCTCCAGGGTCATTCCAGCGGCAGGGAATCACTGCACTGTGAGTTCACAGCAGCCTTGGCAGCACAGCCTTGCCCAGGGGGTGACACAAACCTGGCACATCCCTGCCAGGGGGAGCAGGGATGGGCTGCTGGAGTTGCCCTTAACGTGGGGCATCGCTCAACAGAGGATTAGTCCAGCATTGTTCCAGTCTGGATCAGGAATGATCTGCTGAGAGCTTATGGGGAGCTGCTTTGTTAGGGAGGGGGATGTGGTTGAGAGCAGAGCTCTTGGCACTGGGAGGAAAAAAACACAGCCAAGGGATTAGAAACAACCCTGCCACAGTGAAAGGAAAATGGGCAGGGTGAGGCACAAGGTCACCTTGATGGCCAGGAATTAGGGACAACGATCAAATAAGCTCGTATGTAACAAATAGAAGACAAGTCAAGTCACTGCCTCTTGCCAAGAGATGGACAGAAAATTGGGATTTCCACAAATCAGAAGCTCTGAGGACCCTGCAGCTGCTCAGGGAAATTGTTGCTGCAATCCATATCATTGCAAACAGCAGCAGAGAAGATAAGAAAGCAATTTTCACAGAAAAGCTTTAGGAGTTCCCAGGTTCCCTGGCCCCGGCAGAGACATACCAGGTTACCTGCCCTAAGACCAAATCCATCCCTGGGAGGGTTCTGAGGCCTTGGCACTGGTTGGCCAGAGAGTAAGTGACTGCTCCATCCCTGGAAGTGTCCAAGGCCAAGTAGCATGGGGTTTGGAGCATCCTGGGATAGTGGAAGGTGTCCCTGCCCATGGCAGGGTTGGAACAAGAAGATCTTTAAGGTCCTTTCCAACCCAAACCATTCTGTCATTCTATGAACTGTGTTTTTCAATTCAAATTCAATGAAAACTGTCAAGTTTCTCCATGTAATCCTCTTTCATCTCCTCTGTCCTCAGTCTCACGTTATGAACCAGGCTCCATTCTGCACTTTGTGCCTTGCACAGGAAGCAAAAGAGAAAACATTACCCATCTAAACATTTACACCTCATTCACACATGAACATGGCAAAACATCCTGCAATGCTATTAAAAATGGCCCTTAGGTGCTCCTACAAGAAAAGTCATGCATTTTAGTAGTAGCCTCCCATACTTATCCTTTGACTAGAGAGAAAATAGGTTCCTTAGAAGTTCCATGCAGAAAGCAGATTTAGATCCAGCTGTGCTGCCTGACACACTGCAGTCAGACAAAACATCTATTAAAGACTTACATGGCATGACTGCAAAGGCTATTGCTAGAATTCAGGTAATTTGCAATTTGGGTTTTCTGCAAGTCACAATATTAAGGTAGAACCTTTGCTACCAATGGTCCCACATCTGCAGATCCATCCCCTAAATCCAATTCCAGGACAAAAGCACACAAAGCTTTTGATCCATGCAAAGAATACAGAACAATGCTCAGAATAAAAGTCCTGTGAGAAGGCAAGGATCTCCTGTAATCTATCCTGAGAGGTTCATTCAGCTTGCTTTGGGTGTTAGTGCTCTCCAGTAGCTTGCAAAATATGCTGAAGGAAAGAAGTGATAACTAGCCAAGTCTGACTGGCAAATTAAAATTGGCATCAAGCTGGCCTGCCTTAGGCATTTGGCTGCCCTGCTTAAACTGCAGCACATGTGTGCTGGCACATGCACTCTCAAGTGTGCCAAGCCAACAATATGTTTGCTCTCTTCCAGGGGTGTGTATCTGTCAGCTCTGACTGCAGCAGTGATATGTGTGAAGCAGCCATGAAGCCACATGGCTCATTTCTCCCCCCATGTCATCTGCCTGCCCAGCCACCCTTCCTCCTCCTTCCTTCCCATCAACTTCATGCTTCTAATTTCTGGCAGTTTATCTTCTGCCTCCCTCGACCTCACATTTTATAAGTACTCTTTTGGAATTCCAAGAAACAGATTTCCATGTCATTCAGATTTCCTCCTGGAATGCTACAATAAAAAGTTCAAATAAAAGTCATTCTTTGGAGCATTTCCATTAGTGTTAAAATTATGTACTTTAGAGTCAACATGCAGAGTATTCAGTATTTTAATATAAGAGTAATTTAATGCTGGTTATTGCAAAGAGAAGCCTATTTCCTCCAAGGGAAAAAGAAAGATCCCCAAGAGAAAAAAGAACGTCATTTCTTGAAACATTAAGGCTAGAGAATGAAAATCACTAAAATTCAAATGAAGAACACACTTATGATTTTTATGAGGATTATTTTTCTGCCTCTGTAACTCTCACCTAAACTTGGACTTTAGCCTCTTAAAATGTGTTTTCATATTTATCTAGGCATTACACCCTGATATTCACCTGGTCAAACCAACCTCACCCTACTGCCTGGTGAGGCAAACCTGTCATGGGAAAACATTATCATGTCTGTGAAAAACATTCTCACAAATCACTTCCTTCATGTCCTGAGTGTCACTAGGAAATGGTCTAGTATCATCAAAATCCTCAAGAAATCCCTTATGTCCTCGGATCTATTAATTTTTGTTTCATCTGCTGTTACACACTTGCATTCTGGGGAGAATATTGTTGAGATCATGGTACCTGCTGAGTGACAAGGCTGATTTTGTTGGTTACAATGGACACGGGAGATGCAAAATCATCCCCAGATACTAGCAATGGGTGCTGACAGCTTCCCAACACTGCCCAGGGATTTGGAAGCTGTTCAGACTCCAAGTTTTCGTTTAAGGTCTCTTCCACCTCCTGATTCACTCCAGAAAGCCTGCAAAGTCTTGTCAAGTTGATTTAGCAAGACATGGATTTGTCCCATTTCCAGGGTCAGCCTTGGCTTGGGCATTTCTGAACTGTGCTCCATCATTCCCAGAAAAGGTGCACCCCAAACCCCTACAAATCCATCCACACCAGTGTATGCAGCCAGCCAGGATTGCCAAAGGGAACTGTCCCTTTCACTGTTAGGAGACTCCTGTTGCACAGTGAGCCCTGCCCACTCCTGCCAAGTCTAAACCATCAGAACCTGACCACATTTCAGGTTTCTCTGGTTCTACTGCTGCACCTTTCCCCTTCTGCTGGCACCATCCAGTAGCTGTGCCCCACAACCCACCAAGAATTCAACTGCCAGCCAAGGAACACCAGGTAAGGCTGGTGACAAAGCAGCTCAGACCTTTCTGTCAGACATTTAGACTTTGAAGGTATTAAATACACACCTCCAAACTTCTTGGCAGAGCTAGAGTTTGTGTTTCTAAGATCTGATGTCCTCCTACCTGGTGTCACCCTTCTCACCAGCTCCTTGTCTCAGTGCAGGGATCTCTGAGGCCTCCAAGGTCAGACAGAGGGACATGAGATTTTGCAAGTTTTTTTCCTTTCTTCTTTTTCCTTTTGTTTCTTACTTTCATCTCTCACAAAAGAGTGCTCTAACATCATTCTGTCTACTGTTACAGCACTCACAGTGTCAGCTACATCACTGGTTAAGGTCATATTTCATACACTCTAGACTAAGGTGATAATGCAAGAACATTCAGTGTCTATAAAGTAATACTTTTAAGAGGAAGGACAGTTCAGCTGTAACTAATATTCAAATCATGTAGGCAGACAATTTTCTTCTCTGCCTAAACTTGTGCTTCTCCCTCCAAATTCCATGTTAGTGCATAAATAAGGCTTTATCCCTCTTGGTATGAATTGATGAGAGGAGACAACATCAGCCAAAGACCTGCTCTGTGTGACACTTGCCCAATTTACCTCTGAGTAGACTTAGTGTGGTCTCTGAGGAAGTAGACACAGAGAGTGGGGATAAACTGTGACCCCAAATCCTGTCATTTATCATGTTTCACAACTAAATCCCTTTGCAGTTTCTTGCCATTTCTTTTCCTAAGAAGACAAATGTATATCATCTGCCTTCCACCTTTTTTTGTAAGAGAACTAGATATTGGTTTTCTGAATTAAAATTAAGAGAACAAAGTTAAAAAGGGATTATTTATTATTTGACCTAGTTTATAGGTGTCCACCATATGTTTTTATTTCTTTAGAAATCCAATATCTAAACAACTGAAGAAACAGATCTTTCCTTAGAAAGAGGGGGAATGTATGTTTTTCATCTTCATGAGAAGACCCTGTGCCTTGCAGAGAACATGGTGCATGGCTCAGGGAATTTTAGGCTCTGATGCAAGTGAGAAGCTAAAGGAAGGCATTGCTTTCTCCCATCCTCTTCAGCCAAAGGGGTGGCCCAGGGTTGACATACTCAGTGTTTAGCCCACTCTGGTACAAGCTCTTCCGTAGCAGAGTTAAAGAAGCAAAACATGCAAACACATTTTCCAAGCCATCCCTACAAAAAACTGAGACAGACAGAGCAAATGGCAGTTTGGAAATAGAATATTTTATTCAAATTTTAAAATATATAGAAAACAACAAAAACCCAGAAACCTTGAATGGAAATGCCACCCCTGTTCCTGCTGAAGTTAACTGCTACTTTACACCACATTTCATCACTACCATGATCTAGATAATGCAATAACTGTTGGATGGTGACTCCTATAAGCTTGCCAATTCATTACAAATTTAGGGATATTGGACTAGAAACTAATATTCCTTTGCAACCTGAAATTATATTGTATTGTCAAACCCTGCAGCATGAAGGTTGGAATAAATTATTCTTTTACAAGGAAACATGATATTGAAGCACACTATTAAAGCTAAATGTCCTTTTTTAGAGTGTGTTGCCTGAATCTGTTGGCATTCTATACATGGCAAGAAAACCCGTGAGCTTCTGCCAGTGTCATCAAATTAAGATCAATTTCCAACATCACTTCTAAGTGCTATTTTAGAAGATGCTTGATCCCACTGAAACCACACTGATGGAAAGAGTAGGCAAAGTGACAGATGTAAAACTTATTGTTCTCCCTTCTTCCTCCTCTTTTGAGCTGCAATTTACCACTCAGCTAATAAATAGATGTGAGTTAAAATTAAAAACTGATGTTCATGTGCTTATCGATCCCACCCCCATCCTGTAACAGCTGCAGAATTTCCTCCTCCACTCTGCCATGGTCTTGCTGGGGTTTTTAGAGCTGCACAGTTTTTGTACCTACTGTGGGTATAATGAGGCAAATAATTAACAATTGGGGTCCGGGCAAAATCAGAAAAATGCAACCAGAAGGGTCCCCTTGAGGTGAGGGACAGGCTCAGACACCTGCCAGGACTGAAAACACCAGAGCAGAGAACAGGAGCTGCTGTGAATAAACATGGTATGTTCTTCCCTTACAAACGCAAAGCCTTATTTCTTTGATTTAGTGCCATCAGGATTATGGTTGTATAATCCTCATTTGTGTTTATGTGGTTCCAAGACGGTAAATATCATTTCAATGGAATGGTTTTAACAAAAATCAGGAGAACAACCCAGGAAAGAACCCAGTTTTACCATTTAACCACCTGAAGCAGACAGTTTCAGCCAAAAACCTCCACTTACACCTAACATTTCATATATTCCCTGTCTTTCTCCAAGAGCCTCCTGCTAAACACACCTGTCCAGAGGGATTGGGAGATGTTTCAGGTTCTCCCTTAAGTCTGAGGGAAAAGGACACTGTCTCCTGCTGTGGGACATGCCCAAATTGTGGGGTATCACTTGTTTGGAATTGCTGATGGGTGTCTTACACACCTCAAGCACTGGTGAAGCTCCTTTTTCAGAAGAACACCTTTGACCCCGGAGTTATCCCATGTCAGTCTGCATCTTGGCTGCACTGGCTGCTTGGACACCTCCCAGTGAGAGTGGTCTGAGCTCCAAAGCAGAGATTCACCTCTCCAGGCTGCAGGACAGCTCGTGCCCCAGGAATGCTCTGCACCTCCCAGTTACAGGACACAAACACCCTCCATGATCCTTTTTAAGGTGGGCATAGCACAGCAGTGGCTGCAGGATTCCAAAGCCAGCCTAAGGTGAAGGGAAGGAGCTTGTTGTAGCTCAAAGAAGCAAGATTTGGTTTTCTTTGCTTTCAAAGCCTGACCAAAAACTCTGCATTTATGCAGAGATCAAGCCCCCAGCTCTTCACCTTCCCAACAGAGTGTCAGACCCCTCATAGCTCCCTGAATTTCAAGTGCCTGGCTGCTTGACAGCAGGTTCCAAAGGAAAGCCAGAGTATTCTTGCTGCTATCTGGTAACTAGGCTGATTCTCAAATATAAAAAGCTGCCTGCTCCAAGTACACACCATTCAAGGGGTGCACATCAGCACCCTGGCAATCAGGGCTGCACTTCACTCACGTTGCACAAGGCTCTTCCAATGCATGCTCTTCAATCACAAGTGCCTCAGGCAATCATAAAGATTTCCCAAATGGTTCTCCTAAAGTCAGACACCTAAATAACTTGTATTAAAGCTGAGCTTGTCCCCTACACCAGGAGCACCACTCTGGCCCTTTACAATCAAGAGGAAATAAATGCATCCAAGGCAATCTCTGCTGGAGACTCCTCATCCCTGAGCCACTGGAACAGCACCCAGGGCTGTAAGACCACACTGTTGAAGTGCTCTCCTTCCTAAGCCCAGACCTGATTCCTGATGACAACCACGAACATTCCACACAGAAGGCAACAGTGAACATCATAAAAATGTCTGTGTGATTGAATACTTCTTGTGAACCCTCGTGGCAGGGGAATACCACGACCTACCATCATGTGCAATATGTCAGGATAGTAAAATGACTGATCAGATCACAAGACTCCCTGTGGTGAATCGAGTTTATGCCAGGTGTGAGTCTAGAGGCTCACTGGTACAACTGCTGACTGTGAATTTGGAATTGGTCTGTGGGCCCATTACCCAAGATCTCTTCCCCCAGTCCAGCCTGTGTGACTGGAGATCTTTAATGGAAGCCAGGCTGCATCTCATGGCTGCTCATTGACAGCAGCTGCTATTTTCCAGCACAGCTCTCCTCTCTCAGCTCATTAAAAACAGCAGAACAGCCACAGACCTACAGAAAAGGCTCCCTAGTTAATTCAGGACAGACTTTCAGAGCTAAAGAGTTTCAACATACACTGACATTCCCAAGGAATTCCCATACAGCTAAGGCACCTGTCTGCCACGAAACCAGGCAGCAAGAAACATAAATCACAATTTGTAAAGCCACTAGATCAACTTTTACACCTCACATTCCCACTGCCTACTTATGGGGCCAGACTTCTACCCAGCAGAAGGAACTCATTAAACACATTTTCAGACAAATACTGCAGAGAAAGGAGTGTAGTGTTCTTCCTGTAGAAAAGGTCCTTATCCGCCCAGAAAAAATATAAGCTAGCTGCTAAAAAATAGAAAAGTACTACAGTCAGATGAATGACTGCTTCCTTTTCAGCTTCTTCTACCAGGAGACCCGTGATCACAGAATGGCTTGGGTTAGAAAGGACCTTAAAGCCCATCCAGTTCCACCCCTTGCCACGGGCAGGGAAACCTCCCACTATCCCAGGTTGCTCAGAGCCATATCCAGCCTTTTCTTGGACACTTCCAGAGATCCAGGGGCAGCCACAGGTTCTCTGCACAACCTGTTGAAGTGCCTCACCACACTCATAAATCACCCTGATCACTGCCCATAAACAAGGAAAGTTAATTTTGCTTGAAGCAGTAAAATGAGAATTCATGCAAAGTCTCAGTAAATAGCTCAGGGAGATGAAAGCTCTTTTCAGAAATTTCCGTGACTGCATTTCCAGCGCTGCTCAAATCCAGGCAGTTGGTTCCATAGAGCAAAAAAAACCCTTCCCATCCTCCCAACACTGCTGTATGGGGGATAATCTTTTGAGGGCTCTAATTGGGCCTCTTTTCAAACACCCCATCCACAGATTTATGTATTTTTTTGAGCACATTAAGCCAAAAATAAAAATATCTTTTAATTACAGCATTGCAAGCTAAAACCACCAAGACCCTCCCCAACAGCAAACAGTTATCTAAGAGCTTCCCTTCTGCTCAGGGGGGTTTTGCCTCTTTTTTAACAACAATCTTTTGCAATGAGGTGGTTTGGGGTGGTGTAGTTGCGCTCCTCTACCTTTTGGGGAAGAGCTGACAGCAAGGAACAGCAGGGAGGCTTTTCTTCACTGGAGCTGTGAGTGATTAACTCCCCAATTTCGTCAGGGGAATGACAGCAGCACTGAAGACAGGAGTGCAGTGCTCAGTGTCACAGGCACAGGACACAGCTCTGTGCCAGGGAAACATCTCCCAGCTCCAGGGGTTTGCCAGGAATACAGCTCTGTCAGGCACAAATAAATGCACTGTGAATAAAGAATTCCTGTGCTAGTAGCAGGGAGGATCTTTATCTTCACAGTGTCTCTTTATAGCCAAAAGGCAATCAGTCTAATTTAAATTATGAAAAGTAATTACTAAACAAATACAACCCAGCACAAAGCTGTGACAAGAATGGTTCATATAGTTATAGTAGGTAAAGCAGCACCACCCAAACCTTACTCCTCTCCTTAAGATTTTCCCCCAAATTATAAATTTAAAGAGTGGAATAGTGCTGCTGAATCTCACAACACAACTCAGCCAGCTTGGGCAGCAAAGTCACAGTGGCTGAAACAAAAGGAAAAAAGCAACAAAAACCCAAAGCCACACTGCAGGAACTCCAGCCAGGTGACAGAAACACAGGCAGCAGCAGAGGAGAGGTTGTGAAGAGATCCCTGTGCCTGAGCCCTGCAGGCAGCAGCCATGAGGATTTCCTCTCCTCTCCCCACCTGGCATGACCTGAAAGCCAAAATGTGAGCAGCTCCTCACAAATCCCTGCACCACAGACCAGGCTGCTCCAGCTTTTCACCTCCGGCTTACACCTCGTGGAAAACCACAGCTGAGTGTAACACCTGCACAGCAAATAGTCACAGCTCATCCGGTGTCACTCTCAATTTTGCTTCTAAAAAAAGGAAAATCCCATTTGTTAATGGAGCAGCAGGTGTTTTGTAACAAACAGCCACCAAAAATAGGCGCTGGGTAAGGCATAGTTACAGGTACCTCTGCTGATCCCCAAAAAATGAGCTGCGCTAGAGAACGTGGGATCTCTCAGCTAAACCTAACGACTTGTTCTAACAATATATTTAACTAAAAAAATTCTAGTTTGAACTTTTCCACTGCAAAGAAAAAAAAAGCAAGCAAAACCCCCCACAACTACAAAATATCAGCTTATTTATTTACAGAGGTACAAGTGATCCTTACATGTTTGGCACTATTTACATTTTTTCGCCTCGACTGTAATCCTTCTCAGGACACCACTTACAAAGTTTACATCAGCACCCAACCACAAACAGGGCGGTTTTTTCCATGAGCTCTAGCAGGCAACTTTCCCACAACTTATTAAATCCTTCTTTCTACACAAGAAAGCGCTAGGTAGATATAAGAAATTAGCGGGGATTTTTAATTAGGAATCTCCATCGGCGTGCCCGGTCCTTCAAAGGGCAAAACCAGCACCCTGCTTTATTCGGCAAGCACACACACACACCTGTGGGGATGCGTTTATCAGCGTTTAAGAGGAGATGCTGAGACCCCCCCCCTCGCCTTTCCTCCCGGGGAACCTCCGGAGCATCCCCGCGTTCCCAGCCCGGGATGCGCCTTTCCCTTCGCGGAGAGGTGAAGGTGTCATTGTCCCTCCGAGGTGTCCCCCGCCCCGCTCAGCCCGGCTCACCTCGCTCATGTCGCGACAGTGACAGTGGCAGCGGCCCCGCCGGCGCTCAGCGCTCCCGCCGCCCCGCGAGCCGCGTTAAGAAGCGGCGCCGCGCGCCCGGCCCGGCCCGCGCCAGCCAATCAGCGGCCCGCGCGCGCGGGCCCCACCCAATCCCCGCGCTCCCCGCATCCCGAGAGCGCGCGGCGCCCCCTGGCGGCTCTCACGGCCCTCACAGCCCTCACGGCCGGGAGCGCTTCCCGCGTCCTCCTCATCCTCACCCTCCTCTTTTTATCCTCCTTTTCTTCCTCCTCTTCCTCCTCCTCCTCCTCCTTCCCCCTGCACTGCCCCGAGTGCCCGGCACCCTGCGCGCCACTTTGGGGTGGCTTCGGGCATCCCCACAGGGGAGAGACACGAACTCCAGGTGTGCTGGAGGCAGCATGGGAATGGGGAATTATTGCGCCAGATCGGACGAATAAATTAAATGAGGAACTTTGTTTGTTTTTTACTGTGAGGGTGGTGAGGCACTGGAACACGGGAAGGTTGTGGATGCCTCAAGCCTGGCAGTGTTCAAAGGCAGATTGGAGCCTTGAGCAGCCTGGAACGGTGGAAAATGTCCCATGGCAGAAGGGTTGGGGTGAGATGATCTTAAAAATCCTTTCCTAACCCCTTAACATTCTGCGATCCTACAAACCAGGCAGAGAATCGCTGCTCTGCTCACCCCGGCTTTCCTCTCTGTCTCATCGGTCTTGCTGCCATTCCTGTTAAGATATACAGCATTTCTTCCACAGATACATGGAAAACAGCCCTTTCTATCATTTCTCTGAAGGGTTAATTAAAGCAAGGCTTCGGGATGTGTGCTGTTGTGCTCCAGCATCTGTCTTTTGATGGAGCACAATCGCTATATTTGGCAATACACACTCAGATGCTCTGACTCATGTATCTGTGAAGAAATATAGGTTCAATTAGCTCTGGGAATGCACTTAACTCCCTCAAATCTTTCTCAAATCAATAAAAAAAGTTAAAGTATTATATTGGAGAGCCCAAGAAGCTTGACAAGCCCTCCCACTTCCCGGGACTACCTTGCAGCAGGCTCTTCTCTTCGCCAACATCTGTCTTCAGGGCCAAGATTAACACAGGCAGGGAAATAAATTTGATGAGAAACCACATTTTCCCTTGGAGTTGGCGAGGCAGGAGGGGCTGGGCTCCTTTACCTAAGGATGAGGAGGCTCCACGGGCAGTGGAATCGGGGGTGTGTATCCTGGGAATATTTTAGGGATGCTGGCCAAATGTGTAGGGATGGGATCAGGAAAGCTGAAGCAGAATTGGAGCTGAATTTGGCAAGGGATGTGAAAAATAATAAGGGCTTCTACAAGTGTGTCGGCCAGAAAAGGGGAAGAAAAGAAAATTTACTCTCCTGGGAAACAAAACAGGAAATCTGAGGTACTGAACACAATTTTTGCCTCTTTCATTATACCACTATTCCCAGGAATCTGGCATTTTTAAAAATTGACATTAATTGTCCCGGTTTTTGTTGTGAGTGGCCCAAGCAGGTAACAAACATGGTAAGAGTTCATTGCATGAGCAGCTTCAGGAGCTGCCCTGTGAGGACCCAAAATAAAGATGATGAAGTTTAGCC
Source organism: Acridotheres tristis (assembly GCA_037013685.1). Lineage (NCBI taxonomy): Eukaryota > Metazoa > Chordata > Aves > Passeriformes > Sturnidae > Acridotheres > Acridotheres tristis. The sequence goes on from CM072884.1 coordinate 111,453,189, forward strand.
CCTGGAGAAGCTGTGTTTCATATGACACTGTTTTCCAGTGAAGAGCAATTGTGGGTGTATTGCATTAGTATTCCTGTTCTGGCAGGAGTGCCACTGGTCTGTCATCTTACGGATACAATGTACAATGCTATCATAAATTATTAACAGAGTATTGCTGATCAAAGGGTTCCCAATCACATGGGAAGAGACACAGACCGCTGAGAGGAAATCTGTTAGGTCCCTTTGGCTCTGAGAGGGGTCACGTTGGTCTCACTCTTCATCATCAAAATAAATGTGTCGAATCCAAGCAGAAAATCTCTTGGGGATAATTCAGGCCGTGTGCCCTGAGAAGCAGGTTAGCAGAGAAAGCTCTTTGCACTAAATGCTGCAGGACAACATACAAAATTCTTATTTTAAGACCTTTGAGAAGTTCACGGCTTCCAGGACAGGCACCCTGCAGTGCATGCTGAGCTGTCTGGGAGGTGGCACTCTGAAAACACAGTCCCCAGCCTGGTGTCTCTTCTACAGGAACGATGCTGATGGTGGTGACAGTGCCCTCCATGCAGTGAGGACTCTGCTCTGAGGACAACTTGCACATTTTGTGGCATGCAGTCAAGTAAAAGATGCATTATCTGCCCTCAGACAAGTTCCTGAGTGAGCACTGAACTCCCCTCTCCAGGGAAAGCCTTTGACCTGCAGAGATGCATCTGTTCTCTCTCCCTTTAAATTTTGTTCCCTGCCTCCCAGCTTTGTATGTCATACACTGCATAAAATTTCCATAGCCAGCCAAAGCAATCCAGATATGAACTTTGGGCTGAAATTCTCTGTGCCTCTCCTACTGCTCAGTGTGGACCTGGTGACCTTAGCTGTTCTTCAGTTCACAAACACAGATACAGAGACACCTCCAAATCTAACCATCTTAAATGGACAAATCCCGAGTTCTGATCTTTTCAAAAGGTTCTTACAATAAAGGTAACTCTTGTAGTTGTTTTATTTATACCCTGCCATTTGTGCTGTCTAATGGCGCCACATTTTAGTTTTGGGCTACCCCTTTCCCTGTCAGCCTTTCTAACCTATTGCAATTCCTCACTTTAAAGGTATCCCAAAGTTCTACTTTTACTTAAGTGCACGGCTAAGTACTAGCACTTCTAAGTAGAGAAAATATTCTAAGCAATCTATTTTCAAGAGCCATTATATTCTGAAAATTGACTATTAAAATACCACCTTCTTATTCATCAAGTCTGCACTCAGTGTGTGTTCAATCTTGTCTGCTGGCATATGACTGCAATTTTACTGCCTTTACTCCCACTTACCTGAAAGATTCAGCAGAGAGAAGATAAGAGAATCTGAGCTGGGTGTTGGAACAGAAAGACTCTCAGGCTTCCAAGGAGCTTCACCTGTTTAAGGGGACTGAAGATGGCTCTTCTGTGCCAGACTGAGCAAGCCATAATTGGAGAAGTGTGTGTTAAAGTCCTGGAAGTATTTGGGTTGGAAGGACCTTAAAGATCATCTTGTTCCAAATCCCTGCCATGAGAAGGGAATCTACCATTAGATCAGGTTTCTCAGAGCCCCATAGAAATTTCAATTCCAGGAGAGGGGAGTCCACAACCTCTTGGGCAACCTGTGCCTGGACCTCACCACCCTCACAGGGAAGAATTTCTTTCCAATATCCCATCCATCCCTGCCCTCTGTCAGTTTGAATCCATTCCCCCTTGTCCTGTCACTACACGTGAAAAATCCCTCTCCAGCTCTCCTGGAGCCCCTTTAGGCCCTGGAAGGGGCTCTAAAGTCTTTTCTTCAGGCTGAACAGCCCCAACTTGCTCAGCTTTTCCTCACAGGAGAGGTGTCCCTCTGGTGCTGTATTTGTATAAGGAAAGAGCTGATTGTGTGCTCAGCCCGTGTCACTGACAGTGACACACAACTGCACAGTCTTGCTTTGCTTTCAATCCTACCACTGAAGGTGTCTGCAAAGTGCAGTGGTTTGATCAGAAGCACAGGATTGCTCCAGAAGAGACAGGATCACTGAATCCTTTAGTTGGAAAAGCCCTCCCAGCCCATGGAGTCCCAGCTGTGCCCCAGTCCCACCTTGTCCCCAGCCCAGAGCACTGAGTGCCACCTCCAGGTGCCACCTGCAGGGATGGGCACTCCAAAGCTCCCTGGGCAGCCCCTGCCAAGGCCTGAGCTCCCTTTCCATGGGAAAATCCTCCTAATGTGCAACTTGAACTTCCCTTGGCACAGCTTGAGGCCCTTTCCTCTTATCCTGTCACTTGTCACCTGGGAGCAGATCCTGACCCTCAGCTGGCTCCAAACTCCTTTCAGGAGGTACCACAGAGTCCAGGGGAAGATGTCTCCTCAGGCTGCTGGTTTTCTTAGTCAAAATTTGATTCAAATCAAATCCAAAGAAATCAAAATGAAAATACAGATATGCCTTGAACAGCATTCCACATTCCATCAGAGCAGAACTGCTCTGTTTGGTAGAATAATTTGAATTTTGACTGTGACTGCAAAAACTGAAGTTTCCCATCACTTGAAATTGGTACAGTGAAGTGAAACCTCTGCCTCTTGCTGGTTTTACACTCTGAATTTTTAAAGAGAAGGAACGGTTTCACCCAAACTTTCTACAAAAGAAAAAAGTCCATGTTGAAGCTGAAATCAAGAATGTTGATTTTAAATGGAAAGCTTTTGTTTCAGAAAGGTGTGTACCTTTGAATCACAGAAAGCAGGAGAGGATCACAGGAAATATGCTGTGATTATAGGCTTTGGTAGCAATAGATTTAACAAGCATGCTGGATGATGGATGACTGGCCATTTCAGACACATCAGCTAATTTGCCCAAGAAAAAATCTAAAGAGACAGTTTCCACAGCTGAACTCCCATTAGTATGCCTTCTTACCTTTTAATTAAGAAGTTAATGGCTATGGGTAGTTAATCAACAAAATACCTTTAAAGATCTGGGCCTAAGGGCCTTTGTTACAACCTAATCTTTGTTCCTGTGGAAGAGGAATGAGTCAATGGTTCCAACAAAATCTTATCGCTGTCGTTGTCACAAAGATATCAAATATAATCTGAAAAATTGAGTCTTTTCTCAGGAGAGTTACAAGGCATGACTTATTGTACAGTGTGAGTCATCTTCCATCCTAAAAAAATACAGCCCGAAAACCAATCACCCAAATATATGTGTCAATTCTTCTGTCTGGCCAAAGAGTTTTGATGGATTTAATTCAGAGCTGTGTCCTTAACTTGGGTGTAAAGAGAGCCATCCTCAGTTTAAGCCAAACTCCCTAAACTTTTGAAAGCCTGAAGAATGTTCTGGGCTTTGACTCCTTGACTGGCTCAGCTCTGCAGAAGCCAGAGGATGTGAAGATGTGGAATATTCAGATGTTACCTGGCGCTTACCTGTGGCAGTTCCCCTCTTAATTAGAAAGTAAGAAGACATCATAATTACCAGTTAACAATTTTCAATCTCTGTACAGGCAAAGAAGATCACAATTATAACTTGTGATGTGGAGAGATAAGAAAGTTTAAAGTACATTCATTCCCTTACTTTACTTCAGTCAGTTGGAGGAGGTTAAGGGCAAATTCTCAGGGAGTCTCTTCCCTAAATCCTTGTTCAGATAATGGATTTAGAAAGCTCCCAGCTTCAAAAGGGCTGAGGTAACATCTCTGTCAATATCAACCTTGAGAGGACCACAGGGATCCCATCCTTTTCTCCTACTTCAGCTGCAGAGAGCTGGTTTGGCCAAAAATGAAACCCCATCCTCCAAGCACCACCCAGCAGTGCTGCTGGGATGGGGGAACTGCTGGATTATTATTTTTCTTGGTCTCTGTAACAGCAAAAAGCTGAGGTTCAGAAAAGCTTCTCTCCTATTTGTCTTTCATCTTTTAGACAGAGCAGAGCCCCCAAAACAACCTCTGATCTTTGTGTCATAGCAGTTCCAAATTTTGCCAGACATTTTACAGGAAAGAAACATAATCAAGTTGAGACATCCAAACCCTTTCTTTGCACTTACTCCAGAAACCTTTTTATTGCTGTGTTGACAGTAATTACACGTAACATATTCCAGTAAAAGGAAACTAAAGTCACCAGGTTAAGTGATGCATGGTTAGTGGTTGCCAAAAGAGGAAACAAATGTGAACTCACTTCATCTCTGCTCTTCTCTTATGCAAATGCATTTTGGGATTCCTCACTTGCTCAGAGGGCACAAAAATGCCTCTGCTGTGTAGGATGGGCAGGGAGAGGACATGGAGCATGACAGGGCAGTTTGCTGGAGAGGGAAAATCCTTATCAATGTAAGGACTTACATATAAGAGGGTCAGTGAACAACAGAAGTTGTCACTATTGCTAAATCCCTTCTTTAAAAAATATTTATTGACTGAAAAATGAAGTTTTGCAGTTCTCAGCCTCAGCTGCTGGGGCCTTTTTTCCCTTGCATGCCTGATTTTTGAACAGAGCCAGTTACAATTAATGTTATATACAAGGTTGGCTGGAGGTGGGAAGCATGAAATGGGTTTGCTGCTTCAAGAGGCCCTATCTAGGTTTATTTTCTACATTCAGTTTATTCACAAAGTGGAATCTCTTCCAGTTAGCAAGCTAAAGATATTTACTCAACATTCAGAAATTGAGCCAGTCAAGGGAAAGGTGAGCTCAGCACTTTTTAATTTCTGAGCTGTGAAGTGCAACAACAGACTGAGACACATTGGGCTGCCTTGCAGAAATACCCATTTAGCAACGGGCATAGTCAGAGACCCAAAACCAGGCACTTTAGCACAGCTGTTCTGTCCCACTGAGTTAAATCTCTCCTTTTAGCAATGGTTGGTTTGCTGAGAGGACTCTGAGGCATGGAAAGGAAAGGAGACATAAAATATGCTACCAAAAAAAAATGATCCTGTTCAGCATCTTAAGACCTAGGAGGATGAATAGGTGCAGCTAATTTGGCAGAATATTTTTTAATGATAGTCTTTGTAATTTTTTTTATGTTAAAAATTATAAAATGGAGGTGGAAATAAATGCAACTCCCTGCTGACTGATGGAAAAGGATGACCCCTCACTTTTAACAGAAATAGATGCTTAGTTCCCTTTCCTTCATCTTTCTTCTACAATGTCTTTGTTACCAATAATAACACCTCATTTAGCTATTTCCTATGGGCTTATGGTGACATTTCAGTTTAATGGTTGATGACTTTTCTGAGGCCCTTGCCCACCTTCTATACTTGCTAGAAAGTGCTCTCTCTGAACAAGTCTCTTTATCTGAGGTATTATTAAGTGAAGGTTCCTGCAAAGGTCAGCACAACTCTAAAATAGATCCACATTCAGAAAAGAGAAGTGGTTCTCTGTCCTGGCTCACTGTGGTGCCCTTTTATTCGGAGTTTTCCATGGTGGTATTTCCAAAGCAGCATCAGAAGCTGAGTTTGGAAGGTCTGGGCTCTCAGGAGCCTTTCTGCAGACCATTAAAGGAAAGTTTCCCTTGAGGTAATTTCAGGACATAACAGACCATCCTGATTTGTGCCCTGCCAGAGCATCTCCCACTCCCTCCCCCTCCTTCTCCTTTAAATTTCTACTCAGGTGAGGGAAAGAAAAGATCCCAAACCTATTTTTTGGTCATTGTGGATACACCCCTAAGGGCTGACACAGAAACCTTTCTCCTAAAAGATGAAAGTCTTCTATGGATGGCACTGGAGGAGAGTGAGAACAAGGCCAAGCTGTGGGATCCCCCATCTCCAACCTCCCAGGCTTCATGTCTGGCACTGTGCTGCTTCTACAGCTTTTTTCTACTGATGTTACCTCTTTAAAATGCAACTGAGGTCATGTGGAGCTTGTTTAACACTTGCTGCTGCACAGAAATTAAAAATAGCTGCACTGTGTTACCTGGGACTAGGAAAAAAGCACAGTGAGGTTTAATGCATTCTTGGGTAGCTGGTTTGTGCCTCTGCACCTCGAGTGCCCTGAAGCACAAAGAGGTCCAACATTTACACCAGGATCTGGCCAGAACAAAAGTCCAGTCAGTGCTCCCTCAAATGACCAGAAATAAAATAATTTTGACTCAATTAGAAGCAGTTCAGGCCCTACAGTGTCCTTGGCAGTGTGATGGATCACTGGCTATGAGCCTAATGGACAAACTAGCTCTGATCTCAGCTATAAAAAACAGGAGTAGTCCTGGATTTACATTTTTTTTCATGCTTTTTATTTGTATGAATAATAAGTAGGTTCATTTATATAAATTACTCGAAGGAGTTGGTGAAGGTCAGAGGAATCTAATCCCAGGTTCTCTTAAATATTTAGTTTATAGTCTCTTTGTATTTAAAGTTTCAGAAGCTGAAACTTTAATGATGTTATGCAACTGTAAACAGATTAGTTCACCTGATATTGAGAAAGGCAAGGGTGTTAAATAACATAGCTCTTACCCAGGAAAGACCAAAAACCTGCTAGCTTATTTTACAGAGGGCATTGCCATTTTGATGAGCATGTATCTACCTTGTTTCATGTTTCAGAGCAATTCAATGGAATTCAAAACTATTCATAGAATCAAAGAATAATTTAGGGCAAAAAGGGATTTCTGGAGATCATCAGGTTCCCTGGCTCAGTGGAATAGCAATGGAATACTGAATGCAAGTAAGGAAACAGTTCAAACCCTTGACATAAATTTCTGGACACCATGTACAAGGGACTCTGACCTTAAAGTGGATTGGTTTTGTTTGTGTGTGTGCATTAATTAATCAATAAAGCATTGTTATGGTGCCAGGTGGCATTAGGTGTGTGACTGTATTCTTATACAAATTTCAGATGAGTAAAAAAGGCTTTTGTGTGAACTCAGTGTAGTTCCAACCTCTAGCAGGAGATTTCAGCAGCCCTAACACACACTCACAGCACTCCTGCTGCCATGTGGTCAGGAGCTGTTCCTTGGCTGGAGAACTTTGGAGTTGCTTTGAAGTATGCCCAGGTTTTTGGGAGGCAGAAAACCTTCAAATCCAGGGCCTGAGGGCAAGGGCTGCCCCTTGCTGGATCTGTCCTACCCTGGTGCAGGAGGAAAACCCTGCCAGTCCTGTTCTAGCCAGTATGGGTGCCACAGGATCTTTAATGATATCTGAAGCTTTACTGCCTAATGGGATTTTCTGTTGTTGTTTGTTCTGGAGAGCTCAGTTTGATGAGCACTGATAGGGCAAAGACTGAGAAGTAGGTGAATGCCCACTGCATACACATCCCCACTAATACCTCATTAAGCAGGATGGTTAATGACACTCTCAGTGCTGCATCTGTAAACAGTTTGCTTCTTATCTGCTTAGGCCACATTTAAATCCAGGATGAAAAAGCAGTGACAAGTACAGTCACTAACCTGTGCAATACGTGGTGTTCAGTGGGAAAAGGCTCATAATTAGTGTAAAACTGGGGGAACTGGCTCTCAGGAGAGCTCTTGGCAGAACAGGCCAGTATATGGTCTCAGTCTTCTTCAAAGTGGTGTCTTTCAAGAAGACAATTTCAAATGAACGAGCTTTGGTTTACAAAAGCAGAGCTGCCACGAGAGGCAGCCTCTTGCTATTGCTGAAATGTGTCCTTCCCTCCCTGTCCATGTTCTCCTTCCTCTCTCACTGCTGCAGTGCTCTGGGCTGTGACCAAGACTATTGCCAGAATATGTTTCTTGCTGCTTTCTATTAATGTCAAACAAAGAAATGTGCAAGTACATAAACACCCCAACAAAAGTCCATTTCCATATTAGATGTTTATTCCCCCTCTTCAATGACACACATTTTTAATTTAAAGGAGGATGTGACTGATGCCTGGAGAACAAAGGAACCACTGTGTCCTTTTGAGGTTTTGTGTTATAAATTATCTTTGCCATAAAGTAAATTAAAATTGTACTGTTCCAGGACCTGAAGGGAGCTTACAGGAAAGATGGAGAGAGATTATTTACAAAGCCCTGGAGTGACAGGACAGAGGGAAGTGGCTTCAAACTCACGGAGAGTAGGTTTAGATTGGATATTAGGAAAAAAATCTTTACTGTGAGGGTGGTAAGGCCACAGGATGGACAGTGAAGCTGTGGCTGCCCCTGTATCCCTGGCAGTGTCCAAGGCCAGGTTGGACACTGGGGCTGGAGCAGCCTGGGACAGTGGAAGTTGTGCCATGGCAAGGGGGTGGCACTGGATGAACTTTAAGGTCCCTTCCAACACAAAGCAGTCTGTGATTCTGTGGTTCCATTGGGAATCATCATGCCCTGCACACTGAAATGCCACTTCTAAATCAGGGGCTGGAATCATTAACTGGCTAATGAAATTGAAAGCATGATAATAGATTTATTACTTAAATTGCTGATTATGCCAATTGACCTTTTACTTAGGTCTTTAGGCCTTCATAAAATCGTCTTGCTTCCTGACAGGGAAAAAAAAAGCAACAACCCTGTGCTATCAAATCTGTTCACTTGACAGGTATGGCTGAGAAGCAGAAAACAACAAACGGAGCAAACTGAATTCAGTGAACTCTTACCTATGGAGTCTCCAGCACAGCCTCAACTCAGGCAGCGTGGGCTGAACACTCAGCTCTCTGCACCTGCAGCAGGAGAAGCACAGCCTGGCACTTCCATGGAAATTGTTGCAATTACAGCCTGTTTAGGTGATGTTTTTAATTGCCTTGGTTGCTGACCCACGAGTGTGTCTGAAGGCAGTGTATCCCTGGAAGGCAAACACAGAACATGAGAGGTGCTGTGCCGTGTCACTCACTTGCCCGTGGTGAATTTTTCATCATTAAGCAGCAACAAGAGGGCACAAAGGACACAGGTGCTGCTTGGCAAATGCTGCTCCTTGGCAAAATTGACAAACACAAGCCAAGGAGTGGTTTAAGTATTGTAATGTGGGTAACCGTAGCTAGTGGCTGTCCTTACAGTTTCCATTTCAAAGCAGCATCAGTGCCTTCATAATTCTCTGACATTAATTATATCCACCTCTGCCCTACCAAAAGGGATTAGCAGCTGGAATCAAGAAAACCAAGGCTTTGTCACTTATTAGCTGTAAGCTGCTGAGTGTGGCAATACAGCAAAAGAAAGAAAAGCTCCCTGTTTTTGTGGATGGTCTTCCCAATATGTGTTAGAAAGTCTTCATTAATTATTTCTGATTGGGTTCATTGAAATAATTGAATCGCATCTGCAATGCAGGGCAGAATTTGTCAGCAGCCTGGCCAGAGAGGGAAAAGGATATAGATTTCCTTCTTTATTTCTTCTGCAGTGCCATGTGGCTGCTCACAGAGCTTGACAGCCAGCTGAGGAGTCAAGGCACCTGCTCTGAGGCATTTGGGCTCCTGATTAAACAAGTAAAGCTCTGAGAGTCGACAACAAATTGAGTGCAGAGAGGGAGAAAAGAAGCATCTGCAAAGAAGGGTGAGAAAGAAAACTTTCTGGAGGGAAATAAAACATCTTTGGCAGTAGTGCTGCATAGTTCAGCAGTGGCTTTGTCGCAGCAGGAAAGGAGTTGAAGTGAAAAGGTTTCTGAACACTGAAGCAATTTTCTTTGGATATCTGCTTAGGAGCAGCACCACAGGGTGACAGGGCTGAGTGGCCTCTGCATTGGTACACACAGGTGGCTCAGTGAACACACAGTGATGAAGGCAAAAGGCTCATCTCCCTCTTCCCTGTATGACCACTGGGTCCACTGTTATATGGCAAAGGGAGCTTTGTCCCCTGAAGAAAAGACCAAAAGCCCAGCCTGTCCCTCTGGTAGAGGATGTTCCCACCTGTGCCCTGCGAGTGATGCTGTGGTTGTTTCAGTAGGAGCCCCTGTGTCAGGGAGACCAAGTACCACAAACAGAATCCCACAGAACATCATTTAGGTTGGATAAAGCCTCTAAGATCAGAATCCAGCCTTTACACCATCATCTCAACCTGTCCACAGGACTGAGTGCCACGTCCAGTCATTTCTAGAACACCTCCGGGGATGGTGATTTTTTCCCTCCCTGGGCAGCCCATTCCAGTGCTTCACCACCCTTTCCTTGAAGAAATTCTTCCTGATGCCCAGCCTGAATCTCCCCTGGCACAGCCTTAGGTCATTTCCTGTTGTCCTGTTGTCTGGGAGAAGGGACCAGCCCCAAATTGCTACAACCTCCTGTCAGGGAGTTGTAGAGGGTGATGCTGTGCCTCACTGCCTGGTGGAAGGATTGCACTTCAGTCTGGAAGTAATTCTGTCCCAGAATGGATAGGGGTTACTCATCATAATGTGCAACCAGTGGAAGCTACAAAAGGTGCATTAACCACTTAGTCTGTGTTGTCTGTAAAAACAGCTTTTGTATCTGTCCCCAAAATAATCTTTTTACAGACTGAGTAATTCCTACAGCCCTTTGCTGAGAAGCAGAGCTTTTCTGCAGCTCACCAAAGGTCTGGCAGCAGCACATGGGGTCCAGGTCTCACCAGGCAAGCACCAGAAGCCCAGGTGACCACACAGGTCCAGAGGGACAGGCAGGTGCAAGGTCCAGGCAGCCCAGGAGGGGCTGGGCAGGGAATCCAAGCTCCCTGCCAGGGACTGAGCAGAAGCCCTGGCTGAGAATTCTCACTGCTCTTTCTCCCAGCTGTTCTCACAGCAGTGTGAGGGAAGGTTACACAGCATCACCTCAAACACTGGCAGCAAACCCTTGGATGTGCAGGATGGAATTCCCTGCAGAGGAGGATTACAGGGAAAGGTGGCTCCAGAGGCTGCTGGCATTCCCAGGGCCCTGAGGAGCTGCACTGAAGGCTCTCAAAATTGCATTTACAGCAGCTAAGTCCTTTCAGCAGGTCCCCCAAGACGTCTCAGGTATCAGCTCAGAGCACTGGAAATATGTGTGTGTACCACAGCCACTTTCTCCTTTACTTTGCACTTTCCAACTTGCACCTCTCAATGTTCCATCCTCATTAGCACCTGCCACTTGTAAACATATTTAATACACTCAGCTAACCTTTAAACATTATGAAGAGAAGGAAAATATGAAAGCCTTGGAAAGAATACATGTATTTGTAACTCTGCATGGTCCTATTGCATAAGAGAGGTATTTTAGTTTTAAAAATAGACTCAACCCCACTGAGATCAGCAAAGGTTTTGCATGAGCAAAGGCAACAGAATTTTGACTTGTCATTTAATATGAAGTTCTAAAATGTCTTCAAATTTGGTTGCACAACAGAATATAGAATATCATAATTCTTTTCAGGATCTCTAGGGAAAGGTAATAATGAAATCATAGAAGTTTGGAATAGACCTTAAAGATCACATCTTTCCACCCCCTGCCATGGGCAGGAACAAATTCCATTATCCCAGGTTGCTCCAAGCTCCATCCAACCTGGCCTTGGACACTTCCAGGGATCCAGGGGCAGCCACAGCTTTTCTGGGCACCCTGTGCCAGTGTTTTGCACGGTTTGAATGTCTAACTGCTTTATACTGGAAAACATCACAACATAATGCTAATTTTCAAGCAGGAATTGTTTCCCCAACACGATTCCAGTGTGGATCACCAGTTGTCAGGAAGATCAGGCTTCTCCACAGGTGCTGCAACATGCAAAAGGCAAAGCCAAAGGGAGCAGTGTTCATCAAGGGGCCGTCTATCAGTAGGGTGACACATAAATGAAACCCTGTGGCATGGAATAATCCCAGCATCTGGCAGATTGTAGGTCCAGGTGAATCCTTCCTCTGCAGGGGAAGGGGAGGGGAGGGGAAGGAAGGGGAAGGGGAAGGGGAAGGGGAAAGGAAAGGAAAAGGAAAAGGAAAAGGAAAAGGAAAAGGAAAAGGAAAAGGAAAAGGAAAAGGAAAAGGAAAAGGAAAAGGAAAAGGAAAAGGAAAAGGAAAAGGAAAAGGAAAAGGAAAAGGAAAAGGAAAAGGAAAAGGAAAATCCATCCTGGCATCCTGACTGGAAGAGTGTCAGCTGTGGGGCAGCAGGGCTGAGTCACAACCTCCTTCATGCTTGCACAGGAGGTGTGAAATGGGCACTGTTTGCTGTCGAGAGAGCCAGGGTGCAGGAAAACACAGCCCAAGTAAGACCTGAGCCCACAGCTTGAGTATCTGCTGGGAAGGGCACTGGGATTACGGGAATCAGTAGCACAGATGATGTGATCCAAGGCTGGAGCAGTCCCTGAGCCCATTTGATGGAAAGCTAATGAGTGGGAGGCAGGGCTGAGATGGATCTGGTTGACTTCTCTAATAAAAACCTCTCAGTATTGTTTTGCCTCAATTTTGGCATTCTTCCCCCAAAATAAAACCAAACAGAGCATTGTGCTGGAACGACTTTTTTTTAAAAGCACTTGGTGTAAGCCTCATTTGAGGGAGTGATCATAGCACAGGAGAAAAATAAACAATATAAATTCTGTGTGACACAAGCTCTGCTATCAGAGCTAAATGCCAAATGATGCTGGAAGCTCCCAAACATTGATTCTCTGAGCTGGAAAGGAGTTGCAGTATTCTCTGAGCCTGCAAATATGCATCATTTAAATAACTATCTGTGCTAATCTAGTATAGATAATCCACAGGATTATTCCCATTATTTCCAGGAAAATGGGAAGGAGTTGATACCAACCTGCACCTCTCAAAAAACAAAGATCAGAGTGAGAAATGCATAAGAGAAAACTGAATTCAGAAGGGCAGAAATCTCACACAGAGTTCCAAACTGCAGCAATGTAGAACATTCCTGTCAAATTCCACCTTCACAACAACGTGGAGAACTTTCCTGCTGGCTGAGGAGGTTTGGTGCAGACATATTAATGCAGATCTGGTTTGGCTTCCATTTCTTTCTCTTTTTTTCCCCACCAGCAGTTCAGGAAGGACAGCTGAGGTGTGGACAGTGTCCTCCTGAAGTCCTGGTGTATGGGATGATGGGAATACACAGCCACCAGTGTGTGCTTGATTGGATCAACTGGTATTGCTGGAAATATCAGGCAAACCTTCAGGTATGCAAGCCCTTATTCAGGTCTGAAATAGAAGCAGCAATTTCCAGAGCTAAATACAAGCTGAGAACAAATGCTCAGATGTTAATTAGGTATGTATCAATTAGACCTTTGTTTAAAGGAAATGTATTTGGGAGCTGCAGAGAAGAAAGGATGGGGAAGAGGGCGGAAAATGAGAGACAGAGAAAGTTAAACTTAAATGAAACTGCTTGTCACCTGGGGGGAGGAAGAGGCAGGTAGTTTATAGCCTGGGGAACAAGAGTCAATCGTGGTGAGTGGGAGGAGAGTAATCATAAAAGTTACATCTGCAGAGTGCATGCTCCTCCAGATCAAGTGGCTTTATGAATTTCAATGCTCAGCCTCATCTTTAGGAGGGGTTTTGGAGGATGTTGGGAAGAAAAGTACTGAGATGCCAAAGGTTTTTGGGGAGCTGTGCTCTCCCCTTGGCACAGCTGGGTTAGGTTTAATTACAGCATGAAAATATGAGTCCATATTGGTATGATATTGGATATATTGATATTTGGTCTATCCTGATTGCTTAATTTTACTTACACAGTTACCATGAGGCCACTGGATTAGTTTTATGATGCTGTTGGGAATGTGGGTGTGGGATTTAGAGAAACTCAGAGAGAGGAAGAGTTGGGGGTGGGCCTCATTTCCCCACTTTAGATGGGGAAGATCTGCTTGGGTGGAGAGCAAGGGATGAGAAAATGAGTTCTCTCTGACATTTTAAGGAGTGCTAGAGCCCATATTCCAGTTTTCCATGAAAACTGCTGGGGAATTTGATAGGAAGCTGTGTTTTTCCTGCCTCATGCAGGATCCTTTTGAGGAAAGGGATGGTGAGCCCTGTAATTGAAGAGCTATTCCCATCTATGTCACTGGGAGGCCCAAATCCTCAAAAATGCTGCATTTTAGGTTAGCAGCACCACATATCGTACACTCTACTAAATAAATATTGAAAATAGAGGCTCTGTTCAATCAGATCAGTAAGAAACCAAATGTTCAGTCAATATTGTGAGTACTCTTCTATAAGCGTTCATCTGTTGTTTCCACTCAGCCCACACAAGCCTGAGGTGCATTTTGTTGAAACAAGAAACCTCCCTGTGAAGCCAAGTGTTATTTTTAAGTGGCTTTGTATTAAAGGTAGACTGAATTTTCTGTGAAATACAAAACTGGTGAGACGAGTTTAGGAAACCTTACCGTGGCATGAAGTACTGTTTATCTTCAATGCATTTTTTTCCCATGTATACAAGCACGGAATTCAAATTAGAACATTTTGTAAGGAAACATGGAAGGGTTTTATATTATCAAACTGTGCACAGTCTGTGAGCTGTAAAACGCTGGATACTTCTAGATTACTAAAATGTCCCTCAAGTCATAATTATAAATCAATATGCATGCATACAAAAGATTGGTGTCTCTATAAAGTGCCTGAAATTCAATATTTTTAGTCTACTGTGCCTTCTGAAAGTGCCTGTATATTTTATATTCCCTACGAGCTGAAAATGGTCTCTGTATTTTATATATTGTTATTTGTGGAGCTCTGTTTGCAAACATAAGTAACAGCTAGTACTGGAGATGATATACAGGCTGTACAACACGCCCAAAGAAAACACATCTGGAAGGAAATAAATGCCCCCGAGCATAAACCCCAAGGACACGATGAGAATTTTTTAACCTCATGCCAACGCTGTTAGGAGTGTTCCATAGCTGTGTGGGATGCATTCTTTTAGCTGGCAGGGAGGGAGAAGAGCTCCAGACTCTGGTTAATGTGCACGTTTCCATGGCTGTGGGACCTGTTTGTGCAAAAAGCTTTGTTTGAGTCGGTGAGAGGCACAATCAGGGGCGTGTTAATTCCTCCTGCTGCTGTGGGATGTTCACAGGCATTTTCCTGCTGGTGCCTGAGGTGAGCAGGGCACCTTGGAGCACTGTTCCAGCTGCCAGGCAGGATGCACAGCTGGAGGGTGACCTGTCAGGGCTGTCCCTGATGTCTGACTGGGACAGCTTGGAGCTGGCAGCAGGGAAGGGGCTCCCATGTGGTTCCCAGGTTTGGAGCCTTATTTAGAATCCTGAAATGGTTTGGGTTTGAAAGGACCTTAAAGATCATCCAGTGTCACTCCTGCCATGGGCAGGGACACCTTCCACTGTCCCTGGTGGCTCCAAGCCCCATCCAACCTGGCCTTGGACATTCCAGGGATTCAGGGGCAGCCACAGCTGCTCTGGGAAACCTGCTCCAAGTGCCTCACCATCCTCATGGGGAAGAATTCCTTCCCAATATCCCATCTAACCCTGCTGTCAGTTTAAATCCGTTCCCCCTTGTCCTGTCACTACAATTCCTGATGGAGCAGATTCCCTTCCCAGATTCCTTGTAGCCCCTCTTCAGGTACTGGAAAGCTGCTATGAAGTCTCCAACCTTCTCTTCTCAGACTGTTCATTCATCAGGAAGCACTTTGGCCCAGCCATAGCCTGCAAACCAATTTTGGGAGCACTGCTGGTGTCCTCTGAAGAGCCTCGAGCACCAGGAAGCACAGCCTGGGAATCTCACTGGGGACTCCCCAGCACAGAAATCTCCTTGTTGCTGACACAGTCTCAAGTTTGTGTCCTCTGACCCACAGCATCAGCACAGAAATGCTTTTGATTAATGTGGTAGGATTCAGATTAAGTGGAGAAAAGGTTTTGTTCAGTTCTAGGCTGGCTGCTTTGCTATGACACCAAATAATATCGAAGCTAAGGTTGAAAATAAGGGCCTGGAGATGAAATAAGAAGTACAGCTTGATCCCTTTGCAAAATATATCCCAATGAATCAACACTTTCTATTGGGAAACCACTGTCTCCGTACAGTTTACAGATTATTTTTACTTTTCTGACAACCAGGAGGCCTTGTTAACAATGCACATGAACAGAAAGCCAAAGCTCCATGGTTTTTATCCCCTCA
The DNA here is from genome assembly GCA_037013685.1 of Acridotheres tristis. Classification (NCBI taxonomy): domain Eukaryota; kingdom Metazoa; phylum Chordata; class Aves; order Passeriformes; family Sturnidae; genus Acridotheres; species Acridotheres tristis. Next base: position 111,468,984 of record CM072884.1, read on the forward strand.
AGTCACAGGCTGGTGTTACCCCGTGTCCCCCTCTCTCATGCACTAGACATTCCTCTAATATAGGGGATTTTTCTGTGTGTTTAGGTTGCATTCAGCTGCAGTGGTAACAAATAGCTATCAGCAATAGGAATCCTTGTATCAGAATTACGTAGATGTTTTTCAATACAAGTGTTTAATTCGAAATAAGGATATTTTCAAGGACGATTTCAACATGCCTCAATGTAAATTGCTTATATTTTTGTCTGTGTAACATTATAAAATTCATTTCAATGCTCCTCCTTAAGCAAACAAGATAGAAAGGCTGTGGATGATCAGAATTTGAAACAGCTTTGTGTACAAACAGCACGTGGCAGACCCTAAACTTGTTCTGACAGACTGGCTGAAAATGCCACCAGCAGCACAAAATATGGCACGAGTTAAGGAGATAGCAAATGCTAAATGTGCAAAACAACTTCTCCTTCTTGAGTTCAGGTGTCAAATTCCTCAGCTTCGTGTCACTGGAAGGGATTCTAAGCAGGGGCTTCTTTCAAGACCACCTGCACCAGTTTGTACCAAAGATTAACATGAGACACACTGAATAATTCAGAATTCTTTGAGTGGGAAGAAAGAAGAGCACACTGAAAATAACGTGTTTTTCTGGAAGAAGTTTGCCTTTTTGTAAAAGAAAAAATTAAAATAATAAGCTTGAACTGTTTTATTATGAAATATAGAATTTCAGACAAAACATTTCATCAATTTTAGAATGATCCGTGTGCTGGATCTTCTCTGCTGAGAAGTTGCTTCGTTAAAGTGCATTTCCCATGGTCATTATCAACTCTATCCCTGAGGAAAAAACACTGTTCAAACTGAATTCCAGAAGCCACCATTGCTGGGACACAGCTCAGCCCACAAGTAGAACAGAGACATAAAACATTCAAGCAAGAACTCTTCAAAGTCAAGAGTTTCAAATCCACATTTTTCAGCTTAGGATATTTGAATTTCAATTTTTTTAAAAAAGGATTTTTTTGGCACATGGGTGATTGGGTTTTATTTTGAAATGGAATTTTAAAGCAAATCCTTCTTATAAAATAATGTCTTGAAATGGAGAGATGTTATTTCTGATCCAAATATAGTTTTGTTAGAAATTTTGAAGCAGCCCTCATTAAAACTTCCCTTGATTTTATTACAGGATAGGAATAAAAAAATGTTGTTGATCGGAAAGCTCAAGATGATCAGCTGCACATAAAATGTGTTTAAAAGTGTAGATATTGTCTTAACCATTATTATTATTATTATTATTATTATTATTATTATTATTATTATTATTATTAAATAATAAATATCTTGCATTTCCAGTCCTTGATCTTGCTGTAACATAACATTCCTGTCTGGCAGGAGTTTTGCTGATTTGCTTGGGACTCAAAGCACAGATTCTTCTTCCCCAGTCCCATCAAACTCATTGTCTTGGAATCTAGGGCAGTCTATTTATGTCATTTGTGTCCATTATTTTGCTGCAATATCACGTGCTGCTTATAAAGGTTGCAATTTTATTTCATTGCTTGAGAAAAAAAAAAACAAAAAAGAAGAATAGCTTATAACTTAAATGGAGAGAACTGGTTTTAACTTTTCATCCTACACGAGTGTCACATTCCTGATTTTCTTTGGGCTCATCAGATAATCAGTACGTCTTTGAGGTCGCACCTAGGGGAGAGCAGAAACAGTTACAGAACTAGAAGAGATCCCAGAAAAGCAATCCCACAACGAGTCCCAGGAGGTTACCTGCCAACCCCTGAGCCCAGAGCATCCCAGCAACACGAAATCCATCATCAGCAACCCACTCAAAATCCAAACACAAAGGAAGGCATGAGAAGCAGAACGAAACAAAAGCTTCACATGCAACACGCTGCTGGCAGTTCTGGGAATTCATTATCTGATCTAACTTCTTGTGGCCTCTGCACTCTGTGTGCTTTTAAGCAAAAGGTGATGTTGGGTGTTTCTCCTTTGGTTTTCTTAAAGGAAATACCTGCTAAGTTGTAAAAAAATCTGAGCGTTTGCTTTCCAAATCCATTAGAAATCACAGCACACCAGCATTTCACGTGGCTGGATGATGACTCTCAGCATCTCAGTGTTTACCCAAGCCAGGCTTTTTTTAAACTTCCCAAGGCTGCCAGGATTCCACCACCACTGACTGCAGCCTGTTCTCAAACTGACCCCGGTGGGATCAGAGCAGGGCAAATGTTCAGCAGCCTTGGAAAGCTTTTCCTCATCTGAAACAAGTGCAGGTGCATCTCCAGTCCTGATTACTTCTGTGCTTTTACAAAATATCACTGGAGAGGAAAAGATGAGGAAAAATTCACTCTCAACTGCATCCGAGTAACATAAACTTTGGATTTATAAATGTAGTAGCAACACCTCCTCCCTGCAATTCCTCACCTGGTCTAAAGCCCTTGGAAATTAATGGAAATGTCACTGTTTTCCTCAGTGAAATGTTTTATCAAGGCAAACTTGCTTCTCTAACTACTGACCAATTTTCCTGAGGTTTGTTTCTGGGGCATTAATCATGTACAGTCTGTATTGCTCTGGTATTCTTCCAGTATTAAACATCTTCAATAATGCATTTGGTACACATACATTATTGAATAACACATGGAGGCAAATGTTAGATAACAAATGTGGACAACATGTCTCTGGTATTTAATGAGCCCCAGAACCACTGTGGGATAAATTTAACTATCCTAGAAGCATTTCACAAGACAGCTGCCTTCTGTTTTAAACACAACTCTCTTTCTCCACCCTCCCGTCCCTTCTTGTTGCTAGAATATGCTGCTGTTTTCTAAATTTACCCTTCTTTACTGTTTATTTTTTTGCAGAAAGGAGAGGTACTTTGGGAAGTAACAGCATTGCCTGGCTCTGCTCAAGGATCTTTTCCAAGATCCCTCTGCTGCACTTAATTTCTTGCCCAAAGACCTCAGTGGTGTTGAGCAGAGAAGCTCTCTACAACCTCTCCCACCAAAATAAGAAATTTTCAGATAGAATGGAGGAAAAAATCAGAAAAAAGCCAAAGGCAAGTTTTATGTTTGTGGAAAGGAAATATTCCTGGATATTGTGGTCTGTGAGAATAAAGGATACTGAATCAGTAGCATACTGAGTAACCAGAAAGTTTCAGAGGGGGCTCACGAACACACTGTCTCTAAAACACCCTGAAATAGGTCATGTTTGAATCCCATGTTTAGCAAAATACTGAGGTGAGAACATTTCCCAGAACTTGCTGCAGAAAAATCTATTGCATCAGATTTGCTAAAGGGAGAAAAAGATGTCTTTAACTTTAGAAAGTTCATCCAGCAGTGTTGTGGAAAGAGGCAGTTTTGGGGCTGTTTGGAGGCAATGCTACAGGAGATTTTGGGAGGGGGTTCTGCCCCTGTGCCCCTCTCTCAGGTGTGACCCCACCTGCAGAGCTGCCCCAGCCCTGTCCCAGCTTGGGGAGGAGCTGGAGCTGCTGCAGAGAGCCCAGAGGAGGCAGCAGGATGAGCAGAGGGATGGAGCAGCTCTGCTGGGAGGAAAGGCTGGCACAGCTGGGATTGTTCAGCCTGGAGAGGAGAAGCTTTGGGCTGAGCTCAGGGTGGCCTTGCAGGGCCTGAAGGAGCTGCAGGAACCATGGAGAGAGACAATTGCCAAGGGATGGAGGGACAGCACCCAGGGAATGGAGGGACAGCACCCAGGGAATGGAGGGACAGCACCCAGGGGATGGAGGGACAGCACACAGGGAATGGCTCCCAAGTAGGATTTGATGGGATTTTGGGCAGGAATTGTTCCCTGAGAGAGGCTGGGCTGGAATTCCCAGAGCAGCTGTGGCTGCCCCTGGATCCCTGGCAGTGCCCAAGGCCAGGTTGGACATTGGGGTTGGAGCAGCCTGGGACAGTGGGAGGTGTCCCTGCCATGGCTGGGGCTGGAATTGGATGATTTTTTAGATCACTTCCAACCCCAACCATTCTGAGATTCTCTGATTTATTTTCTGAACAGAGGAGGAGCAGCAGCTGGATCCAGGCAGCCCCATGAGAGCACTGAGGAAAGGGTGACCCCAGCAGGCTCTTTTTCTTTAAAAATCCCATTTCAGGAATGAGCTTTCCAGCCTCTGTCTGTCATGGCATTTCTCACCACCAAAGCAGGAACTGAGCAGAGTTTGCTCCCAGGGTGGGGCTGGCATCCATCCATGAGGACTCACCCTCGCCCTGCTGCATCTCTCAGAGTTATTTGCTTTAGAGTTACTTCTACTTCATGCTTACTGTGCTCCAATATCAATTAATGAATAACTTCATGAATTTCAATCAACCCATGCTGTGTGCTGGCCCATTTTCTGGCCCATTTTCTGAAGCAGCAGAGCCTTCCTGAGGTTGCACTTCACTGAAATGGAGGCTGCTGACTGCTGGTCACTGACCTAAAACTCATTTTCTGAATCCAGTGGAAGATCTCATACAACAAATAATAATCTCATACAAATAATGATGCACAGGAGCAGGACCACAACAACCACTTCCTATTTATACCCTGATCTGCTGGGGCTGCTGGAGCCCCTGCTTGGTTTTGATTTCAAAGTTGTTTCCTCTTTAGATTAATTCGGTGCTCTACTAGTCCTGCCAGTCCTAGTCTGAGGAAAAATGGCTTCATAATTCATTACACTCTACAGATTGAAGGGAAAAATACCCATCTCCAGTGGCTTGCTGCACATCACAACATCACAGGAGCAAGTTTCTGAGGTAGTCCCCCCATCAGGAAGGATGCACTAACATCAGCATTTCTTTTACACAGTTTTAAATCTCTTTGTACTGTCAGCTTGGCATCCAGTTAACCATGGATATCTGACAGTCACATGCTTCAAAGCCTGCCTGTTGATTTATCATCTGCCTTGGATGCCTTTTCACAGGGATTACTATAAAAGGATTATAATACTGGGAAAAGCTTCACATAGTTTGTTGGTTTGGTTGGGGAAACAGATGCAGCACAGATCTTTTCATCTGTTCCAGCTCTTCAGCCAGACAAAAAGGGAGCTAGCAACACATGGATGAATCAGAAGGTAAACAGGGTGTATCAGCTGGTTTCAGGGTTGAATCCTTCAGTGGTGTTCTGAATTCCGATCTCCAGTCAATGAAAGAAGGATTTCTGCTCTTACAAGCATGTTTCAGTCAGTTCTGCACCCCGTGTGACACCAGTGATGGGAATGATGAGCACACATCTGGCCCTGTGAAACAGGACTCTGATCTCAGCACTGACGTGACAGATGGCAGCTCCTCAGACACTCATGCTGTGCAAGTGTGTGATGAACTGAAGGCTTAGTATTAGCCAGCCAAAAAAAAATTCAAGTCTAACTGCATTAGAACAAATTGCTGACATTAATGTGGTAGGAGTGCTCCCAAATTGTCCACATGCATCACACACTGGGCTAACAAAAACAGAACAAAACATCAGGGGGGTACATCTTTCTGGCTCTGAAGGTTATTTCTCCCCCTGCCCTTAGTTTTCAATTTTGATTCTAAATTCACTTCATTTACAGGAAAATACACACCCCATAAACTGTGGATACCCTCAAAATAATTCAGATACACTATTATTTCAAGTAACAAACCAGTTCCATCCTGATAACTTTTCAGACACTCAGCACATTTCCCTACCTATCAATACAGCCAGGAAATTCCCCCTTGTTTCTTCATGGGTTAATCCCACCCATATGCCTTCACTCCTCCCCTTCTCCCACAGACATTTGGGAAAAAACTGCAGACTGCACCTGCCATTTCTCTATCTGTATCATCAATATTTATTGCTCTCTTAATCATGATATGCTAACCATTGGATATCACAACATGACATATCTGCAGCCCATTTCATCAGCAGGAGTAAAATTGTTTGCTTTCATCGATTTATTTTTCTATTTATTGACCTTTTAATTCAATCTTGATCGCTTAATTTTTCTTTCCAACAACCCTCTGAGTCGGAGCAGTTCTATATGGGGCAATAAATAGAGCTGCAATTCATCATTCATTTCCTTCTCAGCATAAAACCACAACCACAGCTAAATAATATTTCCAGTTTATAGAGTGTCATTTGGAGTAGTTAAGAAGAAAAATAGATCCTTCCCCATTAAGGGTGCCATGACTCACTCTGGATTGGAAAGGAGTGAGGCTGTGGAAGCTTCCTGGAGCTGTGCTGAAGTCACAGCAGGGATGGATCCAGCCCATTGGAAATGAGCATTCACACCCTCTTATGGAATGGGCTCCTGACTTATCACAGAGATGTTTATGGCATATTAAATCAGCTAATTATGGAGCTCATCTAGGAGATTCTCCAATCCTGCAAGTTGCTCAGTCCTTAGAGCTCCTTCTGGGAAAACAGAGTTCCTTAGAGGTGGTGCTCAGGACCTGGCAGAACTGGCCCTGTGGCCCTTGTTCAGGCACAGCTGTCTGTGGAGCTGCCCCAACATCTCCAAAATCCCAGGCAGGGCATCCCCCTCACTGCTCTTGGGTTTTGGAAGCAGCACTGTGGGTCAGGGAATGAGGAACTGTTCCCTCAGTGGGATGTTGGTCCCTAAAACCCATTTTTCTGGCAGCTCAGCCCTGGTACTGGGAGCAAGGATCACACTCTCCCATCCCTGACAGGAACTTCATTTGCAATTAAACACAAGCCTGCACCTCTGCTCTCAGTTTGACCTTTTCTCAGTTAATATCATCACAATGAAGACTTTCCAGCACCTCTGACTGATGCTTCTGGCCTCCCCTTCCAGTGGCTGGTAATTTTTCCCTCGGCTCAATAATTTGCTTTGTTACTCATCATTTTTTAAACGTCTCGCACACCTTTGATTTTTCCTCCCTTGTTCTTTGCCAAACCTTTTGTTCAGGTTGTGAATTGATCAGTGCAATTACTGGGCAGCATTTATCTTCTATGGACATTTTTGCATTCGTTTCTAATTCAAAGAGTTTGAATGGCCAAAAGCTGAGCTCAGTGTTTTTCTGTTGTCACCTTTTATGACACACACCAGAGATTTCAGGTTTGTACTCAGTTGGGTCTATGGGTAACAAATCCTGAGGAAACAAAACCTGTGATATGAAGTCTCCTTCAATCTCCCAAATAATTTAAAATTGTAACTTTTTTACATATGGAACAGAAGGGATCAAATTTGAAGTCATTACCCTCGGAGACACAGGAATAGATAAGGTTTTACATCTCCAATCTGCAATTTTTCCATCAGTAGATGGACTCCTGCTCCTCAGGGAGGCCCTGGATTTTCCTTCCTTCTTCTTGACCTCTAAAGAAGCACTGCAAGGACTTTTGCTCATTTGTCCTGATTATCCAGGGAGAGAGAAGTAATTTGTTGGAGTCCATCCCTTCCTGACCTCTTTCACTGCGGAAAAAAATTCTCAGGATAACTTTTCTTCCTTTTGCTTATTTTTTTTTTAACCCCCTATTTCTCACTAAAAGGTCCTAGAGAATAAAGATGAAGAGTCTTTGGGAAGATTTCCAGCACTCAGGCAGGGAAAGCCAACTGAGAATCACAACTTTCTGCCTTTAGAAATGGCAGGAAGGCAGGTGGTTTCTGAACAAATTGTTTGATTCAGCACTAGCCAGCAAACAACTAAATTAGTCAACATCTGATTTCTCCTACTTGGCAAGAAATATAATGGAAGAACACTACAATGGTTATTAGGCAATATATTGGCATCAGTGGTGACTGAACTTTATTGGAATTTATCCAGGAATACCTTTTGTGAGAAAACATGCATTATGCAGTTAACAGGGAAGGTTATGAATGTAAAAGGAAAACGCTTTTTGTCTGGGAAATGTTAACTCTGTTTGCATTTCTTGTGATAAAATTAAATAATGGACAAATCCACAATTTAGGGTAAATCTTCAGCAGCCTTTTATCAGCTCCTGCTTACACAAGATGGGGCCATCAAACTACTGAGAAGCCCTGTTCAAACTGAGAAAGTTTGTCTTCACCAAGCCATTTTTAGATAGCTAAAAATTCCTCTAACATATGGAAAATCGTTATAAATAAATTTCACCTCTTGGTGAAAATTATAATAATAAAAAAAGGTGAAAATAATTTTCAACTCTTGATTTTCTCCTGGTGTTTTTCAAGAATGTGTGTGCAGGTATTGATGCAGGCAGAAGCCACTGTAACAGAGTTTTTATACTGTCCGGGGATAACTGGTTTAAAAATCATAAATATTTCAATTTTATGCTGTGTTCCTGTGCTGGATTCAAAGTTTCCTTGGCCACTTGAACTCCTAGGCCATCTAACCCAGGATTTCATGTGGAGGCTGCACCTTTCAGTCTCAGTTTGAATCAGGAGAGTGAACCCAGTCTCCTGATGATCCCTACTCACAACATTATTGTTCTCACAGTGCATGGAGCTGCCTGAGAACACCCAAATTCGATGCCTTTCAGATGTCACTAAATGCCTTAATGCCACTGCAGTGCCCAACCAGTGCCCATGAACCATCACTGAGCACCCAGGCACTGGGAAATGGCCAAATGAATCCCAGAACCACCAAATCCCAGAGTCAGCAAGGCTGGCAGAGACCTTCCAGATCATCCAGTCCCATCATCAACCCAACACCACCATCACCAGCCCTAAACCATGTCCCCAGGTGCCACGTCCAGATGTCAATATCCTGCCCTGAAATGTGTCCTGGGTGCTCAGCAGCCTTTCCTGGCTGTCAGAGCACATGCCCCATGCATGGAAACACAGCCAGTGCCCCAAAATCCTGTTCACAAGCATTCCAAACTCTGTCTGAAAATGTTTTTTGGGGTTATAGATCCACACTGATGCCTCCACTGTTTTGTGCAGTCTTTTCAGCTTTGCTTCAACAGTATTTTGTTTGACAAGCAATTCATGTCAGCCATCGTAACTACCAGGCACAAATGCATCAGTGTCATTGCTGTTATTTTTTACTGGTATTATGTGATCATTGTTTTAATTGTTGATTGAGTGCTTCCTAAATTTCACTGTGTGCCAAAAGAAGCTGACACACTCTGCTATGATTTATGTGCAGTGTCATCCCCAAGACAGATTTCTGCACTGTACATGTTGAAGCAGCTCTTCAGAAATAAATGAGTTATCACTGTGTTGAGGAGTGAACTCAGTACCACACCACCGCCACTTTCTCAAGAGAACATTGGCAAAAACCATCCCGGAGGTGCTAAAAGGATTTTATAAAAATATGGCATAAATTAAGATTCACATTGCTCTTGTGCTGGAAGCTGAGGGAGAGCAGCACCAGCCTTCAGAATGAGGCCACTGAGACTGGAGCCAGTGGAGGAACAAACACTGAGCTCTTCATTTTACATTTCATCCACATGGAAAGGGGCAAAGCTCTGGGGGCACTGGGTGTTGGGTGTTTGCTTTCCCTCCTGGCTCTTAACTGCTGAGACACCAAAGGTTTCAACAGCAATGTAAAGTTCCTGATTGAAGCAACTTCTGGAATATTGGAAAATACAGTCAAGAAGGGATCCAGAGAAAAGGCACATTTATTTACTCTCTCTATGCTGGATTTTTTTTTGCAAAGGAACCTCAAACCTCATCTTCACAGTGTTTCCATATTATATCTACATCTCCTTCAAGTCTGAAGGAAAATACAGCCAAGAATGCTGAAGGGACGTTCCACTTAGCCAATTACAGCTGTAATTGACTTCTAATTGTCTACCTCCACCCAAAATCTATGTTTGGCTCTAGCACAATACACACTCTGTGGAAAAGAATAAAAAAGGTGGAGATGTTCGAGATTCCAGCGTTACCTTTGGTACAGAACTGATGTGCAAATTGTAATCAGGGCCAGGAAATTTTGAAGACACTGGGGGAAGAGAGGCAAGCCCTGCAACGAGAACATAAAAGATTATTGTTACTCAGTGTCCACCACGGCATGAACCACAATGGCTAAAGAGGATTTAATATTGTGAGCAAAACCAAGGCTTATTTTTTGGGCTAACATGGCCAGATTTTTGTATTGAGGGAGTCTGCAGGGGTGGCTTCTGTGAGGTGACACCAGGAGCTGCTCCAGTGTCACACAGAGGCAGCTCCAGGTGGCTCCAGCAGGGTCCTGCCTGAGCTGTGACATTGGTGGCACCTCTGCCATAACATATTTAATTAAAGGTAAAAAAACCCAGCACAGCAGGACCTGGGAAAGAGGAGTGAGAATGTGGGAGAGAAACAATCCTGGAGACACCCAGGTCAGTGCTGATCAGTCAAGGTCAACCCAGAACACAAACAAATATGAAAAAAAGCCAATCTAGGACTCTGTGGAATCAATTTGTCCAGATTCACTTAACTTTCCTTTTACTTTTTATAACTGCTGCATTTTCTAATACTACATACTCTCCAAATCTGTCCCCTGTACTTATTTCTTCACCACTTATTTGTCAGAGAGGACAGGATGTGTGCCTGGATTATAGACTCTGCACAATAATTTTATGCCATTAAGTGTTTGATTAAATGTTTTGAGAATAATGTAGTTATAAATGCAAGTGGTGGGTAATGATTTGGTGGAGATTTACATTTGCTTTTGAAGAGTCTTTGTGCTTAAGGACAGGAATTAATAATGCCTTAGTCATTTATCAGTAAAATAATAGTTCACTAACTGCCTTTATTCTTTCCTTTTTTCTTTTTTTCTTTTTTTTTTTTTTCGGTTGGGCTGGTAGTGGTGGATTTTCTTTTGTTTTCATAGTCCAACTGCAAAATATTGCCTAAATTGCTGCTTGTATGAAAATCCAGTCCTCCCACATCTGGCCCCAGAAGACAATTGGAAGAGCAAAGGCATTTAAAAACTCAAACCTAGAACTAAATCTAAATTCAATTTCAAAGAACTTGGATGTTTCCTCAATATTGTTGGAGGATCTTCCTATAAAAAATCAAAAACGTTCTGGAGAGGTCCAGGAAAAGCACAAGTCTTTCATGAAATATTATGAAGCCTCATAATTATAAATGTTTAACCTGTTGTCCAGAAGGCCCATGTTGAGAAGCAATTTGACAACCTGTGATTCACCAGCTTAGACTCACTTGGGCTTTGTTCTGTGTTCCACAATTCCTCTGGAATGTATCCCAGATTTTCACTGACACTCCTGTGACTGTTCTCCAAATCACCATCGTTTTTCTTCTCAGCTGAAACTTTTCTAGAAAACAAAAAGGTATCATTAGAAATTCTTCATGGTGAGAGAACTCTTGGGTAGCAGACTAGAGAGAAAAAACTAAATGTCTCACGTCCCAAAACATAGGTGTAAAACACATTCCAAGCAATTAGCTGCTACAAATCTTGTTCCATGGAAGTATTGCCCATGGAATTTTCTTTGGAAAGTTTCCACCAGCAGCAATGTCAAAACCCATGAAAAAAAGGCAACCTTCAAAAAGTGAGGACCCTGTGCCAGATCATAGGTTTTGTAGAAAATGAATTTTGATCTCTGATTCTGAATTGCAGGATATTTAGTGCCCAGTAATGGAACACCAGGCAGGTCACCTATGACAGCTCATCATTTTGGTGCCCAGCTGCAAAACCAAAGCGTGTCCTCACATTCCCACAGTCAGGCATTCATCTGTACACTCTGAAGTTAATCTTTCACTCTGAAGTTTACTTTCCACATCAGAGAAATTCCTTGGTTAAAGTTACACATCTCCGAATGTGCACAACGGTGCCCTCTCAGCTGCACAGGGGGACAATGGTGCTTTTGTATCCAAAATTCTGATGCTGGAGGAGATGCTACTATTGATCTATTGCTACCATGGACCCCTCTCCAGGCTGGTCCCAGGTCCACCTCTGCCTAGGTTTGAAGTGTGGCAAGCACAAATCAATGATGGAAAACCAGGAATTTTTATTGGGAAGGGGTGGCAGTGAAGTTGGTGGAAACTGCTGTGTGTCCTTGTAAGAAAAAAATTGTAGTGAGGGTCGGGCTCTGCTCCAGGGAACAGGGACAGGAGGAGAGGGAACGGCCTCAGGCTGGGCCAGGGCAGGCTCAGCTTGGACAGCAGCAGGAATTTCCCCATGGAAAGGGAGCTCAGGCCTTGGCAGGGGCTGCCCAGGGAGCTTTGGAGTGCCCATCCCTGGAGGTGGCACCTGGAGGTGGCACTCAGTGCTCTGGGCAGGGGACAAGGTGTCCACGGGGCACAGCTGGGACCTGATGAGCTTGAAACTTTTCCAACCTCAATGATCCCATGATTCTGTAATTCCACTTCTTTTATATTTAGTAGGAGTCACTTTGCAGGCCCACAGAGCTTCAGAGGGGTGTTAATGATGCACACACACTTCGGGTGAGTCAGCTGTCAGCCATGGGGCTTTTTTAAGAGATAAACAGGTTGGATACCACCAAGAGCCCTGCCATGGTTACTAGAAGACAAAAGCAATTGTTTAGGGCTGCCACCCCCAGATGTTACATGACACTCTGCTGTCTCTTTTATCTGAGCCTTAGATCCCAACAAACTCAATGGAGCAGCCAAATAAAAAGCAGCTAGGAAAAAAAAATGTGTGGGAGGTATAGGAAGATAGCCAGCCAAGCTAAAAATAAAGTAGTGTGTGTTTGGTCTCACTACTTCTTTGCTACCACAGCAATGCAGCTTCCAAAATCTGGACAAGCATCATTCTTTGTACTGCAGGGAAGTTCCCCCCAAGGAAAAAAAACCAGTGAGCCTACAAAATATGTGATTGTTAATAATCCTTGTGATTTCAGGGTCATTATTTTTCAAACCTTGAAGAACTGTCAACACTGAATCTCCAAGTCCACAGCCTGAACTCATCCCAGTTTTCTTAATGTTAAAGTATAAGCAAAGTGAGACCACAGTGAGAAAACTCATCTTTAAAGTTAATAGAGAAATAGTAACTTGGTAGTACTGAGAGCTAAAAACACACTTCTGCCATGAAGGTAGAATTGTTTCTGCCCAGACCAGATGCAAAAACATAGAGGGAAAGGAAAGTTATGCCCTATGCCCTATTCTGGACCTGTTCATGTCTGGAAGAAGAGCTGCAGATCCACAACAGCAAGGCAGGGTCTGGGAAGGACAGACCCCACTCCTGGGCAGGTCTTTTCCTGTGTGTTCAACTGGTTTTGCCTTAGAAGGGCTGATCCTTATGGAAGTTTCTGGGATTCTGAATCAAGTGAGAATCCAAGCAAACCCTGCAGTTTTACTCCTGCCCTATTTATATAGCTGCACTTGGCAAAATGATGAATTTAGCCCCACAAAGTAGGAGATCACATGGAAGTTTACATGCATGGCATCATTGCCTTGGGAGAAAACAGAGGGTATCGAATTTCCTTAGTTTGTTTCCTATCAATAAAGTGCACTACAAATGGAAATCTGTCAACTGACTTCCACAAACTTTCCCCACAAGAGGCTGCTAATGAAACTGGGAATTACTGACGTGCCAGGAAACGTTCTGCAAACTCATTAAGGGACAGGGAGTTAAAAACCCCACAAGCATAGGCAGAGAATGAATTTACAATACTGCCTAAATATAAATAATAATATGAATAACCCCACTGCCATGGCTGTCATAACCACACTATGCTGATAAAAAGGATCTCAATTCTGAGAGCCACCAGTTATTGATTTCTAAAGTTTTCCAGCTCAGTGCAATAATGGACAAACAGCTTTGTACTGAAACGTATCTGACAATCACTGAATGAGGTGCTGATACCCATCCACGGGGCAGATTCTATTCTATTCTATTCTATTCTATTCTATTCTATTCTATTCTATTCTATTCTATTCTATTCTATTCTATTCTATTCTATTCTATTCTATATTCTATTCTATTCATATGATCTATAATCATATGTGATATATTTTATATATTTTTATATATTTTATACTTTTATGTTATATATATTATATATATTTATATAAAATATTTTTAATAGAATTATAGAATAGCTTGGGTTGGAAGAAACCTTAAAGACCATCTCTCTCCAAGCCCCTGCCGCGGGCATCTTCCCCTATCCCCGGTGGCTCCAGTGAACACTCCCAGGGATGGAGAGTCACATCATCCCTGTACCAGTGCCTCACCACCCTTTCAGTCAATAATTTCTTCTTAATACCTAATCTAAACCTGCCCTCTGAATCCATTTTTTTACCAGTTTATCCAGCCCTAAAGAGCCGGGGAGGGGGAGTGGAACTCGCCCGCCGCGCTCCGGGGCTCGCCCGCTCGCAGCGCCGGTGTGGCAGTGACATCCTGTGGCGGCGTTGGCAATCGCCCGGCGGGCTCTGCTCGCCATCCATCCATCCATCCATCCATCCATCCATCCATCCATCCATCCATCCATCCATTCATCCATCCCTCCCTCCATCCATCCATCCCCTGCCTCCCCCGGGACACCTGCGAGCAAAGCAGGCTCCGAGAGATTCGGGGTTTTGTGGGATTTTGATGGGGTTTTCATGAGGTTTCCCCGGGGTTTTCGCCCCTGTGGGATCAGAGTTTTCATCGCCTGCTGCGAGCCCTGGTGCCCGCATTGCACTAGAGATGCCATGGACAAATGGAGACAATTTTTATTTTTAATCTAAGCACATAAATTTAGGTCTCAGAGGATTGGGTTAGCCTCTCCGTGTTTCTTATGAAGAAATCCCAAAATGATTGGCTACCTTGACAAGGTTAGCTAGAGAGTGCCTTCTTTATGGGACATTCTGTATGCCTAGTCCTGAAAGCAGTAGGGCTGAGTTTACTTTACAATTAAATTAGCAATATTTTTAATGATAGGTCTAGTATTTCAGTAAAGTTTAGAACTCCATAAGTTAATTATGCTTGTCTTGCTGCTCTTGGCATAAGCAGTCTAATACTAATGTCTCTGAATTAGACTGAGCTATATGGAGACCTATTTGGAAGTCTTTAAACCTTCATCCCTAAGGCCAATGCCCTTCCCTGGATGCTGTCCCCCATCCCTCTGCTGTCCCCACAAGCTCACACAGCCAGCACAAGGACACTGGCACGTCCCTCTTGCCACCCTGCAGCAGCCTCAAAGAGTCCAAAAAGTTATCCCACATCATCTGACTTACCTTATTTCATTTTGATAAGTAGATTCTGAGAATAAAGGGGAAAAAAAAAAAAAAGGTGTTTAAAATGCAAGAAATTAACATTTGAAACTTCTGTAAATTCTCTAAGAGCATGCCCTGAGTTCCAGCTACTACGGGAGCATCTCTCCACCCTGTTTGCAAAATTGGGCAGCCAATAGAGCATCTAACACAGAAACTGGAATTAGGCACACAGCACTGAAAATATTCTTCAAATATTTTGTCTTCAAATTTCTGTCTCTAAAAGTGAATGTACTCCCAAAAAGCATGACCCCCTGGGAGTTAATGTGAAGGGCTGACACTGATTGGAATAAATTTATGAGAGAAACATGATGGTGAAATTAAGGGGCATTTTAAACAGGTCATAGTTAAGAGCAGGATCTGCCTGCTCAGTCTTCTGCTTACAGCTCTTTGTGCAACATCAGAGCTGACACAAGTAGATTTATGTCAGATTAAAACCACTTTTTAATGTATAGAGCAGCTGTGAAGGTCCACTCACCTCTCCTCTTTAGGCAGCAGCGCACAACCACCACAATAATAACGATCAGGAGAACAATACCAAGAAATGAAAGCACAACTGCAAGTACAATAACCCACGTGCTCCTGTTGTCTTCACTGTAATCATTTTCTGTTAAATTAAATGGAGAAACATTGGACTATCAGAGGCTCAAGACATTCCTTTCCAGCATATTTACTTTTCTGTGAGATGCTATTAAGTGAATATTTAACAAGGAGTCTGTATTTTCCAAATGACAAACTCCATATTCATGGATGGCACCCAAGAATTTAAAATATTCCCGAATTTAAATCCTTTATTACAGTTGTAACTTCTCCTACTACTAGTTCTCTTCTGAAAAGCACCGGGTTGCAACCTTCAAACTTTATTTTAGAATTATGCTAAGGCCTCCCAGAGTCCTTTGGAGACATTTGGAGAGAGGTGTTAAGATTCAGTTTAGGAGTCCATACTGCAGATATTGAGTGTCTTGCCTGGCTGTTCTTGTCAGTGGAGAGAAAATAGGTATTTTGGGTTACAATTAATTTGATCAAATATGGTTTTGTCCCTTTTAATAAGCTAAACTGTTTTGAAAACAATGTCCATTTCTCCCCACAAACCACAGCAATAGTTGTAGGTGATTAGTACAGTTGGTGACCTCTAGCCTGGAAAAATGATTTTCTAATCAGTTCTGTCTTGGGATTTCTCTCAATGACTTCAACAAGTTTTGGGATGTGCTTGGTGGGACACCTGTTCCTCACCTAAAGAGCACCAAAAAGAAAAATCAGTGAAGAACACACAGCTACTGACCCATCTCTGCAGCATTCTCACATTCAACTTATTCCTTCATCTTTGCTGCAATCTACAGGGTTAAATGAGGGCATTTAAGGATGATTCAATTTCTTGCTGAAATCGGTTGCTATGACCAAACAGGGCTCCCACGTGCACAGAATTGTAAAAATATCTTGCATTTAGAATTACAGAATCGTGGGATGATTTGGGTTGGAAGGGACCTCAAGGATCATTCAGTTCCACCCCCTGCCATGGGCAGGGACACCTTCCACCATCCCAGGCTGATCCAAGCCCTGGCCTTGGACACTTCCAGGAATGGGGAATATTTCTCAGGCAGCTGGATGTACAAGGAAGATGCCAGTTCTGCTTGTCACTGCCCCTTGGTTTGACCAAATATTCCAGAAGCACCTCCAATTTGGCCTCCCTTTGGAAAGCAGCCCCAAAACACTTTTGGCAGTTGTTTAGAAACAATCTTCCAATCCAAATTACAGGTGTGAGACACATCCAGATTTGGCACAGTTCTGTCCCATGGATTTATGATTTTTTTCCTCATTCAAGGTCCCAGTTAACAATTCCATGGCCACACTTGGCTGACAGCCTCTGGGAAAGGAACCACAGGAATGAGGGTGAACTGAGAGCTACTCAAGGTTGGGGAAATTCCCCTGCTGTGGGAACCAGGTTTACCTGTGGCAGGGAATAAACTAAACCCTTTCTATCTACAAATTTTCCTGGGTGCATGTTTTGGGTTTGGAGGTTTCAGACTGAAAAGACACAGTACCAGAGCCTCCTACAAAGCTTGAACCTCTGCCAGGAATCTGCATTATCCAAAGCTCAGGTCATTATCATTAAGCAATTTGTTCCAGTCTTCTCTAATCCTAATGCTCAATCAGCATGTTTGGAATTTCTTCTATTAAGGAAAAAAAAAAAAAAACAAGCACTCAGTAGCCTGAAAATTAGCAGTAAATCCTGTAGGCTGCCATCAGCTGGTGATAAACTTGTTCATAGTATTTTAATCAAGAAGTACTGCAACAGAAATGTTTATTTTAGTACATTTTGTTCTACAGAGATGCCATGGGGATTTCAAGATGACTAAAACATGAATGCCATCTATTTAGCCAGAGGGGAAAGCTTAACCCTTGTGAGAAGGGAGGAGCTAAACACACCTACCCCATCCCAGTCCTGCAGGCTGGCTGCCACACCAAGGTATTTCACTCCCTGTCAGGCTCAGGTTATGTGCCAAGAGATTTATGGACAGGGTACAACACAAACACTCCCAGAGCTTCAGCATTTTTGTGTCTCTGCAGTTTTGGAGGAAGCAGAAAGAAGCTGGAGCTGGGTATGAATGAGGAGCTGCCAGGTGAACACACAAGCAGGGCTGCAAGGGAGGGGCACGAAGATGTGAAGGTGTTAAATCCCTTTGAGTCCATCAGGAAATCCAAACCAAGTTCCATGAGGTGTTTAGTGTGGGCAGAGCTACTTCCCCATTCCACAGGGCCCATCCTCTGCTGCCATCCCGACCTCTGGCTCCTCCCAAAGCTGCCCAAAACTTGACTTTGACAAAGTGTCTCCAGAAAAGGGGATTTTCCCAGGCAGGTGCTGGTGACCAGTGAGGAATGAGAGACTGGAAAAACCTGCACGTGGCTTCTCGGACACTTTGGAGATTTCTGGCTGAGTTCAAAAGCAAAGGATGTCCAGGCTCATGGGAGACTCTCAGTCCTCAACTTCTGCAGGTCAAAAGCCACAGAAATTCATCACCAAAGCCAAAGACAGCTTGGACCCAGCTAAGGAACTTCACCATGGATCCCATTCCACGTAACAGATCTGTTAATGCATCTCCTGGGATAACTCTGTAGGAGCTCCCAAATTTCAGGCTCAGCCAAACACCACTGTAGGAAGAGTGAATGACACAAAAAAGCATCACTTTGTATGGAAAGACTGACCCAGAGGTGCAGGAAGGTGGGACATTCCCTCTGGGAATGGTGGCTGGAGAGGGCTCAGATTTTCAGTACTCCTTGTATTGCTCAAGAGGAACGAGGAGGAATTTGATTTCCCCAGCTTTTAAGTAGAGGGGAAAATTGATATTTCAGTAGTTTTGCGAAGGATTTCTTCCATGTTTGAAGCTGGTTGTGCTCTTTCCCAACAGCCAGCTAAGGCTGAGCCTGTATATGAAAACTAGGACAAGCTCTTAGATTTTGGGTGTGATCTATACATTATATACCTTCCTGTGTCATAAATGCCATGCTTTTATTTCATTCTGATCATTTGAAGACTTCAGATTCTCCAATCCTGTCAAATTTTGAGTGCCTGCTGCTGCTGCACAATGGTATTTCCAAAGAGAAATGAATGATGGTCCTATACAATCACTAATTATACACTAATAGTGCTTCATGACATCTGTTTTTCTCCTCTTCTGATTTGCAGGGAGTAGCTATGGAAACATCACAAATGAGTGGGCAGAGGAATTTCTGAATTTCCTCAGGATACTCCTATTTTGCTTAGTCAATAATTAAGATCAATGTGACTACAAAAGGCCATGTTAGGGATGGTAAAATGACCTTCTCCAACTGCATTACCAAGAAAGCACTTCTGAAAAAGGCCTACTAATAATGATTCATACTGAAAACAAAGGGCACAGCTACTCAATCTTCTCAGTTGTTTATGTGTCAAAATGTCTGTACCAAACCCCTCATTGATATCCTGTGAGGATGTTCTATATGTGCCTCATTCACCCACTGCAGAAGAAGAATCAGTTCATCAAGAGAAGCTGTCAGCATGATTATAACCTTAGCAAAAATATTTAGAGTTATCAAAGGCCTTGCTAACTGCTCTGGAGAGATCTGCACAACATCCAGGCTTGGATTAAAGCAACTTTGAATTTCTTTAAGTAAAAGCCAGTACAAAGCAACCTAATGCACTGCCCCAAAAATTCCTTATATATTAGTACAGAATTTATTCTGGGTTGTGTGCAGAAACTGGAAGGGTTTTTTTCCAAATTAGGGGTAAAACTGGTATTGGATATGATGGAGAACAGTTTCACATTAGGGTTTGGCTTTGTAAGAAATTAAGTTAATATGGCAGGCATGCTCTGATCAAGGATATTTAAGATCTAAATTCCTTGGGTGTTTTCTTGGTCAAGGAGCAAAGGCTGGTTTTCCCAGCAGCGAATCCACAGGAGTCAGGGGCAGATATTTGTCAGAGGCTTTGTCTTGCTCAGTCCTACCTTGTGCTTCATGGTTCACTAGATTGGTAAAAGTACATTTAACCCTACCTATAGATCATGCTGTGACTCCTGGCTCCGAATTCCACACCCCAGAGGATTTCATTTGCGAATAAACGACTTTTTTTTTACAGCAAAACGAACCAGAACAAAACGCACAGCTCTGAGTACAGGCGGTACAACAGGGGAAAAGCACAACAAACATTCACTTACCCGTGGCAGAGTTGTCAAAAATAAGAGTTACAGTCGCATTCTGAGGGCTGGGGAGTGCTTCTATGTCAGCTAAACAAGTCAAAACCTCCGTGTCCCTCGGAGTCAGAGTTAAGGTGCTCAGGGCATTGTGGAGGCCATGAGATCCTGGACTTTGCTGGGTAACATAGCTCGACTTATCAACCCAAGAGTCATTTCTCATCCAGGTAATGTCTGGAGCTGGAGCCCATCCTAAGGCTTCACAAACAATCTCAATTGTTTGGTTCTCTTTTACTGTTAAGGTGCTATTTTTGATGAGTAAAGATCC
Source organism: Acridotheres tristis (assembly GCA_037013685.1). NCBI lineage: Eukaryota > Metazoa > Chordata > Aves > Passeriformes > Sturnidae > Acridotheres > Acridotheres tristis. The sequence continues at coordinate 111,489,016 of CM072884.1, forward strand.
ATTAACTGTGGGAGGGAAAAGATGTTTTTGTTCCTTCAGAATGTTTCGCTGCATTGCTTCCCTGCTGGTAGTTTTAAATCTTATCTCGCTACCCAGAAATAGCAATGCCTTGAGATATGAAGTGGAAAACAATTATTGATACAGATATAGCATATGCATGATGGAAACATGCAGATATTTCAACTACACGGGCCCATTACCCAATGTGTCTAAAGCACGAGTCTCAGCTTTCAGTACCTTTCCAATAAAAAGCAAGGAAATTGCACTTTTTAGCTATCTTGACACGTATCCAGCTGAAGGAAGACATAATGAAATAACAGTGTTTCTCTCTAAATTTTAAATATGCTCAGGTCACATAAGAAGAGGTTTACAGATAGGTGATGAGATGTCATCACTGCACCAAGCCCCTCCTTGACAGATGGATGGTGTCTGGTGGTTGAGATCCTGCTTTCCTGATAAGGAATAAGAGATGGAACAGGGCAAAACATGGGGAGTTATAACCTTTGTTATTGGCACTCTGCATGTGACTCTAAACCTGCTTGGGCAGTAAGATTAGGACGAGGAGACAAAGGATGGTAAATGAGAGCATGTGCTCCTTCCTTAATATAACTTGATGACTTGAGCAATTCCTCAGAGGATTCCCTGAGGCACAGCACAATAAAACAGCTTTTTGCTGGTGGCTTTACACACCTTGCACAGAGAGAAAGGCAAAGTTGTTGTCGCTGGGCTGCTGGATGCTGCACTCAATCCTGCCAGAGTCACTCAGCTGCGTGTCCTGGATGATCAGCTCCGAGGTGAACTGGTCCCCACTGGTGTAGTTGTGGGAGGTGAAGCGCTCTGTGGTCTCCACAGAGCCCTGGGAGCTGAGGACAGTGAGGACAGGACTGCCCTTGGAGAGCCAGATGAGGACTTTCCATCCTGCAGACACCGTGCAGTTGAACCGAGCCTCTGAGCCAGCCAGGACCGTGGCATTCTCAGGGCCTTTTGTGATGGAGTAACAAAAGCCCAGGCCTGTGAGGGAACCAAAATCGGTCCATAAATACAAATACACTGGAAGTTATACGTAGACACTGAAAGTGGTTAGGTTTTGTTTTTCTGCCTTCACTCAGAGTCAGGATTGAATGCTCAAGAGATGGATTTCTTGTTCGGACTTGGTTGTTTATTAAATTTTATCTAAAATACAGAGGGCTCTTCAGCATTCCTAGCTATCAATCCAAAAGCGAGAAAATGGAGGTGAATGTAGCTAGTTACAAGGTCTTTTAAAGCCTAATTATCCAATTAAGAGCTAATATCTATATTATTTATACTTTTGACCCAATAACCAAACACCTGTGACCTGCACTGCAGTACCTTCAATCCAACCAAAAACTGCTGCCTGAAACCAAGAAGAAGGGACAAGAAGGAAGAAAGAGACAACACCCAAGAGCCTCCACCTTGTCCCATACCTATTACTGTATTCTAAAACCCCAAATTCCAAACCCTCCACCAAGTGAAATCACACACTTCTATTCTAACTACACACCCGTGATTTTAACTCCATCACTCAAATTTGGAATCCTTCTCCAAGGCCTCAGGTCAAAAGCAGTGTTCTCCTGGGGGTCAGTGCCAGAAAATACAGAAAGTTCAAAACTCCCAGGCTTCAGGGTTCCACCAATACAGCACCAACAGAGGTGGTTGGATAGTGTAAAACATCTTAACCAGCTCAGAGATGGAGGTGTGCAATCTAATCCTTCAGATCCTGCTTAGATTAAGTAGTTTTCTTTAAAAATGTCTTAAATTCTTTTGTCTTCCCTTCTCTCACTCCAAAATCACCTGTTTCTCTTCAGGAATTCACTGACTACCATTTTGTTGAAAAAAAATATCCACTTTTAAACAGGAAAATACATGAGCTGCCTAGGCTTTAAATAATTAAAGGAGTGTGTAACCAGTCTCTTTTTCATACCTTGGATTGCCACTGATTTTTGGCAGCCCCATCATTTATTCCTTCAGTGCTCTTTCCCCTGTTCCTCAATCATTCATCACATACATTTTGATGTATTTCTTCTAAAGTTTTTCTCAGGCTTTCTGTCAACCAGAGGGGCTGTAACTCGTTAGTTTTAACTCCTTGAAAGGTAGTGTGAATTTTGGCTGTTATTTTTCAGAGCTGAAAGCTCCTAACAAAGTCATTTTCTTTTCCTTTCCTCCTCATAGACCCAGGGCCTCTTATTGCCAACCCCACCAACTGCACAGGGTCTCATCCAGGAATATTTTGAGTCCAAGCATGGATATTTAGCTCCCTGCAGAGCTCACCAGTCCTCACCAGGGGAACATTCCTGCTAAGGGAGCACCAGGACTGCCAGTGGTGCCCCAATGGTTCCAGCTGAGCTCTGCACCATGACAGCAATTAGACACTGCAGTCCATGGCAGCCTAATTAAAACCCTGTGCCCACAAATTTGGCCTGAGAATAATTATTCAATTATATTCCAGGAGAAAGGAGGTCTGAAATGGTCATCACCCCCTTGCTAAGAGCATTCAGGACAATGAAGTTTTGTTCACACCAAGTTCTTTTAGATAGTTTATTCATTAAGGGATTAGCTATAAATTATTGAGAAAATAACATTTTTCTTTCAGTCAGCAGCTGATGTGAGAGAAGGACACGCTGTGTTTTTCACACAGCAGGGGTGTTTGGTGCCTGTATAAATGGAACCAGAGCCCAGTCTCAGTGGTGACATTGCAGCCACTGCCTCAGTGAGCTGCACCCAGGACACAGGGTCTGGAATCTCACTGCTCCATAGCCCAGACCCTTTTGCAGTTCCCAGCTCACATTTAACCACTGTATATCCAACCAAGTTGGTGCCAGGAATTGTTCTTTAATATAAATAGCTCCTCTCTTTCCTCCCACCCACTGCAAGCATTTACAGACTTCTTTGTTTTGCAGGACTGTGCAAACCTCGCTCTCCCTGGTTCTGTGTGTGGCTGACTCTGAGTTCTGTCATGTTTACAAAAACCTTCACAAAAATTTTCCACCTTCCTGGGTTATGTTACCTCTGCCATGCACCTCAGTCTGCAAAGTATATCTGTGTGTGAGCAACAAAACATTAAATGAAAAGCAAACTTTACCTACTCTGATAATTAATAAAGCCAGATAAGATTAAGTAAATCACATTTCTGTTCAAATTAAAATTTACCTGCTCTGCCCCTCTTAATGCAAACTGTTCTCTGTGCACTTGGAATTTATTTCCATGCATGTGCAAACACTTTACATTTTCAAGGAGCTGTGATCTGCCAGGGCTCTGAATAAATGATGCAACTTTCAGGACAATGCTTGCTGTTAATTAATCTTTGAAATTTATCCCTAAGCAGGAATAATCAGGGATAATTTGCTCTAAAAATAACTGGCTATGTTGCTTTTGCTTTCTTCAGACATTCAGGGCAGTATAGGCATGTAGGTATGAGTTAATCATTCATCTATGAGAATTATTTGTTATCTGTCCATAGGTAAGGGAGGATCTACATCTTCTTCCACCAACCATGGCTGCTGGAGCAATAAATGATCTCTCCCTGATTGCTGCCCCATGGGGAACAGGTCCCTGAGCCCTGCATGGGGATATTTTGGGAGGCAGAAGAACTGAGGAGTGGGACAAAAACCTCTGCTCCGTTCAGATCCCAGCCCCAGCACAACCAACAAAGGAATTTCATCAGCTTTCTCCACCTGCTGCCTGAATGGCTTTGGTGATTTTGCCTTTGCCTCTTTATCGTCTTGCTTCTATTGTTTGTTCTGCACGTGGAGTCCTGAACCAACAGCACTTTCCATTGTCCAGCCCGTGCACAAACACGGGTAAAGTCACCTATGTGAGCTCACAGAGGACATTCATGGCACAAATGAGATCCAAACCCAGCTCACAATGCCTTAAGATCCTTTTGCTGGACCTTGCCTCATGCACTGGGGGGGGGGAAATGTTAGTGCTGGTTTCATTTGCATCCTGCTTCAAAAATACCTTGCAGATGGTTGCTTTTAAACAAATTAAGGCCTTGGGCTAGATTTTCATTGCACTTTACAGGAATTACATGTTCAGCTCTTAACAGCTGTTTCAACATCTGCTTCCCCACACAGCAGCAGGGAGACATCCCACCCAGACAAACACCATCCTTGCAGCAGGGAAATGCTGGGCTGGCTCCCTGATCACCCCTTGGCTCTTGAAAAACACCCCTGAGTGAGGACACTTCCTCTGAGGCACGTCATTAAAGGTTTACAGAGCAGTCACCAGGGGTGAAAATTTGCTTCAATTAAGTGTTTATGGTGTCCCAGGTGCTCAGTGCCTCCCAGCAGCAGAGCACAAACCACTTCCTTCATGAGCTGGTGTTTTCCCTCCTCTGCCACACAAATTCACTGTCACACCACTGCACGTTGTGAAGAAATGAAAATGCATCTTGTGCAGGGTGATGGCTGCACTGAGGGAACCTCATTTGCCAAAGAAACACCCTTGTCCTTCGTCAGCAATGTCCTTTCTTCCACACTTGAATAAACTCCAAAGGATCACTCTTCTATGCTGGAGTTTTCAACAACAAGGGCATTGAGACGTGGCTACCTTGTCCTCCTTGCCTCCTGTCCTCTGCTGGCTCTGTTTTTGCTCTTTTGTAAGTGACCTATTTGGATGCAGCACAGGGAAGGACAGGATGGGCTTATCCTTTTCCCATAATGATTCCTCTTTTTTTTTTTCCAGCCTCATTACCGTATTTCAAAATAATCTCCCCCTCTATACCCATATCGCCCTTCCACAAACACTGCTTTTCATCTTTCAGTTTTTGTATCTAATATCTGTCTTCCTCCCTTCCCTCTTTGCTCTTTCTGTTTGAATTTCTACATTTTTTCCTCCCAGTCCCTTTGAAACTCCTTTTTCTCTTCAGGTTTTCTTCAGTCTCCTGCTCACTCCACTTTGTCTTCTACCTCCCCTTCCTCAGCACTGGCTCACTGCTCCAGCCACAGCTCTGCTATGAACTGTTAAATACACAACAATTAATTAATTAATTACTTAATAGACAGCTCAAGTTTGTTTCAAAACCCAACAGCCCTGCAGCTGAGCTTTTTGAAAACCAAAGTAGGTTAGAGCTTGTCAAAGCTTGCAGCGAGGGACTGGCTTGTTCATTTATGTTAACAAGAATTTTTAAATGCTTACAGGATGTTTCTGTCAAGTAATACCAGACTCCTGATGCTCAGCAACACTTATTTCCTCCCACCTGCACACAAACCTCTCCACAGCCCCCAGGCTGTGTCTTCCTCTCACTCACTGTTTGACAGCAGTCCCTGGCAGAACTTCCCAGTGCCCAAAAATAAAAGATCCAAGGACTTCCTGAGCCAAAAATTGCTTCTGCACCTATGGATCTACCCCTTATGATATTTGTTTCTAGGTTTTTTCAGCCTATTTATAATTTGATATCCCCCATATCCAGTGGCTGTGAGCTTTACTATTTAATTACATGCTCTGAGAAAAGAAGAGGCTTGGGTTAACCTTAAATATTCTGATACTTTTAGTGGTTGCCAGGAATACTTTTTGTTGTGAGAAATTATGAATAATCATTTCACCATCCACTTCCATATAATTAATTATTTTAATACATTTTTAGTATTTATTATTTTTCAAAATCAGGAAAAAGATATCCCAGGCTAGTGAAGCCTCCTCATCCTTCCCTCCTAGACAAGAGGAGCTTTGGATGCCCCATCCTGGAAATGCTCAGGGATGGATTGTGGACACTGGTCTAGTGGAAGGTGTCCCTGCCCACAGCAGGGAGGCTGGAACTGGAAGATTTTTAAGGTCCTTTTTAATCCAAAGCCTCCTATGATTCTTTGATTCTCTGCCTTTGAACAGCTCCATCACACTTTGTAGCTTTCTCAAACCTAACCTGTCCTGCTGGTCAAGGAAGGGTTAACAAAACAGCCAATATCTGAGATGAAACCTTTCTGTGGATTTACATCATGCCAGGGTTCATTTTATCTGCCTTGCTGGAGACATCAAATGGTGAAATTTCCTCTCTTTTTCAGCAATTTACTCACTTTCCAAGACATCTATTCTTTTCCCTACTAGACATTGCATTTAAGAGATGCTTTGCATTGAATGCTTCCTCAGCCTTTATTACTTACTCATCTGGAATCACGACATTTTCTGGCAAATCTTCTTCGTCTCTTTTAGGATTTGCCTGCCCTAAGTAATTCTGCACTGCTTGCAAAGTCTGCCACCTCACAGTTCCCTCCTCTTCACCAGGTTGTTTAAGAGCTTGCTGAATACCACCCATCCCTGTGCAGCTCCACTGCTCAGAAAACTCAGCATTTATTCCTGCACTGTTTCCTTTCACTATTAATCCATGACAATTCCTTTCTCCTCATCCCACTGCAGCTCGTTCCTGTCAGAGCCTGCTAAAACTCCAGCTGGACTACGATTAAGAAAAGAAATCAGCCTTGTCTCCATTACCCAACTAGTCACTTAATATTTACTTTTCCTCTAAAGCTTTGCCACCAAGACACTTTTAATCTGAATTGACTTTGAGACTCAGGCATGTGAAGTGGCAATTGGTGGCAAACCAGCAACGTGATAATTTACATTTACTTCTGGAAGTAAAAACCAGCTGCTGATAGGGAGTTTTCTACAAATGCACCTTCAAAAGCAATCCCAGACAGGAGGAAGAGAAAAAACAAGGAGAGGGAGAAAGTGAAAGAGGGCAGCCTTCCCATCTCCTCCCCACCCCACCCACTGCTCAGTCCTTCAGCTGAAGCACACTTTAAATCTTCAGATCATTCAGGCTTGAAATGCAAACATCCCCCTTTCAGAGAGGTCAGATAATCCCACTCTGTGACTGCCTGCTCAGTCTGAACTCATCAGCAAAGGCCATTTACACCACATTTAAATGAGCTCCCTGTTTTGTCCCTGGTGCCTCGTCTCCCCATTATGAGCGTGTCCTACCTGGCAGCGAGGCAGTCAGGATGAGGGGAAGTAAAATGGATTTCTGGAGGCTCTCCATTGGAGCATTCTCTCCTGGTCCCTGAGGCAGGAAGCCACCGGTGGTCACTGCATGCTTGAGAAGAAGCTGAAGGACAGAACTTGTGGGGAAGGAGTTGGGTCCTGTGACAAAGGGTGACTTTGTGTGACCTGTATCAGCAACAAGGGGAAAAGATTAAATGAGGGAGGGCTTGGAAGCAGAGCAGAATCTTTCCTCAAACAACAGTTTCAAAAGGCACAAAGGAACATTTTTCAGCAGAAAACCTCCTGCAGATTCCTCAGTCCCTCCTGGCTGTCACAGCACTCCTGCTCCAGCTCTGGCAGGGCCAGGGCAGCTCCTGCTGCATCATTAAAGTGACTCCTGAGCAACTGGGGAAAATAATTCTCTGAGCTGCTGCACTTGCAAGGATGAGAAAAAACAAATCTCCTCCCAGCTCCCCAGACTGAGCCCTCAGAAAGGCTGATAGTACAAAAAGGGTCCCCAGAGTTATTCCTCAGAACCTGAGAGTGCCTCCTGTACCCCACAATAAACCAGCAGCACCTCTCCACTGTGGTCAGAAATTACACACAGAGCCTGGGTGTGAGGCACCACCTTACTTCCTTCCTATTTTCTGCTTTTTCGGTGTTTGTGATTCACTTGTGAGATATTATCCTCCTCCCCCTCAAAATATGTGGGAGAGGCTTTGACTGCACTTGGTTTACAAATTCCTCATCTGGGCGACTGAAGCTTGCCTTTGTGAAAAGCCAAGCCAGAGGATGTGGTTTTGTGGCCAGACCAAATTTCTTGTCAGGAAAGTGTTTCTGACTCCAGGGGTGCTTTTTGTGGCAGCACTGTGCAGTGCATAAAAAATTAAGTGTCACCACAGGGACACCCTGGGTTTCCTGCTCAGCTGCAGCACCAGGAGCTCCATTCCCTGCCCGGAATCTGGCAGGCTCACTTGGCATTTGCATCCACGTTTTCCTGTTTTTCGAGCTTTCAGTTTACCTTGGGAACCTACAGGACAGCCCTGTCAACTTATCAACGCTTTCAGCCAAACCTGGGGGCTGATTTCTTCACCTGCTCGTTCAAAGGCTGGTTTGGGTTTTCTTAGTTTTGAAAGGTTTTGGGGTCTTTTTATCTCCACATTTGCTGTGTGGATGAGTCCCCAGCAGGCAGGTGGGGAGGGAGGGTCACTGTTCACAGCCTGGAGGGATTTCTCCTTGCTCTGCCACTGTGACAGCTCTTGGCACACACACAGACCAGCCAGGACTATGAGCTGATAACACCTGTCATACAAAGTGAAACAGCCTGAGTAAATCACCGGGAAACCAATCCAAAACACTGGGCTGGGTCCTTTCCCGGGAAGCTGTGACACCAAGAGGATTTCCAGCCAGAACAGCAGAATTTCATCCCTCCCCTGACAAATCCAGCTGCTCCAAAGCATTCTGAGCTGGGTGAAGAATGAATTGGCAAGAATATTGTACCAAATCCAGCACAAAAGTCAGTAAACAGCTTGGAGTGAAGTAGAGCAAGACAGGAAAGGGAGGGATCTATAACATTTCATTTCACTTTGTTTCAAAACGGACTTTTAAAGGGCTGGGAAATATCATCCGATCCCCAGATGAAACAGGATATTTTGGCTGACGGTGAATTAAATTCCTGGGGTTGTTTTGGGCTGCTTTTCCCCTCCTCTGCCAGTGCACGGGGTGGCTCGGGTTGCCAGTGCTGCTCTGAGCCTGTTCCCTCCCTCACCCACGGCACAGGTAGGGGATAATAACAATAATATTGTTATTATAATATATAATATCACCCCAGAGGAATGGCAGCTGGACACACAGAGGGGTTGGATGCTTTGGGCACCCCACGACAGATCCCAACCCCAAATGCCGGGAAGCAGAATAGGAGATAAAACCACAAAACACTCCTGCCACCCCAGGGCAGGCTCCTGCTGAGGCAGGAGCGAAGAAAAGGTTAAATTATCTTTCAGCCCCTGTCTCTGTCTGCTGGGAAGCAGGTGAAGGTGGCAGGGGGGATTACCTGGATCACATCCCTGGCGCTGAGCTGTCTCCCACGGCGTGCTCTGAGCACAGGTCCGGCTGCCCACTGGAGGTGACCCAGGCGAGGATCCCTCACCTGCCGTGCCGAGGAAAGGTCCCTCAGGTGTTGGGGACACTGTCCCCGAGGGAAGGGAGGCTGTCCCCAGCTGTGGCTCGGCCGCAGGCCGTGCCTGGCACTGTGACACGCAGGGATGGCCTCTGCCTTCCCCCGCCCTGTCAATGTTTAACCTGCCCGCAGGAAGTGAGGCACGGCTGGTGACACACGGTGACAAACTTCACCTGGTGCCAGCCCAGCCTGCGGGGCTGCCCGGGGCTCGGCCTCATCCTCATCCTCGGCAGAGGAGAGGGCTCGGGGCGGCCAGGTGGGCACCAGCAGGTGAGTGCCATGGTGCCAATTCCCCCCGTTACAGTGACACAGTGACACAGGTGAATGTGATGGTGCCAATTCCCCCTGTTACAGTGACACAGGTGAGTGTGACAGTGCCAATTCCCCCGTTACAGTGACACAGTGACACAGGTGAGTACCATGATACCTGGCACTGATGTCCCCTGTTGCAATGGCACAGGTGAGGACCATGATGCCAATTCTCCCTGTTACAGTGACACAGGTGAGCTCCATGGGGCCAATTTCCCCTCTTACAATGGCACAGGTGAGTGAACAGTACCTGGCATTGATGTCCCCTGTTGCAGTGACACGAGTGAGTGCCATGGTGCTTGGAACGTGTGTCCCCTGTTATAACGACACTGGTGTGTGCAGTGGTGCCAATTTCCCCATTATATAACATTTCCCCTGTGATAATGGCACAGGTGAGTGGAGTGGTTCTAATCTCCCTGTTACAGTGACACAGGTGAGCTCCATGGTGCCAATTTCCCCTCTTGCAATGGCACAGGTGAGTGAACAGCACCTGGCACTGATGTCCCCTGTGGTAATGGCACAGGTGAGTGGAGTGGTGCTAATTTCCCTGTTACAATGGCATAGGGGAGTGCAGTGGTACCTATTTCCCCTGTTACAGTGACACAGGTGAGCTCCATGGTGCCAATTTCCCCTCTTACAATGGCACAGGTGAGTGAACAGTGTCTGGCACTGATGTCCCCTGTTACAGTGACAGAGTGAGTGCCATGGTGCTTGGAACGTGTGTCCCCTGTTATAATGACACAAGTGAGTGCAGTGGTGCCAATTTCCCCATTATATAACATTTCCCCTGTGATAATGGCACAGGTGAGTGCAGTGGTGCCAATTTCCCAGTTATATAATATTTCTCCTGTGATAATGGCACAGGTGAGTGCAGTGGTGCTAATCTCCCTGTTACAGTGACACAGGTGAGTACCATGATACCTGGCACTGATGTCCCCTGTGGTAATGGCACAGGTGAGTGGAGTGGTGCCTGTTACAATGGCATAGGGGAGTGCAGGGTTTTTTTACCTGTTTCCCCTGTTACAGTGACACAGGTGAGCTCCATGGGGCCAATTTCCCCTCTTACAATGGCACAGGTGAGTGAACAGTGCCTGGCACTGATGTCCCCTCTTACAGTGACACAGGTGAATGTGATGGTGACAATTCCCCTGTTACAGTGACACAGGTGAGTGTGATGGTGCTGGAGCACATCTCACTGACAAAGGCAGTGTGGCAGAGCAGAAGTGCCCGTGCCAGTGGTCACTGTCACCCACAGCTGGGGTGCTGAGGTCCTCCAGCAGCCCTTGGCAGGGTGAGGGGCTGAGCCAGGGCCAGGGAGCAGCCAGGGGGTCCCAGTTTGCAGCTGGAGGAGATGGGGCAGGGCTGGAAGTAAGGCTGTGTAAGACCCCTGGTGTAAAACTTTTGCAGGTAGAACCAAGATGTCCATCCAAGGGCAGGGGCAGGGATGGATCAGGCTGTGGTGTCCCTGGGGAGCAACACAGAGTGACAGAATCGATTAGGTTGGAAAATACCTCTGAGAGCATCGAGTGCAACCTTTGACCAAACATCACCTCGTCAACCAGACCAGAGCACTGAGTGCCACGTCCAATCTTTCATTAAATGCCTTCAGGGACAGTAACTCCACCTCCCTGGGAGTGCTTTCCAGTGTTTAATCACCTTTTTTTTTGTGAAGAAATTCCGCCTGATGGCCCCAGGAGACTGAGGGGGTTGTGTGTGCTCCCGGCTGCCTCCTGAGACGTTCTTACAGCCTCTGTCTTCCTCCAAGAATTGCATCCTGCATTTTATGCCATTGTTGGTCAGTGATTTGAACTGATGTGACATGTCAGGAGATTTTTATGATGAATCCATCTGCCAGGAAGCTTAAATCGTAAAAAAGGGATGTAAAACTTCCCTGAACTGTATTTCCTACTAAGCACAATAACAGTAGCAAATATAAATTAATGCCACAGTGATTCAAAATGGAAAGATTTGGTTCAGTAAAGGGAAATGAATCATTCAGTTTGGGGAATCGTGAGAAATTTCTGAAAATAAATTTCAAAATCTTTATTAGAAAAAAAAAATCACTCTGACTTGTTAAAAGGAATAGCCATGAAAACTGCAGGAATAGGGTTTTTTTGACCAGTTATAATTTTTTTGTTACTATTCCCTTGACTTTACAAACACCTTCTTTTTTAAAGTCTAAAATCTCACACTCTTGTTCCACTGACTTAAATAACAATATCCTTAAAATGACTTCCATACAGGTGTGTCTGAATAAATCTAGAGCAAGAAAAGGGAGGATAGATAACATCTAATGAACACATTCCATCTCTGGTTGCCCAAGCAGGAGAAGTGCAGAAGGTTAAAATTAATTTTTAGCTTGAATTAATCAAGATAACACTTGATAAAAACGCTTTGGAAAGGATAATTGCTGCTTTTAAAACTTTTACAAAGCTATCATTTGGCACTGCTGAGAAGAGATTGGCTCTGTCATCTCTCTAATTGCTCTTTAGGTAGGCTTAAGCTGCTCTGAGGTTCATGCCCATCCCCTCAGTGTAGAGAGGACAAAATCAGCTGTGTTAGAAAAGACCAGCATGTGCATTGACATTTTATTAATTATTAATTACTGCCCTTGTCAGCTCCTTCCTTCCTCTGGCTTTCCTGATGAGCCTTGGTGTTGGGATGAGTAAAACCCTGGGCTGGGATGGAGTGGGATAAGATGTGGTGCAGTGTCTGAGTCCCCAGTGTGCAGGCACAAGGTCACCCATGCTCATGATGCTCAAAAGACCTGATTGAGATGGAAAAGCATCTTGGTCACTTTGTGAATCACCAGGCAGAGTCCTACCTCCCACTCCCCTTCCCCCAGACACTTCTTTCCAATTTTTCCTTTTTCTTCTGCTGGTGAGTAGGAGGATTCTCACCCTTTTTTTTCCCACCCCCCCCCAACCCTTCCAAACCCATTTCTGGATGGTGTGTACACTGTGAACTCCTAAGCTACCCCCTCACATTTTTTGTTCTGGGGCGTTTGAGGCTGGAACATATTTCTGCACAGCTTGCTGTGCAATCCCACGCCAGGAGCTCCCAGGGACTTCCTGGGATTCACTCCCTGAAACCTTCTGTCCCTGCCATTGGGGCCACCAGTGCAATTTCTGTCTCCCCTGCAGGAGAATGGGACAAATTGTCATGATGGAAATGGCTTCAAACTGAGAGTTGGTTTGGATGGGATATTAGGGAAAAATTCATCCCTGTGAGGATGGGGATGCCCTGTGTGATAAATGTGATTGGTGCTAACTAAATTGTAACTATATTAGCAAAACTCTACTCAAATCAGTAGAAAATAATTGTTACAAAGCAAAAGGTAAATGAGTGAGACAAAGCAGATGGAATCCTCCAGATGTTAGATGGGAGTAGTAGAAGGATGTAGGTCTGATAAGCAGCATCTAGAAATAGAGAGTTTTGACCTTGGAATGGGCCAAATTGGGATGATTCCAGGCATGGGACTTAATTAAAGTCTTATTATGGAAACTATCTGCTCAGTTACATAGGGTGCATGTGTTACCTGTGGCCATTGATGAAGACAAAGAGCCTTCATCAGAAATAAGACCCCCAAAAGGATGAGAACCCCTAACTATTAGTAGAGCATGCACAACACAACGTAGAGATGCAGATTTTAGGAACAGAAACTAGGAAGAACTTTCCAGAAAATTCTGTATGAATATGTATTAGCATACAGTATATGAGTGGGATTTTGGTTTGATTGTTTGGTCTGTGAGGAGTGGTAAGCCCCTCCCCCTACCCCCGGTCGGTTTTGCTTATGCTTTAATTACACTAAATTACTCACTGCCAAATTTTGTATATACTCAAATAAATGTATTCAATATACTTTGATTGCACTCATTTATATACAATTGTTGCTATTAAATAAAAATGTTACCGAATTTAATCTTGTTGTCTGAGAAATTGGACAAATAGAACATCATTCATAACACCTGGCACAGGGTGCCCAGAGCAGCTGTGGCTGCCCCTGGATCCCTGGCAGTGCCCAAGGCCAGGCTGGACATTGGGACAGTGGAAGGTGTCCCTGCCATGGCAGGGGTGGCACTGGATGTATTTTAGGTCCCTTCCAGCCCAAACCATTCTGTTCTTGTGTGATAGAAAATGAACAGCATTTAGACACCTTCATCTGTAAAATCACCAGGCTCTACAGTTCTGTGCTGTATTTTGGGTTATTTAGCTGAGTCAAAGAAAATACAATCAGACTGTGTGAGCATTGAAAAACCAGAGAAGAGCTACTTACTGATTAAAGCTGATTTGAGGTCAGTGCTAGAAACAGGAATAAGATTCTTCCTTTCTTCATGAGAATGGGCTTGAAAGGAGGTTTGACCATTACAAGGATTTTGAGAAATGGTTTCCTATCAAAGAAATAAATGTTCTTTTCTCTCATGAAGAGCAAACCCCTAGAAAAGACAAAGGCAGGAGGAAATCTGCCCTAATGACTGAATTAGCTGTCTCTATCTTGCTGCCTACAGGATGCTGCTCTCCAGTAGTAAATCAGGCCAAAGAGATGCTAAGCCATAACTTTTCCAGCTCTGCCTCTGTTTTTTCCTCTCTTTCTATGCTCTTCCTCCTTCCCTCTACTGTTCTCCAAAATATCTGGTGCTCTGCAAGTGTTTCTCATTCACAACAGATTTTCTTAGTGTTAGCTATAGAAGTCTAAATGAGACACTCTGTCTTTAATAAGTTTTTAAAAATCTTTTAATTCGTTTTTTAGTGTAGTCACATTTTTCCTTAATCAGAAGCTTAGAGAGGAAAAGCTCTGGAAATAACAGGGCTGGGCCATTTCCTCTTTGTGTTACCTTCATAAACATTGAGATGCATTTTCCCCCATTGTCTCCCTCCTTATTTTTACTCCAGAGGAGTCTGCAAGACTGGGCTGGATTGGACTTTCTGGTTTAGACTGTAAAAGTAGCCGAGACCAATCCCACCAGGTTGCTTCCCACTGTCCTGAGGAATCCTGCTTTATCTCTTTCCAAGGAAGTCAGGTAATCTTTGCCTTGATGTAAAGATTCATGGAATTATGCTACCATGAATCTAAGCCAGGATGAATTCTCAAAAACCTTGTAACACCAGTTTGACTCATCTGATTTTTTTTCTTTCATTTCTTTCTTTTTTTTTTTTTTTTTGTCCTTGCTGATTATAATCAAGCCACAGCTCTGTGCAGAATTGCTGGGGCCCTGAATGAGGAAAGGCTTTGGACATAATCTTCTTCCAGACTTTCACACCCAGGAGGCCACAGGATTAAACACTTTTTTGGCACGAATATCCTCACAGTTTTTATTTGGCCTGAATAAATCTGCACAACTGGAATGTTGCTGTCCAATCCTTTCCTGCCTGCACTGAACCACATTCCATTCTTCCCCTTTGCCAGGTGCATTTCTCCTCTCCAGCACTGAAACCAGGGAGTTGTAGCTGGAAAAATGAAAATGTCATCGTTCAGGGCAGGTAGATGAAGACATTCATCATGGAGTTCAGGCAAGATGAAGTGAGAAAGTTTATCACAGAATGACAGAAATGCAGCTTTGGTGCTGTCAGAGGGAGTGTAAATCTGAGAAGGAAATTTTTTAGTACAGCAGTTCCCCTGGCAACATTTTCTTTAGCTTTAGAAATGCTTTGTCTCTGGTTCAAACAGCTTTAATTGCTCTGGTTATCCTTCAGCTTATTCTAAAGAACTTTTCAATGTCTGATAATGTGCCAAGAAAAGGGAAACATCATTCTCTACACTCATAATCATGATTGTATTTTTCATTATTGCTTAAGACAATGCTTTTTAGACTCTTCCTGAGGACTTATGTGGAAAACCAGATTCTTCAAGGAGTTCAGGCTAAATGAAAATCTGCCCAGAGCTCCTTTAAAACTGGTGCTCAGCACCTCTCTCCAGCAAGCACAGGGAGTCCAGCTCTGGGCACATCAGAGGAACAAATGAACAGCTTTGTCAGAGGAATGCACACACACACACTGTGCCCAGGGCTCCAAATCCCACAGCACTTCCCAGGAAATTTACCATGGGATATGGAATTAAACCCCTTTTCACACAGGATCCCACAGAATTGTTAGGATTGGAAGGGGCCTCTGAAGTTCACCTTGTCCAACACCCCCAAGCTTTTCTTCTTTTCCTGATGATTTTGCAAGGGCTGCCTGTTATGAGAAACGTTCAAACTCACACCTCTGAAAATAGAATATTAATGAACGTTCCCCAAGTGACCCATAGGCATGATCAGAGTGGCACTGCTGTGGTGAGAGAGCAGAGCAGTGGTGTGATATTGGCAGGGCTGGCTCCCTTCTGCATTTTCATCAAATACATCCCTGTGACTGACATCTTGCTGCTCCCTTTGGGCATTCAGTTAAGATCATCAAATAGAAATGGCAGGGGGGACTTTTTTGGAAATCAGTGTCTCCTCTGCACTGTGTCTGATACCAGGTCTGGGACTGAAATCTGCCTTTTTTCAGTAAAACACCCTAAGGCTCTGGCAGAGATGGTTTCAGATATTCAATTTCTCTTCCTGTGGCAGAATCACTGCTGTATTTTGGCTTTCTCCTGCAGAGGAGCAGTGAATTTTATTTTGATATTCAGGCTGAGAGAGCTGGGGCTGTTCAGACCAGAGAAATTCCAGGGAGACCTTATTGCACTTTTTCATTATCTGAAGGGGCTACAAGAGAGCTGGAGAGGGAATTTTTACAAGGCCTTGTACTGATAGGACAAGAGGGAATGGCTTTTAACTGAAGGAGGGTCAGTTTAGACAAGATATGAGAGAGAAATTTTTTACAACGAGCGTGAGGAAAACCACAACAGCTTGTCCAGAGAGGTGGTGGATTCCCAATCCTTGGAAAACTTCAAGGCTCTGACTGAGTTGAAAATGTCAGTGCTCATGACAGAGGGAGTGGGACTGGATAACATTTAATGGGTCCTTCCAGCCCAACCACTCTGATTTCATTATTCTGTTTGGTCATTTCCTTTGAAATGTTTGTACACAAAACAAGAATCTCCTAAAAGCTGAGGGAACTGGTGAGTACTCAGAGATCTCCAGAATGCAGTAAAGATTGGCATTTTAAAGGATGAAGCTTCCAGCCCTTTTCCTCTTCCATATCCACATGTTGGAACCCTGGTCACCGAGAATTTCAGACTTTAGACAGCACCTTCCTCAGCCCCAAAATGGGCTGAGGTGCCTCATGCCCTCGCCCTGAGCTGTTCCACCCCCTGCTCACCCTGCCAGGACCCAGAGCATCACTCCCACACCACCCTGCTCCCAGCTCAGCTCTCCCTGCTCTGTAATTCCCCCCTTGGACCTTTACACGTGTAAAAGCTGCAGGTCCCTTTGTGTACTCGAGTCAAACATTTACTTACAACTGCTGCTTCAGCTGCAATAATGAAATTAAACGTGAAGGGATTGGAGCTGCCTGGGAGATCCGTGAGCTGGAGGTGTAAATCACACCACATCACTAATTTATGGCGTTCATACCAGGGGGTTTGTGGAGTGTAATTGTGTATTGGAAATGTTACTGGGATTCCTGAGGAGCAGGGAGATGATTGCAGGGCTCTTTCCCTGCACCCAAAGTCATAAATTCAACGAGGTGAGGTTGGGTGAGTAGCTGAACACAAGGAATGTTGTGTACACGGTTCACTTGGAGAGATTCTAAGAAGGGACTTGGATTTATTTCCTTTTCCCCCTGCAAAAATAATGCATTTTTGAATATGTGAAAGATTCTTTCTCAGCCATTGAAATCATCCAATTACATTTTTTGGTGAAAATGGACTTAAGTGAACTCTTCAGAAGAGCAGCCTCAAACCCACTGTATTAGCAGGCTTTGAAAAAAGTCTATTTGCTCAGCTAGAACATGTGCAAATTCAAGTCTGCTTTTTCAGGCTGGATCTCCTATGTGCTGCATATGTCTAAGTCCTGTGACAATATTTGTAGAATATATTGCTGTCAAGAACTAATGAATTAAAGTCCAGCTGTAAAAAAAAAAAAAAAATCCCAAGCAAAATACATCAGAAATGTAAGCAAGATGAACTAAAAGATAAAGGCAGTAAGGGAGAACTTTTCTCTTTTTGGTTATTCTCATAACTGCTGTGTTTGAAAATCCATTTGGCAGTCTTCAGTTATTTCACATTTCTCTTTTAAGTGATAAGAAAATAGCCCTGTACTTGCAGGTCCCAGAAGGACCCTGACAGCCATCCTCAGGCACACAGTGGGGCAGAAATCATTTCAGTTTGCCTCTTGTTCTTCCCAAAGGTATCACCTGTGGTTAAATTTATCTTTTTCTTTCAATTCCCTCACTATTTCCTAAGTCGTTTTTGAGAAAGGGAGAAAATTCAAGTGTTTCAAATTCAGATTTAACAAGACCAAGTGCTGTCATTTCCAGCCTAAATGATTATAAATTATAAATTAATTATAAATTAATTATAAACTCTACTGATTTTAAAGTAAAAAAAAAAGTTCTTTTTCCTTTCCTGGAAAAGGAACCATCCCCCTAACACGACTACACCCCAAAATGTTGATACATTCACAACCAGAAATACAAGCAAACAGACACTAAACTGTGGTAGCAAAATTCTTTACTAATAAAATACCAAGCATGGAACTGTTGGCTCAACACTCTCGCGTTCTATACAAATAATTACAAACATTGGCACGAGTTTTAAATGGACATTGAATTGTCACCCACACAGATCCGTGAGGAGCAGCATTCCCGTCACACCCAGCACACACCAGGAGCTCTTTTGTCCCTTTCCTCCTTGAAATAAGGCAAAATTCCCACTGCAGAAATCCACCCTGTGTTTCCACAAGTGCCTGGGGGGGGCTGCACCTCCTCAATAAGTCTGAGTCAGAGGAGCTGTGAGACCAAATCCTTCGTGCATAGCTTTGAAAATCCTCATTTGAACTGAGAATGCATTAGCTGATGAATTTGGGTTGGGGGGGGGGAAATTGTGTTAATTTTTCTGCATCCAAAAACTGATCTTGGAAGAAATAGAATGTGCTGAAATGCAACCAACTCTAAGACACTGTCAGCTCTGCTGATTTCTGTGCTCCTCCCTACTCAGAAGCAGAGGAGTAACTTTTAGATTACCTTTTTAAAGCTCTTCATTTAAAAAAAAAAAAAAAAAATGAACTTCTAACTCAGAATGTATAAAAACGTTGGGGTAGTGCTCAACTTCTGCAGACAAACTGTCCCCAAATTGCCTGAATTCTTTTATCAGCCTATACAAAATTTTAAAAATAAGTATATGTACACTGCAGTACTGTGTTTACAGCTCTACTTATATTTCTCATTGTTTTGTGATGGTCATTCATGGGAAAATGCATCTAATTTTTCAAAAGGCCACTGATACTGTTTTGTTTGTTTTAAAATTCATTATCTGAGGCCTCAGCTGTAAAAGCTAATTTAATTTAGCTGATACATATAAACTCACTAGCACAGTGCTTTTGTTTAAACAAATGGATTTGCCTTACATGCAATCATCTGCCTTTCCTTCAGTCACATTTTCCAGCAGGGTAACGTTATGTTTTAAGTAATTAATTATGCAATTAATATATTCTTCTTCAAAGCAGCCTAGGGAGCAGGGGAGGGGTTTGGTCTGGAGAAAAGGAGGCTCAGGGGGATTTCATTGCTCTCCACAAATCCCTGACAGGAGGGTGGGGTGAGATGGGGTTTGGTCTCTTCTCCCAGGAAAAAGCAACAGGACAAGAAGAAATGGCTTCAAGTCGCACCAGGGGAGGTTTAGATGGCATTTATGAAAAATTTCTTCACAGAAAGGATGGTCAAGCACAGGGACAGGCTGCCCAAGGAAGGGGTGGGATCACACTGTCCCTGAAAGTGTTCAAAACATGTGTAGATGGGGTGCTTAGGGACACCTTTTGGGGTTAAGGGATGGACTCAGTGAAAACTTGCAGTTCCTTTCCAACCTAAACAGTTCTATGATTCTGTGAATGAAAAGATCAGTTTCTAGATCATTACATTGAGGAAAATTCTGTGCAGCAGCTAAAAGCACTGACTTGGGAAGCCACTGTGCAGAGAGGAGAGGAGCAGGATCCCCAAATCCCTGACACTGCAGCCTGAGCTCATCTGCTCCTCTGCAGAGCAGTGACAAATTAAACACTCGTGGGCAGTCATTGAGACTGATGTGGGGGCAAAACATTCTGGAGACATCTTGTACAGGTCACTGGAAATGACAAACACATCTCCCTGGAAACACTGATGGTTTCTTGTCTGGGAACTCGTCCCCAGTGGCACATCAGAGATGGATTTCATGGAACCACAGAATGGTTGGGTTTGGGTTAAAGAACATCCATTTCCACCCCCTTGCCATGGGACATCTTCCACTAGGATTTAGCCCCAAAAATGCAGAGGTGGAGTCAGCAGAAGTGACCACCTTAGAACAGTTTACAGCTGAATTCAAGTGATTTGGAACCGTCCTGAACTCAAATAAAAGCCACAAGAGGTCAAGCAGGACTTGGTCGTCAAGGGTGACTTTTTTAATGCTGATGCAAAGCCACAAACTGCTGGCACCACGCACAGAGTGGAAGTGAGACCTACAATTGTCTGCAGCATTATTTCATTGTTATATTATTATTTATTACTCTATTAGTACCTCTGGGAACAAGAAGAGAACATCAGGCTGATGATGCTGTCCCAGATCACAGACCTCTGCCCTTCAAGACAGGGAGCTAGGAATGCCCAGGAAATATTCCTTTCTGTTCAGCATTTTTCCATAAATTAAAGGAATAACCAGCTTGCACCTTGGGCACAAGAGCGATGAATGACACAAGATATTTCTGCTTATCACGTGGAAAGAATAGTGATGAAAAAGATGTTGGCTTGGCTTTATCAGTCTGACCCATCACACCTTCTGAAGGCAGCAAAAGTGTTCAGAAAAGAGATGAATTGTAAGTAAACTTGAGCTATAAAAATATTTTAACTCTTTAAATAAAATATTAAAAGTTTATCAAAGAAGCTTAAAATGAAGAAGGCCATTCTTCTGTCAAACAAATAAACATTGTTTCTTTCATCATCAGTGGTCAAATGTAAGTGCATGATCTCAGGTTACTCTACACCAGAGGAAAATAAATACTATTTTATGACCATTATTAAATATGTCTCAGGATTTTCCTACTGAAAATATTTATCCTGCTCTTCAGACACAGGCAATTAAAATGAGATGCTTGGGAAATCTTCATCAAGAAGGAGTTGAAAAGACAGAAAGAAAGAAAGAAAGAAAGAAAGAAAGAAAGAAAGAAAGAAAGAAAGAAAGAAAGAAAGAAAGAAAGAAAGAAAGAAAGAAAGAAAGAAAGAAAGAAAGAAAGAAAGAAAGAAAGAAAGAAAGAAAGAAAGAAAGAAAGAAAGAAAGAAAGAAAGAAAGAAAGAAAGAAAGAAAAGAATCCTTATTTTCAATAAAAAGAAAAGAAACAATAAAAATAAATAACACCAAAATAATAAAATCTACTTTCCTGTCTTTCTTCCATGCTTTTACCATGCTGGGTGTCAGATCCCCTCAGCTCCCCTTGGGAACAGCTCCACTTTCGCTGCTTTTTGGAAAAAACACTTCACACAGACATTACAGGCATTCCGTGCTGATAACACTGACCTTGCCTGTGCCTGCAGGAAAATCAAACAGGAGCATTGCCTAAGGGAGGATTTCTGAGCTCCCTTCTCCCTCCTCAGAGCCCTGAAGGATTTTTCAGCATCTGCTGTAAAGACCCCACTCCTTATCTCTGAAACTTATAACCATCCCAGAGATTTCATGAGTCTTTGCTTGGGAATGAAATAAGAAATAGAAAATGATTGCTTGAGCACATTTTCCCACTAGGTCATGTTCAAAAGAGAAAAATCCTCCTGTCTTCTCCTTCACACATCCAGTTTCTCTTTGGAAAAAGAATGTCTAAATCACTGTAAGTGACTCTAGTTTAGCCTTGGCAAACCATTCACAGTAGCTCTCAGGCAATCTGAGACACAAATATCGAGGATGTGTCCAGGGTCTGTTTTAATAGGAAGAGCAGGACACCCTCCACTGGCTCCACCACGGGTTGTTTTTGGGAGGAAGCACACACAAGGAAACATCCACCAGGTGACCTGCAGTGCCCAAGGTTGTCCTGAGAGCATTGCATGGGCAAATTCTACCATCTCTGCAAAAAAACCCCTGGTGTAGACTGAAGGAGGGATCTGTGCCAGGATGCAGCTCAGCCCACACAGAGCTGGCTGCAAGGGCAGGGCTGCAGTTCCTCTGCCAGGAGGGAGCATCCTGACAGCCACAAATATCATCCCTTAGGAGACTGCACAGATGGGTGCAGGAATGTCTCAAGGGCCACCAGGAAGATGGTGCAGATTTGATTTTCTGAACAAAAGTGCTTTGACTTTTTTTTTGTTTGGCACAGCAGAAATGTTCCCAGGCCTCTGGCAGCAGGGTGGGTTAGCAATCCTGAATGTTTCAGGGAAATAAATAATAATAATTATTATTGTAACTTGTGCAGAGAAGGGATGCACAGAGGTGGGAGTGAATGGGAGAGAAGGAAATTTGCATGTTCTTGGGCAGAAATAGGGAATTTTTTCACAGAAAGGGTGGTTAAGCACTGGAAGGGGCTGTCCACGAGATGTTCAAGGAATGACTGGATGTGGCACTCAGTGCTCTGGTTTAGTTGACAAGGGGGCTTTTAATCAAAGATTTGACTCAATGATCATGGAGGTCTTTTCCAACCTTAACAGTTCTCTGATTCTGTGATTAAAATAACATTTCAAAGTCATTAACGTGATGGAGCTGGAGTTAATTGGGAGTGTGCTGGAGTGGGGAGCAGCCCTGTAAAAGCAGAGAATTCCAGTTTGTTCAGTGGAGCAGGGCAGGTGCTAGAGCACTCCTCCTTGAGTTCCTGCCACTAAGTGGTTCCAGTAGCTCAGCTGCTCGAGGGGTTTTACTCCGTGGCACGTCACGATTTTCCTGAAGCGAGGAACTGAGAACCTGATCCTTTCCGGGAAAAACGTCTGCTCCGAGTGGAGCTCCTCCAGCTGAATTTTTAATTTGTCAAGGCACAGTCCTATGAACACATCCTCCAGTTTAATGAATGGAACACTCTCAGAAATGTTATAGATCTGGCTGGCTACGTCGCTGGATAAAACATACCCAGTCCCAGAACAAAAGGGTGGGTAGGTCGATCCTGGATACTCTTCCTTACTCACATACCACTTACTCCTTCTCGTCCTGATGGGCTGCTCGTGCAGTTTTAAAAAGCCTGTGAAGAATCCAGCAGTCTTCTTTTTCCTCAGAAGCAGCTCAGTGAGGTAAAAAACGTTGACAAACACATCTGTGTCGGTTTTCATGGCAAAGCTGGACTGGGAACAAAACCTGTGAATCCACTCGATTCCCATCATGGTCTTTAGGGTCAGGTTGTAATAGGTGTCCATAAAGTTCTTCTGGATGATGTCTCTGTACCTCTGGCTCTCAGCAGTGATGTCAGCCTGCTGCCTGGCATTCCCAGGGCTCCCCAGGAGGAAAAACGTCACCAGGCGCTTCCCAGCCACGGTCCTGTCCTTGCCCCAGGTGTGCCTGATGGCCATCCTGGCACTCACCTGCTGCCACGAGGATGCCACGAGCAGCACAAGGAAAGGAGGGTTCTTGAGGCAGTCAACATCTGGGAGCTGGGAGAAGTTCCCTTCGATCCTCCTGAAAGTCTCCACGGGGAATGTGTAACCCTGGCTGCTCTCACAGGACGTGCAGAATTGGGTCCAGCTGAAGAAAACCCAGAAGCTGGCACTGCTGAGCCCCAGCAGGCAGAAAAACAGCCTGAACTTTCTGGAATCTGTCTGAAAGGAAGAAGAAGGAGCAGCACATCCATTAAAATAATCTCAGGTTCCTCTCAGCGCTCTGCTCCCAACTCCCTGCACAGGGATTTAAAGCCAGCTCAGCTCTAATAGGAAGCTGCCTGTTTGAGGGCACTCACCCACGTGCATTTCTCCTCCTGTCACCCCCATGAGATGTTCTGCTGGCAGATTCACACTTGGGCTTAACTTGAATCTGCCCTCCAAGCCAGTGTATCCTCAGAAATCCACACAAGCGTGTCCACTGACACCAGGTTACCCAGGCTGATGCTTCAAACCTCCTCCCCGTTTTCAGCATCCTACAAACCAAGGTTAGACCCACCAGGGCCACAGGAGGAGCAGATTTATGTCTCCATCTCAGAGGGCAGAGAATAACAATGATAGTTTTTTGATTTGTTTTGGGTTTGTTTTTTTTTGTTTTTTTTTTTAATACCGTGTTTCTCCATTTGTGCATGTGTCCCAGAGCCAGCAGGTATCCAACAGGCACACCCAGCCAGATTCCTCTCATCTTCACCCCCTTTGTGTCCTGTGGGACTCTTGCACCAACCCAGAAACTGCTCCTGATCCTTTTGCTGGAGGAGCCATGAGTCACATTTTTGAAGTTGGGTCAGCTGCCCTGAAAAAAAGAAAAGCAGCAAAACAGCATGGGTCACATTATTTGGATGTTTCAGCTTGTGCAGAGTTTGAGGACATGCTGAAGTGAGAAGAGTCTTGTCCTATTCCTCTCCCCTTTTTAAGTGAGAAAGATCCAGACAACAACAACAACAATGTTCATTCATTTAACCTTTTAAGAGATTAATGAGCTGGACATCATCTCATAATTCTAATAGAAATTTTGAGTGAGAGAAAAATTATCAAAGCAAACCCCCAACCCTTACAGTGCCAAAAATATTGCACATCTCCATAAATTAACCTGGTGAGAGGAGTTTAAGGCTCGAGTTGCTCA
Source organism: Acridotheres tristis (assembly GCA_037013685.1). Taxonomy (NCBI): domain Eukaryota; kingdom Metazoa; phylum Chordata; class Aves; order Passeriformes; family Sturnidae; genus Acridotheres; species Acridotheres tristis. Next base: position 111,513,228 of record CM072884.1, read on the forward strand.
TTCCAGAAAGTCACAGACTCTCCTACTGCTATTTTAGAGCACTAGCATGGGGCAATTTTTACCAAGGGGAAACTTCCACCTTCCCCCTTCTTAACAAAGGGTTGTATCTGGCTGCCCAACTAAAAACACAGCAAACCAAGTTAACCATGCCCAGAGCTGCAGATTTCATGGAAATCTGATCTCTGCCTTCTGACCAGGAATGTTGTGTGTAGACTCCCCCAAATTCACCTTAGTGACTTCCATTTGCTCAAATTCCCCTTTCCAGGCAATCAAGGGTATTGCATTGCAGGATTTAAGTTCATTTGAAAGTCCAGCCAGGTGTCCCTGGAACCAAATCCAGCTCATTTTACCCCCAAGAATAGACCCATTGACTTCAGTGAGAGTTCTCAAAAGCATGAAACAAGTAGAACTGGAGTCTTGGTTTACTGGAATTGCTCCCACAGTGAAGTGTGTTTTTACAATGATTCACTAATGAATTTTGAAAATGTTTCAAAAGTTCACATTTCTTCTGGCACCTATATTTAAATTCACTTTATCCTTAAATAGAGTATTCTTCAGATCTGATTTTTTCTTGTATTTATAGCCCACAGTAGTCTTGTAATTAACTTTACAACTGCTTTAGTTAAATATGTATATAAAATTGTGTGAGATTATACATATGCAGTTATATTATATGTACATGCAAAAGATTATACAAAAATCTGCTCTGCATCTGTTCTCACATTCTTCAGTGGCCTGGGAGGAAGCACATGAATAGCCTGAATGGTGTTTTCAGGACAGGGTGCTGTTTTGAGGTTGACAATGGAGATGTCCAAGAGGTTTGTTCCTGTCACCAGCTCACAGAAGACTTTGAGAGTCTGATGTCTCTGTTACAGAAATTCCAGAACGTGTACAAACCAAACACTGAACTAAGAATACAATGGAGAACAACTTTCTATTAAAACCCATTAAAACCTTGCCACAAATATCCAAGTGCAAGGTGCCATAACACACAACAACCATTTTACAAGATTTCAGTAGAATCAGACTACTGTAATGTGACCATTCTTTACTTTTTGTTTCCAGCATTGGTAACAGATCTAAAAAAAACTTTAAAAGGTCCGTGTTTTGGACAGCTGGGTGAGCAGCCTTTACCATTCCTGCCACCTTTCCCATTCTGCCTTTCCAGAATCAGATTGCCTTCCCCTTTCAGGCCACGCTGAAGGAGCACAGCTTGCACACACACACACATAAACACATAAAAACACAAACAAACACAGCTGGGCAATGCAAACGTTTGCAAATGCATGCAAATTGTAAAGAGCATTTTAGAAGTTTTGCAAGTGGCACACATGTCCATGTATCCTGTCCCTGTGCAGGGAACAAGGGATGGGCAGTGGCCTCGGTAAGAAGAGCCATGGAACCATGGAATGGTTTGGGTTGAAAAGGATCTTAAAGATCCTCAAAGCCCAACCAGTGCCACCCCTGCCATGGCAGGGACACCTCCCACTGTCCCAGGCTGCTCCAAGCCCCAATGTCCAGCCTGAGAGAACTCCAAGGTGACAGAGACACAAGCTTCTTCCTCCTGCCAAGGCCAGTTTTCTTCAAAACCCATCCATTCAATCCTTGTTTCCAGATGAACAGGGAGAATTCTGAACACCAAAACCATTTTATATTAGTGCAGGCAGGGCAGTTCCTTGGAGCACTGAAGTTTCTGTATCAGGGAATTAAATCACCCTGGTATTGTCTCCTTACCCATGAGATGCTGAGCCCCCCTCTCACCCCCATTTTGCATCAAAACAAATCTTTCTGGTTTTATATAAAGAAAAATGCATGACATCATACTTGATTTTTCTCTGAGATCTCAGTCAGAAATCAGAGCTTTTAATAATCTCAAAGCTTTTTCCATCTCCTGTTGTTCCAACTGCAAAACATTTTATGAGGGGCATTGTCAAAAAACTGCTTGTTTCATATCCTAGAGTTTTCTTAAACTGACTGGCACTTCATGGGTCTCTGCAGCTGTGGCTTGCATGGAATCCTGGCACCAAACCATGTGGCATTTGCAGCCTCTTGTCACACTCACCTGAAATGAACACATAAAAAAAAAGGCTCTGCTCTCTCCCAGCAGCTTAAGGGGAGTTGAACATTTTTTATTCTCTTTGTTATTTATCAAATCCCTCCTTTTTTTTGAGACTGTCTCTTTTAGGCAAGTCACAATACTTCATTTTTCAGCACAAAATGTTACAACAACTCTGACACTGAACACAAACAAGTGAACACTCTGCAGTGGTTACAGAGGACTGCCACAAATGCATTTTGTAGCAGTCCCCAGTTTGGTAGCCATGAATTAAGCCAACCTCATCAAAGAGTTTTCTTCTTTCTGCCACTCTTCTATTGCTTTTTCTCTCGATTTTTTGTCTGCTGAGCTTCAAGCTCATCCCTGATGTAAGTGCAACATTCTGGTCCTATAATAGCCCATTTTTCCTTAAGGCCATGAGGTTCTGTGGGGCCTCATTCCTGCCAACATTCCTTGAGAACATATCCAGCAATTTAATATTTTAGCTACTTCGAATTTTCGTAGGAATTTTCGTGACTAATCCCTCCATGAAACTCTAAAGGTGTTTTTGGCAAACAAAGATTTTGGTGAACTGTTAAGATACATCTTACAGAGACGAGCAATACTTCAGTTGCAAGTACTCGGTTTCAGTTGCAAACTTCATTTTTTTTCCTCATATTTTATTCTAGTTGGGGATAATAATTAAAGTTTAATAGTATAATTGATTTTTTTCTGCCTTTCCTCTGGCTTGTGACCATCATGGAGTGTGTAAATCCCACTGGATTCCCAAGGCTTTGCTGACTTGTCCCACTACTCCTACTATAAAATGAGACCCTCTGCCTGATGACATTCCTAGAGGAGCTCCAGAGCATGGAAATATTTGATTTAGAAATATTTTCACGACTTCTTTTGCCATGTTGGTACAACAGGGAAATGCTTCAGGTCACCCAGAAAAGGGATCCACTAAAAGATATTTACAGCTCTCTTTGCATGGAAATTCTGTAAAGTCAATTTGCCAATAATCTCCAGGAGAGTTACTACATTTGATAGCCTGAATCACTAATTTACTCTCTCAGAAACTATTACTTGTCCAGCTGGGGTGACTTCCCATCCAGCAGGGTGAAATTTAGAATAGAATGCTTTGATTAACTGACAAATTTTTGTGTTATATTCTGGTTTAATATCTGACCCTGCACAAACAGCTGGGCCAGCGTGGCATAAGGGAATAATTCAAAAGATTTCACAGGATCTAGGAAGCCCAAAGCTGGAGACATCATTTGTGCTTTTGAAGATGTTTGAAAGCAGCCTGAGTATCATCAGGCCATATAATAAAGTCTTTATGGCCGGTTTTAAAAGTCCATAAAAAGGGTGGACCAATAATCCAAAATCCCTTTAAATCTATTACACTGAACCATTCAAAATTTATTTATTTATTTATTTACCTTTTTTTTTTTTTTTTTTTTATTGTGGTTATGTGTGTTTTGGATAACTTAGCAATTTTTAAATTAGTTAGCAATTTTATTAATTGCTTTTGAGCCTTATACTAACTGATAATCTTTACTATTAACATTTTTCACTGGCAAAATTGGAGTTCACCAACAATCTGTACCTTAAAATTTTCTCAATAATAGGTAATGAGCCTCCTCAATGTTTAAATTTTAAAGGGTATTTGTTTTGTCTTACCAGGCCTGTGTCTGATTTAATTTGATTCTCATAGGTTCTGCTCTTTTTGATTTTTCAGGAATCTCCCTGGCTCACAAAATGGGGATTACTGCATCCTTAATTTTCTTTGGGGTAAGTTCAGATTGGGAAGTCAGTGCAATATAAAAATTGAAGTTTACATGTATTTAGACTCAAGGATTTTAATTTTATTATCTTCTTCCTGAAACTTGATTTTTTGCACTCAACTTTCCCAGTAAGTTTTTCCTTAATAACAGTTTTGGAGAGTTCAGCAGGTACAGAAATTAATGGGTTATTTATAATTTTCCTAGTTTGAAATTGTTGGCATCACTAAACTTCCCTTGCAGGGTATTTAATATTGAATAATTGGTTCCTGTGCCTACTAAAAATTCCAGGTTTTCATTCCTTAGTGTGGCAGTTTCCAGAGGCTCTGCTGTTGCCATGAGAGGGTTTGGAGGAGTCCTGGGTTTTACCTGAGGATACTCCTGCTTCCAATATTTATATTTTTTTGTAATATGTGTATTTATTAGTTCCCAATCTTCCTAATGAAAATCGAGGAACTGAACCCCTTTCCCTGTTACAAGACTCCTCCCCGGGGCCATGAATTTTTTGCTGTTTTATTTTATATTCGCTATCATTTTCTGTTTAGTTTTTTCCTGTTTTTTTTTTTTTTCCTTTTTTTGGATTTGCACATTGATACACTGCCCATGCAACATCAAGTAGTTTACCTATATTAAAACCTATATTTATATAGTTTATATAACCTATATTTATAGTGTTTACCTATATTAAAAATCCATTTCTTGGATTTTCCATAGTTTTATTCTGATATCATCTGAGGATTGTACTATGAAAATAGGAGCCAGGTGACTTTTGTCCTCCTCAAAAACGTTTTCTTATCTTTATTTCTCTCTTATCTATGCCTGCAGCTGGCCTTTTCAGCTGTCTATGCACAAGACTCTACAGCTAAGTCTTAAACTTTCTTTTTTCATTGACAATCTAAATGTTGGTAGCTGTTCCACCAAAATATCAGAAAACCAGGTTTCAATGTCCCTGTTTTAAAATACCAGAATGTTAAGTTCTAAAATACCAAAGTAACACATATTTAAAATATTCAAATACTAAGTCTCAAAATACTAAGGTAACGCAGTTTCAAAATATTAGAATACCAAGTTCCAAAATACTAAAATAATTCTGCTGCAAAATACCAGAACACCAAGCTTCAAAGTATCAAAGTAACCCAATTTTGATATTTAATTCTAAAGACATTAAATTGTAAAATACCCAATTCCAAAACACCAATTTTCAGGTGTCTTATGTGGGCAGGATTCCCAAACTCAAGAGAATGCCCTAATGTCACAAAGGGATCCTACCTGTGTCCCAGATGAATTTGGGGGAATCTGTGATTTTCTCCAGGAAAGTCCTGGTGCCAGCACAGCACAAAAAATCCCAGAGCCTCAGGGGCGACCAGGCAGTTGTTCTGTGTAGGTTCACCAGAAATGACACCAAAACGGGTGGAAATAAACTTTTCTAACTTTCTTTCTATTGCTTCTTTTTACATAATTTGCCAAAAACCCACTGGAAGCCTCTTTATCTGTTCCTCCACTGGTCCCAGACACATTTATCATCCTCTGGGATTGCCTTGGCATCCTTTTATCTATTTTTCCTTTTTTTTGTCAGTTAGTCTTTAAGTTCTATCCAGCAGCTTCAGGGGAGCTGAAAATGTTTGTCCTCTGTGTTATTTATCACTGGGACCCTATGAAGAGTGGCCAAGGCCTGGGGTCTGAATCCCAAACTGCAGAACTCTCCATTTTGCAAGTGTGGCACAAACTCCCTCCTACCAAAATCCTGCCATGGGCAGCAGCTTGGCTTTGGGGTCACACCACTGACCGTGCTGGAATGGAAACTCCTCAAAGTGCCAAAGCCTAATTACTGCATCGAAATTAACCTGACACGTCCTTCAGGTCTGCTAATGAGTGTAATTATCTGAGAGCAGGGCTCTGTGCCACGCAGCTCAGGGAAAGGGAAGTAGGTCTGGAGTCCCCCTGAGGAGCAGGTTCAATTGAAAGAATTTAAAGGTCCAATTGAAAGAAGTTCACTTTTCTCAGCTTTTCTGGGCCAAAGCTCCAGTCGGGTTCAGGGGATGGCTGGTGATGTTCTGCACTGAGGTCACGCACATCAGCCAGGGAAAAACCCAAACCCAAAGTGCTTTGGACCAACTGCCAAAGTCCCTGCTTTGGAAAAAGGCTCCAACAGCTGCAGCCCCAAAAGCAGAGGCACGACTTAAAGAGAGTGGCCAGGGGCTCCAGCCTCAAATCCTCAAATCCTGCACAGTTAAAGTCAGCAGCGTTATTCCCATTTGCTTTTCCTAATCACTGAATGGAACATATGCCCTGGTAAAAGGACTAGGAAAAGCTGTTAACTCCCGATTTTCCTTGGAATTACGCCCCTAAATTGCTTTTTCATAAGCTCAGCATGACACAGAGAAGGAGTAAGCACACATAGATAATAAGAAAATGTCAAGAACAGTGGGAAACATTTATTTTTTTTTTTCCTAAATGCAAGAGTTTCAGAGGAGCAGGGGCCAGTCTGGAGCTCTCCAAAATGACATCTCTGGTGAAGCCACGGGTGTCACCAGATTTCTGTATGAACAGTGTGCTCACCCACACTGGGGCAGGCAAAAAGGGAGGAAACACAAAGTGCAGGACAAGGGAAGAACTTTTTGTGCTGCCCTTTCTGAACCTTTGTCCCTCTGATGTCCCTCTCAGCTCTCAGGTGGTGTCTCCTGGTCAGTCCATCAGCAGGCAGAGCAAGGCACTGCTCCTCTTCCCCACTCACACCACATTCTGTCACTTCAGCACTGAGTTGCTGGGATCATTATTTATGGCCAGATCATATTTTTTTCCTTTATTTTTTTTTCCTTTATTTTTCCCCTTTTTTTTCCTTTATTTTTTCCCTTTTTTTTTTTCTTTATTTTTTCCCTTTCTTTCCTTTATTTTTCCCTTTTTGTCCTTTATTTTTTCCCTTTCTTTTTTCTTTCTTTTTTCCTTTTATTTTTCCCTTTATTTTTCCCCTTTCTTTTTTTTCTTTATTTTTTCCTTTTATTTTTCCCCTTTCTATTTTTCCTTTATTTTTTCCTTTTATTTTTCCCTTTATTTTTTCCCTTTCTTTTTTCTTTATATTTCCCTTTACTTTTATTCTTTATTTTTTCCTTTATTTTTTCCCTTTATTTTTATTCTTTTTTTCCCCTTTCTTTTTTTCACCTTTTTTATTTATTTTTCCCCTTTTTTCCTGTATTTTTCCCTTTTTTCTTTATTTTTTCCTTTATTTTTTTCCCTTTATTTTTATTCTTTTTTCCCCTTTCTTTTTTTCCTCTTTTTTCCCCTTTACTTCTTTCCTTTATTTCTTTCTTTTTTCCTCTTTTTTCCCTTTTTCCCCTCTTTTTTTCCCCTTTACTTTTTTCTTTTTTCTTTCCTTTTTCCCCTTTTTCCCCTTTTTTTCCCTTTACTTTTTTCCTTTTTTCTTTCCTTTTTTCCCTCTTTTTCCCCCCTTTTTCCCCTTTACTTTTTTCCTTTTTTTCTTTCCTTTTTTTCCCTCTTTTTTTCCCCCTTTTTTCCCCTTTCCTTTTTTCCTTTCTTTTTTTTTTTTTTTTGGGTTTTTTTTTGTTTGTTTTGTTTTTGTCTTGTTTTGTTTGATTTGGCTTTTGTTTGTTTGCTTTGTTGTCTTTTTATTTTAATTTTGATTCTTTTTGTCTCTTTGGTTTTTCTCTCATTTTTTTTTCTGTGATGGGAGGGGGTTTTGCTTTCCCATCTCCTCCCAGACCTGTTGTGATGGGATCTGAATAGAAAAAAAAAAAAAAGGGTTCTGAGGGCTGGGTTTTGTTTTAAGCTTTCCAAAACGAGCCTCTGGTTCTCCAGAATATTTTATATCCAGGGAGTGACTCTGTCACAGACCCAGCCCAGGAGCCCCTAAGCCATCAATTAGACAACAGATAGAAAAGGAGCATTACTGTCATGGGTTTGTAAATCCTGCTACGTGTCCTGGCTTATGCTCTGTCATTATGTTACTAATTCCCATTTAGCTGATTGACCCTGTGACTCCAACAGCAGATTGAATTTTCTTTGCAAAAGCTTGGGCTGGTTTGTATTTACTACTTTGGGTTGTAATAAGGAGAGAATTCGGAATAATTAAAAGGAAAAAGATGTGCAGTAAAAACAAGTGAAGTTATGAATTTTCTAGAGGAAGAAAAACTAGAGGGAGATGTCACATTCTAGATTAATGTAAGCCAAATGAAATACCATTTACCATATATACATTTATATGCATATAACTGTATTCTCAAGGGCATGGCCAACATGGCCTAAACACTGGCACAGCCATAATAAGCAAAGAAACATTTTTCACAGCAATCAAAGAAAAATCATAGTGAAAAAAAGGAGAAACTTTAAAATAGAAACTGGTTAAAATTCAGTATCTGAGCAAGAGTCCCTTCAAGTTTCACATCCTTGCCCCATTGTGCTATGAGGCAATTTCAGAAGAGCCACCTGACCCACAATAACTCCTTAACCTCACCCCTTCAGAGGCAAATTTGCCCCATTTCCTCCTCTAAATCACATTTTCTGTACCACAGGGGGTGATTTACTGGTGGTTAACCACAATCCCAGCAGATTGATTAAACACAACTTTAACACAGCCCCTGTCCCAGGGGCAGAGCACAGGCACAGGGGGACTTCTGCAGGCAGCACTCATCCATTTAATAGCTGCATCTTTATTTTTACAGGGAAAGAACAAAAATTCATGGGCCTCACCCACTCAGAAAAGTGTTCCCAGCTCAGATACAGAAGTGTCACCTTGGGTGAGGAAATTTCCATTATTAAAATGACCCAGACCAGGTGTCCTTGGGTTCTGCCCCTGTCCCTACCCAGATGCATAAAGGAGAACCAAGACCATGGCAAGAGGGAAGGCCTTTGTGGCACAGGAATCTTTTGAACCAAAGGATTCATCTTCCTCCTTATAAAAAAAAAAAATCAAGAGCCATTAGCTCATAATGTACCTTGATCTCATCCACCCAGCCATGAGCTCTTGCTCATAACATCTGTCTTGAAAAGCCAAAAAAGCATCCTATGAGCAAAATGCAATTTTCCTCTCAAAACCAGCAAAAAGTTTGTGTCTTGGAGTGACTCAAACTGAGACAGTTTGGCTCTGGTAATGTCACAGGAAATAAAGTGCTGCAACTGAGGAGTCAAAAAGAAATATATTCCCAGAAACTTTAGCCAAGCTAGGGAAGCTTGCTTCTATTTTAAAATATCAGCTTGCTTTTCCAAGCCACCTGCAAAATTCTCTGGATGAATCCTGGCCCTTAAACACCCACAGAAATGTTCAGTTTGGGTATTGAGTAAGGCCAGATCCTTTTCCCAGGATGAAGATGCTGCAGTGGGGGCTGGAGGAGTCCTGTTGCAGAGCTCAGACCTTCAGTGCAGGGACACTGTCCAGGACACCCAGGGCAGTCCAACCCCCACTGCAGGTGCTCTGTGTCCTTTTTAGGAGCATATTTGGACATTTTTGACTCAATCCACTTGCACCAGTGATGCAAACAGAGCTGGCAGGCAGCCAGCCAAGGGCATCCTCTCTCACAGGCAGGGAAAACAGCAATGCCCTGGGGCTCTCCCTCTTTCTCTCTCATCTTGGTCGTGTTTTTTCCCCAAACATTCAGCCTAAAAGCCTTCTCCTCCTGTCTCTGTCCTCCCTTCACCTGCTGAGCATCAACCATCCCTCTCTGCATTTCTCTCCAATGCTAATATTCTCTTCTTTTAATGCTCCCTCTATTTCTACAATACCCCCATGTTCCTTTTATCACTGATTCTAATGGGCATATTTAACTTATTTCAGAATATCCTCATGAATCAGTAATTTTACCCTACTTGCTCAATTCCAAACCTCAGATCTCAGCACAGATAAGCAGCTGTCCACAATGGGATGAATCAGAGCACCTGACCCTGTGTAAACTCATGTGCTTCATTGTGCTGAAGGAAAATAAAATCCAATCCAATTCCTCTTATCTTCATAAACAAAGCAATAAGGAAATTTCTTCCTTAGGCTCTTGTTGCCATTGCCAGGACTCCAAAAGTACAGTTCTCTGAGTTATAGAAGCACCATTCTTCGAAAATTCTGTGCCCCCAAACCAAATTATTTATTGCACATTCACAGGCAGTGCTGTTTGTTGGATTTCTACATCTTAATGCAAAAGAGAAATAAAACTGAAAATGGTATTTCAGATAGAAATCTAAATGAGGATCTTGCTCTTCTCCCTTGGAAACCGTCTCAAGATACATGAAGGAAGAAGTAAAACAGCACTGAAGAGAAGTGATAATTATGCAGGTTGTAAAAAAAACCAAAAAAACATTCAAAATGGGAAAAATTGCCAATAAAGACATTCCAATATCACTCCTAAGTCTTTGACTGCTTCTCAGTCCTGATGAAATCGCTGTAGGATGAGGACCTGCCAGGATTCTGCTTTGCAGGTGTTTTTTCCCCCCTATTTTAAGCTGGGGGAGCACTTGGAGCAGGTGAGCCTGGTGCTCATGCTTTGCCCTTTTGTTTTCTGTGCCTCTTGGCACAGTTATTTTTTGGTGTTTGGAACTTTATACTCCTCTAACAGTTGAACTAAGTCTTTGCATTCATGTGTCTGTTAAAGCATCAAGTCTGGTACTTTGGGAGGAAAAATCTTCCTGGGCAAAGGAGCACAAATCCGACTGTGGGGCCCTCATGCTGGCACATCCTTTGTCAATAACTACTTGGCTTTAAAAGTGCTGATTATACACAGAAATATTTGTGGGATCAGGTCCAGTGGCTGCTTTTTTAATTACTTACCTGTGCCTCGTGGATCTTCTTTTTTTTTTTTTTTCCAGTATTCCATCCAAGCTCCCAGCAGGACAGCGAGGAGAATGCAACCCTGGCTTTGTCCTAACTCATCCTGGTCTTTATGTGGGGCTGCCAAAATGTTCCCCCTTGTGAAACACCCGTTAAATCTGGCAAGCGAATTACTCATTGCTCATTAGCACGTTTCCCAACCCAAATCAGCGTGCCCTGGTGCCAATGACCACGATCCCCGGGGGATGGACACGGCAGTGCAGAGCCGGACATCCCTGGCTCGGGAGGTCTGGATGCTGACCCCGCTTCCCGGAGCAGCTCCCTCTGCTCTGCCTGTCCCCACCGCAGAGTTTGGGAAAGTCGGAGAGGCGGCCCCGAGGATCCAGGGGGGGAGGGAGCCGGTCCCTGCTCACGGTCCTACCTGGAGCTGGGCGAAGGAAGAGGCACCTGCTCAGCCCGGGATGCTCCCGCAGCGCATCATCCCGGCGGGATCGCCGCCACCTCTGCCCGGCTGTCCCCGTGTCCCCCCGCAGCCCTGTCCCCATCCAGGGGCTCAGGCTCCGGAGCCAGAAGCGGAGGAAGGCGGCGATGCGGCAGCGGTAACCTGAACTCCCTGCCTGCCTCTTCCCTCTCTCCCTCCCTCCCTCTCTCCCTCCCTCTCTCCCTCCCTCTCCCTCCCTCTCAGACCCACTGAACCCTGCGGCTCCATCGGCAGGGAAGGGCAGGTTAGGAGATGGGTGTAAATTCTTTTATTTGGGGTATTTTGGATGGGAAGGGAGGAGGCAGCGCCCTGCCAGGAGCGGGAGCTGGAATTGGTGTCAGCCCTTGCCGGCGCTGGGAAAGTTCGGCTGGGCGCTCCCAATTACCAACAGCACAGCCTTGATTTGCTCCGTGGGACAGAAATCCCCCTCTGCTCAAAATCCTGCGCTCAGGCACCCTCGGAGGGGTTTTCTTCCTGATGGGGAATAACAAACCGGGAGAAAGAGGGAAGAAAGGGGAGCAAACCTCTCAGGGAGTCGCGTCGCCGGGGTGACAGCATCCCTCATTTCTCGGGATCCAGGGGTGACAGCATCCCTCACCTCCCGGGATGCAGGGGTGACAGCATCCCTCATTTCTCGGGATCCAGGGGTGACAGCATCCCTCACCTCCCGGGATCCAGGGGTGAGAGCATCCCTCACCTCCCGGGATATCGGGGTGAGAGCATCCCTCACCTCCCGGGATGCAGGGGTGACAGCATCCCTCACCTCCCGGGATATCGGGGTGACAGCATCCCTCACCTCCCGGGATCCAGGGGTGACAGCATCCCTCACCTCCTCTTTCCCTGGACCTCCGTATCTGCTTCACCCCGGAGCTGTCCGGGCTCAGGATAGCAACTCTCAGCCCAACCTTTGCTTCAGGGCAAATTACGAGTCCAGCCAGGACGCCCGATCCCTTCCCAGGGCCACTTCCAGTACTTGGAGCACGTGGAGAACTGCAGCGCGTTTACCTTCATAAACTGTCCCCTGGTGACGGCAACCAGCGACAGCTTCACACCGCAATTATTGAAGCAAATGGCTCCGGGGGAAAGACATTTCTCCTCTAAACGCTGCAAGCTCCAGCAGGAAAAACAACAACAACAAAAACCCCCTCTCTCAGACAATCGTTATGGATAAAGCCGCACATTTAATAGCAAAATACCCAGAGATGATCCAGGGCACTTTTCCAGGGCACTTTGAATTTCTAGCGAGAAAATATTCGCTTTGATTTGTCATTGTCTTTTTTTTTTTTTTTTTTTTTTTGAAACAGGTTGTTAGAGCGCAGCGTAAGAAAACACGAGACAAATCAATCACAGCGAGCTGCTGGCAGCTCCTTTTCTCCTCCCCCTCCACTCCAAGGCTGGAGATGGAGAGATGTAGTTAAGGAGACACACAAAATGCTGTTTGCTTCTGGTACTTTGCAGACAAATACAAGTGAGAAGGGACGTCCAGATCCACTTCCAGATTTGCTGCAGAAAGGACTGCCCCAAACGCTTTTTCTTTTTTTAAATTATTCAGAAAAAACCACTCCCAGGTAGCTTTAGTTTCCTGTAATGAGGAATAAGGCACCAAAGAATGCCTGTGCCTCCCTCTGCATGCACGACTCTCCTTTGTACTCCAAGTTCCTATAAAAATCTTCCCTTTAGTTTTGGGAAAGTGGTAACACTTCCTTTGTCACAGTCTGACCTACAAAGTCCGACAGCTACTGAACACACAGAAGCTTCTGCACGGAAATTATCTGCCCTCCACCTGGAAACGGGGCATTTTCCCATGGAAATCAGGAATTCAGTGTTGGGGCTGGGGCCCCAACCTCTGCCCACATCACTGATGAACATCACACTGCTCAGGGCAGCCCTAAAATGAGAATCATGGAATCCCAGGATGGTTTGGGTTGGAAGGGACCTTAAAGCCCATCCAGTGCCGCCCCTACCATGGCAGGGACACCTCCCACTGTCCCAGGCTGCTCCAACCCCAATGTCCAACCTGGCCTTGGGCACTGCCAGGGATCCAGGGGCAGCCACAGCTGCTCTGGGCACCCTGTGCCAGGGCTGCCCACCCTCACAGAGAACAATTTCCTTCTCCTATCCATCCTAACCCTGCTCTCCTTCAGCTCAGGGCCATTCCCCCTTATCCTGTCACTCCATGCCCTTGTGAAAAGTCCCTCTCCAACTCTCTTGTAACACATTAACTGAGAGGGGCTCAAAGGTCTCCCTGGAGCTTTCTCTTCTCCAGGTGAGCAATCCCAGCTCTCTCAGCCTGTCTCTACAGGCTCTCAGAGGTGCTCCAGCCCCTCATCCTCCTGTTCCTGCTCTGTGCTCATTCCATAGCTCCACGTCCTTCTCGTGCTGGGCACCCAGAGCTGGGTGCAGCACTGCAGGTGGGGGCTCACAGGGGCAGTGGAGAGGGGGAGAATGCATTGCCAATCCATAAAAAGCATTTTCCACTCCCTCCAGCCATGCCAGTCACCTCCAGGTCACTGCTCCCAGCCTGCTCTGTGTGTTTTAACAATTTGCTTCTCCACAATTTTTAGGTTTTTAGTTGTTTTTTTTTTTTTTCCCTGTCAGCAGAGCCAGGGAGGCTCCAGGGCACTCAGCCTCAAAGCACTCACTGCATGGGCAGATTACACAGCCCAAGGTCTGGGAGGGGCATGAGGGGATGGAAAATAAGCTGTGGAATATCAAGCCTTTGTGCTGGGGGAAAAAAATCACCCTAGAAGCACAATCTACTCCTCTCTGCCTCTGATCCAGGACTGTGTTTGCTGTGAGTCCCCCCCTACCCCAGCATTTCAGCAGAGTAATGCACACATGTGCCTGCACTTCACCAGCAGTAAATTCAAGCCAACATATATCTACATGGAGTCAGGCCCCAAAGAGTGAGTCAGGGCCTAAATCAGTGTTGCAATTGAACTAAAATAATCTAAGCCTGCTCTAAATGCACATAGCTTTAACCTGTCACATCAAATGAAAATTATATACTTAAACTGTAATCTTCCTGTTCCCTTAGTCATCAAAAGAGGCCAGATCAAATTTAAGAAAAAAAAAAAAAAAGGAAGAGAGTGTGGATGCTGTTCAGAGGAGGAGGTGAGGCTCATGGAGCAGGATATTCACAGAACCACAGAGGGTGGAAAAGCCCTCCCAGCCCATGCAGTCCCAGCTGTGCCCCATGCCCACCTTGTCCCCAGCCCAGAGCACTGAGTGCCACCTCCAGGTGCCACCTCCAGGGATGGGCACTCCAAAGCTCCCTGGGCAGCCCCTGCCAGTGTCTAATGGAGAAATTCTTCCTGATTCTCAGCCTGATGTCCAACCTGAGTTTCCCCTGGCAAAACCTGAGGCTATTCCCTCTTGTTCTGTCACTTGGGAGCAGAGCCCACCTGGCTGCACCCTCCTGTCAGGGAGTGACAGAGAAAGACAAGGTCCCCTCTGAGCCTCCTTTTCTCCTGGCTAAAAAACCCCATAAGCCCCTCCTCATATGACTTGAAATTCTGCTTGAACCAGGGGGTGTTTCTGCCTTCCAAGGCAGACTCAGCCCCAAACTCAGCCCCCTCCAGCCCTCCCATCCATTCTTCAATCACAAAACCAGCAGCTGGAGTCTCTGGTTCATCAGTGGCTCTGTGTTTTCATCTCCTCTGACAAGTCTGGGTGGACATGGCCTGCCTAAGTGACAGTAAATATTTCCACACCCGAGATTGTCAGAGCATAAGGCAGGCAGGGATAAGGTCAGGCTGCAAACACCCACCTAAAGATGCCATTGTCTGGCTGGGGTTGAGGTTTGCTGTGTTTTGTTTATTTCTCCATGATGAAAAATGAGAGTAGGAGCCCTGTCCTTGGGTTTCTCTGATAAGGCAGCTGTGGGGGCAGGCTCAGGAGCTCTTATAGATGAAGGGGTCACTGATTTCCACTCTGCCATTGGGTGTAGGAATGGGATGTTTTGATGGCTTCACTGCCTGACTGCACTAGAAGCTTTAAGGATATTCACTCTAAAGCAAAATCAAACCTAATTTTCATGTAGAACTTTTCAAGATTTTTCTACAGAAATCTACAGATTTATTTCAGTCAGGAGGAGGAGTTTTGTTGAATTAACAGCCTCAGCCCTTCAATGGGCACAGTTTATGTTACAAAGACACAACAGCAGAGCAGATCAACCTCGTATGAGGAAAATTGTTCCCAAGAAACCCTACTTGTAAGGCAGCAAAATGGTTTCTACCCTCAGATTTACAGGATTATAATTCTACTGATGCAAAATTGATAGGTTTTGTCCAGAGCAGCTGTGGCTGCCCAATGTCTGGAAGTGCCCAAGGCCAGGTTGGATATTGGGGTTTGGAGCAACCTGGGAATAGTGTCCCTGCCCATGACAGAGGGTGGAATGACATGAATTTTAAGGTCCCCTCCAACCCAAACCATTCTGTGATTCTGTGGCTCTAAACCCACACCTTTGGCAGACAGTGAAGGGACTTTGGTAGCCAAGACACACCAGGTACCTCACTATGCATGATTTAAATTCACTGATTTTATAACAGCACCTCTGCCACAGGGGTGGGTTGAACAGTGATCACTTAATTAGATCAAAATACGTAAAATTCTTCTACAACTTGTGTAAACAAGGCCTAAATACCTCTCAGCATCAGCAGTTAACAGGATAAGTGGGTAGCCAGCGTTGTGTACCCATCAGTGCTACTGGGGCTGCCTCCTGTCCTACTTTAATCCCTCAGAGCACAGAAAGGTCTTTTCCTGCTGACAGAATCATGTCCAGGCAGGTTTTGAGTATTTCCAGAGTAGGAAACTCCTCAGCATCTCTGGGCAGCCTCTTCCCATGCTTTGTCACCACCACAGGAAAGTTTTCCTTCATATTCAGATGGAACTGCATGTGTTGCAGTTTTTGCCTTGTCCTGCTGCTGGGTACCACTGAAAAGCCTGGGTGTAGCCCCAGCCAGGCTCTTGCACTACCCAAGGTGAATCCTTTCAATAAATTCCTATTTTATCCCTTTTGCTCTGCTTAATCTCTGTTTCAGCTCAGCCTTTCCAGGCAACTGTTCCATCCCCTTGGCACCTGCCTGTAAGATATTTGGGTGCATTGATAAGGTCATGGAATTCCAGAATGGTTTGGGTTCGAAAAGACCTTAAACATCATCCAGTGCCACCCCTGCCATGGCAGGGACACCTTCCACTGTCCCAGGCTGCTCCAACCCCAATGTCCAACCTGGCCTTGGGCACTGCCAGGGATCCAGGGGCAGCCACAGCTGCTCTGGGCAATCCCAGGGAATAATTCCTTCCCAGTCTCCTTCCTGAGGATGCCAAAGGATGTCACCACCTCAAAGAGCAGGGTGAGCCCTGGCTCTGCCTGGCTTCCAGCTCTCCCTGCCCTCTGAGTGGCATCCAGGGCACTGAGGGTGTCAGCCCATCCTCACCCTGCCAGCCTCACACTGGCCAGGCTCAAAGGTTTGGCTCAGCCATGACCTACAGGGAGCAGGCAGTTCCCTCCTCACCCCCTCCCTGGGCTGAGCCATCTCAGCTGATCACACCCTGTGTCCTGTGCCAGCACCTGGCAGAGCAGCCAGGGTGGAAGTGTGGCTTTCACTGGTGCCTTCAGGTGCCACCAGAACTTCCCACATCCCTCCTTTTGTGTTAGGGGGATGAGGCTTAGAGCCATTTTGGCTTTAACTAAGGCATGTGGCTTTTCAATAAGTAGTGCTGATGCCTGGAGAGGCTGCCTGGAACAGAGGCTGGACAGAGTTAAAGGAATAAAGCAGGGATTTATTAAAGGCTTTCAAAGGATTCACCTTGGGCAGTACAAGAGCCTGGCCAGGGCTCCACCCAAGATGGACCCAGACTCGGGAGTTTTCACACTTTTATAAGTTTTGGTCCATTTCCATATTGGGGTTCATTGTCCAATTCCAGCTCCAGGTTCTGCAGTCCCATCCTCCCAGATTCTCTCCTCAGTTCTCTGCTGTTTGCACTTTTTGGGGCTGAAGCTGCAGCGTGTCCTTGGTTGTGGGGCTGGAAAAGGATTGTTCTGTGTGCCTGAGCTGGGAGGAGAACTTGGAACACTTTATATGGAGTTCAGAGTTATGCACTAATGCAGTGCAGAATCTGGAAAATTTGAAAGCTAAAACTTAAGGCATCAGTGCAGGTGATGAAATGCTGGGGCCACCAGAAAAGTGCAGCACAACCTCGCCCTTGCTCCCTGTGGCGTTTGGAGCTCTCCTGGGAGGAGCCTTTGGCATTTCCATGGAAGAAACAGCCTGGAGGGACAGGGCTGGACACAGCAGAGTGTCCATGCCTGCCCTGGGCACCAGTGACCCCCTGAGCCCCCAGAACTGTCCTCTCCCCCAGCAGGCACAGAGCACTGCCCTTGCAATCATGGTAATCAAATCACATGCTCCAGGGATTCTGCCTGAAGGAATAAAGAAAGCAGATTTTTTTTTTTCCCTGCCCACTCTGCAATTAATTTGAAGTTTGTGAAAACTTTCCATGTGTTTGTGGATTTTTGCCCTGTCTGATCATTTTGGAAAAAAAAAAAAAAAAAAAAAAAGAAAGAAAAAGAGAAGAAGAGGGAAGGGAAAGGAAAGGAGGAAGGAAAGGAAAGGAAAGGAAAGGAAAGGAAAGGAAAGGAAAGGAAAGGAAAGGAAAGGAAAGGAAAGGAAAGGAAAGGAAAGGAAAGGAAAGGAAAGGAAAGGAAAGGAAAGGAAAGGAAAGGAAAGGAAAGGAAAGGAAAGGAAAGGAAAGGAAAGGAAAGAAGGAAAGGAAAGGAAAGGAAAGGAAAGGAAAGGAAAGGAAAGGAAAGGAAAAGGAAAGGAAAGGAAAGGAAAGGAAAGGAAAGGAAAGGAAAGGAAAGGAAAGGAAAGGAAAGGAAAGGAAAGGAAAGGAAAGGAAAGGAAAGGAAAGGAAAGGAAAGGAAAGGAAAGGAAAGGAAAGGAAAGGAAAGGAAAGGAAAGGAAAGGAAAGGAAAGGAAAGGAAAGGAAAGGAAAGGAAAGGAAAGGAAAGGAATCTGCAGCCTCCCCATGGGGAAAGGGCAGAGCTCTCATCCCTTAATTCCTGAGGCAAGGACAACACCCAGCTGAGGATGTGATCCCCAGGAAACAATGACTGAAACCCAGGTTTAATAAAACTCCCACTCCTTCCCTCCCAGCCTTATCTGCCTGCAAATGTTTTCTCATCCCTGACTGATTTGAGCATCGTTATCTGGTGCATAGCATGAGATGCAGGTTTTGATGGAGTCTGACTGAAGTGCCAAAAATGTTCACTCAGTTATGGCTCTGACAAATGGATCCTTCTGAGCTGCTGAGTTTAATGTGCTTTTTTTATTATTATTATTTTTTAATTTATTATCAGTCTGTTCCTGTTCTAGGCCAGCAAGAGAGCAAAAGCCAAGGGGAAGGTATCCAAATGGAATATTTTTTGATCTGGTTCAAAACAAGGGCTTGTCAAGAGGGAAGTTTCAGGTCATTTGGGTTGAAACCAAGTATACCAAAGTTTCCAAATTTAAAAAACAAAGCCCACCCTGCTCTGCACATGTCCTGCAGAGCCCTGTGTAAAGCAGAAGGCTCCAAATCCAGCTGATCACGAGTTCATCTGCTGCTGGGCACGGCATTGGTATAAAACGGGATGCAAAGGAAATGTGATACAATATTACCTTCAAAGAAATTGGAAATTCAAAAAAGTTCTCCTGAAAGCTCAACGGAAATGAAATAGTTTTGATATTGTGCCTCTTTGAAATGTTTCCACTCTGTTTCCAGATGAATTCCAAGGAGTGAAAGGTATTTTTCACAAAAGAAAAAATTGCCATTTGGTGAACATTTATTTCTTATTTGTATTCTTATTTATATTTGTATTATTTATATTTTATGCTACTTCTTAGATCTGGAACTGACCTATAACGTATTGCCATGTCAGCATCTGAAATAAAATGATGACTCTTTTACCTTATTTTTTTAGGGAAAACCATGTTTGTCAGTACAGTTTGTCAGTACTTGCTCTACCACACTATCTTCTGTTCCCTCAAAGCATTTTTTGCAGTGGTTTTGTAAAATGAGTAATACCCCTGACTCCACAAATACTTATCAATGCGTTTTCAATACTTATACATTAAAAAAAACCCTTTTCTCTTCTATGTTGGGTTTTGGATTGGGCTTTTATTCCAGGTGGATGACAGTGGGTATTGGTCCACCACATGTCCATCTTCTCCATGATTTCCTGGGTATTTAACTCACACCTGACATCTACTCTGTGATCAGCTTCTGACTTTTTTTCTGTATTTCTTGAGGGTTTGTCAGGTACCTGAGGGATCTCATGGATGAGGATCCAGGCTGGAGCAGGGGATGTGACCCTGAGAGAGGAGAGAGGGTCCTGCAGGAGCCCTGGGAGCTGCAGTGCTGAAACCCCCGTGCCAAAGGTGCCATTGCTGTGTCCTCCACGTGCTGCCAAAACACAGAACCACGGAATCACTGAGGCTGCAAAAGATCCCCAAGATCATCCAGCCCAAACTTTGATCCCCACCTTGTCCCCAGCCCAGAGCACTGAGTGCCACCTCCAGGTGCCACCTGCAGGGATGGGCACTCCAAAGCTCCCTGGGCAGCCCCTGCCAAGGCCTGAGCTCCCTTTCCATGGGGAAATTCCTGCTGCTGTCCAAGCTGAGCCTGCCCTGGCCCAGCCTGAGGCCGTTCCCTCTCCTCCTGTCCCTGTTCCCTGGAGCAGAGCCCGACCCCCCCTCCCTGCCCCTCCTGCCAGGGACTTGTGCAGAGCCACAAGGTCCCCCCTGAGCCTCCTTTTCTCCAGCCTCAGCCCCTTTCCAGCTCCCTCAGCCCCTCCTGGGGCTCCAGCCCCTTCCCAGCTCCGTTCCCTGCCCTGGACACCTCCAGCCCCTCCAGGGCTCTCCTGCAGGAGCCACAACTGGACACAGCCCTCGAGGGTCTCAGTGCCAGCACAGAGGGACAATCCCTGCCCTGCTCCTGCTGGACACACAATTCCTCATCCAGCCCAGCTGCCAGTGGCCCCTTGCCCACCTGGGCACCCCTGGGCTCGTGTCCAGCCCCTGGCACCAGCACCCCCAGGGCTTTTCCAGCTTTTCCAGCCCCTCTGCCCAGCCAGGAGCTCCATGGGGTGATGGTGTGACCATCATTCCCTCTATGAAGGACGTCTGGGTCTGGAGAGGATGTCCCTCATTTCTGCATCCTTGATGTGATTGCATCCCTCACCTTGCACAGGGTGCACAGGGGGACACCCTGAGTATTTAAGAGTCACTAAATAAAATAAATGGCTGATGGAGCAGACTCTGCTCAAACACCAAGCTGAAGAGCCCCAACTTTTGCTCCCTGCCCCCTTCCTTGAGTTCAGATCTTCTTGAAGCCAGGGTGGCCACAGCTTTTGTGTTTTATTTCATTCCTCTTCAACTCTGCCCTATGAAATATGAGCTCCAAGGTGTCCATCACAAGGGCAGTGTCCAGCTGAGTGTTTATAGCTTTATTTCTGAGGGCTTCCGGGCCAGGTGACTTTACACTGATGGCATTTTTTAAACATGAAAAATTATTCTCAAGTGAAAGAATGGGAGGAAACAGCCTCAAGTTGTGCCAGGGAAAGTTCAAATTAGATATAAGAAAAAACCTTTTTCCCTGGAAGAGTGGTCAGGCATCGGAATGAGTTGCCCAGGGAGGTGGTGGAGTTGCCAGCTCTGGAAATGTTCAAGAGTTGTCTGAATGTGGCACTTGGGGACATGGTTCAGGGGTGATTTTGGTGGTTCTGAGTTGATAGTGAGACTGGATGATTTTGAAGGTCTCTTCCAACCTCAATAATTCTGTGATTCCATGAAAAGAATATTTAAAAACAAATCTGCTGAAAGTACAACTTACTCTGTTTATAAGCATTTTATCTGGTCTCTAGTTTACAATCCCCTTTTCCACCCCCCTTTTTTCAGGATGTCAAAACCATGGCCCATCCAGATCAGGGTGTGTTGTGCTCACCTAAACATGGGGGTCTCAGCATCCCCTCCAGCCCCTCTTTAGCATGAATCAGGCCAGGAAAACCGGCTGCCCACAAGTTCAGAGCTCATTAATCTTTTGTACAGGGCAGTAAAACACAGATGAGCAGTAAATATACCTGTCCTTGTTTCCTCTTGCCCACCAAATCAGCTCCCTGCTTTTAGGGATTCAGTCAGTGTTGGGCTTCAAATATTAAACCATCAAATCTTGAAGTAATTGGAGACTCTGGAGTCTTTTATTGGGTTTGCATGGCTAAGCTTTGGCAGCAGGGGCTACAGGAATTAGAATTTCCCTTTTTTGCATTTTCTCAACACAAAGGTGTCTCCCAGCCCTTGCCCACAAAGAAAGAAGGGAGACTTCTTTTTTTTTAAATCAGGCAAAATATAAGAAGGTCATTGACCTTTGCTTTTGTGGAACATTTCTATTTTAATCTAACTCCTTTAGAGGAAATGCCTTGTACAAAAAGCTCATCCAACTCACAGAAAAAAAAAAAAATACTCCTGCTGGAGTCAAAGTTTTTGACCAAAAGGCAGCTGTTGGAGTTTTCTTTCTGCAAGCAAGCCATGCCACTGAATAATGCTTAGAGGGATGGGGCATCCAGAATTTCTCTAGGAGACCTGTCCTAGTGCCTTCTACCTTATCAGTAAAATAACAATAACCTAATATCTAATCTAAACCCACTCTCTGGCAGTGGGAAGCCATTCCCTGTGTGCTGTCCCTCCATTCCCTGGGTGCTGTCCCTCCATTCCCTGTGTGCTGTCCCTCCATTCCCTGGGTGCTGTCCCTCCATTCCCTGGGTGCTGTCCCTCCATTCCCTGTGTGCTGTCCCTCCATCCCTTGGCAATTGTCTCTCTCCATGGTTCCTGCAGCTCCTTCAGGCCCTGCAAGGCCACCCTGAGCTCAGCCCAAAGCTTCCCCTCTCCAGGCTGAACAATCCCAGCTGTGCCAGCCTTTCCTCCCAGCAGAGCTGCTCCATCCCTCTGCTCATCCTGCTGCCTCCTCTGGGCTCTCTGCAGCAGCTCCAGCTCCTCCCCAAGCTGGGACAGGGCTGGGGCAGCTCTGCAGGTGGGGTCACACCTGAGCAGGGCACAGGGGCACAATCCCACAGGTGATGGCCCCAAGCAAGGAAGAACTTTCCCAATTTCTGCCGCCGGCTCAGCGTCGAATTTGGAAACAACAAAATCCAGCCCGACAGGGCAGCAGCCTTTGGGAGTGTGTGACCTTTATGTCTGGCATGTCGCTAAGCCCTGCTGCCAGCCCGGGCACTGCAGGGTCTGTCCCGAACCCAGAGGCTCCATCACCTCCCGGATTATCCCGGCGCGGGTTCCTCGGTGCCCCCGTGGCTCCGCAGGGATCGGGTGTCTGCCAGGATCTCCGATGCTCGACTTGGAGCAGACACGGTTCCAGCACACCCCCCTTCAGACAGCAGGCACCAAAATATCTGTCTTTTGCTCTTCCTCTTGGGCAAGAGGTTGATGCTGAGGTTTGGAGTGGTAACAAAGATCGCCATGGGTTAAAAAAGCACTGCTAAGAGCAGGAGTGCAGGATAATTTGCTGAGGACATTTATCACCGGCCGAATTCACTCTTTTCAGCTGTTTCTAGCACACTACAGGTCTGGACACACTGAATTTGCTGTCTCTCCTTGCTTTACATCCCACACTCCTCCTGACACATGCAGTACTGCAGTGCACATCTGCCAAAGAGATGTTATTGCCCCTTCCTCTGGACTAAGTTCTTCCCCCAGCTTTATGTTTTCTCTATTACTGAGTATGAAACAACCTCCATTATCCATCATTTCTGGGAATTTCCAATTTTGCTGCTCTCCACAGCCAAGGTCCTGTTGCCTCCTCTCATCAGTGCCCGACCTGGATAACTGGAATCTCTTCAGTGTGGATTTAACCTTTTTTGGTCAGGATTCCAACACTGCACAGACCTGCCCCAAAGGAGGTGCTTTGCAATGTGACTGGGTGTCCCCATTACTGCTGAACATAACTCCTTGGGGCATCGACTCATCACATTCCTCTTTGCCACGGCTGCAGCACATTACAGCTCCCCACAGCTTGGAGACAAACCTGTGCACACAAAATTCTGCCTCCTGGGCCAGTCCTGGGCCAGTCCTAGGACAGGATCTCAGTTTCTAGCAGAAATTCTTATTAGCCCCCAAAGCAAGTGATGCTGGGACTCCATGCCACCAGATTTTATCTGATATCCGTACTTGGGGATCTTTCACTTCTTTCTGGGCTGCTGTCCTGTTTTCCTCCACACTGGCAATGCTCCTCAACTCCCTGCCAGTTCCCATTCCTTTGGCACAGGCAACCTGTGCTGGGGCTGATGTTAAACCTCCACCCTTGGAGGTTTTCTCTACCCTGGGCATGTCCCTCCTCCTTCCCCAGAACCTTCCCCTCTCCCAGTGCTGGGAGTCAGCTGGAGGTGTCCTCACAATGGCACAGCTGGGTGACTCCCCCTACCCAAATTTTGGCCCTCCAAGAGCTGCTTCCTCCACCTCCTGTATTTGTCTCTGGATGGGCCATGCTGGCAACTCCCCCAGAACCAGCCTGAGGCTAACCAGAAGCTAATATAATTTTCTTACAGTGATTTATCTGATTAAGGCCACATAGATACCAGTGTCCAACCCATTTCAACTGGGTGCAGCACAATCCATCATTAAAATCCAGCAAGACTCTAATGCTTATGGAAAAGTACTGGAGCCCACAGAAATCCAATATTCCTGCTCCATCACTGACTGCTGGGAATCACTCACGTGCAATGCCATGCAAAAACTGTCACCTCCCCAGCCAGAAGGGTGCTGGAAGAGAATGTGCCTGTTTGATTTATTTATTTGGAGCCTATTGTAGAGGGGCTTCACTTTTGTCAAAATAAAATATTAAACAAACAAAAAGATCCCCGTGGTGAGGGGTAAGGGAAACACAGGCTGGGCTTCAGGAAAGAAGGCAGCTCGTGTGCTTGGTGCTGCCTGGAGAGCTCCAGGACTGCAAATTTTATCAGGGTAATGTGATTTTGAAGGCTAAGCTGGGCTCAGCACTGCTCAGCACATGGCTCCAGCTCACTTGCAGCCCCACCAGAGCAGGGGACTGCAAACTGGACCTGGCAGGACAAATGGGATCCAGCCAGGATAACATCCTGGAGTCCAGCAGAGCAGAAACCACCGTGCTTTGACCCCAGCCCCACACCTCAGGGGATTCCACAGCCATCCTCACCCTCTCTTTGTGTGCCCTGAGCTCTGATGTGTCCTGGTACCCACCTTGGAATCATGGAATCATTTAGGTTGGAAAAGGCCTTTAAGATCCTCGAGCCCAACTGTTCCCCCAGCACTGCCAAGGCCACCACTGCCCCATGTCCCCAGGTGCCACATCTGCACGGCTTTTAAATCCCTGCAGGGATGGCGACTCCAGCACTGTGCTGGGCAGCTCGTTCCAGTGCTCAACAACACTTTCCTTGCATAAATTTTTTCCTCAAATCCCATCTAAACTTTTCTGGGTGCAACTTGAGGCCACCTCCTTTTGTCCTGTTCCCTTGTTACCCAGGGGCAGAACCTGACCCCATCCTCCTGTCAGGGAGCTGTGGAGAGGGAGAAGATCCCTTCTTTGGGATTTGGTTTCTCTTTGATTCACTGAGCTTCACTTTGGTGCTACACAGCTAAGGAAAAAAAAAAAATTTAAAAAAAAAAAGTTCTTCTAGGTTCTTGCATTGTTTTGTGCCTCCAGGCTTCTTTTTCTGGGGCTACGTTTTCCTGAGGGATTGCACTGCTGAGGAAGGAGAGGTGCTAACAGCTTTTTTCCACATCTCTCAGCAGAATCCCAGCTAGCTGGCAGGAAGGCACTCGGTGTGACATCTTCCTCCACATATGTAAGGAAGTGGCCTCTGCAGTCTCAGAAATATGCTCCAAACTTCTTCAGTGAAGGAAGAAACACAGGTAAATTCTGTTCTGCTTCAAAATGTCACAGAATCACAGAAGCATCAAGGCTGGAGGAGAACTTCCTGGCCATCCAGTGAGCAAAAAGGAGTGAAAAGGGAGCATATTCTCAGCCATTTCTCCTGCAGGCTGCTTGGTGAGAGTTTGGTGAGAAAGCAGTGAAAATATAGAGTGAAAGAGAAGGTTTGATAGCTCTCAGATATCAATATGATGGGGGGGGAAAAGTTTTCATTTTTAGAGGGGAATGGACAACTCCAAAGCAAATAATCTTTCAAAGGAAGAAGGTGCAGTTATGCTTTCATCTTTTCATCAATGCATGGATACTTTGATTTTATTCCCACAAATTCCCTGCAATATTTTCTCCCTTTTATGGGGAAATTAAGGTACAAGGAATTTAACAGGGTAATCTATGGACAAGCTGGTATCAAAACTCAACTTCTCTTAAATGCAGTGACAGAGTAATTCCTCACAAATCAAATTTCCTGAAAGAGAAAGGTACAGTGCCTCAAAGAAACTGTGGTCTCTAAAGCAGTCCCAGGTGTTCTGAGAGATTCATCCTTCATCTCGCCACATCTCCCTTTTATCCTTGGAGGTATTTAAAAGTGCAGATGTGACTCTTACAGACGCTTTTTACTGGTGGTGTTGGCAGTGTTAAGTTTATGGTCAGATTCAGTGATTTCAAGGGTCTTTTCCAACCTAAATGACCCCAAATTCTCAGTGACAGAAAGTTATCACCATGGGTCTCCACACCCAGTTTGGACTCCTGTCCCTTGATTTGTGTCATGCCACTCTGCACCTGGAGTAACCAATGAGTTACTTTCCCCTGAGCTAAATGGAGACAGAAGCTCGTTGGGATGAGTCTCAGCTGAGATTTGTTGCTCCCTCCCCGTGCTTCTTGCTTGGCAATGATGGGAACAACAAGCATCCTTCAGGATATTCGACATCAAACCTAAAACTCACAATCTGCTTCCCTAAGGAATAACTGCCTTGAGTTCTCAGCTTCCCAGATGATATGTCAAGCATGTTTCCAGCCTCCTGAAGCTGTCAGAGGATGCAGACAGACAAACTTATCTCCTTTAATGGGGATATTCTCACATTAAAGAGAAGACTGTAAGCATGTTTTATTACATGGAAGGTGGATGAACAATGTGGTGTCTGGAAAAGTGGCCAGAAACTCTAACTGGTGGCTGGAGCTGCCCTGGCAAAGCTCCTGAACTGTTTAATTTCTCTCCAATGAATTTCACGAAGAGTTTCTTTGGAGAAAATCTCTCACACAGTTTGTAGGCTCAGAATTTCTCTCATCCATGGTCCAAGTTGCCTCCTGGACCTGCCATTCCAAACCCTTTATTAGCAACACAGTGAAGCACCTCCTATTTATTTTCCCACAAAACAAACAATTGACTCACCCTATCCACTTTGTTGCTTTTCATGGTACTGGAAATCACATGAAGTCTTTTACACTTCAGCAGCCTGTGAAACTTGACAATCAATCATCCTGAAATGCCAACAGCCACATCCTATGACATATATGGATCTGTAGGAAGCATAGCTTGAAGCCTTTCTAATTTTAGCTTGTTTCAGGATACGAGAAGTTTCAAGCATCAATCATCCAAGGAAAATGCTTTACATACCAAAGTGTCACAAAAAAAAAAAAAACCAAACCAAAAAAAACCCCCAAAAAACCAAAAAACCCCCCAAAAAACCAAAAAAACAACCAGGCTTCTGGTTTGTGTGTAATTGAGGTGCACTGGAAGGATTTTGTACCCCTGGATTCCTGAAGCCTGTGGAATGCTCTGTGCTCTGTGTTAATCAGCTGCTGTTGCTTTCTCCCAGTAAAACAGGAATATAAAAATGCAGACAGTATTCCTTCAAGTGCATTTAAGCCAATAGCTCACAAATTTGTGCTACTGATTTTCATTCTGCTGTACTTCAGAAAAGATTTAATTCTTTGCCCAGTTGCACTAAATTACTGCAGAAAGTATTAAGCTTATGTAAGCAGAATTAACATTATGGCTAAAACCACCAAGCAGCAGCTGGCCCCCAGTTTATCCTTGGCATACTCACAGCCTCCTTTTCTCCTGGCAGGAGGGATGACCAGCACATGCTGGTCCCAAGGAATGCCCCAAATTTCTGTGCTGGCTGTAGGATCTTCTGCTGTCCCGTTTGCTGTTTCACCCCAGCCACCAGCTGAAGACCAGGGCAGTGTGTCCCTCCCACGTGAGAGGCTTAGCATTCCTCGCATTCCCTCCCAGCCTTCCCAGATCAGACCCTCTCCAGAAATCACTGCTCTATTTCTGCCTTGACAAGGATGTGCAAAGTGTGGTGGGTTTTGTCTCAAGCCCAAAACCTGTGGCCCTGCCTGATGTCCTGAGTACATTCAGGGTTTTTGTCCTGGGGGAAAAATGGGGCTTGTGGTTCATCAGCCACAGGAAGATCAGGCAGCCTGGGAATACACCAAGGCACAGCACACATTGGATTTACCACATTTCCAGCGTGATTAGCAGTTCTGTGTTTATATTGCCCACCAAGAGTCCTGCTCAAAACCTCTGCAGCAATGACTGGTGTCCTGATTTGGCTGCTGGTGAGATGGGGAAAATTTTCCCCAGGAAGAGGAATTATCTGCAGGAACATAAGAAATGCTAAAATCAGTGGCTCACCTAACTTGGTATTCAGGAAACTTTTAAAAGTGGAAACAGGTTAAATTACTTAGGAATAGCAAATCTGATGTGTTTAAATCCTTTTTCCCCCAGTCCCCCTCATCTGTGACTCCTTGGATTTGGGATGTTGTGGCCACATCCCAGGCTGTAGTATCCATTTATCAGCCTCTTGTTCCTAACAATCCCTTCCTGGGCCCATTGACATTGTCAGCTTCCATAATATCCTGTGACAACGAATTCCAAAATTTCCTGACTCATTCCATAAAAACATTCTCTCTCTTTTCTCTTTCAAGCAGATCTATTAATTTCATTATGTCTGCTAATTTTCATTATGGTATTGCAGGATTTTCTGACTCACTGTTCTGCGTTCATCTTTATGATTTTTTTGTAGCTGCCGTGGCTTCCTCTCCAAATTGAAGAGTCTTTTCAGCCTCCTCATGGAGCAGCTGTTTCATCCTCTCTAGCTGCCATTTTCTCTGTATTTCTCACATCCCCAGGTCGTCCCTGAGACTAGACTGCACAACCTGTTCAAAATCTCAACACAGCCAGGTTTGTATGGCCACAAAGCCCTGCCATCCTGCTGACAGAGCATTTCCCTGGGTCTTGGCTGCTGCTGCACCTTGAGCTGATGCTTTTGGAAGGACATGGAGCTGCTGCAGAGAGCCCAGAGGAGGCAGCAGGATGAGCAGAGGGATGGAGCAGCTCTGCTGGGAGGAAAGGCTGGCACAGCTGGGATTGTTCAGCCTGGAGAGGAGAAGCTTTGGGCTGAGCTCAGGGTGGCCTTGCAGGGCCTGAAGGAGCTGCAGGAACCATGGAGAGAGACAATTGCCAAGGGATGGAGGGACAGCACCCAGGGAATGGAGGGACAGCACCCAGGGAATGCAGGGACAGCACCCAGGGAATAGCAGAGAGTAGGTTTAGATGGGAAACTGAGAAGAAATTCTCTATTGTGAGAGGCCCTGGCACAGGGTGCCCAGAGAAGCTGTGGCTGCCCCATCCCTGGAAATGTCCAAGGCCAGGTTGGATGGAGCTCTGAGCAACCTGGGACGGTGGAAACTGGATAATCTTTAAGGTCCCTTCCAACCCAAGCCACTCCATGATTCTATGATTCCATGACAATGTACAGCCCACAACCCTAACGATGGGGAAAACATCTGTGTGCAGAGTTAAATTAATGCTTTTGCAGACAAAGAACAGATAAGACAGAAAATAAATTTATTTAAACTGCTACACAATGGGAATCTCAATCGTTTTCAAATGCCAGCTGAGGGAGAAGTGACTCACATGGCTTGTGTACAGGAAGTCTCTTTGCAGTTTTCAGTGCTGAATTTCTTTTCCTCTGCAGACATCACTGGTGTGAGTGCAGTTGGACATGGAGAGAGACATGGTTCCTGCCCTGGGGAGCTCACAGCTAAATGTGACATGGACAAAACTATCCCAACACAGAACAATTGACTGAAATACCATCTATCAGACATGAGATCCATTTTAACTGGAATACCAAATATATATATAAAGGCTACAGGTGGGACAGAGGGGTGTCTGTGTTCTGTTTATGTTTTTATGTTCATACAGGCACAAAAGGTAGTGATGCTTTGCTTGAGAAAGGGATTTTCTTTTCTTTGGTGGGGTGGCTCCAGCTGGTGCTTCCTGAACAAAAACAAAGACAATTCAATTAGAACTCAGCACTTCTGTGATGTTACAGATCTGAACTCGGGACAATGTTGTGATGAATTAATTCCCATGCAACAGATGAACCTGGGAGAGGCAGCACGAGAGAAGTGATGGATTTCCTGCCCTGTCGAGGTGCTGGGAAATCCCACCAGCACGTGGCTGGTGAAACCTTTGGTCTGAGTCAGCTGGGCATCCAGCCCAGGACAGGTCAGACATTGGGGCTTGGAGCAGCCTGGGACAATGGAAAACGTCCCTGCCCATGGCAGGGGTGGAACTGGATGAGATTTAAGATCCCTTCCAACCCAAACCATCCCATGACTCTAGGGATCCTAGAAACAGCACTTTGTGATCAGGAGGAAGGCCCATCACCAGAAGGAAAATCTGCTGGAAATTCCAACTCTCTTACAAGTTTCAGCTTCTCCCCAGTAAGTGATTTTCTGATCTGTATTTCAGTGCAGGGAAGAAGGGACAGAGGAAGGACAAAACCTGAAAATTAAAATTAGAAATGCTGACAGAATTTGAGCAGTGCTGCTGTGCTCACACACCTGGACAGGACAAACTCTGCCTTCCAGCTGCTTCCTGTTTTGCAGTTTTAAATTTGGCCTATTTTCAGCAATTTTATACTGAGTTGTATTTCTTGTCAGGCTCACCTCTCTTACCAGTATTTTAAGTTTTCAACTAAATTTGAGAGAAGAATTCATGTGAGATATGGAGCTCCTAAAAACTGCAGTGGAAAAGCTGAGTAAGAGAGGAGAGGGAAGAATTCTTATTCCATGTAAAAGACAAACTGCAACACTTAAATCAACTTTTGAGTCATCAGCTGGGTACTTTGTGCATGGACACTTTGCCTGTCCACATTAATAATTACAAAAATTCCAAGTTTATGTTACTTTAAGGGTATTCAGAAACTCTGCTTGATATCTCAATACTTACCTGAAAACCTGTTCAAGAAATGTTGTGTCATGGGGAACTGTACTAAGACTCTTCCTGCTCCTCCACCTCTTCCTTTTCTTCTCCCTCTCCCTGCTTTTCTTCTTCCTCCTTTTTTTTTTTTTTTTTTAAATAGAAAATATTTGTAGTTACCATATAGGAATTGAAAGAAAAAATAAAGGCTTGACATGCAGAGTTCTGCTTTTGCAACTGTTCTATTTCTAGTAAAAGCAATATTCTTTGAGTTTCAAAAGCAGAATTAATGTATGGAAGTTTTAATCTCAACATGGCAGGATTGAATTTTGTAGAGCTAATAGACATGTGCTGGAATATAAGAACCCTCTTCTTAGGGAGGTTAGAACACGTGGTTAAGCTGCAAATAGATGCTCAAAATCAAAATGAAAATATGAAATATGTGTAAATATGACTAAATAAGTTTAGTGTTTTTTATTATACACTTTCCTGGAGCAGTAAACAACTAAAGATTCATGGCACAGGAGCTAGACTCCTGAATGATCTAAAAATCATCTGGAATCAGATAATACAGCCTTGATTCTATCTCAAAAGTTATTATTTCTCTCTTTTATGCAGGAGAAATGACACTATTGAAAGACAACAGCCCTTTGCTTCAGTCAACAGCTACATGAAAGCCTGAATTTGTGTAACACGGATAACAATCTCTGTTTATTCTCTTTCTAGAGTAAATGAAGCTCTACTCTGAAAACCAGCTGGAAATTGCTTTGTGGGCTCCTCTGCTCCTCCTTCCAGCGATCTCCTGTCCCAAGGCACTCCCATGTGTATAAATCAGCTTTATCTCAATCTGCCACCCCTTCACAAACTGCTTAGGCTGCAAAAGTGACGGGAACTTCTTGCTGGCATCATCAAATAACCAATCAAAGAATCAATCATGAGCTTTCAGTCAGGACTGCAGGTCGTACATGAGCAGCACTGACCTTTTGTGCCCACTCAGGCACCTCCTGTCTGTGCAGGAGTCACACCTGAGCTGCTGAAGTGAAATCCTCCTTCAATATCTGCTTGGGAATGGAACTGTTGGAATCAGATTCCTGGTTTCAGTTGTTTTTTCAGGGAAAAACATTGCACTAAAAAATCTCTTCTGCAAAACCAGAAATGTAATACAAATATCTGTGGATTAGAAGTTCTTATGCCAAAGGAATATTGCCTCTCTGGGCCCAAGGAAGGATGCCTTTTTTATCTCATGAGAACAGTGACACAGGGCCAGGAGAGCCCACAGACAAGGCTCATCTTTCAGATATTACCAACTTCCATCCAGGACTCAAGTCAATTAACTTTCACAGGAAAAAAAAAAAAAGTGGTTATTTCTCTTGCTTGAAGCATTAGTTGGTGGTGGCAGGGTACAGCTAACCAGGCTTGCTGGCCCTCAGCAGCATCTCCAGGAACCCCTGCACTTTGCTCATGGGTCCAGGAGCTTAAGAGTCAGGAAAACACATCCTGGAGGAGCAGCTGGACTGGGAAAGGGGCTGAGGCTGGAGAAAAGGAGGCTCAGGGGGGACCTTGTGGCTCTGCACAAGTCCCTGCCAGGAGGGGCAGGCAAAGGAGGAGAGGAAATGGCCTCAAATTGCAGCAGGGCAGGCTCAGGGTGGAGATTGGCAAAGAAAATCTCCCTGGCAGAGTGGTCAGGCCTTGGGATGAGCTGCCCAGGGAGGTTTGCAGTCACCGTCTGTGGGAGTGTTCAGGAGCAGGCTGGATGTGGCCCTTGGGGACAGGGTTTGGGGGATGCTGGTGGCACTGGGGTGGCACTGGACGGTCCTGAAGGTTTGGGAAAAGCAGAAAAGTGTTTGAGGATTTGCACCTGGGTCGTACAAATCTCATGAGGGAAATATCTCCTTTATGGGCAGAACTGCCTAAATTGTCAGAACGAGTTTTTCACACTGAAAATGCAATCACAGCATGCTGTCAGTCACTGATTATCAAAGATAGACTTGCCATAGGAGTCCTTGGCAAATTTTATTGAAGACTCTGTGACAGACAATGTCTCTTCCATTTACAGCTTTTAATGATTAAAGACCCATCTTTGCTCCCAGTCAATAACACAATGATAGGACCAATAATTATCTCGAGCAGAATATGACTGTGATGTATTTACTTTCATGAATAAGGATTTACCAGCTTTTGAGTGAAGCAAAGGGACTGAAAAGGAATTAAATACACACAAACAAAATAGGATCATAAAATAGGTATACTATACCCCTGTTGCTGCATGTTCTTCCTCGCCTTCCTACAGAAGAGACACAAAAGAAAATGGTAAAAGGAAAAATTAAGGAAAGAATATCAGAAATCAGACAGGGAAAATACAGCAGAAATTAAACACTGAATTAAGAAAAATTATGTGGAATTCACTGGATTCATTTGGAGATAATGTTCTCCAAATTAACTCACAAAACACATTCAAGCATAACTTTTATGTTGGAAAAGGACTATGAAATCATTAAATTGAGCTCCCTTCTCCTCAGCTTCTTCAAATCAAAACTGCTTCATTGGCAAGCAAAGATTTGGAGCTGGGTTTTGTTTGCTTTTTCAGGTGGAGTTTTTGTGGATTTTTTTGGTAATTAGCTGATTTACAAAATGAAAGTGTAATCAGAATTATAGAGAGTCTTATCTATGCTATATATCATCATTCAGAATCTGGTGTATGATTCTGTTAAGTGTTGTAGGCTGCAACAGATGCCTTGGCTCAACAGGGAATAAAAAAATAATACAAGCTGGTTTTAGACTGTAGATTGAGCAGAAGTGATGAGAGAGAGAAAAAAACCCGAAAAAATGTACAAAGTGAATAGAATTTAATATTAGATCCTGGGCTGGCTACTGGGGAAAAGAGCTGATCCTACACAAAATCCCAAAGGTAAGAGGCAAATGTCACAGTGCCACACAGAAGGCAGAGGGGTTGATTTGAGTTCTCATGCAATGAGTTAAGGGAGTGAGTTGCAGTGCCAGGGTTTAAATATGGCCTGGAATTGCTGAGACAGGATACAGACTTGCATTATAATATGATTTTTGAACATGTTTCTAAAATAATTTTGCCCTGAAGGAAGCCTAATCTGTACTGAAAACTGATTTAACTGGGACACCACTTAAAAAATATTCTAACCTCCAAGCTTAAATCTGAATCAAGATCAGACAGTGAACTACAGAAAATTTATTACCAGCACATCGAGTGACCAGCAGGGTCCATGTGAGCTGGAGCTCAGTCTTCTCTTCAAGAAACTCAAAACCAAAGGGACACACAAAGCAAGAATGGGAGGCACCACGCCCACGTAGACGAAAAGCTGGAGCTTCTGGATTTCTGCATCTCCCAGGAGGAGCAGCAGAAGTTGGAGAGAGCTGCAGCCTCCACACCGAACATCCCCTGAGCACTGCAGGAGCCTCCCTGCAGCCCCGGGGCTGAGACAGCCCCGGCTGGTTCTGTTTTCTGTCCTGTGCTCACTGCCCAAGGCTGAGGGAACTTTACCTCGCCAAGACTCTTCCAGAATTTTTCCACAGTGCTGACATTTCTCCTGGGAAGTCACTGGAGAAAAGCTGGCTTGGTTAAACCCCCAAATGGGAGTCATTTTTGAGATGGTTTGAAGCTAAATAAGGCCAAAATTCTAGTGCTAAATCCCCACTGGCATATTAATTCAGCCATAGAACATAAAACTTCCATCTTTCAAATTTTTGTGTTGAAAATACTTTTATCCTTTAGGACTTAACATCCAGTGGAGATACTCTGATGGCAATCTGGCAGTCTTTGAGTGTATTTACTTTCATTAAACCCTGCTCAGGTAAGGAAATGGTATTTTTACTTTCTTTTATAAGCACAAAATGAGATACAGAGGCAAAAGGTGGAATTCATCTCGCTGTAGCTGCCTCAGGGTTGCTCTTCTCATCTAACCCCATCCTCTGTGTGCTGTTCTGGAGTGAGTGAGAATAGCAGAATTCCTACAGAATGATTCATGCCATCCCAACAGAAGTGATAATTGGGATGAACTATAGCAAAGCAGGCAGATGCCACTGAAGGATTTGTCCTGGGTGACATGGGAAGTGGGTGGAACAGGGCAAAAAGCGTTTTCTGTGCTCTCTCCCCTGCCTCTCCCCTCCCTGAAAAACTGCAAAGAAATCTATTTTTCACTTTTAGCTCCAATCCTTTCCGTGAGAAGTGGAGCAAGGTGCTGGTTGAATAGGAGTGGTACTGCATGATGTCAGTGCTAAACCTCTCCTACCCAGCTGCCTGACACATTTGCAGACAAAATCCAGCATTCTGCTCTCATTTGGGAAACATTAAAGCAGAATTCCAGCCAGAAGGGCAAGGCACTCAAGCCAGGCAGCAGTTTTGGCTCCTCTTATGAGCCAAAAAAAAGGAGTTTGATGGCACTCACCTGCCAGCTGAAATTCAGAGCAACAGGAAAAGTGCTTGGATATAATTTTCCTTAAGGAGGAATTTTGTTCCCACTGAGGACTGTATTTCCTCATCACTGTTTTGAAATGATGAGTGAGACTTCCCAGGGGCTGAGATGTACATGAGGGTGTGTAAAAGGGGCTTTTCCAGCCTAACAGTGACCAAATCAGTCACTATTAAAAAGGGCCATGAGGAAAGGCTACAGAGAGGTGTTTGCTCTGGAGAAATATTGCAGCTAGATGAAAAAAAAAACCCAAACTCCATTTGGTCTGGCCTTTGATGTAAGAGATGATGCATTTGTGCTGGATATTCCCCAGGGGCCATCTGATCTCCAAACACAGAAGAACCTGACATGCAGCAGCAGGCCTGACTCCCTGGGAAGAGTCAGCATCCAAAAAAACCCATCCTTAAAGGACAACCTGAGCTGCAGTTTGAGATCTGTAACACCAGAGCAGGAGCAGACAGAAAGGAAAACACTGGCCTCTGTTTCTGCACTGCCCAGGGATCCTGCAAGGGCTGGAGAGGTCACTGTCACATCTGCAGCAAACATTTACAACCAGATTTACGAGCACTGCACATGCTGGCTGTTGAGAGCAACAATTTTTTTTTCACACAGGCAGGACTCAGATGTCTAGTCCTAAATTATCCTCCATAACTAGACTCTGGCTCCCAGTGACCATCAAGATAAAATAAAAAGCTTGTGGTAACAAGTGGCAAAGGGCAGCTGCTGTCATTCAAGAATCAAAACAAAGTTCCCTGGAGTTTTATCCAGGTTTCATATCATCCTGATATTAAAAAAATAAATAAAAATATATCCAAGAGACACTCTGAAATCAGTCACCCTGGGGCACACCAGGAGGGCTTGTGGGTCCATGTTCCATGTGCTTAGCACAGGTAAAACCCTCAGATCAAAAAGAGAAAGGAAAAATTACCTGTTGACCTTCTGGTGGTGTCTGGTCAGACTGAGCCTCTTCAGGAGCCCCTTCACCTTCTTTATCTTCTGTGTGTGCCTCAGTTTCACTCGTGGCATCAGATTTTTCATCCTTGGAATCAGATTTATCTTCTGTGGCTTCTGATTTCTCCTCTGTGGTATCAGACTTTTCAGTCTCCTGGCAGCAAAGGGGAAGTCATGATAAGCTTCAGGGCATATAATCAACAATTCATTTCTATAAAATTCTTGAGTTTCTTAGTTTGGAAAAGTGTTTTTCTATTTTTGCTTCAGCTCTCAAATGAAAATAGCCCCTTTTAAGGTGTATTTCTCCTGTGAAAAGAACATTTGCTGGCATGTAGACCAGGTGGGGTTTGTGTGGGGAAAACATGAATTCAAGCACTTCTCAGCACAGCAGATTCTCTAACCTTCCTCTGGAAAGTTCAATAGAAACCAAAGTTCACCCTAATGGCACATTTGAGCTTCAGGGAAAAAGAAAAAAAAAAAACCAAAAAAAACCCACACAACATTTTCCACCAGCATGAATTCCAATTAAGCATCATCCAGAAGCTCCAGGAAACAGAAGTTATAAAGGATTTCACATTTAGTCTCTCAGCCTTCTTGCTTGAAAACATCAGGAAACTCTTCCCACATCAGTCAACCAAGTCCATTTATTCCAACACCATGGCTTATGCAAGCACCTCCTGGGAGGTTCTTTATTTGACAAATATCCTGGTGTCCTTTCAGCCAGGTGGCTGTGAAAGGTCACAGTGGCTCCCACACTGTGTCAGATAAAAGGAGGCCTCGAGTGGAACAGCAGAAATATGATGAAATGCAAGAGCATGAAGTGCAAAGGCACCTTATTTGGGACAAGCAGCTCTGGGTCAGAGATTAGAAAGTGGTTTTAACTATTGCACTTTAGGAGCTTGTTAGCCAACGATCATCAAGGAAAAAAAAAGATGGATGTATTTAAATTAGCATGGGATAACTGAGCCATGAGTGTGATGTGACAATGGAAGGTAAAAAATGTGATCCTCAGATGCATGAGGTGAGGCAAAACCCCCTCTGGATTGCTCTGTGCCATCCCAGCCACTCAGAGTCAAGAAAGAGAAACTCAGACTGGAACAGGTGCAGAGAGGGCTACAGGAACATCTGAGGGAGTGGACAGCCTGTCTTATGAAAGGGTGACAAAAAAAGCTTCATTGCTTTAATCTATTGACAGTGATGCTGTGAGGGGATATGATGGCACTCCCAAAATAGATCAGAGTAAACATCAGACAGGGATAAGATAAGGAAGAGTGCTGAGGGAGATGCAAAATGAGTACAAATTGGCTGTGAAGAAAAATTCTAATCATCATCAGTGGGAGATTTGGGAAGAGATTTATAGGAGAGAAGCTGAGGTAAAAGACCTTATTCATTAAAAGGAAATTTGACCCCTTCTGAGAGGTGTTACCTGGGGTGGGTTCCTCTGGCACTCAGGGAAGCTCCTGCCCTGGGTCACCCCGAGTCCCACACGCTTTGGGAAGAGCAGCACATCCCTGAGAGGAGACGAACTCCTTCCCCACCCCTGTGACCAAGCCCTTCCAACTCAGCCACCTGCTTGGTTTGGGGTTTGCTGCTTTTCTATAATTTCATTTGTCTCATCAGTTAAACAGAAGGCCTCAGTCACGTCCCCTGTGCTTTAAACTTCACAAGTTCTCCTGCAGTGTCCCCATGATGATTTCCTCAGCCAGTGCACTTATTCTGCAGAACAGGGCATGTCTGGCTGGCTGAGTGCTGCCTTAGGGACCTTTGTCCCAAGATGTGCTGTGGGACATAAGAGATGTCCTCCTGCTGACAAGCTCTGCTGGATGGGGACAGAAATGATAGAAAGGAGCTTAGGAATGTTAGGAAACAGGTATCACAGCAGTTTGATGTTTTTGCTGAAACTTGACTTCCTGTAAGGCTTGGTGCTTTTTGGCAATTTTCTCCTGAATCGTGGAAAGTCAGTTTTACATCTAAAATTACTTGCAGTGCAAAGAGAGTGGGCACAAAGGTCCCTGAGTTCTCCTTCCTCTGGAACTGGAGCAGGAGCTGATCAAGTTGAAAGCTTTAAAAAGCAAAACGTTTCTACCTCACACCAGTTTCACACTCTCACACAGCTGCACAAGTGTTTCTGCCAGCACGTGGGGGATGCTCGAGGAGAGGAATGAGCAGCTGGAGGGAACAGAAGGAGCCAGAGGAAGGAGGAGGGAGAAAAGACAATTTCTTTTTCTGGCAATATCTAATTTCAAGTGCACATACAACTGTGGGCTCACTGCACTCTGATGCTGGTGGCATTGTTATTAAAAACAGATCTACAGAGACATTTGTTTGGCTTGGCTTACTGTTTACTTTTCTCCTAGAAGCCAAAAAATATTTGAAGATTAAAATATGTAGTAATACAAACATACATTGAAATTCTCTTGTGCAACCTTGTGATAATATATTATTTCCTTAAGGAAGTGGCAACTTCTTACAGATACTTTCTTTGCAGAAGTTCCTTAAACAGAAAGGGCAGCGTTAGTGAAAATTAAATTAATAGAACCTCTGACCATGATTTGGGTTGGAAAGGACCCAAAAAATCATCTCATTCCAACCTCCTTGCCATGGGCAGGGACACCCTCCACTAGACCTGGTTGTTCAGAGCCCCATTCAACCGGGCCTTGAAATTGGTTAAATATTTATTTTCAGCACAAATATGAACATTTAATTAAAAATCCATGCACTCAGTATTGTTGGCTGGGACAAAAAAAATGTATAAGAACCATAGAGAGCATCCTAATTAAAATGACCCTATTGTGTGAATCCATCCCAGATGAATCACATCACTTAGATCATAAGGCACAAAAAAGAGTTGCAGCTGAAAGAGCTAAACTCTAGAAGCAGCATGTTATCAGCCAGAACACACACACAGAGTTCTTGTTAATTATATGGAGAACTCTGACATTCAGAATATCATCGCTACACTGGCTCTCCATAGAAACACAGAATTTAATTTTCAACTAATTCAAAATGAAGTACCATTTCTAAAGATTGGCTGACAGGTCATCTTGTCTTTAAATAAAATGCACAGAGCACAAATTTGTAATTCAAAGCAGATTTAGGAGAAGCCTTCTTCCACTAAATTAAGCTTGAGTATCTACAGATTTCGGGATATCAAGATTCTGGATATGAAGATCAAGAATAGAGGGATTAAGGCTTCAAGTATGCACAATATTTGAAAACAGCTCCTCTGTAAATCACTGAGTCAGACTAAGCATAAAAGTGGTGCCAGTTTTAAAAAAATGTACCCAACTTTTCAGGCAGCTGAGACTGACACACCTTACCCCAAACATAGAAATTACACTGATTATAGCTCAGATCTACACATGTATCCTATTGGGACATCACTACTCAGGCCACTTGTCCAAGATTAAACAGCATCTCTCAGAAATCTATCACAAATTTGAGTGATCTCTGGATCAGGCATAAGGCACAGCTGCCCTGAAATCCCAGCCTGCCCTGAATCATGTTTGGAACTAATCTAGACCAGGTATTCCTTCAGGTGAGGAGGTATTTGGTATTAAGAGATTAAATTACTGACTAACACAAGCACTGCATCTGCTGCTTCTCTCAGGCACAGAAAACTGTTCTGCTCAGCTCTGCAAAATGATGTTTTAGAAAATACAAAAACAATTGTGGTGAGGAGGCAACAGGAGAGAGGATGATGTGAGCTATAACAGACCCTCGCTGAAGCACCACAAATATGAATTGGTTTCCTGTAAAGTCACTGAATTTATGGGCACACTGCACCCTTTAAGGCAACAGATGAACTCAGTATGATAAAATCACAGAATGAGAGAACCACAGAATTATTTGGGTTGAAAGGGACCATGAAGATCACCTTGTTCCATGGGCAGGGACACCTTCCACTGTCCCAGGGTGCTCAGAGATCCAGCCAACCTGGCCTTGGATACTTCCAGGGATGGAGGAGCCACAGATTCCCTGGGAAACCTTTCCTAGAGCATCACTACCCTCACAGGAAGGAATGCCATCAAAATATCTAATCTAATCTACCTGTCTTCAGATTGAAACCATTCCCCCTTGTCCTCTCCTTCCATGCCTTGGGAATTGTCTCTCTCCATGGTTCCTGCAGCTCCTTCAGGCCCTGCAAGGCCACCCTGAGCTCAGCCCAAAGCTTCTCCTCTCCAGGCTGAACAATCCCAGCTGTGCCAGCCTTTCCTCCCAGCAGAGCTGCTCCATCCCTCTGCTCATCCTGCTGCCTCCTCTGGGCTCTCTGCAGCAGCTCCAGCTCCTCCCCAAGCTGGGACAGGGCTGGATGAAGCACTCTAACATATAGAATATACTCATATATAACAAGAACAAGAGAATTTGCAGAACTGAATGTGTATTTTGCACTCAGCAATGGTAATGAATTGGCAATAAATTTAGCTACAGGTATTTTGTTGGGAAGTTAAAATTTGTTGAGGGATCCCCAAAAGGTTCATCTGCTTCCTCAGATGGAAGGAAATAAATTAAAATAGTCCTGGTCAGGATGCTGTTGGATTGTGCTGTGAAACAAGATCATGGCCATTAAAGAACTTCTCTAGTCTTGGTACAGTATGAGACAAAAGATGGATGGAAAAAGAAATAGAATGTTGTAAGACAAGAGTATCAAACAGGTATCAGCTTTATATTAATCTTTGTCATGTCTCAGCATGAGAAAAATCCCTAGAAAGCAAATGCTTACAGCCTTGTGGTGATACCATGCTTTATAGTTTGCTTCTTCATTCCAGAAAAAAAAAAAAAAAAACCCACACAATTTTCAAGAAGGGATTAATAGGAAACCTTGCCATATGTGTCATCATCACCATCTATTCCACACCTGACTTATAATTCCAGATTTATGCTGCTGGAAGTCAGTGTCATGAGCCATCCATTGTGCTTATCTGAGGTGGAGTTGACACAGAATGAGGGGGAAGCAGAGGCAGAAGCAGAGCAGGAGAGTTCTTTGCCTGACAAAGGCAGCCTCTCCTGCAGTGAAGATGCTGAGAAACATCTCTACAAGAAGTGTGTGTGTCTCTGGCAAACAGGAATAGACTCTGAAAGGGAGACTAACAAAACTCCACATTTCACAGGGACTTTACAAACACTCTCACTTATTTGCACTCTCTGGACTGAAGCCACCACCAAGGCAGCAGTTAATCACTGTGAACAAGGCTTGCCTGCCACCAATGGCACTGACAAACAAATCTGCCCAGCAGAATGTACCAAACATATTATTTTCAACATTTCCAAGGTTGTCACAAAGTAGAAACTGTAATAGCATCTGCTTACAGCTGGGAATAAATGAATTCTAAAAAATTGTAACTCTGCTTCATAGATATGGGATCTACCAGGACCTTGCATGAAGAAGCAGATAATCTGAGGAGTGGGAAGGTGGGGAAATGCAATTTTCTTTATCTCACTGATTCTCCACACATCTTTTATAATAATTATAATATGTAATACCTACAGTCCTTTAAGCCTTTCATGGCTTTGTGGATGTTAATTAAATGAATTCTCACAAGACCCTTGTGAGGCAGAGAAGTCATTTTTATTTCCCTGGGTGGGAGATGGCACAGCTAAAGCAGAAAGTTTAAATCACTCTCCTTATCACACAGGGACCCAGTGTCTAAGACATTTATAACAACTGGGGCTCTCCCCTGGGTGTGTTTTCAGCTGTGGCTCTCAAAGTACTTAGCAAAGGCTCCTTTTGGTTTTTTCCCCTCTGCTTTTACAGAAGAGAATAAAGAGATACTGCCAACGGTGTTCCACTCAAAGCTGCTGCAGAGCTGGACCAAAGGCAGA
Source organism: Acridotheres tristis (assembly GCA_037013685.1). Taxonomy (NCBI): domain Eukaryota; kingdom Metazoa; phylum Chordata; class Aves; order Passeriformes; family Sturnidae; genus Acridotheres; species Acridotheres tristis. The sequence continues at coordinate 111,554,684 of CM072884.1, forward strand.
TCTGCACCAAGGCAGTTCCTCAGCCAGGTCACCACAATGCAGCAGAGTTCTCCTGTCACTCTGGCTCATCACTCTCCTGATTAATTTCTTTTGTTGGCTCACCCACGTTAAAGATGGCAACATTTTATTACCTAACATGAGCTCAGGATAGCAAAACTCACAGTTATAAAACTTCTAATTAGAAGAAGATTCCAATAAAGAAAACACACGTTGGTTTCTGTAAAAACAACACAAGGTAAAAATGGGGAGGGGAAAAAACCCTCAAAATAAAATGTTTTGCTTTTGCCAGAAACGTACTAGAACACTGTCAAAATATGATGGAGAACCACAGGCAGACTTGCCAAAGGGACTTGGTGAAGGGCTGGGTGAGCCTTTTCCTCCTCCAGGCAGAGGGAGAGAGGTCCATGGTGCCAGGGAAGGATGGGATGGGTCTGATCCCAGCCCTGCTGTTGGGGTCAGGACTATCCCTGTTCAGTGTGGTCAGGAGCAAGAAAAGGCTTCTTGTAACCAGCACAACCCAGAGATTGTGTGAGGGAGTCTGCATCATTTAAAAGCTGAACATAGTAAAACTGCTTTGTGTCAACAACAACAACAAACCCATCAGCTGGAGCCATGGTAACAAGCCTGCAGTGAAAGTAGGCAAGAAAGAAGTATTTTCTAGTATTTACTGAACCAGCCACTTTTTTCCCCCTGAAGAACACTTTGCTGCTCCAACATCGAATGTATTGCTTGTCACTGCCTCTTATGTGACATGCTGAGTCACTGCCTATGTTCATCTTTTATTAAAATCAAATAAATGATCCCCAAGGAATGACAGAAGTGCATACCTTTGTGCCTGGAGGAGGTGCAAGGCCCAGGAACGAATAAATAATATTTTCTTCCTTAGCAGAGAAAAAGGATTCAAAATCCTAAGAAAGGAACAAACAAACAACAGAGAATTGGTATCAAAAATCAAACAAAAAGCACAGGAGGAAGAAACCAGCCAGGGCAAATCCTACATTGATGAGAATGACCATGCATTTGTACAATTGTCTGCATTACCTGAGCCCCAGGAAGAAAACACAGATAAAGGGAGTTTCATACAGGGTGGCAAAATGAATAAATGAGCAAATCTCTCCAGAGACTTACACTTTAATTATATCCATCCATGGCAGAATCAGATAAAATTGTCTCATTTTAACGTGCCTCAGTTGTACATTCTGAGGCAAAGATATTCCCTTTAAATGTTAAAATAAAATTTGCTGTGAGTAAGGACATGAAATAGGCCCTCAAAACCCTGGAACTTTTTTATGGCAAATTAAAGGCAACAGTCAACATGATAGCTCAAGTGAAATGGTAACAAGGAAACTTTATCTTGGAGAAAGGCAGTCTGGTTAGAAAATGATGTTATTTTCAGATGAACTTAGCAAAGGGTTGTGCTGTTCTCTCTGATATCCATGTACCAGCCAAAACGTCTTGTCTACTGGTGAGATGAAATTATAAATCATTACATTAAACACCTGTTTTCAGTGGAAATGGAACTGAGAAGACCAGGGATGCCTCCTATCCTGCCAGCTACAGCCTGCTTACTCTTTACTGCTGTCACCTGTACAACACTCCTCTCAGTTAAGGAAGTTTTGTTATCACTATTTTGGTTATTGGGAAGTTCATGGCTCACATCCTACACAGGTAAAAATCAACAAATTTAAGTTCCAGCAAAATCTCCAATCAGAAGTGACTGAGAATCACACCCAGCTCTCAGACAGGGGACTGAACATGTCCTGCTGAGTCCTACACTAGTGCCTTGATCATGTTATCATCCTTCCTCTAATCCCAAATAACTCCAAGAATAGAAGCCTGTAAATAATAAGGTGCTGAGTCATCCTTGAGACTTATTTGTAAAGCTGGGTTAGGACCCGAGTTGTTTTATTGAACTGTTTTAGCATTTCCAGAGTATAAATTATTGGAAAGGCTGGAGTGGATTGTTTTGAAGTCACCTTAATGCCAACAAGAGTGGAATTGATGACATTTCAGTGCACTTTGGAAGAGCTTTATAGACATGACAAATGGCAGCCCATTTCACTGATTTATCTGAGGGACAGAGTGGCTCCAGGCCACCCATTTCTTGGATCATCTTCTCCTCCAACCCAGGCAGTGTCTACATCTGGCTCATGGATTTAGGAGTAGCGCAGCAAACAAGAAAATGAGAATTTTCTGCAATTTGAAGGGCTGGAATTTGGCATTGCCATGTTTGGTAAACACAGGAAACCTGTGCCCTCCTGCACATCACATACTCATAAAGCAGCCTGAACAAACCATGGCATGACTTGGCAAGAGCTGGGGAACAAAGAGAAGAAAACAACAAGGAAAGGTCATGAAGTGGACTTGTTGTTTTATATGACTTCTTGAGGAAAATTAGCCTATGGCAAATGTACTAAAACTCTCCAGAAACACAAAGCCTTGTAGATAAGCAGGCCTGAGGACACAAGTAAAATGAATGACCAGACAACTCCTTATCACAAATGGGTATAATATGCTATGATATCAGGTGCTCCTTGGCAACAGGGAGTGGGCAATGACATCCCACAGTAAATGGAAGGTCACTTATTTCCTCACACTTTGGAGGAAGCTCTCATGTATTAAATAGGAGATAAAGGAATGCTCACAGTGATCATAGAATAGTTTTTCTATGGTGTATTTGCACCCATGCTTTACTAATGGTGACTTGTTCACATCTCCATTTGCTGAATGACTAAAGAAAACTGCTCCCAAGGCAGGTAGTAAGAAAAATAAGCAGGAACAATTTATTTCAGGTAAGCAATTATATTTTATCTGTATGAAAAGACACAAATGGTCTAAGTGGTGCCATTTGTCAATTGGACATGAGCAGAAAATTCTTCCCCCAGTGCTTGGTACAGCACACAGACAGGGCATGGAAATGCTTAGAGTCTTTTGCAATTCAGGTGGCCAAAGACCCTGGCAATATAAGCTACCTTTAAAGCTACCCTGCTCTTTGTAGCAGGCTGGACTACAAACCTCCAGAGGTCCCTATACTTTCATAAATTTGACTTTAGCAGTAAAATAAATGATAGAATAATAAAAGAGCCTGAGCTGGAACAGGACCATAGAGATCTTCTCATTGCAACCTGGGCAGGGACACCTTCCACTATCCCAGGCTGATCCAAGCCCCAATGTCCCACCTGGCCTTGGACACTGCCAGGGATGGAGCAGCCAAAACTTCTCTGGGCACCCTGTGCCAGGGCCTCGGCATTCTCACAATATTTCATCTTAATATCTAATCTAAACCCACTCTCTGGCAGTGGGAAGCCATTCCCTGGGTGCTGTCCCTCCATTCCCTGGGTGCTGTCCCTCCATTCCCTGGGTGCTGTCCCTCCATTCCCTGGGTGCTGTCCCTCCATTCCCTGGGTGCTGTCCCTCCATCCCTTGGCAATTGTCTCTCTCCATGGTTCCTGCAGCTCCTTCAGGCCCTGCAAGGCCACCCTGAGCTCAGCCCAAAGCTTCTCCTCTCCAGGCTGAACAATCCCAGCTGTGCCAGCCTTTCCTCCCAGCAGAGCTGCTCCATCCCTCTGCTCATCCTGCTGCCTCCTCTGGGCTCTCTGCAGCAGCTCCAGCTCCTCCCCAAGCTGGGACAGGGCTGGGGCAGCTCTGCAGGTGGGGTCACACCTGAGCACAGGGACAGCATCCCCCCCTCACCTCTGCCCACCTGCTTTGGATGCAGCTCAGGGCACAGTTGGTTTCTGGGCTGCAAATGCACATTCCAACATCAAATAAAAGTCTTACCTAATCATTCAGAGATGTTTTTTAAAGTACCTACAAGGGTACTTTATTCTACGGATTTCAGTTTACAGAAGAAAGCAGAGATTTCAGCTTACAAAGACAAACACAAGTTTCCCTCTCATTTCTTTCTGAGTTTTCTAAGGGCTTTTGTTAAGCAAAAGCAAAGACAAGAGCAACAGAGTGCTCAATATATTTAGCAAGTGACACAGATGTAGACGTCTGTCTAGACATGAGCAAAGAAGCAGCTTAAGAAAAAGATCAAATAAGGACATAATTGCCAGCACTGATGGATTAGAATGGATAGTTGAAATCGGTGCTGTAGCCAGGCATACAAAACGAATCAATTTCTAATCTATTTCTTCAAGTAGCAATACCAAATATCTGAGAGAAAAATAAGATCTGAGCTATTTTATCAGACAGCTTTAAGTTTCTCTGACCTCGTGGAAATGCTGCTTCCAGGCAGTGTATCTTTATAAAAATCCATCTATAAGAAACCTCCACTTTACAGTACAAGCTATGGAGTGGAGCAGCTCTTCATGGTCACCCAGAAAATGAAGATACTTTTATGTATCAGCAGAGAATCAGATGTGCAGAGGGGCTGACTTTACTTTCTGCTGATGTCATTCTATCCTAGCACAAACAGAAGACTCCTCACCTGTCCCCAGAACCCCCTTTCCTTTCCACCACTCCAAAACTTTCACTGAACCTCAGAGGAGGACGTTGGACAAGGTCCCAAAGGACCATTCCTCCAAGGCAGGAATCATTGCATCACTATGATCCACCTTTAATGAGACAATCTCCTGAAAACTACATATTTTCTGATGTCTGACTTGAACTTTCTTTGCTGCATTTTCTTCTCATGCAGCTCATCCCACCTCCAGTGAATGTGAAGCTGAATATATTTCCAAAATCCTAGATAATTCAGGTGGGAAGAAACCTCAGGAGACCACCTGGACCAACCTCCAGCTCAAAGCAGGGTCAATACTGAATTCAGACCAATAATTTGCTTTTTGCCACAGCCCTTAAAATAGTTGAAGGTTGTCATGTCTCTCTCCAAACCCCTCTTTCTCAGGTTAAGGAAAGAAATATTTAATCTTGACTTTTTATCTCCCAAGGTCAGATCCCTCAGGCCATCATGATGCAATGTGTACACACAAGCACTATGTGTGAATGGGCAGCAAACATGGATAAGAACAACTGATAAGACCATTGATAAGAAGGGAAACGTGGGAAAAGAGTGATCCCAGAAGGAAGAATGGGGGAAAATTAAATGCAATAGATTTGAGCTAAAAAAAAACCAAATAAACAAACAAACAAACAAAGTACTAACCATGAAGAAAGAAAATAAAAGTGAGCAGGAAGGAGAATGGGAAAATATCTCACAAAAAAATAGACAAAGGTGTAAAGAGCTTGACTTGTTTAGCCCAGCAAAATGAAGATTAATAGAGGATAGGATTCCCATTTACAAATATACTGGATTGGAGCTGTTGAAGCTAAAGGGTGATTTGGGCAGAGCAGGAGATGGATATGAACTGTCTACATTTAGCCAGGCTACAAATTCAAAGGTTTTTAGGTGCCACAAGAATGAGGCCCTTAAAAACTGATGAGAGCAATATATTTTAAAAGGACTTTCATGAATTCAAGATACTGCACTGGAGTCACACAGAGCCTTGCAATCCTCAGGGATATTTTTAATAAAATGGCTGAGGCCAAAGGAATGGGACAGAGGAAGATGTATCAGATAAACATTAACCAACCTAAAACAATTCAGGATTTCAGAGCAATGGCTCTGCTGGGCCTGCACAGGCTGTGCAGGGAAGCAGAATGCAAATCCCCAGGGTTTTCTTGTAGAATATGTCACTTGGGAGGATTTTGCAGCAGTCTGGCAGCCCCTGGCCATGTTCTCAGCCCACATCACACTCCCTGTGCAGCTCCCTCGAGGCAGCTTCCCCTGGGGAGAAGGGTAAGGCTCATGCACTGATATGGATCTCATTACCTTATTTATTTGGAAATAATGATGCTATAAATTAGTCTTTGTTATGCACCAACTGGGATCATTAGCTCTGAGCTTTGAGAGCTGGGTATATTAGAATTCTGGAGACTTTTAGACTAACTGTAAATTTGATTCAGTTTTTAAATCAGTAGCTGCAACTCCTTTCCCCATGGAGGTGTTTCTGCAAAGGACTATTTCTTCATTTGAATTTGTTTCAAGATGTAGATTATTTGGCTTCCTAAAATCGCTTCAGATATGGAGTAAAAACTGTGTATGTATCATTTACTGTCAAGACTGACCAGTTGCAACACTTTATAAGGCAATTACTCTTTAATTCCTTATATAACTTCTTCAGGGAACGTCAGAAATATTTATTGGAGCACTGGCTGCCACAAAACCCAGAGTAAGATATATTAAATTATACTTCTTATTGGATGCTGAAAATGCACATGAACTCCAATACAACAACTTCTCTTTCAGGAATTGTATAAGAAAACGAGGAAACAGCTGCACTCCAATATTCATATTATCAACTTGTGCTCTGAGAACACCAATGTTAATTCTGAAGACTGAATGGCATGAAAATCCCTGTTCCCCCAGTACAACCTTGTAGAAGTTCACACTGGATTTGTGCAGTAACTCCAAACCAGGCTCACTGTGTGCCCTGCATTCCAGAGCTCTTTGCAGGTTCATTCCAGCCATCAGATCTCAGCACTTTCCAAACTGGGCATTTCCACCCAGACTGTGAGAAAATAAAAGGTCTCAGATTATCTCTTTTGATTCACAGTTCTAATATTCACACTGGCACATTATTATCTTTCTCTGCTTTGAACAAACTGTCTTGAGAGAAAGAACCTGTTACAAGCACATATGAAAATATAAAAGCATCTGATTGCTGTTATGAAAAGTTGGATGAATAAGCAATATAAAGCCAATAATTCAAGCACATTCTAGAACTATTCCAGTAAACAAAGATTCCTATTTATTTGTATAATATCAAGATTCATATTCCCAGCCTCTGGTACCTCAGATATCTACTTGACGTCCTTGAAGCCCAGATAATTCCAAACAAACAAAATATCAACACTCTCCATCAAAATTAACTGAAACTTCAAGAAGTTTCTCCAGCAGCCAGTTTTCCCTCCATGCATATTTTGCTCTCAAAAATAAATAATCTTCTGTTTCATTGCTTTTCTGTGCTTAAAGAATGTTTTCTGAGAATTGTTCCTTCACAGTGAATCTCAAATTGTTTTAAGGCGTTTCTTTGACGCTTCCTATTAATGGAAAAGAGTCCCTTTCTGTGAGGAACCACCCTCTGAAGAGATTTAAATTGCCAAATAGTTTCTTACCCCACAGTACCGCTCCTCATTGAAGATCTGTGGAGGCAGGGGAATTCCATTCTGAGGCTTTTTTTCACCTGGGACATTCTCTCTCATCCATTTCCTATTGTCCTCATCTCCTGCTATGTCCATTTGTTGAAAGTCGATCTTGTTGGCCTCTAAAAAGCCCACAACTTCTTGTTGTTTCTTTTTTATCTGGGTAGGAAAGAGGGAAAACAACATTCCTTCTTGAAAAAGAAAATGGTTTTCTAAAAACAACTGCTATTACAAGAACTCAGGCAACTTTGTCAAGTTTACAGAATCTTTTAGGGTGGAAAAGACTCCAAGATCATTGAGTTTAGATGTCCAATCTTCACCTTGTCCCCAGCCCAGAGCACTGAGTGCCACATCCAGACCTTCCTTGGACACCTTCAGGGATGGGCACTCCAAACCTCCCTGGCAGCCTGTTCCAATTCTTGACAACCCTTTCCATGAAAAAATTCTTCCTAAAAGTTGGAAGCTCCTGAAGTTGGACTCACTTCTCCAGTAGCCCTCAAACTTTTTGAAGCTGAGATTCAACACTTTCTGTCAGCACCCAGAGTGCTGCCACTACATCCCTCCCACCACACACCCATCCCCCAGCTTCCTTCTTTCCTCCCTGGATGCAGTGACAACTCCAGCTAAGAAATGAGGCTCAGCAGGAAGCCTCCTACTGCGTTCCCAGATCTGGGAATGTGGTCTACAGATACCTATGGTGATCCTGGCTGAAGTCAGTAAAGGTCTGAAAATGTTCATATTTCCTTCAGCATGTTGCAGCCTCCTTCTTCCCACCAATCACATGTGACACTCTGCTTTCTGTGAGCCACATTTCTCTCTGTTCTTTAATACTAGGCATAAATAAATTTCACAGAAACAGAATCACATAATAGTTGGGGTTGGAAGGGATCTTCCAGGTAGGTTTGGGATGTCTCCAGAGAAGGAAACTCCACATCCTCCCTGGGTGGCTGTTCCAGAGCTCTGCTACCCTCAGTGTAAAGAAGTTCTTCCTCATGTGGAGGTGGAACTTCATGTGTTTTAGTTTATAGCCATTGCTCCTTGAGATAGAATATATAAATATGAGTTAAGGCTCAAGAAAATCCAGCACAGCTGAACTCCTGTGCTTAAATAAATCCCCCATTACACAATGACATTCCAGCTGGACCACAAAGAACGTGTTACATACAAATAAAGCTTGTTACACACAGCTTCTGTGACATCCCGAATTCACTCATGGTCCTTATTCCCTTTGATGCTGATTCTGTGCAGGCACTGAGCTTATAACCTATCCTTTTCCTCTGAAAATGTAACACTATACTTCCCTACCAAAGAAATGCTACTCCTGAGCAGCTTTTAAAGAACTTGCCACCAGACATAACTAGAATGAGGCATCAAGGTAATTTTTATATTTTGTGATTTGAAACCATGTCCTCCATATGTCAGACATCTGAGCACCTGAAATTAAAGTAACACCAAGCTAGTGTAAATCAGAGGGACAGGCAATAAGATGAGAAGTAAATCAGGGATTCTGTATTTCCATAATCTAATAAAACAGAAGAGCTGAACTAGAATGATAGCCTCTTATCCTGGAAGGATGAATTCTCATGAGGAAGGATAAAATTTCCTTGTACAAACAAAGAAGCATTTATCTACACATATGCTTGCTTATAAAGAACAAACATAAAATGCTGCACATTTTTATGACAACAACAGAGGTTTGTAGTGAGCTAAAAAAAGTGCATTGCTTTGAATGAAAACACTAATCCAAAGTGGTTAAAAGCCATGCAGTTGACAGAGCTCAAAGCTGCTTATTTCTGTTTAAAAAGAGAAAGTAAGAATAGAAGTAATCTCATTACTGGCTATTTAGCTGCAGAGTGACTTGTGGAACACATTCGGGCAGCAAAAAGGATTGCTCAAGGGACATTTCACTGGAGAAAGTGGCAGGATAAGGTTTGGACAAATGGTTAATAAAATCTGCACGAGGCAGCAGCAGGAGTAACATCACATGCTCTGAGGGGCAGGGCACTCAAGTGCTGTCAGCTGCAATTCCAGGGTCAGCCTGTGCCTCTGGATACAGGCACTGCAGGAGATAGGGCTCCTGGAATAGCTGCTGCTCCAGACAGACGGTGCCTCTGAGGAGATAATGGAAATGGAGCCACAGATTCTGTGCTCCCTTGCTTATGAAAGCTGTAACTTTGAAACCTGGCTTAATATTTTCTCTTCAGCTTGAGGTACATAATGCACAGGATGCTCAGGCAGCACCAAAAAATTGTGTGAAAAAAATAAATGCTGAGGTAAAGCAGTAAGCAGCATGGAATTATGCTGCTTAAGGAAAAGGCAAGGAGTTTCTGACTATGACAACGATATAAACAAAGCAGAAGATGTGCTGTGCCTTAGGGCTCACCATTACTGGGGTTTAGGCAGAGCAAGAGACTTGGGACACAACCAAGTGTGAAACCACAAAGCGAACCTTTGCTGTGGGTGGCACTAAGTGGGCAACCAAAAGAATCTCAGAGGGAAATTTAGGGTGTAACAACACAGAGGACATGCAAAGGCTTTCCTAGAATGGATGAGACTGCAGGAGGGAAGAATTCAAATTACTCAGAAAGTGGTGATGAGCAGGATATTATTTCAGCAATGCCCGTTTTTCTTTCAGCAAAGCTTGAGTTGCACCATTTCTAGCTACTAGTCCCTTTAAAAAATAAAAAAAATATGTTTTAAATATACTCTAGCTAGAGTATAGAAATTGCCAGAGAGGTTGTGGACTTCACATCCCTGGAAGTGCTCAAAGCCAGGTTTGATGATAGAATCACAGAATGGTTTGTGTTGGAAGGGACCTTAAAGATCATCTCATTCCAACCCCCTACATGGGCAGTGACACCTTCCACTGTCCCAGGGTGGTCCCATCCAACCCTCCATTGCCAGGGATCCAGGAGCAGCCACAGATTCCCTGGGAATCCTGTGCCAGGGCCTGCTCATCCTCACAAGGAAGGAATAAATATTTAATCTAACCTTTTACTCCTTCATCTTAAGGCAATTCCCTGGGTGCTGTCCCTCCATTCCCTGGGTGCTGTCCCTCCATTCCCTGGGTGCTGTCCCTCCATTCCCTGGGTGCTGTCCCTCCATCCCTTGGCAATTGTCTCTCTCCATGGTTCCTGCAGCTCCTTCAGGCCCTGTAAGGCCACCCTGAGCTCAGCCCAAAGCTTCTCCTCTCCAGGCTGAACAATCCCAGCTGTGCCAGCCTTTCCTCCCAGCAGAGCTGCTCCATCCCTCTGCTCATCCTGCTGCCTCCTCTGGGCTCTCTGCAGCAGCTCCAGCTCCTCCCCAAGCTAGGACAGGGCTGGGGCAGCTCTGCAGGTGGGGTCACACCTGAGCAGGGTACAATCCCCTCCCTTGGCCTGCTTGTTATGCTGCTTTTGACACCGATTCGAAGGGGGAGAAGTTCATAAAATGTCACTGAAACCACTGGAAATAAAAGGATTTTAGAGGTGCCATAGCCATGAGCAGCAGGAACTGTAACACTTCCTCTGTGCAAGACATGAATTCTCTTTCTCCCACAATTTATAATCTTGCAGGATATCACCAAATCCTAAACACCTCTGTGACTAGCAACATTATTTTTTTTATTGTTTACTCCAAGCCAAGCATTTAGTGCTTTTTAGTGCTATAAATAAGTGTCTCCACTTCTGCCTGCCTTAATGAATAGTTCAATATCAGCTAAATCTGGATCAGAAAGATAATAAAGCTGGAGATATTTAAAATAAATTTCTGAAGCATCAAGGGGAAAAAATACAGACTGCAGATTTGCTCCAGAGCCACAGTGAATTATAACATTCCAGCATCTGATCCAGAGCACCAGAATGTCATTGGTTCACTGCATTCACTTGCACTATTTATTAACGTGAAAACCATTTGAGGTGAGTATGGTGACCATGGTCAGTACATAAAATAGAGACTTTTTCCTTCTTTGCCAGTGATCCTCTGCTGATTTACACCAGAGGCTGGGCCCATGTTATATTGAATTCAAAATCTACACTATGCATTTGATGGGGTCAGCCACCAAATTTGAAGATATCACCAGTGATAATAGGACAACTTAAACTTCCAATTTAAACTGTTGAGGGATTAAATTAATTCTCCTCAGGTAAAGCTGTACGTACTTGATACAAAATTCCTATTTAATAGGATTTTAGTGATATATTGAGGTTTGTGCTAACTCCCTGTATGAGCGAATTTTATTTTATATATACTAGAACCCATTAAAGGTTCATTGAAAGGATACCTTCCATCCATGTTAATTGGAAAATGTGGAAAACTACTCCAGGTGTACTTGGCACTGCAATTCAGGATCAGTAATCTGAACCCATGCTGAGATTGCTGCAGATGTACACACATCCAGCACACCAGAAAGGAGCAAATACAGAGGAATATTGCCCTGTGAAGATTCCATAATTTTCTTTTGGAGTTTCCTGATCAAAACAGGCCAAACAGGAGTAAGAAGAGTGCCCAGGCACAGGATATGGCACTTTATAAAGCTACTTGAGCAGTGAATGTTTTATTACAAATAAAACTACCAAACCTGAAGTTCCCAACTTCTTCTTTTTTTTTACCCCTTGTATCTGAAGTTTACTATTAAAAAAGCTAAACATCAATAGTAATTTTAGAATATAAGGCTTAGGAACAGACTGATGAGAGAACTGCCAATTTCTTCAGCAGTATTCCAACTGGAACTTTAGTGAAGGACCCCTGGTTCTTTTCCCACCGGGGATGGTCCCATAAATGGGGGGTGTTTTTTGGAGCTTTTCCACTCTGGAGTCTTCTTAAAGAAATGGAGCTGGTGTCAGGGAGATAGAGATGTAGTTACAGCTCTGTGCAAACACCAGCCAGCTCGTTTGGCCGTGTCACTGGGAGGGAGTGCCAGAGGAAAACTGAAATCTGAGCTCATCTGGGAACTGGATATAAAAGGAAACAGTCCTTTCCCGGCTCCCACCTCCCACGGACTTCCAACCTCCCTACTATTCACATGCCCTTCCCTTCAGCTGATACTCTCTGCTGACAGCTACAGCGGTAGATCTCAATGCTAAAAATCATCAGTATAGCATTTCAACAGACACACACGCCAGAATGGGAAAAAAACAAAACAAAACAAAAAAAGCCCCCCAAAAAACCCAAATAAACAAACTCAAAAGCACAAACAAAAAATTAATCCCTGCCAAAAAAACCCAAATAAACTACCAAAAAAAACCCCCCAAAAAACCCACAAAAAAACCTCGAACTAAAAAGCAAACAAAAAACTTCCCAAAGCCCAGGAAATGGAAGGAGCTTGGGAAAGCTTTTCTGCCTAACTTTATCCAGCTCCAGGTTCTTTCTTAGACAGAGTTCCCCCTTCGCAGAAGCAGTGTCCTAAGGTCTCTGTTAAAAACAAGCACTTTATTTTCTTCTGTAAACAGTCTAGCATCGCTTTTGCACAAATAAAATACCCACTGTTTTTTACCTCAGTGTATACATAGTGCAAATACTTTCTCAAACAGCAGTAAATCTATGAAATGATAGATAACCTAGATGTTAGTGTAACTGTGGTAAAAGCTCGCAGGCAAGCCAGTCTGTACTGACAGGAATTCTCTACACCTTGAGCAACTTTCAAGAAGAAGGTGATCGGGGCAGAATAAAACTAAGGTTTATTCCTGCTAAGAATTGCAGTGGGTTTTTTCTCATGTGCAAGCTCTTTCCTGGCATCCCCTAGGCTAATTGCCCACCCTGATCCAGCGGTAAGAGGATGTTAAAGGAGTCACCTACCGCTGTAGACCCCGAAGATGTGGCCACAAAGACTTTGATCACCATGCTGGCAGTGAATCAGCAGAGCAGCTCTGCCACCCACGAGTCACCACGATCCCCGGAGCAATCCGAGTGTTCCGCACTCCTGGGCTAAGCCGGGTCCTAAATGGATGCCCCCTCCCCCCAGCAATCCTTTACAGCTTTGCCCTCTCTCCCTCTGCCCGGGGTCCCGGGATTTCCCACTCCATTGGCTCTTCGAGTATTTTGGGACGAGGATTGGTCAGTAAGAGGAGCCAGAGCAAAGGGTTTGCACCTGCCCCTGGCCTTATTGCATTAGATTGACAGGGTGGCAGCCCAAAAAAGGCAAGGGAGAGTAGTGCACCAATGAGACAGGGCTGGAGAAATATTTGGGAGAGGGGGAAGGGACAGCTGAGAAGGGATAAGGGACGGGGAGCTGGCAGCTTCGTGCTGGGGGCAATCCCAAAGCTGTCGGGTTCCATGGCCACTGTCACAGCTCCATCCTGAAGGGAAGAGCTGTCCCAGAACACTACAAGGCTTTGGAGTTGAAGTTGTAACTGGAAATCTGAAGTTATAAAAGGGGAAGGAAGGGGAGCATGGATGCAGCAGTAATTATAGTAGAGATAATATTGAAATAAGCCTTGGTTAGGAATGCTCTCGGCTTTAAAGAATTCAGATCATCATCTACACTGCAGGGCTCAGGGATTTTCCTGACATAAATGTGTGTCAGGACACTACCTGATTCTGATTTGCCTGGCTCGATGTACCAGAACCTATTGTTGTATTTTCTCCTCCTTTTCGCATCACCAGTGAAAATTTCCAGGGCACAGGGTGTAAGAAGAGATCAAGAATACTCAGCAAAAATTATTCCCATTCTCCTGTGTTATCCAGGATGCTCTTTTCTTCCATCTGGTTATTGCCTTTTACCCCAGAGATCGCCACAATTCAGTGCCTGCCTGCACATACTTGCTAAAGAAGATCTCTGGGCATGAGAGGTATTTGAAGAATGTTAAATGGTCACAGATTATTTTCAAATTTTAAGGGCCAAGTCTGTTTCTGCTGTGAGCAACATGAGCTCAGTAAAGCTGATACTGTGCCAGAGGTGAAACTGGACTAGGTTTTAGAAAAACATGTTTCACATGTTAAGATTGAATATATCAATGTCTGATCCTGAAAACGTTTAAAATGGATAACACTTCATTTCCAGAATCTATTAGACAGAACTAAATACACTATTACATAGTAAAAAAGAGTAAAAATGCTGTTGAAAGGGAGTTTTTTTGTCTGTATGCAGTATGCCAAGCTGGAAATGCAGTTCTCCATGTATGGAACCAAGATCCTGAAAAACTGCACTGAAAACTAAAAATAACAGTATGGGTAGTTTACTGTGGTTCACCATCTGTCATCTCTTTTTTACTTTTGAGAAGTAACAGGAGGTCCAGCAACAAGCCTATTAGAAGCAGGTATTTTCAGAGTATTTTCCTGAAAAAGAGCAACAACCACAAGAAAAACCCCAGTGAGAAAACATTAATTATTGCCTGAAGTTATTTACACATGCTTGTTTCTCAGGAGATTTTATATGTGAGTATAGCCTGGGAAATGACTGGCCATTTGGGATAAAATATTTCCAAATAATTTGGTTTTCTGTGCCCTGAAGAATTACAACCAAAGGATGAAATGATCCTGGGCTTCACCACATACTGCTCAGCCTTGTGATAATGATATTAATAATTTATCAGAGAATCACAGAATCAGCTGAGTAGGAAGGGACCTACAAGGATCTTTGAGTCCAACTCCTGGTCTTGCACAGCACCATCCACAGGAGTCACACCATGTCCTCAAAGCAGTAAATATTTGCACCACCAAACATCCATGGTCAGATTCTGGGACAGAATTGCCAATGAGCTCTGGCTCCTGCTTGGCTTCACACCCAAAACGCTGAGCTGCACATGGAAATTCCACTCCTGAGGACTTTGGGTCTTGACTCCCATTGTGTGCAGCCTCCAAGGAAAACATGGCTTCATTTTGAAGGGATTTTTCCCCTTTTTCAATGTAAGAATGTTGACTTTGGAGCTTGTTGGGTCCGGCCTGTGCGCTCTGAGGGCGCGTCCAGGCCGTGAGGCACCTCCATGGGCAGGGCACAGCGGGACCCACAACATCAAATTCCATTAAAACCCCACTGTGGTACTGAAATATGAGGGTGGAAATACACACACAGGCTCCTCTGTAGGGTCTGGGGTGAGGGAAGAGGGAGGAAAAAGGTGAGACCCTGCTCCAAAGGTGCTGCCGCCATTTCCCACAGGAGCAGGGACGGAGGCCGATGATGGCGGCTGGTGAGGCCATGAGGGGACAGCACACACTGGGGTGGAAGTGGGGAGAGATTCCTAGAGAGGACACGGGACAAGGTGGGATCCTTCACCTGTGGATGCCAGAACGACAGGGGGAACAGAGCGGGGTGAGGGGAGGACATGGGGCTGGGTGTGGGGTTGTGGGACACTAATGGGGTGCCAGGACATGGGGCTGGGTGTGGGGCTGTGGGACACTGAGAGAGATGCCAGGACATGGGGCTGGGTGTGGGGTTATGGGACACTAATGGGGTGCCAGGACACTGGGCTGGGTGTGGGGTTATGGGACACTAATGGGGTGCCAGGACATGGGGCTGGGTGTAGAGTTGTGGGACACTAATGGGGTGCCAGGACATGGGGCTGGGTGTGGGGTTATGGGACACTAATGGGGTGCCAGGACATGGGGCTGGGTGTGGGGTTATGGGACACTAATGGGGTGCCAGGACACTGGGCTGGGTGTGGGGTTATGGGACACTAATGGGGTGCCAGGATATGGGGCTGGGTGTGGGGTTATGGGACACTAATGGGGTGCCAGGACATGGGGCTGGGTGTGGGGTTATGGGACACTAATGGGGTGCCAGGACATGGGGCTGGGTGTGGGGTTATGGGACACTAATGGGGTGCCAGGACATGGGGCTGGGTGTGGGGTTATGGGACACTAATGGGGTGCCAGGACATGGGGCTGGGTGTGGGGTTATGGGACACTAATGGGGTGCCAGGACACTGGGCTGGGTGTGGGGTTATGGGACACTAATGGGGTGCCAGGACATGGGGCTGGGTGTGGGGTTGTGGGACACTAATGGGGTGCCAGGACATGGGGCTGGGTGTGGGGTTGTGTGTCCAGGTGGACACTGGTGGAGTTCCAGGACATTTTCATCTCCAACACAGGAATTTGGCCCTTAAAAAAATTTAATTAATTCCTGTACCTTTTCAACATAAATTCTCCTGGAGTTTGTCCATTCCAGCCTTTGCCTTTTAAATTCTATTGTGGTATCTTTAATTTCATATTTCTGTTTCTTCTGCTTCACCTTCGGTTTTCCTGTCTTCTCCTTTTCTATTTTATTTACTTCTCAACACCTGCTCTGGATGAGCAGAATCAGGCCACACTTCTCAAAACAAATTAAAACAGTAGTTTTAAGTTTAATTTTAGGAAATTTGCTTTAAAGACAATTTGCCTAGAAAGTGTTGGCAGTGCCAAATCAAATTTTAACACAAATGCAAATCTGTGAACCAACCTGGGCTTTGCCTAATGCTCAAAATATGATTTCTCATCTCTTGTGGGTTATTGCACTGCCTCAGATTTAGCAGGACTGTGGCATTCCTCAGTATTCCACATGGAAAAATTGTTCATGCAAAGGAATTAAGAGCAATGAAACTGTTTTGATTCAGCCTAAAATGTTCTGTGCAATCTTGAATTGCTTTTTTTAAAAATTTCTTTGGGAGCTGTGTGATTCCCCTCTCCCCTTTAAGAAATTTAATTTAAAATGAAATTCCAGCACAAAGCAAAAAAGCCAACAAAGGAGTTAGAAGGTTCTAAGAAAATGGTTTCATATTTTGTTAGCGAAGGCGATGTGTTAAAATCCATGTGAACTAAAATACCATTTTAACCTCCCTATAATTTCCTTTCCACAGTTGCTATGCTCCTTTTAGACCCCCTAAATATAAAATTTATCCTTCTACTGTGTAAGATTCTTCGTTTATAAATGAATATTAAGGGAGCAAAGGTGAATTTCTCCGTGGCCCTCTTGTTGCTATGAGGTGAATGTGACATTGAGACTTTCAAAACCCTCTATTAGCAAATATTTTCCTACTTTTCTCTTTTTTTCCTCTTTTATGCAAAAAATAAAAGTTGAATTATCTCTTTGGGTCCCAACATTTAGCCTCTTTTGTGTTTTAATCTCACATTTGGGTGTGTTTAGAACCTAATTCCTTTCCACAATTGTGGCTCAAGGCAAAACTTGCCTCTCCTCACCTGAAGTGGATTGGAACATGATAATAAGAAAATGGAATGGGTATCAAGCCATATCCCGAGAAATAATTTTTACCAGAACTACAGTGTCTAAATAATTCTGCCAGGAGAATAAACTGATCTGCTCTTGCACTTCCCAGTAGCCTCAGCAAGGAAATAAAGGAAAAAAAGAGGGAGAAAAAAAGAAAGCTTAACAGTTATTCAGAAAGGTCTAGAAAATTACTTAAATTTTTTTATGCTAAATATGCTAAGAATGCTTTTTGCAAGCGTTCTAAAATATTTTTAGCTTCTCTAGCCTCTGCTGAGTGTTAATATGGCAGCTAAAATGGTTTTTGTGTTGTTTTAAGGGATTAATTAAGTTTGTGATCTGATTTGCTGTCTAATACTTGAAAAATGTGATCATTGATATTTTTATGGCACGAAGTACTCTGAAATCCCAGGTACAGTGGTGACCTCTTAGAGAAGACACAAGAGAACATTCATTCCAGATGATTCCAAGAGCTTTGTCAGTGGCTCAGCCTGAAAGGCTCAGAGGAGGCAAACCTTTAGAAACACCAGGAACTGAAGAGAAGGAAACACAGAAAAAGGACAAGACAAGAAAGGAAAGAAGGAAATGTGGACAGTATCTCTATGCCCAAGGAGATAAAAAAGGTAAATTTGTTTTCTGGTAATATGATTCTCTTAAGAAATATCATTGTTCCCTTTCTTTGGCTTTTTTTTTTTTTTTTCTAATAATTAGCAAGACAGAGGCAACAGGTTTTCAGTGAAAGAGTATAATAAATTCTGTTTGAAACATCAGTAAAGGGAGGGGGGAGAGAGAGATTCCCTGCTGTGTTATCCCACAATACTCAGTGATCCAAAGGGAGAATCACCTGGGATGTGGGAGCCCCTTGGAAATCCTCATTCCTCAGCTTGAACCCAAGGACCTGAAAATGGCTCTGCCACATTTTGGTTTCTGACCATGCATCACCTGGAGAGTCTGAAAAATCCTTTCATAAAGAAAATGGGGGAAAATAATGCACAAAAGTGTAGGTTTTGAGCAGAAAACAGCCATTTTGTGGCCAGCTGGGTCATGGTGTGTCCTGTGAAATGAATTTGTGCCTCAATGGAAAGAGCATAGAGAACAAATATGTAAATGTACATGGAATTTATGCCACTGTTAACAGTGAGGAATCTCTACATGTCTGCATCTTTTCCCATCTAGACCCATCTTTTCTTAAATCCTTAAATCCTGCCAGGCCACATCACAAAAATGAGTGGAAAACCAGCAACCTTTTCCTGCTGAGCTTCAAAATTTCATCTTGATTTACTAAAGCTACAAGATGGAAATCAATCAGAAAAACAAAACAAAGCAGAAGAACCACTGATTGTCTCCATTATAATCTCTGTTATTATATGCTGCTGTCAAGAAGTTATACTGGCATGAAAGTAGCAGACCAGAAAAAATAATGACATTTTTTATATCTAGTTAGCAAAAAATCATTATTGCCCTCTACCTGTGGTGGGTAATTTATTGTATATATTTGTAGATGCTATTTATCATTTGGATAAAGTGTTTATTTTTGCTTGTCCATGACTATTGGAAATGAAATACACTTTACAGTACTTCTCACAGCTTTTGCAGAAATGTATTTGCCCTTTTTTCCCCATCCTCAGTTGATTCTGGCAAAATTAAATCGTAAGATATTGTAATTTTGCAAATACTTGTGTGACAATATTTGTGGTCATATTGCAGTTTTCCTGCAGTGGAATTGTGTTACAGAAAATATTGGATTCAACAGAAATTCTGGGAAAGATCTATCCTTTTATTCTGGTGTTTTTTAAAGTCAGGACCTCACCTGTTTTATCCATAAAATATGAGGTGATCTATAAATTATAATAAACGTTTTAGCAAAATACTGCCTGAAATGCCATGAGAGCTGTAGTGAAACTGAATATATGCCTGAAAAAGGAAAACACACTCAGATTTACAGTCTTGACTATTTTTAAATTCTAATCCTGCTTCAGGAAAAGAAAGTGAGAGTAATTCAGCCAGAATCCTGGCCTTGAGGAGAGGCAAATGGCAGCAGCACACTGAGAAGTAGCCCATTAATATATATTTTAATTGCTGTTTAGAAATCATGCAGACAACAGAACACCTGTTCTATGCAATGATCATTTTAGGTTTAAAAATGTAATTTAATTCAAAGCAGACTGGAAAGCTGTATAAATCTGGTTGGAAATCCCAGCTGCAGGGATTTTAACCATGTGCTGTTGGGAGCATGCTGGTTTTTGAGTCCTTGCAGACTTGTAAAATGCTCTGTTGTTTTTGGTTGGTTTTTTGCCCTTTTTTTTTTTTTTAAACCATGAACCTATTCAAGGTGTAGATTCTGATTCGTTGTATTTGGTTCATCAGATTGTGGCTACATTAGTGAAGTGCATGATTTACAGGAAGCAAACTGATTTCCATTGAAAATTGATTGAAAATTGATTTCCATTGATTTATTCCCATTTATCTCCATTGGATGCTAGCTGTGGTCTCCTGCAGCCACAGAAAGACACAGAGATATAAAATATTTAATGCATTTTTCTGTGAATTATTTGAATCACACAATCCTAGATTAGTTTATGTTGGAAGAGACCTTAAAGATAATCTCGTTCCAACCCCTGCCATGGGCAGGGAACCTTCCCCTAGACCAGGCTGCCCATTGAACATCAGAGTTTTGAGGCATTTTGTGAAGAAACCACAAATCTGCAGTTGGATGAGCAGTTTAGGAGTAGTAATTGATTAGTAGTAGGAGTTTATGTGAGCAGAAAAGAACTCAGCGATTGATTCATCTCAACTAATTTCTGTCTCTCAATGCCGATTTACTGTGATCCCAATGCAGGAGGGAAGAAATGGCCAGCAGCAAAACCCTCCTATTTGAACTCCTCCTTTTTAACCCTGCACAGCGGCGTGGTTTACCAGGACAAAAACGCCACGGCCCAGCGAATATCCTCAGCCAGGCTGCACAAAATCAAAGAGCTGAAGAACGAAAAATTCGACTTGCAGAGGAGAGTGGAGGCGTCGAGCTTGGAGAACCAGGCTCTGAGAGAGCTGAACCGCCGGCAGGGCAGGGCCATCGACAGGTACAGCAGCGCCGAGAGCCACCTGCAGGAGCTGCTGGCAGGACACAGGAACGACATGAGAGACCTCAGGACGCTCCTGAAAATGTCCCAGGAGGCCGAGAAAAACACAGCCAGGGAGCTCAAAAAAGTTGAAGCGGAGCTGAGGAGAACTGAAGGTGATCTGAAGACCTTGGTTGTGCTGTCAGAAGACAAAGCTCTGGCAGAGAGGGAGGAACTTAACCACAGGCTGGCAGTCCTGAACAAAACATTGGAAGCAAAGGATGAGAGGATACAGGTAATGCCTGCAAGTTATTGTATTTGTGGAATGTAGGGGTGTAGAGTATCCTAAATTGGGAGGGAATCACAAGGAGCATCGAGCAGAAGAGATTTCAGTGCAGGAAGAGTGGAAAAATTTTGGCTAGTTCTTATCACATGAATGATTCTGATATAATCCTGTAACACTGGATGCTGTTTGATCCAGCGCTCTCCTGAGTGTAAGAAAGTTCAAGAGGAGATAATTCCTCTCCTTTTAATATCTCATGTTTCTTTACTCTCACTGACCCTGGCACAAAAGGCATAGGAACACAATTTTTACTACAAAACTGGAAGAATGGAATTTCCATTGTCCTCCAGGAATCCATTTTTATTTCCTCTGGGGTCTATTATGCATAAAATTAAATAAAGAGGCAGGAAATCTTAAGAGATACTGTAAATACGAACAGCTGAATTCAAACCCCCTTTTAAAAACCTTCTGTTTCCAGGAGTGAGCAGCTATAAAAAGCACACAGGGTTGGGTGTCCACCCAATACTTTCAGGAACTGGAATTTCAGTGCTTGGCCCTGGGTTCTGAAGATAAAGAACCCAATAAATCACCAAATTTTCATTTACTCTAAGCCTCTTTATTCTGCCACAGTTCATAGGTCTCTGTGAATAGAAAGCCTTAACATTTCTCAAAGATGGTTGTATTAATTAATCCATCAGAAAGGTAATGTATGCCCTTATTTTTATGATGGAATGCCAAAACCTTTTCTTTTGTTTAGCAAAAATAGGTTTTAAACCATTTTTTCCTTACTTTGAAGGTGATTTTTCAGATACTTCAGTATAGTTTCATGCATTGTTTGCAACATAATTTATAATATTATTTATATTACTATAATTAGAAGATAATAACTGTTATTATATATAATTACGAGCTTAAATTTCCTTGTATTAGCGCACTTAGATTTTAAAACTGTCAGGAACTGAAATTTTCCAACTGTCACACCGAGTACATCCATATGGTAAAATCTGTCAATTTTTTAAGAGTCTGGAAATGCAGCTGAAGCTGAACAACAGCACCTTTAGTCGTCAGCTGGCAAGTGAGAGTAAAAAACTCCTGGAAGCTACAATGACCACAAAGAACTTGCTAATGGAAATTAACATCATTCACCAAAAAATTAAGGTATTCTTGATTTTATCCAGGTTTCTGTCGCTACAGGAAAATTCAGGTATTTAATGTTGCCTATTCCTTTTGCTTCTTTTACAGTATTTACTAATGGAATTTGGTTTCCTGCTTGAGTCTATAATCCACTAAAAAAGCCAAAAAATGTCAAATTCTGGCATCATTGTGGGGTCTGTTTGTTAGAAGCAGTTCAATAATGAATTGAAACAGAGATTAATGCATCAGAAATTGAACCACAGTCCACACCAATGTGTTACCATTTTGCCAGATTGGGGTCAGATATATTCATCTACTTATTTTAAATGAGCTCTCCCACAGAAAGAAATCAAAATGAGACAACCTGCAAAACTAGAGTTTAACAAAAAGACTCGTGGAAATGTTTCAAAAGTTTGCTCAATTTCCAAGTTTGGTTTTTAGACAGATGGTTTTGGGATAAATAGATCCAGTTCAGCACTTCTTGTATGCTTGTAAATCAAACTTACAGGAAAACTAAATTGATTTAAAGCCAAAACTGCCAGGCATGGGATGTCATATGAATTATAATGAGGAAAACCATTACACATTCCAGAAAACCTGGAATCCCTCGTGGCTCTGTCAAAATTGTGTTTGCAACACAGTTAAAATACACTTCCTTATACATTTCTGTGTGTACAGTTCATGTCCTAGATGGAATCAAATATCTGTGGAAGATGTTGTTAAGGGGAGTTTTCCCTGATGTTGTGAAGGGCAGGACAGGCAATTCCTGAGCATTCATGGAGGTTGGGATTTCTGCACAGGGATGTTGTTTATCCCTCTTCCCTGTGCAGAAGTTTCCTCCTGGTCCTTGGCAGTGCTTTTTCCCTGTCAGAGTCTGATCTCCTCCTGGATGTGCAGATCTGGGAGATGGGAACAATAATAACCTCAGGAACACTAATATAAAACTGTCCCAAAATGCAAATTATTCCAAAGTACAGGTCTCAGCTTAACACTTCTCTAAAACAGTTCTGTTTCATCTCTTTTCCACACAGTTTTCTGTGTGTCCAGGTCTCTGAATTTTGTATTTAGATCAACAAAATCTTTTATTCATTTACCACAAAGAAGACCAGACATGCTTCTCAACCTTATTTCTGTGCCAGAACAGAGTTTATCCTTACAAATTCATGGTTTTAGGCACCTGTCTTATTTCAGGCCATTCCACTTTAAGGATAAATTACAATTTTTCCCAAATAAATGAAGCTCCTCTTTTTTCCCACTGAAAACTGGAGTGGTGAGAGTGTTAATGAGATCTATCTTCTGTGTTTGAGGAAGATTTCATTAAGGAAAGAGGAATCTTGCTAAATAAATGTCAAAATGTGCCCCTGGAGTTCCTGCCACCACCAGAGCAACAGGCTGTGAACCAGCTGAGTGTATGACAAAGGCACTGAGTAAATTAATTTTTTAAAAATCAACAAAAAAGAGGAAGTAAAGGCAAAAAATACTTTGTCTGGAAAAATGTAAACGACAAAGCCACCACGTGGGTCTGGCAAAAGGTGAAATCCCTGATGGGTTTCACCCAGCATGGGAAAATTAAATGGGTAAAAAGTAATTTTAAATGCATATTAGAAGTTTAGTAACGTTTATTTCTTCTTAGGAAAAAGATCGACAACTTTATGTACAGAATATTTATGCAAATCGGATGCCAAAAGCCCTGAGGGACAGAAGTGACCAAAGTATGTCTGTGATCATCTTCTTTTCTTGTCTAGTTAAGTGACACTTCCATTGTTTCAGAACTGGGAAGTTTATTCCAAATTAAATGCCAAAGTAGTGCTTTTGTATGTGCTGAAAAGGTGAAAAGGTTTAGGAAGTTTAAAGGCTTGAATGATAGAAAAATAACAATATAAATTAAGTTCTACCAAGGAAGAAAGAGCTCTTTAGTAAAGAATATTTCTTTTACATGGATGCTCATAGATATTAGGGAGAAATATTTATTCCTTGCAGTCTTGGCTATCCAGCATTCCAAGGGCAGCTGCTGGTGTGGGATTCAGCTGATTAAAACCAACCAGAGCTGTCTGAGATGCCCCAGTTTGCCTCCACTGCCCCCAGAATTTGGGATGGAATGATTTAAACACACACTTCCCTGGCTGGAGCACCTCTTGAAAACACTGATCAGATATTGCTGCTCCTAAAGTGTAGCAGAAATCAGGACTTCCTTCCTCTGGGTACCAAAGAGCACCGAGCAAACCTGTCTGCTGGAAATGCCCCCCACAGAATTCCTCAAACCATGGCAGCAATATAAAATCTTATCACACTCATTTGCTTATTTCTTTACTCTTCATTTCCTTTGCACACTCTGCCTTAGCCACCAGTGAAATACAGGGAAAAGATTGGTAATTCAAGGTGTAAAATTAAGAAAAACACATATTCCTGGTTCTCATCCCAAGTCAGACACGGTTTTTTTATGAAACTCTGAATTCCTATTTTAGTTACGCCACATAACTACAATTTATTATTTTTATTTTTCTCACATGTGGCTTTGTATTCAATGGAAATTGAATATTGCTATTCAATTATGGTACTTAAACCATTGTTATTATTTAAATTCTTCTTTCCTTTAAACATGATAAGGGAGCTTAGTTGGAGACAGACATGATATTTTGTAATGAAAAGCTTCCAAACAAAGTTGCCCGATCTTTTGGAATTTTTAGAAAAAGGTTTAATTCTCTGCCACTTAATGGATTTGGAAATACAGAGGTGGAATTGCTGACGATTTGTTTTCCTTTTCATTATTGACTTGAATTTTCCTTTAGCAAATTTCTAAAGATTTGCATCTTCAGGTCATTATTTTCTAGCTGATGTTCACAGAAGTTTCTTTAGCCAGAAGGAAACTAAACCCGAAATTTGGAGCTGTGTTTTTTTTTTTTCCCGGTGCTGATGAATGTCTGGAGGGAGGCTTCCCTCGGTGGTCCCAAAGCTCTGTGCCTGGAATTGCGATGGATTTATGGGATGGAGCCCTGGATTGCCGGGCAGGGGCTCACCTGGGGGGGCAGCGCCCCCTAGTCCCGATCCCGGGGAACGCCCCGCTCATCCCTGGAAAAGCTCCTGGAGCAGCCGGGGGGACCAAACCCATTCCTCCCGCACCATCACAGTCATCCCAGGCTCGCCACCAGCGTCCCTTTCACCGCCCGGCTGCCAACACCTGGAGGGCACCGTTTTTATGCTTTTTGTCCTTTGATTTCTGAGCTCATAACTGGGAATAAGGGTGAATGTGGAATGTGGGTAAGAGTCACATTTTTGCTGCTGTGGTGGTAGCAACTTTCTCAGCTGCTGTACTCGTGTCAAAATTATTCCAAAAATAAAGGAACCATATACTCATCTTCTCCATCTCATATCCATATTTCTGTGAACATCTCATTCAGTCATCCCTTGGAGTCTCTTCCAAATACCATTGATATTTCAAACAGTGTTGAGCATTTCCCATGAGCTGGATTCCATAAAGATCCAAATTTAGGAAGCTGAACTCTGAGGCTTCATAGCAGACGTCTCAAATTTACACTAAAATGGAACCAAAAATTAAGCCCATGTGGGCTCTGGGGCATAGACACACTTGTCTGACTTGATATGTTCTATCTGACCTGGAATTTATAGTGTATTTTTTTATATGTTTATGTATATAAGTATGCTTAGGATGTACTGATATACAGATGAAAAAAAATCAGAAATTCAGGTTTGTGTCCAGTTTCATCATTTATAGATTCATCAGAACAAATTATTTCTTTTTTTAAAAGCATTAAGATATGCATTTAAAAAAATGTTTAAATTCTTGGTCACATACCAGTATTGTCAGTTGCCAGAGATATCTTTGATTTATATCAACAACCTAATTCCAGAAATTACTGTATTGCTAATGCTTGTCCTATTCAACAGGTCTGAGAGTAGACAGATCAGCACAAGTAGATAAAGAGACTTTTAGAGAACTGCTGCTGTCTCAGCACCAGGAAACAGAAAAACATCCAATACAGCTAAAAAAGGTGGGAATGATCTGGATCCAAATCCAGTGCCCTGTTTAAACTCTCAGCTAAGGTGGATCTTATTCCCTAAGTTGCAGTAATATACCTGGATAGCCTGATCCATCAACCTGGATGTGGATTTTGCATGAGTGTGATAACAGTACAGAAATAATGCTGTGAT
This sequence comes from Acridotheres tristis, assembly GCA_037013685.1. Lineage (NCBI taxonomy): Eukaryota > Metazoa > Chordata > Aves > Passeriformes > Sturnidae > Acridotheres > Acridotheres tristis. Next base: position 111,580,590 of record CM072884.1, read on the forward strand.
GCAAAATAAGAATGTAACATGAATAGAAATTACCAATCTTTTTCTAAGTATAGCACTGATTGTGTTCTTTTAAAAGTCACTAAACAATCATTCCATAGTTATTTTACCTTTAATTGCCAATTGTAGGAGAAAAGAGGAGATAAGAGTAGAGAAGGTAAAGCAAAGGAAGTGTGCTCAGATGCCCAGGGTAGAAAAGAAAAGCAAGCAACCAAGAAGGTGCCAATGCCAGAAGTTTCTAACGGGACCCACAGAAGTAGGTTTAATGTTTCCTCAGAAATCCACCTGATCTTTGCAAATCACCAGAAGTCCTGGTAATTTATGTGGTTCTGACAGCCCTTCACTGGCAGCTGGCTGACAGGAACTAGTTCCAAATGATGAATGAAGTGTCACTGAAATCCCAGAATCATTTGGGCTGGTGATTACAGCTGCTGGTGGTGCTGCACTGACAGCAGAGCTGCTCTGCAGGATGTGGCATCTCCACCCTGTTGCTCTTCCCAAAGCATTTCTTGGCCAGGGTGGTAAAAATGCAGTGTTCTGTCTAAAATAACAATTTTAATCCACACTAATCAAACTCTGATCTCAAAGTGGTAGCTGGGAATCTTCATCATTGATGTGACTGTATTTCCATGGCTGGAAAAGGAAAAGGACTGCGAGGGCTGAACTCCTCATTAGTGATCCCTGGAAAGAGATTTTATGTAAATCTCAGCCATTGTTTTCTCATGGAAAAGTTACATGGAAGGGACTCATCTGTAAGCATCTTTATCCTGAAGGAATTCTATAGAACAGAGAAAAGAAAAAACACTGCTGTTCCCTCAATCATGTTTGTCTTTCTAGAAACATTCCTGTTATTTCCTTTAAGGCTTTTAGGAAAAGTGCCACCTTTTAGGAATGCCACCATTCAAAATATGTCACAAATGGCAGGAGACACACATTTACCCGGGTGGGACAGGTGATGCCAGGTCACATCCCTGTAACCCTGCATGTCTTAACTCCTGAGGTTTGTGCTCTGCCTTTCCAGAGCCCCTCAGATAACCAAAGTCAGCATTTGTCTTTAAAATGCCCTTTTAAAACTGACAGAAAACACAGGTCTTACAATGCTCCCCGTGAACTTCTGAAAAATCTGTGAAATCCAAGTTTCTCTCATGGATAGTACACTTATATTGAAGGCTCACTTTTCTTTTTTTAATTCCTACAACTTCTTATTTCTCCTCTAAGCTTGGATTATGTCTCATTTTGAGGGTATTCTGTGAGCTTCAGCAGGGCACAGGACCCATTAGAAGTCGCCTCCTGCACAGATAAATAACATTTCTGTACACACATTCCTTTTCCTACTGAAAAGTGGAGCCCCCTCATTTCCAGAGAGAGCTGCTGTATATTTTACTCCACACAAGTAACTCTGTTGTGAATTAAGGGAAAGGAAACCCTGCATATATCTATGTTCCACTTAAAAGCCAGAAAGTGACAATTAAGAGTTCAGATCTCACCTGGTTTCTTTGTTGCACTGTGCATGACTTTTCTGGCACTGTATTTAGCCATTACTGTACATAATGGCAGCTAAATCCATTTAACTAAATTCAACACCATGAAAAAAGTAAAAATAAAGATATTAACCGGGATTCAGTGGCAAAATTATGTTGTTAAAAATCTTGCCCCATGCTGTTGTATTTATTATAGATGGTATTTGAAATACCATCAATAATAAGAACTGAAGCAGTGAAATAAGGATGTGATACTTGCTCTTTTTAAAGCTTCATAACTCCTCATGTTCTTAAACCCCACAATATTTCAGGTGGCAAACTACTGATGAAGGAACGCAATTTTTCAGAATTCATTAAAGAAATGGAAAAAGAGACAGAGTTTCTCGAACAGGAGTTGAAAAGTCTGATGAAATCTGAACAAAATCCTCAAAGTGACAGAGTAAAGAACAATCAAGAGGGAGAGGCAGTGGAAGAAGTTGAAAAAGAAGAGAAAAATCCATATGAGCAGCAAAAGAAGAAAGCCAGGAGTGAAGGTGCAATTCCAAGCAAAGACCTCGCTAGGCAAAAACCAATATTCATCTCCTCAGAAGCCGTGGAGAATTTGCACCAGGGGCTCCACACTTCAGGTGCCAAATCCAGAGCAGGCAGCCAGACACAGGCAGGCCAGAGCTGCAGGGACACTGCTGAGGGCAGGGTAAAAATTTCCTTTGGGGCTTATGAACCTTCTTTTGGGCAAATCCCCCTGGCTGGGCAGGACAGCAGCTCTGGAGTGCAGGGCTGCAGCCACCTGCTGCCTTCTGAGAGGAAAACACCCGAGGGAGCTCTCTGGGCAGGGCTGTGGGCAAGGAGACAAGCCCTCGAGTTCCAGCAGCACAGGGGGGATGGCAGACCAGTGAGGGTTGCATGGCAAATCCCAAACTCCAACTCTCCTCATTAAAACCAGCTCCTGAGAACACACAATTATTTCTGATACTTAAGTACATCAGCTTACCTTTAGAAAGTTTAAACATTCAGATTGTTAAAAACCAACTATTTTCCTTTCATTAAATGTTTGTTAAATCTTACAAGCACTGGCAATTACTTTCCATGATTTTTTCCAAAACAATCCAATCAGTTTTTCCTAAAGACCATTCTGTGCTTGGTGTGTATCTACAAAAACGTGTTGTATTAAGAATTCCTTATCATTTTTACCTGTTACCAGGTAAAAGTTAGTCCTTGTTTAGGAGTTTCCAGGTTTTTGCATCCCCAAGAAGCTGGAATTTGGAAGCTGGGTGGTTGTCAGCTCGCTGATGTGAACACCCTGCTTTCATAAGGTTCATTGCTGGGTAAGGACCAACAATGCAATAAAAGAAAACACTTTTTTAGTTCCTTCACTCCTCAAACAGCTTCCAGAATTCACAGATAATAAAAATAATTTGCTCTTACATTGTTTTCACGAGCATTAGAAACCTCTAAAGCCTCATTCTTTCCCACTGTTGGAACTCATCAAAGCAGTTTGCCTGGTAACTTCACCAGCTGACATCCAGAGATGAATGTGCAAGAGGAAAGCATTGTTTTGGACAAGTCAGGCATAGCCAGTCCCCAAAAAGCCTCTAAAAATCCTTGTTTAAGGTTATGTAAGGGAGGGGAAGAGGATTGTATTTTGTTCCTCACAGTAATTCATGAAATACTTGCTAAATTCATGTGAAGTTTGGAAAAATTAGGGGCATTCTGTTAAGTTTTAAAGGCAGTAGCACTTGAAAAAAAATGTGAAAAATTACACTAACAAAAGCTTTTAAAGATGACAAAGGCTTTCAGAGCTGAACCTGCTTGCAGCAACATTTCAAAGGTTGAGAAAAATAAGTAGAAAAATAAATTAGCCCAGGTGATTCAAACAGTATTTCCTTATGCACAAACATGGGGGGGATGTTGTTTTGGCTTGGATTTTGGTGAGTTTGGGGTATGTTTTGCCATTCTGGGTTGGTTTGTTTGTTTGGGGGTTTTGTGGGTTGTTTAGGAAAGCTGCAGTTAACATTAAAGAAGAGATGAGAAAACCAATGGGTTGAAAAGCTTTATTTCCTTAATAAAATCACAATTATACATAACATTCAATCACAGCATTTTTTCCATATTTATTTTCATGTTGGCTAAATGCAACTCCTAATATAATATCCCAATTTTTAAATTAACATTAAAAAAAAACCAAACAAAAATATTTAATCCATATATATACACACAAGATAACCTGACCTTTAAAACTAGTTTTTAGAAGCAGTGCCAGTTTTGGAGGTTTCCTGGCCCTTTCCTTCCTGCAGGGAAGAAAAGGCCCTGGAATAGCAGAGCAGATCATTCCTCTGTGGGAATTCCAGAGTGGGAAGCTAAATCAGCATCCCCTCTGCAGGGACAGCACTGTCTTCTGCTTCATTGACAGGAGCCTGTGCTTGGCAGCTCAGGAAACCTCTTAAGAGATAAAAATCTTGATTAAACACATATATTTTTTTAGGACAGCTCGAGAATATTCCAATTTTAGGGTAAAGAAATCACAAGGAAACTCTCTTTTGCCCCAAGCCAAGGAAACAACCTCCCTCTGCCCTCTGTACCACCCAACATGATCCCACCTCGGGGTGAAGCAAAGAAACAGCCAAGCTGTCAAGTTACTTCCTAAAGCCAGCACATTTCCAATTTAAAACTACAAATCCAACACTTTTAGACGTTGGTGACAACAGGCCACGACAAAACCTTATGGTTCTGCCACAAATAAACCCAAAAGGAGGTTTTATAACCAGCAGTGCTGCTCTTTCCAAACTGAAAGACAAACTCTGGGAAGAGAAATTAAAAAGACTGATATCCAAATGGAGTAACAAGGATTGCCTCAGACTTTTCTCATGAAAGATAACTGTCCCTTTCTCTTTTTAAAAGAATTTAAAACCATGATAATGTAAATGCAGTTGAGGAGTCCACAGATTGCTGGGATTCCTTCAGCTGAAGGGGTGCAGCAGGATAGCTACAACTTTATTGCAGACCACGAGCCAGCAGGTAATTCCCACTCCTCCTGGAAAAGAGAGAGAAACCACGATTGAACTTGTTGGATCAATAACCCTGAGGAACCTGTGCAGCTGAAAACAACCTTGGAAGTGTGAAAAATGGAACTCAGAATTGACGAGGCCAACAGGAACAGAACTCTTTATATACAAAAGGGAGATATGAGAGATGGGAGATAAATCAATGCTGGTCCCAAAAAATTCTGGATTGTCTTGGGAAAAGAGCATCAAACACACAAATATGTGGTGAGTGCACCCCACAGCTAAAACCAAGAGAAAATATCTGAAGTTTAAGGCCTGGCAATTCACAGAATGCTTTGCTTGAACCTGAATTCACGATTTGAAAGAGGTAAAAAGTAAATTTCCTCTGAAATGGAAATCTGTTGTTTTGTAAGTACATAGCTATTCATAGCACACCTGTGAAGAAAACTCCCTTTTGAGTAATTTTCTGATTTTCTAATTTAAATCTTCCCCAGGGTCTATTCAATACAGATAAGTGCAATGCTCTGTTTGGGTGGAAATAAAAATGACAAAATTCCACGATCAGTTAAAGAAACCGGAACTGAGCACACACGGAAGAACTGCTCAAATATTTAAACCCTGTACTCTGGGAGTCAGAGAAGGAGCTGCTGTTAATCCATGGATGCTTTGGGGCTTGGGAATGTCCTTTTCCTCACCTGCCACTCCTGTAGGGAAGGCCACCAGGCGCTCCAGGGGAGCCAACCATTTGCTTGGAAGCACCGTGACAGGCTCAGAGTAGTACTTCCAGATCAGAGAGATCATCAGGGCAGCCTGGAATGGGAATTTTTATTAGTTTGGATAACAGCACACATCAAAGTACATTCCTAGTGCTATCTGGAAACAGCAAATAATAAATTCTAATGAAAGCGAATTGTTTCTTTGTTATTTTACCTTCTTCAAAATATTTTTAGATTCGGCATGACCTTAAATTTATACACATAAGGAAACAGCAGTGAGAACTTGTTTTCTTTCAAGACCCTCGTTGTAATCCAGCGAAGTCAAACACAGTCATAACATTTGTTAAAATTCTGAAGATCCTTTTTATCCTGATTTCTTGCCTACAAGGAATGCAACTCACTTTAACAGTCCCCTAAGGAAATCTTCAGGCTGACCACTGCCATCCTCGTTAGAAAATTCTTTGGCATCACGTCAGAACTACACAGACAATCTGATGAGGCACCGTGGGGAAATGTGTGGCAGCTGTAGGTGGAGATTTGCATTCTCAGCAGAAGTATATTTTGTTTTCAAAGACAAAATTATATTTATATGTAGCAGAACATTCCTGGATTTGGAGTCATATATTAAAAAAAAACCCCACTGATTTAAGACCTAAGCCAAACTCCAATCTTGTTCCCCCAAAACCAGAAACACAGAGCTGAGATGAAAGTTAAACTCCTTCCATCCCAAACTACCAGATTTTATCAGCAGCATTTCCCTTCCAGTTGCAGAACCTCTTTCTGTTTGACAAGCTCTGTGTCCTTGGAATCAGAATGGTTTGGAGTGGAAGGGACTTCAAAGCTCAACCAATGCCACCCCTGCCATGGCAGGGACACCTTCCACTGTCCCAGGCTGCTCCAGCCCCAGTGTCCAACCTGGCCTTGGGCACTGCCAGGGATCCAGGGGCAGCCACAGCTGCTCTGGGAATTCCAGCCCAGCCCCTCTTTGCCATCACAGGGAAAAATTTCTTCCCAAAATCCCATCAAATCCTACTCTGAAGCCATTCCCTGTGTGCTGTCCCTGCATTCCCCGGGTGCTGTCCCTCCATTCCCTGTGTGCTGTCCCTCCATCCCCTGGGTGCTGTCCCTCCATTCCCTGGGTGCTGTCCCTCCATTCCCTGGGTGCTGTCCCTCCATTCCCTGGGTGCTGTCCCTCCATCCCCTGGGTGCTGTCCCTCCATTCCCTGGGTGCTGTCCCTCCATCCCTTGGCAATTGTCTCTCTCCATGGTTCCTGCAGCTCCTTCAGGCCCTGCAAGGCCACCCTGAGCTCAGCCCAAAGCTTCTCCTCTCCAGGCTGAACAATCCCAGCTGTGCCAGCCTTTCCTCCCAGCAGAGCTGCTCCATCCCTCTGCTCATCCTGCTGCCTCCTCTGGGCTCTCTGCAGCAGCTCCAGCTCCTCCCTGTGCTGGAGGAGCCCTGAGTGATCAGTTATGGGCCAATAAACCAGGAGAGAATTGGAACACTATTGATGATTTGGGTTAACTTGTATCCATATCAAAATATTTACTTACCTGCAATATGTAGAATACAATATTTATGACCCACTTTATTTTGGCTAATTGGGCAGTTCGTGCTTTCACTGTTAAAGAAAAAAATATTACCTTCCATTACTTACAGTAATGAATTATAATTACATTAAATTAGTAATTTTTAAATATTTCACTGTTTAAGGCTGGACATTACTCTGTTTAAAAATCTCTTTCCAAATGACTTAGAGCTATATTAAAAACACCCTTTCTACAAGAAACTGCCAGTTCTGTATCACACTGTAGCTTCTTTCTTGACTTACTCAAAACGGGATTCAGTGATCACTGAGATCTCAGCATCACTGAGAAAGCATAAATAATTACAATGTGAAGTCCAGGAAATTCCTGGAAAGACACAAGCAAGTTTAAAGAGAAAAAAAAAAAAGGATGGAGAGAAAAAGGAAAGGAAAGGAAAGGAAAGGAAAGGAAAGGAAAGGAAAGGAAAGGAAAGGAAAGGAAAGGAAAGGAAAGGAAAGGAAAGGAAAGGAAAGGAAAGGAAAGGAAAGGAAAGGAAAGGAAAGGAAAGGAAAGGAAAGGAAAGGAAAGGAAAGGAAAGGAAAAAGGAAAAAGGAAAAAGGAACACTGAAAATGGGTGAGATGGGGAAGGCAAGTTTGAAGGATAAATACTTGAATCTGTAAACACTCTTGACAGAATGCTTTTCAGGAACAGAAAATGTTTTTCCTTTTGGGAAAGGGAGCAGACATGGAACTGTACCGTGGGTTTTGAGCTTGTCAGTCATTTTGTTAATCTTCCTCTCCAGCCGGGCATATCTGGCAAACTCATCCATCATACTGATGGTGGCAAGCTCCTGCTTCATGGTCTGGATCTCAGCTCTCATCTGGGATTCCTGCTCTGCATCCTTCTGTAACAGCCTGGATACCTAAGAAGTGAAGAAAACTTTCAATTACTGACCCAGAATTCCACTGATTTGCTTTAATGTGTATAAAGTATGGTCTCAAAAGACTCCCATAAAAAAGGCTCTTTCGTTGAGATGCAGGAAATCCTTGGGTAACAAGAGAAAAGATGAAACAGCCTCAAGCTGGACTCAATGATCTTGGAGGCTTTTTCCAAGCTAAATGATTCTCTGATCATTCCCATTTTCAGCTCCAGCAGCCAAATATTCCAACATTTTCTCCCTTCCTTTTACTTTCCTAATTTCTTTTCTTGAGGCACCACCTGCTTGTCAGTTCATGCACTTTGTTTACCATAGAAATCAAAGCACAAGGGACACAAAATCTTTTTTTCTTGCTGTTCCTTAGGAAATCTTTCCAGTTTCCCCAAGACACATACAATGTTTTTCCCCATGGATGCTGTTCTCAGGCCTGCAGTCAGCGAGAGCATTAACACCATCTTCAGCCTCAAACCACAGCAGAAAGCTGAGCAGAGATCTTCATAGAATCTTAGAATATCCCGAATTTGGAGGGACCCACAAGGAATTGAGTCCAATCCTTGTCTGTGCCCAGCCCCTCCAACAATCCCAGCCTGGGCGTCCCTGGCAGCTCCTGGAGCTCTGTGCCCATTCCCTGGGGAGCCTGGGCAGTGCCCAGCAGCCTCTGGGGGAAGAGCCTTGCCCTAAAATCCAACCTAAATCCCTCCTGGCCCAGCTCCAGCTGCTCCCTGTGTGCTGTCCCTGTCCCAGAGCAGAAATGGGAGCCGTCCCTTGGGAGGAGCTCCAGATCCCAGTCTCAGTCTCCTCCAGACTGAACCAACCAAATTCCCTCCTCCTCTCCTCATATGGCTGCTTCATCACTCATCCCTAGTAACACTGAGTTCAGGTTCCCAAATTGCTAAGTGAAGTTATTTCCATGGCAGAGCAGAGCGACGGGGATTTCAGCCTGTTTGTACACATGTGAGTTTATGTGGCAGTGACAGAGTTCATTTGCCCTCAATTCCATTATCCACGCTTCCACAGGAATACTTCAGATCAGAACAGGGGCACCCTGATTAGTGGTTGAGACTTAAGGTTTATTCCTACAATGGCTCAACTCCTTAATCTCCATATCCACGGATCTCCCGTCTGAACAATGGGCACGTCCATCTGTTGAAAACACGCAAGACTGAGCAAAGCTGTTCTTCCTATTCCCGAAAACTGGGAAGCTGTGGATGCCCCATCCCTGGAGCAGACCGGACGGGCTCTGAGCAGCCAGGCCCAATGGAAGGTTCCCTGCTCACGGCACGGGGGGTTGGAAGTGGATGATCCTTAAGGTTCCTTCCAGCCCAAACCATTCCATGATTCCGTGATGCACCCTAAGGGCTGGAGGCTCAGGAGTATCATTGACCACACGGGTACCTCATCTCCCAGAGTAACCGGGGCTGCGTTCCACCATCTCCAGCACCGGCTTCTCCTCTCCAAGGCCAGGAGCCGGACCAGTCCCTGCCCGCCACAGGACGGGCAGCGCTGCCCGCGCAGTTCCCCGTGCGGTGAGCGCTCCCCCTCAGCGCCCTGCCCGCTCCCCGCGCTCCCTCCCAGCCATCCTCCCGCCTCCCCATGCCCGGCGGGCGCGGGGCGGGGCGGGGCGCGGTGCCATCACTCACGATGGAGGAGCAGGAGGGCAGGAGGATCTTGAGGGCGTTGCAGAGGAACACGGCGCTGAGCACCAGCAGCCAGGCGCCGCTCTCCGCCATTGGGCCCGGAGCCGGCAGCGGCACCGGGAGCGGTGCCGTGAGGGCACGCGGGGACACGCGCGGCACGTGACGCGGGCGGGCCAATGGCGCGGCGGCGCGCTCGGGGGCGGGGCGCGCGCCGATCCGGCTGGATCCTGTTGCGGCGCCGCTGGCGCTGCTGGGATGGGGAGGGGGGGCGGCTCCGCGGCGCAGCCGGGCTGTGGCTCGCAGGCAGCCGCAGCAGCGCTCGCAGCACCCGCGCCGCACCAACACCAACACCAGCACCAGCAGCAGCCGCGGGGGTCGCGGCCGGGAGCCTCGAGATGCCGAAGAGGAAGGTGAAGGCGGGCGGCAGCGAGCGGAGCCGCCGGGCGGGGGCGTGAGGGGAGCGGGCTGGGCGGGAAGCGGCCGCGCCGCGGGCTCCGCTGCGGCGAGCGGTACCGGGGGCCGGCGCCTTCCCCTTGTGCTGGAGGGCTCGGCGGGCCGGGGAGGGGGCTGGGGGTGCGGGGGCTCGGCGGGACTCGCGGTACGGGAGCGGCGGCGGCGGGGGGCGGTGAGAGGCCGGTCCCGCCCCAGCCGCTGACGCGCCGTGTGTGTTGCAGGTGACGGTGGCGGACGGGGACGCCCCCGAGGAGGTAAGGAGCGGGCAGGGTGGCGGGGCAGGCGGGGCTGCCCCCGGCCCGCCCGCCCGCCCCTCACGCTTTTCTCTCTCTCTCTCTCTCTCTCTCTCTCTCTCTCTCTCTCTCTCTCCCTCTCCCTCCCTGTGTCGGTGAATCTCTCTCTCTCTGCCTGCCCGCAGCCCAAGCGGCGATCGGCGCGGCTCTCCGCGGTAAGTGCCGAGCGGCGGGGCCGTGCTCGGGACGGGTCCCCGAGGGTTGGGTCCCCGCCTGACTCGTTCTCTCTCCTCAGAAACCCGCGCCTGCTAAAGCTGAGCCGAAACCCAAAAAGTTGCCGGCAAAGGTGAGAGCGAATTTGAAGAGGGGAGGGAGGGGAGGTGATGCTTGCGGGCATCCCGCGCAGTGTCCTCGGTGCACCGTGCTGGAATGGTTTTATTCCTTGTGGGAACACTCACTTGGCTGAAGGGTTGTTTTAATGTGCTTTTGCCAGTGTTTACAGGTACATTCCATCACTGTGTATGTAGATCCTTGTTAAGCTCCAGGCATTGCATGAAAGTGTGGGCACGGATCCATGCGTGTTACATTGTGGTTTGGTATTGGGTGGAACAGCTTGACTGTCAAAGCAACTGTGCGTTAGGACATCAGGGGGAATTTCTTCACAGAAAGGCTGGTCAGGCATTGGAAAAGCTGCCCAGGAAGGTGGTGAAGTCACTGTCCCTGGAGGTGTCCAAGGTTAGCCTGGATGTTGTTTGACTGCTCTGCTCTGGTTGACAGGGTGGTGCTCAATTAAAGTTGGACTGGAGTATCTTGGAGGACTTTTCCAAACTGAACCATTCAATGATTCTGTGCATGGTGTTGTGTTTCATCTCTGTAACAAGAGCAGATAAAATACACCTACTGATGTTTTAAAGCAGTGTGTTAGGACGGGGAAAAGAAATGTATTAGCCACTTAAAAACCACATAAGCTTCTATTCATGTGGTCAAGCTTTCAGGTGTGTGTGTGCAAGAAAGTGGGTTTGTGTGATCTTTGAATTTTTCAGCACAGCTTTCACAGTGCACATAAGTGAGATGTAAAATTCATTGTCTTTTTAAGAACTGAAAATGGCCTCGTGTCTGTTGGCTTGCTGCTGTTTGTGTTGTTAAGTGTTCCTTTGTCATCATAAGCTTTTCTTCGTGATTAAGAGCTTTGGGGTGACCTCACTGTGGCCTTTCAGTACCTGAAGGGAGTCGATAAGAAAGATGGAGAGACAAGGGATGGAGTGACCAGGACACAAGGAATGACTTCTCACTGCCAGAGGGCAGGGATGGATGGGACATTGAGAAGGAATTGTTCCCTGGGAGGGTGGGGAAGGGCTGGGATGGAATTCCCAGAGAAGCTGTGGCTGGATCCCTGGGAAGTGTCCTAGGCCAGGTTGGACACAGGGGTTTGGAGCAGCCTGGGACAGTGCAAGGTGGTGGGGGTTGGATGAGATGATCTTTAAGATTCCTCTCAACCCAAACCATTCTGTGATTCTCTAATTTCAGATAAACTAATAATCCTTGCAGACTTCCCGATATTTTCATTGTATTAATCCTATTGAGCAGTTGCTGATCAGGAATCCACCTTCATTCCAGTGGTTTGATACCAGTGTGTTCCGACTTTCAGGGCTGTAAGCTTGAAGAATTTGGGGAAGCTTTTCAATGCTACCGAGCTGTAATTTCCTTTTTTTTTTTTTTTTTTTTTTAAGCAGTGTTTGATGCACTTACTGCTTCTCATTGATATTTATTGACACGTGTGATACTGATTTTCTGCTTATTACTTCAAGCTTTGAATTAACAAAGTTTTTTTTATTTGATTCATCTAAAAACCCCTTTTTTGCATCAACTTTGTCAGTTTTTAAAACTTTCCTCACAGTTTTTTTTTTCCAGTTTTGAGAAGTTTGTTCATTATGGAGTTACTTGGTGAGCTTTTAAAATAAATATTAATGAAGAAAAATACATTTTGGTAATCAAAGTATAGAAGTCAGTGGGTAGCAATTGTGTAATTCTGAAATTCTATATAAGTGGGAGATCAGGGGTTGTTGGTAACTTAGCAAAACCATCTTGGTTTTCTGTGCTTTTTATTATTTTCAAAGTTTACCTGGAAGGTCATAACAATTGACTTACTGGAAATGTATTTGATTGTAGGATAAATCTGAGGACAAGAAAGCTCCGTCAAAGGGGAAGAAGGGGCCTAAAGGAAAACAAACAGAAGAGACAAACCAAGAACAGACAAAGGACAACCTGCCTGCAGAAAATGGGGAAGCTAAAACTGAGGAGGTGAAGTTTGGAGGGCTGGGTTTGGGTTTTGCTGTTCCTGAGAAGTTGTTTTTTTCTGCTACAAAAGTTTCTTGACTAATGAAACATTCTTTTTCGTGGGTCTGCAAAGAGTCTTGAGTGAAAACCCAGAGGTGATTTGAGCAAAGTTGAGGTGACATTGGCAGACACTGCTGGAGAGGGGACAGGTTGGTGCAGGGACAAAATAGAACAATTGATGTGTTGTTCTTGCTGGAGAAGTGGCTGTGCCAGCTGAGTTTTGGCTGTGCCAGAGTGGCCCTGTGGCTGAACTTTTTGGAGTCATTGGTCAGGTCACTTAGAGCATCCTCCACTCTGTATCATATCCCTGGAATGCAGACAAAAGTCAGTTACAAATTTAGGACAAGATCTGCAGGGAAAAGCAGTGCCTCTTGCCAGGCAAGTGGATGAAACACAAGTGTGGTAAGGGGCCTAGAGTTGCTGTCAGCTTTCTGTGACAGTGAATGTCCCCTCATTTCCAGGAGTTCAATGGAACATTTTGGTTTTAAGTAGATGATGGGGTTTGGTGGGCAAAGAAGGTACAGGATGGTACTTCATTGAACAGGAGGATTTACTCTGGGGTAACAGTTTGTCATTTGCAAGCTTGCAGTGTGAAAAAGTTGTGCTATGAGTTCTTCAGCTGACTCAATTTTTGGCATTATTGCAGCCTTTTAATTTGTGCTTGTAATATTTCAGCAGTGGAACCAAATTTGGTGGCATTCCCATCTGGGGTCCCTTTAGTTCACTGGTGTAGAGATTAAGTAAATGTACAAGGAATAGATGATGACTTGGTCACATCACCCAAAATTCCAGGTGTAATTCTGTACCAGAGTCTAAAAAAGGCAGAGTCTGTCCTGTTGGATGTTATTGTTTGCTAAGAATTAAAACAGGGTTAAGATTTGAAGAATCTTTAAGGGTGGCACTGAAATTTAAAGGCATTAAGTGTTACTTCATGTATTTTCTAAACACCTGATATGTAATTGTAGCTGTGTAAAAGCTAAAGTTTCCTCTGCCATAAAGGCAGTAATCCAATTAAAATCCTTTGCAGTGTCTGTTTAATAACAAATCAACATCCTGAAATCCATCCTGGTGGATCCAGGGAGCCTTTCTGTGACAGCTTGGGTTTAGCAGGTCATGACCCAAGAGAAATCTGCAAGAACAAGTCAGGGTTATTCTGTCCTTTCATGCATTAAAACCACTCTGAACTGATCTGAGGCATTAAAAACTTCCTGCACTGAAGTGTTCTGGTTTTTTTTTCCACTTCCAGACCCCAGCACCTGATGCAGCTGCAGAGAAGGAAGTGAAGTCTGAGTGACGCCTGCTCCCACATCTGTAACTGGTGGTCCTTAAACCTTTCTTCTTGTACAATTCAGAGGAATATTTTTATCAACTATTTTGTAAATGCAAGTTTTTTAGTAGTTCTAGAAAACACGTTTTTAAAAAGGAGAGAATCCCGACTCAACCCATTTTTTTACATATTTAGATAAGTGTAAATGCTTTTTTTAAGTGGTAAAATCACGTACTGGTTGTCTGTTTTCTACGAAACCAGAAATTAATGGCATGTTAATTAAGGAGAGGGCTTTGAGGCCTTGATTAGGCCTCACGTTCCACAGACTCCAAGGGACAGTTTTCTATCCTATAAAATGAAGCATAACACAGATCTGACTTTGAAATTCGTAATGATGTGTTGAGAATGTCTTAACATTTTAGTTATTTATCTTTCTCTATTGTTGTACCATCAGTAGAATTGCTTATCTAATAAAACTGCTCCCTAGTGGTGGATTTCTTGCTGAGTGATGTATATCAGTGACAAAGTTATTTTTGGTAGTTGCAGCTTTATTTTTTCCAACAACTTTGTAGCTGTGATGCAAAAGATTGGAAACTTTTATTTTATATCTTTAAATACTGTCTTAAGTAAAAGTTTCTGCTTGGCAGATGGAACTTGTTATGTCAATATTTGAGATACTGGAACTTCACATCTAGTTTTAAAGGACAGCTTGTCTACAAAGATTGAGTGAAAAATATTTGAAATAGTGCTAGAAAAAAAGAACAGAATTAGTTTTTAGATTTAAAAAGCTCTGTGAATAAAAACAATTGTAAAATTGTTGATAGTGTTTGTGATCACCAAACAAAAGCCAAATAAATCTTGATTATGAAAGGGTGTTTCCGTAGCTCCTGCATTGATTGTGAACTCACAGTCTGAGTGGTGTGCTTTGGATTTTTAATTGTGTCCTTCAGTGTTAAAATTGTACTTTTAAAGAGATGGGTGGTGGCTCAGGGAGTGGAGAATTGCAGTGTTAATCTCCACTTGCACTTTTAAAGCCGAGAGCTTTGTGCTGCTGCTGTTTGCTTTAAAAAAAGTCAGTAATAGGAAGCATCAGATGCCAGCCAGACAACTGTCACCTTGTCCTGGGAGGAGCCAAAATCAAACAGTAACGTTTGTTCTTTGTTGTTTTTTCTTCCTCTTGCCCCAGAACTTGTTGATGCTCTTAGCACCTGCAAGCCCAGTACTTGTTTCCTGTACATTTTTTTACTGCCTTTTTCAAATTGTTGTAGTTATTTATATCTAAAATAACCCACTTTAGTTTCACTTCTAACTTGCTTTCTTAATCGGTACTTTCAGGAAGAATTCTATCATTTTTACCTTCTCAATACTTGAGCAATCTTTTAACTTTTCAATGGGAATTCTCCCAGCCTTAGACCACAACCTGCTCCTGTTCCATTCCACCACAGGTGTGTTCCTCACAGAGCACACCTGGCTTTGGCTTCAAGTTCTTGGATATTTCAAAACTGGAAACTGATGCCACTTTTCTAACTCACTTTCCCCAACACCCCCTTTCAGGTACCATATTTTTGTTGGTTTAATTTAATAGTAACATTATCTAGCTCCATATTATTTTCTCTCTGGTTTTGGAAGTTCAACCCACCAGTTAAATAAATAATAAACTTGCAGGTAAATCACCCAAAATAACCACTTATCCCTGTTTTTACAGAGTGTCTATTTTTCATATGTTTTGGGTCTCTGGTGCTCTGATCCTGTGGACTTGCAGCCTCTCCCTCACATCTATTACCCACTGCTTAATTTATTGTAACTTCTCGATATTACTCTTTCCTCTGTGATACCAGATTTGCTCTTCAGCTCAGGATTGGCGTGAGAGCTGATGCAGATTTGCATCCAATGGAGCACAATCTGATTCAAAATACAACAGCAGGAGAACAAAACTTGTTTCTTTAGAGATACTCCATTGTCTTTGTATGCTGCTAGTAGTTGTTTGGGTTAAGGGGATGATAGATAAAAATGATTTACTTCAAGGTTCTAAAAATGCATTTCAAGGTACCAGAGGTGGGGAATGAAATAGGGAAAGAAGACCTTGGATTTAAAATGTAACACAAGTACAGCCATTGCTGTTTCATCAACATTCATGCTGGGCACGGCAAGAAAACAACTGTGAGAAAGAAAAAAAGAATGGTTTGGGTTGGAAGGGACCCAGCCAGTGCCACCCCAGCCACGGCAGGGACACCTTCCACTGTCCCAGGCTGCTCTAAGCCCCAATGTCCAACCTGGCTTTGGGCACTGCCAGGGATCCTGGGGCAGCCACAGCTGCTCTGGGCACCCTGTGCCAGCCCTGCCCACCCAGCCAGGGAACAATTCCTGCCCAGTATCTCATCTATTTCTACTCTATTTCAGTTTGAGGGCGTTCCCCCTTGTCTTGTCACTCCAGGCCTTTCTTGTCAGTTTCTTCAGGCCCTGCAAGGCCACCCTGAGCTCAGCCCAAAGCTTCTCCTCTCCAGGCTGAACAATCCCAGCTGTGCCAGCCTTTCCTCCCAGCAGAGCTGCTCCATCCCTCTGCTCATCCTGCTGCCTCCTCTGGGCTCACTCCAACAGGTCAATGTCCTGGATCCCAAAATCTTTGTCTCCAGGAGCCAGGCTCGAGGTGGCACAGGCATAGGGACAAAGCTGCTTTTTCTTGGATCAATGATGCCAGGGAAGCAGTGCTGCTGGTGTGGGAAATGCCCTCCCCAAGCTGGTATTTGGGGCAGCCGCGGTGGCCCCCAGCATCCCCCGTGGAGCTCTGCTGTCTCAGCATGAGGCTGGGCGGTCCCTAAGCTCCACCACTGATGCTCCCAAATCTCTCCTGGCATAGAACACACCGGGAACCACGCGCGGCCGTGCACTTTGAATCACATTATCACATCATTTAGCTTGGGAAACACCTCTGAGATCATTCCAAGCTCAGACTGATCAGCACTTTGTCAACGACCGGATCACGAGGACTTCAACACCTCCCTGGGCAGCACATTCCGATGTTCAATCACCCTTTCAGCGAAAAAATTCTCCTGATGAGCCTGCCCTGGCCCAGCCTGAGGCAGTTCCCTCTCCTCCTGTCCCTGTTCCCTGGAGCAGAGCCCGACCCCCCCTCCCTGCCCCTCCTGCCAGGGACTTGTGCAGAGCCACAAGGTCCCCCCTGAGCCTCCTTTTCTCCAGCCTCAGCCCCTTTCCAGCTCCCTCAGCCCCTCCTGGGGCTCCAGCCCCTTCCCCATCTCCGTTCCCTTCTCCGGATAAGCTGCAACCCCTCGATATCCTCCTGGCAGCGAGGGGCCCAGAACCGGACACGGCACTCGAGGCAAAGGCCTTGGCCTGGCGGCACACGGCGTCCGCTTCGTCACTGCATCGCTCCCTGGAACCGGCTGCCGGTGCCTCGCCGCGGGTCCCCGAGAGGGCTGTCCCGGGCTAGGAAGGCCGAAGCAGCGGCGGCAGCACCTCCGGGGGCGATCGGAGCAGCTCCGAGCCGCCGCCTCTCCCCCGCCGCCCTCAGCCACGCCGCCTCGCCGCGCTCAGCTCCGCCCCCGGTGCGCGTCACCGCCGCCTTCCTCGCGCGATCCTTCCGCGCCTCCTCCTCCTCTTCTCCTCATCGGGTGCCTTCCCGACCATCCCCCCAGCCGCCCGCCCCGCCACGCTCCGCGTATATTCCCCACGGCCACACGCCTTCACCGCTGTTCCCTCGGCGCGCTCGGAGCGCCCGGTACTGCGGGCACTATTTTCCGCCTCCCCCCCGCGGGCGCTCCCGGCGGAGGTGTCGGCGGCAGCGCCGTGGCGGGTGGTGCGGCGGCGATGGCGGCGGCGCCGCCGAGGCTGCGCTGAGGGGGGAGAGGGAGGGAGCGCTGAGGGGAGCGGGGGGGCGGCCGTGAGGGGAGGGAGGGAGGGGAGAGGAGGCGCTGACAGCGCCGTGCCGAGCCGGGCCCGCCGCCCTCAGCCCGCCATGGCCGAGCCTGCGGCCTCTTCCAGCTCCGGCGCGTCGCTGCCGCTCATTGAATCAGGTAACACCGCGGGCCGGGCTGAGGAGGTGCCGCCGGTGCCGCCATCTTCCTGCCCCCCCCCCTCAGGATGGGTCACGGCCGCCCCCCGGCTCATCCCCCGTGTCTCTTGCCGTGTCTCTTACAGAGCTTTACTTCCTCATCGCCCGGTTCCTGAGCACCGGGCCCTGCAGGAGAGCGCTGAAGGTGAGTCCTGCGCTCACCGCGGCGCGGGGACCCCGCTCTGCCCGCACGGGGTCGGGGGGAGGTGGGAGCAGCCACGACCCCCGCTCTGGAGGAGCCAAATCGTGCCTTGTCCCTGACTTTGTGTTTTTCCCCTTCCCTCTGCAGGTGCTGGTGCAGGAGCTGGAGCAGCACCAGGTCTGTGTGGGCTCTGATGAAATCTTGCTGTACTCAAAAGTTTCCTTTGCAAGTCATTCAAGTTTCTGCCGCTGTCTCAACTTTTCCCCCCTCAACACACATTGTTTTGGATGTGGTCTGTAATCCCTCCTTTCCCTTTTAACCGCTCACGTTTTTGTTTTTTTTGTTTTTCCTTTATTTAGTTGCTTCCTAAAAGGTTGGATTGGCAAGGAAATGAGCATTATAGAAGTTACGAAGAATTGGTGAGACTTTTCTCTTTAAAAAAAAACCTTTTATTTACGGTGATAACATTGATGTTAGACCCTCTACCTTTAAGAGTAGGCCCAAATCTCCACCTTCCAGTACTATGCTGGCTCTGAACACTGGATTTACTTTAGAAAAGGCTCTTAATTTCTTTACATCAGACTAACAAAAACACAAGAGGTGGTTTAAATTGAGGATATTGTTTACATAGCAGAGGTGGAGCTTGGCGTTGTGCAGTGGTACATGCCGCTGCCTACATGCAGGCAGGAGCCAATCTACAGCGAGGTTTCATTTCGGAGTTTCAGGGGCCAGGTTGTGAGGCACGTTGTGATTTGTCGGTATTTATTTTCTGGTTGGTTTCTTTCAGCCCCCTCCAACAGATTAGGAAATGAAATCGCTGCTCAGAAACCGAGGGTTGGCGGTTGTGGTGCCTGTGAATGTGCTCATATCCCCGGCTCCTTGCTGGTCATGGCTTTGTTTCTAACGTGCTGGAAAGATGGGGGTGATCTCTCTCTTCCACGGCTGGTGTGGTGTGTTCTGAATTGTTGTTAGAGAAGGAAGAGCTCTGTTTCGGGGCTTAATTTTGCTGCTTCTTAAGTGGCAAAGAGTTTGAATGCCAGGGAGTGATGGCCTGATGCTGCCTGCCCTGCCCAGCGTGGTTTTTATCTTGCTTTGATTGTGTTTCCTTGAAAGAGGTGTTTGTCCTTGCTTTTTCCCACCTAAGGTTCAGGCATTCCAGGTTAATTGACTGATTATGAGTTTCAATGAACTCCCTCTTGTGAAGCACTTAAAGATCTCAGGATCATATTTGCATAGAGAAGGAATGAAATGTTGTTGTTTAAAAGTATTGCTTGAAATGATAAGTTTGATTCCATTTCCTCTACTTCTCGTTGCGGTCAGTTGAGCAAGGAAAATTTTAAATCAGGTTTTTTTAAGTCACTAAGAAGCCTGGCCTTGCTGAACAGGAGTATTTTCAAGCTCTGGCTTGAATTTAGACAAGATGAAAGTAGCGTTAAGCTTAAAAAGAATTGTTGGGAGTTTTTTTGTTGCTTCACTGTTGGTTTCTTACCCCATTTCTTCTGACAAAAAGCAGAGTGTTGGGAGATCTCATGTGTGTATTTTTCTGATTTCAGGGCTGCTTTTTAACTGTGATTATTCTGTATATACAATTGTCAAACTAATTCTCTAATGTGTGCTGCTTCTCCTCTTTTTTCTTGCACAATTTTAAGGAAATCTCTGCACAGGGCAGTACTGTGTCAGAATATCTAAATTAATCTTCTCAGGGTTTTAGTTTCTGTTTTTTGAGGAGTTCTGGGAACCTCTTGTCCCACTGGTCTCAGTCTGGATTTGCAAGACCACAGACAAATGCAGTCATGTGGTGTAATTATTTCTATTCCACCTTGCTCAGCATGGAATTGCAAATCTTTAAAATAACTGTTCCTTCCAAAATCTCAGTAAAACTACTTCAAAAAGATAGGAATTGCAAGGTTTTGTATGCAAGGGTTGTATTTAGAAAATATATTTCTTACTGATGGCATGCAAACAAAAACGGGTTTTAGTGTTTGGCAGAAAGCACGCTGACCTTTCTGTCCTGAATGCTGTGGCTGGTACTGCTCTATACCAATTCAAGAGTCAAAATGGATAAAGAAATTATGTCAAACTGCATTTTGTAACCTTTGGGCTACCAGATACATTTCTTATAACCAGCCTTAAGCATCTGATGGGCTGATTTGCTTGGACAGATTTGCCTGTGGGGTAATGGGAACTATTTTACTGATGTTATCACCTCCCACCTTGCCAGGGATACAACCTGTGCCCCACGAGCTTTATACCTGGGTTTTATTATTAAATACAAGTGCAAGGCTGTGACTTAAATTATACCTTCTGAATGCTCAGTGTGCATTTGGGCAACTTTTTGGCAGCCTGTGGTATTTTTATTCCCACTGTTGTGACGAGCAGATGAGCCCTGTTGGGACACTTTGCTCATCCAGGCTCAGCCATTTGGCCCAGGGAACAGCATCAGCAGCACGAGCTCGTTCTGCCTGTGTTCTCAGCCACCTGGGCAAGAGGCCACATACCTGAGCTGGTGTGGCCCTGAGCCTCTCCTGAATGGATTGGCTGGGAATTCTGTGGCGGCTGCTGGGGCTGACTGGTTTGTTCGTGGCCAGGTCACACTGGAGGAAGCATGGGGCTATTGATCCCAGCTGCTTCAGACTTCCCCAACACCTTCAATTTATGATTCTGATGGTTTGTTCTACTCAAGGCTGTTTAAACTTTTACTTGGTGTCTTTAATTTCTGCATTATTGCAGTTGTCTTGATAAGAATAAGGATTTTTTAGTCTGAACTCCCAGAAAGAAAAGGGGGGAAAAAAATAATCAAAACCAGCACACATCTGTTCTTGTCTGAGACATCTGAGCGTGTGTGGGGGTGTATTTTTTTTTAGGTTGCTCGATGCAGATAGTGTGGGATCGTTCCTGAATGTAGGGATGACTGGTTTGATCCTTTGGTTTAAGGAAGTAGGGCAGACTTAGGCTATGTAGTACTGGTTCTTCAAGGAAACTGTTTCCAGAGAGATTGTACTCAAACCTGCTGGTTTGCAGTTCATTGAACAAGTACAAGTAGTAGCTGCATAAATTCTTGTGCTTGATTGTAGCCACATTCTCTGTGATGTTGAGTTAGGAGAGTTGAATTTTATTTCTTACTTTTAATACAAATAATAGGGTGAATTGAGCAAAGACACTCAGTGTAGGGTGCCTCACAAGTGGGTGCCACAGGGGTGATTCCTGTAAACTTCCAGTAATAAAATACTGATGTGCAGTGGTAACTTTACTCCAGTTATTTTTACTACAGCTCTCCCTAGCTTGCAGAGTACCCACTGAATTTACTAATTAGAGCCTAACAGAATTGATTTTTCTCTGTAAGTTGAACTTATTAAAAAAAAAAATTGAATATACCTGTGTGTATTGATGCTTTTACATTCATCTGTTCTGAGTGTACCATCCTTACTTTTAAACCTTGAATTTCTGTTAGGTGCTATCCAACAAACATGTGGCTCCAGATCATTTATTACAAATTTGCAAACGTATTGGACCTATCCTGGATAAGGAGATCCCACCCAGCATTTCCAGAGTGAATTCCTTACTTGGGGCAGGGAGGCAGTCCCTGCTACGGACAGCTAAAGGTAGGATCTGTTCTTTGTTTGAAATGGGTGTGATCCATTGGCATGTGTGCAAGTTAGGATTTGGGGAATAGTGTAAGAGAGGCACAACTGACACTTTGGAAATGACCTCCTGGAATCCCAGCATGGTTTGGGTTGGAAGGGACCTTAAAAAATCTCATCCCATTCCACCCCCTGCCATGGCAGGGACACCTCCCACTGTCCCAGGCTGCTCCAGCCCCAGTGTCCAACCTGGCCTTGGGCACTGCCAGGGATCCAGGGGCAGCCACAGCTGCTCTGGGCACTCTGTGCCGGGGCTGCCCACCCTCACAGGGAAGAATTTTTTCCTAACATCCCATCTAAACCTGTTCTCCTTCAGCCTGAGGCAATTCTCCCTTGTCCTTTCATTCCAAGCCTTTGTGAAAAATTCCTCTCCAGTTTTCTTGTAAATCTGCTTTAGTTAATGAAATGTTCTTAAGATCATCTCATTAAATAACTTCATAGTAATAATTATTCATTACATTCCTGTATAAATATTCAGGAAAATGTTAAAAATCAATTGAAATTTTAGCTTTGTGTTGTGAACTGCAGGGGTGCCATCATTTAGGAATAATTTCGAAGTTTGGTAGTTGGTTGTGTTGGTTTTCTTCTCCTTTTTTTAGTATTAAATGGATTTTTCTCTTTAACTCTTCACTATTTGTGAGAAGTCTTGGGGCAGTTGGGACCTGGTTTTTTGGTGGGTTTGGGACCAGTCTAGATGGGCTCTTTGCTATGTTTTGGAACTGCAGCTCTCTTGGTATTTTTAACAAATACTTATGATGAACATGAACTGCTTTTGCAGATTGCAGGAACACGGTTTGGAAGGGCTCTGCATTTGCTGCTCTTCATCGAGGCAGACCCCCTGAAATGCCTGTGAACTATGGCACCCCACCAAATCTTGGTAAGCTCCTCTCACTCTCAGCTCTCACTGAGCACATCCAAAATGCTGGTTTTACACACAGAAAAAATGGCAGATACCACAAAACCTGACTTTATGAAATCTGAAAGTAATTTGTGGTAGTTTTAACATTAATGGCAGTTGAATAAAGCCAAGTTTTGGAACAGACATGTTTGAATCATGATGTGATTCCTCTGTGTTCTAGTGGAGGTGCATCGAGCAAGGCAATTAACTGGATATGCCAAGTTCAGCACATCATTCCCAGGAAGTATGTACCAGCATGTCAAGATGCACAGGAGAATCCTTGGCCATCTTTCTTCTGTATATTGTGTTGCATTTGACAGGACTGGACACAGAATATTTACTGTAAGTTGATGAAACACATCCAACAGTGAATATAGATTTAGATGATACAAGGAAAGGAACTTGGAAATGAGTGTTGTGCTAAAACTTCCAGAGATAAATGTCAGTGCTGGTAAAATGTGGCTGCCTCGCTGTGCTTAAGTGGAACAATTTGCTGTAGTTAAAGGTTTAGAAGCCTGTCAGAAGTTGTCCTTAATGAATATTTCTCTCTAGGGCTCAGATGACTGTCTGGTGAAGATCTGGTCCACTCACAATGGCAGATTATTTGCCACCTTACGAGG
Source organism: Acridotheres tristis (assembly GCA_037013685.1). Taxonomy (NCBI): domain Eukaryota; kingdom Metazoa; phylum Chordata; class Aves; order Passeriformes; family Sturnidae; genus Acridotheres; species Acridotheres tristis. The sequence continues at coordinate 111,603,545 of CM072884.1, forward strand.
ACATTCAGCAGAGATTTCTGACATGGCTGTGAACTATGAGAACACCATGATTGCAGCTGGGAGCTGTGACAAGATGATCCGAGTGTGGTGTCTGAGGACTTGTGCACCAGTTGCTGTCCTCCACGGGCACACAGGGTCCATTACCTCATTGCAGGTATGGGGCTTTTGAAGTGTTTCTGCATATTAAAAATTGAAATTATTTCTCTGTGGCTGCCTATGGGAGAAGTGAAATCTGAATGTGTAAATATTAATGTAAAAAGTAAGTCAAATCACAGGATAAACCTGCTTAAAACAAGTAAATTCCATGTCTCTCTGGAATTCCTGAGTATTTAACTGAAGATAATGACAAGAATTCTTTTTCACTTAAAGATCACTACCTCTAATGCTTGAGTTGTTGGAACAAAAGGGAATTTCTGGGAAATATCATGTCCTCCTGTTGTCTCTTACTAGAGATGTGATTTGCTATTTTGTGTGAATGTGTTCTGATCCATTATATATTATTCCTACAACTTTGGGGCTGTGGGTATTTGTTTTAATCTGAAAAATAGGAGTTATTTCAGAAGGACAAAGGTGTAACTTGTGTGCATTTAAATTTGAAGGTGATTTGATACATGATGTGCTCTTGGTGATTCTTTGGATTCAGTCTGTCTTTGGCCTTTAATTCCTTCATTAACTCAGAAATTAGTAGCTCATTACCCTGATTTGGGGTGTTTTCTAGTGGGACTGACAGCTTGTCTTGAGGGGTGAAGAGTGGCTTGTGGAGCTCAGTACATAACCAATAATTTTGCATTTTTCTCAAAAATGCTGCCTCAGAGAGTAATCTTCATACCTGCACTCTGTGGCATTCATTACATTTTTTTAGTTTGGTTGCTTTTTAATGCCTAAATACTTGTGGTGCTTCTTTTATTGTAGGGTGGATTTTTTAATTTAAGATTTCTTAGTAATACCATAATTTATACCACAATTTCTTTCTTAATAATACCACCATTTATATGACTTTTCAATGTTAGTAATTAACGAACAGTTTAAACAAGTTGTGTCTGTGAAGCTTTCTGAAGGGTAGCTCTGTGCACAGCAATAAATCCATATCTTAAAGAGCTATTTCTCAGGAATTCCTATAAAATTCTGTATCATGCTATCTCCTATCTCATGCTTTGTTTAATTATTTTTAGACTGTACTTGTCTATTCAAACTTCCCTTTTTTCAGTCTGCTGTGCTCGCTGTTTCATTCATTGACAGGATTTTCAGTGAATGACTATGATCATTGAAAAAACATCAAACCCAAACCACTGAAGGAATTGGGGTTTTTTAACACAGTAATTGAAACACAGACCACAAACTTATCTTAAAGTAGAGGAGGTATTACTTTGCAAACACTAAAAATGAGTTACCAACAACTGCTGCAGCAGTTTGAGGTGAAAAATCCAAAATAAAACGAGCTTTTACATTAACTTTTGGAGAAGTTCATGAACAATTGTTAAATCTGTGTGTGATTTTGCTTTCCTCTCTGTAGTTCAGTCCCATGGTGAAAGGCTCCCTGAGATACATGGTCTCCACTGGGGCAGATGGAACTGTTTGCTTTTGGCAGTGGGATACAGATTCCATGAAATTCAAGTATGTGAATGGTTTCTGATGAACCTTTATGCCGTCCTAGGCTTCAGTAAAATAAGTCAAGTGCTTTTCACTCCACTGGGATTTGGGGTTATAAAAATGCTGTGCAAATCATGTATTCTGTAGTTATTTTAAAGCACCATCACCAGCTATATCCTTTGCAAATTAATGTTGTTCCACTGACTTGGGAGATTAGTTGGGAAATATATTAATTTGTTTCTTCTAACTAAAAGTACAAATGTAGGACTACAGGAATGACTGGAAATGTAGTCATGTCAGAAAGTATAATAAAAACTTGGTGGTGGTGTTGATTTTCCAACAGTCCTGTAGTTTTAGGATGTTTCTTACCGAACTTGCATGCAGAATAGTTTGAAATGTTCAACATGTGATTGCTCTTTCTACCCAAAAAAATTAATTACTACCAAAAAGAGCTCTAGGATGATCAGTGTGTGTCTGGTGTTGTGCTGCATCATGGTAGTTGGTATAAAATTATCAGTGTTTGAAGAAACATCCCTTTATGTTTTGAAATGTTGCTAAAAACCAAGTTTTGGGTGGTGTGGCCTATTTCAATCTTTTCTTTTTAAGCACCAAGCCAGTGAAGTTCACAGAGAAGCCCAGACCAGGGGTTCAGATGCTTTGTTCTTCCTTCAGTGTGGGTAAGTCACGTGGAGTTCAGCCTTGTGATTTCTTATTTCCTCTCTTGTAATACTTGATTGTGACAGCTTTAAAATGGAAAGAAAACCTGCAGTTGTGAATAAAATAATTGCACAGATGTGCACTGTTAGCTGTGACATCATTAAATCATGGCACTTCCCTTAGCTAGTAGTGAAGAACTGTTGAAGACATTGGTGATTTCACAGAAGTAAAAGTCACCTAATATCTGTTTGCTTCTATCCATCTTTACTGGATTTTTTATTTTTGTGTTAATCCCCTCATGCAATGTCAAGAATTGGCAAAATGGGTTCTCTGACATCCCACAGCCACCAGCAGTGGAAATGTTTCCTGCCAGCAGGAGCTCCTGATCCAGTGCCAGGGATGTTCATAAAGATCTTCTTCTCTTGAGGATGCAGAAATGTATCTTCAGTGTGCTTCACCCCTGGCCTGTAGTTTTCTTTCATTCAGTTCATGTGAATTCCAGAAATAAAAAGCAAATTGAAGTGTAGCTTGTTAACATTGTCAGGACAGAGCCCTGGCATGTGTTGGGAGGGTTTTTGACATTTTGCTTGTTTGATTTTTTTTTTTTTTTTTTTTGACAGCACTTAGAGGCAGATCTTGGAATTTCTGCCACCACAGCTAAATACTGGTGTGCTTACACTCGTGTTTGGCTGGTTTATTCACATTTCAGCCTAATTTTGATGCAGTTCACTTGCACAAATGAGGCAGTGACTACAGTGAGAGTCATCTACATAATTCTGATTATCCAGAGCCATATTCTCCACCATTGAAGGCTTCTCTGTGCAATTTAATGTTAAAAGTTCCACTATTGCCCTAATGATTTATTTTAAAATCTTTGTAACACTAATTTAATTTTTTACTATGGCTGAGAACACTTTCTGGGACAAGAAGGGGATTTCCTTCCACATATGTGTGTCAGTGGAAGAGCATAAAAATGTGCCATTCTTCAAATAGTTGTGGGTTTTTTTCATTTAAACCAGGCCTCAGAGAAGTGGTAGTGACCTGTTTTAGTTTCTTCCACAGCAGGTTAATTATTGCTTGATTTTTACAGGTGGTATGTTTTTAGCAACTGGCAGCACTGACCATGTCATCAGGATGTATTTTTTTGGCTCTGAAACACCTGAGAAAATAGCTGAATTGGAAAGTCATGCTGTAAGTAATTAGTTAATTAGTCATTTGAAGCAGCACTGAAGTCACAAGGTGATGTTATGGGTGGGTTTTTAGCATGCTCTCAATTAATTTTGCTTGCATTAATGTTTCCTGTACTACAAAATCTGACTATATTTTTGTTGCATTAATAAGGCTTGGTCAGTACTTATTTTTTATGTAGAGAAAACTTTTCCAGTCTTAGTCTAAGTGTGATATCTACTTTTTCTGCAGTTTTTATTGTGATAAAAATGAATATTTCTTTATTTTTTTAAGGAAAGTGTAAGTAGGAGTAGGAACAACAGATTCCTCACCGTTGTAGTTGACTTATGGTTTGGAAATATATTTAAATATGATTCAGTTGTCAACCAGGTTATTTAATCTGTTCATCTTTCATGTTTAATTCAGACAGTTTTTAAAGGATACATTTTAATACATTACTGGTTAGTGAATTCTGAGAAGTGTTTGGACTTGGTGTGCCTTGCAGTTAAAACCCTTAGAAATTACACAACTTTTTTTTTTCGTTATTTCAAATTTTGCTAAAGTCAGAATTGTCAAAAAGCATATTTCCTATTTAAAAAGTAAGATTTCTAACAAACTCTACTTTTTCTTACAGGACAAAGTTGACAGCATTCAGTTTTCTAATGGTGGGGACAGGTATGTTGCAAGATGCTGAAATTTGGACAAAAAATACATAATTTTGGAGTTAAGAATCTATTACTGGATATTCCCAGTAAGAAAAATCTACTTATTTAGAACCCAGAAGGGAAATTTTGGACTGATGCAAGAGCATAATTAAGCTTCAGCTGTTCCAGCTTTCTGTTGATCTGAATTACATCATTTTTGTCCTGGCTGGGGTTTTATTTAACTGGAGGGATTTTACCACTTTTTAATGTACCCAATGTGTTTGTGGCCTCATAATTCTCCTTCTCCTTTCCTTTCGTTTTCACTGAATATTGTATAGGCAGTAGGAAAAAGGCAGTGAAAATGATCAAAAATAAATTATAACCTTTTAATCTGATTTGGTCTTGCCTCTACTTCAGTATCTGAAAATCTGCAATTACTTAAAATACATTAAAGTCTTGCCCTGAGGATGGATCTGTGAATTGAGTTAACCTTTGGAACTTGCTTCTCTGTTTTTCATGTTTTGACAACTTTATTCAGTCTTCCAATTCACAAAAACTCTTTCTTGATTTTCTGGAAAGAAATTTAATGGAAAGAATTCTCTCGAACATAAATTGAAGATTTCAATTCTATCAGTCTTCCATTGCAAAATTTATATTGTGGTGGTGTGTAACTCTAAACATACTTCAGAACAAATTTTTTGGAAGAAAAATGAATGAATTTTTAATACCTGTTCAGGTTCATAAGTGGCAGCAGAGATGGAACAGCTCGGATCTGGCGTTTCGAACAGGCAGAATGGAGGAGCATTTTGTTGGATATGTCTGATCGACTGCTGGGGTAGGTGAAGTGTTCATTCCTTGGCTTCTTTTGTGTAAATTCACAAAGACTGAAAAACTCAGTTGCTCAAATGTGAGAGTGAGACATTCTGGTCAAGTTTTGTGGTATTGGGAGGGGGTGAATTGAGTGTTCTGGTGATGTAATAATTGCTGAATTTCATGAATTCTGAAGTGTTCATCAAGCTCTCAGATGTACTCTGTACCAAGTGAATTTTATTGCCTGTTCTGAGAGGAAAAGTGAACAGAAACAATCTACCTTCTCTATCTGGGTTTTAGTCTGACACCTGGTGTGTCACGGGAGAAATATTTTTAGATTAGTAAAAATAAAGTAGGTGGTGACCTATTTGCAGAAGAGGTTATGACAGGGAGTAGGTGGCTTTCCTCAAGGACTGATCTTGCTGGCTCTTCCCATTTTCTGCCTTTGAAAAAGTGAAGCAATGAAATGCTGGTGGCACCCAGTCTGAATAATGTTATTAGAGATAAAAATCAGGATATTACATGGTGTTGGGTAAACCTGAAGGGGATTTACAGGAGTACAGAAGCTCAGTAATCTTCCACAGACACTGACCAGAAATTATTTATAGGTGATAAAATGAGATTTTAATTAAATGATTTGTAGGTGGTTAAATGAAAAGCCAAACCTTGGGCACATGAGTGGATTCAAGGGTGATTTGGGGCTTTTCCTGTAATGAAAAAGACCATGAAAGAAACCTGATTTTACAAAGGAGGAGTTACTACTATTTGAGATTTGACTGTGGCTGTGTAGTTGAGAGTCTTTGTAGGAGAGGCCTCTGCTTGAAGTGGAATAAAGACAATCCCATGTGAACGTGTTTCAGGGAAAACTTACTCCTTTGCTTGACTAAGAGGCTGAGGAGCAGTGTTAGAGTATCCTCTCAATGTCTTTTGGGGAGAGAAAAAGGAAATAAATTGAGGTTAAAACAAAATGTTATCTTTACTGTATTTCTGTTTGGACTCATGAAAAAATGCTTTGCTAATGTAGATATTGGCTTGGGAATCAGTTACTTGGAAAAGCTGGCTGTAAAAAGTCCAAAACTTTAAAGGATTTATGTTAGGATTCTAATTGTAGAGGGGCCAAGATTCCATGGAAAAGGAAAGCCTTTTTGCTTTGCCTCTCAGATGGGAAAGAGATTATCAAGTCCTTTAAAATTCAAAAATCTAGATTTGCTTTAAATGAATAATTTTGTGGACAAAAGTTTAAACCCAAATTTAATTCTTCACTTTGTTTCTGTTGTCTGATTATTAACACAGGAAAACCACTTACTGTATTTTGATCTAGAAATTGAGTAATTAAAATATAAAATACATCTCTGACCTGTTTGACTTTTTTTTAAAATAGTGACACTTGTGCAGAAGAAGACAAATTCATGAAGCCTAAAGTGACAATGATAGCTTGGAACCAAAATGACAACTATGTTGTTACGGCTGTGAATAATCACCTGCTCAAAGTTTGGAATTCCAGTACAGGGCAGTTGCTCCATGACTTGGTGGTATGGAGTTTTCCTTGCTTTTGGAAGATTTTTCTGGAATTGCAGTGACATGTGCATGCTGAATTTATAATTAGAGCTGATTAGTCTTGAAAGCTCTGTATGGATGGTACAGCAAGTGTGGTGGTCCTTGGAATTATTTCAATCAAAATTTGCTGCTTCCTCCTGCTTAGGATTTTCCTCATAGATAAAAGAGCAAATAAATGTGGAATAAATAAAATTTTTGTGCAGTAACTTGCCCATTGAATAATTCACCATCCTTTGGCAAAAGCTTCATATTTCTACAGCTCTCGCTTGAATCTAGAAAATTCTTCCCTTTGGAATGTTCAAATCTTTGTGGATGCCTGGGGTTTAATTTTCCAGAGAGAAGAGCACAGGCTTTGGGCCGTGCTGTGAATATCCTGCTGATGTGGATTTTCCTTGTTTCCCTGTGATGTGCAATTTGAAATTGCAGGGCCATGCAGACGAGGTGTTTGTCTTGGAGACCCACCCCTTCGATTGCAGGATAATGCTGTCTGCAGGTCACGATGGCAACATCTTCATATGGGACATCACCAAAGGCACCAAAACAAAGCATTATTTTAACATGGTGAGAGCTGCTTTAAACACCTTTTGTTCTCAGCACACAGCAGTGTGTTCACTGCCAGCTTAAGGAATTGCCACCAACACTCACACCCTTGCATCTTTAGGGGAAAAAAAAAAAACAACCGAACAGGAAAAACCTTAACCAGCAAAGTTTATTATTTTTTTTTCCTTAGCGCTTTTTACTTTAGAATTTCCTGATTATTGCAGATTTTCCACTCTTTGTTACTGAAGATCATTCATATTAATTGTTTTCCTCAGCTGAGGTGAGGTGCCATCTAAAAGGCTCTGTTTTAGTTTGTGGACAGGTGCTTGTATTTTGCACAGTCTTAAAAATGATCATCTTAATATCCATTGGCACAGTGCTTGGGGCTCCATTTGACAGCTCATTGTTAACACTTTAAATTAGGTTATTTTCTCTGAAACTGAGGTTCTGACTGAATGTTCATGTAAACTTTTCATCCTTTTTTTTCCCTGATCAGTCAACAGGAAAGAGCTTTTTTTTTATTTTTAACTTCTTAAATTCTCTGGGTTTATCTAGAAAGTTGTTTAACAAAACTAATCTATATTAGTTCCAGTTTATTTCAAGTAGTGTGCTGACAGCTAAAAAGCCTCAAAAAAACATGTTTATTTCTTTATTTTATTCACTGAACAGTAAATTTTCATATCCTCTAGTTCATCTTTTAGAATTATTCAGGACTTTAGTATATTTCTTTTCCCCTTAAATTTAAGTAACAAAATTATTTGTGCCTTAATGGAGGTACTTAGAGAAATGCATGATGGCTTTTGATAGAGTAATTAATTTTTGATACTTATGGTTTTCTCTGAAAAACGGTCTAATAATTTTGATTTTTTTTTTTTTTTTTTTTCCTTCAATGCAGATTGAAGGCCAGGGACATGGAGCTGTTTTTGACTGTAAATTTTCCCCAGATGGGCAGCATTTTGCATGCACAGATTCTCATGGACATCTGTTGATATTTGGCTTTGGCTGTAGCAGGCCTTATGAAAAGGTAAGTTCAGCTTTTAGTCACATTTCTGTATTGAGTTTCTAACTGAAATTACATTACTTTAATTAATTTTAAAATTCATATGTAAAAAAACAATTTATGTGGTTAGAGGATCTAAATATAGTGGATTCTTTGGTGTCTGTAAATTGTCTTGCTCATATGATCCTGGCACAGCAGGAAAAACCAATGTCTTAACATTCCCATGGGAGTAGCTCCCAAGAATGTTCCTGGAATACATTTTCATCTTGGAGGCAGCTAATTCACGTTAATTGTTCAACCTCAAAAATGCTTCTGTTTCTCATTTCTGCTGGTTTATCTTGCAGTTCTTTAGGCCTTACCTCACTCAAGCCCAAATTCACTGTAGTTGATTAAATTAAGCAAAAGTAAATTATTGATCCAATGCTGTGGATTTTGAAATACTAGAAAAATGTGAGAAGGATAAATGTCTGAATTATCCTATCCTAAATTTTTTAATTTGTCAGCCTGCTTCCTTTTTGTTTTGATAAATACACATTTTTTTCTTCACTTCCCCTCTATATTTTTTTCAGGTTGCAATGCTAGTTTCATGTGTGTCATTTTAAAGGATTGTGTTTTCCTTGCTCTACATTCTCAGCTGAAATTGAAATTTTTTCCTCATCATTTTTCCTGTCACTGCTGGAAGCAGACATTCTGACTGTGATCTAATAGTTATGTAACCATTTTCCCTCAGCCTCATGGACTCAGCAGACTTTCAGTTGTAGAAAAAAACTTCAAGTGGATCTAGATTAAGAAAGAAATCATGATTAGGAAAACTTCACTTTGAGAGTTAGTGTTGAGCTTTAGCCAAAGATTTCCTTGCAAGCAAACTTAGGGGCCACTGACGAGTTGGTCTTGGTGATCCTTGGGTCCCTTCCCACTCTGAATATTCTGTGATTCTGATAATTGCAGGGGAGGAAATGAGAATGAGAGATAAATATTTCTAAGTGTATAACAGTACTTTTGCATCAAGTTACCCCAACTTTTTGTTTTCTGAAAGAATTTTGTTGCCTGCAAAAGCACTATGGAACACCCATCCAGGTTAACTGAAGTTACACATAAATCTTCTAATTGGGAACTTGCCCTTTCTTTTACCTTTAAGCAGATTTTATAGACTTTAGTGCTTGTTTTTGTTCTTTAGCATATTCTTTTTTCCAAATTGCTCACATAAAAATAAAATTTCCTTTTAGATTCCTGATCAGATGTTTTTCCACACTGACTATCGGCCTCTGATCCGAGACTCCAACAACTACGTGCTGGATGAGCAGACTCAGCAAGCCCCTCACCTCATGCCCCCTCCCTTCTTAGTGGATGTGGATGGAAACCCACATCCCACAAAATATCAAAGATTGGTGCCAGGAAGAGAGAATTGTGCAGATGAACATTTGATTCCTCAGCTTGGATATGTAGCAACAAGTAAGAATATCACTGAAGCTCTACATTCAGAAGTAGGTTATGCACTAGTTCCTAAGGGACATCAGCAATTTTAAAATACCTTTTTTTTTCGCTTGATATTTTGTATTTATGTTCACTAAAGATGCTGGGAGGTCCTACATTGAATACAATTTAAACAAGCAAAAAAAAAAATAAATTGTTCAAATGGATGTTGCAGTTCTTTTCTGTGGGCAGTGATGTTCACAAACCATTTGATTGTACATTCCATAAATGTCTTACTTGGAGTAAATAATTGGAATAACTTCATTCATTTGCTCTGTTTTACACTTGCAAGGTGATGGAGAAGTTGTTGAGCAGGTGATTGGCCAGCAGACAGTTGACCAGGATGAGCTAGGCTTGGAGCCCAGCATCCTGGATGGGATGATCAGACAGCTACAGCTGGAGCAGGATCAGAGAAATGGAGCTGATCATGAATCTGCTCCAAGTGGCCCCCAAAACGGAGAGGGAACACCCAGGAGAGGTGAGGACTGCTGATAAATTCCTCAGTAATTGTTCTGTCTCCATTTTTATTGTGCTGTGTGAAATACTGAAACAGGTTTTAACTTCAGTGTAGTTTTGGGGACTGAGATTGTTTTAACATTGTGATACCTGGTTATTTTTAGTCATTAAAACACTGCTGCTGCTCCTGTGATTAAATTACAAAGCCTTCCACTTTAAAAGGAAAGATAATTAATAACATGCAAAATATATACAATAGAATTTTTGCAAATGTTTGCCAATCTAAGTTATTTTTCCATTCCTTACTTATTGAAAGTAAGTATTGTGCAGTTACTCAAATTGGTTTCCCTTGTCCCTTCTTTACAGATTTAAACAAGACACTTTCCTAAGCTGTCTGTAGTTTAAATTATATAATTATATGACATAGATGAAAAAATATGTATTTTCTTATACAATTATATATTTAATTATATGTGCTCAGCTCTAGGAAAAGTGCTTTTTAGAGCCTCACTGGCCTCAGAGCTGTTTGAAATATTTCAGAAGAACCCTTCTGTCCCACCACAATTCCTTTCACCGTGAGGTGTTTGGAAACCGCTGGAACGTGGCACTCAGTGCTCTGGTCTGATTGTCAAGGTGGTCATTGGTCAAATGCTGCATCTTGGAGGTCTTTTTCAGCCTAAATGACTGTGATGCTGTGAAAACAGTAGCAGAAATTACCATTTTAAGTCATTTGTGTAATCTCTCTGTGTTTTCTACAGTTAATATCCCCTGAAGGCTACAAGCCACGTACTCAAAGATAAAAATTCGTCCATTATTCTATTTTTTAATCTTGTAACAAGAAGCAACGAGCTTCCAGCTCCTTGCAGCGTGGCAGAAACGTTTTGATTTGTGTGTTTCAGCTTTCAGAAGGCCGAGTTTGGACATCCAGTCCCCTCCCAACATCGGGCTGCGGCGCAGCGGGCAGGTGGAGGGCGTGCGGCAGATGCACCAGAACGCCCCGCGCAGCCAGATGGCCACAGAGAGGGACCTGCAGGCCTGGAGGCGCAGGGTGGTGGTGCCTGAGATCCCCCCCAGCTTGCTCAGGTCTGTCTGCAGCCTGCAGAGGCTAAGCAGAGTTACAGAGTATAGTAGATGTTTATTAAAAAGCCTTCAGAGGCTGCACCCACGGTGGATGATGGTCGGGAGTTTTTCAGACAGGTATAAGTTTGGTTTGTTGGCATATCAGAGGTTAATTGTCCAATTATAGCTTCAGGTAATTAAGTCATATCCCCCTGGTTTGCTTCTCCCCCTCAGTTCATTTTTGTTTATACTTTTCAGGGCCTGGGGCAGCTGGTGTGACCTTGGCTTCCAGGCCCAGAAGGATTGTTTTGTCTGACCAAAATGTGACGCCAACTAGCTAGCTAGAGTTCAGAGTTATACACTAATGCAGTACACAGTCTGAAAAATATAAAAGCTACAACTTAAGGCATCACAGGGAGCACTAGGGATAGCACAGCACCTTGATTTGTCTAAATGGAGGCTGTTACACCAAAGGTAGAATGGATGCTGTTGGAATAGTTCAGCAATGTGGGCAGATGTGCTAAAAACTCAGAATTGTGAGATCCATTCAATGAGAAGAAAGGGAAGTTGTCCAGTTGAATGATTCTCTGCAGTTTCAATATTTTAAGTCATCTGCAGGCCAGCTAGTTCACTTAGATTCTTGCTTTCTCCAAAATAAAAGATACAGGTTGGATTCATTTCCATGGAGGACTTGGGTGAGATTGTGCTGTCTGTGAGACTTTTGGGGGTGATGAGTTATAACCCCTTGAAATGCTAAACCACTTGCTTTCAAAAGTACTATCAGTATTTGTCTGTGAAAAGGAGGATTAGTAGCTAAACATCTCTTTTTAAAGCCACAGCCATAGCTGCTACCACATCTCTGAGGGTTTTAAGTATTCCCAGTTTTGGGAAGTAGAAGGATTGCAAATGGAAAAATGTGAGTTAAAAATGAGGTTGAAAACGTAGATTGTATTTTGATGTTTGGAAGGAAGATTTTCTTAGCATCCATATCTTTTACCTGGAAATGATAGGATGGTTTAGAGATAATCTGAAAGTAAAAATGGAATGGAGTTGGGTGTGAAAGAGATCCCTTAAAGATACCAGCATTGTCAAAACAGGTGTAGAATTAGATTTTCATGGCTTTCTTGTAGGAAACAGGAAGAATATCGGATTGCAAAAGGGGAAGAAGAGAGAGATCTTTATGCAACAGAGAAGAAAAAGTCATTTGAGTCACTGGAAAAGGTACGTGGCAGCTTCTGGGAAATTGAGCATTCTGTAGCCAAGGGCAAGTGGTGGTGTAGAAAATGAAAGCAGAGGTTTGTGGTATGGTCTTCCAAGGACCCTGATGATTCAGCTCCTAATTATTGCAGAGCAAGGTTTGATTTATTTTTAGGGATACTTGGAATTCTTCTTGCTTTCAGTCTTACCTGCTTCTGTGTGAGATATTTGGGAGTAATTTTTAAAGGCAGGATGGCTTTCAGGCCGTTCTGATTTGACTGCAGTTACACAGCTACTGCAAGTCCTGCTAAAGCACAGGACACTCGAGGTCCTGTACTTGAGGAATCAGGCTTATATTGCTGTTCCTTGTCATTTTACTTTAGATAATTTTGTGTGGGGGAAACTTCTTCAGACTTCCCTCATTTAAGTGCTTTTTTCATTACCTCTTTTGTGGGAGAGATTGGCAAGAAGAAAATAGGTTATTGTGCTGTTTTTTATAAGCTTCTTGCCTGATTTGCTGTATCTTAGAGTACAAAACAATTTGACACAAGAACTCTACTGCATGGTCCCTTTACTGAGAGGAGCTGGGGGTTGAAACAAGATGATCTTTAAGGTCCCCTCTAACCCAAACCGTTCTCTGCTTTTATAATTGCACATTATAGGCAGTTAATGTCTTGATTCTGTAAATGCTTTTATCAAGTGATGTGAATGGAGCTGTCACAGTAGTTTATAAAGAGCAATTTCTTAGGACAGCTAATAAATCTTAAATTTGGAACAGCAAATTTTAAACTTTGAGCTTACATGAAAATGATTTCTTATGAAAGTGAGTTTTCACTTAATAATGTTGTTTCAGTTTTTGCATTCAGCAGTGCTTTTAGCTACACTTTCCCCCTCATAAAAAATTACCAGATAAGTATTTTTATTTAACTCCTGCTGTTTCCTTTCTTTATAAATTAGAGTGACTCAGAGTCTTCATTAATCCAGTCAAAGCGTCGACTGCACAGACGGAAATATTCCAGCTACAGGACAAGGAAGAACATTGAGCAGCTGGAGTCTTCTGAGGAGGAGAGGGACAACTGCCTTGGCTTGATAGAGCAGGTGAGTTCTCTTCTGAGTTTGGACTGAGCCTGAGTTGCTCAATAAATGAAATTTCATGTAGATGTGCCTTTCTCTGTTAAACAAGCAAACAAAAAACCCTACTCCTTCCTTTTCCAGAGAAAGTATTGCTTTAAACATGATCGTTGTTAGCACTTCTCAAACCTTTTGTGTTGCTTTAATAAATGGCTCAACTGCTTTTGCTGAGAATCTTCTAAACTAAATCCACAGCCCAAGGCAAAAATCTGATGGACAATTGGTTGGCTTCAGGGGACATTTGGAGTTTAGATGGGTTTTAATGTTTTTCTGTGGAAATTTTGAAGGTTCTTGTTAATGTGATTCTTCCCCAGGGCCTGTTCCTCTTGGCCTGGGGTGACACAGAACTTTGTGGGTAGCAGGAGCTTTTTGTTTGTGTCTGATGTGTTATCAGACTGTAAATGGGTGATAGGACTGCATGGACTGCCCTTGTCTTGCCTTGCCCACTAGGAAATAATTTTAAAGTGGGAAAGGGAGAACTGGAAGGAGCAGAGGAGCTCAGATTTATTGGAGCAGTCACTTTGTAAAGGAAGAGCAGTGAACAAAAGGGGGACATTCAGGAGATGAGGAAATCTTGCAAGTAAGATGAGGAATGGTATCCCTTGGAAATTAATAATTTCCAATAATTAATCTCCTTTCCTTGCCCCTTAATAAAGCATTTCAGTGTGGCTAAAAAAAAAAAAAATCACTTAAATTGAATGTAAAGTTCAATGAGTATTGAACTTTGGTATTGTAGTGTATCATCTACACAGAGTATGAGCAGGTTTTAGTGAGAGGACTCTTAGCTTTGTTACTGTGAAAATGACAGCTGGACTAATTCAAACATTTGAAGCTACAATTGAAATCTCATGAGATTTTCTCCTATTTTTAATTTTTTTGCTTGATAACATACAACTTGATACGAGCTGTGCACCATACTGACTCAGTTATGAAAAACACATTTAAAACATTATTTGATGAGCAACAATCAGGAAATTATTAAAATGATAATATATTTTGGTCAGTCTCTGTTAAGTGTTGCAATTAGAACTTGGTCAGTCAATTGATACCAAAAGGAGAGGGAAAAAATCCTCTCAACTTGCATAACTAATGAAAAAAAATCATGGCAGTGACAGAATATCCCCTTGTGTGGAGAGATGTGATTGTTTTTCCTGATCCATTCCTTTTGTCATGTAAATTCTTCCCTGTCATTCAGATTTTATTACGTTCTTTACGTGACCTGCTTACTTTGATTTTTTATTTTAACAGCTTTTTACCAAACTTCTTTTACATTTGATAATATGGACCACATGTTTTTAAGTTTAGACCCTTAAAACATGGGTTTGGCTTGAGTGTGTGTTTTTAAATTTAGGAAGCTGAAGAAAGTGAGGGCTCTGGTTCATCTGATGAAGAGGAAGAGTGGAGAAGTGACAAGAAAAGCAATAGCAATAGTTCTAGGTAAAGTGAAAAAACATCTCATAATGAGTTTTACTTGAATTTTGACAAATTAAGAGTTTCATGAAAGCTCTGTGCTTCAGATGTCATCATATGATAATAATATAAAGTATCACTGATACCGTGTGTTGTTATTTACTGTTCCATTTCACCAAAACATTTCTATTTTTAATGTAACTCTAAGTCCCTCTGCTTTTTTTTTTTTTTTTGTCATATGGCAAAGAAAGGTGAGAGTCTGGAATGTTTCTGTGGAGTGTTTTGGTCTGGGTTCGGAGGTTTTGAAAAATTTTGTTTGGGAAATTTTTTTTCCCAATTTCGTTTGGGAATTTTTGGGGTTTTTTTCTTTCCTCACTCTTAAAAGTTTTTTTGAGAAAATTGAATTTTTAAAAGTTTCTAGTTTTACGTAGAACTGTTATAGATAAGTTTTTAATCATCCCATTATGGCTATTTTAGATATTTTTACAATTTTGTAGTACCAGAAATAAAAAGTACTCAGAATGTGGATGTGTAACTGAGATGTGGATAAGTGTAAAGAATTCAAGCAGCATTTGATTCTTGTGTTCGTTAGGGTGGGCTTCTAGTTAATCCAGAATTCCATTGCACAACTTTCTTGAATACATTTACTGATTTTAGAATTCACTAGACTTGAATTGTTCAAAGAAATGTGCTTTGAATTACTGGATTCTCCCAAAAAATTCATGTTAAGCTTCAAGTGAAGGAACGGTTGCAACAGGGCAAAGTGATTTTGAAGTTGCTTTCAACAGCCCTTGCAATCTGCTGGTATATTTTGGGGAGAGTTGAGGGTTCTGGAGTAGTGAGAGGCCGTGTTTGTGTTTCCCTGCCCTCTGTGCACAGCGATTCCTCCAGCCGATATTCCGACTGGATCGCGGACGCCGGGATCAACCTGCAGCCGCCGGTGCGCACCTCGCGCAGGAAAGCGCTCAGGTACTGCAGCACCTCCGAGGATGAGGTGTCAGCTGAGAAATCCTCTCCTCCCAAGAGGAGGAGGAGGAAGAGGAGGAAAAAACCCAAACCAAAAAAGCAGGAGGAGGTACGATTTTCATTTTCTTCTACACAGTCTTCAGTTCATTTCTCTCTTAGGAGTTAGGTCTCTCATTAAAAACTATTTAATTGTTACTGCCATTAGCCAAGGATCTTGCTGTCACCACACACAGGGTAGATGGAATTGATTTGAGATCATTCCCAGTGTGATGCATCTGCTGATCTGTAGAGAAGAATCTGCATTCCAAGTGAAGGTGCTTTTATTTTCCAAATAAAAAGGGTTCTCAAGGTTAATGGTGTTAAAGGGGAAATGTGTTTTATAAATACCAGTACAGAATATCACCCTTGTCCCAAGGGCATGGAGTGATAGGACAAGGGGGAAGGCTTTAAACTGAAGGAGGGCAAGGTTAGGTTAGATTAGGGAGGGATTCTTGACTCTGAGGATGATGAGCCACTGGGACTTGTTGTCCACAGAAGCTGTGGCTGCCCCTGGATCCCTGGCAGTGCCCAAGGCCAGGTTGGGCACTGGGCCTTGGAGCAGCCTGAGGTAGTGGAAGGTGTCCCTGCCCATGGCAGGGAGCAGGATGGAACTCACTGATCTTTGAGGTCTCTTCCAACCCAAACCATTTTGTGACTCTGTAGCTTTGTTCAATTATCTGTTTTTTCACCTGCTTTAATACTTAGGGGACACAGTCACTGCATTCATGGTGGCCGTTTATGCTTAGGTTGAATCTTTAATTTTTTTAATAAGTTAAAATTATTTCTCTTTTTTAACCTACTAATTTTTAAGGTTGGTTTAATTAATCACCTTTTTAAAGTTACAATAGCTACTGTTAGTTGTTTTTTCTCATAAAGGTGCAAACAAATGCTTTTTTTAAGCCTGGGGTAATTTTGATACATTTAGTCTGTTTTTCTCTCCATCCCTTCACTTTCTTCCAAGTAGCATCAAACTTGCAGCTTGAATAGTTTTTAACTGTGTACTGAGACTGTCATCTAAATTATAAAACTTTCTGCTAAGGCCTTCATAATCATGACTTGCTCATTCAAATCTCCAGATAGGAATGGAATGTTTAGTACTAGCATTACAAATACAGTTACAACTCAAGCAAAGCCTTGGATGAATTCTGCTGATACTGTTTAGAAATGCTGTAGATTAGTCCTTTATAACTTAAGCTGTTGTCTGCCAAGTCAAAACAGAATTTGTTTAGAATTCCTGTCCATTATGTCTGATTTTATGAAGGCTGATGCTGCAGCACAACCACTGAACTTGGAGCTGTCCTATGACTGTCACCCTCCAGTCTGGATCACGGACACGGCTCTCCGAAGGTCCCCGTTTGTCCCTCAGATGGGGGACGAGGTAGGAACATGCATTAAAATCTTCCAATGCTTGTGATGATTGTAACTGCTAGATACAGGAAAACATTCACTGATTGGGCTTGTTGGGGTGTTCTTTAGGTGATATATTTCCGACAAGGGCACGAAGCTTACATTGAAGCTGTGAGAAGAAATAACATTTATGAGCTGAATCCACACAAGGAGCCTTGGAGAAAAGTGGTGCTTAGGGTAGGTCTGCACTGAAGGTCCTGTGGCTTTAGAAAGAGTTTTATTATTCTGTTTGCAAAACACGGATTTGTGAGGTTACTGATATTTCCCTATGGGAAAAGTATGTGCAATCATCAGGTTGTCTTTAGAATTTTCTGTGGGAAGCCAAATGAAATACCTGTGTTAAAATCCTAAGGCTGACAGATCGCCTTCCATTGAAATCTCAAATCTAATTTCAGTAATTTGCATGTGGGTACAGTTGGTTAATTCTAAACTAACAGTTCTGTGCATGGTCCCTAAGATAAAACTTGCTGAAGCTGTTTGTTCTTACCTGTAGGATCAGGAATTGGTAAAAATTGTTGGAATTAGATACGAAGTTGGTCCTCCCACATTGTGTTGCCTCAAGCTTGCCTTTATAGATCACGCCACTGGGAAACACACAGACAAATCATTTTCCATCAGGTATGTGCAGTTTTAGTTTCCTGAAAAGTGTTTAAGAATATGTTTCTCTTCTTCCCAAAGCCCTGAGGCACACGTGAGTGACGATTTTTTTATCCAGATACCACGACATGCCAGATGTTATCGACTTCCTTATCTTACGTCAGTTCTACGACGAAGCCCGGCAGAGGAACTGGCAGGCCTGTAAGTGTTTGCTGAGTGTTGGACTGAACAGTTTTGAAATCACAAATGTGTCCTTGGCTAATTGCTGCATGTGCTGTTTGTAGGGAGAGTTCTCCTATAGGCAAGAGTCAGAAATGTGAACCTTGAAGGGACTGCAGTAAATGTAAATACAGTCACCAAAATACATATCCAGACTGTTCTGTTCCCTTTTTTATTTTAAAGCTAAATAACAGACTTACATGTCAGTGGGTCTAGAACTTTAATTATGGAGAGAAATCAAGCAGTACAATCAGAAGTTTTTCTGACTGCCTGTGGCATCCACAGAGTTAAATCCTTCTCTCAGCAGATTCTCTGTGTTTGCTGCAGCCGACAGGTTCCGCTCCATTATCGACGATGCCTGGTGGTTTGGGACAGTGCTGGGTCAGGAACCTTATCAGCCTCAGTACCCAGACAGTCACTTCCAGTGTTACAGTGTCAAGTGAGTACAAAGAGATTTTATTTCTAATGTTATTAGAGTTGCTCTCACACAACTGCCTCATTGCTATGAGAATGTATAAACTGTTCAGTAAAATTCTTTTGCTCTTGGTGTTGTCACTTCTTAGTGGTTTTAAGTTGCTGCTGCAGCACAGTGTGGAAATGTAATAACTTGTGTCAATTTGTTAATGAGTGTTAATATGGTAAAAGCAGTTGTTGACCTCTTCACATTTCCTGGGTCCTTTCCACAAAGCAAGCAATGCAGTTTTCTGTGAACATTAATGACTGGTCTGCACTGATAGTTGGTTTGGGGATGCTGAATCTCCTCTGTGGTTGCTGACATCAAGGTCCTTATGTCTCAAGTCCTCACATTTTGTCTTTCACATTGGGCACCCTTTTTCATATCAACAGAGGCCTTCACACAAAGGAAGGGAATGGTAAACAAAGATATCTCTGTGTTCAGTGTTTAGACTCAGGGTATTGACCTTGTCCTGCCCTGTCCAGGCTGTCTGGAATAGAATACAGGCATGGTTTGGGTTGGAAGGAACCTTGAAGATCATCTTGTTCCAACCCCTTGCCATGGGCAGGGACACCTTCTGCTATCCCAGATTGCTCAGAGCTCCAGACAGCCTGGCCTTGGACATTGACAGGGATGAGGTAGCCACAACTTCTCTGGGCAACTTCTGTCAGGGCTTCACCACCCTCAGAGTCAAGAATTCCTTCCTAGTATCTAATCTAACCCTTCCCTCCTACAGCTTAAGGCCATTCCACCTTGTCCTTCACTCCGTGCCCTTGTGAAGGTCCCTCTCCAGCCTTCTTATCACCTCCTTTAGGCACTGAAAGGATAATTCTGGGATTTTTGGTTTGGTTTTTCCCCCAGCAAGGGAGGACTGTGAGAAGATAAACAGTGAATATTCAATATTCCTATTTCCATCATGCCCAGAGATAGTTCCCGTGTCTTATACAGTACATTTAATAGTCACAGTTTCATTGTTGGAGCACTTCTTAATTGCTTTTTCACTCAAAGGCTTTTGAACCTGTTGCTCACCACAAAGAAGGGAAATTTTGTAGCTAATAGACAATCCAGTGAGATTGCCAAGATTGTGTTACATATTTTGGTTCCTTGTCTCATCTACTTGTTTTTTCTCTCCATGATTTTCCTGGGTGGGAAGGTGGAAGTAACTCCCAGATTGAAGTTCTTGCCTGTTACCTTCCCTTCCATATTCCATCCATTCCATTTGTTTTGTTGTGTACCACAAATGTTCCTTAGGAGGAAGTTCAGGTGGGCTTTGGATTTTTCTTGGCCAGTTCCAGATCAGGTTTCCAGTTCTGAACAAAAACCTGTTTGTGCAAATTTCCTGGGCTCCTTTCTCCTGTAAGACCTAAAAGATATTTCAGTATTTTAATGCACCAGCATTTAACAGAAGAGTTTAGAGCTGCTTTGAAGGAAGGAATGCTGTGTTCCTAAAGACCCCTTTTCAAAAGGACTTTATTCTACCTGGCCTGACAAACAGCTCTTCCAGAGCAGAATCCTAAGATATGTGTATGAAAATATCTGGAGTGTTTGGCAGCTGTGTTTAGGTTTTGTGACCTGGCTGTGTCTGTTGCTCTTTCTGTCACATTTACTTCAATTTATTGTTGTATGGAAGATAAATTAATTGAAGATAATTTTCCTATTTTTTTGTTATTTTATTGGCAAGACAATAGTAGCTGTTTGTGTAGAAGCAGCTTGATTTATTATGAAGTTGCATTACTTGGGCAAGTGGAACTTAAGCAGAACTGAGTGAGGTTTAAGCTGTACTAAACTCATGATAAAGTCTTACATGCAAAATTATGAATGAATATATCCATTTATGAATATCAACAACTTGTATTGTACAATAACTGGGGAGAAAAACTGAACAGATCAACCTTTAGGACTCTTAGTTCATAAAAATCAAACAGACTGAATGATCTAAGTTTTCCTAAGGCATTGGGAAATCCAAAACAATGGAGAGCTGCTCTTGCCAGAGCAGGGGTTTAGTTATAAAATACTCTGGACATGATAATTTCAGTTTCAATTGGTTTGAAATAAATACAAGGAGGCATTAGACCAAATATCTGAGTTTATTAAGGTATCAGAAGTAGACCTAGGAATTTGGAGAACTCTGACAGGAAACTGCTGCCAAAGCTGCAAAGCTCTGGAGGGAAATTGGTAACTGCAGACTGATCTATTTGTTTCTGATATGTGCTTGTAATAAAAAATAAAACTGGGAGCATAAGGATTAACCCAACTGTGGGAGAGGTCCAGCACTCCATCTGTACAGGGTATTTCTTCCTCTCTGGATCAGTGAGGTGTGAAGCTGATCCAGTCAGACATTTTTTACCTTGAAAATAGCAAAGTTCATTGGTATTTTAGGTGTTTTTAAAAACATGTAAAAATCTGCCCAAATGTGGTGGGTTTTGGAGAGATCTCAGAATGATGTTCACACCTCATAGTTCAGTATCAGAGTGAATATCCAGATCTATCAATAACACTTGTGTTGCTTTTGCTTTGTCTTGGACCTTAATTAACTTCAGTTTCTTTGTTTTATATTTATTATTTTCTTAATGTCCTCTACCCAATAAATTTTCATGCTGGCATATGAAATTCCTCATTTCCTGTTCTCCCTTAATCCACTTGAACAACTCCTGCTGTGAAGAGCAAGAAAAATCCTCTCCTGTATTTTTCTCAAATCTTCCCCTTGATGTTATCTCACTTTTCCAAGTGTGCAGCTTATTTTTCTTCTTAATTTTCCCTGATACAAGCTCTGTAAAATTGATTTATTTATTGGGTAAGTTGCATACAGCCAGAATCAGGAGCACAGTTTTAATCTGAAATTGATTATGAAGAATTTCCTTTTTGCTGATTGCAAACCAATGCTTTTTTTTATATCCATGTTTTTAGTGTATTTTGTCAGTACCTACTAATAGGTGTAATTTAAATGTGCTGATAGCTGAGATTTAAATATGCTTGGAGGAACACTTCTCAGTCAAGGTAACTTTAAATTTTTTTTATTTTTATTTTTTACTCGGTGAATCAGATGGGACAATGGTGAAATTGAAAAGCTGAGCCCATGGGACATGGAACCAGTCCCTGATAATGGTAGGTAGAAACCCTTTAATGAAACAGCCTAATGAGCTTCTCCCTCTTTCCAGTTCCTTAGTTTCATACAGGTAGTGGACCTGAGGTGATTCCTGTCTGAAGGACAGTCTTGATTCAGATTTAGTGAAATAATTTGAATGTACCTATATTTTTTCCTTTTGCATCTTCCAGAGCAGTTTTCAAAAAAATAGTTTAAACGTGTAGCTCTGACTTAAGGAATAAAACCTGTTACTTCGAAATGTCAGATTTCAAAAACCATCTCAAGTTTCAAAACTATGGATTTGTTGTAGTATACTATAATACAAGGGTGTGCAAGAAGAATTTAAATAAAATAAATTCCAGTCAACAAATCCTTACTGCACATAGTTTAAAACCAACAATTTATAAAGTATTCTGATCAAATCCAGATTATCTGTAAATAGGAGTGGCATTTAGGGTTTGTCGTAAATATTTTATTTTTCCAGTACTTCTCAGTACCAGCTGGGAGAGGGGAGGAAAGTTTGGGAAATGCTGAGGAAGTAGTTACTGAATAAGCTGTCAAAAAGATAATAAACTTAATTCAAAACTGCAGAAAAACAGAAATTAAAACATTTTGCTGTTTCTATACATTTTTGTGTAATTTTTCCCCCTTACCATTAAACTCTACTTCAAGGCAAGGATTTTTTTGTCAATTGAAAGCATGCGGTTATTTAATAACTGTGAGTGCTCAACAATTTATCTTGTTCTCACTCCTTCCCCCATTTGCTGTCTTCAGTTGATCAGCCTGAAGAATTAGGAGCCAGTGTCTCTGTGACTTTGGAAGAGGTGGAGAAGCTCCTGTACAAACCCCAGGAGGGGGAGTGGGGGATGAAGTCCCGTGATGAGGCCTGTGAAAGGATTATCCGTGGGATTGATCAGCTCATGACTCTTGGTGAGTGTGAGCTGAGCTTCAGGTGGTTTTCTCCTGATGTTACATTTATAAACAGCCTGGAATATCCATGGCATCCTTTAAAAATTCCCTGTGATAAAGTGCTTTAATGAGCAGATGTTGAACTCTGTGCAGTTCTTCATGTTTGTTCTGAGATCTTTATGATTTTAAACATCATTGGTTTTATAACACCCAGCTCACTTGCCATGGACCTTACAGGCTTTGAAATAAAATCCCAAAATGGCTTGGGTTGGAAGGGACCTCAAAGCCCTAAAGTTCCTGCCATGGGCAGGGACACCTTCCACTGTCCCAGATTGCTCCATGCTCCTGGCCTTGGGCACTGCCAGGGATCCAGGGGCAGCCACAGCTGCTCTGGGCACCCTGTGCCAGCCCCTGCCCACCCTGCCAGGGAACAATTCCTAATTCCCAATATCCCATCCAGCCCTGCTCTCTGGCACTGGGAGCCATTCCCTGTGTCCTGTCCCTCCATCCCTCGGGAATTCTCTCTCTGCCTTTCCTGTCAACTCCTTCAGATACTGGAAGACCAGAAATGAGGCCAAACAGTGAAATTTTGCTGTTCTTGCCGTTTCTAACCAGACATCTCAGCAGCTTTTGCTGGCCCAGTGGACCTGTGCACGTACCCCAAGTACTGCACGGTGATCGCGTATCCCACGGACCTCAACACCATCCGCACCCGGCTGGCCAACAGGTTCTACAGGTCAGTGCTGCCAGGGACAGCCTCGGCTGGGCACTCTTCAGAGCTGCTATAAACCCTGACATGCTTTCTTTGAGAAAGTCACTATTTGAAATCACCAAATATTAAAACTCCCTCAGTTTGCTTCAGTGCTGATGACAGTTCAGCTTTTGAAGTGCTGTCCTTCAGTTACTTTGAACTTCAAGAAGGTTAAGCTCTTGCTATTTTCAGAAAGGAGCTTAAACACAAGAGGTGAAATGTTTAAATATTGACAGCAGGATTTTAGAGAAAGAGGGAAGAGTGTAATGATGACAAAGCTCTGGTTTGCTGGATATGCTGGTCAGCCATAGCTTGAAAATGAATTTAAGTATATTCTTCATCTGGACCTGCATTCAGTGTGTCTGTAAATACAGTGAAGAGACATTAATAGTGATTTTCCTCCTGTATAAGATGGAAAAAATGTCTTGGGAAGTCTTTGGAAATTCTGTAGGTGAAGAACTGCAGACTTGGGGTATCTCTGCTTCACAGGTATAAGGAATTGGGAAAATGAGTTGTACAAATGAAATTACGTGTTTGTGGCAGCTCATTTCTATCAAATTATAATTTCAATTTGTAGCAGTTTCTCAAATCTGTCATTTTGCAGGGGGCACTGTTTTCAGTGGTCAGTTGGCCTCAAAGTAAGGTCTTTAAGGGAAGACAGAAAGGGACATCGTAGCTGGGATGTCTTTAAAAATGTAATTAATTGGCCAAAGCTCTTGTAACTCCTTTTTAATTGCTTGTGCTTTGTATTTATTAATTAAAAGTCCTCAGATATGACTCAGCTTGTGTTCCATTTCTCAAGGCTTTGTAACAAGCAGCTGCTTCTAATATTTCCAGAAGAAATGTGATAATTTAGAGTAGTGATTAAATGATTCCCCCTCCTTTTGAATAAGTCAAATGTAAGCTTTTAAAAAATGCTTGTTTTTAAAGGTTCCAGGAAATCCACCATCATTGGGATGATTTCAGTTGTATTTTATGATTTAAGGGTAACAAATGCTAGTGCTCACTTGGCCAGCTGGATTAACCGAGTTTATATCTCAAACTCTCTAAGATGAATTATCAGTAATGAGTTGGGAAATGAGTGATGAAAAATGTACATTGTTGGTTTTGCTTCCTTGGGTTTTCCATGTGAAGGAAACGTTTGAGACTGCCCTAAATGGATATACAACAGGGCATGTAAATCCAATATGGACAGGAAATCACAGAGATAATTTTAGCTGGTTTTAAACTTTTCTTTAGTATTAAAGATGCAGTATTTTCTAATTTGAAGGAGAATTTCAGCATTGGTTTGGGAAGTCAGATACATTGAAAGCAATGCCAGAACCTTCAATGAGCCTGGGAGTGCTATTGCCAGAGCTGCAAAAAAAATCACCACACAGCTCCTAAAGTTTATCAAGTAAGTGGCATTTTATTTAAATACTGCTTGAATCTTCATGCTTCTGAACAGTGGAGAGTGAAAACAGCTTAATTAATATCCCTTAGTGGTGGTCCCTGCTTTGACTCTTTTCAGTGCACTGTAAGGAGAGATGTATAATTCTGAGTGTTACTCTAAACTCTGAAGTGTTTAGCTTAGAGGAATTTCACTTTTTTCCCTGGTATTACAGTCCCAAAATGTCACTTGACATTGAGTATGTGAAGTAGCTCAGCCTGTAAAAAGTAACTTTTGTGCTGTCCTGTGTAGAAGTTCCTGTTGTAGCTTGTCTGACTTCATTGAAAGATTAAAATAAACTGGGAGGTTTATTTTGAAGTGAGTGTGGGCAGCCTTCCTGCAGCTGGGCAGGCCCCTTTCAAATCCCTAATCTTCATTTTTATATTCCATTTAATACTCAGTTACTGTCTTCCCTTTTATATGGAGTACTTGGTTGTGGCTGAGTTGAATTTAGGAAACAACAGCTCTGCTTTTGCTATTCCAGTAACAGAGATTCAATTGCATTGCAGTGACCAGGACTGTACAAATATTTTTGAATTATGTAGCACAACAGATGATGAACAAGATTGTCATGATGCTGATCTGGTAAGTTGGGTTTTTTTGTGGAAAATTCCAGTAATTTATTGTATTTTCTTACCAGCAACCTTCAAATACTGTTGGTAAAATTGCTGAGTTATTTAGATAGCTAATACAAACATGAACTGTGTTAGGAATTTTTATGAATGCTTTATGTCATTTATTATCAGTGAATTGCATTACTGGTAATATTTAGTCACTGAAGTTCAAAGCTGTTGGGTAACTTCTAATTGCAATTTCTGATGGTGGTTTTTCCTTTTCTCAAACCACTGAAGATTCCAGACTCCAGCTCTTGTCCTTATCTAGGATATTGCTTTCCAGGTCTCCCAGATGATGTGTTGTATTTTTTTTATACTCATCTTTTGTCTTACTGAAAGAATTAAGAAGAAAATTTAATTTTACCACAGTCTCAAATCTAATGACGCTTTTAGCCTCCATCACCTATTTTTTCCTACATCACTTTTATGATAATTGATTTTATTTTGTGCAGGATGATGAAAAATGTGTTCCAAGAACATCATACAGAAGAAGAAAAGTGAGTTGGCCAATCTTTACCTTATAACCCAAATCAGGTTGATTTTTTTCTTGCTGTATTCCATTAATGCTTTTCCTAACTATTTTTTCCCCTCAAGGGACGGGGTTTAAAAAAAGGAAAAGCCTTGAAAAGTGGCTATGATGAAAACTGTTGGAAGAAGCAGTGCATGGAACTGGTGAATTTAATTTTCCAGTGTGAGGATTCTGAACCCTTCAGGCAGCCAGTTGATTTGGATCAATATCCTGTAAGTTGTACTTGAAAACATTAATAAATTCTTTTTTTTTCTTGCTATTTTACTGTGCCTTGTAAGGGAATTATTTTAGAAAAATCTGTATTTTCTTAATTAAAACAAGTTTCTGGAAGGTCTGAAATCTCTTTACTGAGCCTGAGCTATGAATTAGATTTTTTTTCCTCTCTTTTAGTTGTTCATGGTAATCTTACTACCCCCTCGGTCTCTTTTTTCTCTAAAAACCCAACAAACTTAATTTAAAGGAAAAAAACTTCTTTATAGCACATAACTTCTCCTGGTGACTCCACATTTTGAGTTTGAGTATCGTTTCAGGTTTTAAAAACATCTCGAGGTTCTCTAAAAAAATATGAATGAGAAAGAAAATTTGAGATGTTTCAACGGGGTTTGACTTGGGAGTTTTTGTGTGGTTGTTGTGTTTTGGGGAAATTTTTTTGTTTGTTTGTTTGGTTTTTTTTGCTATTTTTTTTAATACCAGATATCACAGTAAAATTGTTTCTCACAGTAAAATTCGTGGGATAATGAAAAGGAGATTTTAAATCAACCTGTCTCAGCAAAAGTGTTGCTTTCTGCTGTGGTGTTTCTCTTTCCACTGCTGCCAAAGATAATTTGTGTCATTTTAACTACTCCTAAATGAGAAATAAAATTCAAAAGTTTTTTTTTTTCCTTTATATTTCACAGAAATATTTTTTTCTTTTTTTTTTTTATAGGATTACAGACATATTATAGACACTCCAATGGATTTTGGTACAGTGAAGGAAACTCTGGAAGCTGGGAATTATGACACTCCAATGGAACTGTGCAAAGACATCAGACTGATATTTAGTAATGCAAAATCTTATACTCCAAACAAAAAGTCAAAGGTAGCTGTTAATATCAGAGGGTTTGTGAATGTCTTAATGAAATTCAATCTTGTTTTGCAATTTGTTTATCAGTCCTTTTGATAAAGCTGCTGCTTGGGTGGATAGTGGAGAGAAATAGGGCAAAAAAATTGACTATGTTCATTTCCTATTTCTTTGGTGTTACACAGGACTGCCTGTGCTTTTCCTATTGCTTTTCTGTGCAGTTTTGAATATTACAAATATTAGCCTTGGATCAAAGGCTCTGTTTTTAATAGAAACCACTTCCTTACCTAGATTTACAGTATGACCTTGAGATTGTCAGCACTGTTTGAAGAGAAAATCCGAAGAATTGTTTCAGATTTCAAAAATGGGCAGAAACAGAACGAAAAGCTACGGAAAAACCAGAGGTACAAGAGAAGATTTAATAATCAAAGCTCAGTGCAGCAGCCCACCAAAATGCTCAGGTAATCAAATTAGGAAAGTATAAAGATTTATCTCGGCTGACTGATATTCATGTTGGCTCTCACATTTAGTCTGTGGAGAGGGGAACAATTTCTCTTTTTAATGGTTTGCAACCCCAGTGAGACTTTTTATAATTTTCATGCAGTAGGAAAGATATGTTTAAAAAAACAGGGGCTTTTGTTGTAGTATAAAACTGAGAAATACAAGGAGACAGAAGAGTAGAAAAGCTTTTCTTTAATATTTGAATCAGAAAATCAATATTTAACTAAAATGCTGAGGAATGAAACAGAAATTAACTTGCTGGATATATTACAAAGCTGAAAATCTGCATAAATTGTGTTTTGTTACATAAAGAATAAAGTCAGTCCTATGGAATTTTTAGAAATTGTCACTTGCAGTTGCATTCAGTTAGGAGCTGGATTTGCCTGTTCTCTTTTGAAGACAATTTTGACATGATTAACTCCTGCTCTTAATTTGCATGTGGGACAATAAATGTGGTAAATTACTGAAACTGAGCTTTTCCCTTCTGCTGCTGCCCAGTCTTGCTTCTCTGGCAGGGAAAGGGTAGGAGCAAGAGTTTTAATGAAAAGAAAAAAAAAAAAAATCTTAATTTCAGGGACCAGGATAGGCGGAAATTGTCTTTTGAATCTCATTTGTGCTCATATCTGGAGAAGTGTGTGTGACTGTTCAGTGGGGCACAGCAGAAGTGAGGTTTGGGATAACAAATTATACACCTTGTGCACCTGAATGAGCATCTGAAAACCTGAAAAATGTAAGGAAAAAATCTGATAAAACAGTTGTGTAGGTGAAAATAATGGACTGAGCAGGATGGCAGGTAGCACTCAGGCATGTGGCAGTAAGGAAGGATCAAATGAGTGAGGTTTTCTTTCTTTTAAACTGTCTGTAAGGTTCCACCTGCTGTGTGTTTTGGGAACTCAGTTTATTATAGAATAATGTTTGCATGGATAGCATTTAGTTGGAGGCTCATGTGCAGTTAAGTAGAGGCTGGGAATCCAACAGGAACTGAGGCTGCTGCTGCAGTGAAAATAAGAGAACATGAATTGTCTGGAGGACATCCACCATTAAATTCTGTTTCTCAGAGCAGAGAAAGTTTGTTTCCTCCTGTATGACTTCCCTAGGAGTGCAGACTTATTTTAATGAAAGTACTTCATGCTTATCCTTGCCAGAATTACAATTGTCCCATGCCACATTAGCTCATAAAATGCCCTCCCAGAAATACAAAATCGTATCAAATGTTAAAATACAGAAATGCTTTCCCTCTCCTACTTTTATGACCTGTGTTGCTTTTTCCACTTTTACTCTCACTAGAAATCTGAAGCAGAAACCATTGAAGTCTCAGGCCAAACTTGAATGTGAGCAGGAAGATGCTTTTCCTCAGCCTACCTCAAGCAGAGCCGCCTGTGTCACAAGCCATAAACCCAACGCTGGCTCCTACAACCAGAGTTCCTCGGGAGAATCCTCGGATTCTGCCTGCCTGCCCTCCTTTGAGAGGAATGGGAAGGCCAGATCCACAACACTAACTAATTGTTCTGCTTTGTCATCAGGTCAGAATTTCGAATTGCTGCAATTTGCATTCTGAGTTGTTAAATGAGCTTTGTGTTTTTAACGTGCAAGTTTTTTACACAAGGTTTAGGGGTTTTGTGTGATGCAAAGTTTTGTGCTTCACTGGATTTTGGACACTTACATTATGTACAGTTATTGTTATAAAAAGATTTGTGTACTACTTTAAAATCATGTAGAATATAGTAAATTTTTATTCCTGTCAACAGGAAAGCATAGAGTATTTGATAATTGATACTGTATAAAATACAGATTATATGCCCATATATGTGTATGTATGTTATATAAAACTTGTTATCCATAATTAGCAAATGACAGAAGTTCCCTGAAACTTTAAAGCTTTTCTGTCTTTTCCCCTACACTTCACCTTGACAAAAATTCAGCTTATTTCAAAGAATAAGAATGCAAGTTCTGGTAAAATCTGTTAGAAAATGTTCTATGTTTTGGGGGTTTTTTTTAAACATGCTTTTCCTTTAAATCTGGTGCTTGGAAAGAGCTGTTTTATTTTATTTGAAACTTAAATACAGGTTAAAGAAGCTTTCTCTCACTGAACACTGTATGAATATGGATTTTGTTGGGGTATCAGTTCGATCCCTGTAAGACATTCAGGCATGAGAATGCATTTTAAGTTAATGTGAGGAAATTCTGAAGATTCCAGGACCACCAAGATGTAACTCTAAACTTGAAACTATTTAGAATTCTAACTGCCAATTGCTTTATTTTTTTTTTTAAACAGAGAGTGAAATAGAAGGTTCTGGGGTTTCTTCACCTACTTCCTCTTCATCTTCATCCTCCTCAAGCAGCTCAGAAGACAGCAAAGGCTGTTCTGGGGCTCCTGTGTCCTCTCCCCTCCACAATGGCGTGTGCAGGAGGAACAGCAGTCGCAGGCTGACTCGGAACCGAGCTGCTCAGAGGAAACAGACAGGTAGGGTGACAGGACAAATGCATCTTTTTATAGTTATATTTATAAAAATTAATGAGTGGAGTTAGTGTTTTTTTTAAATGGTTATATGTGTAAGATACTATTTTTTTTATTGGTGCTAATTTTGAAGCTCTCAAATACTACAGTCAAGTTTTTAAAAGTTTTTTTTCATGACTAGAAGAAGAGGGCAGATATCAAGAGCCTGGTGAGAGGAAATGACTTGCAGCATATCTTAAGGAAAAAAGCAGGAATTCATAAAGAAGTTCTAATTGTCACAAAACCAGAATAAATCCGAAATTTATGTCAGCAAAAGCACCTGACTGTCACTGGGAATGTATTTCATGCATCATGTCTGTGGGTTGAACCTGTCCCAGTTTTGACAAGACTTCAGAACTGCTATTTCCTATTTAAAATATTGATCCCTGCTTTCCTTTACAGGAACACTTCTTCAGGAGAACGGGAATACAAGGAAAGCAGTCAGGAAAAAGTTATATGGAAGTGACTCTGAAAATACTTCAGCAGTGACATCCGAGCCCCTCGGCAACAGCAAGGGCAGGCCCAGGAAGACGCCCCGCAGGAGCGCTGCAGTGGCTGCCAACAAACTGAGGCTGATGAGTGACGTGGAGGAAGAGGTGTCGAGCTCGGAGAGCGTCGGCATCTGCAGGAACAGGAAACTGCCGCACCGCAACGCCTCGGCCGCCGCCAGGAGGATGCTGCTGGAGGGATCCGAGGATGAGGCAGGCCTGAAGTCTGAGAGTGACAAAGAAATAGAAGAGCACCTCACCAAGAGGAAAACTCTTGCTCAGGCTGGCTGCTCTGCTCCACGGAGGAAATTCGTCAGTGATTCTGAGAATGGGAGCTCGGATTCCGAGCCCGACGCGCAGACCAAGCAGAAGAGCTGGCAGAGCAATGGGCACAGACAGCTCCGGGGCCCTGTCTGCTCTGTGGCTCCCAAAGTGAAAAGTCCCACCTTAGACTTTTCAGAGGAGGACTCCAAAAGCCGTAATTCCGAGGATGGCAGCAGCCAAAAGGTTTCTGGCCGGTCAACACCTACACGTCACAAGCCTGCAGTGAGCAATTCTGAGGATGAGGTGGACTCGGAGTCGGACAGGTGGAATGGCAGGAAAGGCTCTGGGCTGCAGCTATCCCCTCCTTTAAAAAAAGCAAAAGTCTTGAGTGATTTAGAGGACACAGCAGAATCTGAAGCAGAAGCCAGAGAGGAGGAGGAGGAGGAGAGCTGTGTGTGGGAAAGCTTGGTGCCCACCAGGATTGTGAGGAGTTCCAAATCTGGAGCTGCCTCCAGCTTCCATCGCTCTTCTGATTCAGACTCGGAGAGTGATTCCAATAACAGCAATTACTGTGAAACTTCTGCAAAAGCAAAGATGAGGAAGAGGAAAGGAAAAACAAAAATCGTTAGAAAAGGTAACATTTTTAAAAATTAATTTCTCTATTTCTTAATACTGAGTAAATGACAGAGAAAGTCTCCGAGAGAGCAGTGTATTCTCTTTGTCCAGTTCCTTGTTTTGAAGATTTTGGTAACCAAAATCCTCTGGTTTGCAGTTCTGTTACTTTGCCTTAATTTTCTGTTGAGATTTTCTCTGCTACAGCAGATTTCCAACTGTTATTTTCAGTTGAAGTAACTTTATTGATAGTTTTTCAAAACGAATTCGATGGAAAGATGTTTAAATTCTTCTCACATCCATGGTATGCACCAGAACCCAAAACTTGATTTGACTCTGAGATTTTATTCTGTCAATGATTTGTAGAGTCCTTAACACAGACAGGCACTTGGCAGAAGTGAGATTTATATTGCACTTTTTCCAGAAGGTTACATTCTTTTATTTTTGGGTTTTATTCTGTAATTTTTATGTGTCACTCAGTTCTTTGTGTGCTGGCTGATCATGATTTAGAGAGTTAGTTTGGTTTGGGGTTTTTTTTTAAAGCTTATGAGAATGTTGCTGATGTTTATTAAACCAAGTCATGTACATTTTGCCTTCATGTAATCAGGGAATTGGTCTTGATTTGGAATTTGAAAGAATATTCAGAGGTTAGTGTCTGGTGTAGTCCTTCCAAGCCTGTCAAGGTGCTTTAAGAATCTTAAGAAAATTGTCTGTTAAGATGACTCTTGACAGTTTTCCACAAGGAATATTTACTTGTTTTGTCCCAAGATCTTATATTTAATACATATATAGGTACATACTTGAAGAGTTTCTATTTTTCAAATAAATATGTATTTTTTATATCTATAACTGTAACTATATATGTGTATATACAATCTGCTCAATTAGCCAGCTAAATAATTTATGTGGAAGCTTTGCTTTGGTTATTTTTTAAATATGTATAATATAAATATATACATTACAGAGCTATATATAGACTGTTTTACATCTAAAAATAGATTCTCTTATGTTATATATAATATATTTTGTAGCTATGTAGTGTATAGCATGGGATTTTATAGATCAGAAAAGATTGGAAGCAGTTTTCAGATAAATTGTGCCAATTCCTTGTGGGCTGCAGTGCCCTCTGCAGCTGAGCTAGTTGGAGCTAAGACTGGATTTTCCTGCCCAATATTCCAGGTTTGGAGTTTGGGTTTTGGCTGCCTGAACTCCAGGACACTGAAGAACCAGACTTTTACATCTCTGTGTCTTTTAAAAGCTCTTCCAGTTTCTGGGGTACTTGGTTTAATGCTCCCTCTTTCTGCCTGTGCCACCTGGTTGTAGCTTTGCAGATTTTAATTCTGGATGTTTACAGGAATTACAATACATTTTATTATAGATTTGTTCCAAATTTAAGATATGAAGTATAATTTTAATATTCTGGCAGCGTTGCAGAAAGGGTGGACTTATTCTTTAGCTTGTGTTCCAGCTATTTAATAATATAGGAGGACAGTGTATAATATAAGATCTAACTCTTCTTTTTAACCTGTGGATTAATTCATCTTTTATACAGCATTTTGCAGTGTACAGTGTTGTGCTTTGGCCATAAAATCACACAATGCAAGTAGTAATATTCATGTGTATCATTTATGGAAACTCTTCACAAGGAAAGGAAATTAAGTGTCCTTTGCAAATGTAAAAATAGGAATGTACTAGAGTAGTACATAAAAGGATCTACATTTAAATAAGGACCAGATTTGATATATGAAGAGGTTGCTAATATTGGTACTCAACCTGGACATTGGAATTTTTTTGTCTCATAATTTTTCCCTCTTTGTTTATTTTTTTTAATTTACTTCAAGAACTTTTTGATACTTTTTTTTTTAATTCATATGTATGAATTGTTTTATTTAGACGGGAAACACTAATCTTCATAGTATATGATTTACACATTGAACATTTGTTTTAAAACACAACATAAGCAAGTTCTATATTAATTTAAAAAATACTGAATGGAAGATTCACTGTTAGCAGCAATCTGTTGAAGTCACTAAAGAGCTGAAGGGTTTCAATGTTCTCCACCTGAAACCATCTAAAATTGTGAAACTTGCATCCACGTGAAATATTATAGTTTCTTTCTTAGGATTAAAAGGTTTAAAATGTGTAATTGATGTTGCAAGTTTTATCCTAGTAAGAAAAATATAACTTTTAATGAAACGTATTAATAATATGACAGCATTTCTGTTTGCTAAGTGAGGGAATTTGTAATTTCTGAGCTAATTAACAGGGTGATGCTAAAGAAAGCTCTTCTGAGACCATGAAAAGATTTGAAAGTGACAATCTCAAGAGTTAAAAGAACCCCTGGGATAACTGATGGTGTTTTTACTAAAGAACTGAGATAAATTACACTTAACAGTCGAAATCAAAATAAAATTCAATATTTGTGTATTTCATTAAAGGTGGCAGCGTTTGGCCACAATAAACTAATAATTTCAAGAACGTCAGACACTAAATGGAACTTTGAACTCTTTCTTTTGTAGAGCCAACATCAGAGGAGGCTGGCCAAAATGCCAAAGTGCTGCGGAGCAGGACGTGCATCATCAACTACAAGAAACACATCAAGGTGTCCAGCGTGGGGGAGAAGAAGAACCCCCGCAGGTGTGCCACGCTGGCTGCCAGCAAGATCAAGATAATGAGCGATGCAAAGGAGGAATTATCCAGCTCAGAAAGCGTTTGCCCCGTCAGGAAGAACCGCAAGCAGCTCCAGGGCAGCGTGTCCTCAGCCTGCAGGAAGAAGCTGTTCGACAGCTCGGAGGTGGAGCCTTGTTCCAGGTCTGAACACGAGAGCGAGCAGGTTTCTGGCAGGAGAAAACCTTCCTGCCCTGAGTCTTCTGTTTCTAAAAGGAAATACATTATTGAGTCTGAGAATGAAAGGACTGACTCGGAGACAGAGACTCAGAAGCAGAGTGAGAACCACGTGCAGCCACACAAACCCCTCTGTGCTGCGGCTCTGAATCATTTTGACTACGACTCCTCGGAGGAGAATTCCACAAACCACAGGGTAGAAAATGGGGGGAACTGGGGGATTTCTAGGCGGGCAGCTTCAGCCCACAACCATTGTACGAGTAACTCCGAAGAGGAGGTAGATTCTGACTTAGCTAAACTTGAAACTAAAAATACCAGAGTAGCAGCGAATAAAAAACCCAGAGCTTCTTTCAAGAGATTAAAACCGGTGGATGACTCCAAAGAAACAACAGAATCTGAAATGGGGGGGAAGAAAGAGGAGAAAAGCTCTGCCTCCGAGGATGCGGAAGCACCTGGGACTGCAGGAAGCTCCAAAGCCAACTTCACGTGTTTCTCCTCGGACTCTGGCACCGACACCACCATCTGCAGCGACGCCAC
This sequence comes from Acridotheres tristis, assembly GCA_037013685.1. Classification (NCBI taxonomy): domain Eukaryota; kingdom Metazoa; phylum Chordata; class Aves; order Passeriformes; family Sturnidae; genus Acridotheres; species Acridotheres tristis. The sequence continues at coordinate 111,638,038 of CM072884.1, forward strand.
CGCGGAAACCAGGAAGCGCAAGAGGAGATCCAAACCCGCCAGGAAAGAAAGCATCAACTCGGAGCTGCTGAAGCCTTGCCGGAGGCCGCAGCGGAGGAGGCGGAAGCGGCGGAAAGGCAGCCAGGAGCGGGACTCGGAGGAGCTGGAGTTCGGCGGGTGCCGGCGGGCGCGGCGGCGCTCCAAGATCCGCACACGCAACGGCGGCCGGCGCACCGTGCGCTACGACGACTGCGACGACGACGACGACAGAGCCCTCGAGGAGGCCGGCTGCGAAACGTAACCTTAACACAAAAGGAAAGCCAGCCCATCTTTTTTTTTTTTTTTTTTTTCTTTTTTTCCTTTTTTTTTTTTTTCCTTTTTTTTTTTAATGGTAATAGCACTAGAACTCCGGATGAGTGCTGGCTCTTCTTTGTCCTACATTTCAGGGAATATATTTATATTTTTCTATGAAAAAGTTAATGAATGTGATTAGATGATGACTTTCTCCTTTTTCATATTTTTGACTTGCACTTGCCTGCCCATGTAGCAGCATTTAGCACAGATGCCAAAATGTGCCTCATTATAGGGGCAATTTTTTGTCTTTACTGGTATTTTATTACATATAAACAAGAGTTAAAAAATGTTGAAACACTGCGAACAGGTTAATAGCAGTATGTTGAGTATTATTGTTATGGGTGCTGCAATGAAATACTACCTAGGTCATGCAACATTCAAGAACAGATTTCAAACATCTCTAATGCTGTATGAAATCATCTACAATAGCAACAGGCTTCTAAATAATAGTACACACTCTAAAAACCTGGTGGATGCAAGCATTGCATCCAAAGAGGAATGAAAAGGCTGAGAACTTCACAGCTTGGTTCAGTGCAGGTGTTAAAGGTTCTGTACTTGCATTGCTGATAAGCAGTTACCAGTGAAGAAGTTTATTTGCCAGTTCCAGAGGTGAACAGAGGGTTCTGCTGACAGGTAGTACATCATTAATGTGACTTCTATACTGTAAACTTTAAGATTTTGAAATGCAGGTGAACTCTTGGGCCTAAAGGGTTTTTGTGTGTTTTCTTTATAAAATAGAAAAACAAACAAAACACTTGTTCTGTTTTCTTTATGCGTGGAAAGCTTGAGGTGCAGGATTCTGACATTCCAGACCTTTTTTTTGCTACGTTTCTGTTGTTCCTCCATATTTAAAGTGTTTGAATGTTGGATTTCCCATTGATTAAACCTTACCACTTTCTGAGCATTGCAGTATATCTCCTGTTTTCACAATGTTTGAGGTGGCTCTTGTTGACAAGAAAGAAAATTTCTCCAGGAGAATACGTGGAACTCCCTGGTTGAACACATATCAAGGACAAAAACACACAGCAACTCTTAAATTCTTCTTTTTCCCTGGAATTGTGCTGGTGGGAGCCCCACGATGGCTTCCCCCAGCCCAGCACCAGGGAATCTCTGCTCCTTCCCCACTGCTCTGCAGTTTCTCCTCTGCTCTGCAGCTTCCCTTTTCTCCCCCTTAGGAAAACTTGCTCATTCCTGATTTCATCATTGAGTAGAAGATGTGGCAAAATATTAGATTTATCCTAACCTAGTTCATTTGAACTGAAATGGCAAGGTTGGGAATTGGTTTCCCAGCAGTGGGATCTGGATGGGTTTGGGGGTAAAAAAAATTTAGTGCAGTTGCACAATCCTGGTGAATAATGACAGAATTCCTTGTACAAATGGAAATGCATCATGGAAAAGGGAACTGGCATCAGTG